>OX438534.1:6577602-7943989 GCA_949316355.1 Bruchidius siliquastri | reverse complement strand
CAAAACTCTAAAAAACTTTAATATTTTAATTTATCTGTTGACTAAAATGTGCAATATCTGTTTAAACCATATTACTCTTGCAACGTATTTGGAATATGAAAAAGTCTGTCGCAAAAAACTAGGTAGGTAAATATCTATTAAATCTGTTGATATCTTTTTTGTGTTGTGCCATGCCTCCAGCAGCCACAGAATCGTTAGTACTTTTTTATGGTCATATAAATTCGCCACAATAACTAAAGTAAACTATGGAGAGAACTTTAACACGTAATACGACGAAATACTAGGTGCAACATCTACATGTCAGACACACACACACATACCACTAATGATTTGCTCTTTATAACTCAGAATTCTTACCTGGCAATCGTCTAAAGTAACCGGTAAGGAATCTTTCCTAGCCAATCTTGTGTATTTATGGTTAATTCTGTAACCACTCCTACTAACTGGTCTAATGTATCTCTGGTTGTTTCCAATCAAACATTTCTTTTCCTGTGACTCCAACCTAGCATCTTCGTTGGGAGTAGCACTGCTTTCTAGTCTCACAGGCTCCCACTCTGTCTGAGGAATTACTTCTTTAAATGCTGGCCTGCTTAACTCCAATGGTGGTACTTTTGTTGTCGAACCCCTTGAACTTGCGTCGTGATCAGATAAAATGCTTTTATCCAACCGGATCGACTTGATGGCATCTGAAAATATTTGGATTGTACATACTTAAATAACTGTAGCTATTAAACAAAACAAAATTAACTAATGACATTAAGATCATACAAAATACCCCTGGATGCTGTTAAGGATTCAGAATAGAAAGATAGATACGAATTTGGGGAGTGATATACTGTGAATCAAGAACACTTTTTATTCCAACATAATGGACTCTTATAATATACCTCATAAAATTCAGAATACGGTATCTCTACCAGCTATACAGACACATAAAGAAATTGACACTGCTGCCAGTACACAGATATTTAGGGCACATATGTGATTCCTGAGAACAGATGTAGTTTAAGTGACGATTACAATGATCACACTTGGCGTGAGTAGTAGCCTCTTCAAGACAAAATTTAAAATTTTCATATGCATTGTTAATAAATCCAAAAAAAAAATACATCTTCACACTATAAATAAAATAATACGTGAAATGAGAAAGCACTGCAACAAACAACAGTGTACACAAATTCGCATAAAAAAACCGGAGAATAAACTTTGCGCACTGTGGGATTCGAATATTCCAGCTCTACGTGTGAAATAGAAAAAAATATGATAAGGAAAAAATATTGCTAGAAGAAATATCTATCAATGCGCTAAAGAAACGAGTCATTTTTTGTTAATCAACTGGCTAATTCTTAGGAATAAGATTCATTTTGACAATTTGAAATTTTTCCCTTGTTTTTCGAATGACCTAAGGTTTACCCTAATAATCCCTGGGCATTCCTGATAACCTTTTTGCCTTATTGACTTTTCTGACTTTCCCTGATACTCAAAAAAGTGAACAGCAGGGTACATTGGCTTGTCAAACTATTGATTAACTTTTTGGCATGTAGATGACACCTCTAAAGTTCAATGTATGGTTTGAATTCTATCTATATTTTTCTATAATGTTCTGGCATTTTAAAATACATATGTGACACAAGGAATATTATACGAGCAAGTGCTCATTAAACTGGATGAAATGTGTACTTTCTTGAGAGCATCTCGAAAATAATCAACTTGTCGAAGGAAGAGTAGACCTGTGTATTGATTACAATGCTCTGAGAATTCAGCAGGTATTCAGAAAGTAATACCTCAGTAATGTTTACGTGAATACGATAAGCTGATTCTGCATTGGAATTACGTTTTAAGAACGCTTTTTTCACAGAGTACAGCAGGACACTGTAACAGATGTACTTGAGGGCATTTACTTATGAAGTTGAAAGTCTAGCAGAACAAGCATTTGATAATAACACCATCAAGATGCACTTTTCAATTTGTTGGAGGAATAGCGGACTTAGATGTTTGTACGGAAAACTACATATCCTTTTGATAGGAGAAAAAATTGCAGGAAGTTCTAAAATATGGATAAAACACTAGGTTAACAACCAGTAAACCATCTTCAAAGAAAACCTCTTCTAAAATTTCACCATAATTGATTGTTTTTCTTAGTTAATACAGCTTAATAAAACACCTATGTTATGACGCCACTTTGAATTAAATTTTCAGGTACAATTTGAATCTAGGTTTACAAAAATATGTACTTCGATTTTGGTATATCATAAACTGACAGAAAATTTAGTTTAAATTAGATATTATTACACTTCTACACTTCTTCCTGAATTTTAAGGTGATTTATGTGCCATGACATATTTGTCTTCAACATTTGGCTGATTTTGTTTTGGTACTTATTCGCCAATAAAGAGGGACTATTTTAGTTACAAAAAAATTTGAAATCAAGATATTGTGTTTCCTTCATTACATTACAAAAAATCATGAAATTAATTTCCAAAATAACATTAATATTTAATATGGTGTTGAAAAATGTAATAGAACAAGAGGTTTTTGAGAAAGCTCAATCAATTTGTTATACTTCCTCTTAAATTCAAATCCCAGAATTTTGACCCTAAAAAGTGATCAAAGTTTGCTATGGGTTAAAACCCATTCTGTGTGTGGAAAGTATTGATCAAATCTACCAGTTTTTGTTGCAAGCACCTGTTATGAAAACAAATTCATATGGAATGAAAATTATCCATTTAGTTACAATGACAAAATACATGTTTTTTAGCTAAATGACGAGAACAGTTCTATAATCAAAAAGTTTGATGATATACTGGCAAAGTCATTCAGTGAACCTGACTACATGAGCAACATCTATAAAAAAATAACTAATTAGACCTAATTATAATTAGCTTTAGGCAAACTTCATCACAAAATTTTGATTCATTATTACAAAAAATATAACATACCTACAAAGTCTTGGCCAAAATATAGCTTATCACAACCCAGTTGTACAGACAACTTCAATGTACCAAGGACTATAGGAGTTTTGTCACTTAAAACTACTGATAAATTCTTATAGCATGTTAGAGCTTCAGAGTCAATAAATGCAGCAAAACTTAATTTAGATTGTCCTAATATAAATGAAGATTTTTGCTTTGGGCATCTATAACATACTTTAAATCCAATATTTAACTGATCTAAGTTAATTGTGGCTAAATTTTTAATAGCATGAATAGACACATGTTTGAAAGAAACACAGTTATTACAAAGCTTAGAGCATAATCTGACATGATTTTCAGAAAAACGTTTATTTTGGATACTGCCTGAAATTATCTGCTCAGGTACTTGATATTCTAGAAAGAAATTTATGTTAAGAAAAGCACCTTGGTCCCTACAATCTGTTAACACTTTTTGAATACCCCTATCAGTTAATTTGAAGTTACTTATAGATATTTTCAATGAGTCTATATATTCTAAAAATTGTAAATAATTATTTTGTGGCCTATACAAAGTACAAATTGTTATATCATGGTTATGATTCCTTTTAGGCCTTTGTTTACAGTCAGACTTCCAATATGAATTATACATCTGACAAGTGGTACATCGACACAACTCAATCTGAGATCTTAGGCTTCTGGCTGTAGTGTGACACAACTCTGGAGCTGACAAAGACTGAAGTGTATCTAAAGCTAATTGTTCTTCCTTCTTCGTCATGCATTCTCCTCTGATAAAGGCGTCCACTAGTCTTTCATCTGCGGACGAGCTACAACCACAGCTACAACATTGGTCCTCCACAGCCAATGTTTTGCTTTTGCTCATATCTGTTCCACTAGACTGAGGAGTGTTCAAATGTTTATTATAGATTATGTCTGTGTTTAAAGGGTCATATTTGAAGATTGATTCGACCATCGAAGCTCGCAATTGTTTGCCACGCTGTAAAATCTTTTCTATTTTGCTGTCAACCATTATTCAAACAAAACAACTCAATATAATTAAAGTGAAAATAGTTACTTTTGTTCAATCATAACACTAACCACTTTTTTATTCAGGCAATCGTTAACCGAATCTCACAATACATATACACTAACTGACACCGTGACACCATACTGACACAGACACACTGATTGACAACTGAGTGATTCTAACCTATTCTAGCCATTCTCTTGTATCTATGACAGAATTTTTTAAACATAAAGCAGTTATCACAAAACATAAATATATAGGTTTAGGTAACAATATATATTCTGTGGGGTTAGATGGTTATATTCCATGCTCAAGGGCAAAACAAACTAGTTTTGTGCCAATTAATCATACCCCTTAATTACTATAACCTAGGCATTTGCAGCTTGGTGCTGTCGTACAATTTCAAGTGCACCATGGTATGTATCTCACGCAACAATAGACAACGATCTTGATATTATTTTCTTGTCAGAATTCGTTAAGCAAATCGCAAACAAAAGAAATTAACGTGCCACAACACAATCTGATCCTCTGGTAAGAGCTGCGTTATCATGAGACCCTGAACTATACGCAAGCACTACTTGTTTACACTCATATTCTATCTGCATGATAATATCTGTATTTTTATGTATCTTTATAGTTTTTCTACTACAAAACTTTTCTATGCTAAATCATCTCTCGGAATGTTAGTTAAAAATATTTTTTAAAGAGGCTTTCTTTTCTGCCAGTTAATACCCCAGTAGGTTTTGGGCAAAATGCCTAAGGCCTACCGCCCAACCCTGATGGTTAGCAGGAGTCAAGTCAAAGCTAAATACAACATCGCACGGAATTTTGGCTAATCTGACAACCATGTTAATCCATCAAATTAATGGCCACTTGACAAACGACATACGCCAGTCAAGCTTACCGTAGTTCAAGGTATATGTTTTGTGGAGTGCACTCAGTTGGTGTTTGATGCGTTACAGAGTTGGACTATATCACAGAACAAATTATATATAGGTTGGTGTAAATCTTTCTGTCCAAGTGTCCATGATAGCTGGGTTCTAAACATGTAAACAAAACTGAAAAAGTAAAAAAAAAATAGTGAACCAAACAAAACACTGGCTTCAAAATGAATTGTGAAATGTGCATGATTTGTGGAAAATCAGATGTAAAATTATTTAATGTCTTCACAATATACGGCACTATCAATCACACGGTATATGACAACTTAAGAGAGCTATATGGTAGTCAGGTAAATACAGCTTACATACCCCTCATTGTCCCTAATTATAAAATTTGTTACCTTGTATATGAATATGATTGACTGTTTGTACTTATTGTGTAAGGTACTGTATTTCTTATTAAAAATAATACTGTCAAATGATATTTTTCCAAATACACAATTACTCAAGTTTTAGGTTATAGGAATTATAGATGCATCTGATTGTGTCTGTAATATTTGTGCCGGTATGCTAGATAACGTGGCTAAACTCAAAAGACATGTTTGGGCTATCATTTGTAGTACAATGAAGAATCAAACTGCACTGAAATTTGACAAAGTATTGCAGATATTTGCTTCTGTTAAAATTGATCCAGAGTTAGAAAGTCCATTTTATCAAGAGGAGGAAAAAACCAAGGTAACAAGCATTTGAATTTGGTAAAACTTAGGTATCGCGTCCCCTCCGAAAACTAAGTTGTAATGATATTTTTTGGACGAAAATTACCCACTCTAGTGATGCCAACTTTTAACATTTTTGCTGATCAAATATTTTCCATATCTAACCTTAGACCTTGTCCAGAAGGGGCGAATTCGCCGCAAATCCCTCATGCGTTTGTTGAGACAACATGAGAAGAAGTTTTTCAGCTACTTTCGTATGTCCATGAAATCATTTGATGATTTACTCTTATTAATTGAAGAAGATTATTTTGTGAAAGAAGGTCACCTGCCCTGGAAGGACAAAATGATCTAATTTTCTTTATTTCTTACCAATTAATATAAGTAATAATAATCATTAACCTATATATTTATTTTTTCCTCAGAGTCATCTTTATCAGAAACCATTACGACCAATTCTTCCCAAGCCCTGCGTTTTAAAATTCTGTTGGCATAATCAGATGATTCCAAATCCCATATTGCTGGTCTTTTTTCTGTATCGTCGATAAACAAATCGGTATCAAAATTGGCACTCCATCTCTGTAGATACGTGCACACGCTAAGAGTTCGCGCGTCAACTGGACGAAACAAGTCGAGATTCTGGCGAACTGCACGCGATTTGGATGCGTATTTTGAATTCACGCTATGCTTGTGGATGCGACGTATTGGCGCCTAGTATCTCAGCAACGCGCGAATAGATTTGGGCGAAACGTTTCGCGGTGAATTCGCTCCTCCTGGACAAGGTCTTAAAGGCGGGAACATCCTCACAACGTCACGTCATGTAAGCTCAAGTGTTATCATGCACATGCATGTTACTTGAGCAACATATGAAAACCCTTGTTTGTGTAGAAACGTATGTATTTTAAAACATATTATTCACCTTATGCACTCACGTTTTTTTTGTGCTAATGCATGATAGCACTCTTCTGTTATTCCGCCAAGTTACATTGTAAAATAAGTGCTTTCATCATTTTATTAGTAGGTAATTACACATTGCAATCACATTTAGACAAATGACAGTGAATAATGTCAAGACCATCAAAATGCAGAACTTTCGATGAAAAGCGTGTATTACATCGTCTCGTCAGTTTTGCAATGCCTGTGAGGTTCCCGGACAAGGTACGAATAGTTTTCACTGTTACTATGCAGTACCTACCTCAGATAAAGGGAGCGTGTATTGCTGACACCTCAATATATATCAAACATACGCATTCCTATAAACTATTATTAAAACATGGACTTGATCATAGACGTAGGTTGCACCACATTCTGCATGTGAATGTGAACTCTTATCTCCTAATGAGCGTTCTGAACAACATGGTCCCCAATCTTAGAGCATCTGTTATAGCATTTTTCGCAAATATATGGTATAACACACAAGTTGATAAGGTATAAGGGGATGTATCTCAGTAGAATTTACACCAGAGCAATTTTTGCACAAAACCTTTTTGTAGTGGTCATAAGGATATCCAAATATATCTCGATTGCATTTTGGTTCCTTGAAAATATTGAAAATATAAAAAAAATATAAAGCAACGACAGATATCCCTTACGACATCTGTCAACAAGGGTGAACTGATTTACAGCAACATCCCTTGTTCGTTGTAAAGACTATTTATGATGTGCCATTATCTCAGCTCATTCATGTCAGAAGCTGTCCAAGCAGTGATTACCTATAACTAGTCTATGAGCATCTGCTGTTATTATTTTATGTTAATAAAAGTTGAATATGAAAAATTTTGATATAATTTTTTCGTTAATAGTGGTTTGGCGTCATTATTTTTTAATTCCTCTGAAGTGGATCATTTTTCCTGAAGAACATCATATTATAACTAATTTTTGGATGGAACTGCTATATGGAAGTTTTACTTCAAATTCTAAATTAAATTTTTCTTAATATACCACTTCAGAACCTGTTATTGGTAAATATAACTTCTGAGGCTTGTCCAGTGGTTATCTCAATGTCTACCAAATCATTCAAATATATTTGGCACTGGTTAGTGATCCACACATGTGCAGTTTCTGTATTGATTCCTCAGACTGAGGATACAAATAGCTGAGCTACTTCTTGCTTGATCCTTATGAAAAATATATGAAACCCTATTATATTGTACCAAAGTTATTACCAACTGCATGTGTCGAATTTCAATAAAGATCTAGAGCATTAACGTATCACCCAAGGATTATCAGCAAATTCTGAAACACTGTATTTAAAGAGGGAAACTAGAGAGAGAAGAAAAAAATACATACATAGGGACATTAGGAGTGAGTTCATGAATTAAAAGTAATGTAAGGAGTATTTTGACATGATTTCATAATATCAAATCCCTTGGTGGAAAACGACAAATTCATCTTCCAGGAGTTATTGGGGATGGGTCACACTGGGTTTCATATATAAAAAGAACAATAAAATGAGCTTATACCTTCCCTAATAATAATCATTTAGATTATTGCTGCTTTTTTATTTACTTAAATTGCATCAAAATATATGTTAATTAGTCATGTTCCTGTACACACGACTTTTTATATTAATAGAAACTTGAATTCAACTTCTTGTTTTGTACTTCAATGTATTGGAATTGAAATTGTGCTTTTTGAATTCACAGAATATTACTATGTCACATCTCAAAATAGAAACAGTTAAATAAATAAAATACCTTTTTTTGTCGTTTAAATTTTGTGCAAATCTATTCAGTTTTATTTGGATTTCTTATAACCCAAAAATGACACATGTACCCACTGAAGGTATAGACAATAATGTTCAAAAGTTTAGATTATCAGATATGAAATGACCATCTAATATTTGAAACAGATCAGAAAGACCAAAACGATTAGGCAATTAAGGTTTATTTTTCAAAATAATGCAGCTTCTATTGATTTGTGCCAAAAAATACACGTAAATTGATTTTAAAGACAGTAAGTATTTAAAAGAATCTAATTATCTCTCAATAGAAATATGTAATTAATCAGAGATACAACCACAAGACACGTTTCAAAAGTTACAATGATTGGTATATTTCACTGTTCTTTTATACCTTGGAATCACATCACTTCACCTCACATACATAATATATAAACCCGATTATAATACATTTCTCATCTCCTCCACTAGTTCAGTTTGAATGCTTCAGTTTTGTTCTTATTAATTTCTTTTATGTTGTAAAATCAAAACGATTTTCCAAACTATTGTTTATTTTATTGGTTAAAATGTATATGGATTAATTTTATTTTAAAAGTATTGGGTACTCAAAAAATTAGAATCTAATATGTTCGAATCTTCAACAAAATGAATAAAATAACTAAACGTGAAGTGCCTAAAAAATAGTTTTTATTACTTTGATAAAAGCTACAGTGGCATTCCTCCTTGTATCTCCATTTTTCTTTAACGGTTTCTGGTTTTATGATCAGATTAACAGAACGACAGACTAACTTCACAACATAAACACAAAGGTCTGTTGCACTACATTACTAATGGAAAGTATTGTAAGTATGAAATATGCAATATTATCTAATTTACTGTTATCATGGTTAGGCAAACTAGTGTTTCTTTCAGAGAATGAGAAACAGCACACCACATACCAATTCGAGCCTCCTGCAACACACTCATTCCGAGTCATATAATAAGACAATGGAAGATGAAATAGCACTTACGCAGTATAATAAAACCCAACCAGGTATGAAAAAAAAATGACATCAAATAAATTAAAATTATTGGATTAATCAGAGAGAAAACCTCGGGATGGTTTCAACAAGTTACATTACTGAAAGTATATTTAGTACCATTTATATGGCCTACTTACTGTGCAGTGAGGCGATGAGGCGAATTGCAATGCCTATTATATGAATACCGATTTGGATGGATGATTTAAAAAAAAATAACTTTGGAAAAAACATTTTGGACAACTAGGATTAAAAATAGTTTAAATAACTAAAAAAAACACGCATTAATTATTGTAATCCGCATTATGGTAAAAAAGGGTGGGATGCTTGATATCAACTATTATGAATATTTTATTTCTCACTATTTGTAATAGTAGAATTCATATAAAATATATTGTAAATAGCACCTCACGCTTATTTATAATAAAATCAACAACATATTGATAATTATGTTTGAGTTGGGCGGACTGGAACCAGCCCTGTGATGGACTGTTGATTCTCCCGCTTTCAGTCTAGTATGACCCTGAGTTCTTCAGCTGCTCTGCTTGCTGCCCAAAAAAGAAAAGTTTCTGTACCCGCATTCTCGTGCCACACACCAGCTCCAAACTCAATAGTTCACGCCCTCCCAGGTGTCTTTGGAGGTATATACGCGGGACTTGGGGACTTAAGATCCAAACTTCTCTCCATCCTTTTTTGGATCTTAGTATCAAGATGTCGTAGCTCATCATAGACCAGTGGATGGCACCAAATGTGTATAACAGCAATGGGACCTCAAGCATATTAGTGGCAATGAATTTGTTCTTTGACATAACCAGATCTGCCGAAGTCGATGCAACTACTTGCAGCGGAGAGACTCTTTAACAGTACTCGCCTCCTGGATATGGCGCTGGTATAGGTCTCTCCAGCATGTAGATGATTCAAAATGCCCCCATCCACGAGCTGTTCCTCTTCACTATCACTGAATCGTACTTTCTGGAGATAAACCTTGGCGCATTTGTCTATGCCGAACTCCATCCCAATAGCATAACTATACTCTGGAAAAATGCGTAACGCTAGGAACTCACACGTCAGTTTTTCAGGCGGAGATATTTGCCATCCTGATGGTGGCATATTCAGCGGAAGTACAACAGTGAGCAGGATATTTATATATGCTCCGATAGTCAGGCAGCTTTGAGAGCGGTAGCATCTCCTAGGATCAAATCACCACTGGTCCAGGAATGCAGTGCCGCCATCCAATGCTTAGCCCAATCCAAGAACGTGATCCTCATGTGGGTCCCTGGTCACAGCGGGGTGCCAGGTAACGAGAAAGCAGACTGCCTGGCGAGGGTAGGAGCAAGAGGCGCATGCATTGGCCCCGAACCCTTGCTGGGTATTAGCAGAGGCCAGGTTAGTATTGCCCTAGATGCCTGGGCATATAACGAATTTGCGAAAGCATGGTTGGAGAGAGACGACTGCAGGCAGTCCAAGAGGTTCATAGCTGGCCCCAACAAACGTAGAGAACTATGGCTACTGAACCAGAAGAGGAATTCACTCCACTTGTTAGTGGGGATCCTCACAGGTCACTGCAGATTGAACAGGCACATGACACTCATAGGAGTAGTCAAAAGTGCTGGGAGAAGGACGAGACCTCGTTCTACTTCCTGGGCGAGTGTGCCGAGTGTGCCTTAGGACTGAGGTGTTCGGCACAGCAGAGTTTGACAGGGAAGAGTGCTACTCAGCGGAATGGTCGGACATCATGACCTTTATCAAAAGGTCTGGAAGGTTCGACACTAGGGAGTTACCAGGTCTACCATGGTTTTAGTGATGGTCTTCGGGGTCGGCAAAAAGGGCCAAAGGTGGCATACTTGCTAGGCTTTGCCTCCCCATTACTACTACTACTACTAGCTTATCTACTTAGTTCACCAAGCTGTAATTCCTTTTCCTTTTTTCTATGTGGTGGTATTCTCGCAACCGCCAAAATACTGATTTGCGAGCCTTTTTCGGTTCGGATATTTGGTTAATCGATCGCCGAATTGTGATTAGTAACTCATAGACACCAAAAATCCTCCACTGACTGCCCCACTCGATACTATGTCAAAATCCTGAAGGGTTTGGCATTTTCTGTTAAAAGAGATTGTCAAGTAGGTTGACTCTGTATGTGACATGTAGTTATAACAGTTGATTGAAGAATCTCATTGGATTTTACAGCCGCTGATCTAATGAGAATAAGTTGAAAATTTTGTGAATCATAGTAACTTTCGAATTGTGGGAATTTATTGAATATTAAAAGCTTTTCATTGTTTTTTAAATTAAGTTTTAACTATAAGCAGTTCTAAAATCTGGGGTTGTAAGCACAGTGTCAACCTACTCGACGCAATTTTTTGTTTGTTGCGTTAGTTAATTCATTATATGTTTTTACATTTATATTAACATTGTACATACAAAACATGAGTGAATTTTGTTCTGGTTTCCAATACAAGGCTTTATAGCATATTGGAAGAATGTTTTGTTTGTATTTTAATCAAAAATGTCTTAAAAACTTCTTTTTATTAAATAAAATTGATAGTCGAAAATGCGACAAGTCGTTCTCGTGGTAAAAGACGAAGCAGAAGGTCTTTGTCGACGAGAAGACGACGCAAATCTTCAG
Organism: Bruchidius siliquastri; assembly: GCA_949316355.1. Lineage (NCBI taxonomy): Eukaryota > Metazoa > Arthropoda > Insecta > Coleoptera > Chrysomelidae > Bruchidius > Bruchidius siliquastri. The sequence goes on along the minus strand of OX438534.1, from coordinate 7,932,134 downwards.
CATCGGTGACATTATACGCAAGCAGCTCGGTTTATGACGATACAGACAACAGCAGTCTACGAAGCTTCAGGACGGTGCCATGGACTCCCACCTGTTTCACTCCGTCCAGTGATGTCAGCATCGAACTTCGAAGATCTCCAAGGCGCAGTGAGTAGAAATTTCATTTTTAGTTATTTTCCATTAATTATGGTGACTCTTTGGTATCAGTTGGAATTTTAATGAAATGGGCCACCTGAAATGGCTGAAAATAATTGGAAAAAAACACCATTGATTCCCAGTTCATGTATATTCTGGCAACACTGGAGTTAATATTTTTTATGTATGTCTTAGATCAGGGATGAGCAACATGCGGGCCGCTTGCGGCCCGTTAAACATATTTATGCGGCCCGCCAAGAATTTCCAAAATTGAATGTATTTTATCGACTTTCTCCCATCAATATATTGGTATAAAATTAATTATGTTAAAATGGTAGTACATACTAAACCGAAACAATTTTTTGTAACGAGATACTCACTTGGATGTGCTATTTTGGGTTTCTCATCGACATGACGCAGCATCTCAATGATCTTAATGTGGAACTTCAAGGCAAAGGACAGTTTATCCACAATTTGTATGATAAAATTCAGGGCTTTGAGCGCAAATTTCATTCAACGAATTTCAACTACGATTCCAAATGTTCGAAGCTGAGAAGACAGCGGTTTCCATGAAAATGTTTTCCTCGCCATTTAATATCGATGTGGATACCGAAGACTTTTAAATGGAAGTGGCTGATATCCAGAATAATACCGATTTAAAAAATGTATTTTTCTCAGTAAACATCGAAAATTTCTATAAACCTTATGTGAGCCCTGACAGATTTCCGCTTTTGAAGAAAAATGCAAAGCAAATGATGTCGCTGTTCGAAAGTATGTATGTTTGCGAACAATTATTTTCAACCATGAAATTAATCAAAAATAACCACCTATCAAGACTGACTGATGCACGATTAGAAAGCTGCGTATGTGTAGCTACCTCATCAATTCCGGATGATATTGATCAGCTTGTATCGAAAAACAATGCCAAATTTCTCATTAAAAATTTCAAGTAAATTCGTTTTTCTGTTCTTTTCTTGTTTGTTTTTATTTTGCATTTAAATTTGTATTATGAAATCTTTACTTTTTTTGAAGTATAGAATTAAAACTAGTGTAGATGAGCCTTTGGTTCACCGTGAGTAGACGTGCATAAAACGCGCTCTTGTTCATTCCAATGAAAGTGTATAAAGTTCCAATATAATTGTCAAAATTGGCGTATCCAGTAACAGTATTTCTGTTTACAATTTCAATGAACAAAAAATCGTGAGGGCAAAATGGACCTAACAAGATAAATTGAAACGTTCTTCGTGGTTTCAATTAGCGGCCAGCAAAAAATTTAATAAAGTGGAGGGACAATCACAATATAAGTTTTAGAAGTGACATTTCTATTGCCGTAGCGTCAAAATAATTTTTTATACAAAAAACTAATTTATCGAAATAATAACTCTGCGAAAACAATTATTATTTCCTGGTACATGCTCTCCGTTATACACGTAGCCGTCCACAAACAATTTCTAAGCGCTTGTCTGTGAAGCAAACTGAAGAATTCAGTGCCTTTGACATCGTAAGACGTAAATGGTCAGCACCATTCAGTCATTTCTTGTTATGTATTGCAATTATATCGACGTTACAGCGAGATATATCGGGAGCAATTTTGCTGTATAAACACTCTGATATAGGGATATTGCATTTTAAATTGAAAAGAAATTAAATGAATTTTGTGAAAATATTTGAGCATTTTCCAAATATTTTTTTACTGCCTAGTGTGATGATCCGGCCTATGGAATGGATCTGCAATTGTTCACGAAATTAATGTTACCATTTCTATGTTCATATTAACTGATTGTCTTGAAACGAATTCTATGAAATTGATATTGATTCATCCATAAATCTACATTTGAACCTAATATACGTTTTGGTCGCTATTTACTTTAGTTTACGATAAACTATGCAGACAAACCATTACAGATTTGTCTGTTGCGGAATATTTCAATCAGCAGTATAACCAAAAATAATTTCCTGTATCAGATCTCAAAATACTTAAATAAGTAATTGATTTTTGTTTTCCATTCATTCATATAGCCGCATTGTGTGTTGACAACGGTTCCATCAAAGCTCGATATTTTACCATCCTCTATCACTCGCAAATTTTGCTTGATATTTCGACTATGTATTGTTCAAGCTGAATAATTTTATGCATTTCTCACCTTATAGCGGTTGAGTATGACGACATTGGGAGACTAGTAAGAAAGAGGACAAGGTCGGTATCACGAGCACAAGAGGAAGAAAAGCAGCGCCTTGAAAGGACGGAAGGTACTAAACATTATTGTGATGAGAAAGACTGCGATCAATATTTCATGGACATTGACATACTCAATATTCATAAAACGGCTTTCCACAATGCTTTGGCTCTGCATATATGCCAGGAATGCAAGAAAAGCTATACATCAGCGTAAGTAATACTGAAAAAATCTTCAATGAAAAAATATATGTTTTTTTTTATTTCAATGTTGTTGACGACAGATATATTTATGATGCAGTATGTACTTCATAGTTTCATACAGTTGTGTGAATTTGCTATTCGAAACATTTGTTTTTCTTGGGAACTGCAATGTCTACCGTTCGAGAAATATTAAGTTGTTCATAACTTCTCAGACTATATACCTGCAAACTCTCTCGTGGATACTATATCTATCTGATCGAATGCCATGGCAATGTTTATAACACCGCAGTTGATCTCATCTATCGTTTTAGGCGGTGACAAGATATTCCACGCGTTGCAGGTTTGAGCACTTCTTCATCACTGTTCTGATGAAAGATCGTGCTGCCATGAATAAACTACTCATGGTTGTGTTGGAGTTTGATCCGTTTTTGGTACCGACAGAGGAGGACAAGATCCTATGCATACACTTCAACAAGAATCATGTCGGGACCAGAGCTCTTGGTAATGTTGAGCAACTTTTCCTTATTGTCTTAATTCTGATGATTACTCCACTCATACTGTGTTGACCTATTATATTGTTGCCACTTGAGCCATGTCATCTTATTGTGATGGTAATTCCCAGATGACTTTAAGTACTGGTCGTCCCTCCATCTTCATTGCTGACAGACCAGCATGAGACTTTTTTTGACAGAGTTGTTGTCTGAGTCTTCTGTGGGTTAAACTGAACTCCATTCGTAGATCACAATTCGACAAAAAAATGCTCCTCCCGTCGGAAGTACGAAGCCCCATATACTTTCCCCCCAAAAAAAGTGACCGAAATTCTGAATAATCCCAATAACTTTAAATGCGCTTTTGGCGTTTAGCTTAACAATACTCGGAAATTTTTATTTGTCACAGTGGTAAACCATGGCAAAATACATATAAATAGATTAAAATGCAACAAATGTTGCTTGAAACTTGTAGACAAGGTGGATTTTTCAAAAGGTTGATTTCGGACTTACATTTTCTATAAAATGTTTGAGTATCACAACGTTTCGGTGAACTGAATGTTCACCTGAAGACTATTGAAGATAGTATATCATTCGAAACGTTGTGATACTCAAAAAATTTAATAGACAATGGAAGTCCGAAATCAAACTTTTGCAACAAATGTATTGTGAGTCATTTTAGTGATGCAGGTTCGACCCGAAATTATCTAGATACAATGCCTATTGAAGCTTCCAATACAAGCAACATTACTTTCTACGGGATTACATGATCATACTACAAATTTGTTTAAAATTGATTTAGCGGTTGGTGAGGATACGCAATGACAAATGGACTAATAGGCTGTTTGTGAAAATCAACATATGTTTAGGCTTGTCTTGAATAACCCAAAGGCCGAGAAACATTCAAATAACAGCCAGGCTTTTTGAGTCACCTAAAAGTTTATGACTACGACCCTAAACGTAGAAAAATGAGATTTGACTTTTTTCAAGTTTCCCTTCCCCGCATTTTTTCAATACCGCTGTTATGTAATTTTTTATTTTAGTTTCTCTAATTACTCAGCCACCAATTAAAGATTTTTGAAATAAATCAGTAATCTCCCAGAGGTCCAAATTTATCCCTCCCCAACTTTCAGCAAAATCGTACATACCGACGGTATGCAAAATGTCTAGAAAAATATATTTCAAAACATGAAATTGTGACCAAAATACCTCCCTTATGCATGGAAAGTAGAAATTGTTGATATCTTTGAGAAAGCATTCATTCATTCAAGTATATTATTTTATCTCTTGATTCTAGCGAGCACTTGCAGTTGCACAGTCTCAACCACGATAACTCATCGTTTTTTTGTCTGATGTGTGGTATCGAAATGCCAAACCGTGTGGAACTCCAGAAGCACCTTGATCAACACCTTGCCTATTCCGTTCTTTGCAAATACTGCGATAAATCGTTCCTCTCCAAATCAGCGTGCAACCAGCATTGCCAACTGAAGCATATCAAAAATAGGTGTAGACGGCTGTACAGGTCTAAACAACTTATTGTTGATAGGTGAGCGAAATATATCCTAATTACATAAATTCATATTGATTGAATTCTAATACATGCTTTCATGAAAATACAGAGGCGTTCAAATTTCCGAGATGACGTAGGGTCGCCTCTCATTGGCTTTCATGCTATCATCAGATATCACTTTTTATGTCACTCTGTTAGTTTGTAAATTCAATGTTCATTGAATTATTGCATACATGTAACGCTAGCAAAATGAAAATCAGTATTTACGTTTGGTAAATTGTTTATCTCTGTATTTTTGAAGAGTGGATGAAATTATTTTTGCAGGTTACGACGAAAAAGACTCCCATATTCCAAGATTATATTGAAATATTATTGTATTATAATCCGATGTTATCATTGGGTTTTGGGAGACAAATTGTTCAGTGGTGAGATTAGAGCACAGTCTAGCGTGCAAATTATTCATTTGATTTCAAATACATGCACACATACTGAGGAGAAAGTATCGGGGGTCTTCTTTTCACTTCTTCTTATATTAATCATACATATTACATTAAATGCGAGCAATGTAGGAAGAATATTCAATACGACACTCGGTCATAGGGAAGTAGATGATCAAGCGAGATACATATATTACAAATTGATAGAACAACAAATGGTGTTTACAGTTGGAAGCTATATATTTTACACACATCAACGCTCTATCATGGCTTATTCAAGAGTTCTCCAAACACCAAACACACAAGGCCTAAAAATGTAATCTGTGTATATGAAAAATGGCCTTAATTAAGTTGTCGCGGTACTTTCCACACAGTGTTATCACTTTAGAAATAAGTATGTAGATAGTGTTTTAGAATTATTGATAGTTTGGATTGAATTCTTCAAAAATCCCCATCAAAAATTATCAGGGACCTCGTAAACAACCAAAACCAAAGTGTGTAAGATTTTTTTTTTCGTTCTTCGACAATAACTCCGCCGCCACTGAACCGATTTTTCGTCCTTGTCATGTGAAGCAGAAGGTGAATGGTTCGCTTAACGTTGGTCAATTTCAGTTCTTTTCCATTTCGATAGGTTGATGTAAGACAAAAAGTTCGAATATCTTGTTAAAGTTACACTAACCTCTTTTCTTTTTGTTAGAATCGACTTCAAATCCCTCGAGTCCGACAAGACGCATCAGGACTCCGGATATAAGGTTTACATGAACAACTACACTACGTTTGCAGAGTTAGATGTGAATATAGACAATTTGAAGATGATGAATATAGACTTCTACACAGAAGAAGATATTGAGAGTGTACTAGATGTAGAACAAACAACTAGTCAAGAATCATATAATGAATTGTTTCCATCTAGTGAGATTTTAGAGGATGTTATAGGTAGTAGACAAAATTGTGACAATTCGTCTGTATGACAAAGAGGAAAATGTAAATAGGAAGAAATTGTATGGGATGGTCTGAAATGGCTTGTCTTTTGATACTGAGAAGTAAACATCAACCTGACATGTTGAAAAAATTAATTGTAACACTTTATTACTATGGAACTTTTGGTAAACTATCCGATAACCAATAAATTTTCCAAGATAATGTTGTGTTTATGAAAATAGCGTTGAAGAATAGTCTATCGTTTAAATTTTATCAATTTCGTAGTTATCATTTAAATGAAAATATCTGTGGATGCTCTCGAACTTGATTCTTGATAAAGCATTGGCAACTCAAGGTTTGTTGGTTTCCCAGTAGCAGCATCTGGCAGATATTCCCAGATATTTGTATAAATCTGAGGTAAACATTGCAGCGAAAGTACGAGAAGTTGTGAATTCAATACCACTTGCCTCAAGGAGGAAGTTGGAGAGAATGAGACCACCCGTAATATGTGAAACCATACCATTAGAGACTGAGTATCTGGTAATAATCCTGGATAAAACGCTGAACTAGAATTCGCATTTTGGAGTAGCCCTGAAATAGTACTGCAGTACACATTTTCTGCATTTACGCTATTCACTATTTTCGATACTTTCGCTCGATTTGATGTGGAACAGCTGATTAGCCGGTATGCTTTGAATTCACCAGAAATACTATTGCCAATGGAAAGAAGTTCAAATGAAATATTTGTTGAGTAAGATTCCTCGGTTTGTTCGATAGTAAATACCTGTAGGTTTTTAAACTTAATCCAAAATAGTTACTCACTAATCTTAGAAAATATACAAATCACATGAATAATACTGTCTATATTGTATTTCATACAATGAGACTTAGTGACAATGCGGTTCGATTGACCCTACGTCTAGTTTAACTACTTTAATATTTACTGCAAAGCTGCATGACGAAAAAATCTGTTTTAAACAGGTTTATTTGAAAAAAAATCTGAACTGATTTTTCCAAACACTACTAACAACTTAACCATTTCTTCCAAGAGTTACAACTAATTCCAGTATTTTCAGCTTAAGTTCTCTTATCAATACATTTTTTTACAAAAAAAAAATTAATACTTTTTATTCGGGAATCTATTAGAGCGTATTGGCGATTTTTTATGAAGATATGTATGTGTGTGTGAGAGTTGTCTGACTGTATTATAAATAATTGTCGGTGGTTTTCAGAAATTCTTCATGTTACTCTGTTATAACCAACTGCTTGCAATAAAATAACTTCATTCTCATTGTAATTGTTCATTGAAAAGAATTTAAAATATCAATTTCACTAACAAAACAAATACCTTGACAAAGTAAAATAGAAATTGACCGAAATGACAATTTAAAATGGAAGTCCTATATGGAATTATCACCTGGACATTCGATTTGGAAATACCAATAAAAAATTCCAATTGGGAAAATCACTGTATTTTTTAAGTCGCGAAATGGCTTTTTTTGGTACAGATCATTCGACATTACAATATCATAGTTTAAATTAAATTAATAAAAAGATAGTAGGCTGCGTAAGTTTGACTAAAACTCAAACTTAAATTATTGAGTCTATATATAAAAAAACAACTTCTATGATTTTTACAGTAAGTGATTGTATACCGTATGATCTATTTAACTTAAGCGAGAACGGTGAGCTTTTGAATCAAAAAGGTTAAACAAAAGATATTGGGTGCAGTGGGGAAGAGAAAATGATATCATTTGTTTTTGAAATTGACAGCATTTTCAAGGCCTACTATGTTTTTTGAATAGGAATTTATCTTTTTCATTGGAAAATCCTATTCTACGATAGAAAACAAATAACTTTGTTCAGGGAATTTTTTTAACCGATTGCAACTTGAGTAGATGAAAAATGAAACATTTGTTCTTTTTCGAAATGTGCCAATGATGAATAACTTTGTTATAATTTCTTTCGAATATTATTGACTGAGTCGCATTTTCTCAGTGGGCAAGAAATTGAATGGAATTGAATGATTTTTTTTCTTTTGTGTGTTGTTCTCAGATGAATCTGGTTTACAAACCATGGTGAAGTGAATCCATCAACGCCCTTGGTCGGTGAATGTCTGGTGCGGAATTATTGGGAGATAGGTTGGTCCGTACTTTATTGAAGGAACATTGGATGGGCAAAAATCAAGATTTTCTACAACACCATTCAACATAGCTAAAAGACTATATGCCACTTCAAGAAAGGGCAAATATGTGATTTCAGTATGATGGCTGCTGCCCACCTCATCATGCCAGAATTTTTCGGGAAGTGGTGGATCGGGGATACCCTAATCGATGGATCGGAAGAGGTGGTAACGTTATGTTGCCAGCTATAGGTCACCAAATTTAACCCTTCCCGATTTTTTTTTATGGAGCCATCTCAAAGAAGTTGTTTATTCGAGCTTCCACTACACTCGGAAATATTATGTGAGGCATAAGAAACGCTTGTAGAGCAGTCAATAAAGAAACTCTCCTTGAGTGTCAACTGTATGAAACGGATTGATTAGTGTATTGAAGTTGGCGGGCATCATTTTGAACATTTTTCATAATGAATTTAAAGGTTTCTTGTATGATAATTAAGGTATTTATGGCTTCGTGACAATAAAAGCATTTCTGATAAACTATGTAATTATAGGAAAATTTATAAAAGGAATATTGTATTTGTTTATCTACTGAAGTTGCAATGAATAAATATATGTTTCCATTAAAAAAACATGGTTGCCCTTGCAAAAAAACCTTGAAAATGCAGTTAATATCGGAAATGAAAGTCATCATGACTCTATCCCCACTGCAACCAAGCACTTTTATCTGAGCGTTTCATCTAAAAACCCACCGTTTTTGCGCTATACGGCTGTCTCAACTGAAATGGACTGTACATTGTATAAGTGTGTATATTATATAAAACCAGTGATGACAAACGGCGTAAAATTCTACGATTGCCGTAGAATTTGAGCCTCCGTGTAGATTGTTTCGTAGAACAACTATTTTTGTAAAAATGGCGTAAGTACAAACAGGAAAAATAATAATACCAAAGTGTATCTTTTTGAGATGCCGATTCGCAAAACTGTTCTGTGTTCGGACTGGTTGTAATTTTGTCAGTTGGGGCAACCACGTATCAAAGTACAAGGATAAATTTATCAAAGAATAAATTATAGTTTAAAAACAAAAAAACGCTTTTACAGTTAATCAAAATAAAAAGTAAAAAATAATTCTTAATATTATAAGAAAATGATAAAAGCATGGAGTCATCGATATCAATTGTTATAATGACTTACTCCTTCTATTTCAAAATGCAGTTAGTGTAAAAATGTATAACAAAGCATACTCCAAGGAGTCCAATTTTGCAATATTTTGTTCTTTTAGTCCTTATTAGATATATATTTCGCCAGTAACCTATCGATTTTCTTTTGATTAAAATGACCTGAAAAGCTTAAACAAAACATGTACATAACATGCTTGAATAGTTAATCAAGAGTGAATGTTCACTAAGGATAACCATTCAGCGATTGCAGAGGAAGAATTAGCTTTATTTCTTTGTGCGCATTATTCAATTGAATCGCTCGTTTCAAAAATGAGATGTCATTTTTTTACGAAATTACATAAGTCCCATTTAACCTTACTGAGATAACCTAGGGTTGTATCCTAAATATACGGATTCAAATATCTCGTTCTAGCGAGAGTGATAATCCTGAGCCACAAAAGAAGAGACAAAGAAATCATGTTACTTTCAAGCGCACTGTTATAAAAAAATATTTCCATTTATGGTATAAGTCAAGGACGCGTAAGACGTCTATGTAAGCAAAATCACAGTCTATTACACCATATGATAAACGTGTTAAGCATCCAGAATCAGATACAACACCTCCCGAAGGGCTAAAAAATCCAAATCGTTAAAAGCTGGTGCATTGTTTCATAAATGCCATTACATTAGATGCCTATTTTAATTATTAATGCAGTCTGCTTTGCTTATAAATTGTTATATTTTTATGGCTGTAAAGTATCTCTTACATGTTATTTGCTTGGTTTATTAATATGTGTTGTATCAACTAACAAAAACAAATTGGAGTAAACCAGAAATCATAAATAATATATTTCAGGTATGTGTCGTTTCTTTTACTATAATACTGGAAGTTTTCATTAACACGGTTTGACTAGTGAAAATGCGACGTCGCCTAAGGTCGCCTTTCTGTAAAATCAATAAAAGAAAAATTTTTCATTTATTGCGAACTCTGACTTACTCAGCATAATCCCAAATTCAAGATTTGGAAAATTGATAAAAACAGTCCGAAATCATAACGATATATATATTTCCTTCATACGATTTAATGTAGGATTAAACATTAAAAAGTATTTTTGTATTAAACCATTGCTTAAGGACTTACTCAATGATTAAACACAATTCTATGTTACGCCACTGCTGAGCGGCGGTTTCAGGTTTGGTACTCGGCTGCCTTAGGAAAGAAAATAATCCGTCTTCCCTTCAAGCATGACTTGGCAACACGACATATGGTCAGCAAATGTAGTCGCCAGTTCGCCAGAGACAGCGCTCTTAGTGCCTGCGGTTAGCCTGGCGCCGAATTTTTTTTCAGCTACATATGCAATGATTTCGAATATAAAATCGGTACGGATAGAGCTATCTCGCCTGGTTAATTATATCCAAGTCTCATTTGGCATAGCGAGTTTACTACACTTGGTACAACCATTTTTAGGATAATTGCCGACCTGGCAACTCTGCTGACGCGACAACACTGTCCCATTGGTTAATTGCATATTTTTATATAGTGGCTGATTGACAAATGTTTTCGAAAAGTATTAATTTCTAATATTTCCATTATATTTCACCCATTATATAATTTTCAAAGGTGTTTACGGCAAATGGAAATAAGATCAAGAGTGAAGGTGCAAAATGCAGTGATATCCAACGGCCATACTTTAGAGTAGGGCGTGTGAAACTCGGCGTTCTCGAAAATGGTGGACTAGGGAAGTGAAACGAGAGAAACACGGCCGACCGCAGAATCGCACGCTCCGATAGCGTTTTGTTGAAAAATATCTACTTGTCGTATACCGTCCAACAGCGAGTCATGGTTAGAAAACCTTTATTTCCTATAGCGAATGCCGCACAGTGTCCCAATGCAAAATAAGGTTAGTAGGATTCCCTTTCTTTTGTCTTTGTTCACACAAACCTGCTTTTTAAAAGGTAGGTAAGTACACGTTATTACTCTAAATGGGTGTTTACTCAAATGCTGATCGAGCAGTTATTTCGTGTAGATGCATAATTCGCATTCGGAAGCTTTGTGTTGCCCTGAAAATCCGGCTTATATTAGCTTTTTCCTTAAGTCTGAACGATTTGCAGATTGGTTTCTACGTGGCTGTCCCGGATTGTATATAACTAGTTTTTAGGTTTAGCTGTAAGATTGGTATAGGTTAGTTCTGTTTTTTTGCATGCACCATTGATTAACGTATTAACAGCTAATTCGTGTGCACTATAAACATTCTGACTGAAAGTAAATAATTAGTGAAGAGTGCCTCGCAATTGTAGCATACCGTATTAATCTAGTTATCAGCGAATATTACACAAGTGGAAAGAACCATCCTTTTAACCGCGGTGGCTCAAAATTAAACTTTTTTAGCTTAAAGCCTCTAGGTCACATCCAGTCCATGAGTAAAGTACAGCTCATGAGAACGACTGTTTATTTGGTACATTCAGTATTCAGCTCATCAATAAAATTATTGCTTGCAATGGTAAAATCGACTTTATTATTGAATATCCCTCAATGTTAATGTAAACAATCCAGAAAGTGTTTTGAAAAGACTGTTTTGACAGTTCAGAAACAAGTTCATATGCTGTACTATGTTGCCAGACTGAACAGTTGGTCATTGAAGCAACAGTTTTTCACTAGTTATCTGATTATGTAGTTGGTTATATAAAATTGCTTTATATTGTGAATTCTTGAAAGTATGCCAAATTTGATAGAATGACTAATTTTTTAACACTACATATGCTTACAAGAGTTAAAGAAAATAATAAATTAGCACACAACCATTTTACAATATTTTGACACTACTTTCAGTAATTTTATATTACTGGATATTGCCTGTATCACAATGCTCATTATTAGCTACGATTGTTAGATATAACATTTATATGGTTCTGGTGTACAATTGTTGTTTCTGAGTTATAATTGATTATTCATTTGATATTGTTTAATTATGGATGGTTGGTCATCAACTAACACCACACAAGTGAGTTTTTGGTTGTGACACTTTCTTATTACCAATGTTGCTCAAGTTTTAATTTTTCATTATAATTGGTGCAGTCCTGATGCATATTCCACTGAAACTGTAACCTTTTTAGAATACTAATTTATTTCTATTAATAACACAATAACAACTCATTTTTGAGGGTAGATATTTTTGATACCCATGCACCTGTTGTTTCAGCATGTATTATCTAACCTGATGCACTATGGCCTACAGATGGTGTAAAGTGATTAATGTCTCATAGGGACAAGGCTCTTCAAAAATATAAGTTCTTAAAAAGTCTTTGTTAGATTACAATTTTATTGAAAGTTTGAGATACGATGTTATTTTAGTCGAGAAAAGGTGGTTCATCTTGTGAGCGCTGTAAATTCTATAAATTTTCTAACAAACCTCGATAAAACATTTCTAATTCACTTGAAAATTGCAGAAAAATTGAATAAATACTTTTCTTCTGTTTTCACTCCTGCAAGAAACTTCTTGATAAATTCAATTATACTAAATTAGATAAAACAACTGAACTTTTCCGATACAACTTTGTTTCGTTTGTCTCTAATATCTTGAAAACCTTTGTACCGACTTATTTAAAGGAAAAATTAATAATGAGGAATGCTGTACATCAAGTTAATATTCGTCAGAAATATTTTCTGACCATGGCGCAGCATAAGACAGCCATGTTTAGGAGATCATTCACATTTAATGCAGTGAACATTATGAATTCCCTACAAGTAGATTTTCATTCCTACACTGCACAGTCAAAAACAAAACTGAAAACGCAGCTGTAAGATGGATATTCTACATGATAAATATATGCATACAACCTATCTTAGTATTAGTATAAGTTATTATAAGTTAGGAGTATGTTTTTGACCTGGTTAAGTATGAGTAGCTTGAAGCTAGACTTCGCCATTTATAACTAATTGTAAAATAGTTATAATAAGTCATTATTATTATTATTATTATTATTATTATTATTATTATTAAATTTAATGCTAGCATTCAGTTTGATTTTACTTTAGTTTTTCCACAACATATTCTTGATATTGATTTATTTAAAAATTTATTGATATAACTAAAATCTAGTTCAGTGGGCTCCAATGGAATTACATTTTTTATGCTTACACACAGTTTACCTGGGTATCATTACCATTAATACATTTATCAAACTGTTGCATAGGCTGGGTGTTTTCCTAATCCCTATCCATTGTAAAACCTTTACTAAAGCTCGAAGAGACAGAACGACTCTCAGACGTGCGCCAAATCACTATAAGTATCTGTTATTTCTAAAAATAAAATTATAAAAACATCAAATAAATATATTAGTATTTATCTGATATTTTTTCTGTCCATCAGTCATAGTTTCACAAGGGTTTTGGTGCAACAACAGCCTTGGCAAAGAATTCCGATATCATTTCTTCGTTCATTGAGGGAAATGCAGTTGCCATTTTATTGAAACTATATATATATATATATTTAATGTCAAATACATCAAATTTAATTGTATGAAACAAAAAATGGTATTAAGTCATATATATATATATATATATATATATATATATATATATATATAAAATCCTGATCTAGTGCTCTAAAATAATTCATATCCGAATCGAGAACAGTATTTGGATGATCTGTTGAAGGAAATCTCTTTTCTCCTCATATTTATCCCTTAATATGTTTCAATACCATTTTTCTTTGACTTGGACCGGAGTAATAGATGGTATATATTTTGACATTTTTATTTTTATTCTAAACAATTCAATAACAAAACAGAGGTAACCTAGTGCACACGTTTTAAAAGTCCGATAAAATTTGCAAATTATTTGTTTACTTCCTAAAAACTTGAATAATGTCTATTGAGCACTGCAAAAATGTTTTACAACATATTCCTGTTTCAATTTTTGCGCCAATGGTAATCGCGAAAATTTCTGACGGTTGTTCATAGCCTCTTGGCCCTTAGGCGAGGTCCTTATTTAGAATACAAGATATTGGGGTGTTGTGCGCTTATGAACAAACCGTAGAACACTTCAGAGGAACCCAAAGCATAAAAAAACTTGAAAAGTAAATGTGGTCAACTGTTTTTTTAGCTGTGCTGATAGTGTTAGTATGAAATGTTGTTGGAGCGAACCTATCTGGAAGAAGTCTGCCATTCAATGGAGGATCTGGCATATGCAAATGGAAAGTCAGTGGATGGGGTAGAGAGCAGAAGGCGAAGGAGAAGGCATAGGGAACCTGTGGTGGAAGGCAAGCTGCGGTGCTCCCCATTACGAGAGGAATGTGTAATGACGCGTCAGGCAAGAAATAGGAAGCCAAGAATACCTGTGTTACAGTCTGGTATGTAACTATGATATTATATTGTTGCTATTTCCTATGCAGTGTTTTACAAATATATATTGTTTATTTGGTCTCATGTTTTGCATATGGATAACAAAGACAGTATTTCAATGGTAAAAAAACAATCTTGTCTGGTTACCTTGGAATTGTATGTTGCTTTGTATCTATAAGACAAGCTATGTTGTGACGATCTATTTTTTTCCTCATTTCGTCTATATTCGAGCATCCCATAGTAGTCCATAAATTTAAATTTGATACCAAAACTGTTATCCTGGATGCAATTAATGTTAATATCAATAGGTATCAACGATTAGCACCGCAGATGTATAGTTTTTATAATTTTAATTTTACGATAACATTAATTTAACGTAAATTAAGAAGTTCTTTGCACAGGGCGAAGCACGCCCGGTTTGCAAGTTTGGGCATACAATGCATTCTTACAAAGTGCGAATTGTAAGCACAACTTGGATTACTCAGCTCCAGTGACTCCGATTTTCTTTTTCAAACAGAAATTGAAATTTTAATTATGTTTGACTGTGGATAACGTTTCACCGGAGGGTATTTATGAATTCGAGTTAGTTTGTAGAAAAATACTAGCGAATCCAACAAGATAAGGTTCAATCGATTCTGGTCATACAAACTGGTGAACGGCCTCGTGCGCATAAGTCCGAAATGACGACGGAAGGGTTGATCTATAATTCCCAAAAACTGAGCATATACTCACCAATGTAACCCTGATTGCATGCACAAAAAATGTGATGATAAAAAATCGTATTCTGTTGGTGAAAAACCTATTAATTAAATAAATAAATGCATTAGATTAATATTTTGATGGCTTTAAAATACTTATAGACATTTGAGGAAATTCTCGCCCCCTTAAAAATAAAAAAAGATTGGCGAAGCGGCTATACTAATCTTGATGTGTGAATATAGGTATGGGATCAAATTTGAAAATTAAAGATTGATACCATTTCTGGCGAAACCGCATATTCGTTATCCCAATTCTTCATCTAATATATGAAATTTTATATTACTCTCTCCAGTGCCGATAGAGCGAGAGGAGCGGCCGCTCTAGGCATCAGGTGGCAAGGGGCGCCAAAAAGCCAAATGACAAAAACAATTTGCAGTGCAAAATAAAATTTTGATGGCGCCTTTTGAGAGTAGCGGGGGAGTGTTGCTATATCTGATTATTGAAAATTTAATTATATAACATTGACAACTTTCTTAATGTTAAAGGAGTAAGAGTATAATAATTGAACTATTTAATTCATTTTAAACTGAATAAAAGTTGAAGTTTGCAATAGAAGTTGTTTTGGAAAATTTTGGTATCTATTTAACACAAAACCGAAGAACAATTTAGGTGAAGTGAAAGTATCAACCAAATGGCGGTAGGAAACTTGCTCTACGCTGATCAAGGGCTAGGCACTGACCCTCTCGTCTCGCCTGGTTTTGAGGAAACAAATTTACAAATTTTTGGTCACCTTGTTATTATTTCCATATTGACATTTACATGTTGTTTCATTTCAGGATATTGTGCTGTTTGCGGTGTTCCCTACAATAGCGTTGAGGACCACATACAATCTAGAAAGCATCAAAAGCTGATTGGAGAAGATGCTAACTACATAGCTGTAAACGGATCTCTGAACGGATTTTTGCATACAAATACAATTCCATTTTTGAATTTGAATGGTATTGATGCCATAGGTAAGTAGGCGTGTAGGGTGTACATTTGAACTGCTTACATCTATCGTTACAACACAGTCTGTGAGTCTTTTATTATTATTTAAAGCACAACTACTGTCTACTCTAGGCCCCAGGGGATATTGAGTCTCTGGTGGAGAACGCGAGATGCAGGATTTACTGTAACTATTCGTAAACAATCCCAAAGAAACTACATTTCTGAACATGTGTTTCGAAGTTATATCTGTTAAAAATGGAATGTGATTAATTCTTTCTTAGATGAGTTCATTTTGGGGCCACAATAATGAAAACCGATTTTAATGGCTGCTTGTTTCTATAGATGATGCATTTGTATTATAGTGTATAATTGAGAAATGTTAATAACTAATCAACCTATATATAACAAAGGTGTATAGATAAAATAATTTGAAAATGCATTAATGTACAGGGTATTTCATTTGATTTTTTGAACGCCCTATGTAAGATAAAAATCCAGCTAAACTGGATAAAAAAAACATAGGCCATTAGATTTCATACAACGTCTAATGCAATACTCAATTCCACAAAAGATCAGATTTGAGTTTTTCAGACAAAATTCCGAATAACAAACGTTATGGTAGATCAATCTTTTTTTGGAATGGTTTAACTAAATATGCAATAGGGCGTTCAGGCAAAAATATAACTGGTATTGGGCTTAAGTGGAACATTCTATATATGGGTAATCATTATTGAAACATTCTTTCAAATACGATGTACAATCATCCATTATTAGGTTTTACTAGCTTTTGTTTCGAAGCAATACTCCGGCCTGGCATGGTTAGACCACCCTGCATATCATCTATCCGGCGGGTTTGTCATAGTAATTGCCCAAAGTTGTTTATTTAATGTACAAGCATATCATTTCAACCAGCAAGTACATATTGATCAGACCTCTGCGCTAAAAGTAAATAATGAAACAGGTGATCTTCTTTTTGAAAGTACAAACACTTCCTTGACAATTTTTGTTGTTGTTAGGCGTTCACGAAACTTCGTTGGACGACCTGCCTCCGCCAGTGGTACCGACTGCGTCATCTCACGGCCGGCGTAGTGCCATGCGTCGCACTCGGGCTGTGTCGATGATGCAGGAGCGGCCCACGCGGGTGTGCGCAACGCAGCCGCGCTCGCCGCCCCCCGCAACAGAGGCTACGCCTTCGGCTAACTGCCACCACCACCTGCGTTCCAGACGGACGGTCAACTACGCCGTCGACGAGGACAGCATGCACGAGGACGAGGGCAGGGAGCTGAAGTCGCCATTGACTGCCTCCACTCCCGTAGCGGCAGCCAGTACAATAGCGACGACGACTACGGAGATTACCACTAGAGTTTTTATGGTATTTTTTTTTATTTATTCGTGCTTGTTGACATAATATAAAAGAATGCAAAACTCTGCTGTAGAGCTCATACAATTTGTATCAAATATCTAGGGCCCGTACCCATTCATATGTTAATATAGAGATGCTTCTGTTGAAAGTTGATGGAATTATAGCAGGGTAATTTGAACAATTTACTCCTTTAAAAAAAATAAGCCATCTGAAATAGTACACTGACGCTTGGTATAAATCAATAGAGAAATTTAATGTTTTAATTGAAGCTGCATCGGTCTGGAGCCTAACCATTTACATCCCACAAAAGTTATAGATCCATGCATCATTATCTTTTAATTACGGAGGTGGAGCAATTGAATGATTCATTCGAAGTAAGGTTTTTATAACGGAAGCTCAACTTGCGTTTCGTTTAAAATATTAGATAGACTTATTCCAAATTTGAGAACAATTTGTAATAATGTTCAAAAATGTGAAGCTCTCTGATCTGTCTGATCTGAGAAATCTGTAAATTATACATTTTTCATCATTTTGATCAAAATTTCTGTACATTTGGGAATATTCCATAAGTAAATGACATTTCAGTCCCAATCTATCATCTCAGAAGTTTGAAACTTTCGTTTTATCTAGTCAAACACTATTAGATATTTAACTTATAACAAAAGACTCTGAAAGCCTAATGATAGAGCTCGATATGATCTCAGCCCATTGGCTCAATATAACAACTCGTTATTTGATGAAATCGGCTTTAAGTAATTTTTTATTCAAAAAGCTGTTCAACAAAAATTGAGTAAAAACATATTTTATAGTCATTTTGATTGCTTATAATTTTTCAAGCAGAAACTCTCTGAGCAACTCCTAGACTCGCAGGATGAAGTGTGGAACTCTGGCCGTCCGAAAAGGGCTTGCATTCGACAGAAAAGAGCGCTTTCGGAAGAGAAACAATCCAGCAATCAAAAGACATATTACAAAGTAGAGGTGTTGACTTCGAGGCAAAGGTGTCTCAAGGAACAGCAGTCAACGAAGAAACAGCAGTCGCAGAGTCCTAAAAGGGAAAAAGACGATGAGAAGGATAAAGGGTGAGTAGTATTACATGTATATCTGGAGCAATCTGCACCTTCAAAAATATTACTTTCCAACCCAACAAATTTAGTTATTGTCCCATAAAGAATACATCAAAACATTACACTGAGAAAGTGATGTCATTCAATCTGTCCGCTGATTTCTATTTTATTTCATAGCATCGACTATTTGCCAACAGTTAAAATCGAACTTCTGGTACATTATTTGACGATAGGCTACCCCCGACGAAACAGGTTCGTAATTTTTGAAAAATGGCCTGTTTATTTCGCATAAAGAAATATGTTTTGATATGAATAGGCTTTCGAATTTTTGAAATGGAGACATTAAAAGAGGTGGTACTTGTTAAATGAAGTACAGCTCTATGTACAAAAAGTAGTTCCATGAATGAATAAAATGATCCACGGAGTTGTTTATCCATTACTGAGAATGTGGATAACAGAATAAAAGCTTGAAAGTTTCAAGATGTATTTTGGCTATTGATCTATTTCATTAAAAGAGTTTTTTATATGTTTATTCCTTGTTTTCATTATTTCATTATTGTGGGTTGTTTATTAAAATGTCTAGTATAGATATGCTTCAGATTTCGAGGTTTATGTGCCTAGTGCATGATTATGTTTACGTCTACGTGTTTTTATTGTTATACCCTATGCAGTGTGATAATCGAGGTTTTTATTTAAATATTTTCTCTTAGTGGCGGAGAGTGGGTAAAAAACGCAGGAGTAATAAAGTACGTCAACTCCATATCGTCATACTTAAATTACATACAAACTATGCTATTAGTTTTCGCCGATTTTTTTAAATTGACAAAAATTATATTACTGGATATAGGGTTGGTAATTCGATTCTGTTAATAAGTTCTTCTAAAATAGGGTGCAAATTGGTACAAACGTAATCTAATCTCGTCTTATGGCGTTCAAAATGATCATCTGATTCATCGAATGGACACGTTTTTATTGAATTTGAGTCTATTTAAAACCTAATAAATTTCAACGCCGTAAGATCTCATGAGATTTACTATCATTCATCTGATTTACGGCTGTCATTCAATATCTATCACGAATAGTTAATTTCCTAGTGTCCTTCCTGATCAGTCAAATAGCGTTCTCTTTTATGCAATAATCAATTCAGTGTGTGGCTGCTGTGCGTCCTGCACCGTTGCCAGATTTACGAGAATATTACTACAATAGTAGTAATATTCTCGTTGGTCAGATAGAAGCTGAGGGCATGAAATCATTGTGTCTCTGTTTGCTCGTGCAGCTTGAAATAAAGCCGGCTACTCACGAAGTATATCTTGAGAATTATTTCCTTTGTGCCTTTGTTGGCTATTGTATATGCGCACCAGTTTTGTAATGTAAAAGACGTAATCAAGTTTTATAAGTAATAATTATCAGATTTATAAATTTTGAAAACTGAGGGTATATTGTGAATTTTTTTCAGTTGCTTTATTTACTTCTCAATTCTTGAATTAATTAAATGCACACTTAATGACACTATTATAGTTACTGTTGCAAATATCTGATTTTATGCTATAAGTATGTACATAATGTTAAATCCAAACGAGCATACCAAACTTGAATGTGCAAAGATTTTAAAATTTTTGATGGTATTTTCATACCTAAAATATCTTTTGGTCCTAAGGTATTCAGGAGAAGTATAAGTAATTACATGATTTCATGTAGATAAAAAGTTGTGTAAATTAGACATAGTTTCATTAATAAAACTCTTTTTCTTCCAGAGACGCGTTTCAATTTATATTTAAATCATCTTCACTGAAAGAAAAAGAGTTTTATTTGTGAAATTGTGTGTTAGTTACACAACTTTTTATCTACATGATGGACGAGAGAAGAGCATTTACAATCTACATAATTATATGACTAATATCATTTCCAAAAATAGGTTAGCAGCTTAAATTACACTGTTTGTCCTGATATTTTGGCCCTTTTTTTATCGGTACTCATTATAATTTTTATAATTGATATTATTATAAATTTTAAAATATCGCCTAAAGAGTGGTATTTTTTCACAGGTTAATTGTAAAGTTTAAAAAATTGCGGAATTCAGAGCTGATTCGGTTAAACAACGAAGCAACGAATTTCTTATTTCCCAAGAAAGAGGAATCCAGCTCAGATGAAGACGACGACCACAATGGAGGCAACCCCGGCGGGTCGGTAATCAATATCGATAGCTCAACAGAGGATAGCGTGTTATCTTGTCATGATCTTGATAGCAATGGAAAGATAAAGACTGAAGATGATGCGTCCATGGACAGCACAGCGTCATCGGCCACGAAGAAAAAAAGGCGGAGAACTCAAGCGGAGGCCTTTATTCTGGACAATCAGAAGTATTACAAGTTTGAGACACCAGGATCCAGGTTAGTCCTGGATTTGTGTATTGTATTTTGAATACGGTATCAGTACAGTCCTTATGGCTTCTGAAACATGGTACTGTAGCTTTTTCCATCATTCATATTTTTGATATAGCTGCCTAAAGGCATAATTCATGGTACATTCTTCAATTTGTTGCTATTGTAACTAGTAGTTTTTTTTTCTAGAAAACATTTTCTCATAAGCTTTTCAGCTCAAAGTAAAGTCTTAGTTAAAAACAAAACTTTTCCTTGAAAACGTCAATGTTATTATTATTTATTTTTTTCTCATTTTTTAAAACCTGCAAGTGCTGTCAAGGCTGCCGAACTGTTAGTATGATTATTCATTAAATCACATATGGTTTTAATTGGCGGTCAGCTTAAGTTTGAGACGAATCTGGAAGACCACAGAATATATTTCAGACGTTACATTATCTGTTTGTATGTTCAACGATTTTAAAAGTCATATGTCACCGGTTGTTAATCGAGTAATGTAGGAACTTCCAAAATTGACAGAACAAAGTGTTTCCAGGTTACGGTATCATGGGTCTTACCTACCAACGATCGTGAAGTCTCCCAATCATGGAGGTGCTGATACAAGATGCGAATTGTCAGATTCTATGAGAGGGAAGAGGATATCGAGTGAATCCAGGGTAAAAGTGGACAACTACAAGTTTTCTTTCGAGAGGGAGCCCGAGAATGATGCTGTAATGGAGGCGTTCAAAAGGCAGGATAGTGGGCGACAGAAGTATACATATTTTAGTGATAGCTGTAAGTACTATTACTTGATGCCACTCATTTTCATTGCATAATTAGCTTGAATACTCAATGGTGAAAACGGAGTCAAGTTTATGGATCTGGTACTATCACCCTTTGATATCGGCGATTATGCATTTGCATTCGGCTTAATATTTTTTCACCTTTCTATTTGAGTTACAAGTCTTTTGGTCCGTATTGGAAATTGGTCATTAGAATTGTTCTATTTAAATGTATTCGATCGAGATTCACAGTGTTAGCCGGTTTTCCTATGATACGAATATTGTTTATCTATGCAGTAGTGTAGAGGCCTCCATTATTATCTCTATTTGGGTCCACAAGTAAATTTTTTTACATAGTTTTTATAACTTCAGGCATTCTGTGACATGCACTTATTAATGTTACGACATTAAAGAAATTTTTCATGTATAGGACTTTTTCCCGAAATACATTATGGGTCTATCAGCAAATCTATCTTTTATTAGAGTTGATTATATCAATTTTTCTGATTAAATTTAGCTTATTGCATACATTTGACCGTAAAATGTCATCATATACAAATCAACAAGTTGATATGTAACCTTTAGTTTTTTGCGAAAATTGGGATTACCACATAACTAATAGTGGTGGTTGCTCGAAAACGTTTATTTCCATAACTAACAATGTATGCATATTCTGACTTGACTACTGCTGATGTTCAAACTCTCAAATATTGCGATTACAGCATGCAAGCTTATCATGCTCTTCACGCTGATCTTGAAAAGCTATCAACTTCACCTATCTGTACTTCGCACTTGTGGGTTAATATGCATCTAAATTCTGAGGTATTATTGCAATTCTGTGACAGCATTCTGTTCTAGCGTCGAAAATTATATAGCATATAACTAGTTTGCCTGTGCAATAAAAATTGTTCAATGTTGGATATTTGCATTATAAATGATAAATACACCTCAAGGAATTAATAAATATATTCTAATGAATTTCAGTGTTCTGGGACCCGTTCATAATGCCGTATCAAATGCCGTACCTGACCCCACTAGACCCGCGGGCGTGTCGCGCCTACTATCGCGAGGTACTGCGCTGTCTGTTGGTCCCCACCGTTGCACCGGACACGGAAGAGACGGTCGAGTCATCGAACGCCGCCACGGACTGTTCCGCTTCCGTGGCGTCGTCCTCTGGTGACGCCATCGCGCTGCATGACGAGGACAGCAAGATGAGCGTCGGTACCACGCTAAGCTCGGTGGAGAGCGCCCTGGAAGAGGATGCCATCGGTACTACCACCTCAGGGGTACGTTGCTTGTTGCCCCATAATTACTAGGTTTCCTTTTAGCCTCTGTATATCCAATCGTATATCACTAGATTTCCGGTGAATATTTCAAAAACAGACCCATATAAAAAGGTCAAATCATGATAACATAATTTTTTTGGTGGCTACGTTTTTGGTGAATTGTTCACATCGTGGTGAAATACATTCGTTATAAAAAAAGCTATTAACGCTACATTATTGATTTTGAAAGCTTAAGAAAATTATTGCTTCTTTGTAGTATCGAGATCCTGAAGATAGACATAACGAATAATCAATTCTATATATTTGTATTATTCATCATTAATTATATAGATGCTCTTACTTGGTGAACCTCTTCCATCATTCAGACAAAATAGAGTCTGTTTAACACAAAGTTTCACGAGTGAAACGCTTTCTTACATTTCTGTCAATGAAATTAGAGTTTCATTTGTGAAACTTTGTGTCGACAATTTTTTTATCTGAATTATTATTAATGTTACATAAGTAAATCAACAATAGTATATGGGAATTAGTTGGTTATTTATATCCCTGTGCTATCCATGTTAACTATGTATGAAGGCCTAAACCCACTATCAGTTAACTGGACAGGCAATAATAAACCATTTTTGAGATCATGAACCCATATAAATATTTCGAATTATGATGGAGCGTAACTGTACTACTATCATGAAACATGGTAGCAATGCAACCTCTAAGTTAGGGAATATAGATGTTCTACGAAAAGTCAGAGAAATTGAGGGGTGGTTTTCAGTTAGTGACCATGCGAAAACTACAAAAAAGCTTAACTTCTCCTGTAAGCTAAAAACAAACATTTTTTAAAAGATTGTACTTATTCACTTGGTTAAATTTCCATTAACATAAAATTGAACCGTACAATACAATTTCTAGTAAAATCAATTACACACAACAGGTGCATAAAACTAGGCACAAAAGCGTAAAGGCCAATTAAACATCTCAAATACATATGAGAACAACGTAAAAATGATATCAGTTTTTAATATTCGACAAATAGCGGTTAGCCGTATGAAAAAGTACAATTTGTATCGCGACATATGTCTTCAAGATAAAGTGGGAAGAGGCCAAGCAAGGTTCTAGTATCCTGTAAAAAAGTCAAACTTTGTTGATGGTCGAGCACTAGTATCGCCAACATACAATTTCAGGTGTAAAGACCTAGACCCATGATGTGATTCAGACTTCTGATTTTTTTATATTTGTCTAGGCCAGGGGAAAAAGAAGGAGACGAACCAATGCCGAGTTGTTGCAAGAATTTACTGTTGGTAAGAATCCTAGGAAGAGTCCGAGGCAGCACGCATCGACTTTGGCAATATTGAGCAGTTTTTTGCAGCAAAGAAAGAGGAAGTCAAGGAATAGAGAGTTTGAAGTACAAAGTGCTCCTTTGGATACAATCACTGAAGGTTGGTTAGAAACATGTTTTTATATGTCATACGATTATGGTTTGCTTTGTTGTGGTTTTAGTTTGATTGAAATTATTGCTATCACACCCTTGACTGGGTTACGTATATACGATCCGATTGCTGTCTACAGCTAGACCGCCAGGCTATACTGTCTAGACTAAAGATAAAACATGCATGTCTGTAGCAGGTCTGATGCATAGCGGAGAGCATACATTCAAATTATTGAGGCTTTGTCCATTGTTTTGTGGATCGACATCAAAATAGAACATGGAATATCCTATTAAAAAGTTATTTGGAAACGCCTGAAGTATATCGTCTGAGGCATTAACTTCACCAGATCCCTTGAAGTGTCTGCTAGAGGTTGATCGTCAGTAACCATTAGCTGTCGCGTGACTTCAGTCGGAATGTTTCATATAATGTTGACAATTCTGTTTAACAAAATAGATTCGTCGCAGCGATTACTCTGTTTTAATTCGTATGCAAGCCACTGACATGAAAGGCATTTGACACTGACCAAAAAAGTGTTTCGACCATGTACTGAGATTATTAGAAGGCTTAGAAGTATTCAAAAACATATTTTTAGTTCACACAAATTTTGAGTAATATAATCCTACTTTGAACCTCGCATAATGTCACTAATAATTCAAAATCGAAGCGATCGCCACTGCGACAAAGGCGAATTCTTGATATAAAATTTATTTATGTAATTGTCATGAAACGAATAATTCCAAATTTCTCAAATTTAAACATTCTAGTGATCAAAATGTGTTTCCTCGATTATATTTGAAGCATGAAATTCGTTCATTGGCTTTTTTTCTAGGTTAATTTTCTTGCTCAATGTTCACATTTTTACACATATATTTATGGAATAGCATCAATTCACCAATGATTTGGTAAACTTCCCCATGTGGGCATCTCTAATGAGAGAAAATGTTGGTTGCAGAAGCACCCATTGATCCAGCAGTAAGAGCACCATCTCGGGAAGTATCAATCCAAAATGATACTGCAGCCATCCCAACAAATGCCAAAACCCCACCAAGGACGCCCCGTAGACAAACAAAACCCAAAATTGACTACTTCTCTATAGCTCAAAGTATAGACGACGAATTGGACACTGCTCTCAAAGATGACAACTTGGAAATGCTTGAGGTAAGTGTCATTTGTCTATTAGCATAATATCTCGAAATTTAATGTTTTCCACTGTTTGCTATCGGTATCGGTACACGGTTGCTTCTCGTACTTGCGAAATTGTTAACCTATTGTGAATATTTTATCAAGATCAGATAAGTACTCGATTGATGAAGGGATCAAAGATTACTGGACTGACCGACGAAAATAATTAACATGGATTTTGAGTTATAAACTTCAAGAAACATACAAAAACATAGTATATCTAATTCAATATAGCAATCATGACAGAGAATGTTTGAAGCTTCCAAATCCACATTTGTTTATTTTGCTCCCGATCAATTCACTACGCTCATCAGTGATCAGCAAAATGTTCGGTGCCAATGGCTGAGGCCGATCATAGCATAGGACGAATGGACAAATACTTCACGCATATCTTGCGAATGTATCTCGGTTGAACACTGTATTTCACTCTTCTCGATTTAGGCTGATTTGGAACGATTAGGCCGAATGCAAGAGGAGGAGAAAGATGAGTTCGCCGTGGATTTCCACGCGTGTAGGATAAACGTTTCAGAAATAATGCGATTGTATGAAGAAGAAAAGAAGAAGGAGACGGTGAGGAGTTGCCGGAGATTTTTCAACAATAACCAACCACTGGTGCCTCCTGGAAGGAAACCTGGCAAGAAGAGGAGGATGAACTTGACCGGTTGGCCAAATAAAATCAAAAGGTACGTAGTGCATATACATATGTGATTCCTGACGTTTAGATTGGATTTCGGTTTGAGGATAGTTAAATTATAAACGTCTTGCGGAATTGCATTGCAACCCTTTGTTGTACAGATCAATAGACTTAACATTCCACAATAGACAGTTTACAAACCACTCAATTCAAGCCGCAAATTTAAAGCAGCCAAAATTATAGATTTATTGAACCTAAAAACGTCAACTTAAAATGTAGCCAGTTTCGTCTCTACCTGATCTTCATATAGGATAGGATATGATTTTACCAATTTCCTTTTTTTTCCCAATACTTCATACTGACAATATCTGGTTGATAGTTTTCCAATTCTAACAGATTAGATAAACTGACTTATCAGCATCGATGCCACGGACGGATAATACATAAAACATATATTCTAAATTCCAGAAAGTTTTATGTATGTTATGTATACCAGTTAGCTAGAATCTTATGATTCATCGCTGTCAGATCTAGTTCATCACACGGTTAGTGACGGTATTGATCTCTATCTAGGCGCTAATAAATTTTCGAACTATATCAGCTCATCGCCCTCCAATATGCTGGAGTGGCCGGTGTTGGTTTGTTGATTAGATTACTAGCGGGAATATAGATAGATTACTCACATAATCTCTCAAGCTACTGCATCCGCTCGAATAACATTTTTTATGATTTTTTCTCACTCCAAAAAGTGTACCCTTTTAAGCAAATCGCCTCTATACACCTAGTGCGGACTGATCTCTTATCTGGTTGCTACGGGTTGATTCGCCTCCATTTATGATCTTATTTACTTTGCTTTATCAAGTAGATTGTAGATGCTCTTACTTGGTGAAACTCTTCCATCATGTAGATAAAAAGTTGTGTAGTTATCACACAGTTTCACAAATAAAACTCTTTCTTGTAGTGACGCGTTTCGATTTTCATTAAAATCATCGTCGGACTGTCAGATTTGACTACTAACAAGGCTACCCCGATTACTTGCCAAATAACTAACTAGTCCTATCATGGATACAAAACTATAGCTCTCAAAACTAGCATACTATTTATCCTGTCTAGTTATTTTTCTATTAAATTATGTTTTCATTTGTTGTGTCTTTCTTAGGGGAAATATTTTTTTTGCGACTGCATTTACACTAGTTTTAAGGGAAACCCCTACAAAACCTTAACCATCGCCGTCAAAATGTCCTTAAGATATTTCAAGTTTCAAGATATTTTATTCCTTAAGCTATTTCATTTTTAATACATTCCATAACTTAATATATTTCAGTAGTAAGTTAACCTAGAATACAAAAAGATGGAAACATATAGTAGTGTATCGATAAAAATTGCGTTTAAAAGATCAGTCTGTTCATTCACTACAATTTTTTCCAAGATTTTCGTTTCAATTTTATATCTCACATCTCTAAACATTTTGGGGTAGAGCAACATTATCATTTATGGTTTTTGATATTCTGATGTACATTTAATATGAAAAATTAATTCGCATCCATATGTTAGATAATGATTAGTCAATTTTCATCGCCATTTTTGTACCGCTAGATCCAACAAACGTGGTAAAGATAAAGATGACAACAGTACGGCGGACTCGGGCAGCGTCAAGGACTCCTCAGAGGACGAGCCTGCGAGCGCAGCTGCCGAACCTCGGAAACAGAATAACAAAGCCAACCACAGTACGAACAAGTTCACAAAAGCCACGCTGCAGTCGAAGAACAAGTTGACCAATGGCGGTACGGTAGACATACAACTGCAGCCGTACGTGTTTGTACATAAGTTGGATAGCAGTAAGGTGAGTATTTCTCGTAATCTTGATTACATATCAGGGTTGTCAGCTTAGCGATTTTGCGAATAACCGAGTTTTATATTTACGAAGTGTTGAAAAAGCTCTCAAGTTGAGTTTATCACTCAGATCGATTTTCCCTAATAGAATATTTTTCACTATGATTTTCTATGTAGTATAAAGTCATGTACGAAAATGGTCACATTCATAACATTGATGTGTACGTTATTGGAAAACTGATTGTATCATCAAAGATGAAAATCAGATTTTTCGTAGACTTATGGGAAGTATTGATCCCTTGAAACCCCTATCTATGCCACTGCTAAATTTAGTTTATCTGCGTATGCTTTAAATTCGTATAACACGCAATAATGCTTTATTTTCCTTGCTTTAAGAATTTGTTATAAGTGTATATGCGGAATATTTGAATGAGTTGATAGAATGGTCATCATTTCGTTGAAACATCACACAGGCGCAGGAAGTATTGTATTCGCGAAAATGTCCTTATTCGACATTCTGTTGTCTGGGGTTTTATAGTATGTTTTTGTCACGACATAGTCTTCAGACACACCGTCGGCAATGTTGCTTAATTTTTTGAATTTTTTGCATTTGCTATGAAGAAAATAACAAAAATATGTTATATTTAAACTAGTTATATAATTTGGGTGTGGCTGGACATTGATTGCTACTTTAATCCAACTAGTGTGCTTTACGTTACTGGTATCAAACACCAGCTATTACGAGGGTCACGCTGAAAGTCTTTAGATATTCCGAATCTATACAAGTTTAAACAAGTTTGAGCACGCAGCTATTTTGTCTGAAGTTGTTAGTGCTTACACGCAAAGGCAGCGTTTGAATCGTTCAATAGTTGACTTGCCTCGAATGCATCTAAGTGCTGGCCGAATTTTAACATGAAAATGGAAGTCGCGATTTTCGAGCCATAATTTTGTATGACTATAAAAAGGGACTAAAACAAGCGGAATATTACGAAAGTTTAGTGAGTTGCTTTGGGGACTTCGCCCCTTCTAGGGCAACAGTTTTTAATTGGTTTGCTGAGTGTAAAAGGGGCCGGGCTCACTCGATGATGAACCTCGCACAGGTGCGTGGTATTCAAAGGCTCCATGACAACGCACCTGCCCACAGCGCCGCTAGAACACTCGATTTTTTTGCTGAACCTTAATCTCCGAACCTAGCTCCGTGCGACTTCTTATTCCATGAAATCAAAGAAAAGTTACGAGGTCCATTTTTTCCACGGATGAAGAGGCAATCGCTGCATTTGAGGAGGAAATTAGCAACCTTTCAAAAGAACGTTGGTCACAAGAATTTGACAAGTGGTTTTACCGAATGCGTAAATACATCGAGGTAGGGGGAGAATATGTTGAAAAAACAGAATAAAGTGTTTTAAAAAACCTGTAGTTTTTCTGTATCTAAAAACTTTCAGCGTGACAGTCGTATAATTAGTCAAGGCTGACCAGTCTGCCAGATATCAATGCTAACAAATACTAAGAAAAGTGTAAGTGGGCTGCTGCTTTCAGTGCAACGTAAGCAGTAAGGGAAATGAACATACAATATTGTGTGTATTGTATTGCATAAAATATCATTATTTTTAAAGCAATTTATGTAAAACATGGCTTAAAGAAACGTAATGCGTGCTGCGAAGAAGGACTATTTCTCTCTTTTAGGGCAGTGGGACATAAAGGCAACAGAAAGAGTGCCTCGGCAGTGGCATACAGTGTTACGTTTAACACGCAAATACCTTTTACTCTTTAATTTTACATCAACATTACTTTATGTAATGGAATGGTTCGCAACCACGAAGTTTAAAATGATTTGAACATATTTATGCATATTTAGGATTAAAATAATAAATGCGGATCCAAACGAGTTGACTTCTTGCAAAACTTTTAGTGGCGATCTATATCCAAAAGTTTTACTAACACGCTTATCATTTTTATTTATCCTAAAACACATATACATATAAAACTTAACAATGAACAAAGGAACTCACATTATACTAGTAAACACTGAAAAGAAAGATGGAATGAAAACTTCCGGTCTCGTAGTACGTTCTCTGACGCCACACTCGGAGAACTTGGAGCACTGAAATTTGGAAGAAAAATCACTTTCCGGGGTATCATATTCCTTCTGGATTGAATGAGCGGAGTACCTGCTTAGCTCAGTTGAATAGAGTGCGTCTGACCGGCAATCCAAAGGTGCGTGGTTCGAATCCCCCCAGTTAGCTTGAAAGTTTCTGAATGCGAAATTGTGTCTTAGTCGACGCACACACTCTTCCGAAAAATATACTCGCACATCATAAATTCCAGATAAATAACAAATTTGAAATTAGATTGTTTTCCTGTTTAGGTACAAGGCAATAGTACTAAGGTGGCCGATGCCGCATGTAAGCGAACGAAACGTAATCGCAGGAACATGCCAGGTTCCCCAAAATCGCCAAGAGCCTTGCGGAAACCTAGAGGAAGATGGTATAAGGAAAGGTAGGAGGAGGGGGAAGTTGAGACTGTCAAATTGGCTGAAGGGTAACTGCGGAAAGCCGTCGAGTGGATGATTTAGCTTGTCGATGATTGTTACACGAGTTTTATAGGATTGGGTTCCAGTGATGCGTTTGTATAAAACAGTCTGTAAGTACGATATAACATTGAACCACGTCAATAACGATTTAGACCTTTACCACAATATAACATAGTTTCTGAAGGATCAAAACGTCACAACTGATTCAGAGGATAGAATTTGAATATGTCATATTTTTTAAGTTTTTGGGATTATTGATCTTGTGCAGTGGTACATTGTCATCGAGCAACATTCCATTTAATCAGCAAGTGCGTCGAATCATCAGGAGATACGAAAGATATAGTGAACCAAGAACGTCTAGAAAAATGACAGAGTTGGAGAATAGTTAGAAAGAAATAGAGAAACTTTATTAAGTATGGTATAGGATGGGCAAGAATAAAAATGATGTGGTAAACAATAAAAGTGTAGGACAAGAAAACGACCACTTCAGCCTCCCGATGATAAGGAGTAAATAAAATGAGGATACACCAACAGAGAAGATGAGTAAACTAAATACTAAAAGTACTTAGCATTCAAGGAGTAATAAGAAATAGAGGAAAAAACAAAAACACTCTGACCAGAATACAACACGGAATATCGTCTATTCATGGGGAGCTAGTTAAAAATACTGTAATAACCAATATTAGACAGATTGAAGCTAATTTCGGATAGAAGCTGTACTACCAAGGAATAAATCAGTACCTTTAAAATTGCTGTTTGGAAAACTCGATTGGATTAAAAAGAACGTCACATAGAAATTTGCAATTGTTGAATAAAAGATAAAGTTTACAAAAGCTGCTGAAACCTTATTTCGGGAGGAAGTTTTATGATAGGTAATATGTGATATAAAACCGATCACTATTTTCTTTGTCGAAAAGATGTCCAAGGTCATAGGAAGGATTGAAGTCCACAGGGCAAGTAACAAGACGATTGATAATAAAAGCTATCTCATCTCCACATAGCGTCAAAAACTGTTCATTAATTAAATCAGTCAATTGATGCAATAAATTAATTAAAATATTGTTTGAATTGCTTGATGAAAGCCCAAGGGCAGCGTTTAGTGAATTAAAATATTGTTCATGTAATTACAAAAACGCACCAACTTAATATTGGCGGTCAGGATTTCATAGGAAATAATTTATATTCATTTAATACAAGTACAAATATTTCACATAGGAACCCATCTTTAAAAATTCTTTTTGGCTGAAGTGATATAGTAGTTGTAGTATGGAAGAATAAAATTGAATAAAATCGTGGCAAAAACAGGCAGAAATGCATCCTAGTACCATTAAAAGCGTTGATGAGGATGAGATGATAATAATTATTATATCATTATTCTAATTCTAATATCCTGGTATTTGAAATAACACCAGAAGCTATTATTTTATTTGCACATTTATTATATTGGGTTCTAGGTTGCATGTTAAACCTGTTCGAGAGAGTATTGAACATATGAATTCATGTTGTACTGATTTTTTATTCAAATGCGAATTATTTTTTCAAGTTTGAATTGTTTTCACCTGTGATTTTTCAGTATTTATATTTATGGAGTATTCGAAAATTGATTCTGTGATGCTCATTCAAACAGATCTACGATATTTTATTGTTGGTATCAGGTAAATTTGTAACACACGTATTCTTGACATTTTTTCTGCAAATTTATATACATCTATAATTTAGTCCTAATACCTACTATTATTGTGATGGTTTTTGTTTCTGATTTTTTTATACTCAATTGGAAGAAGTGGAAAAAGAACTTGTTGTTACGTTAGTTTTATATTTTTCGTATTTATTTACCTTAAACACAACAATTATCACAAAATGGGAAAACTAAATTGGGATGATTACATACCAAATTGAAGTTTTATCCTCCCATTTTTCCTTTATTCATTTTTCGGTGTTTAGAGCTTTCAAATCTTTTGATTGGCAATCTTGTGATTTTATACGCATGCTCAACTAGATCTATGGCGTCTTCACAGTTACTGTTCGTTATGTTGTGTCAGGGCGGACAGGCGGACAGTGGTACCCTTGTCCTTAAATCGGTCGTTCAGTTTGTGTAATCTGTCAGGAATGCAAAACTAGGAACCAGGCATTGTCAGTGGAAAGAAGAGAAAGGCGGGAGGACAAAGAGCAAACACATGGAAGACGATCAGGTTGGAGGAAAAATGCGTAATTTTAATTTGATACAAGTAATTTTGTTATGTTATAAAATTCATCTTGGTGTAGTAAAAATGCAATTTTGCGTGTCCTTAATTCGCGGCCTCGAATGTTTACAAACTTGCTTGGCTTCCTGTTAGACCCGATTATGCTCAGACCGAGTCAAATTGGAATCATGATATTATCAGCGATCTTTCACGCCGCGCCGCAGGGATTACTACAAGCATTGGGTTAATTATATTATTATCAGATAAATAGAACCTTTTGAGTTTTGATGAAAGCAGCTTCAGTGATTTAATCTTCCTTTACACACTCCGTATGACCCAGGAGCTCCACTGTTTCGTAATACAGAATCTTGTTAGATACCGAAGAAAAATTTTATGGAGGGAATACACCAACAGTAGTAGTCTGCCACTGACTCCATTGGCGCTGAATTATCTCCTCATATCGTAAAATGAGAACTGGGATTGCATAGCGTCGACAAAAATATCCACGTTTTTCTCCGTCCTGAAGACAATGCCACATTATATTCTGTAATTACTATTGAATGTTCCAGTAATATCATAGCACGACTGCTATATCAATTATTTGGGTGAGAAAAGTGTCAAGCGCTGGAAATTAACCGGCTGTAAATCTGTGTCTCTACAGTCATTTCTGGTGTGACAAGAAGCAGCTTTTATCTTTGTTAAATTATCACTGCATTGTAAAGTTATATTTTGTGTTTGATTTGAATAACAAACAGTACAACTTTAGTAATGTTTTAGATAAATCGTAAATTTTGTATTTATTTATTTCTTAGTGAATAAGTTAAAACATTGTATTTTTTATTAAAGCTTTATTATGAAGATTGTAAATCTTGACTGAACTACATTTCTCATGTTTAACACAGTATTTATCAGAATGATATGTATATATAGATTGTATTTATATTTATATAAATCAGAAGAAAATTGTGTTGAACCCCCTTTGTAGTTCCTTCTTTGGTATACTGATTGTTCCAAATGGTAATAAATAGTTTTTTTCAAATTAAGGTTTTATTCATATTGATCAATAATATATCTTGTTCGGAGATACTCGTAGTTAGTATTAGCTTTATCATATTGGGCCAACCTTATAGGAGGATTAATATTCACGCTGGATGAAAAGTATTAACAAAACAACTAGATTTCATTCAACGTATATATATTACATTTTCTTACAGAGCACTTAAAATAACATCAAAAAGGCGTTGAATATTATAATACACACAAATCGAGAATAGCTAAGATCATTTATAATTTGAGTGTCAGACATTCACAATAAAGTTAACCTAGTTTGGCTTCAAGTTGCTTCAACTATATAAAGATAACGTATACTCAACAAATAGAATATCTAATCATTATTATGTTCCGGAATCGTAGATATAATAAATAGGAGTGTTCCAAGGCATTGATCTTTAATCTTCTGCATGAAAAACGGGCAAATATTGAAATATCTTGAAAAAGTGATCTATTTCACAAATATACCTAACAGAAAAGTAAGATACAGTTTATCCGTCAGATACTATCTGACTAATATGACATGCTTCAAAAATACATGCGTCACAGATTTGAGACTTCGTCGAACCAAATATAACAATTTCATCTAAACCACCGATATCAATTTAATCAATAAATTATCAAAAATTGTCTGATATGTGCCAGTTGTATTTAATCGACACCAAATCTACCTGATTATATGCATTTTTCGTCATAAAAAGGCGCAGCTTAACCTGAACATAAGTGAATCAACTCATTCAGTAGGCTGAAATATAATAGTGGTTATAGCGTGACGCAAAACATGTAGATTGTAGATGAAACCCTTCCATCCATTAAGAGCCAATTGTGTGTGAACGTTCACGTTTCACAAATGAAAATGTAAACCTGTGAAGCAACACTTATTTTGACGATGCCTCAGCCATACAGGAAACAACACTCACTTTAATTTGTGTAGTGTTCAAAAAATTAAATCTTAAGCATTTAGATCAGATGATTAAACCACAAACTTAACTTATATTTTCATTTTATTTTGCCTTATACGCAAGTTGTTTGAAACTTGTAGACAAGGTGGATTTATCAAAAGTTTGATTTCGGACTTCCATTGTCTAAAAAATTTTGAGTATCACGACGTTTCGATTGATGTGCTATCTTCATCAGTTCACCTGAAGACGATTGAAGATAGCACATCAATCGAAACGTCGTGATACTCAAAATTTTATAGACAATGGAAGTCCGAAATCAAACTTTTGTTATACGCAAGTCTTAACGACTTAGGGCCAATAATGTTGAATTGTGATTGTCGTGTTGTGGGATGTTCGTTAGATTATAGGTATCTAATGATAAATTCAAAATCGCGCTGCCGAGAAGGTATGCTTTTTTGTAGACGAACAACTTCATTACTGCCATTCTTCAAATTTTGCTGTACAGTCAATGAGTGATGAGATATTAAGTGTTAAAGTTATACGTAATGCCATTCTCGCTTCTAACGGTACAACTATCCATCCGAGAGTATCGGTGGTTCTTTAACTTAGAATAAAATTCCCTACAAAACCGATCTTACGTTCCGTGTGCTATCTACAATCACTTTCTACTAAAACATTTTATGAAAAAATATATCTATGTAGACCTATTATCATTTTCATGCAAAACAAAAATGTTAATATCAATAACGTCACAGGTGAAGTGAAAGTTCTTTACTTACGTATGGCATTTTCTTTTTCAAGTACAAAATAAAATTGCTGTTGGATATCAATTTGTCATAAATAGCTTTATAAACCAATTTGTCTAAAATGATGGAATGTAAAATGATGTACCACGTAATTACATTTGGAATCGTATTGAAAATGTGGATAGGCCTCTTGATCATCTGAGTTTGAACCTTAATCGAAGTTTGTGGAAGGCATCATTCATATTATGTCATCTTATTATCCTGCATACAATGAGTATTCACTGAGTTCCTGATTTTTGCATGATTGACTACAAAAAGTCAAGCAACGGAACCGGCTTTCCTAGATCCACATACAGCTCAGCGTTTCGTCTTGCAATAACAAGAAATTCTTCATCATAATAATCCGATGTAGGTGCCTCATTGTTCTGGATTTTTTTATATACTTACAGAATTGTACTTTAGTTTGTGTGCAGGGAATGCATTTGTGTCTCAGCTATCGTTGTTGGCAAAACAAACAAAAAACTTTACTCATTATGTGGATTTATGAAAATATTTGTATGAATTGAATCTTCCAAAACAGTAGTTGTTTACTTAACATTATACGCTCCACAAAAAAATTATATGTTGAATTTTTATACGATCAACAGTTCTATGGAATTCACAATTTATCTGATTGATGAGAACATTTAATAGTAGTAAAAAAGAGATTCCTTTATAAATTATTGTGGAGATTATATTTTGAAAAACTGTGTTCTCCCAGTAGGACTGCCTATGTTGGTATAAATAAACACATTCATTTTCAGATAATAATATTCACTGGCAGATCCAGGGACGATACGACCATAGGGCAAAATATATTTATTGGCTCCAACACTTCTACACCTTGGCTATTTTTAAGGTTAGATACGTGGTGCCCTTTTTAACCCTGGGCCCCAGGGCGGCGCAACGAACTGCCCGGTGATATGTCCGCCGCTGACAATATTCTAATCAACAAATACTAACACAGATAAAATGATGGTGTACTTAACACAAGTTTCACAAATGAAACTAAGAAAAAAATGAAACTGTATATTAAGTACACAAATATTTCATCTGCATGATGGAAAGAGGTTCACAAAGTAAGAGCATCTACAATCTACATAATACTAACACATTCACTCGCTTCAAACAGAAGATCGCCGCGTAAAACCTTTCAATGTCGCAACTCCTATTGCATAGCCGCGCGACCTGAATATACATCTGCTACATACCTTAGTAGACGCCAGTCGCAATCCACGATATCCGGTTGAGATGAAGGTAAGCTAACTATACATAGGTGACCATCACATTAATGAGCATTTTTATATTCACTGACATTGCGGATATAGAGCTTGACTTCTTGTAACTCATTCTTCTTCAGGCAAGTCAATCGTTCGAATCAGGTAAGGGTTGTTTACACTTTGTTTTTCGTTAGGAATTTCTCTTCTAGCTCACCAGGTACCTGTAATAAAGAAATATTAGAATTTGCAATTAAAGGGCACATTTTGAATTGCGACATTATGAAAATCGAGAAGGATTGGAGCGGTATAATAATAACTTCTGTTATGATGTCTTAACAATAATGTTCATGGTGAATATTAGTATACAGGATATCCTGACGTTTGACCAGCTTTATCTTGCCAAATACTATATAGTAAAGTAAGTTTATATTTTTCAAAAATTAGAAGAGAAAGTACAAAGAATCCGTATATGTCAAGTTGGACAAATATTGCTGATGCACCCGACTCTTTCCATACTCTTTTCCGATGTGGTAAAACCATGTGACATCCCACAGTGTAGAAATATAAACTTCCATCAACCCATCAATAGGTATTTTCTGAATTTCTCTTTTCTCTCAAATCAGTATTTGCAGACTTATTCTATCCAATTACTTGAATTCACTTTGAGAACTTAATTCCCACATACAATTTTCAATTTACCATTGTCACAATTTCCACCTAATTGAATATTGACTAAGCTCCCTCCCTTATGTTACTGCATCATCATAATTTGTTTATAAATAATTTATTAATTCTCAGAGGAGACTCTCATCTCCACTTTTCCATAACTACTTTTGATTGAATGTCATTCCCTGGTATCACAATTTCTGACAGATGACACATTAACAACCTTTACTTCCGTTTCGTTTTTAGATGAGCAAGCATGCAATCGTTCAAATTCAGACGCAAATAATGTTTAATAATCTTTTCAATATAACTTTAAATGGTTGAATCCCCTAAGTTTAGAAAATATTAGAAAATTTAAACATTATTCAAAACCTAAAATTTATGAGGCATTTAAGAAATTATGAATTTAAACAGCTTTTCAATATCTTTTTAAATTTAATTTCAATATCAAAAGTTCCAAAATCCGATCCAAATCCTTATTTCTGGTACCGCCAAAATATTTAGTTCTCCATAAAGACTAGACTTTCCTCAAAGCATAAGAAATAAACTAGCTGGAAATAACTGCGAATTTGTGTTTTATGTTAATGTTTACTTGAAGATGCGTGAGGTTCATTTTGTCCATGAATAACTGTATGCATTCTATATTCTAATTTTGTAATGAAAATTGAGAAACTATTACGTGTTATTTTTAAAAATTGACTAAACAATACTAACAATTGTTACTATTCAATGCTCTTCTTGCTGTACATCAACGAACTGTTGGAAATAATATTCAATCCTATCTAGAGCTTCGCAGATGACAACACCCTTATTTCATGCAATCCATCTCGAGAGACCTCATTTCGGCGAGGGCAAGATGCTCTTCAGATTAATGAGGATATTGAGAGAACTTTGGAATGGTGATCTATGAATGGAAATCAGTTCAACGCGCAGAAGACAACAACACTGACAACGTTTTCCATCAAGCTTCTGGTCGACTAGGTCGGAAGTTGTAATCTCTGGAACAGCTACCGGTAGTCTGTAGAGTCAGACAGACCATCGTTGGGTTACTGCTCGCACGCTTTGGAATGCGCTCCGAAGCACGCCTTGAAGCATCTGGACAGAATCCAGAACAGGGAAATACGTCTAGTGGATGCACCTAACCCTCACAAAGGAGCTCCACAGTCTAGAACATCAGAAAGGGTGGCTGATGGCTATTTCATAGATATTGTCATGGCAGATGTGAGACTAATCTGTTTCGCAGTAAAGACTAGAGGAACCCAACAGGAGCATTTTGACCACGTCGACCTCACAACGCAACGAACGGGCTTCTTCCCAAAGTCGTTCTTTTGAAGTACCTCGGCGTTGTGGAATGAGCTACCGGAAACTTCCCCGGTGGTTACCATCTACCGCGTTTCAAGGTCAGTGTGACTAGACATTTATTCTTTTGCAGCGCTTATAGAGCGCGATAGGAATTCTGCATTTGCGTGAGGCTATCTATAAAAAAAATGTTTATTTTGGAGATTTTTTTTTAATTTTCTTTGAATTACCTACTTATAATATCGGATTATAAATTTGTATAATTTTTAGTCCAAAATAATCATAATCACTTAAAAAACTTCACACTTAACGGTCATTAAGAAAAACAAATATGAACATTTGACGCCATATTGGATCTGCCATATTGTTTTCGATGAAGCGTGGATCAAGATGAAGACAATTTTTATCTTTCTTTTACTGATACAGGATATAACTGTTTGAAAGGGAGAATACCAATAATTAGTACACAACTTCTGCAGTAAATTGTTCAAATGGTACTGACCTGTCCTGAATAACGAAATAAACTTCCAGAAAGCTTGACAATTCAGTAGTTTTCTTACCTCGGCCTATAGTATAGTCGACTGCATAACCACCAATTAAAGTCAGCAAACAATCATTAGGAATTGACAAGAAAAGTGGCAAGGTGTACTTTTGTGATTTTATTGCGATCTTACGGATGCGTTTTGAATCCATCTCCAGAAAAAAACTGGCTAGATTGATGCCTCAGATACAATCGGAACAACACAACTTGTATAAAAACTAGGAACATAAATATAACACAGTTTTTAACACAGATAGTTTAGATTCAGTTCGAGGACGATGAATGGCCCTCATAAAATTCTGATCTTATTATTCCGAAGAATATACTATTATATCTACTTGACTGTATCAATTGGAGAAATATTGACTATAACATCCAGAATATAACATATATAACATATGTAAGTAAATTTATTGTGAACCACTAGGATATGAACATTAAAGCAGATAAGATTGTGAAGAATAATGATGTTTCATATAATGGTTTGGAGTTAAGAATGCATCTAATAATGAATCAAGTTCCAGAAACCGAAATATTATCAGATCATAACCAGGGGAGGAAATTACTACTTCTTCAGCCGTCAAAACGTCCTTCAGGACTGGATCTATAGTTAAGATTAACTAAATTGAAACGGGGGATGTAGAATCCATTCTGTGACCTATGCGGCAGTTATCATTATGGTATGAAGTATGATGTGATGTTCAATAAGTGCAACAGAATAAATGATAAGCTTGCATTGATACTGAATTACTCACTTTATTACATAAATGCATACAACGTATGTTTTGGTGATTCTCTAACACAAGAAGTTTATTTTTTATTCTCCATCTCAGTATTTCTTAAACATAGTTGAAGTTATATGGGCTCTTCATGGAATATATTCACGGAGCGTATGGCCATAATGGTTGAACTAATTGTCTCTATTGATTTCATATATCTTTCCACACGACCACATATAAGGTTCATATCCTATGCATTTTCTTTAC
This sequence comes from Bruchidius siliquastri, assembly GCA_949316355.1. Lineage (NCBI taxonomy): Eukaryota > Metazoa > Arthropoda > Insecta > Coleoptera > Chrysomelidae > Bruchidius > Bruchidius siliquastri. The sequence continues at coordinate 7,891,868 of OX438534.1, read as the reverse complement.
TACACCATAGTTTATAACAAGTCACTGCTATATTTTGTTTATAAAATTATATAGATCGCAGCATCTGAGTTGTAAATATAAGACGAGCCTCATCTTTAAACCAAAATAAAGTTTATTATTCTTCGTACGGATCTATTTTGTTTGAGGCACCTCACTTTCGATAAAATTGTATATGTCAGTCACGTAACGCTGATAATAAGCACAAAAAAGATTGGAACACATCCACAAAAGTAATCAAGAAAGTGATATTCTTTTTGTGATTTATGACCATAGACGATAAGATTTGGGCATTTGGTGAACGTCTTCACAAATAGCGCCAGATGAACAACATTTGGCATGTCCAATGTTATATTTTGAGACTATATTATCCTTCAAACTGTTTGTGACACAAAATTCAAAAATACCAATTCGTCCCCTCATCAGTAGATAGTTATAAAATCCATTCTAAATCTTTGATAAATGGATACCACTGCACGTCAAATACAGAATCAACCTATTTGAACCCATTAATCTGAAGAGTCTAACACTAATAAGTGCGACTTCTTACTTAACTGCCCTTATGTATGTTCTGTGCTTAGGAACAAGTGATAACAAGAGGTGCAATAGAGGAGTAGTAAGGATTGTATCACAGAAAGTGTTCTACATAGTTTCAATTTATAAAAGCAGTATATTTCTTGCGCCCTGAGTCGTCGGTTTTATTTGAAGGTTTTGTATGTTCCAAGTGATAGGTTTATAGATTGGATGAATATATGGTCCGGTCATGATCCGATATTATTCAAAACAAATGTATGATTAGTATTTGTGATTGGATACCAAACCTCGTTCAATATTGACGTATTTGGTGGAGCTGTCATCGTTCTTCAGGACACCAATATTGAGATCACCGATGGAAAATGAGTGAGATGGATTCTGAACATTGTGATTTCGAAGAAACGTTTGCATCTGCCGTAGAAGATCTTTAAACCTCTAGTAAGGTGAAGTGATAGGTTTCATTCAATTCCAGAGATTTTAAGAATTGAATGGAAGTTTTGCTGTATTGTATACAATACTGAGTTATTAGATCTCTCATTGATAGCTTATACTCTTGAATTATGTAGATAAAATAATTGCGAATTTAACGCATAGTTTCACAAATAATACTCTTGCTTCCAGTGACGTCGATTTATATTTGTGTCGTCGGACTGTCAGATTTGACTGTTGACAAAGGCTACCCAAGTTACTTGCCAATTACCTAACTAGATCCTATCATGAATATAAAACTATAGCTGTTGAATCTAGCATAATAATATTTATCCTGTCTGTCTTGACGGAAATATTTTTTGGCGACTGCATTTGCACTAGTGTTGAAGGAAAATATAGACTATACCAAAATACAATTTTATGAGATTTGTAAGTGAATTGATGGGCTGCTATATATTTTTTTTAATTTCTAATAAATAACAAATAATTCCTTTTGAAAGAATGTTAAAATCGTATGCTCGTAGCGCTGGAACTTTTTTATTAAATAAACATTGCTAACTACCTGAATACAAAATTTCATCCTTACTCGAATTTTGCGAGCTCAAACCTCTTTTTTAGGACGATATTATGTAACTCAACTAGCGCCCATTTCAGTTTTCATAAACAGTCGATAATTCATTTGCTTGGCTTTTTATTTCGTCGTGTCAGAATATTTATTGATGATTGTATTTGGATAGCATATAGGAATTGAAATCATACCTTGATTTCCTTGATGTCACCATACTCAGTTTAATTTACTTGTTTTCGACGAATTTTTTGTTTTGCCGCCAGGTATCGTTCGCCGCGTTTGCCACTATTGGACTCGACAATAAGACATAAAAGATGAATCGGAGAGACAACCACAGAATAATTTTCAGAAGTTCCATTAATTCATATATCAATAATTTGCATAAATAAATATAAACCCGTCCCCCAGATACCCGCAATTGCTGTGATATTTTCTGAAATGTTTGTGATCACAGAACCTTACATATTTATGGGTGGAAAGTAAAATAAAAACTTTTCTTAGCGTATCATCACGCTATTCCAGGTAAAATACAGATTACAGTTCAAGGTTGATTCCACAAATCACCTTTCCGTTCTGAACGAAGCATTATGGGTGTTTTCAGTAATACAGTTCTACAAGATATTCCAAGTGGTCATAATAAACTCCATCACAAACTGTAAGGTATATAATTTTATGCTTATATTGCATGTATATGTATATATAACACACTACAGAAAATGATAAAAAATCAGCAGGTGCACGGTTTCAATTTGTCAGGTACAATTTGCAGACGCGTTTGGACGCTGTAATGCTGCTAGGCTGGCTATGCGCGCCGCACGGCTCGGATAATTAAACGGCCAGGCGAACGACGTGCTTAGCCAATCTGAGATCTGAAAATATTATAGCGGTGTGCCTCTGCTGGTTCTCTCTCATCTCCTGTGACGATAGTAATACGGTACAATATAATTTTCTTAACAAAGAAATCGAACAAAAAATTCAAATTGTACAATACTGTTGCATGCTACAATGATATGAGCAGGCACCGTGTTCACAACTTGGTGGATACAGATGCTTAAAACATTCTGTTGAAGAAGTTGAAACAACGATGCGGCGTCTTAGACACTACGAATTCTTATTATTATTATTATTGCTACCCCATTAACTTTTCTGGCAAAATTGCAGTATGATCGGGTACTGACGGGCTGTGTCAAGCCTATACCCGAGCTATTGCTAAGGTTTCAGAAAGGATTTTACAATGCTACAGGTTTTGAGAATCACAGAATTTTGGAAGGTTTTGTTTAACTCTTCATTTAGTCCTAATTGTTGTATGTGTGGTGTAAATGTGGTTGGTGTGAGACCCGAGATTAACATAATGAGGGGGATGATGAAGACTTTCTCTTGTTTCCATAGTCATGTTATTTCTATTGCGAGATCTGTAAATTTAGATATCTTTCCAGAATAGGTGCTTTGAACTTTGTGTCATTGGAAATAGCGATATCAATGAAATAGGTAACTTTTTCTGCCTTCGATTGGAAAACAATATTAGGCCTGTTGGCTGGGATTGTCTTGTCGGTATGTATTCGGATGTCCCAGTACAGTTTATATTGATGGTGTCCAAGTACTGACATTGGTGTATATTTGTGATAAGAATCCGTGTTTTCTATCAGCTTGGATATTGTGGCTATTGCTTGATGTATGACTTTTGCTGCAGAGTTATTTCTCGCGGTGTATTCAGTTCCTACTAAGGTTTTGCATGCGCTGCCCATTGCCAACTTACGAAGTCACAGGTCCTAAGACTCGGGCTGCCTTGAAGGGACGACATGTACCTTAAAATATAGTGGAGAGCATACACCTAAAATCAGTTGTCATTTTCTGACATGATTGAGCTGAGATAACGGTACATCGTAAATCACGACAATGTATTGGACGCCAAACAATTATACCTAGAGCATTATCCAAATATTATAGGACAGTTACAGATGCAAGAAATATTTCAGGAATTCTCAGTTATGTGAAATGGGATCTTTAGAACAAATGAACTACCTAAAGGAGAACACCGGGAGGCTGTTTCAAATTTAGTGGAAAAAAAGCCTGATATAAATACCAGAACTATTGGGATTATTTTAAACGTCACTTATGTTCTAGGATTATGTTATTCAACGGGTCCAGGATCTTACTGACTCGAGTTTTTCCATAATGCTTAAATTCCTTCAAATGGTTGCTGAAAACCTCCAATATGAAAGAAATTTTATTTGCCGAGGAAGCTAATTTTTACAGGAACGTTATAAGAACCTTTCATAGCGATCATTTTTGGGCTTGAAGAAAACTGGCATGTTATCACGGAATCCCACCACCGAGAACAACGGTATGGGCTGGAATTATTGGAGATCATTTAATTGAACCTTATTTTCTACCACGCAAATTGGATGAATATACTTATCGCCAGTTGCTTGGACAGAGTTTCCCAAATTTGCTAAACGATGTTTCAAATTTAACCCATCGCATATGGTTCATGCACGATGGTGCACCTGCCCATTTCAGTGTCCAGGCACGGGAATTTCTGAATCACAATTATAACAATCGCTGGATAAATCGCACGGAAAAACACAATAGTGGCCACCTAGATCTGACATCTAAATAGTCTAGATTTTCTTCATGGGCGGCCATATTTAGACGTTGGTTTACAACCATACCCCTTGAAGGCAAGAACATTAGTTCTTTTGTGAAACCATCAGAAGTACTCGAGGATACGAGATTCAATGCAAAGAGCTTGGTAGTATGCATACTTGTCGGTGGTGGCTACTTTCAACAGTTAATTTTACTTTTTGTGTGTTTTTTTTCACGTTAATTAATATTATTTCTTTTAATTTAATATTCATATTGTGTGTATATCAAGTTTTATTTTAGTCTTCTATGTTTATTATTTAATCATCGTATCGTTTTAATGCTAACACCTTAACACATACAGTTTCTGACCTACTATTCAAAAATCGTGAAAGTTTTTATTTTTTTAACGCAAAAACGCCTATTGTGCAAAAAAATCATAACGTCAAATTTACTCTTGGATAAATAAAGATTTCTAACAATTTTTATTTTTGTATAAGAAAGCAATAATATCTAGTCCATATCCCGCGGGAACTGGTTAAAGAATTTGAAAAATTGTCTAAACCAAGATACAGCTGATGCTTAAAACGCATGCCAAATTTTGAAAAATATATCTAGTGTGTTATGCACGTTTGAAATCAAACAATTTTTCATTTGATATGAACTTTTTTGTTCTTAAAATAATTCATAAATTCACTCCCATAAGGATTAGCATTCAATTATGAAATACCTTATATATAAGTGTAATTAACATTAATATCAAAGTGTCGCGCAAAGTCCATTGGCAACTTTACGAAGTCAACGTCGTAACAGCTAATAGCGGTGACAGATGACCCGGACGACAAGGGTCAACTAATGATTAGCGATATCCTGTTCTTCGTAAACACTTTTTCCGATATACGATTACCTCGGCATTATTTACGTCAGACACTGGCGAGTCTAGGCTAAAGATGAAACATGCATGCATGCATGTATATTGGAGAGAACATACACTTATCTGTCGTCAGGGTCTCACGTGTAAGATGTCGTGATAAACGTACATATTTGCGAAGAACAAAGGATGCTTCAATTAAAGAGAATTTTACTGTCAAAACAATAGAATATCAAATGTTTTTCGATTGAAATAGAGTTAATATGGCGAGATCCAGAAGTATATTCTGATAAATGATATGAAAAAGAACATAGGAATAAGATACAGAAATATTGCATATTTAATTTACATATAACATTTTTGTGTAATTTAATGCTTATGAATTAACAACCATTAAGAATATTGATTCAAATATAATTCACACATGACCCAATTACTACAATCCTATAAGTTATTATAGTATAGTAGTATAAAGCATATGTATACGTTTACTACATTTATGTATCAGTTTCACGCATTTGGCCTGGTTCCTGTAACAAGTTATGATGATATAAGCTACACTCAAACAATACTACTAGGTTAGTTAAGAACTTCACAGAACATAACAAAGGTCATATGATAATACTGTACCTTTGGCTTGGATCTATGGGTGTCTACAGCATCAATTCCCAAGGGGATGTGTTCCACTCGACAGCCGTATGCTACGGGTGTGAGCTTGATGATCGTATGCAGAGGTACTTTCAAATAGGGTAGTTCGTCTGTAATTAAAAATCAATAATATACGAAAAGATATTTATATTTTTTCAGTATTTTGTACTTTCACCTTACAGATGCTGCCGAAACGTTACTGAAGTATTCTTTCTTAAATATATGGCCAAGTGTCGGTGATTGGCTAGTTAAGGATTGATGGATTGTTTATCAGATTAACCATTCCCATACAAATTGATTAGCTCATAATAAAGGTATGAATCATGAAAAACTCCCACTACCAGTGAATATTTTGCGAAAATTATAATCAATTACAAATTGAATTTTTTTCCAATGGCCATTTTCAGAGAAATTAGTTTTATTAACCTTGCCATCCTCTCCTGGAGATTCTCCAGGGAAAAAACAATTTTCATGCCTCAATCTCAAAAGACTCAAAACCCCAATAAAAGCTATTTCGATGAAAGAATGCTGATTTACAGTGTCATAAGAGACCTCAAGAAGACGATCACGGATCTCAATAGATGTAGCAGGATCTTTCACTTAAATCAATTTTTAATATTCTATATATAATATTTTTATTTCATTATTCAGTATTTTATTGCACCTATAAATGATCATATCTTGAATGAAATTATTCAATACTTAAAGTCGAAAATAGTTTATGAAATTTTCCTTTTCTTTCAAGGGTTAAACATTCCTGAGGTAAAATACCTGGAAGCTCTTTGAGCGAAGTTTGTTCCTCCATATGTGTTGCTACTTCAAAAGAGGCTACAATCATCAGCCGGCCTCTGCAGCAACTTCGCTCTGCCGACAGGCCCCAAGGCCAAGGCAATATGTTTAGGGCCGACTTCATGCATGTGTGGGGGTCTCACTTGAAACAGAAACTCTTTCGATCAATATTTGCAGGTAGAAAAACCGCGCATTCTGACATTATCAAAGACCCATCAGCTATGGACAATTGATTTAGATACCCCGGAAATACCTTACACACCACATTTAGACGAAGATTTGTAAAATCAGGATTCTGGTGTCATCAAGTGGAAGAACTTGAACCCGAAGGATTGGACATTATCTGGCTCAAAGCATCTTTGGACAATGTGTCCAAATTCATTTGCTGCATTTACAGACCGAGTAACAAAAATTACAGGAAGCGTTTTGAGAATCTTTCAGTCACTGTGGATTCCTCACAAAAATATCATCCAGATTTAGAAGTAATCTTTCTGGACGATTTCAACGTTCACAATACGTACTGGCTAAAAGATTCCAGAGGAAATAGATAAGCAGCGAACCAACAAGAGTTCCCGATCGCCATTAAGACTTTCCTAGCCTGCTAACCCGTATCTCACAACAAATCCTGACATTATACAGTTACCATTTCAACCCCCTGTAGAATGCCACCATTAGATCAACAACATACTAAGGCTCGCAGAGTCTGGTACTACAAATCAGGAGAATGGGACGTTCTCGGGAACTATTACCAGTCCTTTCCATGGAATATGCCAAAAAATACCAGAAGGGTTATCATCAGATATGAAAGCTTACAAACCTCACGTTGATAAATGCCTCTCCAAAAACAAACCTTGGTTTAACCGGAGCTGCACACAACACATGCAGTTACGGCAAAAAAATAACGGTACAAGGAATATGAGAGCAAATTCTACTACAGAAAGTCACCGCAGTTTCATCGATGCCGCTGTGAACGGGCCAACGATAACAGCAAAGATCTGTACAACCAGAAAATTGAGAACAAATTCCTCTCATGACCTAACTCGTCCAGATTATTTTGTTCAATAGCCAAGAACTTCTACTAATCGTCTATACCACCACTGACGGGAGCGGATGAGTCCATCGGCACCCACCCCGGAAGAAAAAGCATAAATCTTAGGGAAAGTTTTTACTGCCAATTATACAATAAACTTCCAAAGAGGCACTCCACCCACTACCATCAGCGTGGATACATAGTCTTGACTGACGACTATGTTAATGTGACAGCAGTCAGGATAAATGTGGACCCTTAGAAGTGAATCATTTTGTTTTCTGTCAATCTTTCTCAAGACAAACTACAAAAAAAACAAAAAACCAATGGAAAAATGCTACTTACAACGTTCGAACTCTTTAGAGAGACGGAGCAAACATAAAAAACAGAAGAAGAAAACTCAGTTAAAGTGGAGTTTCGCCACCTGCCTGTGAAAGTGAGAGAATTATAGTGACGAAAACGAGCAAGCACTGCTGACAGTGCGGTAGCTTGAAACTAGCACCCTATGAACTGGGCCGGTCTAATAATTTCAATGGAAAATCGCTGTAGTTTCCTTAACAAATAACCAAATGACGATATCTCCAACCGTTAACAAATGATTCGCAAAAAACAGTATTCGTCAATAGTTTTTCATGGAGTTTACTCATTTGCCGAGCATATTTTACCCTGCCAATTGGATTTTTGGAATCCTTGGGTCTAAATTGACCTACAAATTTGGTTGTCAGATCAATTTTCGACTTCAAGGCTTATTTTATTTTACTATAGGTCGGCGTCCCAGCAGCTGAGGTGTCTCTTCCGATCCAGGAAATTGCATTCTCGAGAACAGCTACTGCTACTCTACAAGGCCCAGATCAGAAGTAATATTTGCAGGTATGGGAATACGCTTCGAAGCGCTCCCAAAAGCTTTGACAAAATCCAGAAACGAGCAATAGGTGGATGCGCCTCTCCTCACAAAGGGCCTCCAGAATCGAGAACATCGAAGGGTGGTGATCTAGTTCTATTCTATAAATATAATCATGACAGGTGTTCTACCGAGCTGTCTCGCGTACTAACGCCAAGAGTTGCTAGTACAGCAAAGACGAAAGGAGCTCAACGCTCTTTTGGAGAACCTTGGAATGGGGATTTTTCCCCCGATGGGTACAATCTATAGCGTTTTAAGGTGGATGTGAATAGAGACACTTCATTCTCTCGCAGTACTTATAGAGCGCGAAAGACTAGCTGCCTTATCTATAAAAAGATACTGACAGGCTGTGCCAAGTCATTACCGGAACTACTGTTCTGCGTTGAGGCAGTACCTTACAGGTCTTGAGGATCCCAGACCTGTGGAAGATTTTGTGTAACTTTACGGCTAGTCCTAGTTGTTGTATGTTTGGTGAGAATTGTGGTTGGTGTCAGACCTGAGACTGACTTATCTCCTTTCTCAAAATTGTTTCATTTCATATATCTTATTTATTATCATGAAATTGAAGCACAATATTCATAAAGCATATTTCTTCAAGAACCAAGTTTGGATAACAATTACATATGCATTTGATAGGCCAAAAAAGCATTGATCGATGTTTTTCAGACGTTATAGAAAGTAGAATTTTTAGTGATATTTCAAACATAGCTTACGTGGCTGCTCAAATTGTTCAACTTGAAAAAATTGGCTCTAAATCCAATCACTTCCTGGATTATTATGAATTATATAGTAAAAATATTAATTTAGTTCCATACCATATCAACTTACCTGCTGATTTGTCTAGAAAATATGCCAGCAAACACCTAAGAACAGCCTGATGGGAAACTACTAGAACGTTCCCTTGCCTCTCTAGTTCCATTATCACAGGTTCCAAACGAGCTACCAAATCCTCGTAACTTTCGCCTCTCGGGTATCTGTAGGCAAATTTATTCATATCACGCGCCACGAATTCATCGTTGTATTTCTCCTTTATCTCCTCGTAAGTCATTTCTTCGCAGACACCCTTAGAACAAAGAAATAGTGATTTCATTTTGTTATTTCGAAACCTACACTGTACTTGTAGCAGTATATGACATTGGTTTTGGAGGAACAAAAGAGATTGCAACTTTTTTTTTATTTAATAAAATGGCCTTAAGTATTGCATTGTGGTACATTTTTGTTGTCTTAGATGAAGTTTAGCTCTATAATTCAGTCTCTGAAAAAATATATGATATATACAATACTCGATCGGCGAGTATGATTCTAAAGCATTGAACAAGTATACATAATGAATTAAAGAAGTAGTGTATCTGTCTGATCCAATTAAGGGTCCATTTTGTAACGTTGCCGGCAGCTTGCGCCGTCTGTTTACGTTACCGTTTTATGTTTTTACTGCTAAGTATCATTTCTAATTTTCCTATATGATTTGTGTGCATTGTGCAATATTTTGTGTTTTAATTCTTGTGGCCTTTTGTAGCTATTTTTCTGTTGACCATGGTGAGGCACTGTCATGTATGTAAAATATATATAGTGTCCTCGGAGGATTAAAACTATACTTCAAACGTATTGCTACTATTATGAAATGTTTGAATACAGATGTTGCATTTGCATTGTTGAGAAATCTAGAAGGTATGCGTTGGACCTGAGTTAAAAATCAAATTTAAATTCTATTCTAAAAAATTTTTGGGATACGAAAGCTTTATGATTGTCTTTGGAAGCCCCCCATGCTATGATATATGACATATGAGAGTATGCAACAGCCTCTAGCAAACCATTTCTATCAAGAGTGTTTTTCAATTGTAGAATAGCATAAAACACTTTACTAGCTGCTTACATACATGCTCAATATGATCACTAAATGATAATCTGATATCAGATAAAGTACCTAATAGCTGTATGATACTGCACAAGGCAAAACTGCTAGAAAAACTAGTTGGAAGTTGTAGCTGGGCAGAATAGTTGACGATAATTGTTTTCTCTTCGTTCAAAATAAGGTTATTACGTTGGCACGAGGCTCCCAATTTGTCTAACGCAGTATTTACTTTTTCCTGTAGTTCATCAGGGCTGCTTCCCGATACAGTAATCGTTGTATCGTCAGCAAACATAGTCACATGACCACAATTGACATAGTTTGGCAAATCGTTGACGTATATCAAGAATAGGAGGGGTCCAAGAACTGAGCCCTGAGGACGCCAAGGGCCAAGTCGTCTGACCTCACATTCCTAACCTTGACCTGACATGCAATGCAGGAGAACATCAGGGGGAAATGCGCAGTGACGCATCATTCAATGTCATCACCCATACATCGGCGCCAAGTGGACTCACGGTTTCCTGTCGCTACACCAATGTCAATATCAATGGCGCAATATACCAATTGGTTTATTCTAAAATTGGATATGGAACGCGTGATAATGCAAGACAAAGAGGTGGCGGAGCGCATAACTTCAAGAAAGATAGCCTGCACAAGTGTGTCGGCAACAACGAGCAAATGAGTAAGGAGCAATAATCTACAACTAGACAAGACGATGATAGGGCGAGTTGGCGTACGGTTTCCTGAGTCGTATTTGGAATTTAGTAATCGAATCAGGAAACCATGCGTGTACGGCCAGCCTAACGAACAAATGGTATACAGCAAATAGAAAACTGCAGCCAATGTAGTAAACAAATCTATATGTAGATAAAAGATCGTGTACACACAGTTTCACAATTAAAACTGTTTTTCTTTCAGTGACGCGTTTCGATTTACAGTTAAATTGGAACGCGTCAGCAGATTTTTGGTTTTGTCCAAATCTACATGTCCTGTTCCGTTATTATAGTGTTCAGCGTCGGTTTCACGATGAATGAACGATTGAAACGAAACACTTCACAAAAAGCGGCATTTATTTTCGAATCCTTGTGTTTAAATTAGACACTCGACGTTACGGCCTAATTCACCAAATCTTATGAACGTCAAACCCCAAATAATCCATCGATCAATCGTGAATTGAGTTGAGCTATGAAGCAGTTTGTTATAAGTTGTTGCCTTTTAATCAGTTTTTTGTGTCGCGTAATTTATATTGCTACCAATTATAGAAGTGGATCAACAATATTCACAGAAATGCTTTATAAGGTTTATAGATAATTTTGGAAGAAATGTTTCAACTAACACAAAAATTATTTAAAAAAAATATATATTACATTTCTCATATGGAAAGCAATATGGGGGAACATTCACTATTTTTAATCAGCAAACACAAATATAACACCAATAATCCCCAAAGAATACTTACAGCATCGATTTCGTTCAAAGCTTTCCATCTTTCTTGCGGTACATGTAAGTCTGCAACGGTTTGTATTGTCCTTTTCAACCATGATGTCCACACCCGAAGACCTTCTATTTTCTGATTTTGAATGAAATCTAATAGGGCTTTGGCATACTGCTTCCCTCTAGGACTCAAGTCCGAATCGCCACCAATTCGGCATTCCAGATTTTGCTCACTCTCTCCGTGCTAGAGAAACAAAATTACAAATTGATTAATACACAATATTTGACTGGTCTAGTAGTAGTCGTAATAATGGGAAGGCAAAGCCTGGCAAGTAGACCACCTTTGGCCCTTTTTGCCGACCCCGAAAACCATCACTAAAACTGTGGCAGACCTAGTAACTCCCTAGTGTCGAACCTTCCAGACCTTTTAATAAAGGTCATGATGTCCGACCATTCCGCTAAGTAGCATTTCAAACTCTGCTGGGCCGAACACCTCAGCTCTAAGGCTGCTGTATACGGCACACTCGCCCAGGAAGTGCAATGAGGTATCCTCCTCCTCCCAGCACTTCTGACAGATTGGGTCTTTGACCACTCCTATGAGTGTCATGTGCCTGTTCAATCTGCAGGGAACTGTGAGGATCCCCACTAACAAGTGGAGTGAATCCCTCTTCCGGTTCAGTAGCCAGAGCTCCCTACGTTTGTTGGGACCTGCTATGAAACTCTAGGACTGCCTGCAGTCGTTTCTCTCCAGCCATGCTTTTGCAAGTTCGTTATATGCCCAGGCATCTAGGGCATTACTAAACTGGCCTCTGCTAATGCCCAGCAAGGGTTTGGGGCCAAGGCATGCGTCTCTTGCTCCAATCCTTGGACTGGTCTAATACTACGCTCATGATGAAGATCCCTATTAAATATTCATACTCAATGTGGTTCAGAAGAGGACTAGACTGAGGAAATGAGCAAAAATAGTATCCGAATTGCTTCAGATAGCCCGAATATGACTTATACATCCGATTCAGGCTTAGGATTTGGCATACGCATATATACTGGATCAGGATATTAATTTGCTGCATTTACAGAGAGCTATTCGAGAATCTTTTAGCATTTGTAGATACCTTATAAAACAAATAATCCCAACTCCAAAAGCAGGTAACTTGGGGTAAGTTTTCGTTGCTAATTCTACAATAAATTTCCAAGGACGTAATCCATCCAATAGCATCAACCCGGGCTTGAAAATGCCGCAGATGAAAGGTGCTAACACCGAGATATAAAATGCATTCCTAAAAAGTTGAACTCCGAATACGTAGTTATTAGACATACTCGTAAATGACTGTTCATAGATATACCCTCAGAACACAAATGATATATTTATTTTCAATAATTGGACATTTACTACGATACATCCGACTAACGAGCATAATAAATTTTTGAAGCATAACGAATTTTTTACACAGATTGAAGCATTTACATATTTTACAAGTATTATCAGGGCATAAGAGAGCTGATTTGTTGAACCTGTTTAAGCTACGAGTACTACAACAGAGTATTTCATTACAACTGAAGAAGGATAATAAATAACTGCGAATGATCTATTTAGCATCTTAAAAATGTCTGTCTGTCTGATAATTCTATCATAGACTTGATATATTCGTACGTTTTTCCCACTTTATTTTGAAAATATTATTTTTCAAAACTTGAGTTAGCAAGCCTTTACGAAAATAAAAACAAGAATTTTGACCAAACTCTACAGTAAGACAGTTCAGGATAGTAAGAATAGTTCAGAATCAGTTCGGGAATATAGTTCATTATTTGTTGATCATCGCACTGCACTTTTGCTGAAACGTCTTTACAAATCCTAATAAAAGATACATTTTACATTTAAAATCCTAGAATTATATTCAAAACAATAAATACAATGTAAAAGCTCACCCTTGTCAAATAAATCGTCCTGGGAGTGATATGAATGTTCATAAGATAGTAAACTATCCTAGCTTGCACGTGCCCTTCATGTTTATGGACTACCACCTTTTCTCCAGTGTTGTATATCTTCATGAAGGAAACTTCCTTTTCATTCTCCTCATTCAGAGGCTCGTACCTTTCCTGGTAGTGTTGGATCCTTTGTAGAAAGTCAGTGAGAATCGCGTCTTTGTCTATGTTCACGTAATCTGGACTGCTGATCTTCACTTCCATTATATTTTGTTCTATGATGCTTGGATCGTCGCATATCTGTAACAAGAGTTTCAAAGTGATGTTTGTCAAATGTGTTTCCACAAACGTTCCGCTAACAAAAGCTTCAGTTCAGTGTTTAGGATCAAAGTCATGTGGAAACGTGAATAACAGTGATGAGGCCAATTTATCAGAAACACTGTGGCGATGGCATGAATTATTTTTTCTGCTGTTTTAGTATTTTATTTCCTGCAAACAAACAAGATTTTTCCTTTACTACCTCTTTTTAATTACTTTTAAATTTGAACTTGAATTTGTTAATTTTTTACAACCTGAACTCCTCTGGTAAAATATTGTATGACCTTATAGCATTGAATACATAACATCTCTTGATGACTGTTCGGTGTTGAGGCATGGTAAACGTGGATTTACCTCTAATATTAAGGAGTGAACTTTGGAGCGAGGAGTGAATCTACTGAGTAAGGTATCTGAGAAGGTGATGTTTAATAGTTCGTGTGTAAAAGTGTTTAAGTGTATAGTTCTTCTGTTTTCCATGTTTAACTAACGGCAATCTTCAATTTTATATCAAATATGATCGTACTTTCTTATTCCATATATCAACATACAACAACACTGTTTTGAACCTTTTGTACACGCAATTTATCAGTTTGAACTCAACAGGGTCCATAAATAAAATCATAAAAATTAAAGTGACTCAATACAAGTTAGTCACACAAAGTTCTTTTCATTTTGAAACTCTGTATGTGTCTGCTGCTGTAAATTAGCTTCAGTGATACGTACGACCTACAAATCATTTACTTTACATGTTCTGAAAAACGCATATTACTGTCTATAACTAGCCCTAGGTTCCTAGCAGATTCGCTTACCTCTAGTGCAACACCATTAATTTTGAATCTTACATAATCTCTAACTAATTAGCTGTACACTATTCTTTGTACCAATAATATAACTTTGGACTTAGAGTAGAGTTCAGTTGTAAATTATGTGCATGTGATAGGGTGTTAATTTCACTAAGCTCATTATTAACTGTAGCTTCAGCAATATCTGCATTCATGGCATGGAAGCTAAAGTATAGTTGAGTGTCATCAGCGTATACTTGGACTCTGCAACTACTCTGAGTACTGTTTAAGATGTCGGTGGTATATACGATAAACAGTAATAGTCCTAAAATGGAGCCTTGCGGAACTCCAGATAGTATATCAATATCTTTGTTACGTGTACTTTCAAAGGTGAAGGCATCAAATTATAATTATCTATGTGAAGCATGAACTGAAATTTCATGTTATATAGAGAGCTGAGAAGCACGTTCTCTATTTTTAAAAGTTCTTATATAAGATATACAACAGTTTCAGCTGGCAAATTTTTAGATATGCGCACTCAAGCAATTATATCAGTTCGTGAGTGACCCATGAACTTAGCTACGTTACCCACCGACTCGACGAAGAAAAGCTTGAAGCCCATCTTTTCAACGACCTCCTGCCGGATGAGCTCCCTGCGATCCAAGGTAGAGTTGGTGGCATCGAAGACGGCCACCTCGCCCCCGCCGTCGCTCAGCCACCGGCAGGCGTCCCTCAATGCTTCCATGGCACACTGCCGCCGGATCGCCATGGCTGCAGCGTTATCTGCGCGGAAGAAATCGTGGCTCTTATAGGCCGTCGTGGCGTGCCGCCGGTACTCGCCCAGGTTAAACACTGCAATAATCAGTGCATTCAAATTAGAGCTAAGGCATGCGAACCAGCGAACGAACGAACTTGTTCATGTTCCTTGCTTCACGTTATATATGTGAATGAACATTTGCACTTGTCTTAGTTACGTGTTTAGAACATCCTGGACTTAGCTTTAGATTGATGATAAAATTGTTAGTGGTGCTAATTTTCAAGGATTTTCAACGACGAATTGTACAGTGTACAGTAGGGGTACAGCTTAGTCTGCAGACGTAATAATTGATAATATAGCAGAATGAACAAAATATCCATAGTATCTGCTGAATTTCAGTGATCGTCATTTGAAAACAAACACCACAAATATTAAAAGTCAGCATTGGTATAATATAAGAATTGTTATCATATTCTTTCTTACTTCCATGATGATGATATTTTTTCTGGTGTTTATAATATAGAATTTTGGATCTCAATATTCTTTACTTTTGAATAACTATAGCTTTGTTTCATTTGGGCATCTTACACTCCGCAAAGCCAATGTAAGAATGAACTAGCCGATCAAAACAGTTCTGTAGTAAATTCGCTCGCAAAAAACTGCAGGAGTTCATTAGGTGTGAGCGCTTTTTGATTCTCTGATTCTTCGCCGACACGCGTGCAATGTGTATAAACACCGAAGAGTCAAGTGTATGTTCTCTACAATGCATCAGACCGGCTATCGACATGCATGTTTCGTCTTCCGCCTAGACTCGTCAGTATAGCCTGGCGGTCTAAGTGTAGAGAGCAATCGGATGTTATATACGTAACCCAGTCAAGGGTATGATAGCAACATGAACTCACCTAAGTGTCGCCCTCTATGGGGACGCCCATTGACATCTTACGAAACCAACGGTCCTAACACTTAGGTGAGTTCACCGAAGAGTTCGTTCGCTGCGGTTCGTTCCTCCATTCAAATTGATTCATTCTTAAGAGCAATAATTTTCATACGCTTAATAGATTTTCCTGGATAACGTATTCGTTTTCCGATCCCCGCGGTATAAACAAAATACCCGTCTGTAGCGCTAAATATCTATTTTTTTCAAGACTTTCAATCAGCACAAAATCATCTGAAATCAAAACTCAAACTTCCTCAAGGAAATATTCCCAACACAACATTGCAAGATAATATGTCCGATGACATATTGTTTTGGACATATCTATTGAAACGTTTAAATGTGAATTTGGTCTGTCTGTCGGTCTCTGTCTGGTCTGTTACACTCTTTCTGGTCTGTCTGTCTCTGTGTGTCTCTGCCTGTCTCTGTCTGTTCTATATGTCTCTGTTTGATCTGCCTGTCTGGTCTGTCTGTCTCTCTCTGGTCTGTCTCTGTATGGTCTGTTTCTGTCTGGTCTGTCTCTCTCTGGTCTGTCTATCTGGTCTTCCTCTGTCTGATCTATCTTTATCTGATCTGTCCTTGTCTGGCCTGTTTCTGTCTGGCCTGTCTGTCTCTGTCTAGTCTGCCTGTTTGATCTATGCACTACTGAAATTGCAGCAATAATTATGTAAGTTCACCACATTACATGTTAATATGTATTTTGCAGCGAATTCGGTAAAGTGAAGGCTGTGATATCATGTTTTGTGCAGTGCCAGACGCATGCGATGAGCCCTAAAGAATTTTAAAATCAATATTTAAAGGAATATATCAATCTACTTCATGTGTATTTGTTTTATTTTGAGTCCCCCTGTACAGGTTGAGTGTCTTGAAATTTTCGTTTTGTCAAAAAAAAAGTTGCTTATATAGTGTGGTAAAGAAGATTCACGTCGGTTTTCGGAGATTTCCAGGTGAACTGATGTCTTTTACATAGTGATTGTTCCAAAAATAGCTGTGGATTCTGAAAAGTATGTGTTTATATTGTGAGTTCAACTCAAAAATTCACCTATCGAGTGAGTAGTATTTGTTTTCTGTATACATATATCAATTAATTTACCGAAAAATAAAAAATGAGACGTCCGCGACCTGTTTCTGTATCGCCATGTTTTTTCGAAGTATCTTTGAAATCGATAGAGCAATCTATGAAATCTTTTCGGATTTATCTAATTTCATATCTCCTGTTTACTCAAATACCGGCAGGATTCCGTTATTGAGTTCAATTATTCGTGCAGCTCTGCTGGAATATGTGCATGACACCCGTTTTCTTGGCTTAATTTTTCGAACTTTTCCTACATGTTTCATGTTTTTCTGAGAAACCAAAAAGTACAGAAGCATCGGTCCCCATGTATCGTGAAGACCGTTTCGGAAGTGAAAAAAGACGCTATATTATTTTCTGGAGAAAATGCTCGAAATACGAAATTACGGACGTAGAAGTGTGCGACGTCGCAGAAAGTGTATTTTTTCGAGAAAACTTTAAACGGTCATAAATCGAAAACGGTGCACTTCACTCACTTGGATTCACCTCGTAGTATTATTCATTAAGACTAACGGGAAAAAGCTGGAAAATTTTTAAAGACGATAATTCATCCGGGCTACTCGAAACCAATCGGAAAAGCGCGTTTTGAACTGTATATATCGCCGTCATTTCGGAACTTGGAAAATTATTTCCGGCAAAACGGATGGATTTTCAAAAAAAGTCTCTCTTTACGATTCGTAGTACTCGTCGAGATGTATATTTTGCGATAGTTTCGAAATAAATTCAATAATCCTAAATAGGTTATTTTTGCGGTTTCCAAATTTTTACGGAAAAACCGACTTTTACGGAAAAAAAAATTTCTCAAAAACGAACGCCAGGATGAACATCTCATATTTCTACCAGAAGGTCAGATCGAAAGTTTACGATGTATGGCATACATGATTTTAGGTTAAATCATTACTAATGCTTAGAGAAGTTGGTCTGGTAGATGCAAGACCACTGCTGTTGATACGTAGAGAACGAGGGAGCATCTCTGAAGGAAAAACAGGGTCAGATAGTGTATCAGTAACATTGGGCAAGACTTGAATGTTTTCCTGCAGTGTATCGGTGCCTCATTAAGTAAGGAATCTCAGGTTTGGGTAGAAACCATAAAATATCCACCATTGGCATGAATCCGCAAACAAAAATGCACATACAACATCCTGTGATAAAACCGGAGCTGGAACAATGTCATGCAGAATAAAGGAATAATGCAGGGCTATGCTGAACAAGCAAGTAGAATAGCTAGAGGTAACGAGAATACTGATATGGGAGACAAATTAATGTTTTCTTAAAAAAAGTCACTACATTAGTACTAATAAAAGATACCAAGGAAGGTAGGCGAACTGCAAGTACTGCAACAGCATTTGCACTGATATCCAATTAAAGGATGTTTCAAACATGAAGGAAAAAACCAAATACTTCCTTAAGACAAAAGGTAAAGTCAAACATAGTAAACTGACAATTTTATACAGACCTGAATCTAACATACTAAATTTATCTAAAATACCGGACAAAATGCAGTCTCGCGCGCTTCGAGAGAATCCGTTCATTCAATCGACATCGATATTATAGACAACAGAACGTATCCTTATTTGTGGTGGTGGATGGATATGTGTCCGATGTGCGTACCATCATCGCGGGTGTTCCTCAAGGATCTGCCTTTTCTCCAACGCTTTTCTTGATGTACATCAATGATTTGTTGGAAATAACATCTAATCCTATGACAGCACCCTTATTTCCTCCACGGAATCGGGCAAACCACTACCATCAAGAGATACCGTATTCGGCGAAGGCAGCATGCTGTTCAGATCAGAACAAAATTCTACCAATACCTAATTTTTTGAGATCACCACTTTCCCCACCCCCAATATTTGAATCTCCCCAAACAAAATATTTAATATGAACAGGGACCTCGGAAACGTCCAAAATCAAAGGTCTTTTAATTTTTTTTACATTATCCCTGTCACAGTAGTGATCTAGTGTCTCTTCAAGAGGGAAAAAGTATATTCCGAGTTACTGCGTGGACAAGGATTACCGGACAAATAGACAGAGCAACGAAAAAGAGTCACATGGTATTTCGTTAAAATCTCGAATTACATATTTTTGGCGGCTACAGTACTTCACCGCCCATTAGCGATAGTTTGGCTAATATTATGAATCAATAATGTATGGTGTGGTAGTTATAGCAATCGAGCATTGTCCATATTTGCATCAAAATTTCAGATAATTTAAATTTATTTGTCTTCAACAAAATATGACATGGTGACGTATTAAGAATTATAGCGAGATCAGACGCCTTCTGATAACGGCCTGAAATACGTCGACACGCAGAAGTTCGTCGTACAAAACTGTAATTTCTGAAAACATCTTGCGTTATCTTTATCACTGTTTTTCACAGGCCTCCAATTGAAAACAATGGCAATGTAAATAGAGAAATTCAATAAATATAATGCACTGTGGTATTTTTTTTGTAAACACAAATAGGTGAGTAATCTAAAGCTAACTAGTGTTGAATCATTTAACATACAAATTATATGAATAAAGGTGATATTTACGCCAGTCCACAAAACTCCGATAGTTTTTTTTGTTAGTATTCATACGAGCTGCATAATACGAAGTTTACAGCTTTGAAATACTTCTACTGCAAAAATTTTACGTCCTACACAGTCTCATGGCATGAGTCAGGAAAAATTTAGGAATGGTAGATGACCTTTTGACTTTCAAAAGGTGACCAAGCCTTTAAACTAGACGGAATACTACCCTAGAACTGAATTCATCATAAACTAGACAAAAAAAACTGACAGAAAAAGAAACAAGTGTTTGAACAACAACCCCTAAAAAAGGGTGAGCCTACTCACCTTGAAAATACGGGGTTCTTAAACACTCGAAAATGAAAAATAAAGTTAATACTTCAAGGAGTTTTACTCAGGAGAATACATGCTGCTACTTCAGAATTTTTAATTCGCTACCACTAAAGAAGAAGTGCTTGCCTCCCGGCAATAACCCTTTTATATAAATCGAAGATTTGGCAACATAAACTGAAACGTTCCACGGATTTAAAAAAAACAGGACTATCACACGATACAATCAAGAGGTAGGTGTTATATTCAGCCTTACAATCCCTATTAGCACATCCTCAATACTGAAGAATAAAAGTAGCATTTTGATCTATCACCCCTGTAACATTTATTTCGAATGCTCCAATGCTGGTGGAACGATGAACTCTGAATACGAGAAAATCAGAAAAAGCAGGCGTACTTTGGCTATTAACTAGAATCCAAAAAGTTCGAGCTGCATGTCGAAAAAAAATGCGTGTGAATTTTTCCGAACTCTAGAACCGAATTTTCAACTATTTTTCAAAATGAACATATTTGCCCTTTGAATTTGTTTTGCCTTTTGGTACTGTTTATATATTCATATGAAATTAACTTTCATATCATTCGAGCAGCAGTACCAGCGCTCATATCACCAGTCAACATTGGAGGCCCTAGGTGAAGCATTATGACATTCACCGCTAGAAGTCCTCTATTTATACAACCATTCAGGACAGTCAGGTCAAAGTTGTCTCTTATCAACATTTATTTCGTAATACCTAGCACAGGTACAGCTTTTTCTTTTTATTTCGTCTTCACAAATCAAACGAGCCGCCTTTTATTAAAGGTGCTGTTTCTTTCACATGGTTTCTCAAACCTACTCACGGTCCCCAAAATGTTCCCATGTCTAACCGCCGTATATATTACACAAGTACTACATAAAAACACAGTTATTTAAGTATCTTACCCCGTGTATTGATTCCAATCCAGTTGAGGTATCTAGACAGCTTCTTTGAAATGTAAGTTTTACCTCTGGCCGGAAGACCAACCATAGCGATGACATGTGGACTGTTGACGTAATTTGCTCTTTCTCCTAGAACAAAATGATAATATACAATCATTCCATACCTAATCCAACGGACAAATCCACATACACAGATATGCCGAGGCTTATACGTATAGCCGATCTCGTTACTTGTGACGTCATAAGATTAAGGTTATAGAGAAAAATATGAGTTCATCATAAAAATTAGTTATTTTAAAAAGGTTCATCCTATGTATATCAAAAATATTCAATTTTTTACCATTGTTATCGGTATTGGGGTTGTTGATTTAAAACAGTTTCCTAATTGATGATAAAAAGCTTCCTTTCAGTCCACAACTCACTCCTGCTGCTTAAATTTCACTTCCTGGCGTCATCGAGTAAAAAAATCGAAAATAGTAGACCAAGATGCATTTTTCATCTGTATGAAATTTGTAGACAATATAGATTTTCCAACAACGCTTCTTCGGACATCTATTGTCTTGAGAATTTTGTATGTAATTATTATCATTTGTAACTTTTCGATTGATGTGTGTCTTCAATAGTTCTTCGGGTGAATGATCATATCAATCGGAACGAGAAACGCAAAATTATCAAGAGAATGGAAGTCTGAAGCACTTTTGATGGAAGTGGAACAATTTTCAGTTCATACTACACACACTGGACGAATTTTCGGAATACTATAAATTGGCCAGCAAAACATCACTCATCAAATATCTACATGTCCTAATAAGATATTGCCATCAAAATAGAATAAAATGAGTATATACGGTTAAAACTGAACGTCAAATCTGCCCAACTTTTATTGGTACTACTGATAGTAAACATCAGACATATCAACCTTTTTTAGTGAGCCCATATGGGAAACTTGTTTGTTGTATTCAATGGAATGTTGGCCTATAGGGAATTCTCAGTAGTTATGGGTAATAAGAGTAGCAAAACCAGGAAGCTCCAAAATGGTGTCCCGCAAGGCTCAGACCTAGCCCCACTCCTTGCCAACATCTACATAGCCAATCTCCCTCAAGATCTGAAGAGGTGCCCTCTGCCGATCTGAACTCATTGCTCATATTGTTGAAGTAGACACTTCTACAAGCATAACTTAAACCAAAGTGTTCTGTTTACACTTAATAGACTCGCAAATCATGTGTTGAATACCACCCGCAGCAATAATCATTTGAGACAATATCCATTCCCTGAATAATATATCTTGATATAACCCTTGATCGAACCTTCTCTCTTACAAAAACAATGTATCGGCCAAGTTACACATTAATTAAAAACCGAGTGGTACGGTGGTGGTGGTGAGGTGCATCCAAAGCGACCCTGCGGTGCTCACCACTTATTCCTACGCTGAGTACTGCATGCCTGTTTGGCTCAATAGCTCGGCAAAAAGGGCCAAATGTGGCCTACTTGCCAGGCTTTGCCTCCACACCTCTACAGTGGCTTACAGTCCACAGCTGATTTACCCCAGTAAAACTCCACAGAGAGGATGTACTATGTCGTCGCCAAATATCCAAACCAGACTAATTTTAACATATATCAAGATCCACCACTAGTAGGAATAAACAGATTAAAAGTTCGTAATAGGCACAGAAATGCGCTCCACGCCAAACTACATCACAGACTGTGTCCGCCTGTCCCTTTCGAGCTCTTAAAATTTACTACGCCCGAAAATGATTGGAGAAACATTAAATGAGAAAAGCGTTTTTTGTTCATTTCTTCACCGCTACTGCACAAATTTTGAAACATAAAGCCACATTACCTACTTAGTGCCTACATATATCTCTCATATTTCATTGGAAGGATCATAAGTTTTGAGCTGCGCCAAACTTCGTATTCCAGGAAGCTTCGTATCATCTTGTGGTGTAGTTAATACACATTTTAACATACAATATATTTTTTTTCATGATAAGAGCTCTTTGATAATTCTTTCTTCTTTCGGTGCCTATCCGGTCCGAATGTTGGCGATCATTCTGGCTATCGTGATCTTATTCACGGCTGCTCTAAAAAGCCCAGTGGTTGTCAGAGAGAACCATGTTCTCAGATTTTTCAGCCAAGAGATCCTTCTGCGGCCTGGACCACGTTTACTTGGGATTTTCCCTTGCAGTATTTGCTGTAGTAGACCATATCTTTTTTCGTTACGCATTATATGACCCAGGTATTCTAACTTGCGTGTTTTTATGGTGGTTATTATCTCCGTGGTTTTCTTCATTCTTCGAAGAACTTCTTCGTTAGTGACGTGATCCACACAAGAGATCCTCAAGATTCTGCGATATAGCCACATCTCAAATGCTGTCAGCTTCTTCATGGTGGCTTCAGTCAAAGTCCATGATTCTGTTCCATAGAGTAAGACAGAAAAGACATAGCAGCGGAGGAGTCGCAGCTTGGTCGTCATTGATGAGGAATGACATTTAAAAACTGATGACATTTTAACAAATACAGCCCTTGCCTTTTCTATACGGCATCTTATTTCCTGTGAATGATCCCATTGATCATTTAACATGGTTCCTAGATATGTATGTGTATTGACTCTTTTAATTTGTTGGTTATTAAAAATTGTCAGATCCTCACGTGGCAAATTATTTTTGGTGATCACCATATATTTGGTTTTATTTAGGTTTATATCGAGCCCATACTTCTGGCTTACCTCTATTACTCTTGCCATGGTTTTCTGTAGGTCTTTTAGACTATCTGTGATGATTACGGTATCGTCCGCGTACCTTAAGTTATTTAGGCGTTTACCATTTACAAGTATTCCTGCGTTACTGTTTTCTAGGGCTTTATTGAATACATTTTCTGAGTAGATATTAAATAATAATAGGTTTTTGGAACCAATGAGACTGAACTAACAGTAAAGTATATAACAGAAAATAACTAAGATAAGTCAAGATTTGATAACGAAAGGTCAGGGCCAACTCATACGTTCAAGCACTGACCCGATGAAGACACCTTGCAGGCATCATTCAATTATTTCATATTCAACTTCTGTGTACAACAGCAACAACTTTAATACTGTGTTTAAAATCTTTGATATTATTGTAAATCGAGTTTGGCAATAGCTAATATTCTATTAAATGTAAACAGATAACAGGAACGTATATCCAGTTCTCTATTAATGCTAAGTCTTAGCAAGTTCACATGTAATCTAGGAAACTAATCCATGTAGCTTGTAGATTTTCTTACTTGGTGAAACTCTTCCATTATGCAGATAAAAAAATTGTGAACTTGACACACAGTTCCACAAATAACACTCTTCTTTTCAGTGTTCATAACTGATAGTCAGACGATAATTTAAATATTAATCAAAATGTGTGAACTTTAATATTTAGATTGTTCTGAAGCATACATAGCTCATGTCGAAGTCGTGAAAAACGTATTTTTGATAACAAAAATAATATTTGATTGATTTTGAACCCAATTGACCTGACTAGTTCCCTATTGTTCAATTTTTAGATTATATCAAAGGATGGCATGTATATACGTATATATTTTATCTGTAACCATAATTATATTATATTCATTTTGTAACGTTGGTTTTAGCGCGATAATTAAATAAAGTTATATGAAGTTTGAATCGTAAATTTCCATCAAATATTTGTCAACCCCATGGGATAACTAGAAACATATCCTACCTGGAATTGCATGGTACTGTGAAGCCATACATGAATTAACGATATAATTACCAAAACACGATGAGCAATGGTGTTATACTTAAACTTTGCTGGATTTCGTTATCGTACCTGGTCCTGAGGCAGAGGAAGTTCCTGGTACTGACGTCATGGGAAACTTTAATTCATGTTTACGGTACATGTCAACAAAATTTTTGAATTTTGTATTAGGTAAGAATCTCCGAGAAGAAATTTTGAATTATTATTGACAATATACAAAATTAACTTCAACCTAAAAATATTAGATGATTATGCGTTCCTGTATCTTTTTTGTGGTGGCACGACGTCTGAATATACCACAAGCACTTCATATGGGTTGTGTCGTATCACTTAAAATTACATATAAAAATATACACTTGATTAGACCATTGAAACAAAATAAATTAAAAAAAAACGCAAAACAAAATGAGCTCCCTTCAAACTTATCATGTATTTTTCCCCTCTGAATCATCTAACTGGGTGAGAATAAGTTGAATGAATAAGCTCTCCCTTATTTTGTCTATGTCATCGTACAAATAAATTAATTAATTTCACTCTATGTACTTCTGTACACAAGCAACAACTATCGATAATTATATTCGCAAACTCATTTTTTCACCATGTAGATTGTAGACGCTCTTACTTGGTGAAACTCTTCCATCATGTAGATAAAAAGTTGTGTGGTTTTCACACAGTTATTTGTGAAACTGTGTGAAAACTACACAACTTTGTATCTACATCATTTTTTCACCTTATAAATATGGTAAAAGCAGCATTCTAGCAGTCTCAAATTAATAGTGATATCAAATTTTAAATTCTAAAATTTTCTTAATTTCCAATATTCTCAATAGTTACTTTCAGTGGAAGAGCAGTTCAAAAATTTGATCAAAATCTTCAGTAATTTGATATAACTATATATTATACAATACAGAGCCTAGTTGACACCATTTTACAACCCACTATAATTGGCGATGAAGTATTGTAATCGTTAAAAAAATAGTTTTTTCTTGATGTTTCATGACATATCACTCATTTATGTTGGTCTGTTTGTACTTTACAACATAAACTTTTCGGATGTTGATGGAGGTCTGACACTAGGTTGCCAATGTAATAAGGACGATAAAGATTTTTTTTCGAAAATCGATGCACTGATTTTTTTTTAATTGGGATGAGTTCCATTTTGTTGCGATATGGTGCAATTATGAGTTAACGCGATGAGCCTGCGCAGTGAACTGCACCTGAGTTACTGAGTTAAAGCAAGAAATTTAGCCAAGTTACCCTCTTACACCGAAACTTGAGGAACGCAACACTCATATAGAGCTGCCCATCTGTTGCTAGATTGCTGTATTGGTTGTTCTGTGTCATAACCTCGACAATTTTTCTATGAGCGTTCTCAGACGTTCAATAATAATTAATGTTTTTCTAAAAAGTACTACCACGATAATAGCTAAATGTATATACATTTTATAATAAGACTAATTCATTCAGTTTCTGTTTTAGTGGCATTCATATCGCAGCATTTTCACTGCATTTCAACTGAATTGGGATCTCGAATAATGAGGAATGTGCAATTGAAATAATGTCTGTTAAATAATGGCCTAAAGTAAGTTATCTCTGGATTTCACGTACAGTTGTATCACTTTCTTGAAGAATGCAATCGAATTGTGGAGCTATTGATCCTTTTGAATTAAATTTTGGAAATATTTTAAATTACGTAAATTTTCAAAAATAAAAACATTTCTGAATTTCAAAACTTTACTTTTTTATCATTTTTTTTAACTCAAGTCTAACTATCAAAAGTTTGATTTTGCGTGGGAAGTTATTGTCAACCTTCTTCACGCCATTTTTAAGAGACAAAAATATAAAAGACTTTCTGCGTCAAGTCTGATATATCGCACAAAACGAGAAAAAAATTGAATGGTATAAAATCATTCCAAAGATTCGAAATGCATCGAAAATCTATATGTGCATTAATCGAATGTATTGTAAAATTCTAAATTGACAGCTTTGTTAAATTGTTAATCATCTGTTTTCAAGGCAAACGTATGAATAAGTGAATAATCATATCTGTTTGACAAGTAGAGAGGATTATAAAATTAAAAAAAAGACAATAGATCAACTTTTAACAACGTAAATGTTTTTTTAATTTCCCCCACCCCTAATTTTTGACCACTCCAAAACGATTTACATCAAAACAATCCCCAAATCCAACCGAAATATTATTTCTATACTGATATTAATGAATGGGAAGTAGTTTTAAAGTTAAATGAAGTATTATTTGCTTTAAGATGAACATATATAAATGAAAACCGATCAAGTATGAGGAAACTTTTGCTAATTTAGAGTAGATCGCATTTACATGAGTTATTGGTTATCAGTTTCACCTTCTGCAGAAAAATTTGTCTGAAAATCATTTCAGTGGGGCAAACAGCGAAATAATTGATACCATTAAAAAAGTGCCATCAAGTATTTTGACACTTCCATATCAGCTTAAGAATACTGATATGATTTCAGCCTATAAAAAATAAATATTACTGCACTGAGAATCACGCCCAAAACGTCATCCATTGACACGACCCTATAAAAATGTATTCCTCTACTTTTATATTAGATCTTTGATACAAACTGGAAATGCATGACAACTGGTAACCTATGGACGTTACGGGACATCATACTATTAGTTTTCATGACATAAAACCGCCCCTTTGAGCCACCCTCCCTAATTAACAAAGTGGCAGTTAGAAGGAATTAACTATCGTATATGTTTTATAACCCAAGGATGTATGCAAAAGTCCAAAATTCAAGCCTTCAATACAGTTTGACATTCTGAATGATTTTAGGTCTTGATTTTCTGGATTAAAAAGAGAAAAATGTTTTGCAACGTTGTATCAAGGCTCTAAGGAAACAAAACCGGATAAACTGCCTTCAAACAATGTTTATTTGGAGCTACAATAGATCTACATAGGTCACAATGGCATTCTCAAAACCCCAAATCCTCTTGATTTTACTATTTCATGTAGACGACATTCAGATCATCTGTATCAAAAATATACTAAGCTTGTTCACGTAATCGATGCATGCAACCAGCTAAAGCCATACTTCTAATGTGATAACGTATCGCGTTAATTAAAATTTATGGATCTCACTTGAGATGAATAATAAATAATGATATAATCGTTTGTATACAGGCGAGATGTGCATGTTTAATGAGTGTTTTTCCATTTAGGACTTACCCACTATATTATTCAAATGAAAACCACAAGCTATTATCACACAACTGGATTTTCATTTTCATTTGGTAAAACAATACTACATCTTTTGAGGATCGCAGAGTTTTAGAAGGTTTTGTGTAACTTTTTGTCTAGTCCTAATACCTAATGTGTGGTGTGAATTAGGTTGGCATGAAACCCGAGACTGACATAGTGAGGAGGATGATAATATATTTTCATATTATTATCATTCTGCAAATTAATGAAAATAAATAATTACAAAAGTGTAATAATAGCGTTAGTAGGTTTACGTTGTATCAGTGTATTGTAGATTTATATTCGATAGTGAAACGTTTGATCCACTTGAAATAGGGTTTTGAAAAATCGAAAATTATGTAAATTTTCTTTATTTATAATTATGTAATGTAATGATTATAACATCTAGTTTTTCAATATTTTATCAATTTTATCCCAAAAGTTCAAGAGGTTCATAAACCGATCTATTTATGAATTTTTATTTCTGTTAATGACTCCGCCGCCAACTACAAATTTCCAAAAATAATGCAGCGTTACCTGAGAAAACCTTAATCAAAATTCTCGACGCCGTTTTTTATAATCTGAAGGGTGCATTTATTCATTGATTTAAAAAAAAATCGCTCACAGGTCACTTGCAATAGTGCAATGACAAGCTGAATCTGAATTAATTTGTTCTGTGAGTTTTTTAAGGTTAGGATAGAACCCGTTGGGCCCATTATAATAGTGGGCTCAGATTCAACACGTCAAAATTCATAAGAATACATATTATGTGCTGTCCCCACATCAAAACATCTTTTGTGCGGCTGATTTATTGATGAATATCTTTATTACTTATTATGTCATATACTGATTGATTTAGCGAAAAATTGTGTTCATGGTATTTGCTTACAAATTTCCAGCGATATGGATAGCTTTACCTTCCGGCCTACATTTCCAGCTACACTACTGCGCGTACTTCTATAATTAATTACCACTTCATGGAAATAATTTCCGCTTCGTTCAGTTGTAAGGATGCCCGAACAAAGCAAATTAGTAATGGATATCCATCCTCAAGTTGTTCCCTCTAAAAACAATTGATTTGACAATGATGATGGGAAACCGAACCGCCTATACTTTCAATATAATCTTTACATTCAGGGATCAGATAATTTGTGCTATTATAAATAGGAGACACAAATTTGCATGCCAAGCCAAATTCAGTGTGTACTACAAAGTGTGCCATCACCAGAATGGCTAAAAAAATCACAGCAGCAGTACCTAAAATTGTGAACTGATATCACAAGCAATCCAAATATTTTGCCTTAGAGTTATATTCCCCCTTATAGTTATGTATATACATAATTTTTGAACAGTTATATAAATCCACTGTTAACTATCATAAAAATTCAACATCTCAATTATATAAAACCATTGAGTAACATATTCCATAAAGAAGACTAAATCAAATAGCTTCCTGAACTATGCCTATGACCAACCGAGAACTGTGGGGCATCTGTATCGGTTGGATGTGATGTATTCTTTGCCATGACCTATCACAATGAAATAAGCAGATCTGACATTCGCTAAGGCTACTTTATTCAGTATCAGATGCGCCATCTCGTATACGTTAGTTCTACTATATTCAAATGACTCGCTGTCGTTTTGAAAATGTGACACTTCATGTCAGTCATGGGAACATTGCATGGGGTGGATCTACCGTATTTGTTTTGTTTTTAAATCCCATGCAAGTATGGTTTCGTTATTGAAAATATCTAGTAAAAAATATGTTTATCATTTTTCTGGTAAAAATAAAATTAGTGATATATATGGATACCGGCAATGTCACTTTATTTGATTATGTTGGAATCGACAGGACCATTGAATCAAACTGCTCGATTCGATCAAAATATTGATCAAATTCATCTAGTGAAAACAGAATAAAAAATTCAAAGGGAAACTTAGTGATCCAGGCAGTAACTCATGAAAACAGTACAATTTGTTAGTTAATTGGACAACCAGAATTTTGGTTATTACTTTATTGTTATGTTATTTTAACAAGTCATATAGGTAGATGTTAGCAATTCATTTACCAAATATATTTTTAACTGAAACAATTTTCACAAATAATACAAAATTTTCCATTCATATTTTACTAATTACATAATTATATATGGGAACAGACAAATCGTAATTCACGGGGCCACAAACTATATAAAATTTCTGTCCAAGGGGCAAATTCTATTTGAATATCCATTCGCTTTTACGAACCTTTTCAATTATGACATCATCCTTTGATCTGCTATCTCAAAACTTGAACAAAGCAAATGTTGATGATGGGTGAAAAATAGTCAAAATTCTATAATTTAATGCAAATTGAGAAAAATAGTTGACGTTTCCCCTCAAAGCCTGTTTAATATTAATATTATATACTAATAACAATTTGTTATTGTTATAATAATCCATAATTTTCAAAAGTTGGTATATAATCTTCTGGAATAAACAACAGCATTGAAAAATAATGTAAGAATTATTGTTTATATTTATTTTTGAATAATTTAGTATTTTTGATCCGTGGAACTGTCACAGTATGGAAAATATTCAATAATAATCTACAAAAAAAATTATTTTGCCATATAAACATTATTAACCAAATGCAAAATTTCCTATGATTTTTTATATTAATTTTGGTTCAATAAACAACAATATCATGTAGATTATAGATAGATGCTCTAGATGATGAAGTTCAACGCGCATTCCGATAAAAAGCGTAATTATTACACCTGGTTCCAAGAATTAGGTCTGTTAGGCGTTTCGCTTCAAATTTTGAAGCATCCTCAGATTTTCAAATTATAAACAGTCAATTTGGAAGTCTGACGGTGAGGATGCTGTCAAAATTTAAGTGATTCGCGTCTTTCATCTGAGTCTAAACTAATGACACATTTTTTTCTATAACAACTATAAAATGATCACTGTACATTTAGATATCGCTATTAGTCGTTTTGAATGTGTTCTTAGGCAGTGATGCAATATACATGATAATATATTTTTGAAATTTAGTGAAATCACAATTTTTCATTGTGATAAAATAGATTTCATTGGAGTCAAAGTAAAAAAAAGTTTACCTATTCTAATCGACATCAATCGCCTCGATCTATACTTAATCTCCGCCTCATCCTGATACGGCATCAACTTGGGCATGACTGTCACTGTTACACCAAACACTAGATCACACTAAAACTCCGTCACCACCGGTTTCCTAAATATGAAATTCTACCTAACACCACACCCTCTTCGAGCGAACCACATGCTTACATACTGAAAAAAATTGTGTGCCTTGATACCTTTGGCTGCCAATCAACCGGAAAATACAATTTGAGATATTTTAAGACCACGATAATTCAAATGAATTTAGAATAATTTTTATCACATGTGATAGTACGGTGACATAGTTTAATACAAGCTAAACGGAAAACAGTGAATTAAGGTTATGCAAACACATGAGGTATCACGTGATGAAGTAGGTACTAACGCTGATTGTTTGCATAGAATAATATCCAGCATTGCGACTTTTCAATAAACTAAACCAGATACCATTAGAAGGTTGCCTTTCCAATGATCGAATATCTATGACGAAATTCCTTAATCTCGATTGAATAGTTGTTATTCTGTCGCCACGGCTGGCGCTGATCTTTTTTTGGCACTAGGTACCGGTGCTCGATTTAGAATAGGTCAATGGCAATCTATCCATTTCGTCCGTGTGAATTAGTGATGCTCGGTGGCCATATACGCCATATACAACCAGATTAACCCTGTCTGGGCCCCTAGGCAAAAACCTTGTCCGGGCCCCTAGGCAATGCAATCACTTCAAGTTGATGGAGGGATGTGAGTTACTTCCAGATGATCGCGTCCAGGTATTCCGTTATTACAATGTCTAATGTGATATTGCAAAAACAAGTCTCGTAATGGGACAAATAAGAGAGACGCGACACGGTTATTTTAAATTCAATCTTCATGGTTCTGTATGTATGAAGTATTTTATCAAATAATATTGCTATTGCACAATTTCATTAAAATTTTCAATAAAAATCTTCGTTCGACGGAACTTTTTTTTTCTTGGTGCGTGCACGGGCTCCTAGACAGTTGCCTACTCTGCCTATTGATTAATCCGTGCATAAAACTAAAATAAATTTTCAGTCCATCAATGTTGGTAACGGTATTCATGCGATTTAATTTCTATTTAAACGTAAATTGTTATCACCCATTAGTGTCGTTGAATCGCTACTTTTTACTTCGCGCGTCAATAGGGATACCATTTGGATTTGGATGACACTTTGAGATGAGGTTACTACTATGACGAAATAACGAAACGAAATATAAGATCGAACCAGGTCTCAGGCGGTTCTTTACGCAAACCATGCAAAGATTGCGAGCTAATATCCATCTTAAAACAGAAACTGAGCAGATTTAAACAGAAGAGCTCCACATACAGAGCGGTATCTTCCAAGGAGATTCTCTTAGCTCCCTTTGGTTTTGCCTTTGGCTGAACCAAATCTTCAATGCACTTAACAATACAAGTTATGGCTTCAACATCAAGTATCAAAATACGATCCAGCACAACATCAATTAGTTCCTCTACATGGATGATATGAAACTATACGAAGCCACTGAGATGCAACTACAAGGACTACAGAGGCTTGTACGTCTAACATCAAAATGGTGTTCGGGATGAGCGAATGTAAAGTGCTCCACATCAATAGAGGCCAATGGAAAAACCATCCTGAAGAGGAAACCGTAAATGGAGCAAGATTTACAGATATGGACCAGGACGAAACGTACAAGTATCTGGGCTTCTATAAAAACACAAATATCAACCATACACAAATCAAAGGACAACTGAAAAATGAATTCAACAACCGTGTTTTCTGAAAACTAAACTAAACTCTAGAAAAATTAACTGAATTTGCAATGCCAGTCCGCACGTACCCCTTTGGCATCATCAAGTAGACCCACACTGACATACACAACATCCGCACAGAACTTACGGAACATAGAATGTTACACCCAAACTCATGCAAAGAAATACTTAGCGTAGACAGAAATCAAGGAGAGGCAGGAAAATTACAGACATAGAAATACCTCACGCAAAACAAATACAAATACTCAGACATTTCTTTCAAAACAAGCAAACCAACTTACATAGAGCGAAGGTGAAAGCAGACAATGACTACACACCCCTTGCCCTCTCACATCCGAACCACACAGCTGACACACACAATCATTCACAATCACACCAAGAAAAGTTGGACACCTTGTCACAGAAAACACTCCAAGGAAAACATCGATATCAAGTGACCCAAGAGAACATTAATAAAAAAACAGTCATATACCTGCAGGATGATTAACTTTTCTTAGAAACAGAGAGCGTCATCCAATGCCACCAAACAAAGGAAACAATAGAACATATTAATTACCAGCGCATGCAAAACTCTAGTTGAAACTGAATACACCGCAAGGCACAACTCTGCAGCAAAACTTATACATCCAGCACTAGCCACAACGTACAGACTAATACAAAACACAGATTCATATTACAGATATACACCAACATCAGTACTCGAAAACCATCAATATAAACTGTACTGCGACATCCAAATACATACCGACAAGACAATCCCAGCCAATAGGCCAGATATCAATCGAAGGCAGGAAAGGTTACCTATTCAATTGATGTTGCTATTCCCAACGATAACAACATTGAAAGTACCTATTCTGGGAAAATATCTGAATACACAGATCTCGCAATAGTAATTCGTGCTCCAGTTCAGTCGGCCTCTCCGGGGACTAGAAGGCGTCACACAGGCTGAAAGGTCGCCAGTAAGGCCCGCTGCGAGGAAAAGCGACAGCATCCTTCTACCTGGGGATTTTAATGACCGAAGGGCCTTACATAATAACAAGGAGCCCTTAAAGCTGGCAGACTTAAAGAGGGGACGCGGTAGTTGGTGAACATCTCTCAAAGGACTCTGACATTTGGAGCATTAATTGTGAAATTTACGCAGCGGCTTTGAGGCTGTCTTGACAGGTAAGGATGACAGCATCTCCTGTCGAGAGAGCACAGAGATGGGTGCACTAAATGGAAGCGAAAATCCAGTTGGCTCGCAAGGCAGCATCCCGTATTCACTGTGTGATGGCAGACCGAGCTTGCGGAAAGCCTTTCACGTCTCGAGTGTATCATATAGCTACTGAATTAAGATGCAAGCATCACACACTCAATGAGGCTATACTTGCTGTTGTCAAGCAGCTTTGTCTTGACAGGATATGAATGCTAATTTCTGCTAAACGATCGCTGGTGGCCTGGCCGAGAGGTTTGGATGATAACAGATTGTTTTCTGAAAGACCTTCTCGTCTTTTTCAAGAGCGACCACCGACCATAGAGCAGCCAACTGCTGATCGCGTGGAGGCCTTCTGAAGAGAAGTCTACAAAAGGCTAAAGCCTCTCCAAGAAGACACTCCGGCCTTGGCGTAGTTTGAGTCCGCTTATAGAAGGACTCCTCATCCTGAGGTACTGCGTCATCCGATAAACCGATAGACACCTACTGGTTTAAGAAGTTTCCCAGTTGCCCTCGGCATTTAGCCAAAGAATTTTTTTGTGTGTTTTCAAAAAAGTCGTTATTACGGGTCAGCCTAAATATTTGTCAGAAAAGCTAATTTTCTCTTTTGAAGTACATATTAGATAGTTGCGTAATGTAAGCAATATCGGAATACCTCCAAACTCATCTGCTTTATTCAAACATAGTTTTAGCTACAATGCAGCTAAACTGTACAATTGTACCATATTTAAGTTATTATGTAGGAGTAGTATCTATTATACATAACATCAAATATATATCAAAAGTTTGATTTCGGACTTCCATTGTCTATAAAATTTTGAGTATCACGACGTTTCGATTGATGTGCTATCTTCAATCGTCTTCAGGTGAACTGAAGACCTGAAGACGATTGAAGATAGCACATCAATCGAAACGTCGTGATACTCAAAATTTTATAGACAATGGAAGTCCGAAATCAAACTTTTGATAAATCCACCTTGTCTACAAGTTTCAAACATCAAATATATATGTAACTCTTGTGGTTAAGTGTAAGTTTAGGTAAACTTCGCCACATTAGAGCTCCTCTCTCTAAAGCATGTATGTAACTGGAAATAAAGACGCTATCATTATTATTATTAATGATCTTGTATTTAAGTGACTAAATTTTATAGAATTATTATTGTGTCAACCATAATTGATTATTAATGATTGAATGAGAGAGGTTTAATAGACAAAATATGATTATTTCTTAGAAATACTGTTTTTAAAAATATCTATGGGTAGGACAATTATTGTCTGCAGGCGAATGACATACAACATTCCTTCTATTAAAATGGCTGCTGACTTCACACAAATACCTGAAAAAATTGGCTGTTACCAATCGGCTTTTAACTTTACACCAGTTAAGTTTGGCATGTGTGGAAACATGCATCTCAAAACCATTTGAAATTCTTATACTCTTTCAAAGCAAATTTCCGTATTATGAATGGTGAATCCGAATTGTTTGATGCCCATTGCTTTTGTCATTCTTGCAGAACTTGGCTTATGCTGTTTTCCACTTTGACAAGATGAGGATGATGGTGCTCTCCACAAAAATTGCATTCCATATATTTGTTTTCTACATAAAATTATCGAAGCAAAGTGGCCATGTTGCACTCGCCATGACTGCTACACATGAAACAAACATCAAATTCCCTTGATTTAAGAATCAACAAAGAACCTTTGAATCACGTAAATACTGCTAAAATCTAGCATTGACTATCAATATCACATTTCGATTCAAAGAGCATATATCAGGTATTTGAAGGAAATGTTACACAGCCTTGAAGTGTTTGTATATCAATCCATTTATCTGGAGCTAAAGCATCTAAAGTGAGGAAAAAACTATGTGAGGCACTTATATTTCCTATTATATATTATTACAGCAGCATATACTATTACTGTCCTGATTCCATTATTAAAGATAGACTTCAAAAGTTACAATATATGAGTTGCAGATAGATATTTAAAATCAAGAGATAACCAGATTTCACCAAAAAGAACTCAACTGGAATGGATATGTATAGAAAATGAATGTAAATTTCATAGGGTGGTCTTTACTCATAAGATTGTTGTTTCTTCTCATTCCCTCTACTATATTTTGGGTAAATTTGTGTGCTGACATTGTTATTTAAATATTGACTTTACACATAAAAAATGATTG
The DNA here is from genome assembly GCA_949316355.1 of Bruchidius siliquastri. NCBI lineage: Eukaryota > Metazoa > Arthropoda > Insecta > Coleoptera > Chrysomelidae > Bruchidius > Bruchidius siliquastri. The sequence continues at coordinate 7,855,455 of OX438534.1, read as the reverse complement.
CAGCTCCCATGTATGTAATTTTTCTCAGATCATACTCCTATCATAATGCCATCAGGATAAATAATGATCAAGATTATTTCATCAACTAAATGCCAGTAAACAGATATTGCCAGTAAAAAATATTATTTATTCATCACCCTCATGGCCGTCCTAAAACTATTATTATATTTTTTCACCATACATCTTAAATTTTTAATTCTTTGTGATGTCCCCTTTTTGTGCTATGTAGACAATTATAGGTAATGGTATTGGTTTATAGTCATGATAGAATCTTTTTTTGGGTAGGTTGAGAGGAGTTGCTTTGTAGCTAGACTCCACCTACATAGAGGATACATTATATTTTTGTTATATATAATGTTCAAAATGAACACATTTCATTGTTATTATTCATCATCAAATCCCTATAGAAGCCTATATACTAAGTATTGCTAGTAGCAATGTGTCATTGATTTCATCAAATGCCTTGTTATAGTCTAAGTATACTAAAGCTATTACTCCATCACTGACTGTCGAAGCTATTACTCCATCACTGGCTGTCGCCTGCAAAAGGTAATTGGTTATTTTCAAAAGTGAAGTCTCACAGTTATGTTGAAATCTGAATCTAGAATGACTTTATTTTTCTAATAAAATTTACAACTTCATTTTCAGTAGTTGTTTTAAATGTGAGGTCAGTAGTCCATTGTTTGTTATAGCTATATATTTATTCTATCTTTCTCTATTTGAAGTTTGATTTGAGTTCAAAATACTACTGAAATAATTATTATAGTTATCTGCATCATGCAGATGTTCAGGAATATTAACTTCGCCAGTATGTAAACTAGATATATTTTAAAAATATAGAGAATTTATTATCATAAGGATTTATTGCCATACTCCAAATATGCCAATTTAATTACATAGTAAGTAATTACTACCTAATTAGGTGAGGTATTAGTTATTTATAGTTATTATATGCTATTCATCTTCTGATTGTGAATGTTTACAAAATATAATTACCCATTAATTGTAGATAAAAAACTTCTAAGCACAGCTGCTAAATCATCATCAAACAATGAGCAAGTATATAACAAACTGTATAATATTTACCACCATGTTATGTGATGGTACATAAATTTAAATACTAATGATAGTTTGGCATTTGTTGTATTTTTCTGAACTCCAATTTCATCAATTATTTGGAATAAAAAATTCAGTCTGCTATTTTACACAATTTCAAGTTAAATAATATTCCACTCTATGTTGACAGAAAAAACAATTTGTCAATGAGGCACGTTCAGGGATAACCTATGGGAGAGGTAATGCTCTCTTTGAAATGGGGGAGGGGGAGGATCACTGCAGGTGAAAATTGAAAATTTGTAAAATGTCAAGATCCATTTTTTGGGAGGCAATTTACATGTTTATGTGCGTATTTGATCAATTATTTACTGATGGCTCTGACAGTACTGTAATCAACCTAATGTTTACTGATTCATATTCCACCAGTTTCATTAGAAATTTTTTTTGTTCTTGGGGGGGGGGTAATTACCCCCATTACCCCTCCCCCTCTTTTACGCGCCTGTTGTCAATTAATATTTAACAGAAGCTACAAGGCTTGTTTTTCATATACCTAATTCTTTCAAGAGATCATAGCCACTGCATCAAAATAATAAAAAAATAACTGTGGAAATTAATAAATGTCTATAAAGCAAAAAACAGGTACTTAATGTCTCCCTCACTCATGTATCTGTGAAACTAGGAAGCCAGTTGAGCTTCTCATGGATAACTCACATTTAAATTCTTCTCTACCTCAATACAATTTCATGTTGGTTGAGTTATGCCTATCAATCTCTATGCAAAATGATCACAACTGGCTACAGTATGAATGATTAGCAATGAAAAAGAATTCATTGTGAATAAGAAAGGATGAAGGCTGGAATATGAAATTGACCATACCGATATACATTTTTGTATTACTATTTTACCTTTTCTCTATTTTTATAAGTCTACAATCCACGAGTTATCCTATTTTTCCATCTTCTAGATTATCTAAATGCGAAGTATGCATGCTATGCATTGAACACAACTCAAATGATCATTGAAAATATTCCACTGTTTCCAGTCCTCTCTCATCAATCATCAATTAACAGATGATTTTGGTTTGTTTGAATCCAGAAAGTCCGAAAGATGTTGATCAGTAGGTTCATTAAAAAAATTATGCAAAATACATGAAAAATCTAGCAAGTAACCAATTGGAAGTCAGTTTTTTCTTGCTTACCTCGAATGGGAAACGGTTTTGTTTGCACAGTTTCTGTATTTGGCGGTAGGAGTCTTTTGGTTTCCGGGGACATCACACTGGGACATGATTTAACTTCACTTATTTTGCAATTATAGTTTTTGTAAGGACCAGCACCAATGCAGGTGCTGTTTCTCACTCGCAACGACCCACTCAACACGTCCAAACCGCTGCTCATTTTAGCACAAATTGTCGAATACGCAAAATCCGCCCGGTGTTAAACAATTGTCGAACAGATTAAAACCTTATCTGTTTTGTGATTACTGATTAGAACCGTAAAAAACAAGTTTGATTTAATTTCCAAGGCGGTACTGTAATATATAAACTTTGGACTAAATCATCTATTTATGTATTTGTTTAGCTAAAGGTATGACCGCACTTACGCTACGCGACGCGATCCGACTACAAATTATTAGTGTGGGTGTCGCTGTCGCAAAATCGCATATGAACTGCTCAGCCGCGACAAGATACGACACAGTGTTGTCACTACCTCTTTCGAGCAAGGTGGTTGTAATCGACGAGGGCGTGATAATAATGTGTCTGTGCTATGCGAGGAAAAAGAAATATTGGAGGAAACAAAAGAAAATTATTGATGGCAACATGACATTTCTACTAATTATGGATAACTAAAAAATGACCTGATACGTGTTGGTAATCTGATCTATACAATTATGTTCTTTGCATAAATGAATCAGCATGAATGAAAAACCCTTCTTTGATATCCTTCATATACTGGTTTTCAGTATTGTAAAACTTCCGTATAACGGCTTCATCGAAAACTTAGTCGTAATGATGATTTTTTTGGAGAAGATCTGGTCAACATATGGTTACAATACTTCGTTAGTAAACCGAGAGCAACTTCAACTCAATTTGCAGGAATGTACATTCGGCTGTGCTTTTTCAGGATCTTCATAACTGAAATAACCAGTGTTGCCAATGTGAGTTTGTGGGATTACCGGATGAGTTAATCGAATTACAAGCCTGTACACACAAATACATGGGGAGCCTTAAACATTTTGACCTCCTCGTGAAAAAACCTGAAGAGCAAAAAAAAAATGAGTCACCGAAACACTGTTTAAATTCCTCGCTTTTACAACACATACGCCATTGGAACACTACATAACAGGCATTCTTTTTGAAAAAACAAGAAGAGCAAAAAAACACGCTATTGTCAACGTTAACCCCTGTTTTTTTAAATTCACGTAATTGCACACAAATTCACGGTTTTTGTGACCGCTCACAAATTACACATGAAGCCTGTAATTACACAACTTACGATGACTTATCTCTCGTAATTTTTTTGATATGAGTAACTTACCTATCGAATACGGCAGGTCCATAATCTATCAAAACCACAAAACCAAAACGAAATATTTTAGAAAAATACAGAAAACCAAAATAAACAAAAATTAAAGTGTGATACGAACCCTAGAACATAAAAGTATCCATATAAAATAGTACGTAAAAACAATAATTTTAACTGGTGCCGCGCTGTTGTTTGTTCCCTTATTGATGACGCGCATCAATGACGTTCTGAGATTAATGATGGAAGAGTTTCAAGTAACAAGATCTTCAATATACCTTTTTGAGTCGTTTTCGTTCATATTTTTGCTCAGCATTGAAGGTAAGTAAACCTACTAGTAACAAGTAAATAGCTCAGATTTTTTGGACTTCTGAAACATGAACGATTGCAGATAAATTATACCAAACTTAGAGATAAATTTTGCGAACGAAGCAGACGCAACGAATTAACAGTCAGCTAAACTTTGTACGAAATTTGCTTCAATAAAATGCTTCACTGTCGTTAGTAAAATTTGTCTGATAGATTTTCTAACGATTCATCTGGCAACTATGGTGCAATATATGCATTTACGTTTGTAAATCCAGCTTTAGAGATCGTTAGATTGTCAATATTTCACGGATCTCACAGGTGTCTCCCAGACTCTTCTCTATGCCGCTCCGCTAAACGTATTTGTTTTTTGCACTGTATCAGTTTTGTGACATAAATGTTTACTTTTTGTGTGTTTCAAGATTCCAAATAATAAAAAAATGCGTGTTCAAGACAGAAGCTTCACAAATGAAACTCTTTCTTTCAGTGATGTGTTTGGATTTATATTTAAATCATCGTCGTACTTTCTCTAACGAACGGCATCTAGTACTGTCCGAAAATAATACTACACCAGCTGATTATAAAAAAATGTAAATATACATATGTAGCAGCTATGTGTAGCAGTCGTCAAGCTGTGAACCCAACTTTTGATGACACGTAGTCATGTCATCGGTGTCATCAATACATCACTGTCATCAGTCATCACCGTCATCTGTGTCATAACTGTCATCGTGAAAGTAATGTAATAACAGGAAAATCAACTAAAAGCGTCTGCAACACAGAAAATCCTATAAATGTATTAAACGACACCTAGTTGCTTCAATAGTTTCCAACAGAATTCCATCTGTGATGATGCTAAGAGTCACCACTGAAATAAGGATGTGAAGTCTTATTATTTTCTTCACGTATGATGCGTTTAGAAATATGATAGAAATCCTGCAAATGTTCTTATTTTTATTCAAGTCAAAGTATAGGCGGAAATTCTACGTAAAGAGTCTACTGTGTTGTGCCACCTTTTTCAGTGTGTTGTCCATAGTTAATGCTAAGTGTAACGAGACTTCTTGTGGAAATGGGGTGTGTAGAAACGATACATGTGTGTGCTACGACGGCTGGCAGGGTTCTCAATGTCAGTTTTGTGGGGGAAAAGTTAGGTGAGTGCACACAGTATTTACTTGTCTTTGTACCACATATACATCAAAGTGGCCTAGATTACTCAAACACCTGATTCTATTTCATTGATACAAATCACATTACATTGCCAGCATATACATTGGGAGTTAGAAGAATGCGAATCAATTGTCATCATTTTAGTTCTATTTAGAAGCATAAAATTAAAAAAATGTTCCCAAGAAAACTGGTCCTAATGTCAGTAGTTTTCCTAAATAGTACAGAGGATTGGATAGACCAATATCTTTATTTAATGTTCAAATTCACAAAAATGTAACTACACAAGTCGGATATAGATAAAATAAAAAACAAACATATTTATAAACAGTAATAAATAATAATAATATATACTATCTCAACAGGTAACTATAAACAACTATAATGTTATCTTCAGTTCCACTTGGAAAAAATTATTATGCTGATAAAAAAATAATAACAAAAATAATAATGAGATGTCTTTATTGATATTACAATATTATTGTAATAAAGCTAATGTTGGCCTATTTGGCAAAGTTTAGTGTTCGCTAGTCTTACACTTAACTATATAGACTATATATTGACCAGAAGCAAAATATGTTGAAATGCCAAAAAATTTAATATTCACAACAAAAATTTTACAAACAGATATAAGAGAGAAAGAACTGGTATACATTCCAAAATGCAGCATATTAGAAAAAAATTATTAACAAATTCAGAATATCTTTTAATTAAGTCATTAGATTGCTGATAAATTGATTAAAAAATATATCATTTTTTGACGGAATGATGGTAAGGAATGTTCTTAATATATTTGGGGTATTTGATTATATATGACCGCAACATTGTTAGAGAAACTACAATTGAATACTGTTGTAGTATGTTGCAGTATTTTAATCTCACAGTGATCTTGTATGAGTATCCTGAATAAATGAAAATTATTTTTTTTCTTAAGCAGAGGTACTGGTTTTGAGGTGATTAGTAATTTATGTATGAAAACTGAATAGTAATACTGAACTAAATTATTTATTTCCAACTAATTAAGTATTGGATACTTTGCTGATACATGATAAAATTTGCACAGCATAAAGAAAAATGTACACAAGTGTTTCAAATTACTTGAATTACATATTTGGTAAAGTGGTATAAACATGTATAATATATAATATCGGAATAATTTAGAACAGATATGACTAGAGCCTCACACAATTTTTTAGGTAATTTGAAATTTAGGAAATACCTTCTTGCTATAAGAGCAAGTACTCGCATAAGTTTTTTCCATCAGAATTTTTACCTGTTCAATGACTGAACTTCATATCAAAGATGACACCAAGAATTTTTGCTGATTGAGTTGTAAAATTTGGTTATTTATTTTTTCTATCTTTTTTCCAGTACAAAACAACAAGATTTTAGATTTTTCTGGATTAACAAGAAGGTTCTGTTCTGAGGAGTACTGTATCAATTTATTAATAGCAGTTTGTGTAGTATTGGTAACACTTTCATTATTAAAATAATACAACAGTTGGGTGTCATCCACAAATGATTGGATATGAGAATTATCCACACTATTGTCCGTCAAAATAAATATATTAAAAATAACAAGGGTCCCAATATGGAGCCTAGAGGCATATGTGAGAGTATCGAAGATAATGAAGATATTTTCTTCAAAACAGATACACCTACTGATCCTTCAGATCCTGTGACTAAGATAATTTATTAAGAATGAAAATACTAAGCAGTCAAGCCCTATATAATTCAATTTACTGAGTAATGGTCTATTGAAAATGTGACTTTAAGGACTCCTTAATGCTGAATATTGCTTAAAGGTTGCTTAAAAACGTTGCATTCGGCCACACGATACACAAATGCCTAATCAAGTATTGTTAAACTTTGAATGTTCTGACAAAGATCAGATCACTGAGGTTAACCCCTGACACAACTATTATACCATTTTTGCAGATACTTTCTCTCGATTTGACGTGGAACAGCTTATTAGCCAGTTTGTTGTGAATTACTTTATACCCAAAGTACTATTGATTACGGAAACAAATACAAATGAAAGGTTATTTGTTCAGTAAGCACCCAAAGTTTGTTCAACAGTTAATACAGATTATAGGATTATATAAAATCTACCCAGATGTGTCTCAAGTTAAGTAGCTGTTTCACAGCACATCATGTGGATGTTTCGGAGAAATTAGTATATGATATTCTGGAAGTATTAAAGTTATAGAGCTCATTGTGTTTCTCAGATTGGGTACATCAACGGGTACCATCCACGATGGTCTTGGCAACTATTCTCTGACGTCAAAGTGTAGTTGGCTGATCGATGCTCCGAATTCGACGATAACGCTACACGTTGAGCAGTTTGCAACCGAGTGTGGATGGGACCATTTGTATATTTTTGATGGTGATAGTGTCGACTCGCCATTATTGGCTGTTTTCAGCGGTGAGTAAATAATAATTATAGTTAATTAGTTGATCGTTTATTGTCCATTACATTCTGTAATATGAATAATAATAATAACAACGCAAGCAATGGTTTCAACATCAGGTATCAGAGAACAAACCAGTTCAAAATCAATCATATTAGGCGTCAAAATGAATTTCGGGGTGAGTAAATGAAGGTCAGTGGAAGGACCATCATAAAGAGGAAACAGTAAATGATGAGACTCTGGCCAACAGACATGAAACGTACAAGTGGGCTTTCATCAAAACCAACATAAATCGTACACAAATCAAAGAACAAATATAAAACGAATTTTAAAACTTCTGTAAACAAAACTAATCTCTAGGAATCTTACCAAAGTTATCAACACATTTGTATCACCGCACCTCACATGCTCCTTTGGCATCATCAAATGGCCACACACTGACATAAACAACATCCGAACATAACTCAGAAACAGCCATCTTTGATTCCCTTCGTTTTTTTGGGGCGCACAATTTGCGGACTCAGTCATTTTTTACCTCACGGTGTAGGGAGCATTTGCTGAGAAATGGAACAGCGGCCCATCCTAGACCGTGCTGCAGATCTTTTCTTTTTTTCATATAATAATAATAATAGCGCGACGCTAAGACCGACAAAGGATGAACATGGAGAGAAGCGCAATGGTTTATCTCAAAAAAGAACAATTCGGTGATGGAGAAGAGGAGGAACAGCTCGTGGCTGGGAATATTTTGTCATCTACATGTCGGAGAAATCTATACCAACCTGGGGGTAGCGCAGAATCGTATCCAGGTATCCAGAAGGCCAGTATATGCATGGACTACGGCTGATCTGGTCATGAGAACTGTCCCGTAAGAACAAAGTCGCTGCCACAAATATGCTTGCGGTATCACTGTTTTTATAAAAAACCTTTGATGCCATCCAATGGACTGTGGACGAGCTGCGACAACTCGACGTGATACCCGAAAAAGGATGAACATGGAGAGAAGCTCAAATGGCGTTTATTCATTTTTGAAACATAACAATTTCGACTATTTTTGAATAATTACTATTCAGATAAATTGCATTATTGAATCATGAAACGTTTTATGTAACTACTTTGTTATTTTTATAGGTTTAATGTATGAAGGTGCATATAGTGTAAGGCGAGTACCAGAAGTAGTGGCTCAATCCGGCTCGGCATTGGTGCATTTTTTTAGCGATGACGCATACAATATGAGTGGATTCAACATCACATATAGGCTGGATTCTTGTCCTACAACAGTAAGTGTGTTGTCCTACATTAATATAAAAACCGTTCCAGATAATTTGCTCCTTTTCGATATGCAAGCCTTGGCAATTAATATTTTCATTCCCGGTTTGTTTTTTAGCAAGATCCAAGGATGATCAGTTTTGAAAAGCTACAATTCAGATGATGCATTTGCATTGTTGATGGTATAAATCCAAAATAAGAGACGTACTGCAGGATCATATCTAAATAATTACTATTTCTCTCGATTTTTTCATTTAGGATACAAGAACAAACAAGAAGGAAACCTCAGCCACTCTTCGATAGGGAGAAACTGTCTCTGAAAAACGTTATTTGCAGTAATTGGTATCCTTAAGAATTTGTCAAAATACAATTTCACTCTTCATCTGTGATCCAAAGACGAACAACTTCCACCGGTACTCTGTATACCTACCATATTATGATACGATTATCTCAATGACAGAAATGTTAGCAAAGAATTCGATACTAGAACAGTTCTTAAAACATCGAATACACTAAAATCTATCATTTGTCACACAATGCCTAAAAATGCAATTGTAATTGATACAAAAAATTCAATATATAAAATAGATTACTACAGATCGACTTTGAGTCTTTCTCCAGGTTTCTCTGTTGTTTGTATTTGGATTCCAAATGGGGTGAATCAGTATTATTGCTTGAGGAGCGCATTGCAATATGGTTTCATTTTAACTGATAAGAAATTTATGTTTCTTATTTGGCGATACATTATTCCTTGTTTTGTATTTATCAATAATGCAAATGGCTCATATATATCCTAGCCTTTTATAGCTAAGGACTTTTTCTGAAAGGAGTCAAAAAACGTAAATGTGATAATTTACAATTCTATTTTTTAAATTTTGTACTATCACAAAAGCTGTCAAGACAGTCCTAACGTTTGTAGAGCTATTTAGTCAACGACATTAAAGGTCTACGATTATAATTGGCAATAAATAAAAAATGTTTTTGGAATCCTTGGTCACCGAAAAACTGTTTACATGCTACTAAAAAGTGCGTCGACTTGAATAATATTCTGAATGTGATTGGCTTACTCGACATTTTTGAGCTCCCTTTTCTCACTACTATTTTTCATTTACTGATTCATTACTTAGATGAAATGTACATGGCATATTTTTAGGTATCAGGCCTGAATTGCTCGGGCAATGGAATATGTATAGACGGTGTTTGTACTTGTAATGGCGGCTGGGGAGGGTCAGCTTGCCACTTGGAGAATTGCCCGAATAACTGCGGGGCAGCAGAAGAAAAGGGCATATGCGAGCCGGAGAGGGGGTGCTTCTGTTACGGTAGTAATCGGTAAGGATTTATTTACTAACAGGTAGTTTCTTATTTTCCTTACAGTATTTGGAAAATATCAATTTAGTCAAATGATATCATATCGACCTTGCATTTGGATAAGAAAATATTTGTTTGTATACGGCGATCGCATAATAGTTTGAATCTGAGTTCACGGAATCCGCAGATTCCTCCATTTATCACCCCGTTGAAAATGAGTGTACATAATTTTTGCAATATATATGCCCTAATCTGTACGATTTACAAGAATTTTTAATAATTGTTTGCGCTTAAAAGTTTGATTGTATAAAGTTTTCATCAAGATATTTTTAATATCGTTTCAAAAATAAACAAAATGCTCGCAAAAATGTATTTTTTATCTATTTGAAAATTCTGGAATCAATTTTAGCTTTTACCATCACAGTTGTGTACTAAAAAAATTGCTTGTTAATGAATTACATCCTTCTATTGAGATTTCAACACGAAGGACAATAATTCGTGGACTAGAAAACCTGTGACAAAGGGATATTATTTTATTGTAAAATAATGCAAACATTCATTGTGGTTATTGTGCTAATTGATAGAGATTGTTTTTGTAAATTTGCATACGCTGAGCTGGGCCAATCAAAAAATAAAAATGGAGATGGAGTGGGTAAGGAATTCATAAATATTCCAATAAACAGAAAAGGGGGTTTAAAGAACCCCCCCTCCTCATAACTAATGTCGGTAGAATAACCAGACCTCTTCAAATTGATACTGGAAAAGAATACTACAATAAACATTTCAATTCACTCGTGAAAGAATATATCAATAATTGTAGCCCAAATGAATCAGCTATAGTTGAGCGAGTGATTTGAACATGAAACATTGTTGGAACATCTCACACATTTATATATTGGTAAGAAACGTCATAGAATTGGCTCGCGGTCATCTGAAGTTAATGAATAAAACTAAAAATCTATATTGGACAAAGCTTACAGTCTTTAAAATTACTGCTATTGAAATTAGTGGAAATAGAAAATTGAAGGTGGGTGATATGGTCTGTTTTTTCAAACAAAAACATGTATTTAAAGGATATCTCTTGATGTGAATCAAAGTATTTAGGATAGCTAGAACTCAAATAACGAGCGCTACAACATTTTTCCTCGATGGTGTATGAAAAACGTATTTAACCTATTTAAATAAGAAAATACAAAAAACATCTCCTAGCTGTCTGCTTCGCTGGAAAAGTTTCAAGGGATAAATACAGGAAAATCAATATGAAATGGCGGGTATTCAACACACTAGCGGATTGCATTCCTAGAACATTTTGTGAGGTTCGCAATAAATTGAGGAGTATTTTATATTAAAATGAAGGGGTTGTTTATACCCCTGACCAAGATAACACTAAAATAGAACACAGTGACCGTGAATAACCAATTTTTAATTTACACTGACCCTCCTACACAACTAAAAAATGAAAAAAATTCTTTCTTGAAACATCCTAGACAAAATATATAAAACACTAATGAATAATCCACGATGACAACAACAGTGAGGCAGCAACGAAATTATTTGAAGCCGATATGGATAATACGTAGAAAATAAAATTCCCATTGTTATAGTTTCCGAATACTGGCCTGATTGATTGGAATCGATTGGAATAGAATTGGATTTCAGTATTTTTGGATAAATAAGATGAATCGTGGGAAGAACCACAATAATTTTGAGAAGTTACAACAAAACACAATAAATGCGAATTCTTTGCAGTGGAGATGACTGCAGTCAGCTGGTCAGTGATGGTTATTGGGAGACAGTTACACCTCAAGGATTCATACCTCCTGGCTCTGCCTCCCATGGAGCGGTAGTTTGGAGGGATTCCATGTATGTGATAGCTGGAGAGAGCTACGGCAGAGGATCGTTGTTATACGTATATGATTTTAATGGTAAGTTGAAATACACGCAGGTGCAACCTGAATACGTATTTATGCCTTTACAGATTTTTTATTGGATTTCACTGAAATATCCCTAAGAGGGATAATTAGAAAAATAAGAAAGAAAAATTCTAATTTTTCTAATTATTATCAGTCCAGTCCGTCTTACGGATTGCGATGGAATCCTATAAAAACTCTAATGATTTTTTGAAAGCTTCAGGACGATTTCGGCTGAAGATAGTATCGATCAGTGGATAATACAAAATAGAGTAAGAGATGTCGCACGATTTGTGTTATTTAGTCCACAGTTTCAACTTGAATCATGAAGTACGGATACTAAAACGATAAGCGGCAAAATATCTCCATCATACTCACTCATCTGAAATGTAACTGGTATTGAAGCTGTTACTGTTAGTTCGTGATGCGACGAGTCTGTGCGATTTGGTGATGCGGTCTGTAGTTCGTATTAAGTGGATTCCTCTACTAATAGTGGTTATGAAATATTACTATTTGGTTCTTTGACGTATTTATGTAGTCCATGCATCGGTATTGAAGCTGTTACTGTTAGTTCGTGATGCGACGAGTCTGTGCGATTTGGTGATGCGGTCTGTAGTTCGTATTAATTGGATTCCTCTACTAATAGTGGTTATGAAATATCACTATTTGATTCTTTGACGTATTTATGTAGTCCATGCACCGGAACTTAATATTTACAGTCAACCAAAATGCATTGCGAAGTAGATATGCTGCTTCTTGATGCTGCAAATTCAAGATTCGGAGTCATATTTACCAATTCAAATAGTACTGGTCTACTTTATATTGCGTATATTAAACTGCTACAATGTCTAACTAGTCTAGTAGGCATTATCGTAACCTTAGAGCATCCTTAACCAACATAAAATATTTCTAGGTAACGTATGGGAAACTCCGCATATTGTCGCCGAGAGCCCATCAGCTAGGTATGGCCACTCGACCGTTCTATATGGAGACAAGATCTTTCTCTATGGGGGAGTGGCGGGCAACAGGGGGCCGACGTCTGAACTGTGGGCATTTGACGTCAGCGCCAAGACCTGGGAGAATGTGACTGTCAAGACAGCGGCGTGCGGCATAGAAGGAGAGGGAGGATCCATGTGCGGTCCGCTCAAATCCGTTGGTCACACAGCCACGGTCGTTATCAACAATATTAATAAGAAGGTATGTGATTATATGAGTGGTTATTATATAACTTCTGAAACTTATGCTGTGGTTGTCTTTCTGATATTTTCTACTCACCGTTATCACTATCTACTTTATAATGAATGGTTGAAAGCTGAAGGTGTGATAGACTGATGATAGAACATTTGGTTAAAGTCATCATATTTCCAATTGTAGGACAACTTTTTGAGCAAAATTTTAACAAGCATATATGTTCCGTAATATATTTTTGGACAATATCAAAAGAAGCTCATATATAAAAGGTAATGATGCTGTGGTGGTATGTTGAAAATGTTTTTTTCCATATGGCCACCCACTATGGATTAATCAAATTATTTTTAAGGCGAAATGAACAGTAAAGAGCCAGCGATCAAATTCACAATAGAAACATAATGTGACCGGATTCTTTCTTTCCTAGACGTATCTATAGGGATAATTAATGGTTCTTTTATATAATCGATTATAGGAAAGCGAAACGCCAATATATATTTAAATTATGTATGTAATCATGCAATTAGTTTAAATTTAGACATCTAAAATCTTAATTTTCATTTTTATTACAGGTCGACCGCATGATTGTAATATTTGGCCACTCCCCGGAACTAGGTTACTTGAACACTGTTCAAGAGTACTACTTCGGTACCAGAGAATGGTACATCACTCACACCAACGGGTATCCAGTTAAGGGAGGCTATGGACATACGGCCACCTATGATCCGCTGACGGGCAAGATTTACGTGTACGGAGGGATCGTCTCTGAGAGTGAATCGGCTCAGTATCTGAGTAAGAATCTGTATTCATACGAACCAAACGAACGGATTTGGACGCTGCTCGCTGACGCGCCCTCTGCCAGGTTTTTGCATTCCTCCACATTCGTCACTGGTGGATTAATGCTGGTACGCATACATTTATATCATGTTATTTTATCATTCTTTTAATACATTTTGAAATTGGCATGTGAACAGGCTGATGGTGGTTATATTAAGCTGCATCTCATATTTCGTTTAACGTTCACCGCTTCATACAAATACAAAATACGAATCATAGATTTTTTTGTAATGGAGGATGGAAATGACAATTCTAGCTTTTCCGTTTCCAATTATTTTATAAGTTGTATACTGCGAGTAAGTTTTATATACTTACATATATTAACAATCCATAGAAAATTCCCAGGTTATTCAAGTGATATTTATGGCAAATTTAAGAAACAAACAAATCAGAACTTTGGACAGGACTCTTTAACAGCGGATCGATAAGTCTAATAACTGCACAACTATATAATGATGAAAGTATGGATTAGACAGACTAAAACAACAAACATAAACCTCAAATATTAACTACATTAATAAATTTACGCATTATTTTAGATAAAAAAATTCATTGGATAATATAGGTCTCAAAATTGATTCCTCTAGGTTCTCATCGTAGGCAATAACGCCACCTTGCGGGCGTTGGAGACTCTCAGGGAGGCGGTAGAAAACTCCGAGAAAATTAGGGGGGGGGAGAAACCCCCAGGTTTTTTTCTCTAGATTATTGCAGGCAATTTCAGTGAATCGGCGAATGTCTGTAATAGTGGGAAATGTTTTCATTCAAGAGGTTTTGTTTGCGCTTCAGTTTTTTTTGAGGGAGCGACTTGTGTCTAGGAAAGGGGGAGAGCAAATCACGGATCGTGCCCTGGGTGCCACAGTCCCTAGTTAAAAGCCCTGGGGGCGTTATATTTTTCAAAGTGAAAAAATATGAGAACATTAATTAATTTCATATTTCTAGGTATTCGGTGGTAACACCCACAACGACACCTCGCATAGTTTTGGTGCCAAGTGCTACAGTTCAGAATTATTAGCATATGATGTTCTCTGTGATACATGGAGCGTGTTGCCGGTGCCGAAGGACTTACATGCAGACTTGGCAAGGTTCGGACACTCTGCCACAATCTTTGAAGGAAATTTGTACATTTATGGTAAGTATAGGACATCTTAAGATTGTATAGTAGAAACCTTGGGATTCGAAAAGAATTTCACTAGTTTAGTTTAATGGAATCCTTCTATTTCTGGTATTCTCAAATATTTTGCTTTTATATTTGATTTAAAGTTTTTTTTTGTGCAGATATGATTATCTCACCTATTTATTTTTGTTCGCCAGATGACTGTGGTTTTCGTAGTGTTTTTCACAAATTGCCACACATACACTATTTTATTCGACGGTTTTGTTCGGTAAAGATGTCTGTCTGTCGTCAGTATAACTGTCCTCAATCATCTGTTTTGTTCTTGTTTTGCCCGGAACTAGAGATTCATGCATCTTATTCAAATAGTATTGATAAATAATGACGAAAATGCTATTTAGCACTTAAACGGCGTCAATTGGATAGACTGTTCTTGTTCGTTGAAGATTTTTAACTTATCTTAGAACTGTTGACTCACATGGAGTATATTTTGGAAGTACTAGGAGTTTATTAATATTCTCAGTACTCTTTAAATTCAGTTTCAAAATCCGATTCAATTCGTTAGTTCTGAAAAAACACTTACCATTCAGCAACTAGTTTTATTCAGACACCCGACACAAACAAGATTTATACCGTATTATTATTATTTCTTTCTCTAAATATATGTGCAAGAAATAAAATAGTCCCTTCTGTTCTTCTCATACAGGGAGTTATTTGTTGGACCTGTACTTCTGTAATACTACTTGATGAAAAATCATAAAAACTTATTTCAATCTCTCCAGGCGGTTTCGATGGTCAAATGCTCTCAGATATGCTTAAATATACGCCGGGAGACTGCTCTTACTCTTCAGAGACCGTCTGTCTGAACAACAAACCGGGAGCGAAGTGCGTCTGGGACTCGAAGTCAAGTGGGTGCAGCCGCGTTATGGGCGTTCACAGGGACCTAGTACTCAGGCGGGAAGAGAGCTACATGACCAAGTGTCCCAAGCTAAACAGATCGACTGCCACTTCTACGATAATACAGAACACCAAGAAGTGCGAGGAGATGGATGATTGCCGTAGTTGCGTGCAGACCTCCAGTGGGTGCGTTTGGTGTGGAAATTCATGCAGGTAGGGCGTTATATTATAATATATTATTATTAGTATTATATTCAATTATTTTTATAATTACAAAACATGAAAACAGCATTATCTGCAGTTTGTATAGAGCAGTATTGTTGCGGATATGATCTTGTACAAAGTTGGGAGGCAGGTGATTCGGCGATAACTTGCTGGGTTTTTGTATGTACGTTATGCTTTGTGTGTAAAATTTGGTGAGCCTATTGGCTTGGAGTATAGCTTTGCTAACCTCACCGCTTTCCTTTTAGTTGAGTCATTCCATAGAAAAAATATGTCGTAATGAAATTCATATGGTGATCTTCAGATTTTGATAAAATTAAAAAATAAATCAATTTTGGAATTGGGGGTTCCACGAAACGACTGTATTTCTTGAAAGAAGAGCCATCTTAGCCAGCACTGATTTTAAAGGGACTGATTATTTCGTATTTAAAAATGTCCGTTAAATAGTATTGGAAAAAATGCTATTATCAACATATTCGTCAATATTCGAAATTTAAAATAAACTTTATTACTTGTTATATGATGCATTCTAAATATCCGGAAAAATGGTTCATTAGTACATGAAAAATTCCAATTTTTGATTGCAAATAATTGAAAACTGAAAAAACATATTTTATGCACGGTCAATAAGGGAGAATATGGGAGAGTATGTTTTTTTAAGATATTGACTGAAATATGTCGATAACGGTTTGTTCATAGATAATAAAAAGGTTTTAGTCCCCCAATTTTATTCACAATTTCCTAACGAAAACAAATAAATCGATAACAACGTATGTAATTCATCTTTCAGCTTGAAGAAATGCTCGACGAAGCCTAACAGTAGCAATTCCAGTGACTTCCTACTGGTTACGAAACTTGCCAACTGTCTTGATGACTCGACTCCAATATGTAGGCAGCTCCACACATGCAAGGCGTGCACATCTCAGCATTTTTGCAGGTTTGTCTGTTTCATAGATACTTTCTCAACCTAAATTGTAACTCCATCAAATCTGTCATCATTAGTTCACATAATTTATTTTGTCGATAAAATCGTGTGTGTTTGTCAAATTAGTAATCTAAAATATGAATCAGTTATGTATTGTCACCAAACGCTAAACGTACCCCGGGGGTAAGTTGTTAGACTTTTCTGGGTTGAATACCAGGGTCTACAGGAAATTATAAATTGCATATGAAATGAGAATATTCATGGGCGACTTACAGGAATTAGATTTTTAACATACACAAAACACACACACACTGTTTAGATTAAATTGTTTATGAACTTAAATCACGGTAACTTCATCTTACAAATGAAATTCATTTAGAAATAATAAATTATAAACATTGTTTTTCGGCTCATCACATATGGCATGGTGGATCTGGTCTCTGGACCCCTAGACACTGCTGTTTTGATTTGCTGGACTGGTCCTCATCTGATTGTCCACTGACCCCGGGAACAGGCTATTAGGTTGTATCATAATCATTACGCTTGACACCTATGAATTTAATTTGATAAAATATTTATTGGACGTCCTATGATGCTGCATAAATTTAGTTGAAATTGAAGAAATAAAATGCTGTAGTCATGAGTCAGGTTAAGCTACTACGTTTTTCAGAATCCGTATAGTGAAAAGGCCAGTGAATATTATTTTCCTAGATATAGAGGAGCCATGGATGACCGGACCGAGCAAATTGGCTCCAGGTAAAATTCAATATTTTTGCTAATTATTCTTATTATAGGTGGCGTTTCGAGCATGCCAAATGCGTGCCCCATCCGCAGCAGTCTAACGTATCAGCAGAAGCCGTGGAACCGACACATTGCCAGAGTGTTTGCAGCGAATACAACTCGTGCCTAAACTGCACACAGGAGGAGTGCATATGGTGTCAAAATGAAGGACGGTTAGTATCTCAATGGACTGCTTTTAGATTGACATATATATTTACTATTATTATTATTTTTATTAGTTTTCCGGTCAATTTAGTTATTCAAATTAGTTTAGAAACCCCGCGTATTTTTCAGAGAAAATCATTTTGGTCGTATTGACTCAAAAACGTGCTCAAACATGTGAAGCGAAAATATCGAGAAGCATGCAATTCATATCAAGTTCTTTGTAGTAATTTTGAAAATACCACTACATAAGTAAATATTGAAAGACATTATTTAATTGTCTAGTTTAAAAAAAAAATCGGTTGTCGATTTACGGTGCCAATTTTCTATATAATTTCACAATAAAATTAAAATTTACCTTTCACTAATAATATTCTATTCATTTAGAATAGTTGTTGACTTTGAATTTTATGATAATTAAGACTTCTATGCATTTTTCCGGTTTCAAACAAATTCAAAAAGATTCAAAGGTGTACGGTGTTTAGGACGGAATTAACATATTTTAATGGTGGCGAATTTGTTCTGTATTTGTTTTAGCAAATACTACTAAAGCCTAATGCATTTTAACTGCAGTCGTAGGTTTATTGAACCTTTCTGGTCAGTTTATGAATCTGTTAAGCCACTTTTTGTAGATTTTGACATAGCATGGAATTTTATAAAACTAAATTGATGATAATTTTAGAAGTTATAAAAAAATCTGTGGATATTTAAATTTAATTCCAAAATATAAGCAGTTCCAAAGTTCGAAATATCTATTTTTACACTGATAGAGCGTTAACATATTTCATTCCATTTTTCCAAATGTTCTTCTTATAGTGCCTCTTCGGTTCGAATGTTGGCAATCATCCTGGCTATAGTTTATGTACTGCAGTTCTGAAAAGACCAGTTGTAGTTGTTGGGAACCAAATCCGCAGATTTTTGAGTCATGAGATACGTCTACGTCTTGGTCCTCATTTTCCTAAGACTTTTCCTTGAAGTATTTGCTGTAATAGTCCATATCTGCTTAGGTTTCTCAGGATGTGTTCCAGTTTTCTTGTTTTAACATTTAAAGGAATACCGCAATCGATTTTTAGATACGACATCGAATTTGTTGTTAATGGTCCCACTGTTAATTTATTATAGTACCAAATACAATTTCTGTGCTACTCTTTGTATTTTTCGGTTGTTAAGCTAAAGACTATACAGATTACTAACAGATTATTTTTTGGCCATGAGATGATGTAGACTTTCTAAGCTATCTGTCCATACACAAATGTTCAATGTAAGCCAGAATCAGAGTGGTACGGCTTTCCGTTTGGTAATAAAAAGTGGCATTTGCATTAAGACTTCCAACAAAAATTATCAGTTCTGATCAATTATCATTGCCAAACAGTTGCGTGGATAAAAACGCCTACACGTCGAGCTTCCCGTATGGTCAGTGTAGGGAGTGGACAACCGTGCAAGCGAAATGCAGGACTAGAGGTAGTAACGAGAATTCGCAGTGCGGCTTCTACAAGACATGCGCCAAGTGCAGGGACGACCCTGCGTGTGGCTGGTGCGACGACGGGTCCAGGACGGGGCTGGGAACCTGTATGCCAGGCGGTTATGCTGGTAAGTGGGTTAACATAATCCAATCTGATCACCACCCGATAACCCTAAATTCCACAACACTTTTCACGGGGAATTGAAGCGAATGGGTTTAAAATTTGCACTCAAATGTTGAGTCCGCGCGCAAATCCTGTGGAATACAAACCTGTAAGAAATAAAAATAAAACAGATAATACAATAAGTAATTAATCATCATCGTCGGACTGTTAGATTTCACTGCTTACAAGGCTACCCAGATACTTGCCAACTAACTAACTAGATCCTATCATGGATACATAACTAGAGCTCTCAAATCTAGCATACTATCTATCCTGTCTAGCTATGTCTGTCTTAACAGTCAAATCTGAAAGTTCGATGGTGATTTAAATATACATCGAAACGCGTCACTGAAAGAAAAAGAGTTTTATTTGTGAAACTATGTATTAATTACACAACTTTTTATCTGAACATCACTTCATCTTGGGACACCCTGTAGATATCACGATCACCGTACAGATTCCATAGGCAGATCAATGGGGACTTAGGCAAAGTATGCCATCAATATTTCTGATTTCAAAACAGCGCAACAATAACAGCGCACTACTGTGTCTTGTTGATGATGGGAAAAAGTTAACAAAACCAAATCGTTTAGCTATTAGCCAGAGGAATCTTGGGAGTTAAATTGCAAAGTAAACTGTCGATTTCTGTCTCAATCAATTCTATGTTGTTGCCGACGCTTGTGATATGTATAATTCTGGTGATGTCAAAACAAAACGTATTGATTTGCACTCGAATTATAATTGTGCTCAAAAATTATTATTTGGGCAAGGTATAAAGGTAAGGAACGGTATTGGGAAATTAATATGTGTTACTACCTATTCTTTCCATGCTTGGTGTACGCATATAAAAACATCATACTTATTGTTTGATTCCAGGACCAACATTGCACACACAATCTCTACCTTCGTCGACATGTCCACAAGAACGGTGGCATTTTACAACATGTCCAATGTGTCAGTGTAACGGCCACGCCAATTGTATTGGTAACACCAGCGCTTGCCAGCCATGTGCCAATCTGACGACGGGCAGTCATTGTGAATACTGCCTGAAAGGGTAAGTAGTCGATTATTTAATATCATGATGGTCCATCGTGGAGGGCAGTGACAAAAACTGTCAAATCCGAGATCAACAAATTTTATGAATCGGGGAAATACTAACATAGAACCCATTATGGATAGAGCTAGTGATGGTATAAGAGCGAAATTGCGGAGAATGCGATACAAAGGAACGACTAAACAAGACAGGAAGTGGTAATAACTTAGTCATTAATAATTCCAACAAAACAAATTTAATAACTGACATATACGATTAAGGTCTTATCAAACAAACAGGATTTATTTACAAGCCAGGCAAATTTAACAAACTGAAAAACAATATCAAACTTCCCAAAATCTGACATAACATTCAATTTTAAAAGACATTCACAAATTTGAAACACTTCCAAAGCAACGACGAGCGATGAACAGGATAACAAAGATTTCACCAAGTAAAAGCAAGAAATTGCTCTCGTTTCTCAGCTTGCAAATTGAAAATCGCTACAAAAAACCCCGTATTGACTTGACCAATTAGTCTTCACTGTTTTCAGTTTCTGTTTCTGGTATATCTACGCCGCCATCCACCGCAGCACGGTCCTAGTGAACCTCTGTTGGCTAACCGGCACTGTTTCACAGCCAAGTTAATTCCTCCCTTCCCTTAATCTCGGAAAATGTGTTCTTATGACTTCTATTTTGATTGAGATGTTACAAGATATCCTTAGGTTATGGACTGTACTTGGAAAACACTGTATAACAGGATAATATATTTATGAAGGAAATGTTTCATAAAATTCCGCGCTTAAAGTGGTTATTATGAATTTTGCTTCTTGTGTTTGCTTATGTAACGATAAGTCTTGTCAACTGCTTTGATATTTGGGCGATTGAGGTTGCTCAAAATATTGAGTGATTGTCACTACAACTAGACTACATACTAGTCTAGATCCACTCTATAGTATAACACTTAATGCTTGATTTTTAGATTTCATACAAAAATAAAACAAAATATGAACGATAAAGATATGTGGATTTTTTGAAGCTCTATATGTATAATAGAAGAATACAAAAAAGCTTTCAGGAGCATATATCCGCATAACGCACAACAGGAAACGAAACGATACACCACAATTACTTATTTTGGAAACATTAGCAATAATATACCGAGAACAATAAAAACGGTGTATGATAATCAAATGAGTATAGCTAATAGGTCAGCACCTAATTTACGATCATATTTAATAAATTCAAAGTCAGGCGTTTATAGGATTTCATGTGTCATCTGTAATGCTGTTTATATAATTCAAAAACCAGCATCCAGAAAGATCAAATTTTGCCAAACACTTACTAGATACTAATCATAAAGTTGCCAACGACAATAGAATGAGTGTACAGCATACTTGTAATAAAATACATGATTTAAACTTCATGGAAATATTAGAGATTCAGAAATATCTGCGAAACCCTGACTTCATTGTAGTAAAGGAACAGACTGATCTTTTAAACTCAATTTTTATCGATACACTACTATAAGTTTCCATCTATTTGTATTCTACGTTAACTCACTCGTGAAATATCTTAAGTTATAGAATGCATTAAGAAGAATGAAATAGCTTAAAGAATAAAATATCTTATAACGTGAAATATCTTCAGAAATATAATAGTTTATCACATGAAATATCTTAAGGACATTATGACGGCGATGGTTAGGGTTTTGTAGGGATTTCCCTTAACACTAGTGTAAATGCAGTTGCCAAAAAATATTTCCCCTAAGACAGACACAACAAATGAAAAAATAATTTAATAGAAAAATAGCTAGACAGGATAGATAGTATGCTAGATTTGAAGCTCTAGTTTTGTATCCATGATAGGATCTAGTTAGTTAGTTGACGAGTAATCTGGGTAGCCTTGGTAGCAGTGAAATCTGATAGTCCGACCATGATTTAAATAAAAATCGAAACGCGTCAGTGAAAGAAAGAGTTTCATTTGTGGAACTGTGTGTTAATTACACAACTTTTTATCTAATTAATTCGATGGATTAATTTGTGTTAGCTATTGCATACTATGCTTTAAAATACTTTAGTATTAGTAGCACTGGGGAGGCAAAGCCTGGCAAGTAGGCCACCTTTGGCCCTTTTGTCGACCCTAAAAATACCTTTATCAAATAGACGAGCTCTCTGATTTTAATGTTCATGAGTAAACATCTAGCAAGGGAGTGTTGAAATTACTGCAATACGCCAAAATTCAAAGCGTAATTCAGTATTTAAACAAGATATATAATGTGTAATTTCTCAGCTTATATCATTTTATTAGGTACTATGGCAATCCAGTGAACGGTGGCAAGTGCGTACCGTGCAACTGTAACAAGCAAGCGGATGATTGCAATAGGGAAACTGGAAAATGTTATTGTACAACAAAAGGGATAATAGGCGACCAGTGCGAGAAGTGTGACGCAACTAACCACTACCATTCAGATCCTAACAACAAATCTTGCTATTGTGAGTATTCGATTTTTTTTACAAAATCAGTAATGCATAAGATGGAATAGCTCATGTTATATTAACCGATAAATAAATTCACATTTGTTTGACTAAATAGCTTTACTAACGTTTCGATTGCGTCGCCAGCCTTTATTAAAGTACTAAGTATG
This sequence comes from Bruchidius siliquastri, assembly GCA_949316355.1. NCBI lineage: Eukaryota > Metazoa > Arthropoda > Insecta > Coleoptera > Chrysomelidae > Bruchidius > Bruchidius siliquastri. The sequence goes on along the minus strand of OX438534.1, from coordinate 7,832,089 downwards.
AAAAATTAAATTTTGGAATAGTAGACAGTAGACTGTGATCCAGTTTGATTGAGTATGCTTCAGGAAAAAAATTCAGTGTTCTCGAAACCAACAGTAGAACTATAAGTATTTCTCCATATTTCCTCATGGATAGTTCTTGGATCCTAAATGGAGGGATATTGTAAAGTTGCCTTGAGATAACACCGCTTTGTGTTTTGTTTTATATCATAAGGCAGGCAGCGGTGTGTCTAGTGTGGCGGTGCATTATATCCTTGTTTTGTCGTTATCAACAGTGCAAATCATCTGTATTCTAGCCTTTTATAATAGTTCACTGATGAGGTCTAGTTTGAAACCAAAACCATTCTCAAGCAGGATATACTGTTGATGTCATAATATTTTCGAAAGTTAATTTATTATATTTTGTGCTGTGATAAAGGCTGTTGAGGCAACCGAAACGTTGGTAAATCTAGACCTATCTATACAATCAAGCATATCTGATTTAATTAGCAGCCAGTAGAAAATAGGTATAATTACGACATCGGAACTTTTGAATGTCTGTTGTTCGAAATAACAAAAATAAGATTTATATAATTAATATATTTTTGACAAATTTCGGTATCCAAGAACTAATCTTAGATTTCACACCAACTCTGTTTCAGATGATCTCACGATCGATTACCAGTTCACGTTCAACTTGTCTAAGAAAGAAGATCGCCATTACACCCAGATAAACTTTCGGAACTCTCCTATCAAACCTGATATTGACGCTGATTTCCTAATAACATGTTCAGTCTTAGCCAAAATGAATGTCACTGTGAGGATAGGAAATTCTCCAGAAAAAGAAGTATGTATATATGTTTTTCCATGAAACCAAATTTAAACATCATTTTTCATCACATCGACATGACGCAATACAAAATTTAAATGCTGCTATACTAATAGTTTGGTTATTTATGCCCGTAAACTTTTATGTCCTGATTTGAATTTTAGACTACTGTTTTCAAATTCGTCCAACTTGTATTTGACATGAAATATATTTTCATACTGATGTTACCCTCTATATATCTATCTGTCCATCTCTGGATAAAAAGTACAAAATATATATGTCAAAAAAATGATTGCCAGCGCAATCTCTTAACTGTCAACATGGAAAAACAATCTTTGATCAAAACGAGCCTCAAAGTTTTGGCCGAAGTGATACAAATAAACGGTAAATTTTGAAAAAATACGATTTTGCATGCTATACAGCTTCCATCCTGCAAATTTTTGAACCTCAGTAATATGGGAGAAGAGACCACAGATACACCCCAGAATAATGTTCTCAGACGCGCAGATTGGCGGAGCATAGATCCCCAATACAGGTCCAAAGTATTCTCGAGTGCGTTGAAATGTTTCTCAAATCTGTATCGGGTAGTTTCTTTGATGTCTCTCCTTATGCTGATTTAGAACTGGCCCCTTAATCCACTTGGTTTTTCTCATGGAACTAGATCCTCATTGTCTGGATTTCTCTGAAACTGCAAAACTACTGCTTTTTCTCGTAGGTCTTCATGAACTACAACTGCACAACATTCAGATCAAAGTTTTCGAAGTCGGAGTATCAGTTTGGCGTGGAAGATAACTTGACGCTTACCACGTTCTATGTTTATGTGTATGATTTCCAGCCACCGTTGTGGATCCAAATTTCATTTAGCCAGTATCCCAAGTTGAATTTGCAGCAGTTCTTTATCACATTCTCTTCGTAAGTATATATTAATTATATCTAATTTATATTGAATCTAAGGTGGATTGGTGAAACTTGATAACGAACTATTATTGAGATAAAATGTATTTCATACAGTCTGTTTCACGGATATCGGTCTTACTTAATATTGTCTCACGGTCAACTAACGACTACTGAGTTTCATTCGAAAAATCTAGTGTAATAATAGTTATTATTATTTCATCTCAATTTGGTCTTACATTTGACGTTTTGTAGGATTTCACCAATGTCCTCGTATGATTATTTCAATTTATTATATAATTATTGTATTTTATGTGGTTACCATGTGATTCTTCAATTCTGATTTTTGCAGAAATATCAGTCTTTATTTATATAAAAAAATTGATTCAAGTAGAGTCACGCGGCACTTCCCTCGTTGTCAGGATACGACTTCCTATGTTTATGCTCAGCGCTATACATTTTAATTGCTCTTTTATTTTTTTCATGAATTTTGCATTGATGCGCTGTTGAAAATAGGTGAAAAAATAATTTTATATAATGATTTTTATATAAAGATTATGTAATGTGAATTTTGGAGGTTGAATAAGAAAAAAATTTGTTGTGACTTTATTATATTTCTTGTTACAGACGATATTATCTAAATTAATAAATACTTTATCAGGATATTTGTGAATTTTCTTGATCAAAGTTCACACTTCAAATGTATATCCATTTTTTATACTACTCTAATTTTTGATTATGTCTTGTGCATGTTTTGTCGTCGTCGTCCGTCGTCTTGGCCTAGACTAGTCAGTATCAATTATATCACAGAATGTTATTTCCAAGCGGAAAACGGTTTTATTACAACGTGGGAAGTACAGACTGGACCTACTTGACTCAATGTATTTCACGCTAATTTTTTGACTTTTCACTTTCGTAGTTGTTTCTTGCTGCTTCTACTGGTCGCTGCCATTCTGTGGAAGATCAAGCAACGGTATGACATGTACCGGCGCAGACAGCGGCTTTTTGTTGAGATGGAGCAGATGGCTTCGCGGCCCTTCTCGCAGGTGCTCGTCGAGGTTGAACCTAAGACTGTGATTGCCGGCGATGTCAAGTGCGACTTCAAGCAAAAGAAGCGCGACTCGCCTAGTCCTATTGCTTTGGAGCCGTGTTTTGGTAACAGGTTTGTAGTAAAGTCAATATATAACACTATGTTGATAGATAGTAGTAATTAATTTTAATGCAAGTTATATATAAAACTGTGGAGGGGAGGAGAGGTCTGGAGGGTGTTTATTGACGTGAACACATATGTGAATTCTAAAACGAAAAGCACGTTCAGGGATTCTTCGAAATAGTTGATTGTTGTTTCACTCGCTTTAACGCGATGCACGCCACTGAAACCTTTTTTAATTTACCCTACTGAACAGATGTAAAATCTATAACAATGCTTACGTCAGCACTGGTGGTGGGTAAGAGCTTTGCGTTGTTCAGGTGTGGAAGGGGTGGGGTTTAACATTACTAAAATTCTGCTTAGGTAATGCTTGAATTAATGCTTAATATATCTAACACAATATTAATTGAATACTGTTTAGTGAAATGCAACGCAATGATTGATTAAAAGGTAGCAGTAGACAGGACAGGACAGCAGGACTCGGTGTCAAAGCATCAATAATAATTTTTATTTTTATATAAATACGCACTAGTATATGTTATTATTATAAATTAGCATTTTTTAAATCTATGACCTTAATTCAGTGGTAATAGTACTTACTCATTTCTACACCGGGCATAATCGGAAACGATATTCTTTCTGTGAGGCGAGGTAACTACACTTGTTGTTTTGGCAGCAATCAAGGTGTTGTTTTATTGGTCCAGTCTGCTGTCCCTTCCCAGGTCTGTTTTGCAATCAACATTTTGCGTATCATGGTATGGATCGAATTCTATGTAGCTTTGTATCATCTGGTGTAACATGTCTGTTTTAAAGTCCCATCGTAACTCTACCCTAACTTTTTGGCGACGCTAGTACCATCAGTCACAGTTGAACATTGTGTGCTCTGCTGTGTCTATATTGCCACAATCTGCCAAATTCTGCCAAATCTATCCATATATAAACAAAAAGGCCGTGTACTGATAACGCTTGGGTAATGAACTGTAGTTCTATGTCTGTATTTCATGATCTCCTTCACTGCTCCAGCAGCTTGGCTCACTGCGTTACCTCTGTGGTTTCAGACCATATTTCCTGCAGGTTGTAGGCTATCCAGCGTTTTTGGATGTCTTTTATACTGGACTGTTCGATGCCATAATGGTGGTATTCCCCCATTTAGTAAAGCTCTCTTGTAACTGCTAGATCTACTTTCCGCTTTAGCCTCAGCCTTCTTTTGAAACTGTATACTTTCAATATCATCTTGAGAGTAACTTCGTTTGATATATTTTTGTCTAGCTTTCATAATCTAGTGGTTGAGCGTAGTCGTTTGCTATGATCAAATTTACACTAAAAAGAAAGTGAGAGAGCTTCTCTAATCTAGTGTAATCAACTTGCATTCAATATGTGCATTGTCTGGAACATGATGCTGTCTGAGCAAAATGGGGTTAAAGTGAAGTCACCTAATAACGCTTTTAAACATCCTGCTGCCGAGCTAGGTAGTGGTCCGCAATTCAAATTCGACTTTTATAGATTTTTTGTGGAAATCATTCAAATTCATATTCCTTGTATAGATATCAGCTATGTCATTTTTTGAGGTTTTCATTACTGTTACACGGATTTTAAGAATAATTTTTTTGTTTTAGGGCCGCCGTCCTAAGCCTTTTGATCCGTTTGCCAACAGGTGAAGAACCGTATACTGCACGAGGCCAGTCAGCTGGCCTGGCTATAGCGAGCGCTCTGGTCACTTTGGGCAATCCTAGGAAGCTGAGCGTGGAACAGGCAAAAACGGATGTCACTAAAGGGGGCGTAGGGGGGAAACTGGGAAGGAAGGCGCAAAGTCAGCATCCGGATGGCGGATGTCTATAGGAATGGAAAATGAGCTTTATGGAGAATTATGATATGGTTGAGAATGCATAAGCGAGGAATGTATGGTCTGTCTGGTACGAACATGGTGGAAGCAAGTTAAACAGGTAGTCTGCGCTAGGTGACGGTATCAGTAGTCGGCTTCCAACCCACATGTAGTACAGGCGTTGAGCTAGGTGTACAGAACAATTTGTACAGCATAATACCTCAAACATTAACTGGGGGCTGCGCAGTTCTTAAAATGAGAGTGGAATTTAAAAAGATAAATTCACCCATTTTAGCTATCAATTACAAGCATTCTTCAGATTTTTAATAGCTGATTGTTCTTTCCTTCTGCATTTTTTCGTTCAATTCAAGCCTTCAAGAATATTGAGCAAACTTCTATATCATCAAGGGATATTTCTTCGGTTAAATAAAATAAACTAATTTAGATGTTTGTAAAAACATGCATAAGTACATGCCTTAGCAGAAGCAAGGATTTTTATAGTTCTTTCATTTTTAATAACACTACCCTATAGGATTTTTGACTATGAAATGAAACATACATGCTTTAATTATTTCAAACCTTTCCAAGTTCGGATAAATAATAAGGATAATCAATGCGTCAAACTTTTGAAGTATTTATTAAGAAAATTTAATTACGAACAGAAAATGAAAAATCAAGAGTTTTCTCTCTTTTTGTGTAAATATCAGTATGTTTATCCTCAGGACACATTAAAAATAATCGCCTAACATATTCAGGTCCAAGTATTAATAATTTTGTTCGAAGAATTTCCTGTTCAGGTGAAACCACTCACCATGTTCATCAATATATTGATATGTATTCATACCATAACTTTACCTACTTTTTTAATCTAAACAAGCTCAAACGACAAGTGTTAAGCAATTGCAGGAAGCTTTTTTAAGTTAATTTGGAAGACTTGATTTCATCATATTAATTTTTCTGATTTAAGTACAAAAAAATATGAATTCATTCAGTTTAGCGTTAATAAAATTAGTTAATACACACACACTGAATGGGTTTCGAAAAAGCGACATTGTCGGATACACAAAACAATGACAATATTTTTTCATCAAATCCAACAATGTGAAATGCTGCTAATATATTTTTTTCAACCAAACATTTACGTTTTACATTCAATGTACTTAGAAAAGACTAGTTTTGTACAGGCCTAACTTTTTGATGATGATCTTGATTTGCTCTTGAATCTCATAAGCATAAGAAGCAAAAGTATTTAGTGTAACTATTATGTAAACCCAATAACTTTCCATTGGCTTTCATATAACTGCAGATCTAACAGTCGTGCCATTTGTATTTAACTCGTAACTTGAGATAATTAACTTGGACTTGAACATTGATAAAATTGTGCAATTTATAAATAAGGTGTAACAAATTTTATCTTAATCATGGAAGATTTTCACCAAGTGAAAGCATCTGCAATCTTCATAAAACATTTTGTTCATGTAGGTTTTCAATGTGAGAAGCTGTACAAATGAATCAATCGATTAAATATTACCCATGTTTTTATGTAACCTACTAAGACTCTAAAAATTGAAATAGATAAAATTGTTACAAATGTGTTATTTATAAACAAAACTATTTTAACTCGAGTATTGACAAGCAAAAAACCTGCATTACGAGGTAACCAACGGTAAAATGGGAATAAAAAAAATTAATGCATGATATATGTTACGGACAGTATTCACATATACTTCGGGCACAAGTGATCTAAACTAAGATTATTTTCTTCATTTTAAAACTTTATTTGCGCCCATCTTTTGAAACGTGGATAATCAGTTTAAATTTACCTGACCTTTCCCAATCAGAAACACATCAAAAAGATTCGTCATTGTTAATTGAAATATATAATTGAATGAATCCGTATTCTTACTAATTAGGGCGCAAGGCTCCTTCGGAAGTCGCACCACACTAAACAGTCGATATAGCGGTAAGTTTCTGAAATATTATAAAACAATGTGTTAGGGTACCATAGACTCCACCTCATCAGTTACGGGTTATTCAGTTTAATTATTTTGTATATTGTTCAGGTAACTTTACAATTCACTGTGTCGCTTATTTGAAATGATGTTATTTTTCTTCCATTGTGCAGAAAAGGCTCGTCTTCGAGAAATCAATAAAAGACGCCATTCTTATGGGCAGTATGGTAGCTTCATTTCTTTTAAAAATCCATTAACATTTTTATTTAATTGGAGGGTAAGTCTATATCATACCTACCAGTAAATTTTTGTATGATTATCTGTTACTTTTATTATCTTTGTTATTTTTACTCTACTCATTTAACACGTGTAAATATAAAATTTTACGTTATGCCACATGTAGTTCTTATATCTTACGTTTAAAAACAAGTACAAACTCAATGAAAAAAATTGTTTTTGTTAATATAGTTACATTAGTCATTTTAAATATTTCACTTTGTTTTGTACCCTAACGCTACCAAGGCAATCGAAACGTCGGTAAAGATTAATTAGTACGTATGTGGTTTCAATTAGCGGCCAGCGAAAAATATAATGCATTCAGGACAGCCACAGTATAAGTTTAAGCTTTGAGATCAATCAAAGATCATGTTGATTGTAGATGCTCTTACTTGGTGAAACTTTTCCATTATTCAGATAAAAATATGTATATCCGACGATGATTTAAATATAAATCGAAACGCGTCAATGAGAGAAAAAGAGTGTTATTTGTGAAACTGTGTGTTAATTACTAATCTTTTTATCTGCATTAATTATTTTTTCCATTTAAAATTCATACTTTGATACATCACATAGTGGTTATTTGTAAGACAATGGGCTAGTTTCCTTATAGTGAGTATTTTATGTCTTGTAGGTCTCTATAAGCGAGACATTAGTTATTGTTTTGATGTTTTGAACCGAATAAAAAAAAACTACTAGTGCCAGCAACCGGAACTTTTGATTTTTTCTCTTTTGCTATTTCACTTTTTGGATAAGTAGAATATACATACCAAAGATGATAATGTAAAATGGCATAGTAGGTGTGATATGGACCAAACTAAATCGATTCCCAAATCATTGGGTTACCAAAAAAGGCTTGTCTTGGTGTGACTCCGCAAATCCAAAATAACGTAAATAGGCGCTTTTCAGTAATTTTGTTATAGGATAGCCTCTATGTAACTGGGCAATTTTGTCTCGTAGCAAAACCTTTGAATTTAATTCCCAGATTCAAGATAAAATCTCATAGAAATAGATCCATATACGTATTCACACTGTTGTGTACAGAATAGATACATAAAATTTCACTACTGTGGCTAGATGAAAAACAGAAATATTTTTATCTTATATAGTCTATGTAAAAAACCCTGAATATATAGTCTGGTGTTTTATGTAAACCATTTTTTGACTCGTTCTAGGTTGACACTTTTAGGGAAACGGGAACGGAGTAAAGGGATATGTTTCTGAAAAATGTATTGGATGCATCCAATTTGTTAGACCTATTGATGATTTCTGAATAAAAAGTTGTTCTTTTTAACTTGCATAGTTTCGGTAAATAAAAATTATGAATTTAGTTTGAAAAACATCATTACCCAAGTAATTTTTTTGTCAGGTGTGCTCATGTTGTCATCATGTCATAATTCTCGTGATCTCACGATAACATAACATCAATCAGAATGAATTATTACTATTATATTACTGATGCTGATCTAATTTGATGCCTAGCTGTTCCCAATTCATTAACTTCTTTTAATTTTCTACGTTTTTGAATCTTTTTTACAGTGTTATCACTTTCGATGTTTAGTCCTTGCAAGGTTGCCGATAGTGTGTGAGAATTCAACTCTTATTCAGTCTTCTACTGATGCTGTAATAAGAGCGTTAGAATTAATGATTATGCAGATGGATAAACGAACAAATAATATTCCGGAAATAATACGCACGGTGGTTATATCACTGATAAAAAATGGCGATTTAACAATCACATCTAAATAATATTCAACTATGGAATTTCATTTATATAGTATTAGAGAAGTTAACTAATGTAAACTGACTGTCATATGATGTGGTTTACATATTTAAATTAAATATAGGATATTTTAGAACAAATGCAGAATTAAAGAGTATTTTATTATATCAACGTTCAATTGAAATTGGAAGAGCTCTCTCAGAATTTAGAGTGGAAAGAATGATTTGGTTTGGACTATTGTTAGAAGGGGTTTTTGGAACATTGTGTCAGTTATGAATAGAAGTGTTTTACTTAATATTGGTATTTCAGTGGGGAGCGGAATCATATTTTTCATTTTAATAGTATTGAAAATCCATTTTTGAAGTCATTGTTATTGAAAATCGTGTTCTTAACCGAAAATACGTATATATGTTTCATAAGGTACGTTTGACAAGGGGCGTTACTAAAGTTTATAGCACCGGAGGACGATTATGTGGAATTATGTGCAATCTTTCTCAGTTTTCCTTCATCCTTTCAATAGATATTCCCTTCAAAAACAATATATTAAGAAAAAACGTGCTTAGTAATCTAAATTTTATTTATAAAAGCACTCTGTTATTAAATAGCTATCATATCCGAAAATGTTTTAAATTTTAACATATACGTATATATACGTTGTTTTAATACCAACAAGTTGCTTACTGGGTGGTAATAGTGAATCATGGATATGCATGTTTTATTTCAGAAAGTCATATTTTATGGAGTCTTACTACAACGATTGAAATATAATTATCATAACTTCCTTGTAATGTATTTTGTATGAACACAGGTTGAATTAATTGTGTAGCACTGATATAATCATTATATATGAGTGGGGTTTCCATGCCAGTGCCGTTAAAACTCCAAAAGTAATCTCCGTGACACCATAGGTTTCATATGTCAGGAAATCCCAAAGGACATGAACTGTTTCGTTTAGCGTTTAAGTTAATTTTAGAGATATAAGGGTCAAAAGAAGGGTCTGAACAGTCGGTAACGTCAAATTCTTGCAACTACATGAACCGTAGGCGTACGTGGGTGCGTATCCTGTGTTTTACTGACTTAATGAAACAGATCAGAAACTAGACGTACGTTTATCTTTACATAGAAAAATCTGTCAAATTCTGCCTAAATACGTCAAAAAGGGCTACTATAGCAAATTAAATCTATGGAGCCACAGGAATTAGTTTTGAATCTTTAGTGGCATCCACATTGAAAACCATACTGCATTATATTATATATAATGATTTTATCGTATAATGTATTTTGTTTCCTTCAGAAAATTATTAAATTTGCGTTCCTTAGAAAATCGTTTGTGTACTGATAATTGTAATATATATCCAATGAAATTTTAGAGTATGTAATGTATTTCTTTACAAACAAATTTAATATAGAATACAAACCCCCATGGGCAGTGGTACCCAGGGCGAGTTTATTGGTATTATTTCAATTAAATTGACTATATAATGCACAGTACATTAATTGTGTTCTAAGGTTCGATTGTAATAGAAAGATCTGCAATAAAAATACTTCAAGTATATGTAATATGCCACTTTATGCAATAGCGTCATCAGAAATCACCTTCTGAATACCAAAGTTACATGTTGGCTAATGAAGTTCTAGCATAATTCCAAAATTGGATATACATTCTCGGATGTTATTTACGATATTCTGCTGTTATTCTATTGGATAATAGTGTTATGGTACGTTTTGAAATAAATTTATTGACTAAGCTAAACTTTTTGCTATATCATTTCCATATGATATTTTAAAAATATATTAGGTATAAGAATAAAGCGAGAAGTATATTGAATTTCATAGTAAATATATGAAAATTGGATCTGTAAGATTAGGATATCTATTTACTGCAATCAGAATTTCATGAATGTTTCAAATATATTTTTCTATAAAATTGCATATTTTAATATACTTTGAAACCATCTCAAAGAATGGAATAGCTTGAAGGAGTTTAGACAGAATATTTGAAGGGCACATCGACAGTGGGTTACCCTCAATCTTAGTGCAAATACATTGACCAAAAACTATATTTTCTTAACCCACCAAATAATATTAATGGATATTTCAGACAATTATCACATACATTGAATTGAATGTCGTCTAGATATGGTAACTCACGTTTATTATATCTATGCAGCCCTATATTTATGCTAGAACCCATTAACATAGTTTACATGTAACCTGAGCATGCGTTGCAAAGAATCAATTTGGTAAGTTAACCATACTGTTAAATATAGCAAAATGAATCTTATCCACATTTTGATTTGTGAAACTTTGGGTTGCAATAGCATAATTGCAGTCAGAAGATCCGAATGATAGAGTTTCATCTACTGAATGAATCTATAATCTACATGAGTGTCTTGAATGCTATGTTAACAATGAAAAGTAGAAACTTGCGGTAAGCTGCAATATATTAACGTCATGCCACTTATCTATTCACATGATCAAGACGTGCTTTATGCAATATCTTAGAGTTATACCTTCTCTATAGTCCACTTGCTTCGCAAAATGAAATATCGGCCGAGCACCATTTGAATGGCCATGGAAAAAATTCCCTTATGGTACTTTCTAGAAATAACGTTGCAGCCGACATTCTTTTTATCAATGAAAAAATGTAAGGCTGCCTTAGTTAATCTGTATATATTTTAAGATACATATGAAGTGATTTTTGAAAGAATTATATTTTTTCTAAAATTAGTGAACCTTCCATTCGTGACGTATGTACAAAAAATCAATACATTTTGTTACTCTTGACTAACTAATACATACAAAGCCATGTTTAAGTGATAAATTGCGAAGGATTTGATTGGACGACTTGATCATTAATACCATAGATAAATTTCACGTAGTAACTCAATTGATAACCACTTCCAGCAATTGTATGCTCTGTGAATTTTATAAGAGACTGACATAAATGATTAGTAACATTTTTTTGAAGACTTGCTGCAATTTTTTTATTATTTAGATTGTAGGTTCTCTTACTTAGTGAAACTCTTCCATCATTGAGATACAAGTTGTGTAATTATGATTTAAATATTGGATCAAAACACATCACACAAAAAGAGAGTTTAATTTGTGATACTTGTTGTTCAAATTACACCATTTTTATCTTCAATTTTTAATGAATGAAAAAGTACTGTTATTATTTAAATATGTGTAATTGTTATATATTTTAATTGCGACAAAGATAAAACACATCGATATGTCTATTGCGTTATGCATAATTTGAGTAATATTGCATGAGCACGGCCAGCAATGTTCTCACGTTAATTTTTAATTTTAAAATATTTTTTTCAAAGAAATATGTTTAGTGAGATATTATTAAATGATTCATGTTGTTACTGTTAGCCTAAAGCATATAAAAATGCTTTGATATTATTTTCATAGTGATCAAGCGATCCAAACATATTATCAAGTATCGTTCGCCACAGTTAAAGGTATAATTTCGCCAAAATGAAATTTGTAATACAATTTCAGACTAAATGTATGCTCTCCACTATGCATCAGACCTGCGATAAACTTGCATGTTTGGTCTTTAGCCTAGATTTATCAGTAAAGACATATTTTTATTTGTTTTGTCATTTAATATGACAAGAGACAATGATCTTTGCAAGTCACTTTGACATGTTTTACAGCTATAGGCGTACGTAGGATTTTGATCAGCGGGAGAAGCAGACTCATTCAACAACTTATTAATATTGACCAACATTTAGTAGCATTGATAATGAATAATTGTTACGATGAAACCCAACCTGTGTTGCATAAGAGCTCCTCTGCGTTCGCCCTTATGCAACGCAGGAATCCTGTTTCTTTGAAGAATAAGATGGGTATTTAGCAAAGAAAAATGAAGCTATGTGATGAATGAAAAAATTGTTTCTTCTCAATAAAACGGATCTACTCTTTTTTGACTAAGATTTCGTAATAAGAATACTTTAAGGTATAACTATATTCTAGATATTTTTAAATGGTGCAAGGTCATTCACATTTCTCAAGGATCGCCTAGTCCTTATATCCATGATCCTGATCTCACTCATACCATTTATTTTTCATCTATCGTTATTTTCACCAATAAAAGACGTGTACATGTGGTGTTTTAGGTTTTAACTAAGTCTGTTTTAGGATGTAGACGTTTTTAATATGTTTTTACTGCCATTCTTTTGTTCGTATCTATTGTAAATATACTATTATATTTGATGCTGAGTTTTATTTCTCTCTTCAGTTTTACTATTCATAATATGTAACAGACTCCATGAAATTGCGCCATCATTATATTGAATAAGCAATCCAAACCTGTTTTCCGTAATATGTACTCTGTTCTACTTGAGTCCATCAGAGGCAAGAGCCGACTGTGAAAAGCTCAAAAATGGTAAAATCTAGGATAAGCGTGCTGAATCGAAACGTTGCAAACCAAGAGGTAAAAGCCCGAAAACGGTTTATAGTATTTTGACTTTTATCTGACAAACAGTAAATACTTGGATTTACGCCACGTCATTGATAAAAGTATTATTGGGTATAAGTATGATAGACTGAAAACTTCACAGAAAAAAATGCCTTTATTTATCTTATCAATATTAAAATAAAAATTATTCAATAATTAAAATACGTTTAAAGGTAAGTGTCTATACTACCTAAAAATATTAAACAGTAAATAACAGATCAGCCACCCTTCCCGATATTCCAGAGGTCAGACGCATTCACTGACGTATTGCTCGCTTCTGGATTCTGTCCAGAAGCTTCAGGCTGCTTTGGGGCGCATCCCCACACATGCGAGCAGTACCCCAGCGATGGTCTGATCTGGGCGTTGTATAGTATAGTAGTTCCGGAGATTATAATTTCCTGGAGCGGAAGAGAACCTCCAGCTCCTGGGACGCCAACGTAGCGAGGCCAGCAACATGATCGTGTCATGACATGTTATTGTTGATGTTAGTTCTCAGAAGCTTGATGGAAGATGATTCAAGTATTGGGTTTACTATACTAAGTCCTCAGCCCGCGTATATACCTTCCAAGAGACCAGGAAGGCATGAACTATAAAGGCAGCAAACACAGTAACTCAAAAAATCACTAATTCAATTGACCTCAATCGGTAAAATCAGCCTTCACAAAGACAAGCCCATAGAATGAATATTTTTCTATTCTTAAGGTCTAGTGCGCTGAAGGCTGAATGGCTTATCAGGATAGTATTTTTAAGACCTTGATAGAGGATCACGCTGAAAGTCTTTGGATACAGAAAAACTTCAAGGTTTTTCTAAAAACTTTATTCTGTTTTTTCAATTTCTCCTCCACCTCGATACATTTACGCATTCCGTAAAACCACTTGTCAAATTCTTGTGACCAACGTTCTTTTGAAAGTTTGCTAATTTTCTCCTCAAATGCAGCGATTGCTTCTTCATCGATGGAAAAATAGCGTCCTCGTAACTTTCTTTGATCTTAGGGAATAAGAAGAAGTCGCACAGAGTCCGGAGAATAAGATGGGTGAGACAACAGTTTGACACCCTGTTCATCAAAAAAATCAAGTGTTCTAGCGCTGTGGGCTGGTGCGTTGTCATGGTGCCATCGAATACCCCACAGACCAGTCTTTGGACGGCTCTTGCATAGTTCTTGGAAGACTACAGGATTACATTTGGTTATGGTATATGGTAATTCAGAAGTAACTGTCCTTTGAATTTCCAAGGCTACCGTTATGATGTATTCAATTTTAGAAAAAAAAAGATGCGACCATTTTCTTTCCAACACTCTTGGAACGACGAATTTTCGTTGGAGGCTGCTCACTTTCAAAGCACCAAACTGATGACTGCTGTTTAGTTTCGGGATCATAATAATATAACCATGTTTTGTCTCCGGTTACGATATTAAAGTGTTTTTACTGTAAGAATTATCAAATTCAAGCATAAACTTAGCCCAATCAACTCTTGTTGCTTTTTGCTCACTGATCAACAAATGTGGCACCCATCTGGAACACCGCTTCCTTAGGCGAAGGTGATCATGAATTGTTCGGAACGCTGCCGATCCAATCCCTAGAGAAGCCTCCATCTCGGTGTAGGTTATATGTCGATCTTTTTTACCATATTTTGCACAGCTTCTGCAGTTTCCGCAGTCACAGCAGTGGGCGGTCGACCTGTGCGAGGTTCATCATCAAGTGAGACCCGGCCCCTTTTAAACTCAGCAAAACAAATAAAAACTGTAGCCCTAGAAGGGGCAGGGTCTCCAAAGCAACTCACTAAACTTCTGTGACATTCCGCTTGTTTTAGTCCCTTTTTATAGTCATACAAGATCATGGCCGAAAATCGCGACTACCTGGTTCCATTTTTCACGTTGAAATTCGGCCAACACTTAGATGCATTCAAGACCGTGGCAAGGTAACTACTGAACGATTTAAATGCTGCCTTTGCGTGTAAGCACTCACAACTTTAGACAAAATAGCTGCGTGCTCAAAATTGTTTAAACTTGTATAGATTAGGAATATCTAAAGACCCTCGTATCATAAGAGACCCCGCCATAACAGACGACAGCTGCAGAAAATGCCACCAAACAAAGGAAACGATGGAACATATTACCAGCGTATGCAAAACTCTAGTTGGAACTGAATACCCCGCGAGGCATAACTCTGCAGCAAGTTATACACCAAGCACTAGCCAAAAATAGAGACTAATACAAAACACAGATCCATATTACAGATATACATCAACATCAGTACTTGAAAATAATCAATATAAACTATACTTGGACATCCAAATACATACCAACAAGATAATCCCAGCCAATAGGCCTGATATTGTTTTTCAATCGAAGGCAGGAAACGTTACCTATTTAATTGATGTTGCTATCCCGAATGATAACAACATTCAAAGCACCAGTTCGGTGAACATATGTAAATACATAGATCTCGCAAAAGAAATTAAACGACTCTGGAAACAAGAAAAAGTCATTATCATTCCCCTCATTATGTCAGTCTCGGGACTCACACCAACCACATTCACATACATACCACAACGCAGAGCAATTGCTCGGGTACTGATTTGGTACAGCCCGTCAGTATCTGATTACACCGCAATCTTGCAAGAAAACTGAAGATAAAATAACGTCTACGTAACGTACGTCTATCGGCACAACGCAGCTCTAGGAGTGCTATACTATCATTTGAGGCACTCCTACGGTATAGATGAGACACCTGTGCTACCCTACGATCCA
Organism: Bruchidius siliquastri; assembly: GCA_949316355.1. Classification (NCBI taxonomy): domain Eukaryota; kingdom Metazoa; phylum Arthropoda; class Insecta; order Coleoptera; family Chrysomelidae; genus Bruchidius; species Bruchidius siliquastri. The sequence continues at coordinate 7,816,246 of OX438534.1, read as the reverse complement.
GGGGTTAATGCTTCAGAGCATTTTAGCAAAAAACGGGCAATGTTGCAAGTTTCCAGGGAACAATAACGAACGACTGCCATATAACCAAACCTATGTTGTTTGATATTCGCGAAATCAATATTTATAATATTATAATAGTAGTGACTAGGTATTCGTTTGAATTTGCATCAAGAATAGTGTGTGACGCTTTTCTGTTTCAAATACTTCAAAATCTTTCTACGACTCGGTGCCAATCCCAATATTGACAAACTAATTCTCTAAACATAAATGCAATAGCAATTTGTCATGTATTGACTCACTGTCAAGCAATTAGCTTTTAATAGGTCTACCTCAAAATTGATGGCTCTTATAGATACCAGCTGCCTTCATCCCCCTAGTGTTTGCCGTCAGAATGGATCAAGGGCGTGGTTAACACTTTCTTAGAGGGAACATAAATACAGTCAAAAGTGTGTAGGCCAGTGATCAGCTTGAATAGTTTTTATTGGGAGGAAAATATCGACATAATTTCATTATCGTTATCATCTAACAGGTGAGACTACAGAAATTCGGCATACCGAATAAAACCCCTTGAGCGTCCGTTATGTATCACACCATGCGCGTCGAAAAAGGAGGGACGACAGGACACCCCTTGATCCCGGCTCGGGTATTGAAAAGTTTTTGTAAATGTGAAGCGAGATCAAATCACCCAATCACGCTGTTTTTAACATTACCTTATTTTGTTGTTTCTCCAAGACTCCAGTAGCAATTTTCTCTCGACGTGCCTGTTCACAATAATTCACACTGACCAATTCGGACAGACGGTGTTGTTTATTTTATTCTAGTGGATGAGCTCGATTTATTATAAATAGCGTAAACTATGTAGGCAAGAAGTGCGTTGATTCCATGACATAATGAGAAAACAACATATTTGTTTCAATTTCCTATATTTAATAGAAAAAGTCCCTTTTCTAATACTCATAAATGTATGGACATCGGCGTATCTAGGGTAATTTTTCAGAGTCGGCCTGCCCCTCCCCCAGAATTCGCAGATGTGATGGCTGATGAAGCTTAGTCGACATCCAATAGACAGCGAGAACGATTTGCAACATAGTTCATACATTCAAAATTTTACATATTCAAACAATGGACTCTGAATTGCCACCTGAATTTGAAAACGGTGAGTTTTTAGATGAAAGCCTTCTTATGAAAGTTTTTGAGTGCAATGGGGGAGAGTTAATGATTACTTAATGATTACTTTTATTTTCGACATTGACAACGATTTCAAGGTTTTTGTTAAAGGTGCTTGCGGTGTTTTTCGCTGTTTACTGTTGGCCCTTGGTCACGATCTCTCTCATGCTTGTGATTTTTTTCGTATGATGGGACATATTTTGCATCCGACTTGTGAACATAGTAAAATCAGGACGCATTCCAGATATTTTATATGAATTTAAAAGGTATTATTTTTGTTTGGACCGGTTTTAGCTGGATTTAACTTTTCTAAATGAGGATTATTTTCCCCCTTCTGTTTTAGCAACTACTACTACAGATCACTGCATTTTACACGAATGAATGTCATGAATAATTAGGAGAGTGCGTTTCAGTCTCTCAAAAATACTGTCAAGAGATTCTCTATTTCACGTTTAGTGATATCAATTCATTAAAAATTTTGATTTGATTTTAGAACTGTTGGTACGCTTGAAATAAGATTTGCACATTATGAAGACTTTGGAAAACTAAGAAATATAGCGAAATTAAGTATTATAACGAGATTAAGTTTTTCAATCCCTAAGATCAATATTTCTAAAACTTAATTTCAAGATTTTTTGAATTTCAAAATTTATATCCTTGCGTGGGAAGTACAGCGTCCACCTGCCTGAAGCAATTATTTTTCTATGAATACTTACTATGTTCTTAAGATCATTTTGTATTATTATATTGTATCTATAAGAAGATGCTTATTCTGACTCCGTCAACGGTAATCAGCCTAAAACTAGTATTGATAAGCTTTCTTTAACTTATATGTATAGTATATGCTCAGTTTTCGATACCGAGCCACCAAACTGTCATAATATTAGAGATCCAAAATAGCAGCCGTGTTGCAAAACCACTAGAAATACTCTTCAGTAGTCGACGTCAGACTCACTGATATACAGCCTGGATAGATAGTAATCTTGTGGAACGTGCGAAAATGTCATAAAATCAGATGTATATCAGATGTTTCTTCATGATTGTCCATGGAGATGCGTCGATTCTCCAATCCTGATTATCTCTGCAAGCCCATCTAGTAACGTGACGTCAACAATTTATTGAAAGTCACAATCTGTTGTTTTCTTAAATCGACCAATTTGCGACTTGGCAGAAATCGTTTGCCAGTAGACCAATTTCCGATAAATTGCCCAGTCTGATCGCACTGGTATCTAACCCTAACCTTAGTTACATGAAAACCTAATGAAAAGGATATTCCAATCCTGAGTGAAATCCCTTCTTTCGCCGGCGTGACGCTTATGGAAAGGTCCTCAAGCAGTAAACATTTAAAGTAACGTCATGTCATGGTAAATAGACTGTCTGATGAGAGGTTAGGTTACTCGACGTGATTGGGATTAATGGGGTAAGGCGATACTTTAATTTGTGAGCAGCATCCGCTGTACGGGGAAAATATCGAAAACGGTTTAGCTTTTGGGATAATGCGTTTTACTTCCTACAGTAATAAAAATTGTGCACGCAAAAAACTCGAAATCGAGATAATTATGCTTTCTTGATGTTTCATGACACGATCTTTTCATGACATATACCTTCATCAGGAAAAACATGATCATTTCCGTAGTTTTCAATAGCTATATAGCATTTTACGACACATCCTACTCATGACAATATTAAATTGTCGACATACGGATGCTGAAATATATTTGAACCATTTGATTATTTTTAAGTTGTATGGAACTTAAGGACTTGTTACAAAGTATCCTTCCTGAAAGGGGATTCATTTCCAATAGGTTTGGACTTCAGTTTTACGATAAATCTGGATCATGAACATACATTTCCGAAGCATTGCGAATGTTAAAAAAAATTTGAAGCTATTGTATGGCGTAGCTTTTCTAAAGGGGACTAATATGTTCAACCATGAAACTAAATTCTTAGTTAAAGAATTTCGAAATTCTTGTAACTATATACTTACGACAATGTGTTCTTCCTCGAAGACAATTTACTTGAGAAAATAAAGGTTTATCTGAACTAAGAAAAGCAAATTTTCGATTCCATCACTTATATTGAAGAAATATGCTGTAGAGAAAAATATAATTTCCATCTGAATTACCGAATGCTTACCCATACTCTTAGATTCTTTCTCCAAATTGTATAATTAATTCAAGCTATTGGCGATAAGGTTACGAAATGCTTAGTACCGCGATGATCATATATGCTCAATTTATGATTTGGGTATTTTAAAGCAAAATAAATAAAGAAAATAAATCAATTAAAATATGTAGCGCTGATGGATGAATCCGTTTCATTTTGAAAACTCATTTGCGCTATTTATGACTGAAAAATAACATTTTGACATGAGATTTACAGACTTTGATCATAGCCGGAATATTCTATGGGAATTTCATAAATTATGTTGGCTTTTAAGCTCCAAGGTGTGAACGTATAGTTTATAATATACCAATGTTGGTATCTAGACTAATTGTTCATATTACCAATAACTGTAGGAACATACTCGAGCACTTGTAGTGAGTATGAATCTTTTTTGTAGCCCTAACGATGGATATATATATATATATATATATATATATCCCATTTTTGTGAGGAATAAAAGATTTCAGTAACTATCATGGAGTTTGGCGACAAATATTCAATCAGATCTTCATTAAAGTTCAAGTTAAAACACCAATATTTGGTTACTCTTGACGACTTAAATTGAAAAGATGTCATTGAAATAACACCACTATATAATCGCGAATTCTGGAACAATCCCTTCAATAAATCAATTTCCAAAATACGACCGCTTATTCAAACTAAACATACTGTATAAAATTTTAAGGTTCTGTACAATAACTGACAACATTAACCGATAGATCTCTGCATCGAATAATCCACCAGTGTAACTCGAAGTTAGGAACTTGGAAAATATCCTGGTAATGTCGAGAATCGAACGACACATCCTCTCGTTTCCTGCCAGTCGAATTAAATTGCCATCTGATCGCCAATTTAACGAAACATTTGCCTTAGCCTGTTGTCAAAGAACAACAGACGTGATAACATCAGGTCCCTAAAAAATGGTTCAATTGAGAATGGAGGGAAATCTAATCATTGAAAGTCACCGCAGTTACATCGATGCCAGAAACCACTATAAGCGGGTTATTGATAACAGCAAATAGGAGGACAATCAATAAATTAAGAAAAAACTACTTTTAAGTTGTAACTCGTGTTCATTTTGGTTTTCTAGCTAAGTCTGTCTTAGCGAGGCCAGCAACATGATCGTGCTATGACATGTTATTGTTGATGTTAATTCCCAGAAGCTTGATGGAAGATGATTCAATTATTGGATGTCTTTGCGTCTTTGAAATTTTATTGTAGAATGCACAGCAAAAAAATTGCCTCAAGGTGTCTGTTTTTTCTTTCGGCGTGAATGCTATTGACCCATCCGCTCTTGTCATTGGTGGTATGTACGAGTAGCAGAAGTTCTGGCTACAGACCAAAATGATCTGGATGAGTTAGGACATGAATGGAGTTTGTTTTTAACTATCTACGCTTTCTGCCCTTGCGAGAGGTTATCTATAAAGAAGGGATACCATTTTCCATTCGCCTTTTAATCTGGGCGTGTTTTTCTTATCTAGAGAAATCTCATCAGGTTTTGGGTCAGAACAATACCCGACCGCGTTTACCGATCATTTGTAAAACAACTAAGCAGAGAAAATTCGTTAATGATATTTCCAGGCTCATCCATTTTTATACGAGTAAAATTTCATATATTGACATCCACTGTTTTTGTTTTCAAAATTTATTCCAAATTACCACGTTGTTATGTATTTGTTGTGAGAGTTATTAAATATGAGAACAAAATTAATTTCCGCATTTTTTGGTTTCCATTCATACATACATAATGAATTAATCATAAAATATTACTGCACTAAAAACAATTCAAATGTAATTATTGGATATTAGTAAAATTTACAGTTGAGCGATTTATCCACAGTGAAGTGTATTTACAGATATTAATTAAAACATATATATTTATAATTCATTTAACCCTGATGGCTGATTCACGGGATCGTATTTGAATATTCAACGTGTTTTGTAGTACTCTCGAATTTTCATAACATGAAAAAATTATTTGAGCGTATGCATCACGTTCTAAAATACATTCCCTACATTATATCCCATGTATTAAAAATGACATGAAATAAATAATAATAAATATATGAAGAATCTTTATTGAATTGTAAGTTACAGTTAAATAGATATTTGAATGTACAATGAACATAAGAGAGCCACGCTGAAAGTTTTTAGTTACAGAAAAACTACAGGTTTTTCTTAAAAACTTTATTCTGTTTTTTCAAAATATTCTCCCTCTACCTCAATACCTTTACGCATTCGGTAAAACCACTTGTCAAATTCTTGTGACCAACTTTCTTTTGAAAGGTTGCTAATTTCCTCCTCAAATGCAGCGATTGCCTCTTCATCGGAAAAATGGTGACCTCGTAACTTTTCTTTGATCTTAGGGAATAAGAAGAAGTCGCACGCTAGGTCCGGAGAATAAGGTGGGTGAGGCAACAGTATAACAGTATAACAGTAACATATCCCGCAGACCAGTCTTTGGATGGCTCTTGCATAGTTCTTGGAAGACTACAGGAACATATTTGGTTATATACCATTCAGAAGTAACTGTCCTTTGATTTTCCAAGGCTACCATCGTGATGTATCCACTCTTAGATAGGAAAAATGAGACCATTTTCTTTCCAACACTCTTGGGACGACACATTTTCGTTGGAGGCTTCTCACTTTCAAAGCACCAAACTAATGACTGCTGTTTAGTTTCGGGATCATAATGATACAACCATGTTTCGATTCCGGTTACGATATTAAAGGTATTTTTATTGTGCCCATTATCAAATTTTTCAAGCATAAACTTAGCCCAATCAACTCTTGTTGCTTTTTGCTTACTGGTGAACAAATCTGGAACACCGCTTCCTTAGGCGAAGGTGATCATTTTTTGCCATATTTTGCACAGCTTCTACAGTTTTCGGAGTAACAGCAGTGGGCGGCTGACCTGTGCGAGGTTCATCATCGAGTGAGACCCGGCCTCATTTAAACTCAGCAAACCAATTAAAAACTGTAGCCCTACAAGAAGCAGAGTCCCCAAAGCAACTCACTAAACTTTCGTGACATTCCGCTTGTTTTAGTCCCTTTTTGTAGTCATACAAAATCATGGCTCGAAAATCGCGACTACCCGGTTCCATTTTCACGTTAAAATTCGGACAACACTTAGATGCATTCGAGACCGTTGCAAGGCAACTACTGAACGATTCAAACGCCGCCTTTGCGTGTAAGCACTCTCAACTTTAGACAAAATAGCTGCGTGCTCAAACTTGTTTAAACTTGTATAGATTAGGAATATCTAAAGACTTTCAGCGTGACCCTCGTATGCCTTCGGATAACGCGAATTAGATCAATCTCTAAGGATAATCCAGGAGTACGATCATGCTATTGGCATGAAGTTCGGGACAGACAAATGCGCAATGGTTCATTCAAGTAAGGATCCGGTCATAGTGACGAGGAGGAACAGCTGGTGAATAGACGCATTTTGTGTCATCTATGCATATGCTCTATACCTACTTAGGGGTGGCGTAGCTAGGAGGCGAACAAAGTCGCTGTTACGAAAACGCTTCTGGTCGTCTCACTGTTATTCTACACTTTTGATGTATCCACTAGATTGTGCTGCGGGTAAAGAAGCTTTTTTTAGGGCTGCAAGCAGAGCAGCTGATGAACTCAGCCGCACACTAGACTTCGAGCGTGATAATCAGCATTCAATTACACATCAAAACCTGTATCCATTTTCCTTTTCAGGCTTCACAAAGTGCATGGAATTTTCTCTCATCTCACTGCTCAAATCTATTGGCACAACGCTACGAGTGCTATCATTTGAGGCACTTCTACGGCATAGAAGAGACCACTGTGCTACCCTGCGGAGATATTGAGTCCGTGGTGGAGAACGAAAGATGCACGATTTACTGGAACTACTCGTTTCCCACGCTCGACCTTATACCAGCTAATAAGCCCGACATAGTTCTCCTCGACCACCAACAAAAGAAAATGTTCATTATTGAATTTTCGGCTCATGTCGCGATGAACGTTGTCTTGAAAGAGGAGGAGAAACGGATCAAGTACCAGGTGCTTCTCAACCAGCTTCGCAGGCTTTGACCAGACCACATTGTTAGTCTGCTAGTTATGGTCATTATATCCTTAGGTGGAATGAGGAATACGCTGCTTTCTGTTTTAAAATGAATACCGGCATGTCGTGCATCGGTTTCCTCCGTCTACTTATGGCTCAAGATTTGTGGATCATTAAACGCTCACCTCACGGTGTGGGAAGCAGCCGCGGAGCGGTGTGTCGGAGCTCGGACTGCACACGTTTTCATTTTACTTACACGTCTTTATTACTTGTAGCTGAGCAACGCAACTATTGAATTCATTGATACTGGAAACATCGAATTACTACGAAAGGACGAACAGAACTCAAAATAGAAGTAAGTCTAGCAAAAGAATCGTCGGATGATTTTCTTAGATAAGGAAAAAATATCATTGATATAAAAAAATCTTAAACCACAAAAGCTATATGGGATATCAAATTACACAAACCTTTGCTAACTATCTGACTAGTTGTTTCATATACAAATGCACCTAATTATCTTTTAGCTAAGGTAGAATCTGTTAAAAAAACATCGTACACAATTGCAATGTTTCATTCGATGTATACCATTTGTCTATGCGAAGTGAATGTTTAGGCTAGGGTATAACTGAAGGGTATACCTGCACAGGTTTACCTGCAGGTCAACCGATATCGGAAGTGCGTCTACACGCTCAGACAAATCCGTCAGTCGTCAGAAAACATTCTAAAAATAGGAAAATTAAACGGGACATGTGGTGTAAGGCTTGGTTGAGAAAATGACAAACTTATTCGCACATGAACTTAAATGAATTCAAACTTTCTCCGAAAGATTTTCACAATTATCTACGCATGAATGAGGAAACGTATCTCACTCTTCTATCTTTAGTTGCACCATTGATGAGGAATGCTATTTCACCTCATGAAAGGTTAACCGCTACCTTAAGATTTCTTGCAACTGGATGAAGTTATGAAGATATGAAATTTTCTGCCATGACATCATCCCAAGCTCTTAGCTATATTATACCAGAAACTCCCCCTTGAGACCGCTACAGACGTTCAGTTTTGCCTGCATCAGTTCAACTGCGCAGTTATACCCGAGAAAATACAAATTTCCGTATCCGTTCAGGTAACCTGCACAGGAGATGAAAAACTGCACATTTTTGTGATACACACGCTCAGTTTTACCTGCGCAGTTTAACTGTGCAGGTTTACCCTTCAGTTATACCCTAACGTGTGTAGCGGCCATTAGTCTTTTCAATGAAGATTGCTTATTTACAAGAAATTTCAATACTAAATTGACTTCTCTTGACATGTGTCGGATGATAATCCAAATAACTTCTGATGCTCTCTAAAACTTTTCTTACTACGTCATGGGCACATTAGGCAATATATTTGATTTTGATGATATATTTTGTAATCAAATATGACTCCGTACTGAAAGGTCTTTGGATTTGGAGTATGATCTATCATATTTCCTGATCCTACGTCAAAATGTTTTTCTGATATAATTATTCTTAGATGAAAATAAAAATTTCATCACATTTCAATACACGAGATTTTAGGAAATTGTGTACAAAGTAAACGAAAGAATGAGCGTCGGTCGAGCGCAGTCAAGAATCTCTCACTGTCAGAAATCTCGATATATGGTGGTAATAGAATAGGTATACGCATAAAGAATAATAAATACGAAAAAAATGAAGTTGAAACCGCGATAGACTAAGGAGCAAGAAGTTTGAAAAACCCTTAGAAAACAATACATATACGCTCTGGGGTTGCCATGTTTACTCAATTACCAATGATTGAATATTTTTTGCGAAGGAGGCTAATTTCACGCTTCTGTTTGTGTGATTACTGCTACAGATTCCTGCCTATTAACCGAATAAATTACAAAAGTGCTATTCAGCCTCCTAGAAAATAGAGTCAAGTAGATATTTTACATGCACGGGTATCAGTTTATTATTTCCATTGATTCCTATAAGTGTGATCCATATATTTAATTATGAATTGATGTCACTGCATGAAAGGTAACTATGGCAGTAAGAGAGCATTTAATCAAGGTTACATCTCAAGGTAGGTTCTTGCTCGAAGGCCGCCAACATGTCGAGGAAAAACATAAGGGTGAAGACAAAATATGATCAAGGTCATATGCATTTAATTGAGAAACTTTAAGGTCAATATCGAATGCATTGGAGGTGGCATGTCTTCAAGTCCAAACGCCAAGGTCAACATGTGTGCAAGGTTGGGACCAACACCAGTACCGCACCCTAAGGTCAAATCCTACTTGGAAGATACACACGAACACTACTGATAATGACATTACACACCATACAAGAAACATATACGCATCTCATGTTCATAATTTCCATAATGATACTTCTTTCGATTATCCAGTGGGAAGTAAAATAAACAATACTATTATTTGTATAAAATTTATTACACTATTTTACAATAAATATGCATGCCTTGTCCTTACTATTAATCAAAATGTACCCTTTTTATTGAACAACTTTAGTACATTGTTTTCCAATAAATATACAATCATATTACAAATACTATATACAGGTAACAAAAACGTAACTAACAATTTTTTTACAAAAAAGCTGTTCACCTATCACACATTGAAATGATGATCGGATGTGAATTTTGTCGCTACTATACATAAATATAACAACATTTACGTATACGTATATACAAACAAGTGTTTCAAAGTAACCTTCTAATGACTAGAATTATTGCTAGGAAAATTAACGAACTTGAAAAATAAGCTAATAAACTGTAATGTGGTAAACTGTTCAAGTTGGCTAAATATCTTGAAGAATATCAGAAAGTTTGATGGTAAATGTTGTTGATTTGTTCCTATAAAAAGGTTCTATTGCCCAATTTTTGAAATAGCATTTGCTAAAGTATCAGGAACAGTGGAATGTATATAAATATTAACACAGAAAAGTGGAATTACTATTATCTAGAACTACAAAGCACTAAATATTTTCCCAAAACGCAGGTACTGATGTTAGATTAGGATTCTCCAAATGTTATGTAAATGTCACCTGTCAATCATAAAACTACTTGATACGAGTGATTGAGGTGCGTTGAAATGGCAAATTTTACACAGTTTGTGCTTTTCATCTATTTAGATAAGGACTATTCTCACCTCGGAGCAAGTGGCACCAACTTCACGATAGCGTCACCCATGTTACAGATGTGGTATTGATAGCACGTGAATCTTTTTGGCCATCAATTGTGTAACACAACTCACATTATTATTATTGATGTATGTCATGCAGCGCCAATAAAAATTCATATTCTTTTAGCGATTACAGTATAATACATCACACCTAAAATATGCATGACAAGTAAATGCAAAAATTTATCTCTATTTCTTTATTGTATTCCCTAAGCAAATCATAGGATGAGTTCGGTGTTATGTAAAAGGATCAACATTGTTTTCTGCACAATATAAACAGATTTTTAAAACCTAACGAGAAATTTTATATTTGTATTGGCGACTAATCATCATATTTATAAAATAATTTTACTACGGTTTCGAATGTCGTCGCCGTGTTTATTAAACTACAAAAAGCATACCTGTAAAATAATATTAAGATAAAACTGTGAAATATATACATATGGTTCCACAAGTGGCTCTCATGTGACCCGTTTCACTTTAATCTTAAAGATTTAAAATATTATACTTTGAAGATTAAAGCGAAATGTGCCACATAAAACTAATTTTATTGTGGACCCTTGTGTATAAATTGAATTTTTTTATTTTAACGATGGAAAAAATTCACAGAGCATTTACAATCTCTATGGAAGAATAAAATTTTGAATCAAAAGTGACATTGACAAGGAGATAACAATTGGGAGAGAGATACTTAACCATAACCATTATCTGTATTCTAGCCTTCATAGTTTATAACCTTACTGAACCTGTCTTAACCTAACCAGAATGAGACCTAGTTTTATTTAAATAAGTAACCTGTTCGTTATATTATACATTAGTTTTAATTAGCGGATGTTAAGGCCAGAAGATGAAGTTAAATCAGCTGGAGGACATTTTTTTGAGGGAGGAAACAACTCGACAAGAGACATTTTGTTGTTTTATCGGTAGAAATAATATTTTTGATTCGATAATCCATGTTCACCGGTTTTCAGAGGTTTTCTGTTTAAACGTTACTTTATCTGAAGGCTGATGAAATTGAATCTAAAATCCAAATCAATCAAATGTCGCCAAATCCAGGGCACAATGCCCTCTTGTAACATTTTGGAGAATCCGCTGACACTAATGTCAGTGATACACGAGCAACAAAAAGTACCATAGACGTGATTAAGTAATGGAATGTATAGCAGTTCAGAGTTGAATGAGATGTCCCTTTGGTCAATGATTTGTCCTTGTAAGAGGGCTATGCTTGACTACAGGGACATATTCTTCTATCCATTTACTGTTTCATTTCTACGTTTTCCGCCTGAAATTACATGAAAGTGTGGTATTTTCATCTGTTTATGGAAAACGTGATCTGATAGTTAATATCAACTTCAAAATTCGTTTGACAGAAAAGCACAAATAATTACATCACTACAATCATTTTCATGCTACTTCTAGATCTGAGGAATCATCATCCGAGAAATGGTGAGTGGCGACGAGATGGTCTGGGGTGACACGGTCTCCGCTGGCGCCGAGAGGTGCGGCGACTGAGCCGGAATTGAGGCCTCTGCTGGATGCAGACGCGTCTTCTTCCTGTACCTTTCGCATCCTCTCTTGCTCTTCCCGCTTCTGCTTTCGCCATTTCGCGCGTCGGTTTTTGAACCACACCTGAAACCAGTGATTGAAGTGAATAATTGCTGTTTATGTAAACGACCATGAAATGATTCATTTAAAGAGCACAAGCAAATAACTTATTGCCATCATATCAGGAACTATTCTGCCCTGTTGTCCAACTATTGCTCCACACATCGTGAGGTAAGCTATTACAGGTTCGCAAATCGTGAGTTCATTAGAAGAATAACCCTACCATGATGTACGAGGGTCACATTCCAACTAAAGATTGAAGGACCATAACCAGCAGGCTGAAAATCTTTTTTGGTTTGTCAAAAATGTTAATAAGATTCAAAGCATTCAAAACAACATCAATAGGAGACTCAAATATTTTGAAATTCACTAGAATATACTTTTGAATTGTTGTCAGATGTCCAAAGGCGTATCTGTCACCACTTGAAGGCAGCCCAAGTGTTTAGGACCTTGACTTGTGGATGAGTGTTGACATTTCTGGATTTTTTCAAGTAGCAAGTTCCTTTGCACTTTTGCTGGCGTTTAAAAATGTTTCTGATCCGTCTTTCTTGCGGTTCTCCTGTGTATTGCCATTTTTTATATTTGCTGAATCTCCAATCAACTTTCCACCGTATCGCAGGAACCACTGCACCGATTTTGATCAAATTTGTGGAAGAACATGATGCAGGCAAGTGAAACCTGATACTGCATTATTTTTTATAATTGGTGTAATAGCAGCGGGGTAACTGGCAAAACAGTCTTACACACTATTTTTGGACGCCTTGTGAATATTATATCCAAACCGGTGCTTACTAAAAACCTCATTAAGGTTTGTGTCCTACTTTGATCTTATGTACTTGCATTAGTTTTTCCGGGGCACTGTTTATTTGTTACGCTAATAAAAAAATTAGAAAAAAATAAGGAGTTCTGGACGGTTTGCAATTATACCTAACTAATTTTGAATGAAGTATACACCGACATGCAAATACCATGATAATATTAAAATTTAAAAGCTATACCAAACATTACAGAGGGCTGATCAGTCCTCAAGATATCAGAACTACCAAAAAAACAATTGCGAAAAAACACGCTTAATCTGAGACTCTACAAGGGTTTCATTATGCCACAGAATTATCATATCAAGAAGAACTGTATAATTATGGCATGGGTTCTACCCAGTATTTTTGTTTCGTCCCGTAGTTTACTGAGATATTCGATGTTATGTGGATTAAATCTCAACCACAAAAAGTCTGAACTGTGTGAGTTGAGAGATAACTCATACATTCGATTTTAATTGGTACAAACACCTACAAAATAATAGAGCTTGTCTAGATAAATCAGTATTCTTTCCCCACTGTGCAACGTACCTAGGATATTGTACGAATCATTATTTATTCATGCGGATTGTAGATGCTCTTACTTGGTAAAACTCTTTCATCATGCAGATCAAAAGATAGTGTGTAATTAACACACAATTTCACAAATAAAACTTTTTTCTTCCAGTGGCGCGATCCGATTTATATTTAAATCATCGTCGGACTGTCAGATTTGACTGCTATTTTGGAGTAAGTGCAGAGCCGTGATAACTTTATTGAAAACATATTGAAATCGAAGATACAGCTTTATGACAAAGAAAAGGATTTGAGACAAACATACTTTACTTCAAACAAATGATTAAAATGTCTTATCGTTTTTTGCAAAAATGATTTGAGAATAGAATTAATCAAAATCAGAACCAAGGCTCTGGTATAGATATACCTTTCTAAATGTGTAATGTTCCAGTAATCTTGTTCAACCATCACGTTAAAATTGATTGGAACAGTTCCATGCTTCAGTATACATACATTTACGTTGACATCTTTTGAGTACAGAACGCTGGTTTAGCTGGCTGTATTCAAAATGTGTTATAAGGATAGTTATTTACACAGTTTTGTTGCATGGTGTCACTACGACATTCATCAATCGCAAATCCTCAATCCTATCCGAATATTAAGATCGATAACATATTTGTTAGATTTATTTCGCGTACAGTATAACGAGGGTTTCAATATTTCCACAGGTTTCCATGGTGTAATTAAATTGTAATATCGGAAAATCTCTGACAAACGGCAAGCAATATTATATAAAACTTAACAAGATTTTAATGAAGTTCCTTCTTCTCTGCTCTACCGAATAACGACGACAAAGTGTAACAAGTAATTCCTGTTATAACGTTCAACGGACGAAATGAGTTTCATCTCATATCGCAAAGGTACCGATAAGTATATGCTATTTTGAATATTCCTATTGTTTATTATGATTTATTATTTGGATAAAAGTAGCTTTTTGTCAGGTCAGTGTTTTTTCTAGTATGTTCAAGCAAATGATAAGGATAGAATACGTTTAAGAGCACTTTCTACCCTACCGAAAACGTATTTCCAATGTATCTCTCTTGAACGTGGACATATCGTAAGGCTTGTTTTCAGCTCTTCAACCAGAAAACAAGCCTTAATGACGCTGATTACCTAGTTTTGCTACGAGTCATTTTTTTTGTCTCAAAATTTTTATATCTCGGCAACTATACCTGCTGAAATTGAAAAAGGTATTGAGCGCCATAATAAACTGTGTCTTGTAAATATGTCCCAAATTTGAAAGTTCTCCGTTGAAAGATAGTGGAGAAAAATGAGAATTACGAAATGCAATTTTCGATCCCGTAATATAGCGCCATCGGTGGGCTCGCAGCGGAACCACGATGCACCCGAGATGCGCTCGGAGAATAATTACCGCGCGGGTCATGAACGTAGAAAAGGGGGTATAAAATCTCATTCATACTGCATGGTGTCGAGTACATTTCAGTGACTGTGTTCAGTACGAAGAGTGTATTATCAAAAATTCTATTATGGCAAGGATATCGTTAAGCATACGCAAGGTATTTCCTAGCAAAAGGAAGAGCACAAGGAGAATGAAAACCTCGAGGAAGGAACATCAAAGGTAAATATATGTATTAATAAATTAATTTTGGTTACGTTATCAGTAACTGGGGGATGCGTTAATAAGTTATTCGTCGTAAGTTAGCTTATTACTTATTAGTAAATACTATATCATGTAATGATTCGTTATTTATGTTATGATATCGTTTGGCTCGTCGCCGCCGGCTTGCAGCTAAAGAGTCGTCTTAATTTGATTGAATAGCATCTGTGGAATTGGAAATGTGTGCAGGTGGATGATAATGATTTTACATTGCGATGTCTTAAACATTTGTGGTGTCCAAGGTGGCCTTTTTTTCATCTATGGGTGTTTGATGGAACCCAGATGAGATATCTAATGATGTGAACGTGTAAACGTCGCCAAACCTATCAAGCTGATCGTCGATCATGTGAATTTAGTTCGAGGTATGCCACATAGACTCCCTATCTTTTTTACCAGAATAGTCGGACAAATATTTCACGGACAGCTTGCCCCCACCTAACGCTCAGCGATAAAGGCTTCTGCTAGCAACACATCCATCACGCAGCATAGATTTCAACGTCTCATCGTTAACTTTGTATAGTGAACCATCAATCGGGAGGACTTTATGGAAATGAGATAACAAGGAACAAAGCTAAATACGATATTTTTCTCGGACATTTAATGGCTCTTGAATGCAAGTTCCAGTATGATCCTAACAACATGCAAAACAATCTTCATGAAAACGAAGTCACAACGCAACGTGCTAACAAGAGAGCAATAATCATAACAAACACCTCATTTTGTATAATTAGGTGACGCGCAGAGGTAGTCAGAGCTACATCATAATAAATAATACCAATTATGCCGCTTATTTGGACGACAAAGAGACGATTTAAGTCAGTTTTATACAATAATAAGCTCCGGTGTCTACTTTGTTCGCGTCAGGAATCCTTTGATCTGAACCTGCCATCCGGCAATATGCTCGCTACCTACCCGTCTTGAACTAATTCCAATTTATCCATTCTCGTTATATGGATACGTTTCCCGGTTCTGTACATACATACGTATGTATATTAGTCCAGACGAACTGTGGATATGCGAAATATTTAATTAGTCTTGATCACTTTCTTAGAGTCAATGGAACAGGAATAAAAACCAATTCGGTTATACTTGGTAAAACTTTTCAATCACTCAGACTCAAATTTTGGATTGATCAGCAAAGATTTGCAAATAAATGGAAGAATTGCACGAGTATGGCAAGTTTCACTACATCTAATAATGGCACAATCATATTTGATGCCAGTGCTCTGTATATCTCATATTTTTTTGTTAAAATTTTGGTCGGATTATTATATAGAAGAGGTTCATAGGAGGCCCCAACAAACATAGAGAGCTATGGCTACTGAGCCGGAAGAGGGATTAACTCCACTTGTTAGTGAGGATCCTCAAAGGTCACTGCAGATTGAACAGGCACATGACACTCATAGGAGTGGTCAAAGACCCAATCTGTTAGAAGTGCTGGGAGGAGGACGAAACCTCGTTCTTCTTCCTGGGCGAGTGTGCCGTATACAGCGGCCTTAGGGCTGAGGTGTTCGGCACAGCAGAGTTTGACAGGGAAGAGTGCTACTTAGCGGAATGGTCGGATATCATGACCTTTATCAAAAGGTCTGGACACTAGGGAGTTACCAGGTCTACCATAGTTTTAGTGATGGTCTTCGGGGTCGGCGAAAAGGGCCAAAGGTTGACAATTGAATAATCATGTTACAAGTGACTTCACCGATAAGAAGTAAGAATAAATATAGGCTTTTGTCATAATGACACATCTAACACTTCAGTTTTCTCTACACACGTCCCGACCACTGCTGATACTACCTGAATACGTTTTATCAATAGTTACAAAGATTATATTTAGCCTCTGAAGAAATAGCGTCAGATATAATTATTCTGTATTTCACATGTAGTGGAGTGCATTTCTTTTTTTGAAATTAAAAGTTCAACAGGTGCAAAAAAATATTAATTTACAAAGTGATACCATTGTCTCGAAAGTACAACACCTGCTTGGCGCCGTTTTTTAATATTTCTGATG
Organism: Bruchidius siliquastri; assembly: GCA_949316355.1. NCBI lineage: Eukaryota > Metazoa > Arthropoda > Insecta > Coleoptera > Chrysomelidae > Bruchidius > Bruchidius siliquastri. Next base: position 7,799,098 of record OX438534.1, on the reverse strand, counting down.
AATGTTTTTTCATCGTGTGAAACTGTACGAGCAAAATTGCTTTCCGTCACGCTAATAGATTAGATTATCGACTTGCTCGGCTATGCCTTCCACAAACACTGACTTTTTGTCTTCCGACCTTGTAAGGCAACTCTGAACATAAACATTTACATGTTAAAAAAACCATCTCATTTGATACATTGCCTGTGCTATTTATCCTTTCTCGTTGAATGGGCGTGTTTCCTGGTAGCGCGCACACACGTATATATATATTATGTATCTGTATATCAGAGATTTCATACTGACTGGCTGTTCTCTGATCTGTACTGTATGATGTTCCCTCTTCCGACTCACGGAGCATGCGTTCACAATAAGCTTTGTACTCCCGTTTCTGATTTCAACTGTTTTATCAGTTATTCACTCGCCCATTTCATAGAGTCATCAAGTATATACAGAGTATCTCAGAAAGTTGGTCGAGCAAGCTGATAGAGCAGCTTCAGTCGCACTTTAATCGTCCACCATTCGAGAGAAACGAAAATCATCCACACTTATTTGAGGATTGTGGATAATCTCAATTTGTTCTCTGCGTTGGTAAAAGACACTCTATCATCTATAAAGTATCCGCGCCATACTTCTCAGATAAAGACTGTTTTCCAGTGGCCTTGAAAATACAAAAACCTAAATTTTAAAATACATCGATACATTTCGAATATTTTAATTGAAATATAAACCTTTTAATTTTTTATAAATTGTAAACTGATGTAATTTTGTCGGTATTTGGAAGCATTTATGTATTGTTTTTGAATTTTTACGATAACCTACTCACTACTGCCTCTTCTAAGCCATTTCTAGCGTTGTCATCATGGTATCAACCTAGCGTCAATATTTTATTCATATCATTGCCATAATATAAGCCTAATATCATCACTTTATCAACATCTGAATATCAATTTCCTAGTTATAGAGGGGCAAATTATTACCAAACAGATGGGCACACAAACTGAAATAGATAGACTAACGGAAATGAGTCCATGTTTTTCCAAGATTCATACGCCATGAAACATCAAGAAAAAATTTGAATTTTTCGCGATTACAGCACCTATACATATTAAAATGATGTTCAGAGGATTCTTATTGTGCTAGGGTAAAATCTTCGTCGTCATGAAATGAGATGCATATTGGTTAACATCGCAGCGACAGCAGAGTATACGGTTGCTGGTCTCCATCCAGGCCACGTCCTGTCCTCTCCACCCCACTTGGATACGGTGAAGTAGGGTAAGCGTTCCCTCTGCGAATATAACATAATCAAATAAACGGCGTGGTGCCACGTCGCTGCTCCTGCGGCGGCCGCGGCGGCACAAAGAAGAAAAAGAACGTTTCTATCCGACTTCTACGAATCAAACCTTACGTAGCAACCATCTCGCTGTCGTTGTCGCTTAACCCGCCTTCGGCGAAAGATTCCAGCTTTTATCAAATAATTACTTCCATATATACTGAGAGAGCTGCTCTCATTACAATTTTATGCTGAATACAATGCTTAGATGATGATGGCTACAATATTGTATTGCCATATAATGGATTTCTCATTTTGACTGTAGTTCCTACACAATCCTAAAATACGTAAATATGGGAATCTTACTGGATAACTGCGAACGTATTACGTTTTTGATTAATACAGAAAATGTGATGAAGCAGCAAAGTCGGATGAGTAATATAAACAAACAAAAAATAATCGCGTTTTCCAGAAATTATGCACAGTATTTTAATTTATATTTCCCATGTCAATAAATCGCGAAAAATGTCTAAATCAAGATATTATATCTTCTTGATGATGTCTCACATATACATCATAAAAAACCATATCACTCATTTCCGTTTGACAGTCTTTATATCGGTCCGTACTCTGTCCAGGAATACTTGGACCTCAGAAAGCGCAATACGGATTTTATTCGCATATTGACACTAGATTACTATTATGGCAAGGCCGCAATCTTTGTAGCTTTTCAAAAAATGATGCAGTTGTGAAAAAACTAAACATAGTATGCTATTTTGACGTTTCTGAGGCCCCTAATATTATTCAAAGCAGCTTTTATCAAAGTGCAAAAAAACTTGATTCATTATTCCTCCTTCCCACCTGTTCAATCACATTCATATCCGATCTAGCAGCCAATTAATTCGGTCGGAACTATGCTCTCCTAAAATATTGGACAATTCTAATCCTGGGTGGATAAGCATATAGTCCACAGCAATAAGAGAATTACTACAGTTCTGAGGAAAGGCAACGACAATCTCGTTTGTGACACTTTGTTCACGATACCAAATAAGTTTTGCTATTCTTCATAATTGTATGTCATACTTTCAAACATCCAACTCCGAATGGCACAATGGCTTCCATATTTTTTTCAAACTCATTTATTTTTATCCAAACTAAGATCCGCCCATCTGATTCGTACAGTCCAGAGTGACATTCTTCAGTAAACATGCAACATATCTATTTTGCTATCCAAAGTTCAAATGTGCTTGAGCCACCATCATTCAGTAAGAGTCTCGGAAACGTGATCCATTTATACTATCACTAATACATGTATGAAAAATATACACATATGTGTGGTATTTGGAGTTATTCTCTGTCTGACAGATCGAATCGTCATAATATTTTCCTTACGGGTCATACATCTCTTATGACCGCATTGCTGAACCTGTACACAGGATTAAATTGCATTGTAAAATTTAATGCGTTTCGTGGCATAATTTAATTTAAAGGCATTCTCAGGATAAACTACGCAATGAAAAAAGGTTGCAAGATTACACTCATTCAGATGACAAGTACTGTCATTATTTTGAGTTTTGTTTCCATGGTTTTTATTAATCTGCTTTTTTTTCGACAGCCAACTAAGAAATAGTTTTGAATTGATGTCAAATTCCATTAGATTGCGGCAATGAAAACTTAAATTAATAGCTGACTTGATAGATACATCAAGATTCACATTTTATGGAATAATTTGATGATAAAATCGTGGCACATCTGTATACAGAGTAAATAGATAATACAGTCTAAAAAATGTGATATTTCATGGCCCAAGATATCGACCAAAACTCCTAAATGATAATTATAACTCTATGTGTCATGTCAGGTGAAATTAATTTTATCAACAAAAAGAGTCGATTTATCTCATTCAAGTACTGAATGTGATGGATTTCTCAATCAAAAGGTTTTCGCACATTTAGAGAAGTACGATATGATAACAACGTTGTTTGCAAAAACCCATTTGGAATATCGTACTTCATATATCCCAATTATTATGGTCAGTTGATAGGTAGCGGCATTCTGCTGTCTCTCAAACGTTTTGCTTCTTTTACCTCTTGGACGATGTCTTCATAACGTTCTGCCGTAAAATAATCACTTTGATCGTTGTTGTTATGGATGATACTTGTATTTCATTATATGGCTCTATTGTAGTTGTAACACTTGATACTTCACAATTCCGATTGGCTTTGCTCAACAACCTAGACAAACTTCCCAACTTCTCTCGAATACAACCGTAAAAATCCTGACTGGTCTAAACAAGAAAAATCGGCTTGTAAGCTTTACGAATCATCCAGAACGCATCGTGGCCGCTTGAGCAGCGTCTACAACGCGCTGTGGTCAACAAGGATGACCAAAATTCGTAAAATTATTAGATTTCGGCAGTGTCGATTTTACCTAACTCCGGGCCCTAGGCGCTAGAGATTTTGGGCCCGCTACCTTGCTATTGTTTATCAGCTAGTGAATAAATATATGCTTAATATTAATATTTATTATAAAAACAATACATTAGATTTTTAAAAACAGATTATTTTTGGAAAATAGGTAAATTAGATGACTTTCTTATATATATTTTTTCCCCGTATTTGATCCTTCAGCTCTGTCCACAATGCCCATCTTTCCCGCTCACTGAGCGTTTTCTATGTCGGACTTCGTATGGAGATATACACGTTTTGTTTATGATCTTGTTTCGAAAAGGTATTTCAACACACAATTCGCATTTAGAATTCCGGATAAAACTTGTTTGGATTGCGCATCAGCTTCCATCTTGCGGTTTGGCGAGTAAGTAATTGCTGAGGTATTACAATGTTTGGTTGACGGATATGGAAAAACTTAGCGTATTTATTGATTTTATAGTTCCACATCTTTCTTCTCTTCCTTAATATTCTTTTGGATGGATGTTAAAAAGCTTTGATTTGACAGTTTCTTCAATTTCTTTGCACCATTCTTAACCAATTTTCCCTTCCTTTTTTCCACGGTTGTGAAGGTTGTGTCAAAAATTATTTGCGTTTTGAGTAGTTGAATTGAGTTACAGATCATACAATATACTCTAGGTCTAGATGTATGTAGATAATAACCCACAGCTTCCTCATTGATGATTCCCCTTTAAGGGTTACAAAATCTGAATTAAGCATTGTTTATCAGCATAAAAGTATTGTAATAATTTTGATAATACTTAAAATGATGCTTTTGGCAAGAAATCTTTTCAAAGCTATATACAAATTTTCCAATTCTAGTAGACCATATCTGACAGCTTCGTTAATACTTCAATCTCATTCCTACGTTGAAGGACGCCACTGTCGAGCGCCTTATCCTAACAACGTAATCGAGCAGTGATATCCGACGGCAGACGAAGGAAGACTATCAAAACATTCGCTCCATTTGCTAAACTAACTAAACTGCTTTGCCTGTTATTTATATTGCGGGGACGCGGCGGCGCCGATGATATTCCACCCCCGGGGTTAGACCGCCCATTTTTATATCTGCCACCGCCGCCGCTTCCGTCGCGTAGCGGTATTTAAATGCGGATTCGCTGGAGGAGCTCGGAAGAAATCCTTTTCTTGTCGTTGCAAATTTAGATGAACGCCCAAAAATTCGGTGCAATGCGGTTTCATTGTAGATTGTGTATATTACAATTCTGTTGATTTCGAGTAGATGTGAAGCAAGTTGCTCAACGATACTAACGATTTTCAAACGGCACACGTTTGTGCGATTCAATTGGATGATATCTCCAGACACAGAGGATGTGACAGGGAAATCTATACAGAGCCAGGCCATGAAATTATAAGCAACGCGTGTGTGATGTAAAAAATCTTTTACTACGCCGCTGGCCATACAATTTTCTATGAGCTCCTATCATATGCTCAACGCCATGTGTGTTGACCAGGTACGTTATCAAATGTGTGAAGTCATTGTCTCCTTAAAATCTATAACAAACTATAAAACGTATTTGTGTAGGAAAGAAAAATCCCCTAACATGGAATTGACAAAGTACATAATTTGGTGAAAGACATGGCTCAATCGAGCCAGAGTCTAGCTCTTGGGCCTCGCCAATTGTTATCGCTGAAAAATGTTGAATCAACACGGTTATTATTGTCACTATGTGGGATACTTTAGAACTAGCTTAAAATAATTGCTTCGGCAGAGAATAGCAAGAAATTTGAATAACCGCCCCAAGAAGCTTCCGACGCAATGAATGTCTTCTTATCAGAAAAAAACTGGTGTTTAAATAGGAAGGGATTAAACTTTTTCACAATTTGTTTTGTGGAAGAAAATGTGTCATCAAAACTGATCATTCGTCTTCACACAGGCTGCTGAAGTTTGAGATTCCGGGAGGCCATGTTACTTTATGGATTGAATATTAGCAAAGCCATGAATTTGAATTTTGTCACCATTCAAAAAGTATTATCGAAATTCCAATCACATGTCACGTGAACTTGGAACGAAAACGAATACTGTAGAGAAGAACAACGTTAATTCAATATATTTTTTTGCAAGTAGAAGAATTTGTAGAGACTAAAATTGATTAACAAGCTTTTAAACAAGTTCAATCAGCACATCCTGAGTTACTTAACAAGTTGCTACTGAATGGAAGTTGAGAAGGCATTAGGACTCTAGATAACGCAAAAGAAGAGATCGTACGGGATGGTTGCCGTGAACACGTGCTGCGTTTATCAGATCCCAAACGCATTCGTATAATATTTTAAAAGTTGTGTTTCGAACTTCTATTGTTCATTTAATTTTTAGTGTCATTCAACATTTTATGACATTAATATTCGACTGTTTCATTTATCACATCGACATCTAGTAACAAAAACGAAACATTCACCGCAAATTGTACACAATGAAGAAATAATCATCTGAGTGAAGGAAGCACACTGTATTTCTTGGCAAAATCTTTATTGCAAACATATTAGCGACATATTTTATCACTTCTTTTCTCCCCGGGAGGCGCTTTACCAGGCCCTAATCCCTCGGAAAATAACCTCTCGAATGGTTCCCTTCGTTAAGTGCGTCACCGACTGGCTCCTTTAAGTGGATTAGGGACTTTTCAAAACTGCCGTAATTGCTTTGCTTTGTCGAGAGCTAGTTAAGCCGATTTTTTGTAACAATGTTGTCAACTCGTTTAATTTTTGCGGTTACTAAGAATTTTGCAAAACATAATTATCACTGAAAAAATATTTACAAAAAAATTGTTCTCTTACAGAATGTCGAGTAAAAAAAACAATATCATAAATCAAATATGTTTAAATACAGGTATGAATATCCAACGAATGCTACCTAAAAATAACAGTTCGGAATAATCTGAAGGCACATGAACAAAGGGCAAATATTCTATTAGCTTATTTTGAGTGTTCCTAATCATTCTAAAGATAATTAAAATATGAGATCGGGATAATAACTTTAACTTGTCATGGCATAAAAAGATAAAATATTGTGGGAGCCTAAATGTATTACCAAGATAGATGTCATGTCCGTTTTGTCGTTAAGTCTGTCCAAACTCTTTTGTCATCACGGACATCACGAAGTATTAGTAAGAGCTTCAGAAATTTTTGAAGAAGTCTAGAGAGCGATATGATGTCATAGTAGGTAATGCCGCTTATTTTTTATGTTTGTGGCTCATATCATATTTTAAATTCACTAAAATTTAAAATTTTAGTGCATGTGGCTATAGTACTTGTATGTAATTGTTCTTCATGTCTTGTCAACTAGTTTATGCCAACACTTAGATTCCGTTATTTTGTTAACATCACAAATCGTCCCTTTTTACACGAGGCGAATAGCCTTCAAAAAAACGAAATGAAATATTGAACCCTGCTGTCCTAACCTTAAAAAACATATGCATATCATTTCATATATGAGTGAAATTGCAAAGTAAAACACCATTTAATAATCTAATGTTGACAGACATTTTTATCCGCTGCTTCGCGTAGATGCTACGAGAGGGTCCATAAAATTCAAAGTATAAAGTATAAACGAAAATAATATTTGAGTCTACAGTATGGCAGTATTGTTACCCAATCTACTATATGTTGCTTCCCACCCCTGCAGCGACTCGTTACAGTAGAAGGAGGCTTCCTTTCCTAGTTAGGACTCATCATATGATGATAATATCATATAGGCGTTGAAACAGACGATGGAGCCTGTCTATGTTACTTTTGGGAGCGTATGAGAAGCGGCGTAGTTTCGTTAATGGGGTAATAAGTCACAGCCAACACTTGCACCTTTGTCACCTCCTGTTATAACTTTTGCTAGGTGGTCGAATAGACGGAAATCTCACTCCTTTGCATCATCTGTCTTGAAATATATTTGTATCAGACTGTTGAGCCCTGAATGGTTGCAGTTATAAAAATCAATACTTCCCGCTTGAGCTCAAAGCAATCTAAGGGCCCTTTCATGCACCGCGTGAGAAAAATGTCTCGCGATGCTCAAATGCCTCGACGATCGTCAAGTGACGTCCGTCGGACGGGCGCCTGGCTCACGACGGCGACGCGACTGAATCGCCTACAGTAGGCGCTGGTCACTTTTGTTCTATCAGTCAAGTGTACAGAATCAATACGTCAATGTCATGTGTTATGTGTTAATGATAATAGAGGAAAGACGGTCAGTACATCCACTCAACGCGGTGCGACATTTGAGGAGCGCTTTCTACAGACTTTATGAAGAATTGCGAAACAATAAGGAACATTTCTTGCTCGTGCAAGCAACCCCCACTCAAACACAATGGCGCTGTAAAAGGCGCGTGCTCGACGATCGCCCGGCAACCGTCCGAAGCCCGTCACGCAAAAGCGCGCCAAATAATGAAACAAGAGGCGTTCCGATTTTGAGTACGCGCGTCGACGATTAAACGCCATGCATCTGCATTACGCACGTTATGCGACGCGCGTCGCTTGACGCGTCGCATAAACGGGCCCTAATCGATATATGGAATGTCACTGTTGGTAGCACATGCAATCCGACATACATCATCCACACTGTGACATAACTGCTTAGCTGATAGGAGGGTTGCAGGTGCCGACAGCATCAGCATCTTGCGCTGGACCAGGTTTAGGAAACAAGTAGTGCCAGTTCTCATTATTATTTCAGTTTGATATGTTTTGGTTATTATTATCGTTGTTTTCATATAATTTGCTAAAGTGTTTTTGAGTTTCGATAAAATATTGAATCTTACTAGAATATTGGACAGCAATTTCTGGTTTTGTGAATTTTCTTGGTTATTTTTGGTGTTTCAGTTGGGTAAATCATCTTAATATATTCCTAAATAGGTATGAAGGAAGGATTTGTATGCTATCTAGCAAGGAATCTGCTTTTTGAGTTTCTATATTCAATTTTTTTCCGATCCTGCAATGATTATCGATTTATCGATTTTACGGTTGAGGATACTTGAGATATTTTAAAGTTTTTGTCACTTAAAGTGGATGGAATATATCCTCAACGGGTTATCGATCAAGCTCTACTACTGCAACGATTGATTCAATATAGATTCATTACAGCTGAGAAGATCCTGCAGTAGTATAATATTTCTTCATAAGCTAATACACAATGAGATAGATTCAATCAATTTGTTGGACAAAATAAATTTTCTTGTGCCGAGACTTAACTCACGGAACAGCTGTATGTTTTACTCTGAGAACTCCAGAACAAATGTATTGTCCAATTTAAACTCAATATCCCATATATGTGATCGAAATACCAAGTCATCGGGTATAATAATTAACAAATTCAAACAATATAGTAAATGATAAGTTTTTATAGTTCTAAGTTCTTAGTTTTTATATTTTATATTGAAATCTGTAGTGCACATCATAGCACGTAATTTTGCATGTACTATACTACTTGCCCTGTAATTGGAGTGCTCTGTAGGGCAATAAAGATTATTATTATTATTATTATTATTATTATTATTATTATTATTATTATTATTATTATTATTATTATTATTATTATTATTATTATTATTATTATTATTATTATTATTATTATTATTATTATTATTATTATTATTATTATTATTATTATTATTATTATTATTATTATTATTATTATATTCTTCAAAATTTATGCCAGCAAAAACATTTATATTTAATGGGGAATTACAAATTTTCCTTATATTCAAACAGTTTTTTCAAGAATTCCGGGGTTGTCTTTCCTTTCGCAGGTAATATATATTAACTTTTAGTGCATTCTGCGAACTATGAACTACAGAACGTGCACCTTTTGCAGCTGTCACATAAAAATGTACATTCAAAAATTCCATACAATTCTATATAGTCTTTGTTATCCTTTTCATAATTACACATAGGAAAAAATGCATTTAACGAAAGGTCAGGAGTCAGATAACATGTATTTTCATTTTAGAAGAAAACTGTTTAGTTTGTATCCCACCATTTTAGGGGGGTGAATACAAGAACTACCCTAAAATAAGCGAAAAACATCAACAAAAATCGATCAGGAATATTTCAAGGCTTATTTTATTCTGGTTTTATTGTATTTATTCAATTTGAATCCATCTTATTCTAGATGATATAAGGAAAAAATTTAGCTCGTCGGTTTATATTATTATTTACGTTTATCTACTCTCATCCCACTAGTGTATTTTAGTCCATTGATATTTTTCAAGTACCTGTCGGGCAGTAAAAACATTCAAAGAGATTTTGTACCGATTGGAATTAGTTAAAGCCGAATTTTAATCAAGTATGCCTCGATACGTGAATTCAACAATTTTATTTACATCGCGTAACAATGATAAACATACAAGGACCGGCCAAACGGGACAATTCTGTAGTAAATATTCTGATAGAGAAAATATCGCGCGAACATAGAATGTACAAAAACGTGCCGAAATGATAAATCATTTAATATGATTATCAACCCATTCACCTATTCCGTTTTTTTTTGTATTTTGTGTCAAAAAGGGAGAACGACATATGAAATCTCTTTATATGTATTCGTTCAAGTTACTTGAGATCAATTGTGTATTGCAACGAGTAATTTTCTATTACTGCACTATTTAGCCACGGGCGGATTAATCATTAGGCAGAGTAGGCAACTGCCTAGGGGCCCAGCGTCGTCTAGGGGCCCATGCATGCAACAAGAAAAAAAACGTTCCATCGAACGAACATTTTTTTAAAAATTTTTATGAAATTGTTCAATAACAATATTATTTTATTGCCATGCATGACAATTGATGAAACACTTCATACATACAGAAACATCAAGATTAAATTCAAAATACCCGTGTCGTGTCTCATTTCTCTTTCCCCCCCATCACGAGACCTGAAGTAACCATGTTTTGTGATATGACATAAGACATTGAAATAACGGAATACCTGGAGTCGACCATCTGGAAGTTACTCATATCTCTCTATCAGCTTAAAAAGACGTGATTGCTTTGCCTAGAGGCCCTGACAAGATTGTTGCCTATGGGCCCTGACAGGGTTAATTCGGCCCTGTATTTAGCTTTGGATGATGGTTAAGTTTTTTCAAAGGTCATGTCGTTTATGAACAAAAAACTTCTTGTGACAATAGGATAATTGTAAATTTTTAAAGACGTCTTCCTGATTCACCTTGAAGATCAATGAATTATTGTATCTCAATAATTCCTTAATAGTTGGAAAATTTGATGATAAAGATCTCATTTAGCTATAAAAACGGTTAGTGAATTTCTTGAAGAAGTATCTCCTATATACAGATATCTAGTAGTTGAAAGAGTGCAACTCTATCGTCTTAAATCTTTAATGACGTGACAACGCTGTTAGCAAAGCCTTGTCCTCTAAGGAATTGAAGATAAACGTATCGACAAGATAGTGGCTTAACTTCTAACAAGAAAAAGTTTCTTTGGTCGAAAATTTACTTTTCGGCCAACACAGGAAAAGCTACTACTTCCCAAAAGAATCGTCAGAGACTGTCAAGCGTCTAATATGAACTTATCTTCTATTTAACCGCGTAACGTGAACCAGTGGACTGAAAATGATTGAAAACCTTCATAGTTTTTTTCGCACACTTACATATCATGCCAGGTATGTCAATAGTAATTAATAATAATAATAATTCATATAATGTCCTGCGTTGTGCGGATGTAAAGGATTTCTCATATTGATGCACCGTATAATATCGTGTGGAAGGGATAAAATATTTCGTCGTATCGAAATTTGATTTATTTTTCTTCCTCAAACTTCTAACTAATTAGTTCACTTCCACACGACACAATTTTACGAAAAATAAGACTAGTGATTTGTTTAGTGTTGATAAAAATATTAAATTCAAAATCATTGGTAGGTTGTCTTGATTGTGTCCAGTCGGTAGTAGTAGTAGTAATGGGGAGGCAAGTATGCCACCTTTAGCCCTTTTTGCCGACCCCGAAGACCATCACTGAGACTATGGCAGATCTGGTAACTCCCAGTGTCGAACCTTCCAGACCTTTTAATAAAGGCTATGATGTCCGACCATTCCGCTAAGTAGCACTCTTTCCTGTTCAATCTGCAGTGACCTGTGAGGATCCTCACTAACAAGTGTGGTGAATTCCTTTTCCGGTTCAGTAGCCATAGCTCCGTACGTTTGTTGGGGCCATTTAGGAACCTCTTGGACTACCTGCAGTCGTCTCTCTCCAACCATGCTTTCGCAAGTTCGTTATATGCCCAGGCATCCAGGGCATTACTAACAGGCAAGCGCCTCTTGCTCATATTCTCGCCAGGCAGTCTGCTTTCTCGTTACCTGGCACCTCGCTGTGACCAGGGACCCACATGAGGGTCACGTTCTTGGATTGGGCTAAGCATTGGAGGGCGGCACTGCATTCCTGGACCAGTGGTGATCTGATCCTAGGAGATACTGTTGTACTTCCGCTGAATATGCCACCATCAGGATGGCAAATATCTCCGTCTGAAAAACTGACGTGTCCAGTCAAATCGGGTGGTGTGAACGCCAGTTGGCCAACTTTTCGACGTAGCATACAATCGGCGTACATGTGTGTATAATCTAACATTTTTAATGTATAGAAATTGCATTGCTAAATCCTTTCTGATGTTGAATACTTAATTGTAACTATTAGAGGCTTCTCAACAGTAACAGCTCCTCGCATTATAGTGTTTTGCTTAGTCATATGAGGTTCACCTGATTAAATAATTCGTGAAAGGTTTCGTGATCGATCATAAAATATCTCTTCATTGGTAGATCCAAAACCAACCCTAATTTTTGCTCCTTGCCAGGAGGAATCTTGAGTCAAAATGCCTTTCAGCACCAGGGGCAACAAAATAAATCTAAAATTGGCGATATTTTTCTAATTGTGGACGGACAATCAGATGTAAGCATTGATTAAGGACAATATATTACTCAATGATTGTAACTAATTAAATCTAAAAATCTGACTCAAGTTTTATCGTGCGGTTTGAGATACAGTTCAAATATATTTTGGCTAATTATAATTTTCGAAAACGCTTTCAGTTTCAAAAATATACATTTTTTGGGTTTGCCATAATTAGGTATAATATTAAAATTGCAGACAATCTTCATTGTTTGTGATAATAAGTAGCTTTTTCTCAGTATTCTAACTCAATATTATTGTTCATGTTGTTTGAAACTTGTAGACAAGGTGGATTTATCAAAAGTTTGATGTCGGACTTCCATTGTCTATAAAATTTTGAGTACTACGACGTTTCGATTGATGTGCTATCTTCAATCGTCTTCAGGTGAACTGGCAAACACGTTCCTTTCATGGCTATTTATACCCCGTCCGGTGACGTGTCGTTGTACGCGGTCTGTTCTGATTGGTTCCCGATGCGCGGTATTCCGGTCTGCTGACGTGGCTGTTTGTCGGTCATTGTTTGTTGTCTGGTCCAGTCGTAGTCTATTAATCTTCTTTATGAGTGGCTGCCAGATTGGTTTAATGTCTACGCTGGGTTTGCTGTACACTTTGCTGTTGTTGGTGATGAATGCCGCCTCCTTGAATTTCCTTCGAAACCAATGCGGTTCCTTGACAATAACCTTAGCGTCGTCCCAAGCTATTTTTGGTGCTCCGTCCATGTGTGGTCAGCTATTCCAGATTTTCCTGTCTCTGCTCGCTGAGTGTTGAGACGATGTTCTTTGATTCTTACTTCCAGTGGCCTTTTTGTTTCTCCAACATAGATTTTACCACATTGACATGGTATCTGGTAGATGCAGTCCTTTGTCTCTTGAGATTCATTCCTGGGCTTAGTTTTTGTTAGGATTCTTCTGAGGGTGGCAGTCCTAGAGAATCTCGTTTGGATCTTGTATCGCTGCCCTATTCTTTTGATTCCATCTGATATTCCTTTGACGTAAGGCAGAATGAGTAAGTGCTGAGATTCTTCGTGACTAATTCTTCTACTGTTGGTATTTTCCTGTATTGTTACTTCCACTTGCTTCTTTGGGTATCCGTTGTTTAATAGATCTTGTTTAATGATATTGAGCTCTCTTTGTAGTCCCTCTTGTGTGTTACAAATATTCCTAGCTCGGTCGACTAAAGTCCGGATGACGCCTTTCTTCGTGGCTGTTGGGTGGTTTGAAGTGTAATGTAAGTATTGACCTGTGTGAGTTGGTTTTCTGTGTACTGTTGTTTCTATTTTGGTGTTTCTTGTCGTTACTAAGACATCTAAAAATGGAAGGCAGTTGTTGCTCTCTTCTCCTTTCGTGAATTTTATCGAAGGTCGCATGTTGTTCAGATGACTGGAGAATGTTTCTAGTTGGCTCTCTCCATGGTTCCAGATGATGAATGTGTCATCTACATAGCGAAGCCATAACTTCGGTTTAATACTTGAACTTTCGATGGCAGTTGACTCAAACCATTCCATGTACAAGTTGGCTACAACCGGAGACAACGGTGATCCCATGGGCAGGCCTTCTTCTTGTTTGTAGAAGTCTGCCTTCTCTTGGAAATGGTTGTTCTTCAGACAGAATGTGAGCAACTCCATTATTCCATCCAGTGGAAGATCTGTCCTTTTCTTCAGTTGTTCGTCTTTCTGTCATACAGGCTCTCGATGTCGAAACTTAGCAGACGATCTTCAGCGTTTAGTTGTGTTTTTTGGAGTATTTCTAACAAGTGTTGGGAGTCCTTCACATAAGATGGTGTTCTTCCTTCCAATGGTTGTATGATGTGCAAGATTGTACGTCGGAGAGCCTCTCGAGCTGGTTATCGGTCGTAGTGGCATGTTATCCTTGTGTATTTTCGTCGTGATACTCAAAATTTTATAGACAATGGAAGTCCGAAATCAAACTTTTGATTATTATTCATTTAGGTATTCCCTTTAGGTCCAAATGTTCTCGGAATATTCTCATGTAAATTCTTGAATATTTTTCTTTGAGGAAAACATTACGATATGTGGCTATCTCGATGACGTTATGTGATTTTTCAATGTGCAAAATCTATCCATTAAGCAGCCTGATAATATTCAATATTCGATATTGTAATGATTGTGCGACGCTGCTAAGAAATGCAAACACGAAGCAGCATGAATGTTCATACTTTTTAGCTTGAAATAATCCATCAAATAAGCTCACAATGCGTTTTATTATTTAACGTTTTTCGGCATGGCTATAATTCAATTAAGGTAGCTGTTTTCCCATTCGTTGTTTAGCAAGCGGTGCTGTTACGTGGATTGCCTGCCATCCACGAACGTGCATATGGGGATCATGCAAACACAGAATTCAACGCTATTACAATCGATTTGTAGATAAATTCCTTGTGGCTCACCTTGAGGAATTTATGTTGGCATTAGAAGTTTTCCCTGAAACGTTTCCGCAAATCAGTGTAATTTTTTTTGAAGCACGCCCACCTACGATCAAAAGATTTGATAACTATTTTTATTTGTAGATTGTAGGTACTATTCCATTGCGTATGTATAAAATGTGTAATTGTGTATCACAGAAAAAGTTCCACTATACAGAATTTCCACTCCATCGATCCAGATTTGAGGAATAGAATATACATACTTAGAAATAAAATAGTCTATCACATGAAATATCTTATGGACATTTTGACGGCGAAGGTTGAGGTTTTCTAGGGGTTTGCCTTGCCACTAGTGCAAATGCAGGCGCCAAGAAATATTTCCCCTAGGAGAGAAAAAGAAAATATGATTCAACAGAAAAATATATAGGATAAATAGTATTCTAGATTTGAGAGCTATAGTTTTGTATGCATGATAGGATCTAGTTTGCTAGTTGACAAGTAACCTGGGTGCCTTTAGAAATCGTGTACCGTATTATTCTCATTATCTTGGTAGTAGGTAGTATAGGTACAACACGTCCTCTTTGTATTTTATCATGGTTATATAAATGCGACTAATACAGAAGGACTTCAGGAGATAAATAGTTTTTTTTGCTCTTCAGGTGATGTCGCGAGACTTTGAACTTTCTGTTTCTGCTGGGCACACAGATTTGGACTATGAGACTGACGATAGCAGAAAACAAAACAAAAAATCTGACAGTCCGACGATGATTTAAATATAAATCGACACGTGTCACTGTAAGAGAGTTTCATTTGTGAAGCTGTGTGTTAAATACACAAATATTACATCCGCATGATTGATTCGTATCATCACAGCATGTTGCGGTTTAGTTTTATGTTCACAAGTATCTATAAGAAATTGTGCAACACATCTACAGAGGAACAATGCCACAATTATTATTGTTTTATCAAATTCAGTTCTATTGGGGCTAACAAATTTTAAAAAAAAACTTCTAATATACTATAACAAGCTTTTAAGAGAAAATTAAAAGTATCCATTATTTTCAGTGCAACTGAATTGTTAGTGATGGTATGATAATAATTCACGCTTCGATTAATCAGTGTAGTTGTTTCATAAAGAACAATTATTTCTGTAGTTAATAATCGGCGCGATGCTCACTTAAGGGTTGACATCAGTACTTGCTTCGTCACCCCTTCGAATCGCGGCACGCCGCTGTAGGAACCAGATTATTCTATTACCACGTATCAACATCGGAGAGGGCTAATTTTGTTTAGTCTCAAAACATTTCATTGTTTCAAGTGGATCAAAAATTCAGCGGAAGGTTAATTACGGGGTTTCGTTGCTGCCGCCAACGCTAACGCCTGCGCTGCCAGGCGTCGTTTTCGGTTACAACCACGCGCCGCCGAGTGGCGAAGTATAACATCGATCCGTTGAACTGCCACCGGCATACTTTTTTTGCTTTCTAAGAGCACAACAACAAATGCTGCTGAAGTCGAGATTTTTTTAACCAATTTCAACCTAGCATGGTCAGTGAACGATTTCACTGTTTTCAGTCACAGTGTTTTGCACATAGGAGATTTATGAATGCCAAATTCCATAAAAATAGCACTGCGGTGATCATAAGTTCTTCTATAAGGTATATGGGGTTTATGAATAAAAATATAAATAAACATAATAATTGTGACACACAGGCTGAGGGGATAAATTGAGGCACTCCTACAGTATAGATGAGAAACCTGTGGTGTAGTCAATGGTGAAGAAAGAGAGATGCCGAATTAAAGAAGGATGTCAGGAAGGACTGGTAAACGTATAGGTGACCAAATCCCTAGATGGCAATTCAGAACTGAGAATAAGATCAGTACTATCAGAAGAGATCTAGTACATCTCATGCAATATACCAACAATAATAACAACTCAAAACGCATGGCAACAACAATAAATAGTAGTTGAAAATCCACATCACAACAAACACCCTTAACAGAAATATATGATTCAGTAAAACAGAGCTAGTCAACTTAGATACATAGAATTCAACGAAAGAAAGGATGCACAGGAGGAACAATCTCTGAAGAGTTCTGTAGAAGTGTATGGTCAGAACCAAGAACACAATGAAGACGCCATGGATCAGAGAAGAAGAAAAATAAACATCAACCTACCACAGAACAGTAAGAAATAATACTTTAACCACAAGAAATATCGGACACAATCAAAAACACCCATAACTGAAAGTGTCGAGACGCAAACAACATAAAAAAATTCTGATATATGCAATTCACATCAACATATGAAGTACTCGCAAACTAAATCAACAATGTGATAAGCCCAATAGGCTTCCTAAATTTCTGACACAAGGACATACATAAAATCCAAACAAAGTTGAGGATGTACGCTACAACTTATATTTGATAGCATGATTTTAGAACAGACCAAAAATTTTAACATCGTTTCATAGATTATAAGAAAGCATTTGACTCTGTACCCCATAACTGGCTAATCAAAGTTGTACAAATCTACAGGTTTAACCCATACTGGTTCCTTGCACAGTTCAAGCAACACTGGCGAACCAACACTTAAAAATAGAAACCGAGCACATCCAAGGAGAAATATTGCACATATAACGCGGTATCTTCCAGGGATATTATCTCAATGCCCTGTGGTTTTGCCTCTGTTTAAATCCACTCTCAAATGCATTCAACAACACAAGCTATGATTTCAACATCAGGTATCAGAAAACACACTAGCAGATGATCAATCCTTCTCTACATGGATGATATAAAGCTATGCGTGGCTACTGAGATGCAACTATAAGGACTACCTAAAATAACAGAAGCTTGCACGTCATACTGGAAAATAGAGTTCGGGAAGAGCAAGTGCGAAGTGCTCCATATCAATAAATGACAATGGAAGAACCATACCGGAGAGAAAACAGTGACTGATGGAACGCGATGAGACAAAACGTACAAGTATATGGGCTTCTATAAAAGCACGAACATAAACCATACACAAATCGAAGAACGAATTCAAAAACCTTCTTTTAAGACCTCTGAAAACAAAACTAAACTCTGAAAATTCAAGGAAAGCTATCAAAACATTTGTAATACTGGTCCTCACATACTCCTTCAGCAACATCAAATGGTCACATATTTACATAAACAATAAACATACTATTATCCGAACAAAACTCCGAAATACATAATGTAACACCCGCAAAGAAAGACTTACCATTGATAGAAATCGAGGAGCCAGTGGAATTATAGACATACAATCACTTCACACACAAAAAAATATAAGCACTCAGACATTCCTCTCAATGAAAGCTAACCAACTTCTATAGTAAAAGCAGACAAGAACCAAATATATATTTGATAGATATAATAGAAAAATATCTAACAGATTTCTCCATAGAAATAAAACGACTCTGGAAACAGGAAAAACTTATTATTATCCAAACACCAAACACTTTCACACCACACATAAAACAATTCGGACTAGACGAAAGGTTATTGAATTATTGAAAAAGGAGTTGCTCGAGTATTGGTTTGGCACAACGCGTCGGTACCTGATTTTAGCGCAATCTTGCGAGAAAAGTAAAGGTAATAATAATAATAATAATAATAATATTAATAGGAAGAGAAGAAGGGAAAAGTGAAGATAATAATAATACTCTAGGAGTGCTATAAGCCAGACACAGTCCTCCTCGACCACCAACAAAAGAAGATGTTCCTTGCTGAATTCTCGGTTCCTGTCGAGTTGATCATATTGATGAAAGAAGTACCAGGTGCACATCGTTTTATTTTCTCCCTTTATATAATAATGATAACAATAATATTCCCCTCTCCGGGGACTAGCAGCGAAACATTTCTATGGCTTGGATCTCGTTTTGTTGGAGTGTCTTGCCAGACGATCAAATAGGGAGATGCAAAAAGCAACTGATGCCACTGTGGAAGACTCAGTTCTCCATTACATCAGGTGGAACCCGTGTTAGGACAGAGCTGGTATCTTTCAGGAGAGGAGTTTTCTAGATAGATTACCTAAGTGCCTTGCTCTTCAGCATCTCACTGCTACTGTTGTCCATAGTGCTGAGAAATATGAGAGGAGGCACAAGGTCACCCGTCTATTTTATATGAATGACCTTAAACTGTATTCCTCCGGACAACGCAAACTATAAAAAAGGTTGTGCAAAAGTCTAGGCATGCTATCGGAACGGAGTACGGGATAGGCAAATACACAATGGTTCATCTCAAGAAAGGACGATTCGCTGAAAGTGAAGAGGAGAAACAGCTCGTTATAGAAGTATTTCGCGTCATCTACCAGAGAGACCTATAAAGGTATAGAGGTAAGCTTCAGGGTGGCGCAGCGCCATACCCAGGAAGCGAGTACGGTTAAAGAGTTTCTCCATTGCAAGTATTTCTAAGACTAAAGTTGCTGCCATAAATATGCTTGTAGTTCCACTGTTCTTATACACCTTTAGTGACATCTATTGTACTGTGGATGAGCTGCGACAACTTGACACTAAGACCCGATAAAGGACACCTAGGAGGGGATGGACTATTGAGTAAGGAGCATCTATCTGCATAGCAGTGTGGTACTGAGAACAGCTTGCACAGTTATGAGCTGCACCGATCCCCACATTCGCTTTGTGCGAAAATGCGGGGAGAGGAGCCATCACAGAGCTGGCTTCCGACCAACTTAAAACCCACATCAAAACTGCTGAAGTCAATTTCCTTCTAAGGCTTTACAAAGATAAGCCCATGCTTCTATAAATATCTAGAACAGCATGGCTTATTTAAGCGTTATCCTCCTCTTTCCTTAGGTCTAGTGGGGTGAAGTAAGAGACTGAGGGCTTCATAATGGTTTGCAAGGCTGGTGTCTTTGATACCTTGGTATACCTTAATATGGTTATGGGTATGGAAGTACTCGATACCAGCTGTAGAGCATGCCGACAGGCGCCAAAGAAGTTTATGCATCTTCTGTCAGCGTGTAGGGTGTACGCTGGCAGCGCTGAGGTACTACTACGATATAGCTGTGACACTTTTGCTACCCTACGCCCCAAGGGATATTGAGTCCGTGGTGGCGAACGAGAGATGCCGGATATACTGAAACTATTCGTTTCCCACGCCCCGACCCCAGACGGTTCAACGATATTGATTTTCGTCTTTGTTCATTTATCAGACTGTTGATAGCATTTTGAGATTTTTTTTTAATCTGCAATTATACCAGACTGAATTTAAGCCATATATTTACCAATAGTAAGTAAAAACGCCGATTTGTTTGAATCTAATAACAGTATAATGAACAACGGCTAGACTAGCTAGACTGAACATTTTAGAAAATAAACATCAACGAGGGGACTTCATAAAATTCTGATTTCATCGTAACGGAAATTGATATTTTCGAGCAGAAAATGGTCAAGCCTGAGCCAATCAATTTTCTAAGAAGTCTTCTACAAAGACAAGCCATTTGAATTTGGATCTTTTTTGATTGTTTGATGATTGCTCTGTAGCATTTAGACCAGTTTTGAAATACAGTAAAGCACTTTCCTTCTTTCCCATGAGTTATTCCGGGGGCAAAGACATACAGATTGGCCAACGTACACAAGTGACACGGTTTCTGTGGAAAATCCAAAAGTAGTGAATTCTTTTTTTACTTTCATTATCGTAAAACGTACAAACTAGTAGTAACAGTAGGCATAAAATGGCGATGATTGACTCTTATTCACGTTTTGCTTGGTGTTATTGCTCGGTGGAAAAATTAAAATGCTATTGCTCCGCCCCCAGATCAGTTCCGCCCCTGAGATTGACGTATGATTATGTTTGCAGCGGTGCAAATAATCACTCCGTCCCTGTATGATTCCATCATCTTCGTCCTCGTTCCCGTGCCCGCCCCTATTCTATCACCCCCGGTTCCCGTTAACCTAAAACAAACATTCAAATTATTTCAGAGAACGATTGTATTTATTAATGCGATGATATGAGGTATTGAATGTGGATTTAGCAGGCATTTGCGGTCGAACAATAGAGGGATTATTAACTATGTTATTGTTGGGCGTTACGCCGCGTGACGCCAGCCAGCCGGGAATCTCTAGAGACCTAGACGTAGTTGGAGAGATACAGAAGGAAGGAGATGCCCAAATCTCATGGGCAGCGGCGTGGTAGTATTTAGAGGGATAAAAAGTCAGTCTTCTTATACCTCAGTTCTATATTTTCCAGGTGATATTATTCAAGGTAGTTAAAATTTCAGGATTTGCAATTCTAGTCATATTTGATTGCTTTAGATTTAGATCACACAAAATTACATTTTTACTGGGACATAATGAATATTAATTTTGGAACATAACCAAATTGTAACCATGTGCGAAGGAATTAATACAAAATCAGATGATGAAGGACGATAATCTATAGCTGATGCCAGTTGCTAAAATTTTGGATTCCAATACATTCTGTGTAGATGGTCGAAGAACTGAGGGCAGACATAAAAGATTATCAAGAACAGAGAGCTGCAAAGCATTGAACTTGGAAGTTACTCAAGATGAGGTCATACAAAACCTACAGTCAGCTTGAAAGAAGAATTGAAGCATCAAGAATAAATTTTAAGCAACAGTTAGCAGTTACAGACATAAAGCAACATTAAGAAGCAGACCTGGCACAATCAACAGACCGACGCACGAAGTCAGACTGTCAGTGGCAGAAGAACACGTAATCACGAGGTTGTGGCAGATGTGAGGTGCGACCAATAGCAAGTAAAGCTATTACTGCTAGGCTGGAGGAACAGATGCAAGCCGTGTACCAGGCCTTAGCAAATCAAGATGAGAGGGCAGTGGTTCCACAAGATACTACCCCCCCCCCAGGTGGCCCCGGAAGCCGTTTGAGCGAAACTCGTTAATCCAAATGGGCTGCTACTTTCCAACAGGCGAGGCTAGGAGCAAGAGGCGCATGCATTGGCCCCGAACCCTTGCTGGGCATTAGCAGAGGCCAGGTTAGTAATGCCCTAGATGCCAGGGTATATAACGAACTTTCGAAAGCATGGTTGGAGAGAGACGACTGCAGGCAGTCCAACAGGTTCGTAGCTGGCCTCAACAAACGTGGGGAGCTATGGCTACTGAACCGGAAGAGGGATTTACTCCAGTTGTTAGTGGGGATCCTCACAGGTCCCTGCAGATTGAACAGGCACATGACACTCATAGGAGTGGTCAAAGACCCAATCTGTCAGAAGTGCTGGGAGGAGGACGAGACCTCGTTCCACTTCCTGGGCGAGTGTGCCGTATACAGCGGCCTTAGAGCTGAGGTGTTCGGCACAGCAGAGTTTGACAGGGAAGAGTGCTACTTAGCGGAATGGATGGACATCATGACCTTTATTGAAAGATCTGGAAGGTTCGACACTAGGGAGTTACCAGGTCTGCCATAGTTTTAGTGATGTTCCTCGGGGTCGGCAAAAAGGGCCAAAGCTTTGCCTCTCCATTACTACTACTACTACTACTACTTCCAACAGGCAGGTCTCACTTCAAACATAAACTCTGTCCACACATTTAGGCATTACTAGAGAGCATGTCAGCATTGGACAATTGCTTTAGATATCTCGGGTATGACTTACAAACATTTGGTGCGTGCTACTTCCATCGAATGGAAGACCTTGACGCTCAAGAATTCGATATTATCTGCTTCAAAGTATCTTCTATATGTTCGAATTCATTTGTTGCACTTAAAGACCAACGAGTAACAAAAATTACAGAGAGATTTTTGAGAATCTTTCAGTTACTGTGTATTCCTTAGAAACAGATCATCTCGACTTATAAATCTATTTGAGCGACTTCAACGTTCACAATACGTACTAGCTAAGGCATTCTAACAAAACAGACGTAAAGGGATATGAAGCTGAGGTCTTTGCTCTGAGCTGTGGTTTAACAAATAGTCAATAAACAAAACAACTATCCCTGACAATCACGAAGACTGCAAGCCTACTGGATCTTTATTGCAACCGACCACAATATCATTCCAACCCTTCACTGAAGGCCGAGACAGGACCAACCACACATTAAAACAGAGTTTGGCACTATAAAATCAGCAAAGTGGTTGAAAAAGGTCGAATACTAGAAAATGAATATATGGTATATAAGTTCAATTTTCGTACCAGAAACCATTTTATAGCTTCATTAATGCTGGATTGTTGAAGAGAATATTATTAATAATAACAATGTAATCTCTCTGATTATGATCGCAATTTATTTTGCGATTTTGTGAAGAATTGGCACAAGGTATAATTCATTTCAAATTTATTTATATAGCGAAGTGTATACGTTGTAAATTGAAATGAACCCCCATTTTGGCATTTCACTAGCGCCGTAAGTCACCTGCTAGTTCACAGGGGATATAAAACGTAATGAGCTGTCAGCTGCTGTCTTCGACATGAGTGTTTTTACTTACTTTGATAGATAAGCAGTTCACTAAATAGTTATTACGTCCATTAGTAAACTTAGGGTCGGTTTTGTCGACTAACAATCCGTTTAGATTGAATCGATGAGATGAGATCCCATCAAGCTCCACCAATAGGCTTTGAAAAACCTCGGCTAAAAGTCCAATTGTGTTTGACTATGAAAACTAACCTTTCAAACTTATTAGATGACAGATTGGTATTGAAATGTCATTAGCTTAAGGAATATTGTTTAAAGAAAGTATACTTTCAGGACGAAATCATGTATTTTCGATAGTACTGCAAGTTTCTAATATTTTGTTGTGGCAATACCAAGTTCTGTTTAATTTGAAAATAATCTAGCAAAAGTATCTGTTTACATTTTTAATCATTGTGACGTTGGTATCGTTGGTCATGCATCTGTGGATACCCTGACCAAGTGGAAATCCAAATACCTTTCGTCTGGGTCTAGCAAACGAAGCCTCGATAAACATGTGTTTATATATACCCTAATAGGCTAGCTAATAATATCCATAGCTACTTTTAGCGCTGTTTTCTATAATTAATTATTTTATTTGTTTGTGCTGTACTTTAAAGACGATGCAGATACCTTCAAATATGCTTATTGTGGATACCTAACTTATATACACTATTCTTCAACAAAGAAGTGAATCTTGCATATTGCATAGTGTGATTTCTTCGGCGACAGCAACAAATGGAGTCTTTGCTCTCCCGCAAGAACAAGGTGGGGTCATCGAACCCAATCAACGAACTCAATGTACGTCGTGTTCCAGCGCTTTCACGTGCTCTGTGAAGTTGTCGTATTTGAAAGACACTAAACTATGTGCTCCTAATTCTTGGAGAGAATAAAAAATGAAGAAACATGAAAGAAATCATATTTAACCCGAACAAAACATCAACTGAGAAAACTTTCCATCATCAACCCTGTTTTCCCCTATCTTCCTCAGGGTTTAAGTGGACTTGGTCGGTGTGATGTCTGCATTGTACGGCACTACTTGACTCTCCTTTGTTTCGATGCAAATATGATGATTGTGTTTCCCTTCAGAATCGGTGTAAGCAAGAGACGAGATTATAGTCCAAGAGTGGTAGGAAATAGACGTGTCTGTCTACCGATAAAATTAACCTGGCTGAATTTCATAACTTCTTTCATCATTTTCATTAATTGGGAAAGTACCTTGCCTGTATCACCACAAATTAATCAGACACCATCATAAGAGATGTTCTGCTATATACTTCATAAATTATTAACGAAAGACTACATGTTTTCTAAGAGGTTCCATCTCCGGATTGCATAATCATTGAGCCTTATAATTACCTTTACAAAAATACGCAGAACGGAGTTTTCCAGAAATATAAACATTAGGCAACTCATAGTGAGATCCAATAATAGTAATTTATTTACAGGAAGCTTTCTTTCGAATGACATGCAAGTTTGGTGGGGAGAAATTATATCAGCAAAACAAAAACTAAACTTGATTATTTTAAGTAAGTAAAAATAAAAAATCATTCTGACTGGAAACAAATATATATTCAGATGAAATTTTTGTAATTTGTACTAGTTTCACACCAAGAAAAAACATACAATTATAAAATTATATACATCTAAGAAAATAACTTCATTATATATATATATATATATATATATATATATATAATACAGCTCAATTCATCTCTACGACTCTAGGAAGCATAATACTCTAAAGCCGAGGATACATCTGAGCAACGTTGCCATTCATTCGCATTTGTTTGCACTTGTTCGCATTCATTCGTAAAGTGTAGAATGACCGTCTACTTTGTGGTCATTTGCAACGAATAAATTTTGGTTTGAATGTCCAGCGCAGCGAACAAACGTTCTATCGTCTGTCGGTAAAACAGAAAAGATCAAAAGGAAATCCGAGTTGCGAATGTATGCAAACGTTGTTAGGCGTTCAAATGTGGCAGTGTCGAAAATAGTTTGCAGTACTTCGCTACAATTCGACGAGAAAGGGTGTTTTTATTTTCGTTTGTGAAGGAAAAAATATGAGTGAAAATCAGTTAGTAGTGGCCTGTGTTTCATAAAGCATTATCAATAAGATCATAAAGCGACGTAGATAAAACAATAGAAGAAAACAGATACTTATTTGGATGAGTGATTTATATTTAAGTAGAACTAGATACTATGGTATGCACTTACTAGCCGATTTAAATGATACGTTTTTCAAAAATTTTCCAGAATGTCTCGAGAAGATTTCAGCATCCTTCTGGAAATGATTAAACCAAAAATTATTAACCGGAATACAAAGTTCAGAGAAGCTTTACCACCAGAAGTCAGACTTCTATTTGTTTACGATTTCTAGCTAGTGGGGATTCGCATCAAGGTCACTATTTTATTAAAATTAAATAAATCAACACGTAGGTACGAGATGTACATCCATCAGCTAGTCTTCCCGCGAATGAATGGAATGCTAGCAAATGCTTTTTGATGAATATAACTATACAGGGAACTCGTAGATGTGTCAATCTACCAAGCAACTTTGCCCTGAATGACTACGAATTAGCATCAATGATGGCAATAACAGCGAATGCGAACGAATGGCAACGTTTAAACTTTGAATGAATGCACCATTTTCGGTAAATATGTTCTGCTCGGTTAGAAAATTCATATTTTATAATGTTTTGAGCGACATATTAAGCAAATAAATTAGAATCACACGCGTCTAAGTCTCTAAAATGAGATATGAAGTAGCCATACATCATAGTCATAGGGAAATTCTAATAATCTTGGATTATAACTGTGCCGCCCGTCTTCACTCTCACACAGCTGTATTATCAACAAGTCGAGCTGCTCTTTTCATATAAAGTTTCGCACTTGGTCGTGCCCTTAATAACTGCCAGCGACACACGAATGGATTTTCCCATTGTATTCTCATTTCTGGGGCGCGGTTCTCGGTTCCATTATGATTTGGATCGTATTGAAAGCGGATGTGTATCATGATAGGAAGAAGTGATAACGTTCAAGCACTATGCAATTATGGTGGATGCTTCTGACAGATTCATTCGAAATCATGATGCTGTTATGAGTTTACTAGAGGCCGATTCAAGTTTCATTTAAGGAATTTTATTTTCTATAAGAAAATAAACGGCGAAATAATGGAAATACTTGTTTATCAGACAAAAAACGATTTTTTGGAAATGATAATATAAAATTCTAATTGATCATTATTATGGAAGTCAAGCTAATTATTATTTTCAAGTTTATGTTCTATACCTCTGCTACCTTGAGTAAATGTATAATGAATTTAGAAAACTAGTGGCGTACGGTGAAATTTCAACATCTATGTACCGATCTGTTTCTGAAATATTTATCTATTTTCGAAGGAGAATAGGAATATTTGCAAAAGTATCTCCTGCTCCCCAGAATTGCTTATTGGATTTTTGATACATTTGAATGTTGAAAAATTACGTTCTACTGATGAACTTGAGGCCGATATTGCCAATACTAATTCACACAATTTCGACATTTCAGTGTAGACGTTTCCTCTTTTAAATATTGTATTAGTTATTCAGCGTTACTTTTGCATTAATGTCATCAGGTTCCAAATAACCTTTAGTTCGAGTCGCAGTAACACCTGGTCGCACAACTGGCCATGAAGAACAAGAGGACGCACCTTCTAAAAAGTTTTTTGTTTGAATGGATCAAAATTGCGGATTTCGAAGACATTAAAATCATTTCAACGTCTGGCCAATAATTTTATAGAAGAGACGTCTGTATGATGTTTGAACATTTCCAAGCCTGTCTGTTCAAACACGCTCCCAGAATAAGGCAGTCATATCTTTTTCGGCATAACATGGACTCAAAATCATCCACTGTATTTTTTCAGATGAAAGCAATATAATTTGTCCTAGTTCACAATATATATGAAAAATATTTTCCGAGAATGAATATATGCCTGAAAACATGTTCAAAAAATAATTAGGTTCACAATCTTTTTCCAAACATCCCCTGGAATTATTTATTACTTCTGACACCCACGTTTCATTATTTTCTATTCTAGTCTCAAGTAATTTGATCAATGACATCGATTTTCAGAGAGAGTGAATACAGACATTCACTTCACATTCCAGGAAGTGTCCGAATATTGCGTATGTTTCAATCACAATCCTCGCAATGACACGAACTGTTTTAAACGTACAGCGGAGTTAAGGGTTGACTGGCTACGCTGCTACGAAGGTAGCAATCCGCTCCATAGGGTGAGTATTAAACTCACACCTGGTCAATAATCATAAGGACTTATACAACAATTGGCAGATTGGAAAAGAAACAATGCGGTAGTTGAATAATGTCTCTTCGTTGTCTCTGACATTTTATAGGAGGCATAAGGTCATCCATATTATAGATAATAACATTTACTTGCTCCAAACAACGTCATTTTAGCTGCTGTGTGCGTGCTAGCTTCTAATAATAATAATAATAATAATAATAATAATAATAATAATAATAATAATAATAATAATAATAATAATAATAATAATAATAATAATAATAATAATAATAATAATAATAATAATAATAATAATAATAATAATAATAATGTTTATTTCCAACACATACATACAAAAAACGTGACACTCGTCATCAATAGCCATTTGAATTTTGACACTATGTGTCAGACAATTCTAAAACACCCGTAAGAATTTCTTAGATTTTGATTTACAAATTCTTGGTTCTAAATGCTTAAATGAGTCAGGAACCTGATTGTATAACCATTAAACATTCTCAAAGAAAGTTGTTTGATGCGGTGGTGGACATATATAACTAGAGACTAACTATAAGATTACAAACGATAATTTTTTGAAATGCTTTGACGATTGGAAAAAGCATTGGCACAAGTGCATTATATCCGAGGGGGATTCCTTTGAAGGGGACAAAATACAAATTGATGAATAAATAAATATTCTTTGAGAAAAATGAAAATTCATCTTCATCACACCTCGTACATAGACTGAAGAGTCCAAGGTCCAAGGATCGATCCTTGAGGCACCCCACAATTCACAAAGCCTTCATTTGACACAACTTCCGTTGCAACGTAGTGTGTGGTTACATAAAAAGCTGGACATTAGCTTTGTTGCTGTTTCGGAGAAGCCAATGAAATGTAAAATAGTTAGTAGCATCTCATGATTAATTTTATCAAAGGCTTTTGTAAAATCCAACGATGCACGTGTCTGAAAACCTGGCAATTACGATCACGCCGCGCAAGCGTAAGCGGCGTTAATTCTCGATTTCTCAGTAACTTCTCATCGGCGGTTCCGGGGCTTCCGGGTTTCTTTTGTAAGAAAATTAGCAAAAGTGGGAGCCCAAAGAATGTTAATGAAGTTGTTTCGCGATTTGCATGTTTCTTATTAATGCCACACAGCGCGGAGCTCCATCAAGTTCTGCTCCATTAACTCCGGTTAAACTTTGATTATCTTCCGAATGGTTAGTTAATTACAAATTCAGATTCGGGATCCGAGAAAAAGGGAAATTCGCTTCTTGGAGTGTTATGACCCACCGTTTTCTCCATGATATTTTATTACTTCACTAATTATCTCGATACAGTGGCGTCTTTAGAAAATAAAGTTCATACGAGAATTCAAATGAGTAATTTTATGAAAAGGAAATTGTTCAAAATGTGCGGAATAAAAAAATTGAGTTAAGTGGATTGACTCAGAACTTCCAACAATGTTATTCACTTAGAAAGAACATTTCCTGGCATAATGAAAGCAGACATTTACGAGGTCTCCTCGTAGATCCTCAATTTTTTAACAAGTGACAAAGTAATTATTTTTATTGATATTTGACAGTACTTTTGGATGCTGCATTTGTAATTTTCATTATGGATGTTATATTACGTAAGCAAAATTGCATAAAACAATGAAGAATGCAAGTACACTATAAGAGTATTACTGAAACTTTGGAGTTCACAAAATATGGTATTAGAGATTGAAAACAACTAGTCTTTTTGAATACGATCTGAATTTAACAGATACTTCCAAAACACGTGAAAATGTGGTTTGAGTACGTCAACAATGATTATTGCTTCGCCGTCAATACACCAATTTCAAAAAAGGAAGCAGTAGGACCTATTACGTGAACATGCTATATCCTTTCTAATATTCCATCTCTATTGAAATTACGCGTAGATAAGTACTTCTTCTACAGAATTCGAGTTTTCCAAAATTTCTGTAGTTTACAATATTTTGAAGAAGTCCTACTCCATGTAAATCAACAGTTCTTAGATCTGTTCGAAATCTTCAAAAAACTGATACCGTTGCACATAAAATACAGAGTAACGCTACTCGACGCATTATTTTTAAATGTTGAATTGCTTTATTGTGTGTTGTTGTGAAGTGTTGTGGCTACGTTTGGGGCTGAGTTGTTCTGCGTGTCTGTTGTTTGTGTCCGTGATCAGTTCTTTGGCGGATGAGTTACTGGATTTAACTGTATTTATTTTGGTAGCTACCAGATTTTTTATCGTATGTAGTTCCAGGGGTGTACGTCGATTATTATTTACAATGACTCGTTCGTGTCACTAGCCTGTAGAGATAATTTCACGTTTTTTAGCGGTGCAGTATCTGTCTTTGTTTACCGGCTTGGAGGTCGCCGGGTGTACCGGCAGAACATCCGTACCTAGGTTGTGTGCAGCGGGTTACTGATGTTTTCTGTGAAGGTTCTGGTGAGTTTAAGTGGCGACCTCTACCCGTCGTTGGCGAGTTTTAAAATTTACATTATAAACGCATTTCCACTATTACCTGGGGAAAGGATATGTTACCCACTATAGAGCCCCGGCGCTGTGGACTGGTAAGGCTACACTTTAACAGGATGTCGCACGGTGTCCTGAACTCCATAGTTGAGACAGACGATACCTCTGTGCCATTTATCCTCTCCATCTTCTTTTGTCGGTAGTCAAGGATAGTCAAGAAATTTTTTTTATGGGATGATATAAATATAATGAGTGATCTTGTATCTCCGGTAATTGGATGTGCCACAGATGTAATTCCTCATGTCAACGCATTGGAAAATTCCTTACGTAATGGTTTGAGATACAATGGTTTATGAACAAGTTCTGCATACTACCAACTAACTTTTGCCTTGACCTTTTTTCATATCTGCTGAGAAATACCAAGTTTCCAGCTTGGAAAATATGCATGTACAAGATTCTAGTAAGCAGCTTACATCATTCGTTTTCCAGATCTCGATTCGGCTCTCAACAAACCAAGCCAGAACCAGCAAGTGTTTATGATATCCAGGCCACATTCAAAATCCTTTCGCCTGAGTATTTTTGTTCGAAGAGGTTTCGGCTGTAGTAAAAGTGCATCTAGAGGGCATCTACGCAATCAGTTGTCAACGCCTGCTCTATGTTTAATGGTCGCTGTTGAAAAAGAGGAGAAGTTATTTCAGATTTCAACATCTTCCAACCTCTTGCGTTTAACATCAATATCTCTTCAAGACAATGTTTTTGTTATTTTACAGGAGAACGCGATAGGCCAATTATCCTTGCTATATTACATCAACTGGATATACGGCATCCTTTCTTGTGTGCCTACTGGATTTTCGCTTCACACATTTCTTCACGTCTTGTTTAAATTTAACGATTTTCAGAATCTGAAATTCCTAGGTTTGAAATTTAAATCAATCCTAGATTTATTTATATAAACTGAACCGACTATTCGTATTTGCACCCCGATGTTATCACATAAACAATTAAGCGGGCATCGTTTTGGCTTCCACCGAGATAGAATTCATCCGGTTACTTGAGAGAACATAATTGGGTTTCTTTCACTAATTCATTCTGAATAGTTCGCGTATGGGTGCCATGAAACGATCCATGTTGCGTATTATTTATTCTCCTTCCATCAATTTGCTTATGGGGCTTCAAACCGGGTTAGGGTAACATGAATGAACACGAGAGTAAGGGGGTTTTATTAGACGCCAGATTCTTTCTGTAAAGCATTAAATTAAGTGATTTACTTCTATGGAATTATACTCATCATCATATATTCTACTACTAGAAAAAGATGGAGACAGGTGTTGTTTGAAACTTGTAGACAAGGTGGATTTATCAAAAGTTTGATTTCAGACTTCCATTGTCCATAAAATTTTGAGTGTCACGACGTTTCGATTGATATGCTATCTTAAATCGTCTTCACGTGAACTGGAGAACACGTTCCTTTCACGCCTATTCATACCCCGTCCGGTGACGTGTCGTTGTGCGCGGTCTGTTCTGATTGGTTCCCGATGCGCGGTATTCCGGTCTGCTGACGTGGCTGTTTGTCGGTCATTGTTGTCTGGTCCAGTCGTAGTCTATTGATCTTCTTTATGAGTGGCTGCCAGATTGGTTTAATGTCTACGCTGGGTTTGCTGTACACTTTGCTGTTGTTGGTGATGAATGCCGCCTCCTTGAATTTCCTTCGATACCAATGCGGTTCCTTGGCAATAACCTTAGCGTCGTCCCAAGCTATTTTATGGTGCTACGTCCATGCGTGGTCAGCTATTCCGTCTCTGCTCGCTGGGTGTTGAGACGATGTTCTTTGATTCTTACTTCCAGTGGCCTTTTTGTTTCTCCAACATAGATTTTACCACATTGACATGGTATCTGGTAGATGCAGTCCTTTGTCTCTTGAGATTCATTCCTGGGCTTAGTTTTTGTTAGGATACTTCTGAGGGTGACATTCCTAGGGAATCTTGTTTGGATCTTGTATCGCTGACCTATCCTTTTGATCCCATCTGATATTCCTTTGACGTAAGGCAGAATGAGTAAGTGCTGAGATTCTTCGTGTTTAATTCTTCTACTGTAGGTATTTTCCTGTATTGTTACTTCCACTAGCTTCTTTGGGTATCCGTTATTTAATAGATCTTGTTTAATGATATTGAACTCTCTTTGTAGTCCCTCTTGTGTGTACAAATACTCCTAGCTCGGTCGACTAAACTTTGAATGACGCCTTTCTTCGTGGCTGTTGGGTGGTTTGAAGTGTAATGTGAGTATTGACCTGTGTGAGTTGGTTTTCTGTGTACTGTTGTTTCTATTTTGGTGTTTCTTCTCGTTACTAAAACATCTAAAAATGGAAGGCAGTTGTTGCTCTCTTCTTTTTTCGTGAATTTTATTGAAGGTCGCATGTTGTTCAGATGACTGAAGACTGTTTTTAGTTGGTTCCAGATGATGAATGTGTCATCCAAATAGCGAAGCCATAACTTCGGTTTAATACTTGAACTTTCGATGGCAGTTGACTCAAACCATTCCATGTACAAGTTGGCTACAACCGGAGACAACGGTAATCCCATAGGTCGACCTTCTTCTTGTTTGTAAAAATATCCTTCTCTTGGTCTTCCCTCCACTGATGTAGAACCAATTTCAAAATATTTTTTTTCGGCGTGGCATAAAAAATATTTTGAAAATCAGCAAAAGGTGACCCTCCATTTTCATTTAGCTACGTTCTATGATGAAATGAAATTCCATATACGTAAAAAAAACTGGAGTCCAATACATACGAGGGTCACGCTAAAAGTATATATTCCTAATATATACAAGTACAAACAAGTTTGCGCACGCAGCTATTTTGTCTAAAGTTATAAGTGCTTATACGCAAAGGCAGCGTTTGAATCGTTCAGTAGTATCCTTGCCACGGTCTCGAATGCATCTAAGTGTTGGCCAAATTTTAACGTAATGGAATGGGTAGTCGCGATTATCGAGCCATGATTTTGTATGACTATGAAAAGGAACTAAAACAAGCGGAATGTCACGAAAGTTTCGTAAGTTGCTTTGTTGTTAATTACAGTTTTTAATTGGTTTAATTGATAATGGGCACAGTAAAAACATTTTTAATATCGTAACCAGAGACGAAACATGGTTATATCATTATGATCCTGAAACTAAACAGCAGTCATCAGTTTGGTGCTTTGAAAGTGAGCAGCCTCCAACGAAAATTCGTCGTTCCAAGAGTGTTGGAAAGAAAATGGTCACATCTTTTTTTTTCCAAAAATTGATACATCACAACAGTGTCAAAGGACAGGTTCAGTTACTTCTGAATGGTATATAACCAAATGTGTTCCTGTAGTCTTCCAAGAACTATGCAAGAGCCGTCCAAAGACTGGTCTGCGGGGTATCCAATGGCACCATGACAACGCACCCGCCCAAAGCACCGCTAGAACACTCGATTTTTTTGCTGAACAGGGTGTCAAACTGTTGTCTGACCAACCTTATTTTCCTGACCTAGTTCCGTGAGACTTCTTTTTATTCCCTAAGATCAAAGAAAAGTTACGAGGTCGCCATTTTTCCACCGATGAAGAGGCAAACGCTGAATTTGAGGAGGAAATTAGCAACCTTTCAAAAGAACATTGGTCACAAGAATTTGACAAGAATTTGACAAGACAGAATACAGTTTTTTTGTAGTTTTGCTGTACCTAAAAACTTTCCGCACTCATTTACAAAATATGCACATATTAAAATTCTATCCGTCATAACAAAGTTTCACTTTACACGCCAACTGGCCAGGAAGTATTGTAATCGGAGTTGTCAGAAAACAAAAAACGACACCAGTCGACCAAGCAACTTTGAAAAATAATAATTGGAGAGGGTGGCTGGGAATCATAATTTTCGACGGTCTAATGATTAATTTTTCGGTCAAACATGGAACAACATAATGCTTTGGATGATTACTTGTTTATCAGAATAATGATGGTCATATAGCAATCCATGAAAATATGTTTCTCAGAAGTATGTTGTTTCGGATGTTTTTCTGAGTCGTTCATCGTCTGATATTGCTTCGAAAATCGGTTCCGTAGAGATGGCGTTAGAGTTAAAAAAATTAAAAAAAACCTTAAACTCCGTTTTTGGACGAAGAGCTTCATCCTCCAACGCTTAAACATTGACTGAAACCTGAGACATGAAACGGTTGCAGCATATAAATACTCGTAAATATAATATTGGTGTCCGGATCTATACAGGTTTTCACGCTGGTTATGTTGCGTCGATGGATCGCGGAATTCCCAACCCCTCTCAACCCACAAATATTCTTCCATTATCAGATGTATCCGAACAAATGTCAAAAAATGAATTTACTAAAAAAGCGATTACATTCTGTGTTTCTGACTGATTTGATTGGAGTATTTAAGGAGCAAACTCTCTGGAAATATTATTTTTATCCTCCTATGATACAACATATACAAAATAAATACGTGGGTCAGGTTCTGTCCAATTAAATGAGTCACATTACGTTGAAGACAATATCCTCTAAGGTCCTAATTAGCATCCATCATATTGAAATATCATTGAATTATACAGTGTCATCAAAAGTTGTGGAAGAGAAACAAATTTTCAGCGACGACTTGTATCTTCATAAGGGTGTTTTGTGGAACCTTTTTGATAGGATATTATTCAAATTTGTCATATATTCTATTTAAGGTCAATGGGTTGCCGGCAGTTTTTATTTTTATGGTAATAAGGCACTGAAAAAGTCAAGGTCTATAATTTATTACTTTATCTCAGTGATATATTTTTAGTTGAATGTGGATTTTGTTGATCAAAAATTCAAGGAAAAAATATTGTTCTCAAGTATTTTGGTTCCGTGAACCTGAAACATAATCGATAATGGGTTTGGATGTCTAGTTACGCCACTGAGGCATCCAATAACCAGCAATCGAATCACTTTATTTACTCACAATTACAAAAAAATAGTGATTTGGTGTTTCAAGCCTGCAAACCTCTTGAGAACCTCACAGTCACCGAGTAGGAGCAGCACCGTGGGTGGTTTGACGATGTGTCAGCGACTTTTTGTGTTGACAAAGATGCGCATCGTCGTCGCCTTATATTTACACGCATAAATTTTTTTCGAATTATTTGATTTCGATGTCTATACTACACTTCTAGTTTGGCTCAAGATTTAATAGTACATTTATTTATAACTGGGGATATGTATGTATTGCGTGGATCTATAAATAACAAAAAGCATAAATATAATTTGAATCCATACTATAAGTTTATTGATCAATATTAATTCGAGTGGTTTTCAGCAATCTGCTCACTGCTTCCCATACACTGATTTCAATTGTTGAAATAGGCACATCTTACATTGAATCAATGTTTACAGAAACGTTTCATTTTCTTCACTATCGATAGAAATTCGTTTATGTGCGATTTTCAGATAGCTGTGATTTTTTATGTCTAGACTTTGTTCATTATTCGAAATGATTTCTTTTGATCAGAAAATTATAAATATGATAAATTTCATAGTGGATACATCACAACGGTAGCCTTGGAAAATGAAAGGACAGTTACTTCTGAATGGTATATAACCAAATGTGTTCCGGTAGTCTTCCAAGATCTATGCAAGAGCCATCCAAAGACTGGTCTGCGGGGTACTCAATGGCACCATGACAACGCTCCCGCCCACAGCGCCGCTAGAACACTAGATTTATTTTTGCTGAACAGGGTGTCAAACTGTTGCCTCCAGACCTAGTTCCGTGAGATTTCTTCTTATTCCCTAAGATCAAATAAAAGTTACGAGGTCGCCATTTTTCCACCGATGAAGAGGCAATCGCTGCATTTGAAGAGGAAATAAGCAACCTTTCAGAAGAGCTTTGGTCACAAGAATTTGACAAGTGGTTTTACCGAATGCATAAATGTATCGAGGTAGGGGGAGAATATGTTGAAAAAACAGAATAAAGTCTTTTAAAAAAACCTTTACCTAGTTTTTCTGTATCTAGAAACTTTTAGCGTGACCTTCGTACAGACCTCTCTCTAGACCGCCAGGCTATACTGACGAGTCTATGGTAAAGATGAAACATGCATGTCCATAGCAGATCTCATACATAGTGGAGACCATTCACTTAATATTTCTACGTGCCTGCTTCATTGTGATGAAACCCGATAGCTGAAGGATTTGGCCGTACAATAGTTCGGCATTCAGGTAATGTTATTCATAATCTGATTCGTGTTTACAAAGTATCAGAAGAGTAATCACGTCCCCATATATCTGAACCATTGAGCTTGGACTGGACCTACCTCGACTCTTTCCTCTTTGAGGTCCACCTTCATGGCTAGCTGCTCCCTGAGCACCACGTCCGGGTAGTGTGTCTGCTCAAAGGTAGCCTCCAGCTGTTCCAGTTGCTCTTCGCTGAAGATGGTGCGGTGCCTACGTTTGCGCTTGGCGGCCGCTGCGGCTGCGGCTGCGGCGGCGGCTTGGTGGTGGTGATGGTGGTGATGCGTGTGGTGGGGATGGTGACCGGCGGTGGCCGCTAGTGAAGCCGCCTGAGTTGCGGCAGCTAGCGCATGCACATAGCCCGGGTACAAACCAGGATAGGCCATGGCTGTTAAATAAGATAGTTGTCAGGTTAGTAACACGCTCAAATAAAAAAACTAAAAGCTTTTTAGAAAACACATATTTTCACATTCATTTAATCAACTTGAAAAACCTTTGCTGCCTACGCAAACGATACAATATTTTGATCCTATTATGGAATATGTCACAATAGCCTTGATACCATTAGCATTGCTGTATTTTACACTCACTACCTTTAATGACTGCTATAAATCGCGCTTTCAGGAACACAGTTTTAATTCGAATCAAATGCATTAACGGTCCGATATTCTTCCATTATTTGTAGCTCATTTTAAGGGCTTGTTGAAAACAGAACTGTTATCCTGAAAACAGCCATAAATATAAATATTAATGTCATATTTTCTAAATCAATTTTGTCATTTTGTTTTGTACTTTGATAAAGGCAGCCAAGGCAGCCGAAATGTTAGTAAATATTCATTCATACGTATGAGGTTTCAATTATCGGCCAGCGAAAAATATAGTAAATCACAGACACAACAATACGATATGTTTTAAAAGATACTTTAACGAAGTGCTGTCACACAACAGACGATAGACAGATACACCGACAGACTGACAGATCAGCAAAAAAACGTATTAGCACTATATGATTTTTTTTGTATATATAATGATTGCCTCGATTATTGAGGCATGAAGATTGACTTCGTCTTTTTCGTTTTTTACTGAACACCATACAACACCTAGTTGTTATGCCAAAAAATTGGCACAGATTTCAGAAATAATAATAAAAAATTCACATTTAAGATCATGATTTTCCTTACTTTGTCCTGTACTGCGAAATTCTAAAGATGAAAATTAATGGTTCTGTGCCATCTACTTCTTTAACCAGCCCCCAAAACTAGTTGATTTTTGAAACTTGAATCAGAAGTTTGACGGTTTTTGAGATCCCCAACATCGTGGTGACGGTGCTAGAGGAATGTGTCTTAAACATGCAGCATATCAGGTATCCAAAAGGACGTAGTGGGTACAGCCAACGACATCCCGGAACTATCTCTTAGATTATTACCAGTCTTTACTATGTAATGTGGCCTGTTTCAAGTCAAGTGATCCATAAGTATATGGCAAAGATGCAGTTCCGTCGGAAAACCAACAATACAGGTGATGGAGGACAACTTCAAACACCGAATATCACCGCATTTAATTGATGCCAGAAATCACTTAATAGCGGCAATGACAGCAAAGAAAATCACAACCAAAATTCAGAACAGCTTCTCGTGTGCTAACTTCTGTCATTCGTGTATATGGCCATTGAGGAGAGAGAGAGAGAGATAGAGGGAAGAAAGAAAATGCAGCTATAGACAGCTATAGACCTGGACAAAAACATCACCAATGATCGTCAGTATGGGTTCCGCCTGCATAAATCCATGAGACATGCTCTTCTCTACATCGCCTAAATAGAGCTATCGAACTTTGTGGACAATCTCGAGTCGTCGCACTTGATATATAGATTTTCGATATGGTGTGACATGAGACCCCTAATCAAACCTGCTGCCAATGAGGTTGCCACCAGGTCTATACCAATTGTTGGATAGTTTTTTCAGGGACCCATCCTTCTTGGTGGTGGTGAAGGGATATGCTTCCGAGGTATTTACTTCAAGGCCGGAGATCTCCAGCCATCTGTTTTTTACTGCATTCACTCAAGAATATTGTATTCATCGGTATAGCTATTATTACTCTACAAGGACTGGGCTCAATCTAAAGAAGAGCCATAATTCTGACCTTACAAATTACCTGTAGAGTCTAAAACATCGGAGAAAAGTGGTACATCTGTCTATTCTCCCATGGTAAATTTTCGACAGATCTGTCTCGCATAATGAAATTAATGACCAGCAGTACAAGCACTAGCGAATTGTTAGACTGCTCATCATTAATAGGATCCATCTGTGTGATTGCTCGAATTGGAGAATGTTCTTTAATAATTTATTTTTATTGTGTCAATACCAAGCTGGCAATATATATATATACTTAATAGTAGAAGAAGAAGAAGAAGGAGAAGAAGAAATTTATTGAAATAGGATAACCCTGATACATATTCCGATAGAATACAACACAATAATACAAAAAAAAATCATACATCAAATATATAAAACAGAAACAATAGATATTAGTACGTACTTCAAATATTCACATTTATAAAAATTTTAAATGGACATTGAGATTGTATCAAGAAAACCAAAAAATAATCATGGGATAATATGTTTGAGTAGTTCTCTCTTAAAAATACTAGAAGTTGAACTTTCTTTAATAAACCCAGGCAAATTGTTGAATGCGTCATAACCTTTAAAAAATAATGAGAGCTTTTTTTGCTTGTTCTTGAAATGTAAATATTACAATTTTTTCTTGTTGCGTAAGAATGAATATCACATGTGTAATTAATACGATCTATTAAGTAACTTGGTGTCATTCCTTTAACTATTTTGAAGATACAAATTATTGTTAGATAGAAAATTCTCTGGGAAATAGATAAAAACGATAAAGAACTTAACATAGAAATAATAGGTGTTAAACGATCACAATGTAAAATGATTCTCATGGCACGGTTCTGAAGCTTCTGTAGCTGAGCAATTTGATTTAGGTTAAATAGGTATAAAACTGTTGGACAATAGTCAAAATGTGGCTGGATTATGGCTTTATAGACTGTTAACCTTGTTTGGAGTGAAAGGAAGTTAGAAACTCGTGGAAAGAAGTATGATTTTTTCGAAATTTTTTATAGATATACTCAAAATGTCGATCAAATTTTAAAAAGTTGTCCAACTGTACTCCCAGATATTTGATTGTATTAACTATTTCAATTTTTTCATTGTTAATTCCAACATTGATATTATTTATATCAATAAGTCCATATTTATATTTGGTTGTAATAATCATTGCTTTGGTTTTACCTAAATTTAGTTTAAGTGAGTTGATTTTCATATAACTATCAACTTTACTCAAAATGGTATTCATTTTATTAATAGTAGTTTCCAAGTCGCCATCAGAACATGCCAATATAGTATCATCTGCAAACAGATTAATGAACTCACAGTCAACAGAGAGATGTATATCATTTCGGTATAATATAAACAGAAGTGGTCCTAATACACTACCCTGAGGTACTCCAATATTATTATCAATGATACTGGATGTATTCTGGCGAATTCTTACTTTTTGTTTTATACCTTCCAAATAGTAATAAAACCAATCATATACCTTTCCAGTAATCCCATAAACTTTCATTTTTGCTAGCAATATGTTCCTATCAATGGTTTCAAATGCCCTTTTTAAATCCAGAAACACTGTAATAACAAACTTGTTATTATCAAGTTCATTTTTAAGTTTACATAAAGTTAGTTGAATAGCACTCTCACATGAGTGCATCTTACGAAATGCTGATTGATGGTTGTGTAGTATATTGTCTGCTTCAATGTGTTCAACGATTTGATTATACACAGCTGTTTCTAGAATTTTTTCAACTGGTGGTAAGGTATTAATAGAGCGGTATTCATGCGCTTTACTTGTGTTTGTCAGTTTAGGTATTGGAATATTGTGCTTATTTTCAAATCATTAGGTATAATTGCATTGTCTAGAGATGTATTCAAAAGATTTAGAATCACATGACCTATAGTTTCAAAGATTTGTTTTAACATTTTACAGTTGATAAGCTCATATATACTGAATTTATTGTCTAATGATCTAACTATTTGTTTAAGATCACGGAGTGAGAGCAGCTTGAACTGTGAAAACGGCAAATACAAATTATAGTCATTATTGAATCAGGAATTTGGACTATCAATACTGTTAATTATCTCTTTAATACTATCAACAAAGAAAAAGTTAAAATTTTCAACTATTTGTATCTCATCTCTACAAACCACAATGTTATCATCTCTTTCAAAGGTTATATTCATTGGATATACCAGTGAATTCACATTAACAACATTTTTGAGTGTTTTCCACATTTGATATGGATTATTTCTATATCTGTCGATTTTTTCGAAATAATATTTTTCTTTCTTGATCTTTAGGATATTAACAACTTTATTCCTATGCTTTTTATAGACTTCCCACTTATTATGTCTATCATGACCAACAGCTTCTTTAAAGCTCTTATAGCTAGTATCCCTTACATTCATCAATCTGTATACTTCATTATCAAACCAAGGCAGATTATTCTTAAAATGGTACACTGGAATTGGAGATACGTTGTTAATTTCTCGCAGTTACTATAAATTTCATTATACAACAAGTTAACATCAGTACAATTTAGTGACCACTCACATGATATCAATTGAGCTTGGATAGAGGTTTAATTATAATCACATACATTCTATATTTTTTCGGTGTATCACATTCAGATTTGAGGCCATTGGTGAAGTTAACTGATATCACTGCATGATCAGTAATTTTTGGAGAGTCATGAACGTGAGCTTCAAAACTATTCTTATTAACTAAGACATAATCAATCAAAGACTCTCCATCAGCAGTAGTCCTAGTTGGTTCGGATATTATTTGGCTAATACCGTATCGACCATTCAAGGACTTCCTAACGTTAAATAAAGAGCTGCGTTATCACGCCTGAGAAAACTTGTTCCCTTCATAAATTTCACGCACCACTGAAAAAATCGTTCCGTGCTATGAAAAAAAAACTTTTCAAATTACGACCGGGCCAGTAAAGTAAGCTTTTAAACACAACTCCCGCAAGGATAAAATCGCCTTACATTTAAAAATCCATAACGGTAAGTAACTTTTTCTTAGTTCTCTCATGCATAGTTAAAAAAGGAAGGAGGGGAACTTTCTTTGCGTCACTTCGAATAACTCCTGGAGGCTACCCCTTCGGAAAATATTTTTACTATTTAATCGTTTGGCCTGGAGCTCTAACAATCAATCGGTCCATATTAGTGCGTATCAAGTGCTACTTACGTATTCTACTAATGATGACTGAAGTTTGGAACAGGAAATCATTTTACTTTTATCCTGTAATATTTCAACCATCGACATGAATTAATTTGTTTGTGCGGTATTCAGGCAAATGAAGGATATGAACATTTATGGATTGACTCAGTGTCGTAGCTAGGAATAATGGCGCTCTGGGTAAATTCCCTGATTTGCGCCCAGTTGGACATGAAACGGACCAAGTATCAAGAGCTCCTCTACCGGGTACACAGGCTTTGGCCAGACCACAATGTTAATAGTTCATTGGATCCTTAAGTGGAATGAGAAATACCGGCATGTCGTGCATCGCAAAATATCTTGGCTGGAAGAATCCAGAAAACAGGCCCCCTCGGTTCTCTCTATCTGCCTAGGGCGTACGATTTGCGGACCCAGTGATTGCTTACCCCACGATGTGGGCAGCAGTTGCTGGGAAATGCAACAGCGGTCCGGTGTATCGGAGCCCAGGTGGCACATCTTTTTCTTCTTTTTTCATAATAATAATAATAAAACATCGATATCAAGTGACTCAAGACTACATTAATAGAAAACAGTCATACAACTTGGCTACAGGATGGCTAGCTTTTCCCAGAAACAGAGGGCTTCATGTTTGCTATCCAAGTAATTGCGACCCAAAAATACACGAAGTATATAATAAAAGACCCCTCCATAACAGATGAAACCTGCAGAAGATGCCACCAAACAAAGGAAACGATAGTACATATCAGCGCATGCAAAACTCTAGTTGGAACTGAATACACCGCGAAGCACAACTCTGCAGCAAAAGTCATACACCAAGCAGTAGCCACAACATACAGACTAATACAAAACACAGATCTATATTACAGATATCCACCAACATCAATACTCGAAAACAATCAATATAAACTAGATTGGGACATCCAAATACATACCGACAAGACAATCCCAGCCAATAGGCCTGACATCATTTTTCAAGCGAAGGCAGAAAAAGTTACCTATTTAATTGATGTTGCTATACCCAATGATAACAACATTCGAAATACACAGATCTCGTAATAGAAATTAAACGACTCTGGAAACAAAAAAAGTTATTATCATTCCCCTCATTATGTCAGTCTCGGGCCTCACACCAACCACATTCAAACCCCATATACAAAGACTGGGGCTGAACGAAAAGTTACACAAAATATTCCAAAAGTCTGTGATCCTCAAGACCTGTAGTATTGTACGAAACTTCCTCAACGCAGAGCAATTAGCTCGAGTACTGACTTGGTATAGCCCGTCAGTACCTGATCTTGCGAGAAGAGTGAGACAAATAATAATAATGTTTGCGTCCATGAATGCAATTCATGTTTACGGTTATATCCGCTGCCTGCACCTCCAGAAATGTCGGATCATAAAGCTTGTCGTGTAATCCCTTCCAGAAATCTATGTGTACACAGAAATGCACATTCCGCTAGTGCGCTGAAAGAAACGTCGACTCGTGGTCGAGGCATTCGCACACAAACACATATATGTATGTTTGACTACAAGAGCTGTACATATTGAATTAGCGTCCAATTCAAGTACACCCTGCTTTCTATCCGCGTTTAAGCGCTTCCTGTGTCGTTGCGGCGCTGTAATTTATATTTCGATAATAAAAGAAACTACCTGTGTAGGAGCTGAGCGATATTCAGATGAAATTCATAATTGTTAGGTTTTGTTCATTACAGAATTTGTGCATGTATTAGCTGAAAACCACAAATACTTCATTTTAATCCACCCGCAGACCAAAATATTTCGGAGGAAATTGGGAAGTCATCATTAAAAGTATCGAAACTCATCTAATATTGCTCACTCAAATTGAGTTAGTCCCATCTGAACCACTCGCCAGTACATTTTTTTTGAAAATCAGTCCCTTTAAGACGTTGAGGATGATAGGCTTGACGTTCTTCAATGCCATATTTCAATTGACAAACTGGTTCAGTATTTTTGGAAACGATGGAGGTCAGACTACTTAAATATATTCAGGGGTCATTGAAGAAGTGTGAGACTGAGAGAAAATCCAGTTGGTCAGCACAGAAGCATCCCATGTGTGATGGGATACAAAGCAGGCGGAACCCATTCACGTCGTGTTCATCGTATAGCAGTGAAGTTGGAAGTAAGCATCACAAACGTTGTCAAGCACATATACTCAAAACTGTAAATCCGGTATTTTCCAATGTGTATGAAAATGCATAGCTGACTACAAGAGGAAACACTTTTGACCGTGGTGTCATATAGGAAGGACTCAGTGCAATACAAGCGAAATATTTCGATGGCCCGGATTAATTATCCTAAGGCATTCGAGACAACGTCTCATGAATTCGTTGAGCGTGTGTTGATGCCACTCGGGCTGATTTAGTTTTTCGTTACATCAAGTGAAACCCGAGTTTGGACAGAGCAGGTGAAGTCAGAAGTTTTCCGGATGAGTTGCTTGCTCTTCTGCATGAAAGACACAAATGTTCATCAGTTAATTTAAAACGGCGATTCGGTCATGGTGATGACGATGAACAGGTCATGATCAGGATTATTTTGCGTAATCTGCTTGCCAACGAGACTGCATGCCATATCCAGGAGAACGGTTAGAAAGTGTTTCCGACTCAAGCCGTTGCACCTACTTCAGCAGATCTGGTCATTAGAGCGATCCGGTAAGAAAATTGCTGCTATCACAAATATGTTTGTCTTTTGATTCGTATTATATACTTTGGTTGCTATCCGCTGAACTGTGAATAATTTGCGACAACTGTTGGATACTAAGACCTGAAATTAGGATGGACATGAATATAAGTTTGCATCCTACGCTCTCAGTCCTGCCTATATATCGTCCAGTGGTAGTGTTTTCAGCCTTCCTTTTCAGAACAGCAAGCAGAGCAATCAAAGAACTTAGCCTC
This sequence comes from Bruchidius siliquastri, assembly GCA_949316355.1. Taxonomy (NCBI): domain Eukaryota; kingdom Metazoa; phylum Arthropoda; class Insecta; order Coleoptera; family Chrysomelidae; genus Bruchidius; species Bruchidius siliquastri. The sequence continues at coordinate 7,754,534 of OX438534.1, read as the reverse complement.
ACAATTGGTTTTGAAAGAGAGAATCATTAGTCCTTAACAGAGCTGGCTCATTCCTAACTTAAAGCCGTACATTGAAACTGCTCACCAATTTCCTTCTAGGAATTTAAAGACAGGTTATGTAATGTATGGATTCTTCTAAAAAATCTAGAAGTTGTCTTGGTATCTAAGCAGTTGACTTCCTCTTTCCAAAAGTCTAATGTGTTTAACGTTTTGGTATATCGTAGTAGGGCTATAGATATGAATCAACCAGATATCAATGGTGGAGATGCTGACAGACAGATGCCAGAGACACTTAATTATGCGTCTCTTGCTAGTATGTAGGGTATACGCCGGGACTGCTTACTGGTGATGTGTGAATATTAATTTTAAGGATCCGAATATTTAGCCTCAAATTTGGCAATTTGGCCAATTTTCTGTGAATTGATTTAGTCGCCAGTACAGAAAATACTAGATGAGCTCATCGGGCGCAATTTCACCAGGTCGAACTTACAACGCGTTGAACAACCATGTTCAGGTCAATTAGGACATTGAGAGAATTGTGGAGATGGAAGGAAACCCAATACTTGCATCATCTACCATCAAGCTTCTGGGAATTAACATCAATAATAACAACAGCTGGATATTCTCTTCTGATCTAGGAAACTATGTTCTCCGCAACAGCTACTGCTACTATACAAGCCCCAGATCAGACCGTCGCTGAAGTACTGCTCGCATGTGTGGGGATGCGCCCCAAAGCACTTCCTGAGGCGTCTGGAGACAATCCAGGAGCGAGCAATGCATCTAGTCGAAGTGCCTGACCTTACAATGATTCGAAAAGTCGTTGTTTTGGAGAACCTAGCCCTTGTGGAATGAACTACCGGGGATTTTATTACAATCTACAGCGTTTTAAGGTCAATATGGACAGACATTTATCCTCGCTCAATGCTTATGAATCGCGATAGGCGATTTGCCTTTGCGTGAAGTTATCTATAAAGAAAAGTCATCAGTGTGAGCCACACGATTATATTTGTCATCGTTTGCATCTTATTCTCCGAGTATTGCTGAGATAACTTGAAAAAGGAGCAGAAGAAGGGACTCATTCTATTGAAGTTTAATTGCGGAACATATTTTTTATTTGTTTATTTATATTTTCAATTTCATTAACAAACATATTGATTATGTTAAGTTCAAAATAAAATGAAATTAATATAAAAATGATTCAAGTTGGAGAAAAGAATGTGTTTTTCTTTGATAATTATCAAACAAAATTGTAAATTATGTAAAAAAAATAATTTGTTATGTAATTTCTAATGAAAAGTTTTTTTATTAAACCAACCACCAAATATTGAATGCTTGGTGAAATTATAAGTAGTAGATTTGTTTGTTTCGTTCACCTAACATCATTTACATACATTCACATACAATATTTCTCGGATGTTGATATTAGCATGAAATTTTTAAATGTTGTGAAATATGCGGATATTCGTAAATACAAATATTCGTTATATCACTACTGCTTACTAGGCTAGTAAATAAAGCTCAGAAGTTGACTATGATTGTGAACAATTCAAAACTCAAAATTCTATGTAATCTCAAGTCAGTGTTCTTGGTAATTCAACATTATTAAGAGTATGTACAATGTGACAGTTTAGTGAATTTCAAAAGATATGTGCTCCCTAAACGAAATATTTTAACTACGTCCTAAATTGATCAGAATCCTGTGAAACATCCAAAAAAGAGATTTCTGACACGGCAAAAATATTGCGATCACCAATTGTTTGTATATAAACATCCAAAAAGCTTATCTCAAATTCAAAAATTATCGAGATCACAATTCGTATCAGTAACAATGGAACATTTACATATCAGACAAAATATTATATTCACGGGAATAGCACCCAATAATCGTGAAGAATTATTTATATACAACTCAGTGAGGTTGTTCGGTAAACGTGGTGATTAAAGTATCAAATGCTTTCTGTGTGGTACCGACCCGTCTTCAAACCGATAGGGAGAAGTCATGTGTAAGTGTTTGTAAGGTGATCTTCAAACCAACCGTTACCTACATTTTTCTATAGGGCTCCGAACGCCCAGGGACGGACTTAAAGCAATAAAATTGTGTTGTTGGCAGTAAATTAATGGACCTAGAAAGTGCTTCGTATGTATTTATACAACCTTTTTTCCAAAATAAATACTCATCGGAATTATGTAGAAGAGTGAAGTAGTGCGAAAAATGGCGTCAAGTATTTCTAACAATTATGAAGAATTACTGGATTCTACGGTTTATAGATGATGAAGTCTTGCACCCACGCCAATGATTTTTGAGATTTTCACCTCCCTTTTCCTCATTACATACCGCCAATATTTTTTTGAAAAATGTTGACGGGCCTCAGCAATATATGAAAATGAAGTGAGAGCGTTTTCATTTTTTTATTTCTTTTTACGATAACTCTGCCGACACTGGACCGATTCCCAAAAAGTACCTTCAAAAAGTACCTTCCAAGTTGTTATACAGAAAAACCGACATATCGATATCTATCTATCTATCCATCTCAAATGAGTGACATGACTTTTCGTAATGTCAATACAAATTACGTTTAACCAGATTTAACTTTTTTAAGCTTTACCCAATACTCAAAGTTTAAGGAAAGTCCATATGCATTCCAAAAAGGTCCTCACTCTGATACATAATTGGCAGCTTATGGGCAGTTTTACCATAATAAAAACATGGCTATTTCGTATTAAAGGCGAATGATTGCATTTCCGGCTCAGTTGAGTAAGGACTGAATATTAAGGAGTACTATGAGGGTCAAAATTTCATAAGTCATAGAATCTCTTTAATCAACTCCAAATAATTGAAATCGCCCCAACAACACAATTTTTTTTGGATACGACAAACTTATGTATTATGTACATTGCACAGTATGAATTTTACACTAAAAAAGATCTAACGGACGGAGAGGTAAGTGTCAAAAATTACACCCTCAACATTTGTAGTTTTTTCCCACCTTATGCCCAGAAAGTGGAGCTATATTCTATTTACTTTGAAAGTGCCTCCCTGCAAATATCTTGCCTGTAAAATGAAAGCAAACAAAGTAGACCGCGTACTCTCTTCCTGTCTAAGCAGGCGAGAATTCACACTCGATCAGGCGCCAATCCTTGTCACATTACCGCGCCAATCTCCATATTCTTACCGGATTTGTGCAACACTACATCTCGATTCTGTCTTTCTTTCTTCTACACCCGGACCTACGTCTACCCTCTTCCCCCCCCCCATGTCCCAGAGTCGATTGTTGAATTGCCATTTCAGTTACATTAAGACCCTCTTAATGTTGAGTTACGTTGAGAAACAGTCATAAATATGTGAGGCATTTCGCTTAAGATTTAAAGTTGCTAATTTTTAATATTCAAAACCAAACTGTCATCGGCAAGTGGAGTATCAAAAATGAGTGATATCTGTGGTTAGATGAGCGTCACAGTATAATTCTTTTCTTCTTTGCATATGTTCCAACGTCTTTAATAAAACTGTCTGTCTTGAGTGAAACAGAAATCAACAATGAAATTGTATCAAATTTGTTTAACACTTGTGCCTTGGGTTTTAGATTTTGTAGATTTTTTTAGATTTGCCTTCAGCACATCAAATCTGATTTGTTGCCTCAGGTATAGCAGGGTGCTAATTTACGAAGAGCTTCGTTATGTAAAGCATATATTTTTGTAATTTATTTATCATTGTTACAGATAGTTATCAGCTTGGTTTATCGATTCAGTTTAGGCTCGTTCAAAATATTGCCTAGCTATTCTTTGACATCGTAGGTTGATAAATGGTCTATTAGCTCATATTCAAGGAAGTTTCAAATAACGAGGTTATTAAAGTAGCATGGTATTGGTATCATCTTCAAAAATATGATTTTTCGTGAAATCACGATTGATGGATATCGCGAGCACAGTTGGGAATATTTCTTTGAATTTCATAAAATCTCATATTACATTTGATCCATCAGGCGTGAGTTATTATTAGGGTCACGCTGAAAGTCTTTAGATATTCCTAATCTATACAATACAAGTTTAAACAAGTTTGAGCACGCAACTATTTTGTCTAAAGTTGTAAGTGCTTACAAGCAAAGCCAGCGTCTATATCGTTCAGTAGTTGTCTTGACATGGTAGCGAATGCATCTAAGTGTTGGCCGAATTTTAACGTGAAAATAAAACCGGTAGACGCAATTTTCGAGCCATGATTTTGTATGACTATAAAAAGGGACTAAAACAAGCGGAATGTCACAGAAGTTTAGTGAGTTGCTTTGGGGACCCTGCCCCTTCTAGGGCTACAGTTCTTAATTGGTTTGCTGAGTTTAAACGGGGCCGGGTCTCACTTGATGATGAACCTCGCACAGGTCGACCGCCCACTGCTGTTACTCCGGAAACTGTAGAAGCTGTGCAAAATATGGTAAACAAAGATCGTCATATAACCTACAACGAGATTGTGGTTTCTCTGGGGAATGGATCGGCAGCGGTCCGAACAATCATCCATGATCACCTTCACCTAAGTAGGTAAGTGGTGTTCCAGATGGGTGCCACATTTGTTGACCAGTGAGCAAAAAGCAGCAAGAGTTGATTGGGCTAATTTTATGCTTGAAAAATTGGATAATGGGCACAGTAAAATCACTTTCAATATATTAACCGGTGACGAAACATGGTTACATCATTATGATCCCGAAACTAAACAGCAGTCATAAGTTTGGTGCTTTGAAAGTGAGCAGCTTCCAACGAAAATTCGTCGTTCCAAGAGGAAGTAAAATGGTCGCATCTTTTTTTTAAAGTGGATACATCACAACGGTAGCCTCGGAAAATCAAAGGACCGTTACTTCTGAATATGAACCAAATGTATTCCTGTAGTCTTCCAAGAACTATGCAAGAGCCATCCAAAAACTGGTTTGCGAGGTATTCAATGGCGTCATGACATCGCACCCGCCTACAGCGCCTCTAGAACACTCGATTTTTTTGCTGAACAGGGTGTCAAACTGTTGCCTCACCCATCTTATTCTCCGGACCTAGCTCCGTGCGACTCCTTATTCCCTAAGATCAAAGAAAAGTTACGAGGTCGCCATTTTTCCACCGATGAAGGGGCAATCGCTACATTTGAGGAGGAAATTAGCAACCTTTTAAAAGAACGTTGGTCACAAGAATTTGACAAGTGGTTTTACCGAATGCTTAAATGTATTGAGGTAGGGCGAGAATATGTTGAAAAAATAGAATGAAGTTATTAAAAAAATCTTGTAGTTTTTAAGTATCTAAAAACTTTCAGCGTCACCCTCGTACATGGCGAACTTTTCCTAGCTGTGTATAGATTAGGAATATCTAAAGCCTTTCAGCATGACCCTCGTATATAGGGAATGTGTGCAGTTATCGAGTGATATTTTGATCCATCCGGAATGACATGTTTTTGGTTATGAAAGAACAGTCAGTCAGTCTCCAAACGTCGAGCAGACATAAGAACCAAAAGACGTGGATATAAGTTAGCTTAGAAGTTGGTGTGTTATTAATCGAAATGAATTAGTGTTTCAAGAACGTGGGTCTGAAGTCAAAAATACTGTTATTTATCGAGTGGTGGCGTGAAACGCGAGTTGGAGGAACAACACAGATGTAGTGTTAGTTCAATACTCGTCCCGGCGCAACGCTTATCCTAACTTGGATATAGTTTTTGGTATCACGCTGTGCATTTCGGTCACAAATGTTTCAGGAGCTGTTTCTACTTCAAACGGTTGAGAAATTATCAGACGTCCCCAGTATTTGAAATTTTAACTTAGGCTTTTCTATATAAGCAGAAATAAATAACATAATAAATAGATACATTCCAAATTTTTACTTGCCGATTTAAATACGTAAATTAGTTCATTACCCTATAAAAGGGGTCAATAGACGTGCGTTATTACTATAGGTAAGAAAGCGGGTATGAGACAGAAAGCGGAACAACATGCTCAAGAAAAATCTCAACCCGACACTGAGACGGTTCACCTTTTACTATATATACTTTAGGTTCCGACTTTTTATGGTGGTTCAGGTATAGAAATATAATAAACCCCAAGACTCCTGTGGTTGTGACTCACCGAGGAAATCAGCGTGGGCCGTCCCGAAGCCAGAATTCGCAGCTACAGCATTGGCCAGATGGCCTAGGTGGATGGCCGTTGCTGGGGGTTGCGCGGACGGCCCTTGCGGGGACGCTCTCCTGGGCTTGGGCGCCAGAATGCTGTCTATAGTGAAGACGGATGAAGCAGGGGAGGTGCACGGAGTCGGCGCGCCACTGGTGACCAGCGGCCGTGGGTGTTGGTGTAGGTGCAGATTGCCGCTTCCACTGACAAAGTGTGGATGGTGAACTAGAAGAAAGATACCACGTAAATACAGAAAATAAAATCGTGGAAACTTTAACAATCCACAAAAACACATGTGTTCAGATGTTACGTTGCTATTAACGAAAATGGTCAGATCAAAATCTAACTTGATAACTGATACTATAAATGTAAAAACTGTTTTGAATTAAAAAAACCGCATCTGTGTGATCATTTGGCTTACCTCCATCCCCATGGTACATCCCTCGATGCTTCATGGTGCCTCCAGCCATGATGGGCGCAAACAATCCAGCAACAAACTGGGGCGCAGTTGCTGTATTCACTGCCTCCTGGTGCGAGTGCTCCACCACCTCCTCGTAATCTGGTTCGCTATCTACAGACGGTACCCCGGTAGGAGGTAAGCACCAATCCGGCACGGGGGACACCGTGGTTACTGGGGACGCGGCACTCGGATACTTGAGTGAAGCCAGCGTGTTCTGCAAAATTAAAACCATGAGAAATTTGTAGTAAGACTGAGTGGGCGCATGTTCGCTCATCTACAATCTCCATCGCCAAATTACATTCTTATTAAGGGGAACTCCTATGAAGTCCAAGAGTAGGTTGTTCAGTATTGAAGCACATAGATATTGTCAGTAAAAATAAACCTAAATACCAATAAACCATGGCTACTATGAAAAAGCTGGCGAAATGGCTAATAGAAGGTTTGAACAGATGAATGTTTGCGAAAGACGTGTCTTGGTGGCCTTGGTGTTGTGATGATGCTCTATATAATAGTGAACGGCAGGTCGTTGTCAAATTTAAATCTAGAATGTCCTTATATACCTAAAAACAAAGCCAAAGTAACCTCACGGTTTAAGTTTCGTCGCTAGACCGATGTACCGGTTTTTCTCCCTACTGTGACAAATCAACAGTAGTAAAACACCTGATCATTCGGATCTCCAGGAGCCAGGTGATCCAGAAGTCCTTTGAGCGAGGCTTGTTCATTCAAATCTGCTGTTACTTCACAACGGACTACAAACATCAGCCATCCTCTGTAGAAATTTCGCTCGGATGACAGCCCCCAAGGCCAAAAGAAGATGTTTAGGATCGACTTCACGGGCGGGGCTCTCTTCAAACATAAACTCGATCCATCAGCATCTGCAGGCAGAAAGGCCGCATATTCTCGCAATATCAGAGACCCAATACGGCCCGTTAGCAATGTACTTTAGATACCCCAAATATGACTTATACACCCGATTCAGTCAAATATTTGGGGATGCGTATATGTTAAATCGACTGGAAGACATTGGGCTTGAAGAATTCGACATGATCTGTCTCAAAGTATTTTTCAACATGCGTCTAAATTCATTTGCTGCATTTTTAGACCACCGAGTAACTGAAATTACAGAGAACTTCCCAGTCACTGTGGATTCCTCACAAACTGATCATCCCGACTCAAAAATATTGACTAAAGCATTCCAACAAAACAGACAAGGAGGGATGCGAGGTTGAGGCCATTTCTATCTGTTGTGGCCTGGATCAAATAGTCAATAAACCAACAAGGATCCGAGACAATTACGAGAACCTTGAAAACTTGCTGAACCTGTATCTCACAACAAATCCCATCATCTATTCAGTGATGAATTCGCGCCGTTGGGAATATCCGACTATAATATCGTTCCAACCTTCTACAGAATGCCTTCACTAAACCAACTACATGCTAAAGGACGCATAGTCCGGCACTACAAATCAGAACAGTGGGACGATCTCAGGAATTATTACCAATCCTTTCCAATGAATGATGTTTTTTTCAAGTCCGGAGACCCGTAATCTGTAGATAAAAATAATAGAGGTGCTTACATCAGGTATGGAAGCCTACATTCCTTACGTCGAAAAAAAACCTTCCAAAATCAAACCATGGTTTCGATAGGCTGTGGCATGAGATACTTCTGATCAAGCTTTCTGCCTTTGAGTTTCCACCGGGTCTCTGCCAGTAATTGGATAGTTACCTCGGGAAGCAATCCTTATATGTGTTAGTAGAAGGATATGCTTATGATTCATTCACCATAAATGCTGGTGTTACAAGGGGCCTTCACACCATGGAACATCAGAGAAAGATGGCCAATCTTTCAGTCCTGTATAGGGTCGCAGCGGGCGCATCCTCGCCTGGTCAAACTTCCAACACCTCGAACGAACCTCTTCCGAAAGTCGTCCGTTTGGAGAACCTCGCCGTTATGGAATGAGCTAGCGGGGAGTTTGTTTCCCGATAGTTACAATCTACAGCATTTCAAGGTCAATGTAAATTGATATTTATACTCACGCAGTCAAAAAAACAATAAAAAATAGAAACGCTCAAGCTTCGTTTTAAGAAATTTCCGAGAGCCCCGATGATCTTTCCAATTTTTTGGAGGGTCACCAGTTCTATAACCTATCAACTGTAGACCGAATAATTTCAAATCTGACTCAGGAATATAGAATATACATATTTGGTCCATGTCAAATAAATGCTTCTCAAAGATGTAATCTGTTGATGTGTGTAGTTTTTCGATGATGTATTTTGTTAACTGAGTTTCTTGTTGAATATATTCTGAGATACGTACGTGGAAAGTGAATACAATGAATGACGTATGATACATGCAGCTATCATCATTACTAGGTGTTAAATGAATCACCCTAAAATGACGCGAGGTGGTCTCGCGACGATGCCGCTCTGCATCCAGCAGCCCCGTCCGCTGTTGTCACGAGGATCTAAATTTAAATTGTAGAAATAGCAAGCCAAAACATACACCTTCGAAAGAGTTCAAGATTTTATATATATAGGTGCAAAATCTCAACTAACCATCACGAGAAACACGAACTAGACTCAAGAATAGAAAAGGAAAACATAAAACATTGCATATCGAGGGTTTAAATAAAATCCAAAAATATTTTAAGAAGATCTAAGAACATAGTTCACAAAACAGTTATCACACCTATAGCGATTTGAGCATGCATATCTTATTAACTCGACTCTGAACAGAAAAGTTTCGTCTTATGGGAGAAGAAAATGCTGCGAATGATATACAATTCAGAATAGAGAAATGGATAGGGAAGATAAATAAATAAATAGTTATAGACAAAATACGAGGAGCATGAAATGAAGGTTGGGGCATATAAAATATAAAGATTGAATGACCTAGGAGATGCTAAGCCGAAGAAGTATTTAGAAACCATGAATATAATGGCTTATCAGAGTCAAGAAAACTTACGTAATGTTGACTGTATGAATTGGAGCGACATGACGATTATCGATAGATAGGAAAAACTAGAGGATGATAGGAAAGAACATTTCAGGAATTGCAAACAAAAAGTGTGTACTATACTATACTATAGCATAGCACTAGACTAGCAAATGAGTAAGATAATAATTTAGCAGTGTTAGACCGAGTGCTTAAAAATAACAGTATGAAGTTCATGTAGATTGTAAATGCTCTTACTTGGTGAAACTCTTTCATCATGTAGATAAAGAGCTGTGTAATTATCCCACAGTTTCACAAATAACACTCTTTCTTTCAGTGACGCATTTAGATTTTTTTTAAAACCATCCAGAAAGATCAAATTTTGCTAAACACTTACTAGATACTAAGCATAAAGTTGGCAACGACAATAGAATGAGTGTACTTCATACTTGTAATAAAATACATGATTTAAACTTCATGGAAACATTACAGATTCAGAAATATCTGCGAAACCCTGATTTCATTGTAATAAATGAACTGATCTTTTGAACTCAATTTTTATCGATACACTATTATAACTTTCCATCTATTCGTATTCCAGGTTAACTCACTTCTGAAATATCTTAACTTATAGAATATATTAGGGAGAATGAAATAGCTTAAGGAATAAAATATCTAAAACTGTGAAATATCTTAAGATATAAAATTGTTTATCACATGAAAAATCTTAAGGACATTTTGATGGCGATGGTTAAGGTTTTGTAGGTGTTTTCCGAAACACTAGTGTAAATGCAGTTTCCAAAAAATATGTCCCCTAAGACAGACACAACAAATGAAAAAATTATTTAATAGTGAAATAGCTAGACGGGATAGATAGTATGCTAGATTTTAGAGGTCTAGTTTTGTATCCATGATAGGACTAGTTAGTTATTTGGCAAGTAATCTGGGTAGCCTTGTTAGCAGTCAAATCTGACAGTTCGACGTTGATTTTAATAAAAATCGAAACGCGTCACTGAAAGAAAGTGTTTTATTTGTGAAACTGTGTGATAATTACACAACGTTTTATCTAGTATGAAGTTCGTTAATTTAAAAAAATATAATACGAAGTATATAGGCTACCTTTTCTGAATTTTCTCCACGACAATCAATATTTGTGATGACAATCAATAAAATGGTATTGAAATCGAATGAACTCCTTTTGACAAAAAAATCACACTGAAAATATTTTATTAGGCTGAGGTGCTTAACGTTCCTAAAAATTCATGGTATTCATGAGTTGGATGTCGAAAAACCAACAACTCTTGCGATAATACGATAAACGAAAGTGATAACTACTTTATATCTGTGCAAAGAATTGTGACATCCTCTCTCAGTCTCTTTTTGCTGCTCATCAATTTTAACTAATGCTGCTACAGAAAATTTGGAGGTTGTTTTTTAATACATGTTTTCAATTGAATAAAGGTTTACACTGTTGACAGAATCGAGAAAGGCGTCTCTTGGTAATTATTTCCAAATTCTTGACACCTTATGGTCAACTACTTATCTGTATCTTGGTAGACGTAGCTTTTCAACGTCGCTTCATTTGGGATGAAGAAGAAATAAAGAAACATATTAAATTTAGGAAACGATGTCTCCTGTAACTGACTACTATAATTCGAAGGATTCACCAATTGGTTGATAATGTGCAGCCACAGTACTTGCTACATATGTTTTACTTTTATAATTACCGCGTTGATAAAGAAAGGCAAATTTGTATTTCAAGCGTTAGTTGTATTGATTGGGGCAAATTTTATACGCACAAATTGGCGCGGCGATTCACGTTGATGACTCCTTGCAGTTTTGCCTTAACACGAAGGGGAAGGGTAATGATTTGTGCAGAAATGGGAGAGAGGCGTATATAAAAGGTTGAGAACCTATGCGGTATGACAAGAAGACCTATTAAACAAAGGGTTTAGGGAACGTAATAATGTTCAAAGAGTTGACAAAATGTACAGATTGTCACTGTTTTTTATAGACAACCTTACGCAAAGGCAGATATCCTATCGTGCTTCATGAGCACTGCGAGAGGATAAATGTTTATTCACATTAAGCGTATTGTATCCATCGGAGAACAAACTCCTCGGTAGCTCATTCCACAACGCCGAAGTTTTCCAGAAGTGCTTTCGGAACAGGCTTGCTCGACCTGGTGATGATGCGTCTGTTGAACTCCTCTAGTATTTGCTGTACAAACGACTCTTGGTGTTGTTATGATAAGATCTATAGAAGATCAACACCCTTCATCGATGTTCTAGACTGTTGAGATCGTTTGTGAGGTCAGCCACATCCACTAGACGTATAGCTCGTTTCGGGATTATGTTTAGAATCTTCAGGGAGTGCTTTGGGGCGCATCCCCACACATGCAAGCAGTACTCTGGAGATGGTCTGATCTGAGCTTTGTATATATAGTACCAGTAGCTGTTCCGGATAATATGATTTCCTGGAGTGGAAGAGAACCCCCATTTTCTGAAAGCAGGTGTAGCGGAACCAGCATCATGATCGAGCCATAACATATTATTGTCGATGTTAATTCTCAGAAGCTTGATGGAAGATGATTCAAGTAATGGGTATCCATCTCCACGTTTGGAAGACCAGCATGCGACTGCTTTGTCAAGGTTGTTGTCTGAGTCTTCTGCACATTAAACTAGACTCCGTTTTCCAAAATTTTCTCAATGTCATCATTGATCTGAACAATCTGAATTACGGTTGCTCGGGATGGTATCCCGGTTCCATGCAGGAAACAAGGGTGATGTCATCGGCGAAGGCGTCGATAGGATTGTATGTCACCTCCAACCAACGTTGACGAGCCGCAAGTAGTGCTCTAGGCGATCTGATTGATTTCAAGCCCTCTGGATATTTCAAAACATCCTCCCCTATAATTATTTTATAAACGTATACCTTTGACCATTCACTATCTTAGTTGTCAAATTATCAAATTGTTTATCCGTTTACCTTAAATAAAGGAAAGTGACCCCTTTTCCTTTGAAATCATACGCAGATTTCTTTGATTTTGTTTTTATTTGGAGCATGTCCGGTTTTAAAAAAGAATGTTGTCTAAGCTTATGGTGGTCGATCAGATCATTCATTATTAAGAAATTATTCCATAAATAGGTACTATTCAGAAAGGTGAACAGATTAAAGTCTCAAACTTTTGCCAAACATCTTTCTCCTTTTCTTATATTTATCAGAGCCATTGACATTTTCACAGCACTGTCAATTTCCTGTCAAATTCAATCAATTATTGAAATTCAGAATCTTGCTTTGGGAAGCCGAATGTGCAATTTATTGCAGTCTGTACGAAGCATCGAGCAGATTACAATGAAAATCATCAAACTTAATAAACAATCATCGAATTTATCAAATCGTAGAAGTGATTTGAAACTCCGCCCCCAGGCCGAGGCCAGCCCAACCGTAAAAAGTTCAAAGATAATTATCTCACACATTTTGAGAACATAATATACGTGAATGTTGTTTGCCGGCCCTTCAGTAAAAATCCTGCAAACTTAAACATTGATGTAACGTCTAAAACTCATCATGTATGTATATATATATATATATATATATATATATATATATATATATATATATATATATATCTGTGATTCATCGAACTTCACCCGATTAATAATATGCACAAACTTAACTAACGTCAACGCCTCCTCTGCAGGAAAAAATATAACAATGTTGCATTTTCCTGCATAATATTTTCATTGGACGATATATATTGTATCCGTAAATAGGCTTTTATAATATTCCATTCATTGTATCGTCGCTGAAAGTAAAAAGAGGAGTAGCTCAAATTTAGCTATTTTACAGGACTCTCACTTAAACTTTAGGCTCATCGTGCAATGCGTATAAAATTTCTCTCGATTGCTATAGAAGTGTTGCAATTTGTTTCCAAATAATTATTACACTGGAGTTCTTACTTATAAAAGTTACGTTTAACCCACTTCCAAGACCAGAGGAGCTCATAACCCCAAATCAGCATCATTCTTCTTTATCTCAATAATTTCAACGCACTATTTTGGTAACAGAGATCAGCAAAAATCTTCAAAAAATATAATCTCTCAGACTGAAGCATAGTATATCCTTCGTGCGTTTCCCGACACCAGTCACTGTTAATATTCCACTTTGAAACAGAATTTATAATAATCATGAGTCTTTTGGTAATGATTAATTGTCCTTCTTTTTCTTATTTCATTCAAAAACGCCATATTTATTCATGTAGATTGTAGACGCTCTTACTTGGTGAAACTCTTCCATCATGTAGATAGAAAGTTGTGTAGTTTTCCCACAGTTCCACAAATAAAACTCTTTTTTTTAGTGACGCGTTTCGATTTTTATTAAAATCATCGTCGATATGTATTTCTCTCACAAAGAAGATAACGCACAACTATGCTACTCATTTGTGGTATTATACATTTTTCTAAGTATGTATGTCACTTTTTATTTTGTACCTATTTATAATAATTTTATCATTCAAAGCTTGAGGTGGTTTTGACTTTGAGCAAAGCAATTGCTTTCACTTCCAAATGATTATTTGGCTTCTCAAAAGCGATATCGCTCGAAATAGGCTGGGTGATATTGCAATTCATGCTTCCAATTTTACCGACGTTTGACGACAACTACTCATCGACTATAATATACTTCGATCTTAATAAATAACAAAACTTTACTTCTAACTAAAGCTTACCTTGAAATAACACCTTCCACCTCCTACACCTAGTCCTAATTACACATAAACGTTACGCTTAACAACTACGAAACTCGCGATGATCTATCGTGCACTTTCACCGAAGATTCTCGCTTTTTTCTCGGTGCATGGGGACAGGGTTGGCAGCAAATCCACGATTCGCACCTCGTCGCATGGTCGGCAGTCGTGTGCCCCTTTGGACCCGCCTATCTACCCGCCCGTTGGCCCGCCGTTAGCCAATGGCAGCGCAGCTGTCATCCGGACCTTTCTCGGAACGACGGAGACACGGTGGCAGGCATGATTAGGGTGCTATTAGGGAGAATCTGGGTGGGAGAGACTGGGTCGGTGATAAAAATATTACGTGGATGGATTAAGCCAGATGGACTAAATTTTTTGTCATGGGTATTATTTGGGTTAATCTACATTATAATATGACACACCCCTCACTAAACTCCTGTGATGTGGGTATTCATGTATTGGCTCTTTTTTATCTAATCAAGGATACCCAATCTTGACAATATTATTGTAAAACCTTATTCAGCGTAAGACACGTCTGAAAATCCGTACAGGGTGTCAACAAACCAATCATAAAAATTTATAAGTATGAGAATATCTAAATATTGTAATTCTAAATAAATCACATCATCCTTAGTAGATGTTTTGTCAAAATTCTTAGTTTTTACCACCAGACCTGTGATTAATTTGTTGGAATTGTTGTGATCGAATATTATAGTCTAGTAGGAATTCGATAAACGTAAAACGATTCTTATTATTCATTTATTCCGATAATATTCAAGTGATCTGTGGTATGGCCATTTTCCAAATATTTATTTACGAAAACGCGGTATAAAGTATTTAATATGATTTTTTAGAAGTTTCACGTCTAGTGACAAAATGACGGTAAGTTATTGAATAGGTTTCCCGAAATTTTGTTTCGAAAATGTATAATTAGAAGGTACCAAGCGACCAGATGTTTCATGGGTGTGATATTTGGTATATATATTCCTGAGATAAAAACTTCTGTTGGAATTTATTTTCGTTGGCTTCTTATGCCATATGTAGCAGGATATTATTGTTTGAAATTTCTAGATAATGTGGATCTTTCAGTAATACTATTTCGGACTCCCACTGTCTTAAGATTTTTGCGTTTTAAAACGTTTCGATTGATGTGCTATCCTCAATCGTCTCCTGGTGAAGTCCTAACCAGAATATTATTGGTTCAAACCAAGAACTAGCTTTCATTTCTAATCCCAGTCGGTGCAGACCACGTTGAGTAATGAAGTTAGCATGACTGGTGGAATCCAAAACAACTCGTACTCTTTGATAGTTTTCTCTGGGGACTAAAATACCTACTGTAGCGTGATGTCACGTTCGGAGCTCTCACACTTTTCACACTTTCAGGAGTTTTAAAAAAGATCAAATTCTAAATGGATAGGAATTTATATGGCACTATATTCAATTTTTGAACTCAAATATTGAACAATACAAAGCACCAGTGATTAACAGGAAAGCTAAAAATTTCGAGGGCCACTGAATTAAGAACATTTCTAAAATATAGAGATTTAGATTCCATTTGAGGAAAAATTGAAATAGCACTCCAATACATTGTTGCTGGAATGTATTATGTTATTTTGCTATCTAATGGTCAAGGTTTAAAAAGGAAATTGTATAGTCAGCATCAGTTTGTTGTCTGTACTGGTATAATCAAATTTAAATGTTGATTTCCTAGAAATAATGATAGTAAATATTCTATTTTCTATTCAATATTTTCCGGCGCAATAAGGTATTGATTCCAAAGCAAAACGCTGCTCTGCTTGCATTCTAGTACTTATGCACAAAGTGGATGGCGGGATCGATCTTCCTCAATACTTCGCAAACTGTGCCCAGTACCACTCTGCTAAGCGGATGCTCCAAACTCAATAGTCCATACTCATGATGTAAACTTCTCTCAATGTTCATCCTTTCTGGGGTCTTAGCGTAGAGTTGCTGCAGCTTGTCCACATTGAATGGAGATGGCACCAATGGTTTTGATGACTAGATCAACCGCAGTCGATGTATATATTTGCGGCTCTTGAAACTCTTCAACAGTACTTGCCTCTTTGATAGGGAGCAGCACCACCCCGAGGTGGGTATAGGTCTCTCTGGTATAACTACAAGCTGTTGCTCCTCTTCAGTATCACCGAGTCGTCCTTTCTTGAGATGTACCATTGCGCAGTTGTCCATCCTGAAAATCCCAATCTCTCCACTCCTGAACTATCCTGGTATGAAGGCATGAAGTTTTAGCTCATCCATATAAAACAGCTGGGTGACCTTGTTTGGTCGACTTTTGGCGACAGCTGTGAGGTAAAAGCGAGATGCAGACGAGTACCTCCTCCCCTGAATGATACCAGCTCTGTCCGAACACTGGTTCCACCAGATGTAATGGTGAACCAAGTATTCCAGAGTGGCATCAGTTGTTTATGCATCTCACTATTCGATCTACTACTACTACTTACTATAGTCAATCCAAGCCATCATGCCATCATCTCTTTGGAAATACACAACAACATAACAATGTTGATCTTCTGAAAATCATAAAAAAATATTGGTACTATTGGAAGATCTTTCAGGATTCAACACATTTCAAAACTTCTAACTTATTTAAAATTTACAGGATCGCCCAATCTTCCTAGAACTGGAATAATAGTTCTGAAATCCTATATGAATATTTAGTTATTGTGCATGAAATTCAGGGTCAACCTACTCGACGTTATCGTTTAAAAGCTAAATATGACATGTGTGGGGCCTCGGAAACATCCAAAAATGAAGTTTCAGCGATTTTTATATGTTTTTTGTTTTTTTTATGATAACTCCGCCACCACTAGGTAAACCAATTTTCCAACACCACACAGTTTTTTTAACGTCAAACTTATAATCCTAGTGTCAAAGTTTAATCAAAATCGGAAAAGTAATCACCGATATGATGAAACTTCCGAAAGGGCAAGGATTAGCGGACAGAGACAAAGCGACGGCGACGGTAAAGAGTCACAGCTTTTCGTAATCTACATATCATAGAATATCAGAAAAATGCAGTATCTCGAATTTTAAATTCTTCGCGATTACAATCCTTCCCCGTCAACTGGTGTAGGAAGCAACAAAGAACGCGTATGTTTGATGGCAAATGCTATATTGTATTTTTTTTCGATAACAAAAATTCTGGAACGCACTCGTTCTTTGTTTCACTTTTGATAGAATAAATTGAAGAATTTGTCACAGTTTCTATTGAATTTACTGTGTGTGGGCAATTAACTTCCATTTATCCCATATCAGCCTATCAGACACAATCTTTCCTATGGCCTGAGAAATGGTAACAATACCCTAACAGCAACCCTCGGCGTCATTGTAGGTTTGACATTCAAGCTCATAAGCGCCGGAGGGAGGCATCTTGAGAGTAGGAGCAATGTGGTACAATTCTTTAATCGGACAAATATCATTTTAGTAGTTGGTTACGGCACTTGTTCAGAAAGGTTTCGTGAAACTTCAATAAATATGGATAATGGTCTAGGATCAAGTGATGTTACTGGAATATGCAAAACTAGCTTTGGTTTCCTCGAAAGCGTTGGATTCCGTAGTAAACACATATATGGTATAACATACGATAGCGCATAATGTACCGTAAAAAAGCCGTTGTAGACATTATTTTCATCCATATATTGAGAACCAATCTTCTCAAAAGAATGTTATGAACTAGACTTTCGTTATTATTCACCATACTAATGTTTTCACAGTTCCCTCATTGACAAATTTCGGTAAAGCAACTACAATGTATCGAAGTTTAATATCAAGTCTATTTACTGATACTGGTATTATAAACAAATATTGAGATTTGATCTTGACAGGTTTAATGAACAGTATCATCGTATATGGAGGGTTATAGTTACTTGCGCCGATATAGACTAAACACGCTTTTTATTCACCCTTGCTGCTATTATCACAGAGACCAGGGCAGTGACTAAGAAATAAAAGTAAAACGACACCATCCTTGGTTCAAAATCTACTGTCCTGTACCCACACCCACACACAGGTTAATCTGGGATCTGTTACTGATGAAATATTAGAATCAATGTTAGTCCTGAAACTCATTTTATGTCTTAAGTTGATCAATAATAATTTACACCAAACCAAAATGGTTATTCAATTAATGTCAGTAAAACGCATTCTAATGTCTTGTAATCCTTTGATAGAGGCAATAGAAATGTTCCTGGTTATAATTACTCAAATATAATGCGTGATTTTATGAACTTATATAAGTTAATTATTATTTTTATTTCAGAAGTGTTCGCCTAGCATACCTTTTGACGATACGTCCTAGATGTTGTACTGCTCCAAGTCCCGCAAAGCTCCTTATTCGCAGATGGCTATGCGACGACCCTGCCCACATCATCAAACACAGCCCTCGTCAGCTCAGGGGTGCGTCTCATCCCAGCATGTGGAGCCCACCCAGGTATGACATGCTGACGAGGCCTGTCAACAAACACCGGATTACCAATTGTGTTCTTAAACTGTTTGTAATCGATACAGCAGCGGACAAACTACACAGTGGAGTCTACAGAGCGATGATGGTTGGTCCTTCGAGCACTCGCTCTACGAGCACACAACAAACATTCTTGTTTGCCGGTCAGTAGCTGAGAGGAAATTACTTGTCATTGTTGCTGAAGAATGGCTATATTCTGTTTCCAAGAACCGAGTAAATATTTTAGGCAATTTGTAGGTAGGTACCCCGATTTCCGCAAATATTTGTCAAGGTGAAGATTCCTGATTTTGTTCAGAGCATAACGTATATCCGTTTATGGTGAGGGAAATCACAAAAAAATGTATGCATATCTTCATTAATTTGACTCCTAACATTTCGCCTGCACCAACAGCCTTTATTCAAGAATAAAGTACATATACTTAATTATAATATCTGCTAAAGTCGAATGCTGTTCCGTACGAAATTTCGCCCATTCGCAAGTAAAATCATGTCAGCATGAGATAGTGACATTTCCAATGAGATACAATTCTAAACAAATCCTCATGGATGACGAGCATTGGGTAATGAAAATAAAACCTCAACGCTGTGGAATGAGCTTTCGGAGAGTTTATTCTCCAACAGTTATATTTTCTAAAAGGGAATTCCAATGGTATTTGCACTTGCCGGCATAGCTCGGATGTTCACTTTATGTTTCAATAGACTATTTGTAAACTCGAGCTCATTCAATAGTTTTTGTAATAACTGCTTCTCACGTTTTAAACGCTCAATTTCTTTCGTGCATATTGCTAGTTTATCACTGGATTCGCCAGATATTCCGTTGAATTCTTTCTTGCATATGTCACATAACCAGAACAAATTGCCGTTTTACAACAATAGCTTTCACACAGTTTTTGACAGACACATTCACTATAATACCGTTTTATACAATAATTGCATAGCAGGTATTTAGCATTAACAATGAAATTATCTGATGATGAGAAATGTTTAGACACGCTTACATCGTGCGACATATCCAAGACTAGTCCAGTGATTGATAACTGACTATTTGCCAGCAATATCAGCAACATAAAAAAATCAGATGATCAAACACTTATAAAAAATCTCAGCAAAACCTATTATAATCTACTACATCACTTTCCCCTTACCTCATAATAAGTTTTTCAGGTGCAACTGCATTTTGAAAATTTATGTATTTTTTTATAGCGTTTCGCTCTTGGAAGGTAATTTATATAATACCAAAAGAATAACCAATATTCCCCATTTTTTTTTTGTTACATTTTAATCTCAAAAATTTAGTTCTCCTTACTATTATAAGTAGGTACTCATAAAATATATGTATGATTTGTAAATTTTTATTTTCCATAGATAAATGGTAGATGAATCTTATTTTCACATAGTGAAAACTAAAAACAAATACTGTAGTTCATTAAATACTACATTCTACTCGTAACTTATAGAATGACGTCAACCCACCCGATTTTCGACGTAACATAGGTGACATTTGACATTTACTGTCATACGTCGAAAGCAAGGTTATCTGTTAGAATTATAATATCTAAGAAATAAAGTTAAGAAAATAATCAAAAGTTCCAATAATACCATTTCTCTTAATTCGACTAATACGTATATTTAATGAGAAAAATCTCAACGCGTGAAAATCTTATTTATCTATTGACAAAACCACAGGGAAATAATAATGTTTGATAAAGTTAGATAATCCTCACCAAATATTTAGATATTACTTTTCACCTAAGATTGTGTTGATCTTCAACTTACTCTCCAGTTCTCGAACCGATTCTGCTTGCACCTAAGAGCTAGTTTATTACCTAAAAGGTTTCTTTTGACCACATCCTTGCAAGATCATCCAGCATAATATTAGTACATTGCTCTTAAGGCTCCCGTCTTTCCTAAATACGGAATACATAAAACAGAACCGGATAAATCTGGAAATCGTAGTGCATATCCTCATGGGAGTGATATCGTGGTGCTGAAGTCCGTGTGTCCAGATCCTTGGTTATTAAGCCATCTGTAATCAAGACTTCCCATCATCCTTCAATAAACTGTTGACCTCTCGAACCACATTGTTATACTTACCGTAAACTTGCACTCACAGTAAAATAGGATACTTCCTTAGCATCTTTGAGAGTATGGCAGTGTCTCCGTCACGTGAATTTGCAATGCTCAGCTGCCTTGACTCCATAGTCATGATGCAATTATCCCAGCTTCTCCCCAGACCACTTTACACTACAGCGTAGTGTACAGTGCTTCAAGTGCGCTCAAACTAGTCGATCGCCAGGTCAAACGTTGTGTTTTGTTCAGTTTGACTTTGATTTTATCTCTGTTATTAGGCAGAGTCACGATGTCACTATTATTGAGTAATACAATGGTGACGGTCTGACGAATGTCGTATACTGTCTCTTTAGAACTCAGCAAAACCCTTAAAGTTCAGGATGATACCTAGATATTTCATACATTGGAGGGAATCGAGAGTACTACAGACTACCTGGGCCACCTCCCTCTGAGCCAGCATCTTTTTCAAGCGTACAGATCAACTGATGAAAGCTAGTTCAGCCGAATTCCCTTCATATTCTTCATATGTAAAATTAGTCAACGGGTGATTGCTTTGGACGGATGCAACCACGATGTATTTATACCCAAGATTGATAACAAACATCTCTATATAAAAACTGTATATAGCTTTTTATTTGCTAAATGTTTCAACAGCTGTTTGCGTTTACATTTTTTAATGCTCTTTGTATTCATCGTAAACTTGCAAAAAAACTTATGCTTCAATGCACTGCGAAACAGTTAAGAAAGCTAACTTTCCGCGGAAAACGAATACGGTATGTATTTACAAGCAAACCAAGCACCTATGTTTGAAATGTGAAATTCCACCAAGTACGGAGATTGAACTTACAATTTCGGTTTCAAAATCAATTATGAGAAAATCATTTAACTATCTTGAGTGGATTTCAGTTATTGATAATCAATAATTTTTGATTAATTCCTTCATCCCTCATTCATTAATTTTGTCCCATTTAAAGGTTGCTTACCCGCTATTATTATCGTAATCTTCATTTCTGGCAGTTCATAAATAGAATGTAACTTCTTGCAAGCAAGCAAGACACTTATTAGGTGTTCATAATTTAACATCTGGACTATACAAGTTGTTACCAGAAAATTTTGCCATACTTCTGACAAGTAATGCGTTGGATATATGCATGACTGATTACATTGTGATAAAAATTACTTTCTCAAATTCCAACAAAATGTATCTGGTCTTTCATCTACCATTCAAAAATCCGTATTCCTTTTAAAACCCAGAAACATAAATTTGCGAATGCATTCCAATCCTTTATATTAAAATATAAATCTGATTCGCTTGAATTCACTTGTTAACACGGAATGAATTTTCAACAATTTTCAAAAAGGATATAGTCCTCTGGAATACAAATACATAACCGGCGAACAAAAAAAGCAATTTACTCGGCAATTGTGTGTAATACGTCGTAAGCCGGTCGCAAAGTATAGGGTTATATTACCAGGCTACTTACGACAAGGTACTTTGTTCAATCTATCGTGCGAACTGAGCTGTCATGAGTTCACAACTGCTACCGACCATCGCCAACGCAAATCTCATTAGTTTTAGGAGCTTTTTCACTCGAGAAGCTCTCGGATGATGAGTGTGTTTCGGTTGAAACCCGAGGTACGATTACAACTAAGTTTATTCGAGATTTGGTCGAACTTTTATGTATACGTTTTTAGAAATCATCCTTGTCATACCTTCCTTAAACTTATCACTGCCTAATCTCAGTAACTAATTGAAAGAATTTGCAAAAATTGTGAGATGGGTATGTTATGAAGATGCTTTATTTTTGAAATACGATAAATTAACCGCAAAAAATCAGCCCCTCCAAACATCATTTTTATCATGTAGACTGTGGATGCAATTTCCTACACTGGGCTTCACATGAAATATAGGATAGGAATTAACAAATTTATCTCAATCACTTTTTAATATTTTCCAAATTTTCAACCATTTAAGAGAGTCCTAAAATTTATTTTTGTGGATGATTTATTCAAAAATTGACTAAAATATATTATTATATCTTCTGGAATATGAACCGCTAATTACAGCAACTTCTGGTGAACACGCTTTTTGCATATTTCTAAAATTTCGAACCAAGGACGGATTGATCATAAGGCAGAGTAGGTAACTGCCTAGGGGCCCAGCTTTGTCTATGGGCCCGCGCACGCACCAAGAAAAAACCTTCTATCGAACGAATTTTATTTTATTGCGATTTATTCCTGTCCCATCACGAGAACTGAAGTAACCATGTTTTTGTGATATCACATAAGACACTGAGATAACGGAATACCTGAAGTCGATCATCTGGAAGTTACTCACATCCCTTCATCAACTTAAAAAGACGTGATTGCATTGCCGAGGGGCCCTGACAAGATTGTTGCCTAGGGGCCCAGACAGGGTTAATCCGGCCCTGTTTCGAACTACTTCAAAACCAAATTTGTAAATTAGTACGTCGTAGGACCAGAACAATCCACTTGCCTTAACATCTTCAGTAGATTTACATGAGTGGCGAACAAATAAAAACAATTTACTTGAGAATTCTGCGTAATACCTCGTGAGTCTGTCACAAAGCATAGCTTTAATTCTAGGCTACTTACGTTAAGGTGGCGTGGTTAATCTAGCGTGCGGACTAAGTCATACCCTCTGCTACCGACCATCACCGATGCAAATTTTATTAGATTTAGGAAACCGAACAAGTTGTCTTTGTTAAATCTAGCGAGATCCCCGGATACTCATATATAGAATTCAGGAAAAAACTCATTTCGAGGGAAAATAATTGTCATCGCAAATAACTTTGATTTTCGATTTTGTAGACGTCTAATTCCTGTCCATCTGTCGAAATTATCGTCTGTCCCAGAACTGGGTGTTCTCCTCCGCACCAGGAATTGTACTCTACAGAATATCTGCTGTTACTATACAAGCCCAGATAAGACCATCGCTGGGGTACTGCTCGCATGTGTGGGGATGCGCCTCAAAGCACTCCCTGAAGCTTCTAGACACAATCCAGAAACGAGCAAACAAGCAATAGGTCTAGTGGAAGCGCCTGACATAACAAAGGACGTCCACAGCCTAGAGCATCGAAGACGTGTAGCCGATCTGTCCCTACTCTATGGATATTATCATGGCAAATGTTCGACAGAGTCTAGTATAGTGACACCAAGAGTCGCCAGTTCAGCAAATACTAGAGGAGCTCATCGGGGGCAATTTTACCAGGTCGAACTTACAACGCGCTGAACAACCATGTTCAGGTCAATGAGGAAATTGAGAGAAATGTGGAGATGGACGGAATCCCAATACTTGCGTCATCTACCATCAAGCTTCTGGGAATCAGCATCAACAATAGCAACAACTGGACGTTCTCGTCTGCTCTAGGAAACTATGTTCTCCGCAACAGCTTCTGCTACTATACAAGGCCCAGATCAGACCATCGCTGAAGTACTGCTCGCATGTCTGGGGATGCGTCCAAAGGCACTCCCTGAAGCGTTTGGAGAATCTCAGCGTTGTGAAATCAGCTACCGAGGATTTTGTTCCCCGGGGGTTACAATCTACAGCTTTTTAAGGTCAATGTGATTAGAGATACGAATGTGGTTTCAATTAGCGGCCAACGGAAAATATAATGATTCAGATAACCAGCTACAGGATAAGTTTTAGAAGTAACATTAAGTGTATGCTCTCCATAATGCATTACACCTTGTTGACAGATGTCTTAATGGACATCTGTTGCTGCTTCAAGGCAGTCCAGGTGTTAGGACCGTTGGTTTCGTAAGATGTCAATGGGCGTCCCCATAGAGGGCGACACTTAGGTGAGTTCAGTTACATTAAGGTTATTCATATTGAAGTTATTTGAAAATATAAGTATTTTTTTTAAACGTATAATATTTTCGAGTGTATGCCGACCACTATTCATTCAACCTGTTATAGACATTCATGTTTCGTCCTTAGCCTAGACTTGTCAGCATAGGCAGGCGATTTAACTCTAAAGAGGAATTGGGTAGTGTAGACCAAATACCAGCAATGCCCCTAAAACCTTCCAGAGCTTACACCAGTCCTTTGTGAAGTGTTCAAACTCTCCTACTAGCGAGGAGTGTTCCATATTGGTTGGGAGATTGGCCAAGTACAACCTATACCTAAGAAAGGCGGGAAAAATATACCCAGCAACTATAGACTCTGTACTGCAACATGGCCAATATTAAGGACTGTTATTAACGTGCAGCTTCTGAAGTATCTGGACAAAAATAATACCATCAATGATCGCCAATATGATTTTCGCAAGCATAGATCTACGGGAGATAGATGAGGCTTTTGATCAAGCTTGCTGACTATGGGTTACTACGAGGTCTGTGCCACTGGTTGGATAGGCTTCGCAGGGATCGCTCCTTATTTGTGGTGGTCCGATGATGATGTCTCAATGCGGGTGTTCCTCAAGGATCTGTTATTTCTCCAACTATAGCACCCTTATTTCCTGCATGGAACTGGGCCAACCACTACCATCAAGAGATACCGTACGAGGGCAGCATGCTGTTCAGATCAATGAGGTCATTGAGAGAATTGTGGAATGGGGATGTTCAACGTACAGAAGACTCAGACCACGACCTTGACAAAGAAGTCGGATGCTGGTCGCCAGCCGTGGAGATGGAGAGACAGCAAATACTTAAAGCATCTTCCATCTGGGAATTAGCATCAACAATAACATGTCATGGCATGATCATGTTGCTGGGCTCGCTAGGTCGCCATCCCAGAAACTGGGTGCCTCTTCCGCTCCAGGCAATTATATTCTCCGGAACAGCAACTGCTACTTTACAAGGCCCAGATCAGACAATCAATGGAGTACTGTTCGCCTGTATGGGGATGCATTCCAAAGCACTTCCTGAAGGTGCTAGATAAAACCCAGAAACAAGCAATACGTCCAATTGATATGCCTCGCAAAGGACCGCCATAGTCTAGAACTCTGATTCTATAGATATTGTCATGGCAGATGTTCGACCTTGCTGTCTCGCATAATAACACCAAGAGTACAGCAAAGACTTGTCTTATTGCCGCGCTTATGAAGCGCGTCAGGCATCTGCCTTTGCGTGAAGTTATCTATAAAAAAGCATCAACACTCATCTTTAAGAGTTATTCTGTGCCCTTTGGCAGTCCGAGTGTCCTGTGTTATCTATATAACATATATACCCTCTAATACATATAGGTGTATTATGGGTTTCGTCGACCTATAAAGGTGTTCTCACCCTATCCTGTGTAAATCCATTAACAATGCATTTGGCACAAATGGACGTATGACATCTGATACGCTAAGGGCGCTGTTCATATTAAAATATTCATCGTGCGTGTGCTCTACATTAAAGGAGTGAAAGCTATATCAAGTTCTGTTTGACCACACATTTTTTCCTATAAATACTAGATGCTCTTACTTTTTTATCGTTGGTTCAAGCCTATCTGATTCGCACCGTGTTTCGCAAATTTCAGATTGTGACCACTTATTCAATTAAAATGCAGTAAACTTAACTTACTATCTTTGTATGTATTTGGTAACGTTTCGTTTTTATGTACGATGTGGCGACACAGACAGCATTCTACCACACAACGGTCACTCAGCTGTTCTCGAGACAATTATGTTTAAAGTATCCTAGATATCACTCAAATATAGGCGTTCAGATTTGTTCAAATTGAATGGATTAAATATTTGAGAAAGAACTAACGTAAAACGCATATATTTCATGAGGAATGCATTTTTTTATTTTGTATTGCGGCAGTATAACTCCAGTCAGAATGATGTAAAAATGCGTATGAAGGACAGATACAATTTTATCTGAATAGAAAAACGTTTTACAAATCTTATTTTTGATAATGAAATTTATTTAGGTGAAAGAAAAACTATTACTGATATTACATTACTAAATCTGATGCGATTTGTTGTCTATTCATTAGTCTATCATTTTTTTTCACCTTCTTGAGTGTTTGTTTCAGTGTTCTCAATGTGTCGGCCTTCAAAACTTCTACAGTCATATGCTGCTTCTAGAGTACATGCCATTTTCGCGGATACTTTCGCTAGATTTGACGTGTAACAGCTGACTAACCAGTACGTTTTTGACTCAGTGAGCTTCTAAATTTGGCTCAACAGTGCAATACATTAATGCAGGCTTACATAAAATTAACCCACAGGTGTTATTAGTTAAGCAGCTCTTGACGTTAAATCGTGCAGGAGTATCCTAGAAAATAGTATAAAAAGGATGTTATTCAGCCTCAGACACAGACAGACATAGACGGACAGACGCCCACAAATACGGACAAATACGTCAGAATGACAGACAGACCGATAGATAGGTAAATCGATATACAGACCCAGGGCTGGATTAACCCTGTCTGGGCCCCTAGGCACCAATCTTGTCAGGGCCCCCAAGTTGATGAAGAGTACTTTCCAGATGATCGACTCCAGGTATTCCGTTATCTCAATGTCTTATGTGATATCACAAATACATGGTTACTTCAGGTCTCGTGATGGGGCAGAAAAGAGAAATGAGACATGACACGATTATTTTGAATATAATCTTGATAGTTCTGTATGTATTAAGTATTTCATCAATTGTCATGCATCGCAATAAAATAATATTGTTATCGAACAATTTGATAATTTTTTTTCGTTCGATGGAACATTTTGTTTCTTGGTGCGTGCACGGGTCCCTAGACGACGCTGGGCAGTTGCCTACTCTGCCTTATGATTAATCTATCCCTGTATAAACCAATAGACAGAAAAACCGACAGATATACCAATCTACTACGGATATATTGAATAATTTTTAATCCAGTCCTCTTTACCTATATTTTCTATTGTCCATACCTAACTCCACGATACTCGCATAGATAATGCCCCACAAACTTGAACATATTCAATCGACCGCTAAATATAGACTTGAGATCTGACAATGAGTCTAAGAGGCCGATCTGTATGCTGTTGAAGCCGGTAAACATATCGCTGATCCAACAATCGGCGTATTTGTGGTTCGTGTTAGACGCGGTCCCAGCACTTTGCCCTCCGAACATCGGCTCTCAGCCCTTAAGAATGCCTCCAACATTGCGAAAAATCTGTTAATCCCTCCGTACAACACGCTTCGTCAATTTCATTTACATCACGGCCACCCGGTATACAGCATGCGTGGATTTGCTATTCTGACAAGGTCGGGTATTTTCCCTGATGGAGGTTCCTATATTCTGCAGTGCGAAGAAATTGGAAAGGGAACAGTTTTCTCGCTGTAGACAGTTTCGAATTTCATCAGACAAATGGAATAATTTACAAAATTCTTGAATAATTTTCCTTACCTTCATTGCGTTATTACTAGAGTCTCATCACGTCTCGAAAATTCATAAATTATTACATTATCCACTGTTGTGACATTTCCATGCATGATAAAATTTGAAGAGGCCTAAAAATTAGTTTCTCCTTGAAGCTTAGCCATCCTTTCTCCCAATCTAAACATTGTATACTGTTTATTTATTTATTTATTTATTTATACGTCACCCAACAGATAAAATCCATTTACATGATGATATAAATGTAAGAAAAATACATTGCAAACGTAAAACTAAACATACGAAGTATTACAGAGACAGTGAAACAACAAAAGTATGAAAAATGTGTTCGAAAAATTGGTACGAACAAAACATACAGTATATACATATAAGCTCGAATGAAGTATTGATTGAGTGTAAAAGTTCAAGTTGACCAAACATGCTACTTAAAGAAAAAATAGATCGATGTCTTTTGAGTTACAAAAGTGGCAGATGGTATACAACGGCGAAAACTTCAAAGAATCACCCCGTGCCGAAATAAAATGTGGTATTGTGCCTAGAATTCAGTCTAGGAACACAAAAATTGAGCTTATGCAGAAGTGGTGTGCAATCTATTATGTTGTTCAACAGATGTCTAAGAAATTTAATACCAAAATTTTCACGTCTATCGGCCAAACTAGATACTGAAAATTCCCTGAGCAAGTCCTCGTGCGGGAAACCATACGGCGGAAAAATGCCAGTCGATTTAAAATATAAGTATTTGAGAAAATGTCTCTGTACTGCTTCCAATTATATAATATATTTTTGATGATGAGGAGACCAGACAGTTGAAGCATATTCAAGGGAAGATCGAACTGAAGAAAAATAGAGCACTTTAAGTGCATGTATGTCATTAAAATTTTTGCAATTGCGGAAAATAAAACCAAGTACTCTATTTGCCTTAACGGTAATATTATTCATGTGCATGCTGAAACTAACTTTCTTGTCAAAAGTAACTCCAAGATCCTTTATTTTTTGAAGCCTCGTTAGCCTGACATTATTGATTGTATAATTATATTCAAGATGATTTTCTCTATTACCAAAGCTGACAATAAAGCACTTTTCAGTATTTAACGTAAGCTTATTTCTCTCACACCACACGTATAATTTCACCAGGTCATCCTGTAGCATCTGAAAATCATTCACAATCATTCATATGTTCATATGTTAGATAAAGTGAGATGAACGTTGAATTATAAAACATATCTAGAGCCTAGTAACTAGTCAATGGTCATGTGTAGTCATTGTGAACCATTAGACAGTTTGAAAATGATACGACGCATAACAAATTTCTATCTAGTTTCGTGTACTATTACGCCTGTTAATCTCCAGTATTAAGGATAGAGACATTTTACGACATGCAAGGGTTCCCACAATCTAGATTATAACGATATTATCATTACACCAGGTAATGAGAAAGCAGACAATCGACAATGTATTGAAAAGGTATCATTGTATTTAAGATTCAAATAAGATTCGTTGTGGCGGGTCATTGTTAACAACATAGAGCACAACCCGAAAAATAAGAACTCTTCTCATGTCTTAAGTCATCTATATCATTTTGGTCTGTAGCCAAGAATGTTAGCCATGATTTCTGCTATTCGTCCATACCACCACTGATGAGAGCGGATGGATGTAAATAAAAAGCAAATAGCTTAGGGCAGGTTTTGCTGCCAATTCTACAATAAACTTGCAAAGGTGTACCCAACCCACTACCATCAGCGTGGCCTCAACAGTTCTAGATACTCGGCCCTGCATCACGTCCAACGTCATGGAGACTACCATTAACGTGTTTGAAGTACAGTATCAACATATTACCAAAAAGTTTACTTCAGCTACATTAGTAATACTATAAACTGATAGATTGGATCCGGGTATGACCAAAATAATAAGTTTCTGTATGTGACATTTCAGAAATCTTAGTTATCTACATATTTGTATCTCCATTGATTGTATTTGGTTAAAATTTCACTGTATTGTCAGTTTCCTCGACTGTAGACAATAAAATGCATAAAAGTAAGGAGGAGGGGTAGGGAGAAGGGAGGTAGAAGAAGTCCCCATTTGTTACAATGACACAATATTTAAAAAAATTAATGCTTGCGGCTATAAGTTAGTGTCGACTAACACCCATAAAAGTCATTAATACAATCAATATGTATGCGGAAAAGTAAGGTAAAAACATAAATACAGACAACAACAAGTGCTGGGCATTAGCAGAAGCCAGGTTAGTAATTCCCTAGATGTCTGGCCATATAACGAACTTGCGAAAGCATGGTTGGAGAGAGACGACAGCGCCTTCTATTTCTCCTGTATTTATCTGGTGATGTGGTACCCAGTGTATACTTGTAGAGGCTTTGGCTTTTCGTAAAGGTGTCTCCAGAAGTCCCCTACGCGATCAGCAGTTGGTCCTTGGTTGCTGTTGAAAAAGACGAGAAGGTCTTTCAGAAAACAACCTGTTATCCTCCAAACCTCTAGCTCGCGCCCCCAGCGATCGTTTAGCAGAAATTACAATTCGTGTCCTGTCAAGACAATGCTGCTTGACAACGGCAAGTATCGCCTCATTAAGTATGCCCTCAACTGTACCATCCACCTAAAATAGTCCCAGTATATAAATGAGGTTGGTGTTAGACCCAAGACTGACATAATGACGCGATTAATAGCTTTTTCCTGTCTTCATAGGCTTTTTATTTCTATCCTTCCAGCATAGGTGCATTGAAAATTGGTGTCATTGGGGATAGCAATATCTCTTAAATAGGTAACTCTGGCTGCTTTTCATGAAAAACTTGATAATTTTCTATAGATCGCAAATATAAGTAAATACGTATTCCAAGCATAGTCAGATGAGATATTACCTTGATCATCCTGAGCAAGACATCAAATACATTATACATTAATAGCGAAAAATGCCTCTAATAAATATTTAGCAGTATCTATTTACAAAGTACAGACTGCTACCAACAAATTAGTAGAAGGGACACAGAGATAGTAAATCAAGCTAAACGGACAAAAAACGATAGATTTCCATTATCGAAAACTACTACCAACGAATTTTACAATGAAAATTCGGAAATGCATATTGCAAAAAAACGTGCGAATGAAATGGTTGATAAACAAGTTTCAAATTAGTTTTCCAGATAAAAGGTCTAAAAAAGTAGGTATAGCCTGGAAAAGCATGTTCGATGCGAAGTGAACAAATTGAATTTTTAAACGAGTACGTCATCTGAATGTGTCTATATAAGTCACACAAACATGTTTTGTATCTATTTGAATATTGGCTTTGGTCATTTTTATCTACTTTTACATTTGTCGATACGTTGATGCTGTGACGAGGATATTTCAATAGAGCGGAAACATTATAATGGATGCTTTTGATACAATGATTTATTTGATGTACCTTCATATATTATTTATCCATATGCGACAAAATTGTTCTTTGATATCTGTAGATACTTTCTTAATGGAGCATTTTGAATATTTTAAAAACAAATAAATAATCATCTATGTCTAACAAGTACTGATGACTTCCGGTGTCAAAAGCTTATAGGAGATAATAGAACATCTTTGAAGAACACCGAAAAAGTAGACAGACAGACCAGACAGACCAGATATACCAGAAGGCTCTAACCCGAAGACAATAGTGAAACAGAAATTTATTTAACAATCATTCCGCGGATTACAAGACAACTTACTTGGTCAAAAATAATATCTGATGTTTTTAAATCCAAACTCAAACTGTTTTTACTCGACAATGTATATTATACAGTCAATGAATTTTAAGAACTCGGACAGCAGTAGTTATATATATATTTTTAATTTTATTATTTGTAAATTTGCTAAATGTATAGTAAGATTTAAGTATTATTTCATTTTTCTATTTTCTTTGATTAGCATTATGCTCCGGTCTGATATACCAATGATTTTATATAAGCTTACAAGCATGACCTGTCATGTGCGAAATTTAGCCAAAGGCTACTCTTACATTTAACCCTATTTATAATTAAAACTAAAACTATAATTATAACATTTGAAATATGTTTGTTTGAAGAAGAAAAAAAAACAAGGATAAGCGACTATTTACTCGGTTAGAAGTGTGTGTCTCATTTTTTTCTTGAAATTTGTAAGCGTACATTGTTTGAGCTCAGTATTAACCTGGTTGTATAATTTAGCTGCATTATATGAGAAGGATCTTCGGAATAATGTGGTAAGATGGCGAGGGATGGTGAGGTAGTCTCTTTGCCTTAGGTTTAGGGAATGTGAATGTGTGTCTGAAGAAAAGCTTCTCAGACAGATACTGAGGGGTGGTAGTAGTCACCAATTTATGCACCAAGGTCATATAGTGCAACTTTTAGAGTTTTTTCGACTGTCAACCAACCAGTTTCCCAAAGTTTAGCTGATATATGGTCATACTTTTTCAATCCATAAACAAACCTGCAACGAGAGTGTTGCACTTTTTGCAGACGCATTCTGTTTACAGTATCTAGACAAACGTAATACAGGACATCACAATAGCGAACCACTGACATGATTAATGTTTCACATAATTTTTTTTTACATTGTCGCTGAATTGTCTTACTAGAATATAAAATCTTCAATTTGAAATATGATTTTTGTGTAATATTACTTACATGCGAATGAAACCTCAAGTTTTCGTCAAATGTCACTCCTAAAATTTTTAATGTGTTTTTCGAGCAAAATAGCATTGCGTTACATTTAGTTGGATTCAAAGATAGATTATGATTCTTGGTGAATTTAACAACATTTTCAATATCTTCATTCAACATATTGACTGCATGTGAAAAATTTTCGGGATTAAAATGATGAATGAGCTGTGTGTCATCGGCACAGGTTGATATTTGAAAATGAGACAATTTATTTTGAATATCGGCAGTATAAATTGTGAATAGAAGAGGCCCCAAAATCGATCCTTGTGGGACTCCCGACGATATACACATTGTATCTATGTGACCAATAAATCTATCTATCTATCTATCTATCTATTTTACTGGACCCAAGATAGATATGCCAAAAAACTGGGAAAGTGAAACATGAGAAGTGTGACACAACAGGTATGATAAAATGTGATAAAATGTGTACCAATTGAAAAAGGCTAATAAGATACTATTACATTTCTTTTAACTATTTCGGCAGATGGTAGATGGTAATCTGATAAATATCAAGATGGTAATTGATTTAAAATTATACTTCGTGACTTCGTGTAAATACATTTGAATAGCACAATGGCATCCCATCCAAAATATATGAAAACAATTCCACAAATGCGAAGAAATACAATAGCGTGGAAACTCAACAAGCATTTTCCTAGTTCTTCCCCTGTGGTATAACCATGTAATAACGCATAGCGGCTGCATACTCGCTTCAATGACCAGCGGATTAATGGTCTGAGCGGTGTCTTAGCCAGATCGGTGCGCGGTTAATGTAAGACCGATTCAGAGTGACAGATTGCCTGAGCGAATACTTATGTTATACATATATTTGTGTACCAAAGAGGATCGTGGTGAAGCTTGAAGATACTTTATGGATATGAGTTTAACTATTTGTCAGTAATATCCTTTTCAATAGCCTTTTGCACTGATAATGAAAGCTGAAGGAGCAAACGGATTCAGGTTTAATTGTTCGCCAGTCATTATGGTAAAATCTAAATGTTACTATTGAAATTCGTACAATGTACAAAAGTCATACAAATGTGATTATTTGGGTATCAAGTTGTTGTTTGTTTACAGCTTAAAGGATTATTTCAACTTTAATTCTTGAATGACCGGAGAATTAATCAGCGGCACTGTAATACAGGTGATATCCACAATGACAGCATTAATGCTGTTTCCATGAAGCATACGTGTCGCAGTGTAGCGCTGTCGTAACCCTTAGGGCAAACACCGAATTTGTCCTGGTTGATCCTGGCAACACGGTGCCATAGAACTTGTAAAGCCCGGCAAAGCCTCAACTCATCATAGTAATTACTTTATCCATCGCCACGCAAAATCCACTTTGAATTAAACACTGTTTCTCAGCGTCACTTTTAATGTGATGGTTTCTGCCGACGGCAATGCCCCGGGGGCTTTGTGTTTCAACAGAAATACGATGGACTGAAAAAATCCGAAGTTTTCCGGTACTGCGAGAACGGATAATTCTTATTGATTATCCGATTCTTAATAGTTTGAAACTTCATCTTATATTTTCTATTGGCGGCTAATTAAAACAAAATACGACTTACTGAATATCTTTACTAACGTTCTGGCTGACTCGACAACGTTTATAAAAGTACAAAATATGAATAAATCATAATGACATTGACGTTTCTTACTACATCAGAGAAACAATTTCATTTTACCTACAGTTAGACCATGCGGTTTTCCAGGATTCCCCCATTAAGTCATTTTTTTGGACTTATCCTCAACGCAAATTTGACATCTCTATTCTAACCTTACATAACAGTTCATATTAAGGGCTTTTTTGAAAACAAAATTATTCCCTGGAATAATGTTTTCCATATTTTATACTTTGATAAGGGCTGCCGAGGCAACCGAAATGTAAGTAAATATATTCACTCAATCGTATGTGGTAGTTATAGAAAATATTAGATTAACGAAATAGACAACAGTATGAGTTCCAAAAGTTTCAAGTTTGAACGTTGTTTATGTTCCATCATACACCGGAGGAAACTGTAGCTGAATTCCGTTTCAACATTGAACACTCCTGTCACTGAAGACTTCTGTTTCAACATTAGTAACAATTTAAGAAGTTATAACCAGACTTTTCAAGTCAGCTCTAGGATCAGTGACGAATAATGCCTTTTATGGGCTTCTACCAATCATGCGTTGAAATGAGGCACTTTTTATTCTGCACATAATATCACCCAAGAAACTAACTTGCCGACTTGTTATCATTCAACCATGATCACAAAATATTTTTGAGATCTTGGTTGTTTCTCTCTGCCCCCCTTTGTGCCTGGGCTTCCACGAAATATTTTAGACACAGACCACATTGCAGTTGATTATTCAATAACCTTTGCCCAAAATTAGCGTCCATTATCAGATTGCATATAGTCCAGGATACAGCAGTTTATGCTAGGCTAATAATTGTTTGTGAGTAGTTTGATCTTACCGAATCTTTAATTAGTGAAAGAGTTAGCTAAAAAAGTGTGAAGGCATAAAATACGTTAATTCAGTGATGTATGAACATTTTAATTATTGCAGTATACTTTTTTGCTAAATGTTGAGCTTTATAATAATTTGAAATAAAATTTGTCCTACAAGATAAATGGTCTGGTCTAGGGTGACCCTCTCAATGATGTACTAGGTCATAAAAAATGATTGATAGCCTACTGATTTTTTAAACTGTACCTTGGTTATTATTTGTCTGATTACATGGTCACAATATGCTACGAATGAAGTGGTAGATTTTCTCAGTCCTACACTCAAAGCTTGTCGACTCCACTGTAATACATTTTCTCTTTTGAATCAAGATGATACATCTGAGATTGAGGATATATTTTTTTTTATTAAATCAAATGTTCTAATAACTAATAATTATTGAAAAGTAGAGTAATTATATCGCATCTACCCGATAGAGTGTACTTGGAAATATTGTGTTTCGGACTCCAATTGTCTATATAAATTTGACGTTTCGATTGATTTAGTATCTTCAACCGTTTTTAGTTAACTACGCTTGACAATGGGAGTCCGAAACAAAACATTTGAAAGATCTACGTTGTCTAGTTTGAGTGTATTTTATTATCGATATGTACGTTGGCATTGAATTGCCATCACTTGAATGATTTTCACCTTGAATAAGTGGTGAAATCTAATCCCAGTATGGTTTATTTTGAAGAAGAGAATTCGTTCTACCATTTGATACTAATCTTTAGCGATGATGTCCACAAAAGGTCTTCACAATCTACAACTTAACACATAACTTTTTATAGATTTTTTTCTTGAACTATCGCAATAAAAGTTACAGGTAACTCGGTGTAAATATAATTTTGGTCGAATTTCGTAATTTTTTAAGCTCATACTGGAACTTTTAGATTTCTGTATATTTGCGAATATTAAATATTTATTCACAACAAAACGTTGAGGCAGAAAAACCAATAAGTCAAAAATATAATAAAGATATAAAAGATTTGAAACCTAAAACTAAACACAGCAGTAGCTGTATTTATAGGTATTAGAGTTCAGGAATAATTGTAGGCAGGTAAAATGCAACACATATACTATAGGGTACATAAATTGAAAGTAAAAAAACTTTTCTAAAAACCAGCTTTTATTTAGATACGCTAAAAATAATGAAATGAGCTTTTACTATCAACTTATAACCTCATTAAATAATTTATATGTTATAACATCTTGTCGCGAGAACTACTCGTATCTATATAGTTTGAAAATTTTTGAAATTAAAATCAATCTGATCAAATTATTTAATTTACTTGTTCATCTACAAAGGTTAATCTCGGGATAGGCAGGACGGTTTTAAGGAAAAATATTATTTTATGCTTTTTAAATAGAAGCTTGTATTTAAAAGTTTTTTTACTATTCATTTATTTTTTACTTTTTATTTCACGTTAGACAGGCTTGCAAAACTTCCAGTACACCAAAATTTCAGACGGATTGGAGCAAGGGAGTTTATGATCACCATGTTTTTTTACTCTCAATCGTATTCTCAGCATTCTCAGCAAATCCTTTCAATTGATACCCATATTGTAGGAAGGCATAAACAGCTTAGTCCGCCAGCTTTAGAAGTCCGCCATATTAGACTTATAGTAACGTCACCTTATTTTTCGAGTTATTCTCAACAAGTTATTTCATTTGATACCCATATTGTAGGAGTGCATTTAAAATAACTAGTCCGTCATCTTGAGATTCACGTGTATCAAAAATTTCAGCTCAATTGGTTGAAGATATCTGCTTCAAAATTGAGTTAAATAAAAGCTTATAAAATAAGTAGATACTGGAAGCAACTCTAAATTACCCAATTTTGTCTCCACAGAGGGGGTGAAACAGAACAAATGTTCTCTAGAATTAGATAACAATGATCATATTTCTCAATTGGAAAAATGTGCAAAAGAACAAGATGCTCAACAAGACACTGATTCTGATTAAAGCATATGTAGGTAGGTTGCACTTGCACCAAATAGTTCAGAGGAAGATGTCGTATAAATAGTGAATGTTCCATTAGATAATATTATAATGTAACTAAGAGTATGATCAGAGATAATGAACTTGAGCCGGGCTCGGAGAAGGCTTTTGTTTTAAAAAAACTTCTTGTACTTCTTTGGAAACAGAGTTACAGAAAAAAGGTAGTTACACGGGTACACAACAAACTATACAATATTATGTAAGTAGGGTTGCATAACCAAATGAGGGGTTGTATTGAGAAGCAGTATTGCCAATTTGAGGGATTTCCCATCAGATCTAACGGATTTTTGTGAAGAGGTGTGGAAGAAAGCAGTTCTTGATGAAGTTATTGGGACAGGCTGGTAGGGACCATGTAGAGCTACAGTAAAGGTTCAGCGAAAACTTTTTCCTATTGATGTCAATGATGTCTATGACAGTGATGACGATTTCGATTTGGACTTGTAAAATTACTAATTGTTCGTTTAAACTGATTATTTGGATCTGAAACTAGTTTCTTTTTTTATTATTGTTGTTTATTTTAAAATATTTGTTTAGTTTATTCCTTATAACGAAATTATCGCATATGTCAGCAGTGACCACAAAATGGTGAAGCTAAACGCTATTATGACTATTTACTATTGCGATATATTATAATAGCTTTTAGCATTAGCGTTTTGTTGGAGTCGTTGAAACTGTTGGCAGTCGCGATAACTCCCTATTGTGACGGGATACAAGGAATTTAACGGGTTGTTGAAAGAGCAACAAACTTAAAGGAGTGCGAAAATTATTGTTAACGATACTGTTGGGAAATGAAGTCTTGAACCGGACTAAGCTGCGTAATAGACGACACTAATGCAAATTTAATATAAAATACAACATTACCCAAATGATTTTAAAATTCTATCAATTCCTTATTACAGAGTAAACCATTTATATTTTACAATTATTAGGTACATAATTTGAAAATTTTGATATTAAGATCACCATGTAGAGTATTTTCGCGATGTGTCAGGATTTGAGGAATTTTGAATAGTTACACGTCGTAACTAAACTTAAAAGTTTTGTTACGTATTGCAACTGCTGGTCCTTCATTTTTTTTTAGTGTTCACCATATGCCAATTTAGGTTTAGGTACTGGCAATTTTCTTGTTCATGGATTCTTTGCAACCAGCATTTCAAAGGAATAATTTCTTGTCATGGTCTCTTTGATATGGGGATGACTGCCACTTCCAACGGCTCTATTCTTAAAAGTACATGGTTTGGAAGACATTATGTGATGAGGCTCAATCCAGTCAATGAAAGTTTCTATTTTTTAAATTTAGCAAATACGGTTTCGAAAGGAATCTGTCTGCATAACTTCAACTTCTCTAACCTTAGTATCTAATTTAAACTAAAAAGATGAATTGGAATTTATTTTTATTCTAGCTTAAAGCTAAATTGATTAGTTCTTTATGATGTGTGGTTTCAGAAAATGTGGAAGCGCATATTTCATGTACTTTGGGTGTGTAATCGGAGTTAAAGACAGCTAGTCCCCCCCCCACCATGTATGCTGTAATCCAATTGGAGTAAGATTTTGATTTTTTTTTGTAATGGATTTATTTGGATCATAAATGATATAATGTCTTTCAGTAATTTTTTATTGAAGTTCGAAAGCCCAACATCCGGAAAATCCAATTCAAAGCATTATTTCCAAGGCATAGGAAATACAGATTCAACCTACTTGATACCATATTTTTTAGTTTAATATCCCCATTCTACAAAAATATGCTATTCAGCTATTTCACAATAATCATTTGATGGCCAATACTATTAGTGGATATTAAAAAAAATAGATAAATATTAAGCATTAAAAAGACAGAAACAATTTTTTTAAATTTATCATAGCTCATAATTTACTGAAACAACAAGATAAGAAATCACCTTCTTGGAAATGACTTGCAAACTCGGCAGCAAATTTTACTGTGCAGTAATTCCCCATTTCTTTATTATATAAAATCATGTATCCTAAAATAAATATAATTATTGTTGTTTATACTATTTTGTAAACCATACATATTTGAGGTCAAAGATTTCAATTGCATAGCATTTCCATTTGTCGAAGCTCGCTCACTGCTTCTATTGGAATAACTCGTTCATTATAAATGCAGTTCATAGGTATTTATCTAAGCTGTTAATTAAAGATGATGACATCACCTTTGTTTTGTATTTTCATGATCCTATCTATTTCCAAAGTGGCATATTCAACTTTACCTGGTAAGTCCAGAGCAATATATATTTTTCAATAGGGATTTATGTAGTTGTGATATGTTTAGAGATTGAATATCACACTTTGAAGTTATACAGCTGGAACTGTCGTATTTATGCTTTGCTGGTATTCTCATGTATTACATATGATGATCAACTTCCAGATTACTTGCTCTTTATAGAGCATCCATAATAGGTATTCATATAACCAGATAAGGAAAACTTAATTCTATTCAACGACCGTTCAACACAACGCAAGTTGAATCAGATATTTTGAAAACGTGTATAATAGTTCTCTAAGTCCTACTTTATATTTTGGACAACAATCCTATCTATA
The DNA here is from genome assembly GCA_949316355.1 of Bruchidius siliquastri. NCBI lineage: Eukaryota > Metazoa > Arthropoda > Insecta > Coleoptera > Chrysomelidae > Bruchidius > Bruchidius siliquastri. The sequence continues at coordinate 7,714,646 of OX438534.1, read as the reverse complement.
TTTCCAAAGCAATTGAGCAATTCGGTAGGCTGTGATGATGAAAATATTGAACCAAACTTATTGCACAATATGAATCCGATAAAAATGCAAATATGTTTATCTTTCAACCAATAATTCTTTACGATTTTCAAATTCAATTTATCACAAATAAGGAAAACGAATTTTTTCCGAAAAGTTAAGTAGATTAAAAAGGATACAAAGAAATATATTTTAAATTATTCAGGCTAAGAAACAGAATCAAGTAGAGTAACTTAGTACTTGTTACACTTATTCAAAAATTAACTTGGGTGAATTTGATAACTTTTGAAAGTAATAAACTTCATTGAATACATACTAAAATAAGTAAATTCATTAAAAATTATATATAAATTGAGCAAGGAAATTGAACTGTATGGAGGTTGAGCAAATAAATGAACTACGCGACTAATGAATTTAAAAGCAAATAGAAACAATCTACTAAACTGTTTCTAACAGCGCATGACCATTACTAATATCTACTAGCTGAAAAATAAATGTTCAAAACTACTTAATCTTTTGTTTGGTGTTCTCGACGTTTGGGATAAAATATAACTGATTCCATTAGAAATTAAAAAAATGGTTAAAAACAAAATCAGCTTGCATCTGGTTTGCTATCTCTTTCTTATTGCAAAATGCGTATAGATTGTTCACTACTATTAGTACTACTACTAATACTACTATTATCATGGTATATGCTTTCATGCTTAATTTACATGAGTTCTATCTCACTTCATTAATATTTCAACTCAATTTCATAACACAAAGTACTGTTGGAATTGTGGATGTGCTGCGACAACTTGACACTTCTACCCGAAAAGGATGAACATGGAGAGAAGTTTGCATCCTAAGCCCTCAGCCATATATACCTTCCAAGACACCTGGGAGAGCGTGAAATATTGAGTTTGGAACGTCTGCATAGCAGAGTGGTAATGGGCACAGCCTGCGAAGTATTGAGGAAGATCGATCCCCTCATCCGCTTTGCGCGTAAACACAAAAATGCGAGTAGGAGCCTCTCTTTTTAGGACAGCAAGCAGAGCAGTCGAAAAACTCACACTAGACTTCAAGTGGGAGAATTAGCAGTCCATCACAGAACTGGCTCCCGCCCAACTTAAAACCCACATCAAAACTGCTGGAGCAAATTTCCTCCTGATGCTTCACAAAGACATATGCATATCCATTGAATCTTCGACAAACATCTAGAAAAGCGTGGCTTGTCTAAGCAGTTGACCTTTTCTTCCTTAATGTCTAGTGGGCTGAAGTCAAAGACTGAGGGCTTCATAATGGCTTGTCAGGATGGTGTCTTTAATACCTTGGTATATCGTAGTAGGAGCTAATAAGCCCAACATGTTGCTCCTCCACCACCAACAAAAGAAGATGTTCATTATTGAATTCTCGGCTCCTGCCGAGATGAACATTGAAAGAGGAGGAGGAAAAACGGACCAAGTATTAGGAGCTTCACAGACTTTGGTCAGACCACGCTGTTATTCTGCTAGCAATGGTCATTGGATCCGTAGGTGGGATGAGAAATACGCTATTCTCTGCTTTAAAATGTATACCGGCATGCCGTGCATTGGCAAACATCTTGGCCGGAGATAATATGAAAGGCAGTTAAAACATGCATAATTCATTATCTTGTGGTAAATCTATTCCAGATTGGCCCAAAGCATGTGATGGTATCAAAATGAGGAAGGACTGGAGAGGTAGAATTCCAGTTGCAGTAGACTACGCCATAGTACCTGTTAAATACGTCATCATCCATCACACTGTAACTCCTGAATGTGAAATTGAATTAGATTGTGCAAGCACCATAAGGGGTATTCAGGACTTTCATATGGACACGTTGGAGTTCCACGATATTGGATATAAGTGAGTTTGTAGTTTAACCGCATTTCGACACAAAAATGGCAAATGTGTGGTAATCTGTGTTGAATATTTATGTACTCCGTTTCATCCTAAGTTGTCGAAAAACATTTTATGCATTTATCCTTTGTTTAAGTATCCAAATAAGGTTAAGAATTTGTTAGATATCTGAGGTACCAAAATTGTATTGACCCTACACTATTCAATAATCCGGATTGTACCATTCTGATTGTAATGGATATTCAACACTGCTATTCTTGCGGAAACATAAAGAAGCTTGACAGATTTTCAAAATCAGTTTTTTAACAGAGGCGTAAATTTCAATATAGAGTAAAAAACCCGAATGGAGACCGCAAATGTCCAGATTTTGTTTAGGATCACACGTTACATCCTTATAGAACACTAATACGGCTGCTACTGCGTCCTGTAACCCCTCTAGGGACTAGTAGGTATTTGATGAGAAAAACCATGAAAAGGGGGTAGGTTACAGCTGTGTTGTTTGTGTGTGGAGTAAAGGTATAACTAAGACAAAGGTTTTCTATTAAGAATGTATTGAAATAAGTAATTTTTTATTGAATTACTATATGTTCACATTATGTAAATAGTGGCTGAAATCTACATCACAGAATGTGAATCAAATTATTTCAGGGAAGGAGGTAATTTAATTCTGGGTAGAAGTGAACCCCTGGGTAGAGCCATCCTCAGAGTGAATCCATCAGTGAAGAGGTAGTATTCCTGGGTATAGGTGAACTCCTGGGTTCTTGGTGCTCACTACATCTGAGCTGTCTTTAAAACAGAAAAGATCCAAAGGAAATCTGAGTTGCGAATGTTTGCAATCGTATAGGCGTTCAAATGTGGCAGTTTCGAAAATAGTTTGCAATACTTTCTACAATTCGACAGAAAGTGTGTTTTTATTTTCGTTTGTGAAGGAAAAAATATGAGTGAAAATCAGTTAGTAGTGGCCTGTGTTTCGTACATCATTATCAATGAGATCATAAAGCAACGAAGAGAAAAAAATAAGAGTTAACAGAGACTTGTTTAGATGAGGGATTTATATTTAAGTAGAACTAGATACGATGGTATGAACTTAATGCCGATTTAAATGATATGTTTTCCAAAAACTTCACCAGAATGTCTCGAGAAGATTTTAACATCCTTCTGGAAATTATTAAACCAAAAATTTTTAAACGAAATACAAAGTTCAGAGAAGCTATACCACCAGAAGTCGGACATGCTATTTGTTTACGATTTCTAGCTAGTGGGGATTCGTATCTAGTACACTAGTTTCTTAAAAAATTATAAATGAACACGTAGGTACGAGATGTACATCCGTCAGCTAGTCTTCCCGCGAATGAATGGAATGCTAGCAAATATTTTTTGACAAATAGAACTATACAGGGATCAGGGAACTCGTAGACGTGTCAGTCTACCAAAAAACATCGCCGCAAATGACTACGAATGAGCATCAATGATGGCGATAACAGCGAATGCGAACGAATGGCAACGTTTGTCAGATGTATCTCCGACTTTTAGGTTCACCAGAGTCCTAATGGAAGTTGTGCAACCCATATCTGTTAAAGACCATGGACACATGTGACACAGCTCAACATCATTGAGCCAAGTTACAAATTAACATAATACAACGATAATGTTTGGTACCTATATACATGTTCGTGGCGCAAGATGATGATACGATACAAATTTCAGTTTCTTAGTTGGTGGTGATGGTAACATATACGAAGGAGCAGGTTGGCATAAAGTTGGTGCCCACACGAGAGGCTATAATTCCAGATCAATGGGCTTGGCATTCATTGGCAGCTTTTCGGGTAAGTTATCCACGTATAACCATATAACTAAACAAAATCATATCTTTATTTTTATTCAAATGAACCTGCTTTGCAAGAGAGATTATATCACTGGTTTTTGAGTTGATAACACTTTTTCATCACAATGCACCCGCCCACAGCGCCGCTAGAACACTCGATTTTTTTGTTAAACAGGGTGTTGCCTCACCCATCTTATTCTCCGGACCTAGCTCCGTGAGACTTCTTCTTATTCCGTAAGATCAAAGAAAAGTTACGAGGTCGCCATTTTTCCACCGATGCAATCGCTGCATTTAAGGAGGAAATTAGTAACCTTTCAAAAGAACGTTGGTCACAAGAATTTGACAAGTGGTTTTACCGAATGCGTAGGTAAATGTATTGAGGTAGGGTGAGAATATGTTGAAAAAAACAGAATAAAGTTTTTTTTAAAACCTTGTAGTTTTTCTGTATCTACTAACTTTCGGCGTGACCTCCGTATGGTCACTTAATAAAAATCATATCTATTTACATTTTCAGACAAAAAACCACCCAACAAGCAGCTACAAGCCGCCAAAGGGTTTCTTGAGTGCGCTGTCGAGCTTGGAGAAATCGACGTCAATTACGTGCTTTTTGGAGCAAGACAAGTTAGTGCTACAGCTAGTCCTGGAGATCAACTATTTTATGAGATTAAAACTTGGAAACACTTCACCGATAGTCCTTGATAATAAAAATTAAACTTGCTTTGCCTTTCTTTCTTGACTTTATTAATATAGAAACGCTTTTTCACTGAAATCTAAAATTACATTTCATGGACTACTCCTTGTTGATCAGCAGAAAATTAAAAAAATATTCATATTCAATGGTTTGGTTACCAAACAAATCAATTTATTCAAAATTAATTAACATTTCTTCAGAATTGATGAACTGAAGTATGTATGTACACCATGGACGTATGTAGAGGGGAATCTTAGTACAGAGGTTTTTGTCTGAAGAGCAAGAAATCAGTTTTGACCTACCCAGATAGCCCAGATAGACTACTTCCTCTGTTGGTCTGAATGAAATTCCACGTTTCACTATAATTTCTCATCACAGGAACACAAATATCTAATCAAGATCCAATGTCAGTACTTACCTCTTGTATTGGAGATCAGTAACTAGTATGAAAAGCCAAAAATATAACTGTATAAAATGTAAATAGATGAGTTTGAATTTTGAGAGTGTAAATTATTTTATGTTGATATCACTATTTTATTCAAATCACCTTTAGAGCAGGTGCTTCCTACAAGTTAATAGTTGTTGAGTAACATAATTCCATACTTATCTATGCGACAAAACACCAGGAAAGTAGCAATTTGAATGGATATTTCATTATTTAATTTCTTATATGGGTGCAATCCTACATTTTATCTAACAGACGAAAAACAATCTAATATTTAAATAATCCGTGGAACAAATTATATGGAAGCCGGCCTTTCTTCCTGTTAAGGATGTATAAAACCAGTAGTTTTGCAAATATTTATAGAGATACATTTTTACTAGCTTTACCATCATATACCAAAAGAGGTCATTTAGTCAAATTCGGAAATACCCAAATATTTTTGGCTAGATGGCAACACTGCATGTTATGCCTAATTCCACAGAACGGTTAAGAGTTCTTCAAGACAGCGCTCTTACCGCTTGCTGTTCGCCGGACACCAAATTTACTTTTGAATTTTTTAGGTACTTCCGTGCACCGGTTCAGAATGTAAAGATACCGATGGTCTTATCTCGCCTAGTTGATTATATGTCCTTTAGCGTTTCCCGATTTGCTACACTCGGACCAACAGGAGGGGAATTGTATATTCTTCAGTGTATAAGTTTTGTGGAACATTTCCACCAATCCAGATCAAGTCCCGTTCACAGCCAAACAAATTTTGCCATTATTAATAATTTGTTTCTTAACTTTGTGATTTGGATAGTATATGGTTTGTCATAAATATATGTAATGTTTTACGAAATTAGCGTCAAATTTCAAATAAGTGTTTGTTATAGTTTGCTTCAAAATTCAAGCGGTACTAGTAGCGTCATGCTTGTGTAAAACGGGCTTGAGAGTTCGAAATTTTTCCGCCAGACGATCAATGTAAATATTTAACATTCCAAACATACCAAATTTTACAGGTTCGACGAAAATGTCAAATTCTTCTAACATTATTAACTGTTTGTGATTCGCTAATTAAAAAAGTGCAATCGAAAATCGGTGATCTGAGCAGTTACGGTTCATAAAAGTAGTGATCCTATCAAAATGAATACAGAAGTTGAACTTTCCACCACTCGAGAGGGTTGAAGCAGCACGTGACCGGGATGTTATTGATTTTTTGAGAGCTGGGTTTAAGAAGTTTTTAAAATCAGAGTGGCCAGGTTTCAGTGGTTTTTTTTCCAGGTATAGTATGCTGTCCATCACGAATTACATGTGCATGTAAAATTGATTTTTGTGACTGTGTACGACAATATAGGGGTGAAATAACATCCATAACGAAGATTAAACATTACTGTTCAGTCGAGATATCGTCTCACCAGTAAGCGATTTCATTTTACGCGATGACCTACCACATTTGTGAACAATTGTCCACTGGAATTCCATGTTCTCTAATAATTGGGGTCACACTTTTGTGTGAATTCGGTATAATCTATTAAATTTCCCTCTCCACACAATATGTTGATTTGCATTCCAAATTGAAAGATCTACAAGTGTTGTATGAAGCATTTATTAACTTATCATCAAACCTAATGGGGCATTCACACTGTTCAAGTGAGTTGATCAAGTCAAATGAATTCAAGTGACATGAAAGCAAATTGAACATGTGAACTCATATATCAGCCCACTTGATTGAGTGAATTGTATGATGTGCTGCATGTTGAAACAAGTGCAACTAGAACTAGGGATACAGATGACTGAAGACAAGGTCAAGAACAGAATAAAAGCGATTCATACTACCTACATGGGAGAACTTCGTAAAGTAGAGAAGGTGGCATACTCTGGTGTTTTGGCTGACGATTTGTAGCATCCTACATGTTCTTCAAAGATGCTGACAGGTTTCTACACCACATTGTATCCATTCAGCCTGTATCTGAAAATATGGTAAGTAACATGAATTTTTTTACTATGTTTCACTATTTTACTATTTTCATAATATTAAAATACACATTTCTGCAAATCTTTATACATATATTATGCCTAACAATATTATGTTAAAGTAGTTGCTTTTACTAATGAAGTAACTTTTTCTGGGGAAAGTGGAATAGCTGTTTCAAATATTCTAAATGTAGATGTTCCAAAGGTATTTTCTACCACTCGGCGGAACCTGCCTAGGCAGTAATTAAAAATTTGTAATGACAAGTTTCTATTTGAAAAAGGTTCATTCAAGGTTTTAATAGAAATGTTTCATCTGCTATAATTGCCATTCCGGAGGGATATTGAACTGCGAATTTTCTGAACTATCATATAAGCTTCTTTCTTTGAAAAATTCTCCTCATCTGAGAGCCTTCCTTTTGCACCAATATTGATGCAGTAGTTGGCATCAACTAATGCTAGTAGCACATTACTGTAGGTTCCTTTTTAATTGTAGTAATCAGATCCCCCCTTTAGTCGATTTCAAATCACAATATGTTTGCCATCAAGAGCAGCTATTGCAACCTGGAAAATGTCTTGTATGAAATTCACTATCTATGTGTTCGCATGCACTCTCTGCCATGGGTACCTGTAAAAAACGTTATTAGGAAAGTTGTGAAGTCTCGAAAGGGTGCGATATCATAAGCGGTTAAAGTAAATAGCTTGTGTTACTCTTTTATCTTTGAAAAAAACGAAATAAGCCACATTTATTATAAATTTTTTTCCCCAGGATTCACTATCAACGAGGGAACCAACTGCACATGACAGCCCATCTTCATAGGAATACACAGATAATACTTTGCAGCAGGCAATAGTAAATGAAAGAGACAATCATGAGAACATTCAAATAACTGGGGCACCAACATCAAATGGTTCAGATGATCTGCGAAAATCGGAAACACGTACACCACTCTCTCAACCTACAGAGCGACTGAAATGCTCTGGTGACGAAAAAACGCTCACAACAACAGTTGACAAATTAGGAAAAAAATCTAACATGAATTTGACCTTTATGGTGGATATATTTCTGATGAATTGCATACTGATATGTTTCTGATCAATTGTGGACTGTGGATATTGTCGAGGTAATTCAGCTCGAAGCCAAACTCAGTAATTTGCTCACAGATTCAAGAATTGCATGTATTGAAAAAAAGAAAGCCGTTAAAATGAACAATCCAGCACAGTTCCATCAACAGAAACCATCTGCAGATGAGGTAGCATGAAGTCCTCCATCTTACGAAAGAACATCTCACTCAATTGCAAGTGATTCAAATTGACAATATTCTGATGATCACTACATGGAGCAAAAAAAGAGGCAAGCCTCAAACTTGAATAATGCAATAGAGTTCCATCAACAGCAGTCATCTGCAGATGAAGAGATATGGAGACCTCCATTTAACAAAAGATCTTCTCACACAGTCGGTCAAAGTTATACGAATTTAACCGAAATAGAACAATCATCGTTCACAAGTGAAATATTCTCTAAAGCAATACTTTCTATTATGTGATTATATTATATTATCTTTCAAAAGAAATAATAAATTTGTATCAGTAGTTTCTAGAAGTCTCTTTTCACTTACCTTTATATATATATATATATATATATATATATATCCAAGTTGAATTCTCGACCGTGTACTTTTATATAAGTGTTGTATCTTGGGTATGCGGTCTGGATAAATTGGAAGGATATATATATATATATATATATATATATATATCCTTCCAATACTTTATATATTGCTTCCGATACTTATACTAAAAAAGAAATTGTTGACTGGTACTCTGTACAGTTATTCTAAACTTTTCAATGAATCAATCTATATTAGATATCGTGAAGTAATTTCTAGTTTTATATGGGCCTCATACACATTAAAGTATCTTTTTTACTGATTTTGAATTTATTTGAAGCCCCTTCTACCCCCCTGCAAGTAATCCACATTCTAACCCAAATTCTCTTCCTTTTTGTTTTTTCGTACGCACTATTGTTGCTAAATCTTTAGCTAGAACTAACTTATTCCGAGAATAGCTTTATTTACAACTGTCGCCATTGTAAATCAACCGAATTTTAAGAACATGTGTGTACCACAATTGAATGCCTGTCACTTGAATTTATTTGACTTGATCAACTCACTTGAAAAGTGTAAACGCCCCGTAATGAAATGAATTCAATAAGTTTTTAATCCTTTATGGCACAAACATTATTTTGAGATCATGGAATTATATAAAAATATATTGGAGATGTTTTGAATTAGCTATATTTCTAAAAATAAAAATGCTCACGTTTCAATACAATACAAATAGATTTTAAAATGGATAATTTTTAACCCTCAATCAGTGTGGTCAGAAGTTTTGACACTCAATGTGAAGTCCTTGAGAGTCAAACATTGAAAACTAGTATGTTATTTATGTAGTTTGTAGATGCTCTTACTTGGTGAAACTCTTCCATCATGTAGATAAAAAGTTGTGTAATTATCACATAGTTTCACACATAAAACTCTTTATTTTAGTGACGCGTTTCGATTTTAATAAATATTTGTGAAACTGTGTGATAATTTCACACACTTCTTATCTAGTATGTTATTTGTTAATGCCAAACCATTTTTTGTTTGTTTTATGAATAATCGAAAAAATGTGAGGAATCAAACTTTCGTGTTTATCATAAACTAAGTCAAATAATAAAGCGGAAAAATTCAGAAAATACAAGTTGATGATTTTTAATCAGGAAAGATCGGGATGTCCTTTTTATCATTGTTTTACAGGAAAAACACAAAAATGGAAACATTACTAAAAACATATCATGTAAAGTACATTCTTAAAAAACAATCATACATTGAGTTTTAAATTCAAAGGATAAAAAAATGACAACAGTCTATGCCTCAAAAATATGTTGCAATATTTGCTAATTTTCCGAATCTGCCATGCATTAAAAGCACATTTTATGAACGTTGTAAATGAATCGTTTTTTGCACCAAAGAAATAACCAGTTTTTATTTTTAATTTTGGATCAGATATGTAACGATACTTTCAATGATTTCTTGGCATAACCTCTTGATTATCAGCTGGTGCTATAGGTGTTATCTTGAGAATTCTAAAAATTATCAGTGAAATGACGCGTCATTTATTATTTAGATAAATAGAATTAATACGGGTTTCTCTGTCAGGTTCGTTTGTCCAACACCTAAAATTGATAGTCCAGCAATTATTTTTGTTAGTCCACCTTTATTTATTTATTTATGAGCCAAAACGGCTTTATCTACGGTAACCAGGGTTTCGCTTCATTCATTGTTCAAAAAATAGAATTATTACGATTTTTTCCGGTCAGGTTTGTTTGACCAACGCCCAAAATTTATAGTCCAGTCATTATTTTCGTTTGTGTACAAAACGAGTTTTTTTATACAATAACCAATTTGGCGTCATTATTGTTCGAAGTAATGGAATTTCCACGGGTTTTTTTCTGTCAGGTTCTTTGTTCAACGTTCAAAATTTTGTTAGTGCATCTTTATTTATTCATTTATAACCTAACCGAAGCATCAAATATGTTAAAAAAGCATATATTTGAAAAAAAATTAGGTTGGACTAACGAAATTTTACCCTGGACTATCCTGGACTAACCTTAGACTGAGTAACTACTATCTAGAATGTAAAAAAAATTCAAAAGAGTAATTCGACGAAAACGAAAAAAACTATGCCTGGACTAACCTTGGACGTAGAGTTGTATACATATATTTAATAATTGGGGAGGCTGTGTTGAAATCAGTGTTTTTTTAAATTGTTCAATATATTTTTCGTTGGACTAACGATGGACAATTAAACCAGATATGTTCCCCTCTAAACTCACATTTAGAGTTTCCCACTTCACAGAGCGCAATATCAGTTATTAATATGTTCAGTGCTATTCATTGCTATAGATGGAATTATAAAATATAATGGATATTTGTATATCTACATACAAAACAAATATATGAAATAAAAAACAAAAATTTGATTTATCGATATAATACATCATTACCTAAGAAAATACATAACATATCAAACTCAACACATTTCACTTCTTAAATACTCTTACTATATTTTTATTAGCTGGTCACTTGGAAAATGTTTTTTTTATATAATTTTTAATATGTAATTCTCTGAAGAGGTTCGAGTGCCTAATATGCAGACCACCCCACACAACATGGCATCCTATAAGATGATGAGAATCAACCAGTGCTTTATAGATCGAGAGTCTTTGATCATTCCAGTACCAAGTTCTGCTTCATTTTTAACTATTTGCCACGTCTCATCACTAAATATTAAAACTGTGTCGTCAGCGTATGATATAATTTGGCCCTGTATGCTATTATATATATATATATATATATATATATATATATATATATATATATATATATATATATATATATATATATATAATATAAATGATGAAAAGTAGGGGGCCCAGGATAGTGCCCTGTAGGATACCTAGATTGATTGATGAAAACAGGGAAAACTATTGCAGTTCTGAAACACATGTTCCAATTATCATCGGTGTGAAGTAAGAAGCCAATAATTCCGGTCTTTCATGTGAAGTTAGCAGCCATTTTTGAATCAGCTAGTAACCTTGTTGATGATTGTAGGGATGGTGGATACTGTTCTCTTCATTATGAGTGATCAGCACACACCGCATCATGTTTCTTGGCTCGGTCGAAGGGATAGCTTCAGGCGCGTATCTGAGGGGGGGCGGGTAATGTGGGTAATTACTCTCCCTTGACAAACAAAAATTTCCAAAGAATCTGGTGGAATATAAATCAGTAAACATTTGGTTGATTACAGTACTGTCAGAGCCATCAGTAAATAATAGTTCAAATATGCACATAAATATGTAAATTGCAAGTGGCCTCCCAAAAAAAGGATCTTGACATTTTACAAATTTTCACCCGCGGTGATCCTCCCCCCTCCCCCATTTCAAAGAGAGCATTACCCCTCCCATAGCTTAACCCTGAATACGTGCCTGGATAGCTTTCACCCTCAGATTGAATAGTCGATAGTTTTATACGTTTTCTACCTAACCAGAAAAATGTTATTAATTGGTAGGATTAATTCCTATACTGTAATTATTAGCACACAAAAAATCATATGCGTCAGATGTTGTAGGATCGCCCAAGGCGGTATTTTTGCGTTTATTTGACCTAACTAAAAAAAAATGTTACGATATGTATACATATCTCGTGCCATTTATTTGTAGATAACCCGCTAAGTGTATGAATATTGGCATTGCAGAAATGGAGAACGGAGAATCACCCTTGGACGTGTTATCTACCGTCGCCTCCATAGTTCAGGAGAACCAAACACCTCTATCACCGTCTCCTTCTCCTACTGGTAAGTTGAATTAAACTGGAAAAAATCGCAATACTTTCAACTTCTGTGAAAGTTTAAGTGCGACTTCAAGCTACTAACCTACCTACTACATCAATCGATAAAGTTGCATCATTTTACGAATGAATTATCGTGATATTTGATGACGGATTTGCTTACGAAGAGAACATATTATTTTGAACTAAAGTAGTGTCTAGAGCAACATGACAAATATGAATTAAAAATTGAGAGTAGGTGATGTTTATTAATACGGAAAGTAGTTTTTCTTTTTCTGGCCTAGGTGGTATGAATGCAATTATTTATTAATGTTAGTATAGAGGTGTTCTAAAAATCGTGACCATTACTTGTAGTAGAATATATATTTATTAGCTAAAAAACCTCATGATTTTTCATTTTATTGCGCCACATATCTAATAGGTGATACATAACCTCAACGTTCCTAAGCAGTACTGGGCGATAAGAAGAATTGCGATAAATAATTCGTAACGTGAAAAAAAGCTGCTTAGAATTTCTGAAAAACGACTTAGTAGTCTCATCCCCTAACGCCCCCTACCTGGGGGGTGTGTAGCAATCGTTAAATATCGTGTTGTTCTAATAACCCCCAACTTAAAAACAATCTTTTTGGGCGACTTTAACGTCCAAAATACGTACTGCCTAAAACATTCCAACGAAACAGACAAGGAGGGACATGAAGCTAAAGGCTTTCGGTTGTTTCTTGGAACAGATAATCAGCGAACCAATAAGAGCTCCCGGTCGCCATGAAGACTTTACTAGCCTGCTAGACCTGCATCTCACAGTAAATCACTCCATCTATACAGTGAATATGTTATATCCGCTCTACTATGTGAAGTTGACACTTTTATAAACTCCCCTCCAAGAACAAACCTTTTTCTAAACGGAGCTGTAGAGATTACGGCTGTTCTATATATCACGGAAGTCTCTTGTTATTTCTTGTTTTAGTCGTCGTAGTTTTGAGGAAACTCAAATTATCGATATGAATTAGAAATGATAAGCAAAAACTATGTACTGTGCCCCCCTGGTCATAAATCTCTCCGCTTCTAGAGAAGGGACAATGGCGTAACGTTGAAAGTTTGTGAAAATCGTACTATAGGAATTTTGAATATCTTTTGTTACACGCTATCATTTTTGTATCTAGTATGTACTCAGGTTTAGTTCTGCTAATAATCAAAAGAACTGGTAACGACTGCTAGCAATGAGACAAAGGTACATATGGCTTTTGAATGGTATATAGGCAGCTTTATCACTGAGACAAAAATTGTGAATAAAAATTGTGTCTATAGTTCCAGTTTCAATAAAGCGATCCAAATATGTCTTTACGCTTCTCTTCTGGGCTGCTGTCTTTCAGCAAAGGCCTCATGATAGTCTAATCGCCAATAGAACAACTTTTTTCGCTTGCGCCCAATGTAAAAACCATGTCGGAAACAAATCATTCTTTTATAACAATGCTGTTACGCAAAAGCTACCTACACGAGGCAATATTGAACAGGCATATCTTTTTGACATTTGATAAAAACCATTGTCATATAAAATGGTCTCCTAAAATAATATTTTCAAGTATACTGTTTTGTCACAAAATGGTATTATTCTGTAAATACCTTGGCAACTGCTTAGATAGTATAAATGGTCAGCAAAGAGGTCTAGTTAGGTACGATAAATGATCAAGAGAAGGAGCGAATGGTGGGCGAAATGCATTTGAAAATTGGTGTAATTGAATATTTATTTTAACTATAAAAAAGAACATCGTCGTGTTGGAAAATAGCCCACTGTGTCATTGGGCGCGTGAAATAGTTTAACGTTGAAAGCCGAAAAAGTAAGGGACACACTATAAAAATTGACCATTAAAAATTCTACCCAGGTTACTTGTAAACGATGATTAAAGATTAGAACACAACGCGTCACAAAACGGGTTTTATTTGTATTTATTTAACCCTAAATAAACGGAAGCGTTTCATTGCGATCATCTACAATGTACATGAAAAATCCAAGATACATCTGGTTGTTGAAGCTTTTTTTACTATGTGCAACACTATTCTCTCTACGTTGTAAAAGAAAATGAATGGCGCTCCAAGGACTACGTTGGCCACCGCGAAACAAAAAAATCATTACCGTCGGCCGCGCTCAAAAACAGCCTTTCTGTTATTCTCGCCCTTATCGGTTCATCGCATACAGCATTCACGGCCGTCGCTATCTTCCAAAAAAAACTAATTACACATACCTGCTTCTACCTGACTACGGCGCTCGGCTCCAGACGATCTCATGAATGAACCGTGCCGCGGCCTACTATTATTTCACGAGGTATCGGACGCCGCGCAAGAACGACCACGATCATCCGGAATTTTGTTTGGCTTGAATATCTCGGCTTATATGGAGAGTGAGGGGTTGAGGACGTGTCTTACAGTGACAGTGAGGGTGCATGGAATGAGGGATGAACAGGTGTGTGTTAAAACCGGACGCGAGGGGATGTTTTGGCAGCCTTGGTTGGATACAGGTTTGTGATTATTTGATGCTCTTTTTCTTAAGATTCATATTTGCACCGCATCAGGTGATTCTCGCTTTTTCTTCATCACACAAAAAGCCAGGTGTCGAGTGGATTCATTCAACGCTTTCAAAATTTTGATATTCGCAATTGTTGAGAAAATACCACCTAGTAAATTAACTCGTTACTACAATATTTGACTGGTCGTACTCGATATTCGTCTGGAGGTTATTTGAGTATATAGGCATTAACAAGGACACAATTGTGATTGCGAACATTTTCAGAGTCACGTTTTTTAAACGTTTTATGATAACTACAATACGTTTCGATGAAATTTGGGGAGGTATATGATGTGAGCACGTAGTAGATGTGTTCTTTTGAGATGCCGGTGCATTGGCCTCTGAGTAATAAGAAAACAACAAATAAAATATAATCAAGTAGATCGACTGAGAGCTTGCCACCCATTCAATTATATATTCAACATCTGGTCGATACACCGTATTCTATTGGCTAAAATAGAACTTATTTCAAATTGTGTGTGGTCTCTTGGTAAAAACAAGAAATAATCATATAGCCTTTCATGAAAGAGTGATTTTCTGCAGATAAAAAGATTCTGTACCTAACATACAGTTTCTCAAATAAAACTTTTTTCTTTTAGTGTGCGTTTCGATTTATATTTAAATCATCATCGGATTTGACTGTTAATAAGGCTACCAAAATTACTTGCCAATTAGATGCCTAGATCATATCATGAGTTCAAAACTAGAGCTCTCAAATCTAGCATACTATTTATTCTGTCGAGTTATCTTTCTATTAAATTATTTTTTCTTTATTTTGTCTGCCTTAGGGGAAATATTTATTGGCGACTGCGTTTGCACTACTGGTAAGGGAAACCCCTACAAAAACTTAACCATCGCCGTCAAAATGTCCTTAAGATATTTTGTTCCTGAAGCTATTTCATTCTTGGTAATTAATTCTATAACTTAAGATATTTCACGAGTAAGTTAACATGGAATACAAATAGATCAAAACTGTGTATCGATGATAATTTAGTTTAAAAGATCAGTCTGTTCATTTACTACAACGAAATCAGAGTTTCTCAGATATTTTTGAAACTCTACTGTTTCCATGAAGTTTGAATCAGGCATTTTATTGAAAGTATGGAGTACACTCATTCTATTTTCATTGCCAACTTTATGATTAGTATTCAGTAAGTGTTTGGCAAAATTGGGCATTAGCAGTATGTTCACTAAAATTCTACCCAAAGAATTCATAACTATAATTGGAAGTTAACAAAAATGTTCTACCTCTCATGAAATGAGAAATAATCCACTCATTTACAGTTTGCATATCGCAAAACTACTTCACCAATGGGTAGTCCCATTTCACCTCTTTTATCAGACTTATTCATGGATAATATAGAACAAAAAATGTGGAGATTTACCATTGAGCGACTCAGAACATTAAAATGTAATCGGTATTATTAAACAAATAGCTTGTATCAACTAATCTAAGTGTCGCCCCTATGGGGACGTCCATTGACACCTTGAAGCGGCAACAGATGTCGCTTACGACATCTGTCAACTAGCGTGAACTGATTTACAACGATATTCCTTGTTCTTCGTAAACACTTTTACTTGTATCTGGGCTCATTCGCATCAGAAGCTGACAACTGATATTAAGTAAGCTCTCCACTATGCATCAGACCTGCTATAGACATGCATGTTTCGTCTTTAGCCTGGAGTCGTCAGTACAGCCTGGCCGTCTATCTGTAGAGAGCAATCGATTGGTATATGATATCCAAACTATAGTCAGATACCACAAATGAAAACAATAGCCTGAAATAATAGTGGGCCATGATTTAGGTGGTTTCACTAAACACCACAAATGATAATGGAAGAGTTCCACCATGTAACAGCATATATAATCTACCAAATCAGAATACTTTTCTGTATAATTCGCGTAGTCTGGCAGTATGGAGATTAGTCTGATAGAACTACTGAAAATGTTCAGAACTTTGAAAATCAGGCCACCTTAATAGATGCTTATACCTCATAAAGAGCTCGTCCTTTCGAATGAGACCTATATGCTCAATAGGAATGGATGTTTAGAGAAAAAAATTATATTATCTATATTTGTGAAACTGTGTGATAATACGCAACTTTTTATCTAAATGTTTCCACTTGCCAATTATCCACATACGTTGTCTGAATAAAAGGTTACTGGTTCAGGTTTTTCTGCAACCGTTAACATTCTGTTGAATTAATTCAAAAACATACAAAGCTGTAAACATAAGTGCCTAGCGAAAGCTAGATTGATTACATTATGTTTCATGTTGATGTGTGGTGCTTACTGAGTCACTCTACTTGACTCTATTTTCGGATGTGCTAAACGCAACGAGTATTCTTTACATAATCGTAAAAATATCAGTTTTTTATGACCTGTTATGTTCTTCTCGTAATTAGATAATAGAAACCACTCTTGCTTAAACATTACGTTAATTTTTCGGTACTTACACCAAATAACTTTTGGCAGTTATTGTCTATTTGATGATCATAGAACGGTTATATGGAACTGCGGTTATCATAAAAAAGGAGCTATAATGCAATGACATAAGCAAGGTCCTGGCTATTACGTCGATAGATACTTTAATCTCGGAAGAGAAGTGACGTTATGATTTGGTTTGGTTTGATTAGTCGAATAGGATCATTGCTTACGTAGTAGCAGAGGCGTAGTTAGTACTATGGCAGGTATCGGAATAAAAAATAATACAATAATATTGTCTAAATGGACATGTTACATGAGGATCAAATTATTTATCTTCATTTAATAAAAGTTGAAAATTCAAATTTCAAACTGCGGTTTGCGATACATGAAAATATCACTTAATCAGGTCATAATCCACGTGTCATTTTTCATCAGTACTCGAACTTGACATTTTACATGCAATCGAAAAATTTCAAATTGATTTCACTTGAGTCAACTGGAGTACGAAAGTGCAAATATAATGACTGACGTATATAAATAAGTACAAGCTCTTAGACAGAAAACTGCACCTGATAATAATTGCGTACATTGCACAGCATACTCGTTGAACCAAATTTTGAATTATCCTGCCTTATAAACAGTTTCCTGACCAATTACACATAAAATACAATTATTAGGCAATAAAGTGCTCGAAGATATTACGAGTCGTTTTACCTAAACAGTATAAAATTAATTAAATAAATATTGCGCCACTTGGAAGTCCTCAAATATGACGTCATAAAATAAAATGTTGGAGGAATAATGCAAAATGGAGTAGCATAAAGAGACGACCTGTTGAAGGATAGGCAGAGGGCAATGTTTCCAACCTCATGATTTTTTTGATTGCAGGAGAACTAAAACCACCCTCGCCATCCGGTACAACGACCCCTCAACGTCTACAGAAGCAGACAACTAAATGGAAACGGGATCGTCGCCGATTGCCAGGGTACAGCCGCAAGTTCGATCCCAAGCTTCCCGCGGAGGCCGGCAGTGACACGCGCACACCCGACCCCGAAGCGGATGGGGACGGACCGGGAGACACCCCACTAGACATGAGTGTCCGGCAACGAGGCCTGCCACCCTCTTATGCACAAACCGTCAACAGTCCTGGCTATAGATCCAGCTACAGAATGTCAGTTATAACTACGCAGAATGGCGGTGGAAGGGATCAGATACCCCAAGGTAGGCTTAGCTTAGCAATTTCTATTTTTGATCCATAGTTGTCAGATAACCGAATCGTCTTAACACTCAACAGCATCACCATACGAAAAATACCGTATGTTTTGTAGAAATTTTGAAAAATGCGTAATATGCGCTCAAAAATCGAAACGTACGTATGTCTGGAGAATGACAAATTATTACTTTTGAGCCAACAATATATGTATTCTGCCCCCATGTTTCATCAGCGAGACAATGTGTAATAATATTTAGTCTAAACAATGTACCCATTCATGCCACAACAAGCTAACTATACACGCCGCAGAGCTTACGCCAGTCCTTTGCTAACTATTTAAACTCCTCTACCAGCGTTCCATGTCCCTTACTGGATCGAAGAATTATGTCCAGGAAATAGTAGACCCGTGACTCTATTCTGCATTACGTCCAAGGTTATATAGAACGTCTTTGAAGCTCAGCTTCTAAAGTACCTGGACAAAAGCAATATCATCAATGATCGCCAATTCGGCTCCACAAGCATAGAACCAGGCATACCACGGCCAACCCCAGAGACCTCACTCCAACGGGTAGAAAACAATGAGGACATTGAAAGGATTGACGAATGGGGATCTTCTTAGAAGGAATGCAAATTTTTTAAACCTAAGGCTTAGAGGTTACCTCACCATCCTTCGCTATTTCACCCCATTATTCCGAAGATCCTCTGTTGTACTGCTGTCATTATAAAAGCAGGCGAATAATTAGCAAAAGCAATGTTCAGCTACAAACAAGAAGAAAATAAGACGAATACTATATTCATAGCGACATCTAGGTCTAGGGGTGTACACGAAACCATATAATAAATAACCATAGACAAAACGGGGTTGAGAAGTTTTACCCTCTATTGTAAATGTTGCCACAATGTTTCCAAACCTGATTAAAGAACAAGATTTTCAAGACCTTGATGACGAATGGCGTCGTTTTGGCGACTGATAGTGTCAAAAGTTTATCTGATCAGGTCGAGAAATTTTGGCAGCAGGTTAGTGAATATCGCTTAGGGGACAAAAAGCCTATGTTTCCAATTTTAAGCGAATTTGCTTTCCCCATTCCTCAGCCAATGTTGAAAGGAGGTTTTCAGAAATATATCTAATGAAAACCAACCAGCACGAATATAGTTACAATAACTTTGTTATATTTGAGTCTTGTTTGTTCATAAATATAATATGTAGTGGGCAAAGACGCCTAGGACCTAATCAGAAATCTACCGATTTTAGACCGAAATCTACTGATTTATTTTGTAACATCTACCGATATTGATAAGCATGAGCGTGGCAGCGTTGTTCGAATGGACACATACTGGAAAGTGCAGATGCACAGTATTGGTCAAGTAAAAAATAACTTTGACGTACAGGCTCAAGATGTTATCAATATTATTAAATAAATCTCTAAGAAATTAACTTATCTATCGCTATTTTCAGTTAGAATAAATATAATGTAATCCGTCAACGATTACAAGAACTACCAATACCATCTTACGGTTTTCTTGTTGGCAGGTATTTCAATGTGCGACCCCATAATTGAAGAGCACTTTCGACGTTCACTGGGTAGCGCCTACCACACAGTTTTCCAGAGCACGCTGAAAGAGCCCCTTCCGAGCCCCAGGTCCCCTCCAAAACCTGCCACGCCTGTCACGACGCCAGGCGTCATCCAACTGATGGATAGTGAGGGTCTTTCCGTGGATGACCATTTTGCAAAGGCTCTTGGTGACACGTGGAAGAAGTTGAATCGGAAGGATTCTGCAGAGATAAACGGAGGCAATGTGGTGTCTATTTGAAGGAAGAAAAAAGATAGACATTGAGTATTTATTTTTATGAGTGGACAGATGCAGGAATATAAGAGCAGTCAATCCACCGAAACAGTATAGGTGGGATATGTATTCGAACCAGTGATTTCTTGCTGAAGATTATATGTATGAACAATTTGAAATTTGCTGGAATTCAGATGACAAAAAAGTAGAATAGTCTGATAGAATAGGCTAAGGGTCGATTACATCAACATCGACGATTGATTTTTGATCTTTCTAATTGATTTACTCACAAATCTCTTTGTCTCCTATTTATTTCAACATTTTAAACTGCACCGACACCTCCACTGTATTCAATTACTGGCGAATGTTGAAATTTCGTTGCTTGTGAACATGAACAGAATGACAGTGGGTCGACTACGATCGCAAAACAAGACTTTACTTTTCCTAACTGAATTGATCATAACAGATTCTGTGAAAAGTGTGTATTGTATCCCCAACGTAATTCCTCACATCAACAATTATATAATGATATTTTATTCAGTAGCTTTAATATTTTGGATATTTGAAATACACACTGATAGCAGTGGAAATCGCTCCAAAAGCTGAGTTATAAATAATAAAAGTCATTTTCAACAGTTATTTACCTAGCGACTTCCCGTACCTACGCGATAGAACAGAATAGTAGTTAAATATATATTTCTATATTTGTTTCTTTTATAGTTACATTAGTACATGTCATTCATCCAGTTCAATATGCAGAATAGTAAATCTACTATTTCATGGAGAATACCAGTATTTTATAAATGTCTGCAGCTTGAATTCTAACATACACAGACATTTCTGGTTATCTGGCATATTTGTTCGTTTTTCTTAGGAACTTCTGAGCCAACATCTCTTACATTTTGGAATATTTCCAATCTCTAATTAGTTTGGAAGTTTTTTTCATTATCAAACAACTTCGGATTTCTAACTTTTAATGGAGGACAATAGGTGGATCTCAATGGGATCTCATCCAATTGACTCAATCTAACAGTTAGTTTGTTGATGAAATCGATCCTAAATCTTACAAGCGATTATACTCTTGTAATGACTAGAATACAGTATTGCAAATTCTTCTCTTTTTAATAGGCGTAAATGGAATGTACCGGGTTTCCCGTCATTTTCCTCATTCTATAAATATTTTTGCTGTTCAAAAACCTTTGCTGATTAATTTTGCATTAATTCTATAAGTATTTTTCTATTTTCTTTATTTCAACTAATCAGAGTTCTAATAAAAAATTGTCAATGTGAGATCCTGCAGTGTAAAGAGAATTAAAAAATACAAGTTTTATATTTATTTCAAAAACAACAAACAATATGAAACAAAGACACTACGTTCATTATTATTATTATTATAAAAAGAAAGGAAAAAGGTCTGCAGTCCGGGCTCCGATACACTGGGCCGCTGTTCCGTCTCCCAGTGCAATCGTTCGGCCTAAGAGAACCGAACATGTCTGCTTTTTTCATTCTTCCGGACAAGATGTTTGCCGGTGCACGGCATGCCGGTATAGATTTTAAAGCAGAGGGCAGCGTATCAGAATTATAATTATGATTATCATCATTAAACAGTAAGCAAACTACTTTTTCGTCTAATCATGGTAGTACCATGGTTTCAATAAATAATACAATCGTAGAATCAATCAATATTGTTTAAATAAACTGCAACAAGTTTTGTATAGATTCATCCTATATTTTCTATACAGATATTAGATCTTTCAATGAATATCCAACAGTGTTTCAGTAAAATGAATATTATCTAAAATCTATATTTCTTCCCTATGATGGTTCCTGTAGTTAAAGATCCGAGCTAGGGGCTAACCATAGAATAGATCCATTTCTTCCCAGCCATGTACGATGTCTTTCATTTAAGAACTGCCTAAACAGCCATTGTGTTATGTGTCGGAGCCTCGTCCTGTTAATTGTCAAGACGCAAGTTGTCAATAAATTGATAGATAAACCATACATTCAGAGTTTGGCGGCCTTCATGTGCGCATTATGCCTATTAAAACATCCAGAGGTCGAGAAATATGATTATTCTATTCATATTATTTTTCAAGAAATTATCATCCACGTCGGTATGGAGAAACCTAAACGGTATGCTCGTTTATCTTGAAAACATTTGCTGAAGTTGTCTTTAACACTTCCAGCGCACATAATCATGTAGATTTGCTTCAAAATGAAGTGAAGCTTTTAGTTGTTTTCTCTTCCGTAGCGATTCTTGTTTGCCAGTTTATTTTGATGTCTTCAACATTCTTCTCATAAATTTTACTACTATATTTTTAAAAGTTGTATTCGAAGGCACTGGACTTTGCGGATACTTGAATGAACAAGTATCTGGCAGGATAAGCATTGTTCCACAATGATAAAAACCTCCCAAAATATTACACCTTCCTTTAAAAAAATAACGCATTTTTGAATTTGTGACAACAGATATTTCTACATGCAAGTAAACTTTGCCAGGATAAGACGAAACCGTGGTTTGCTTATTGTTCAGTTCTTCTATACTATTATATTATAGTGTTTTTGTCTTATTTTAATGCAGTAAATATAAAACACACATTTTTTAATTCATCTGAATGCAATCTATAGAACTCTAAAAATATTCTGGAACAACCGTGTATAGTTGATATAAAGAAATTCTGATCTTATATTCCACAAAACCCATGAAAAATCGATGAAGATAAGTTTTTGAGCGGCAAAAATATTCACAGAATAAGATAAATAATGGAGGGTTAACTTTAAGCGGGACACTCCTTACACATAACAAAAATCAGTGACCTAAAAAAAAAATTACGTCCAGAAATTCCACTAATTAACCTCATACTTATAATCATTGTTAGATATAACCTCGTATTAATATTAATTTGAGATGTGTCCATCTGGACGCTTTGATTCCAGATGATCAATTCCATGTAACCATCGGTTTATTATAAATGTTTTTAGGTCTAACTCAATCGTTTGTATCAGTTTTAAGACGCGAGTTTTCACGCGATCTTTGTATGCGTGAAAGAGGGCGGTATAGACCATCTTATTTAGCGAATCGGGATCCAAACTCATCCTTGCATGAACTCGATCATCTGTCTGAAATCGATTTGGCTGGCTCAGCAGGTGTCTATAACGAATAGACTAAATGGCGGACGAGAAGACCTTCCACTATAGTGCTTTAGTACAAGGGTCACGCTAAAAGTTTTTAGATACAGAAAAACTACAAGGTTTTTTAAAAAACTAGAAAAATGGCGACCTCGTAACTTTTATTTGATCTTAGGAAATAAGAAGAAGTCGCACGGACTCAGGTCCGGCGAATAAGGTGGCTGAAGCATCAGTTTGACACCCTGTTCAGCAAAAAGAAAATCGATTGTTCTAGCGGCGCTATGGGCGGGTGCGTTGTGATGGTGCCATTGAATACCCCGCAGGCCAGTCTTTGGACGGCTCTTGCATAGTTCTTGGAAGACTACAGGAACACATTTGGTTATACTCGTATATCATTTAGCAGTAACTGTCCTTTGATTTTCCAAGGCTACCGTTGTGATGTATCCCCTTTTAGAACAAAAAGAAGCGACCATTTTCTTTCCAACACTTTTGGAACGACGAATTTTCAATGGAGGCTACTCACTTTCAAAGCACCAAACTACTTACTGCTGTTTAGTTTCGGTATAATAATGACATAACCATGTTTCGTCTCCGGTTACGATATTAAAAGTGTTTTCACTGTGCCCATTCTCAAATTTTTCAAGCATAAACTTAGCCCAATCAACTTTTGTTGCTTTTTGCCCTGGTCAACAAATGTGGAACCCATCTGGAACGCTTCCTTAGGCCAAGGTGATCATGAATGATTGTTCGAACCGCTGCCCATCCAATCCCCAGAAAAGCCTCAATCTCGGTGTAGGATGTCACTCTTCTTTCACCATATTTTGCACAGCTTCTAGTTTCCGAGTAACAGCAGGGGCGGTCAACCTGTGCGAGGTTCATTATCGAGTGAGACCCGGCCCCTTTTAAACTCAACAAACCAATTAAAAACTAGCCCTAGAAGGGGTAGAGTCCCCAAAGCAACTCACTAAACTTTTGTGACATTCCACTTGTGTTACTCCCTTTCTATAGTCATACAAAATCATGGCTCGAAAATCGCGACTACCCGGTTCCATTTTTACGTTAAAATTCGGCCAACACTTAGATGCATTCGAGAGCGTGGCAAGGCAACTATTGATCGATTCAAACGCTGCCTTTGCGTGTAAGCACTTAGAACTTTACACAAAATAGCTGCGTGCTCAAACTTGTATAGATTAGGAATATCTAAAGACTTTCAGCGTGAGCCTCGTATTATGAAACACAAACGTACACACAGAGTATGAACCTGATGCGCTCTCCATATCCGATACTCTTCACAATTTTGTACAGCTAGAATGAAACTATGGTAAAGAGCGATAAAGTATATGTATATGTTGCCGGATACTCGCTTTCAAATACAATTTTTGACACCTAGGCTCTCTAGAAACAGTAGTATTTTTGTAGCATATTTTAGTCAGATGGTTCTACAATCCGTTTATGATCATATTAATTTTGAAAACTTTTATTTTGTTGTGAAATTTTGGATCAGTATAAATATAAGCATAAATGTATGCAAGTAACTTTAATCATATAGGGAAAATGTGAGGATTCTTTTGGACTCATTTAGAATCCACAATAATAATGGGACATGTTCATATAAAAATGTTTTATAAACCCTCCGAGATACATGCTGCTAAAAGACGTCTCAGTCGATCGATTCATCTTGAATTCTTAAACGGTAAGAGCCAGAAAATTTTCCTGGGAAGTAATCAGCATCTAATAAAAGCATGTGCAAAAGTCAAATTCGTTTTTATTACTGCGATCAACCTAATAAGAATTCAAACAAATGCATTTGTTATACTTTGGCATTTCGAGTACTTCTCCAGTAGTTACGATACGATCACTGACGCACAGCCAATAAATCGATTTTTACTTCTCAGGCAAGATTTGATTATTCTTGGATAATGTCTCTGTTTCGCAATGGTGACTGAAACCATCTACCCGATGTTCAACAATAGATTAACATTGGTAAAAGCTATGAGATGGCACTCAAATAATCAAAATTACATTAACAACTTCTAAAAAATGTCAACGGTGTCTCTAAACGCTTTGGCACCCACTAAGCAACATACTTCCAGAATATTCCACGGCATCCCAGCATTTTCACATTGAGTTTAGAATATATAAGTAATGTGTAAAATGTCAATTGCTCCTTTCTATCGTTATCTGAAGTCTGATCTGAGCCTTGTATCACTAGCAGTTTCTGGTGAATACAATTTTTGAATCTGAAGAGAACCCAGCTTCTGGGACGCCAACCTAGCAAGGTTACATGGCACATACATGATGTAGCAAGACCTCTTACTATTAATCTCCACGGCTGACAGACCAGCAGGCGATTTTCTTATCAAAGTACTTGTCACGTCTTAAGGGAATTTGTGCCTGTGAGGGGTACACGTAGATATAAGGCGTTTTTTATTTTCCACCCACAATAGCTATCAGGATATTTTTCCTTCACCCCACAGTTACAATCAACCATGCCCTTCCAATTCTCACCCAGGCTGCTTAACCCACGTAATCATAAACTCATTATTTTATATATGTAATATAGTATAAAGATGTACAGATAATTATCCTCCAAAATTTTTCAACTAGCCCGGGTACCTACTACACACACTGCTGTATTTTGTATATATAGTGCATATTGAAGAAGTTTGTAATGATAAAAGTGATGTAATTCTTTTTCAAACTGCAAGGAATAAACGAAGCTACGGAATACTAAGTCATTTCTATTTTGAGATTTTTGATACTAATTAAAAAGTGATGTTATTTCAGACATATTTAGGCAGTTAAGTGGCTTAGATAATCATAGATAACGTCAATTAAAGGAACAGCCTGAGCTCCGTAGACATACAGGAGGACCGATCCTTTCATCTTACAGCACATTTGCAAGAAAATATGACTGCATCATAGATTAATAGGAAAAAGGCGTTGTGTCGGGATTACGGAGGTCCTTTAGATTTTCGCTGACGCCCAATGATTGATTGAATTTACTTGGTCGATATATGAAGCAACAAAATGACACATTTATTGTGTGAATAAAATTGTACATTACTGCACTGGAATTTGAAATAATAGATTTTGTCTGCGAATTCCTCACGATTTTGAGCTTATTTAATAGAATTAATGAAATGGTCGGCTCACTCCTGAGATTCCAATGTCAACCTGTCATATCATAAGTCAAATTTCAATTCCCATTCGTGGAATTTGGCGTAAGATTTTTTTTATGAAACGGACAACTAATATTATCAAAATATATGTTGATATTTCTCTTGCAAAATGAAATTACAATAGTAGTCCTATAAAGTAAACATGAATCCTGTTACATATATAAATCTGATTTTATTTCACTTTAACTCATAAAATTTAATAGTTTCAAGACTTGCTTTTCCATTGTGTCAATAATTTTTCATGTTTTTGGCATTCTACACTTAACTGCCGCACTGCAGTTACATATTTTCGTTGAAGTTCTACAAGACCTGAAATTAAGTTTAACAGTTAGTAATGAATAATAAAACAGTTAAGTTTCCAAATATAGACTAATTGAATTCCCTGTCTATGAAGTTCCCTCATGATCGCTGGTTTTATTATTTAGGATGAAGAAAGCTGTGTGCAATGGTTTTGGCACCGTTACATACCTTGAATCGTACTACTGAGTTCATCCCTTTTCTTTTTTTCTTCATTTAGCCTATGTTCCACTTTTATTTTAGACTGCTTGACACTATCGACAATGTTCTGAAACTGCTGAAGGAATTCTTCCTTAGCGCTAGGGGATAACATTGCTTCTGGATAGCTGTCTGATATCGAATTCAACAGTGATAGCTCTTTCTGCATGTACTGTCGTGTATCCTCCAAAGTGTTGTACAGCGTATAATACTGCTTCGTTTCATTGTGTTTTGTAGCCACTGAAATATAAATAAACTGCTTTTCATTGACTCAGGCGATTAGAAACTGAACAATCGTTGATTATTTTATTTGATTAGGGAGGCATACTCTCAAAGTATTTTCACAGAATATAAATCAACTAACAGTATATGTAGAGGGTAACATTGAAAATCAAAATCTGATCTCTTGAATGTCACTCTGGTTTAGACGGATTTATAATTTTAACTTTTTTGTTAAATTTTACATTTAAATTATATACAAAGTATCCAGTTAGCAAATATTTAATTGAAATTGATATTACCTTGTATGTATATAGGTAACACAATGGTGCTGATGCGATTGATCTGGGGCTGTTTAATATTTTTAACACATACAGAATAATTAATTATGTAGCTCTACAAAGGTATTAATTCCTGGGTTTTTTGAAAATATCATATATATTCATAATGGAATTTTCTTATAAATAGAGCGACGATTAGTTGAATTAAAAAGCGTACACCAAGATTACATAATTAGACAATTTAAATTCATTTCTTAAAAAGTGCAGGACAAATTAATTCTTATGTAATGTTTATTAGCACTAACCTATATTGAAACTCAAATTCATGGTTCTCACGTTAACCGGAGATTTAATGAACTAAACTAATAATGAGAAATTAAATAATGAACTACATTAGGGAGTTATGCGAAAGATACGGTGGGAGTGAACTATAACTTTAAGTAAAATACAAGTTCATAAAAAAAACTTTTTTTTAATACCGTACCAAATGAAAAATATAATTCCATCAGTATGTTGTTTGTCAGACTTCACAAAATCTAAGGCTGGCAATGGTTTAAGATATGGACTACGAAATAGCAATGATATAATCACTATCATTGAAGCTCCAATAGACCGTTGCTAGCAGCAGTTACACTTCTCAATTGGTATTAAGTCTAAATATTTTATTCATTATCTTATACTATAGAAATAAATTGACACTGATTAACAATCTTCCTTACTAATTTTTAATCTATAAACTTTTTCCCTCTAGTGCGGGAACAGCTCAGATTATAAAATAGAATTTCAATTACATATAACAAAAAGCATGCTATTGGCGAGATAATTGTAATTATCAGCGATTAACGCAATATTACCAATTCGCTTGATAGATTGATTCCCAGTATTTGTATTTAAATCTTTTTATGTAGAAATTATACAATTTTTTGTGCTCACAACTAGTGTCTACAAAAGCAGAAGCAGTCACCATGGTCAATTATGTGTTTATATATATATATATATATATATATATATATATATATATATATATATATATATATCACAAGTTCATCAGTTACCCAATGTTTATGATTTGCTGCATCACTGAATATTCTTACTCTATCATGCAAAGTGCACCGTAAACTATTGATTTGAAAAAGTGCGTCAAAGAGTTTACCCTGATTGTATAATTCCAAGAACCTCCTCTGATACTGGGCGAGCTCTGCTCTATTAGGAATATTATCCAATTGTCTCTGTAGTGCTGCTACATGTCTGTTCTTTTTCGCCAGTTGCAACCGTATCACCTTAATTTCTTCAGTCTTTTCTATATTTCCTTTAATAATATCTGAGCTGAGCTCTGTTGGAGTTTTTGCTTTCGCCTTTTCAGTCTCTCTGTAATAGTTTAAAAAATCTTAGTATCCTTGAATTATGTTGGAACTTTTCTTTTAGATAAAATGAGTGTGTATTTAACACACAGTTTCACAAATTAACCTCTTTTTCTTTCAGTAACGCATTTCGATTAATATTCAAATCATCGTCGGACTGTCAAAATTTGAATTTTAACAAAGGCTACCCAGATTATTTGCCAACTAGCTAACTAGATCCTATCATGGATACAAAACTCTCAAATCTAGCATATCCTGTCCAGCGATTGTTTTATTGATTTTTTAATTTTTATTATTTCTATTGTCTGTCTGAGCGTAAATCTTTCTTGGCAACTGCATTTGCACTAGTATTAAGGGAAACCCCTACAAAACCTCAACTATCGCCGTCAAAATGCCCTCAAGATATTTCATGTAAACAATTTTATTGGTTGAGCTATTCTATTCTTCCTAATAAATTCTATGATTTAAGATATCTAAGAGTATGTTAACATAGAATACGAATAGATTGAAACTTATAATGATATATAAAAGCTCAGTCTCTTCATTTACTACAAGGAAATCAGAAGTATGAAGTACACTCATTCTATTTTTTTGTTAGTGTTATGCATTGCAGTATAGAACGTTGGTAAACTGCCAACGTAATGTTCGAGGCACGAATTGTCGTGTAAAACATTATTAGCTTGCAATTGCTAGAGTAATGTCAAAATATGTCAAAGTCGGGAATAAAAACAAAGGCGTATGATCTTCGATTTCCTGTTAAAGGGTTAAGCACCACATCAGCAGTTTTGACCTACAAAAGTTTGTAGACCAATGTATTTCGCGTTTAGCCATTAACATTGCCGTCTAAATGTAAAACCAACGATAAAATTATATTACAATTTTTTTATGTCAAAAACGAAGGTGAGTATAAAAAATATATAAGACTATGTGAATTAATATTTGGTCAATCATGATCACTAACGGGCCGTTAAGGTCGTTTTTCACTTCAATACCCCATGACCATGAAACGTCCCGATTTAGGAACATTGATCCGTTTACAAATCATATTAATAAACTTTCTCCATCTTCTTCATTGCAGTATTCAGGCCTCACCTTCGTAGCTCTTTGGTTTAAAAGAAAAGTAAGCCGTTTATCGTTTATTTAATTGAACATATGTGCTGTTCTTTCAAATCATGAAAATCGCAAAAAATTAAATCTTACAACTGATACTCACTCAATTTGATTTTGCAGTCTGGCTAACTCCTTTTTATATTGCTCCTTTACCAGAGATTCTTGTACTTTCAAACGTTCACTCAAAGCTACCAATTCCTCGATTTCTCTTACACCTCTGAAAGAAAGTGTCAAAACATTGATATGAATAATCAAAAATGGTCTGTCATAATTAGCCAGTTACTCTAATCTGCAGAATGATTTTGAAGACAGAAGTCGACAGACAGATAATTGTGGGCTTACAACAAAGTGAAATGAAATGAACATTAAAATGTAACTTATTTTTAATATGCTGTCGTCGTTTCACTGATCTATGATATTATGGTCATGCATCTGATCCCAGACTACTCGCAACACTACTGAAATGGAATATTTTACAATGGTATGCGCAGGGGAAAGAATAAAGTCATGTTTTCACAGGAACACCAGTATATGCCGGGTTATTCAAGTTATTCGACACGGAGCATTATGGCTTAAAGTATCTTATTTAAAAAAATAAACATTTCGGATGGATAGGGACCCATTAAGGCTACATTTTAAAAATATTTTCATGTTATACAGGGTGTCCCCAGAACACAAAACGTATCAAATTTGTATTTATTTAAATAGAACACCCTGTATATTATTTCATTTTTGGTCAGGTAAGTTTAATTATGGTTTAATGCACCTAAGCCTTATGGTTTTTGAAATATCGTTAATTTTGCGAAAATGTATCCATTTCAATGCTTAATTTCTCAGCTGGTGATTTCTTTTTTTTTAACAAATTGATGCTCAATTCTACCAATTGATTAAGTTTTATTTCGCACTATGGTTAAATAATCACTACTTTAAACGGTAATAACTTGTTTGATTAATTTTGATCGTACAAACCAAAAATTAAATAATATACAGGGTGTTCTATATATCTTATAGATTTTGCTTCCAAAACTCTAGATGGCAGTATAAAATGTCTGTGGAATTGTGAAGCTTCAAACATACATAATATGAGCCGAAGATTCCTCATCTTCGTCGCAGCGTCATCGACCAACCACATTACATGCAGGTCTCGTCAAAGTCTTGGGATAGTCTTAGTTTCATTTTTACTTTCCTTGCCAATAAACAGGGAAAGGTTTTTGATCGCGAAAAGTGAGAATCGAGGATATTTTAACTTCATGTTTCATTACACGAAAAAACATATAACTTATTTCTGTCTATCTGCCTCTCTCGTATGTCTGGTAAACACCTTTGTAGTTTCTGAAGATCGTATAAAATGAAAAGATGGTCAAACATCGTTCTTTGATCACGGTTCGTAAGGCTTATTTTCCCAGTTACTTTCAAAAGATCACACCCAACAATGAATGCATGATATACAGATGTTCTAATAAAATTTGAGTGCACTGTAAATCATGAGGAAACGAAATGGAGTGAAGTAGAGGTTGCATTATTACAGAATTTTGCTGATTCTTTCAGATGCACACTTAGTGGTACACCTGGCATATCGATACCAAATTAACGAACAATGCGACAAGAAATATTACCATTCAATTTCTATATAGAAAAATAACATACTCAGGATCAATTAGCTCAGCTTCCTCCAACTCTTTTAACTTTCCGTCAGCTTCATGTTTTTTTTGTCTTATATTTCCCAAAATAGTCTTGGTTTCTTCAATGTCCTTTTGGACAGTTGCTTTCATTGTCCTCAGTTTTTCAGTTTTTTGGGTCAGTAACAACCTCTGATCACTCAACGAATTGAACCGAGAGATTTCTTTAGATGGAGCTCTACCATTCTGAAAAAAATGGTGTAGAGTGATTACGAAGTTAAATTGTAGATTCCAATTTACCTTTAACTCCAACTGTAAAGAGGCGTAATGTTTTTCCAATTTATTTTTTTTCTCTTCACTTGAATTGTAAAATCCACTTGCTCTCTGAAATATACATATATATCAAAAACTGGACTGTTTTATTGAGATTTAAGAGATTGTTTACTATAGATATGAAGTAATCCTATTGAATTTCTAAACCCACACAGTCAAAATACAGAACCATTCAGGAATCCTAAATATCCAAACTATGTATGTTCTGGTCTAAAATGGGGTGTTATTTATAACAAGGTTGGTGGTTAAAAGTTACCATTCAGATTGTGTATTGGTAATTGCAATGGTCTGAGACCGATTGAACATTTTTTATGTACTTCTACTCACGCTGTAATCGAGACAGCATAAGTATATGCTAATTCCAGAGGCGCCAGACCGACGTCATGTTACCCACGAAAATATATTGACAATAAATAGTGCGATATAGTTAATATGCTCTTAAGTGCATATGATTGGCTGTTCGCTCAAAAACTGGAACGCTAGCCTGGAAACCCCTTCACCTCTAGATCTAGGGCGGTGATATTAAAGGAATAAATCAATGGTTTGGCCGATCCAACTATTCTGAGCATCTCCCCCCCCCCCCCGAAAATTTGATCACGCGCAAGATATCATATCCCTCAACAAATTTAATTAAAATCGGTCCCGGACAGACCGAAAGGGAAGAAAGGAAAAAATGAAACGGATTTTTTTCATATAGACATCTTAAAACGAACGAATAACGTATTATCCCAAATTCCGACATTTTCGCTAGCACAATACTTCTTTCACATATCTATACGTTGGATGTGAAATGAAAAATTATATGAAAATTGAATTTCGAATTGGGATGAGTAAATGAGTTTCAAAAAATTACAATTATTCGTAACCACTGCTTGAAATAACCTCAGTGTACAATAGGAAGCTGCTATTTTTTCCCTATCTCCTCACTAGTTGCGACTATTGTCCCGCGTTAGCTGATCAGCTGTAATACGTGTAAGAGTTGTCATAATAAGAGTAGTTACTAACAAATAGATGTGATAAGAGAATAAAATGAGCAATTATTCATTTATTTTCATAGCCAGATTGATGTAGTTCAGTAGTTCAGACCTTACGCAGACATTTACATAGCTTCAATAAAACTACACACAACATGAACAAATATATAATGCCCTATCAATATTTACCTGACATCCCAACTCATGTCCCAATAGTAGTTCAGCATCATCCTCATAATTACTTGGTGTGTTGAGGCGTCCTCTATGCTCATACTCGAGTAATGTAAGCTGAATTCTAGACTCTATGTCAGACGGAGGGGCAGTTTTCCGATTAATATACCTATGCGGCCTATATACCTCATCCACTATCTTCATGTTTTCCAACATGTTCTTTTTTGCATCTATGTTTCTCTGTACTTGTGGGAATATTTTTTCAAACTGACCCACCGCATAATCTCGAACAGTCTCCGCCACTTCTTTTCTGTATTCATTCGATCTCTTCACCAACCACTAGAATCATTAATTACTGTTATTTACATACATCCAACACCTTTACTGGCTTATGTACGAGTATGTGAAGCATGATAGCTCAGCATATTTGAAATTCATAACATACATAATATGAATGAAAAAAAATGTTTATTCAAACTTTCTCCTAGTTAGTCCTCTTCCTCTTAGTTGCACCTCAGTGGCTGCATATAGTTTATATCATACATGTAGAGGAGGTGATTGATTATGTTTTGTTACTATTATTTTATTATTATTATTATTAGTAATTGAAGGCTTTCGATAGGGTGTGGCGTGAGAGATTTTTTATCAAGCTTGCGGCCTATGGATTGCCTCCAGGTCTGTATCACTGATTGGATATCACAGGGATCACTCCTTATTTGTGGTGGTGGATGGATATGCGTCCAATGTACGTACCACCAATGTGGGTGTCCTCAAGGATCTATCCTTCCTCTAACGCTCATCTTGCTGTACATCAACGATTTAACATCTAATCCTATCTACACCTTCGCTGATGACTGCACCCTTATTTCCTGCATGGAACCAGGCAAACCACTGCCATCAAGAAATACCATATTTCGGCGAGAGCAGCATGTTGTCAGATCAATGAGAACAGAGTTCAGTTTAACATGTAGAAGACTCAGACAACAACTCTGACAAAGAAGTCGCATGCCAGTCTGCCAGCAGTGCAGATCAAGCAACACCCAATACTTGAATCATCTTCCACCAAGCTTCTGGCAATCAACATCACCAATAATCTGGCACCATCATTGCGCTGGCCTTGCTAGGTCGGCATTGGAGTACTGGTCATTTGTGTGGGGGTGCGCACAAAAGCAATCCCTGGAGCTTGTGGATACAAACCAGAAGCAAGTAATACATCTTGTGTCCTACACAGTCTGGAATAGCAAAGAAGGGTGGTTTATCTGTCTCTATTCTATAGATATTATCGTGGCACCTGGCACATTATCTACTATTATCAATGGAAGCCCATCATATCATGAGTATATGATCAAATTTAACAGGATGAGAATTGATCAGTTGAACAAATCATGCATATACAATGCACAAAATGCAGTGTCAACTAAATTCAATTGAATGAGTTATAATATTATTGAACCATGTATAAAATATATTACCTCCTTAACAACTTTAAAGACAATACTGAAAAAACTTTTTTATCAGCAACTGTTTTTATATGGTGAATGAATTTTTTTAAGTTGATAAATGTTAATACTTTAATTTTAATGTGTATATATATGAACTATTTTGATGATAAATCAGTTGTATTTGAAGGTATTTGACGTTTCCTATACTGCACAAATGGTCTCTTGGAATAAAGATTATTATTATAGAAACAAACAATGTTCAAATATAGCAAAATGGCCAGATTAAGATGTCCCATAATATTTGTGCTTAAAAGGTGCTGTCCAGGATCCAGTTATAGTTCAGGAATATCTAGGTAGAATGAAAAACGTTTATAATGGAGTAGGAATCATTTTTATGATATCACCTGCCTGCTAATTGAAATTGCATATGATTGAAGAAGATATATTCTAATGACTCTTTGAAAGTACAAAATCAGGAAATTAGATTTTTAAATTTTAATGTCGTTGATATTTTTTTTGCTCCCAGGGTTACAGTTCTCTTATTAAATTAGACCATAATTTACTATTATGAAAGGCTAGAAAACAGAAGACACATTTGCATTGTTGATATATTTGAAACAAGGGACATAATGCACCACCATGTAAGAATCAGAACTCTCCTGCCTCCCCTGTGGCCTAAAATGCAACACACAGCAGTGTGGTCCCAAGGCAGCAATACAATATATCAAACCATAAGTATGTCTAGAGAAAAAATTATGGTCCATCTGTAGGTTTAATTTTGTAATGTGACAAAGGCCACCTATATAGCAAAACATCATTAAAGATATTACAATCAATTGAATGTGGTTTCAATAAGTGGCCAGTATAAAATGTAATGAACCATAGAGACAACCAAAGGAAAAGTCCTAGAAGTTACATTGATGCAGGAATATATCAATCAGGTAACATGTTGCTGATGTCCTAAAATATCAACATACAAAACCAATAATTATCATAATTCTCTGCAATACAAAATTACACTATCATGCCCATATAGGAACTTACCTGAACTACTGGGAAAATATGAATGAAATCTAAGCCCTGTATTTGATGTGGTTCAATTCTATATGGACAATTCAATTTTTTCAAGACAGTTACAATCTTCTCTGTTAAAGCTCTTGAAAAAAATTATTTCAGTTATACAAACAATGAATGAGTATATATCTTACATTTTCTGTCCAATGGTTGAACTTTCCTGGAAAAGAATATCCACATCTAGATCAACATTACACAGTTCTACACACCAAGTCATTCCTCCAATCACTTTGTCAAAAGGTGTAAGGCCTTTAATCTTTGCCCTAAAGTATCCTGCAGTTACAAGTATATCTATAATTTCATGTGATTTAACAGATTGCTCTTCATCTTCTCGTACCTCAACCTACAAAAGTAATATCCTACATTATATATTATCAAAATTATATACAAACCAGGCATACTAGAATCTGTTGTCCATCAGCTTCTTGTCTGGCAGGTAATTTTGTAGCGTTTTTGAATTTTTTGAATATGTCTGGATTGACGGAAGCCATTCTATTACTTGGTTAATGCAGACCCACATGCAGACCACCTTCTGGCTGTATCCAAAATAACCACAGCTGACGACTGACGAGCACAGCACAGCGTGACAGCACAGCTGACGAGTAGCGTTAATGACATTGGTGATATTAAACACAGAATATATAAGGTCTTGTAATCACAACCTGACTGTACGTATAACATATGACAACATGATGACAGTTATCAGAATGACAATTGATATATGACACATGTCATAACATAGATCAACAAGCAAAAAGATGTGTATTCATATAAATTTATCTGTGAGACGATTTCGTCTCAGATGCCAATCCAACGTTGCCATATCTCAAAACTGACTGAATAATGGCAAAATATGAATCTTTCAACTTGGTAGTATTTTTGTACTGATAGAAGTTATGTTTTAGAAATGAAATTTGATTTGCTGATAATATGAACTTGAACCCGCGTGTAATTAGATATCACAAGATTATTGCATAAATAAAACAATTTATTGTTTTTGTACAATTTCAGTGGATGAAAAAAATAATCTGTCCATTTATCTTATACGAGTATATTGCTGGAGCCTGAATTGCTGCCTGTAGTGTTATGCAACTGCTTGGCCTACAATCTTTATATATATTATCTTTTTGGTCGCCAAAAAAAATAACATACGATTTACTTACGATATGCTAGCGTTTTTGCTGCCTAGGCATCTTTTATCAATATACAAAATATGAAATTCATTCTTATTTTGATAGTGGCTGCGGTGGCAGCCGAAACATTAAGCCAATCGTATATGATTTTAATTAATAGCTAGTAGAATATATGAGATCAATCAGAGAAACAACCACATTATGAGTTTTCAAAGTTACATTGACTAACGACCTCTCAAATTAATTTAGGCTGCACATCTGGCCGGCAAGAAACTTGGCCACATAGGATCGTTATTCGATAGTGAATACACAATACACTTAGTTGTCTATCTTATAATTTTTGTTCTATGTTTTGTGATCGAAGTACCTAACGTCAAATTGTAAAACGATATATTCAAAAATACTTTAAAGCTGTCAGTGAAAAAAATGCTAATTCTGTGATTGCAATTATACATCAGCATCGGCATCAGCAACCTAACCTTATATATTCTGTGATCGGCAATAAGCATGTCGCATTTCCTTTGAATCTGACATATTGGATTCGTTATTGACACTGACGATCATGTGAGGTAAACTGAAGCCTGAGAACCCGCAACACGCTAAGAGCACCAACGCCGCCAACGGTCGTTGTCAAAACTAAGTAAACTACTTGGCGGTCTACACTGTCATTAATATTTAATGTCATTGACGCCACTAGTCAGCGTTATTTTTGATACCGTCAAAAGTATGTAACTTAACCTTAACCATACATTTATAATTGTAAAAACGCCGAAGAAGCATATTCTGGGCTTTGCACTTCCTTGGATCAATCAAAGACGCTATACCTCGCTGATATGCGGTGGATTGGTTTTTGACTTTCGTTATTTTGATAAGCGTGCTATCCAGAATACGGATAGCACCTTTCTTTGTTGTTGTTGTTTTGTTAGATTAGTAATACGGTGAAAATGCGAATTATCAAACATTTTCTTTGTTGAAAAACAGATTTACCACACTGGATCTGTTTTAAAGTTACCTTCTATACCATCTTACCATCCAGTCATCGAAAAGAATAACAAGACATTGGTATTTCTGGGGCACAATTGTGTACAAGCGACCATCCTGTATTCGAAAAAACTACAAGACATTTGTATTTCAGGGGCATAATTGTGTACATGCGCTGGAATCAAAGTGAATGAAAATGTTTGGGTCCTGTCGAAAATCCAGGACCTAATGTGATTTGTGAAGATTGCTGAGGAATTTCTAATTGTGGAGCATTCTCCATTTATATTTTTGTTTGACTCAAAGATTTGTAAGCCATGGCTGCTACCGCAGCGCCTTCACCATCCATTCAGGAGCCCATAGAGACGCCTCGAACTTCGCTGGAGAAAATTGAAAGGTATAAATTTTCTTGTACACATTTGGCTGAGGAGATATAATGTTATGTCCTATAAGTTAATTTGATGTATTCATTACAGTTTTTTGAATGATTCCACATACAAGGAGATTCTGGAGAGTTCAGTGAACTACAACACAAGACTTTGCATCGAAAGGCGTTTGAGACTTCCATTTTTTGATACTCAAACTGGTGTTGCTCAGAATCACTCAAGTCTTTACATGAACAAAAGACAGCGGATACCAGGCTTACTTCCTGGACAGATTTATACATATCCCAGGTAATATCAAATACAATATTTAAGGCTGTAAAATGTTTGCTATGGGTGTTTTGGTTGGGGTTATGTTCTCTGATATTACACAATGTTTAACTTTACTTTCTTGTCAAAAAAATACTCATAATGAATGGTAACACAATTGAAAAATATATAATGGGTAACTTGGCAATTATAAATTTATATATATATATATATATATATATATATTTATAACTCTTCCATCATACAGATAAAAAGATTGTGTAATTAACACACAGTTTTACAAATAAAACTCTTTTATTATCTTTTTTTTTGTATAACTGTGTGTTAATTACACAATCTTTTCTATCTGCATTATGCATACCTATTTAATTTACATGATTATGTAATATAAGATGTAATCTCCATCAGGAGGCCAGGTGTAAATAACTAGATCAAGAAATCAGGAACTTTATATTACAGCAAAGTATTTATTTTGACATAGGCACAGGTGGCGGAAAAAGAGGAGACAGTACTTAACTATGAGTACAAGAGCTTTCACCAGAGCTGCTGACCTAATGGATGGAGTAGATGGTGATATACACAACATTTCTCAAATGGAGAATCCTGCTCTGCAGGATACAGACAGCAAAGACAGTCAATTGATGAAAGATGAGACTTCTAAGGTAGATATCAGTTTTATATTTTTTATACTCTTCCATTACATACAACAAATGTATTATATACTGATAATGTATTACTATGCCAACTTGCTTTTAATCCCCTTATTTTTTTATTAATGGGTTGTAATTTTTTTAACTGGTTGTGTGATAATTAACTTTCCACAAATCGCTTTAAAATATAAATTTGGCTTGTATTATATTCTGTAATTGCTGTGGGGATCAAACTAGTATTAGTAGAAATATTTACAAAACAAAAAGTGTGACTTCTTCTAGGCAATAAAATAGTATCACCTCTGTTTCACTTCCCACACCCTATTAGACAGGGAAGTATACTATAATTGTGGCAAATGAAAAAATATGTTACTTATTTCCATCAATCTTGCCATCTGTTTATGTCTGCTTGTGCCTTTCTGTATCTGTATGTGACTTTCTCAGTTTGGCAGTGTTTGTCTGTGTGGCTATGTGTGTCTGCTGCTTTTAGTATCTAGCCATGTCTTTTTATGTGTCTATGTCTGCCTGTCTGTCTGTATGGCACCCTAACTCAGAGAGTGTCATTTGGATTTTGTTGAAGTTTGGCACTTAGTACTTACTAGGTTGATACTGTGACAGGGACAAAAAACTGGGGACGTTCAAATTTTTGTGAACACAATCAATGGTGACACTCATGTAGGTTAGGGCAAAGGGCCGTTTTTCTAGTTATATGGAAATATAATATTTCCACGCCGCAAACAATATTATTACATACAGCATAATTATGAAATATCATCGGTCTTTTAACCTGTGTTATTCTCAATATCATCTATGTACATTGTACATAGATAAAAATGTGTACTGCAATTATAAAAAATTCAAATCTAATTTGGTAGGCCTACAAAGTGTTCTCTCACATTCTGTAAATGTTTATTAGAATAATATACAACAGCATAATAACCAAAGAAAAACTAAACTACAGGAATCATACAGTGTGTTTGTAATAGAAAATACCAGAAACCTGAATTTCAAGAATAAAAATATTGTATTATGAAATACTATTGGATCTTTCACAATAGGAGTCAGTTCTCACATCCCATTGGCTATATTTGATCAGTTAGTTAAATACTAGATATTGATTGTAATGTGTGTATGTTAGTCTTTCTTTCATTATACTTAACAGAATCATGCCAGCACAAGTATTCTCAAGATATAGTAAAGCAAGCTGTAAATATTGCATTATAGCCACTGGCAGAGGCAATCGTTAAATGTAACTGGTCCTGGGACCAGAATTTTCCATCAAACCAGAGATTCTGGGCAACATCAGCTTTGATTCTGTTACTTGACGGATGTGAGGTGTAAATATCCAGTACTGAGAACAGGGGCTTTGAAATAATTTGTATACAGGTGCTGCTTTTTGAAGTGTGAGAAGTTTAATGTATGTAGTGATGACCACCAGGCATGATTTATTCCTTAAGTGCTATGATATGTACCACAACAACACTTTTATTCAATGTATTTTGATATATATGTTTTATATTGTAGGAGTGGTTTTATGATGAGGCTGATATGCTGGAAATGGACACTTATGATGAACCTGATCCAGACTCTGATATGGACTATGAAGAGGACTATAGGAAGCGGAGGAAAGGAAAAAAGAGCAGTGGAAGGGTAATACCATATGTGGTTTATTATAGCACACATTTTTTTCGTGAGCAGAAAAAGCTACACATAATAATAGATACAAAATTTAATAATTTTGCACTCACCAGTTTTTTTATATGCAAGCTAAACTTATTTTATGACAAACATGATTAACACGAAGAAGTTTCCATTATGTATTTTTCAGATGATATGTGCTGTAAAGGTAAGGTCCTCAACCGACATTTTTGATGAGTTCATGAGCCTCAATAATTAAATACATGATTATAATACTCCACATACATCACATATCAAATACTATAAGTATATATATATATATATAGTATAGTATATAACAGTCCTTGATAGAGTTTTTGAATGTAGAAATGTAATTACTAAAATTTCCTAGTTTTTTATACCTATTTGCAATTGTATATATTCGAAATTTTCTATTAGTACAATTATTGGTAATTCTACGAAATATTTATAAATTAGATTTTTTCATTTGATCAATATACTATCACTAAAATTACCACCTAACTCAAAATTGAATAATTTTTGCAGGATAAAAAAGTAAATACGTATTTTACTAGGTTAAGAGATGTTTAAGACACGATTTTAGACTTTTCTAGAAAAAATAATTTCTTGCGTATACCCCCCGGTGTTCAGAACACTCAGAATTCAACTTGTGGTGACTGCAATATATCACACATTTATCAAACATTTCAAGTATAACTTTGGGGCTACTATAAACATTTATAAATTAAAGGTGTAGCTATAAAACTGTCCTTTTTTTGCTTCATTTTCTGACGTATATCAATCATAGGGCCGTACCGACTCTCCAAGCACCCCAGGCAGACGCAAAGGAACGGGCAGAGGCAGGAAGAGAGCAGCAGGACATAGTTTTGAACCAACACCAGGTGATCCCGACAAACCTTATGCTTGCGAACGTAAGTTGTAGATGGTTCAGGCCCTCTCTCTTCCTCCCTATCTATTAGAAATCATTGAAAGCTGTCACTTCCCCCATTGGAGACTTAGGGAATGTATGCCATTAGGTTTCAAATTTTGTCAAGTATGGTTGATTATGAATTAACCGCATTACGATGAACTATCATTATTAAAATTATTCAAGTTATGAAATTTCACTGACTTCGTGTAGGTGAGTACAAAAATCAAATCTCAATGCGAATTATTGTTCTAAACTATGTTTTGTTTGATATCGGATGGAAAAATATAATTCTGGTTTACGCTTAATAACTGCATTTCGGTGCATTAAAATATACTTTTTTCTTAATAAGTTGATAAACTTTCTGTATTTCAATATCACAATGGAAATATACGGCATTTCAATACATCGTTTTGATTCTGGTTTCTAGTTTGTATAAGAAATACTAATGGCATATATCACAGTATTGTCCAGAATATCTTATACATTCACACTGTGCTTCAGCATGACAAAACGCTACATTTTGATATCAACATCAAACTCTTTGTAGTTATGTCTCTTAATATTCCTGCTTGACGCCTTAGAAAAGACTTTCGCTCATTGTTTTGGGCAGGGACTCGAACCGAAAATAAATATCAAAATTATCGATTTTAGATGCATTTATACAAGTCTGCCAATGCTTGCAAAACTGTATATATGGCGCGTAATACCATCATTTGACTTGAACTAGTCTCCCATCCATGAATATAGTCCAGTTAATGGGAATAGAAAAGGCCTGTTTTAACTATAATTCACAAATGTATAAAAATAATATCTAGTTATAGGGTAGAATTGAAATTGATGAGCGTTCAATTGCAAAATGCATTTGTTCAATTTAGCCATGGTATGGATTTTTTAAGAAAATGATCATCAAAATTACTCGGTATATACAAACTAGCCAAGGTCGATAGGTCGATCTATATATAACAATTGATTATTGTTGAAACTAAGGCACTATTTTTACTCATTATTTGCCTAAATTCTGGGTCTGACAAACTTTGTTTGAATGTCAAGGAGCGTCAAATGCAGCAAACGATTCAATGATATAAACTGCTGAACTGTATATACAGGTCCATGTAAAAATGGATGAGACTCTCAGAAACATTTTTGGATTATTCCTATATTATTATTGATAGCGAATGCTCCATCCTGTTAGATAGGTTCAAGATGATCAACCCATCCATTTGGTTCGCGTCCGTATCTGTTGACCTAATTCAATCTTTTGGATCAGTTTCATCGTTATGTAAAGTTTTCCTCCAGGTTACCCCATGGTTTATTATTTGATCTCAAATGGACAAATGTTGTATGAGTCCCTGCTGTGTTTAGTTTTATCTCAGAAGATAGACAGAGTTGTTTCTGATGAGGCAACGCTTATGATTGGAATCAACAGTGCGAATGAATCATCTGTATTCTAGCCTTTCATAATAGTTTATACTAAGGTCTTGTTTAAAATCAAAATCATATCTAGTTCCGAAGTTTCTGTATTATCTTGGAAAATTAATTTTACACTTTATGTTCATTCCAATTAAAATTGTGTAT
Organism: Bruchidius siliquastri; assembly: GCA_949316355.1. Taxonomy (NCBI): domain Eukaryota; kingdom Metazoa; phylum Arthropoda; class Insecta; order Coleoptera; family Chrysomelidae; genus Bruchidius; species Bruchidius siliquastri. Next base: position 7,671,530 of record OX438534.1, on the reverse strand, counting down.
TTGAATACAAAGTTTAACAAACAAAGCTTTCATTTTTATTGACGCGTTCCGATTTATATTTAAATCATCGTCGACCTGTCAAATCTGATCTGATATAAATCGAAACGCGCTATTGAAAAAGACAAGAGTTTTATTTGTGAAACTTTGAGATCACATACAACATTTTTATTTGAATGTAAATTTTTTTTTCAAAAGTGAGAGCGTATACCACCCAAATGATTTACACTCTTTATTATTAAATATACAATTATGTATGGACAGGCCTTTTCTTCTTGAAAGCATAAAAACTGTACATGAACTTATTGTCAAAAACCGTTTTATGAGTATAAACTATTGTTATTGAAGTTCAAGTTAATTATTTAAAGTGCGCTATATTGATTTTCAAAATAAGCATATATTAAAATTCAATACAAATATCAAATATGAAACTTCCACAGTTCTTGCTCAAGATCCTGAATCAATTAGGTTTATTAACCAGCCTAACTACAAAAAAATTCATCAAAAAAATGATTGCTCATGAGCATTGAAAACATAAAATTTGAATCTTTTTAAATGTTTTTAAAATTTGATCATCTCCGTTGCCACTGACCCGGTCTAAAATTACAGAAGCATATAAGGTTTAATTGTTTACATTTTTTATTAATAAGTATGACTTGTTTTTAGTTTGTTTTAATATTAGTTTGTATCTTATCATTTTACAATGAACAAGGTACATTTTGGTCATTGTTGTAACTGCTATAATTTTATATGATGTAGTTAGTTTAAGGTGGCATAGATAGCCAAAGCTAGTCATTTTTTTATTTTAAGGAATGTGGCTTTAATCAAAAGCTTGATAAAACATGATGATTGAATTTTAATGAAACTATTCAACCAAAAAATGCATTTTAGCAATAATATTAGTCAATATCAACATCCCTGTTTAATTCAACTTTATATAATTTCGGTTCGGGTTCACACCACCAGGCGCTTGGTTCGCTAAAGGCTACAGTTCACGAATAATCGCAGCCTGTATGATGTCATGTTCGTATCATTTTTCTTTAAAGATTAGTAGATATATTTTGGTTCCAGTCCCAGTCCCTGACTTGAAATTCTAATCTAATCATACTAAAATGAAAATCTTCTGATTAACGATGTATATAATATCTACATGGTTTTTGGTGCTTCCATTCATCAGCTTCTTAACAAACCTAGCACTAAATACAATGAATTAAGTAAAAGATACATTTTATATTTTGTTTGATGGTAAATAACAGCATCTCATACAAACACGGACTACTATTTGTATATTTTGTCCTTTTTCTGTTTAGATTTTAATATTAACAGTTACTTATAAAAGTACGATTTTGGTGCAAATTTCCTAAAACCTTTTTTTGGGATGTTTTTTATATATGACATACAAAATTGGATTTAATTATTATTATTTATTATGACGTTCCTGATCATTGTGAAATTATCTGTCATTGACTGCATGTGAACTGATACTTTTGTGTGGAAGAATAAATATTATTTCAAATATTTGAAAATAAATATGAAGCTGCCCAAAATTAAAAAATCAACTTGCTAGTCAAATCTTATGAGATTAAATATTCCTGGAAACATACGATACACGCATATCATTACCAATTTTCAGTTACTTCATTGATTCTAAGTATTTTAAACACAATTGCATACGCCAATTTTGTATGCCATTTTTATAAAATATATACCAATTCGGTGTATTTGAACTATTTAGTGCATTTTAAATATTTTTATGTATAGCATAATTGTTTTGTCTTCTCGCGGCGACAGTTGCTTACGATGTGTCTGAGAGAGGTCAATGTGTAAAGCAGGGGTGACTATCAGCAACGATTGTATGTTCTTCGCTCCCTCTTGAACACATCACCATTAAACGCGATGCATGCGCCTTTCTCTTACCCATGGTAGGGAACGGTTGACGGAAAACAAATTCCGCCAGTGAGATATATGGGTAAAACAACGGGTTCGTAGTCAAACATACTATGTAATACCGCACACTGTTTTAAAAATTTCTATTTATTTTGGTTGTTGTTTTTAATTCATGAATGTATCTTTTACTGCTGCCAACAACCGCGCAATAAATCATTTTTCGCAAAAAAACATCATCATATATTCGCCAGAAGATTATCATTTTCAAATTTCGAAATTGGAATATCTGAAAAAACTATTGTAACGGCTGAATGACGTGATTATAATTAAAGCACCTTTTACAGCTTTATATGTTTTCGTAAAGTAGAATGAGTTTGTGTTTTAGTGCTCAATGTGCTCAGACACCTTCTTTAAACATAAAATTGTTTTTCAGGCAACGATCAGGGGATTTACGAAGGATTTATATCCAAATGGACATGATTGATGTAGCATTTTTATTACACTTAGATAATATATTGAACCTCATCGTAGTTTCAACATACTATTATGTTTACCACTAAGAAATTGGAATATCCTTATAATAATGATAAGCCGTACACGATTAAATCATGTAGGGTTGGATATTCTATAGCTCCTAATTAGCCTTACGCAAAGGTAGAAAGCCTATCATGCTTCATAAGCGCTGCGAGATGATAAATATCTATTCACATTGATCTTATAACGCTGTATGTTGTAAATATCGGGGAACAATGTCCCCGGTAGCTAATTCCACAATGTCACGGCTCTCTAAAACAACGACTTTTGGATGAGGCTTGTTCTAGGCATTGTAAGCACGACTTGGTAAGCATGCGTCCGTTGGGTTCCTCTAGTGTTTGCTGTACTGGCCACTCTTGATGCAATTATGCGTTCGCTCGATCGAAAATCTGACATGATAATGTATATAGAATAGAGTCCTCCACAGCCAAGAACATCCCTGTTTGGATGTTCTTGGCTGTGGAGGACCTTTTCTACACCATCAACTAAATGTATTACTCATTCCTGGATTATGTCCAGAAGCTTTCAGGAGTGCTTCGGAGTACACACAGGGGAGCAGTACTCTAGCGATGGTCTGATCAGGGCCTTGTAGAGTAGCAGTAGCTGTTCCGGAGACTACAATTTTCTGAGAGGGAAGAGAACCGCTAGCTTCTTGGACGCCAACCTAACAAGGCGGCAAACATGATATGTTATTGTTGATGCTAATTCCCAGAAGCTTGATGGGAGATGTTTCAGTTTAGGCGGCCCTCCTTCTCCACGGCTGCCATCTTGAGAGATGGTAGTGGTTTGCCCGGTTCTATACAGGAAATAAGGATGCTGTCATCTGAGAAGCTGTTTATAGGAATATCTTTTATTTTCAACTATTCGATGATGTATAGTCAGGACGAGAAAGGACAGATCCCTGAGGAACACCCGCGTTGATGGTAAAAATATCGAAAGCATATCCCTCCACCAGTAGAAATAAGACAACTTTCTGGATCAGACTTATTACAAAACCGTAGTACACCTTAGCAAAAAAAAAAAAAATTGTTCAGCATTTGTGTCGTAATAATCTCGAAGAAGTCAATGGCCTCTAGATCTTCATTGTTTGAACTCCGTCTGGAGCTCAACTAAAAATATAAAGGTAATGGAGAATGGCATACTTCTTTTCTTGGTGATATAGTCTCTTCACTGTGATAAATTATTACAAGTTGAAAGGTGTTTTAATTTATGGTAGCAATATCAGTTTCGAAATTGAAATCACGTCATAAGTCTATACAATCTGTAATCGGCACATAGAGCTAGCCACACCCAGCAAATCAGCTGTAACAACATATATGTGTGTATGTGTTTTCTTGTTTGGGCAATTTCAGTGTGCGGTGTGCGTTACAAGACTCGTCCCGGGCTGACATACCACTACAACCATTCGCACAAAGAGGGCGCTAGCGAGGAGAACTCGCGCGACAGCGCAGGCATGGGACCGACTGCCGCTGCCATAGGTGGAGTCGGGGGCCCAACGGTTCCTCCTCCTATGGGCGGGGCTCCCGTGGCGCCGCTGATGGGAGGAGGGAGCGTGGCAGGCGTCGCGGTTGGTCCCACCCCCCAACCGGGGGCGGTGGATACGCCTCAGCAACCCACGGCGGCTCAGGCGATCCCGAAACCATCCGATCAAGGAACGGTCTATCAGGACAGTTATGTTTCCTTTTTGAACCAGACACCCGGTACTGCCTTTTTAATATTTCTATTATTTTCATATGTGTTTCGTGTACTACTTGGTTTTGAACAAATTGATACAGTTGGTTTCTGCGCACTTCTCAACTGGAATCACGATTTCATTGTGACTATTGATGTAAGAGATTAATTATCGTAATTTTGAAAGCTATTATCCAATATAACAAGTTTCTTTAATAAAAGTCACGTGTACAGAGTTACAGAAGTTTTTTGCAGATTATTTCTAGTTGTTTCTTGTTCACTATTCACCTAAATGTTTCACGCATAATAAGTTTCCCAATGAAAAACATATTTTACAATTCCGTCAGGCTTCATATCTAGTTAAAAAAATATTTACCACATGGAACATATATTTGCTGTGCATCAAAAATTAAGTATTGGCTGAAACAAAGTTTCACAAATGCGTGCACTGCCGTATTGTATGGTTTCGTCAGACTGGCCAATGAATTGTTCAAAATAATTATACAGTCTAGATGTTCTAGTTAAATTGGTTCCAAATTCTTGAATTTAACGTTGTAGCTATGTTGCTAATATTGTGATGATTTTTTTATAAAAACGCCCTATCTCCATTGAAATGAGACTATAAGACTGAATAATGTAGGTATATAATGAGCCTGATCCAGTCGGCTACCGTCCTATTGACTTTCAAACAATGCTGGTTCATTAGTGAAACCTCAAATGAAATCGAAGAAAGACTTATGCAGTGGAATAAGTAGACATTTTAAAATGATTTTTGGTATATATAGAGGGTATTGCACAACTGTGTGGCATAGCAAACTCATGTACTTAAACATACAGCAGCATATTTGGAAGACTCTTACAAAAGATATGAATTGATGTAATACACAACAGTTTTAATGTATTCATCCTAATACGCCTCAAATAGTATTTGAGAAAGTAATTGGAAGTTCTTGAATTTTGTGAAACCTTAACGATAAAGTCAATTTTAGGAGCAAGTATTAAGCGCATCTTACACAGAGTGCTTAACATTGGGTACATGTCCATCTATCTGTTGTATTTCATGTCAGAATCATCTGACTTCATATACTTTGCTGTCGACGTGGGAGTATCATCAGAAGGTCGTCACATTATTCAAGGAAATGAATTTACGATCAGAATAATCCCGTGTCTACTACTCATCGCGCAACAGAGACATGTTTCTCAATGTATAAATGCCAGGTTACTAAATTGTTCGTGGGTTTCTAAAAAAGACGAGGGTCGTCAAAATTAATAATTCCAACAAACTTTGAGGTGAGCAACAAACGCGCGGCGCGGTCGTGTGAGGTGCCTACTTGTTATTAGCAAGTTTGTGTGAAAAAAAATAAAAATAAACGACGGTATAAACAAAAAACCTATAGCGCCGCCATCCATATCAGCCCTGCAAACTCACAATTCGTCGAAAAATAGTGACAGGAGGTGGATTGTGATCAGCTGTATGCGCGCGCATATTGCACATGCAAGGCGCGTTCGCGGAGCTGCGCGCAGTTGTGTACACACAGACAGACAGACGCAGCTTTTAGCGTACAATAGCTGTGACAATAGAGTCCGTATCCATTCTGTATAAGCGTACTGACCCAAGTGTCGACATAACGCAATAACTGTCATAAAAAAAACATGCGTCATGTTTATTTTAATGTACAGGATGTTTTGGTTTAAATAATGTGGATATGAATGCTGTTGTGGTGTTATTCATGTATACATTTTATTTGAAGCTGGGAGTCTTTCATTAGTAAATGAATAGAATCATGAGAAATTGCTCTCAGAAGTGTTATGATGTTTTCTTATTATTAGGTGGATAACGAATATTCAGTTCCAGTAAAGCAATAATAATAACTGAAGACTAATCAAACAAACCCGTATAAAATATAATTACCAGAGGAATACCAAAATGTAGAAATTTGCAAATTTTCTCATTTGTGACACATACATGAAAACCTTTTTTTGATAGCGTATATATTTTCCTCATAAAACTACTTCCTCATTTCGTTCAGATAACTTGTATATAATCAATATGGAATTCTAGAAATATGAAATTATCAGCGAGTACTATTAGGGATGCAAATTAAAAAGTAAATAATAGGTGGTAATGTAGTGAGTACCATTTTGAAATATCTGTGGTTAAATTGTTTTTGTTTAATATCACTGTCATGATACTACATTCTATTATATATCCCAGATTACTCAATAATCGGGATATGTGGCAAGCAAGATACTTCTGTAACTTACACTGAGCTTTAGACATTTGAAGTTTCATTTCAAGGTGATTAAAGAAGTTCTCAAAAACCAATTTGACAATTTTACATATGCATGCTCAATAGTAAATGGTTGGAATTGAGTGGCTTGGATATATTTTGGTTTATTTATTTATTTTTGTAGACTTGTGGTTTTATTGTGATATTGATCTATAAGTTATATGTATTTGATTAGGATATTTCACTATTTTTGTGAATTTGACTTACTTTGTTATATTTAGTAGAATACCGTTAATTAATATTTTAACGTCACAATACTGGATATTCAGTATTTTTGAAATAATAATTCATTCTGTAAATTTCAAATGTTAGGTCGCATATTGTATTTATATGATCCACGTCAGATGATCAATATATATTATTAAATAATTCCAGAATTGGCCATGTGTACATTGATAAAATACAAATATAAGTCTGCTGGTACCAGAAATATGCAATGACAAGCGATTTCTAGTCGTTAGAGCAGTGCTCGCTGTTGCGCCTTGTAAATGCATTGTAGCATTGCCTAGGCATCTTCCATCCTGTAACTGTAAGTTCAAACAAGGACCTAACAGCGCCATATAAGTTTTGCTATTGCGATGGAAAGCAGTTATCCTTTTCATACATTACATACATCGTTGCGAAAATATGGTTTACGAAGTTTAGACGACGTTATTGTGAAGCTTTCACATAATGTTGAAAGTAATACAAGACGACATTCATTTCGTTCCAAGTTCCAAATCCAAAGTGACAATAATAGACACGATATAAGAATTGATTGCATAATATATAGATACTAAGCTTCATCTAAAAAAAAATGATTACCAAAACACAACAAATTGATTCGTGTGTGTGTGATGCTCATGTGATCCACACATATCAAAATCAGATTAAAGGATAAAGGTTATGATGAGTAAAGGCGAAAGATCATAATCAAAACTCGTAAATGCGTAGAGGAATTGATGCACGGTTTGCGAAAATATCTCAGTACTACTTAGTGTGAATACAAATTCAAAGATCTAGATCTGCCTGTATGAAATTTAACCAAAATTTCTCAGTTAGCATTAGCTAAGTTTGGTTTGATATGTTTCAAGGAAAGATTTAATGGATTTCCTTCAATCCCATAGATGTACCATAAGTTTAACAAAACTTTTTTCTTCCTTTCAGTTTGAGAATTGGTACCCTCTTTCACAAAAAAATAAATGATATGAAGGTAACACAATCGTAGGACCCATCTTCTCAAAAAAATTGACAATGACGACGATGATTGTATTATGACTGCCGATTTTTTTTATTATATAACTCGCCCCTTTCAAAAAACTGGATGTTAAACAAAACCTATCGACTGAAAACATTTACCAAAAAATATGCTGAAATATAACTACATCGTGTATTGATCAGTTATTTTTTTTGAACACAATTTATCTATAGGAATAACTACCGAATTAGCAATATCTTCTCATTAAGATTAGGTAACTCAAATTTAGAGATGAACCATTCATTCCTTGAGGAAAAACAACATATATTCAAATTTTAGGTAAAAAACGGGGGGGGGGGGTTATACCGTCCTTATATACGCCTCTGCTACAAACTTACGTGATAACATCCCCATAATTATAACCAAAATCAGTGCATTACTTGCTAAGATGATGATGTTGAAAAATATCGACTGACCCTTTGATAGATACTATTCAATTATTTATTAGCTCTCTCTACTCCGTCATATACCGTCAAATATTGGTCTGTGGATAATGCAGAGTCAGCCTTGGCACAATAGCATCTTTAGTAAAAAGGATATGATACTTCTTTAAGGATGACTGTATGTTCAATCAAGCGGTTTCTGTCATTTCAGTAACCTTGGTGTGCATATTTTGGCATAAATATATTGAATGATTCTGTGAAATTTTGCTTCTGGAAGTAGTGGTCTTTTCAAAGGAATAAATATATATTCTTCCACAAAATACAATAAATTAAATAATTTTAATTTCTTTTTAATCTGTGCGTATGAGGACGTCTTTATATCCTAGCCGTAAGAATCAAATTCTATAAAAAATAATATTTTCTCTGGTTTCGCAACCTTCTAGGAACGCCTGCTCGGCGTGGCCGTCAACCGGGGTCCGTCTCTTCACCCGGAACTGTCGTTCCGCCTATTGAGGGGCCCGCCCCTACGTCGACGGGTGGGCCTCTACAGCCGATAGGCAGTATGTCACCGCAAGCTTCTGGAACGGCGCCACCTACTCTACCTCCAGATCTGCCAGCTCAGCAACCGTCACAACAACAGACTTCGCAATTAGGTGGAGCATCGGCAGGAGACGATCCGCCGATGCCTGTCCTCGTGCCAGAGAAAGTAAGCAATGTAAATAGTCCGCAGGTGTAGTGCTTCAACATTGCACTTTACTATGTTAATATGAGGCTTATAGTTCTTAGACTCGCGCTTTGAAAACATTTTCCGGTGTACTACTCGACAGACTTCTTTGTATATCTGTGCTTTGCTAAAATATAGTTATGCCAGAAAATTGAACGTATTATGTATAGGTTTAGAGGGGACAATCTCTTACGTGTTCCGATTGAACTTAATGTGGGAAAACACAACTGTACTCAACACACACACCCCTGTATTCAACAACCTAATTTCGTTCAAATTCTGTTATAACATAATTTTGTTGATTGTAGATGATCTAACTTGGTGAAACTCTTCCTTCATACAAATAGAATAATTGTGTAAACACAGTTGCACAAATAAAACTCTGTCTTACAGTGACGCCTTTTAATTTATATGTATTTAAATCGAAATGCGTAACTGTAAGGAAAGTTTTATTTGTGAAAGAGTTGTTAAATACACAATTATTTCATCTGTATTAACATAATTTGTTGAAAATAAATAATGAACTGGATTAAATATATCCGTCACTTTACAATAACCTTGTATATCTTTCAGGGTCTTGATTCGGGTGTGATGCCTCCCGGCGCCGCGCTTCCAATGCAAGTGCCACCTCCAGAGCCTCTGTCTGGTGGCCCTTGCGTCGAGGGGATTGACAAGAAGACGCCTGCCAACGCAAGCCCCTACTGCGATTTTTGTCTGGGCGATTCCAAGGAAAACAAGAAAACAGGTACACAAGAGGAGCTGGTGTCTTGCTCGGACTGTGGTAGATCAGGTAAGGAAGACTCACAAGGGATGGGTGAAGGTAGCAGTGATGCGATTCCTGGGTCTACAGTAAAGAAGAGCAGAAAAAAAAAGTCCAATAGTCTGGCTTAGGTAGTTTGGTACAAAATTGGATATTTGACCTGCATATTCCTCAACTGAATATTCTCGCTCATGTACTAATTTAGAGTGACTTGTCGAATCAAATAAGAAAAATTGCAGCTACATACAAAGCCTGACTAGTGGAGCTTTTTCAAGGAGCTGTAGGATGTTTTAAACATGATACACAACTTGCTTCTCTCCTAAATGCGAATTTATGTTTTAAACATAATATGGGTATTAGATTTATTTTAGTTCGAATAGCCTTCATTTAAAATGAAGATAGTTGACAACAACCTGAAAACTGATTAACAGCCAATTTTTTAAAATAAAACGTGAACTGCCTGCTAACACATGCAAGATCGCATAACCGAAAACATATTATTTTTATAGTGTAACTTCTGCAAGTTATCCTGTCATTATCTCTTCAATTCCTTAGTTGTCCTGGCCATTGTGAAAATCACATTTGACTGCCTTACAAAAACACATTTTAAAACTACAGGTATCTTGATATCTTACGAATTATTTGTTAAAAAATATCACTTATTTACACATCAAGCTCGTAGATTTTTCCCGCTTCCTACAAATTTTTTTCAACGATAGTTTTCTATAAAATTTAATGTGGTCATGCTCCCATGCTTCACGCATGTGTTAAAAAATGCAGGAAATCAGTCGATGGAGTCGTCACTAAAAATAAGGAATTCTGCAATAGTTTCTTCACTAGAATTCTTGGTATTTGTTTTTCAAGTAGACTGGCGTATTTAAGATTCTAGGAATATATATGGGCATAGATCGAAGAATTCTCCAACTGCTGAACTCCGTATAACCATACAAATTTAATCTTTTGTAATTTTAAAACACCTAAAATTTAAGACATATCGGTTGATTTAAGCGAAACAAATAATGCCCGAAAAATATCACGATAAAATGCCGGTTCATCTCTTTATTTATAATTTTCATTACGTCTTATTCAGACAATATTTTTTGAACACACTGTTTCACAAATAAAACTATTGTATTCAGTGATACGTTCCGATTTATGAACATGCATTAGTGAATTATTGCTGTTATACTTCCCTTTTGATCAGCGATACTGGTTTTTTGAAGTCATGTTGTTCTCTTGGAATCACTGCCGTATAATAAAGACAGAATCTCGTTTTCTCTTTGGATTAACGAAATCAACAGCGAGATTCACATTGCGGGTGGGGTAGAGTTTGCAGTCAAAATAGGACATGCAAATAAACGCATTTTTTTATCTTGTAAACAGTATAGTAATGTTTTAGATTGCTGTGATAGTAATTTTTCTCACAAAATAGGCTGTTTGATTCACAATATCCTGAAGACACATCAGTTCCATCTGATATATCCCGCTCTCTAATTTGTACAACGTTGCTCGAATAGCTTTCTCTGACTAGTTTAGAAGATAATATATTCAACTCTATTGCAATCTACGTAATGCTCTGATGTCATTCTGGAGTGATCTCGCTGCGAAATGCTTCACAGAATACAATATTCTGGTATATACCAATATATACCAAGTGAATATACTAATTAGCATTATTGTTTAGTCGCCTTGTTTAAGATACATTTTATAGACAATGTTTTGGACAAAGTGTTTCATATAGCACCCGCGCATTTAAAATACAGTTATCAAAATACGGAAACCCGCGAAGTTGTGTAATTCAGCGAATTCTATTTGAGTTTCGTGAGGGAACTTGAGTTTTAGACAACAAATTCTGAAGCTTTCATCAAATAACAGCCTCAAAATGAACTTCTCTGGAGTCCGAGCCATTAGCACTGTTACCAAATCGTACTAGTTTAACCCTTTCATTCGTGAGGTATGCCATCTTTCTCACTGAGGTACGTTTTAGTCATTCTCATCGTGTAAGGCGACACATTGAATCCATCTAGTCGAATTGCAAGCAGTTTGAATACAAATGACAAATACAGGAATCTTTTACATACACATATGCTTGCACAGCCATGCAGCATTCTGCGCTGCTGATACTGCCCTCTGTGTTGGCCCATACAGTGGAGTCTTTAGGTCGGAAGCCGTGTTGGTTGATAGTCTCCAACTGCCTCTATGGCTTCTTTCAAGCGTCGCGTCGCGTCTTTTGAGCAAACCTTATTGATTCAAAATACATGGGTCTGTAGGATACAGGCGTAAGTGGTGGTTTTCATCCCTTGTCAATAAGAACCAACCATTGTAATGTACATTTTCTGTGGAAGTTTTTTGCAAAAAAAATGTTTAGTGGAACATAACGTCTATCCTATGTGCCTGCCTCCGCAAGTACTCCATTTGTTCCCAGTTCTCTACGATTGGTATGTTGTCGAAAACCTCTTTCAACTCAACAGCTGTGCCAAGTGGTATGTGACCGTAGATGCTTAGCCACGTTTTCACGATTGATATATTGAGTGAATAACCCCAATGAATATAGCATCCATTGTCACTTGACAATGTTAGGACCTTGACTTCATAAGTTGCCAATGGGCAGTGACATCGTGCGCGACGCTTGAAGCTGAGTATAAACAAAATACCTCTAAAATATCCTCTAATGCCCATTCTGTTGGTAGACGTGCTTTGGCCTTTGCTGCTGTTAAAGAGCATATAGTACGTAGAAAAGCGGTCGGCACGGCCGACAATACGGACTGTCGGAACGTTTGACGACAATCGCCGCGACTGGTAACATACACATCATTAATAAATAATAAGACTGAATTTAATCATTCTCCCCTATATCGATTATGAGCTTTCAGAAAACACTTTTGCTATTTGAAGTATGGAAAACATCGAAATTCTAGGTCTAAGGATACAGAAAATAAATACTATGGTTTTCTACACTTTGAAGGCAAATGTGTGAACAATCATCAATGTCCCACAAGCAAGGATGACCACTGGGGTCAAAAGTATAGACATATAGACCTGGACCTTATCTTTATTTATTATCACTTCATTATTTTTCAAAAACAAGCTCATACATAACCTCAGAATTATTTTTTATGTTTTCTATAGTGAGTACCTAAAAACAGATTTTTGGTGAGGGAACTTTCAATTTTTGTAGTCAAGGAAATATCAGGAATTACGAACCCACGATACTTAGCATTCGTTTAGCTCAAGTATGACTATTTATGTTATTTTAAGTACAGACTACGAAGTTTGGATGGTGAATCGCGTATGACAAATGTGATGAAGAACTAGGAGTGATTAATAATGAATTTCTATCCATGAAACCCAATTGATTGAGTTAATATAAACTATAAATTCGTAAGCATTCTGAAAATGAAGTATTGGAATTATTTGTACTCTAGTAACTCATGCCGCTGTCAATGGACTTTTGAATCGCGTTGCCAACAAATCACTTTTCGTCAATAATATTCATTCTTACTGTCATTCCCAACCTCATTGGTCATTCCTTGAACATCTATATGCAATTCGCTTAACTTATTACATGCCAATGTCAATGATAATTGCTACCAACATGCATATGAGACATCAATTTCATCTGTTTGCCCAGTAATAAATTTCTGTTTTATGATCACAATCACAAAATTCCATATCACTATTTTCCGTCAGTCTGCCTGTGTGCAGACGTTTTTGTCACCGCGTAATCGCCATAGTCGCTGCACCAATGAAATTTAGCGAGTGATATAATGTTAACATTTGTGTTCTTGGTGTCCGCTTTCTGGAAAGTCATGGAAGCGTAAGGTTGTCAGAGGTATCAGGAAAAAATATCACATCATCAGGGAAAAATCTAATGTTTCTCAAAGTAGTTCATTCTTGAAAATTTGCCCATTATTTATTGAGCTTGCAAGTTTATCGGATGTTCTGTTCTCTGTCTTATGTCAATACGAATCTTCATGACCAACATTTTTAAAATTGCGTATATCCAACAAAAAAAATCTTAGAAACGATCTTTTTCACTCGTTTTGCGAAAAAACTACCTTTTCAGTATGAACATGTTGGATTTTCATACATACGTTTCACAAAACTCGTTCGCGACGTCTCAATAAGGTAATATGAAACTTTACTCCACTGCATTATTTTCGTATTTTTTGACTTCATACTAACATATAATACATAAGACATACTTGATTGATATTATTGAACAAAAAAGCGTCATTATATTATGCTGATCTGTACCTTCTATCACAGTATGTATTCACAACTATGATTTTACATAAAATTGTATCCTAATTGTTCTAAACTAGTAGTTTTTGATAGCTAACTGCTTTTAGCATATAATCTAGAATATTTTTTGTAAATTATTCATTGTCCGCAAATCAAGACTGAAAATCAGGAATTAGTTGAAATACAATACTAAACATTCTGATTTTCACTGAAAAATGAACTTGATAACCCGCGCAACCAATCTTGCTTGAGAGCTCATCGAATAATATGAATGTGTATTAAAAGGTTATGGCATAACAGATAATTTTCTTGAATTAGTCCTCTGCCTAATAGTACAAACTTAATAATAATATTGCTATTATTATATAGCTATTTTACAACTACCTTTTGAAATTATATTATGAGTTAAATTGCAAGCTAGATTTATTTCATAACAAAAATAAGTTTAAAATTGTAAGGAATGAATTTGATCCATTTAGGAATAAATTTTGTTTGTAACTCCAACATTACATTCGTGGATCACATTTCGTAAGCCAAATATGTACATCTAGCTGTAAAATGCAGTGGTAGCTACTCAGAGGTTAGTATGATTGGATTTTCCTCAATATAATGTCTAGTCGCAAAATGTTGGTGCTAAGAGCGTGAGGCTGAAAAGTATGGACGGTAACATTGGTAGGTTTTAGTTTTTTTTTATATTCGAGATTCACTAACGATCAACACAAGATTCAAATGTTCGTGCACGAATTTCTTCCAGTTACCACTAATAACTCAGCCAAGCATGATATATTACAAAATGTACCAATAGTGAAAATTGTCTATTAAAATAAGGTAAACACCTTCTAACAAAAACATTATCAAAATAATGTTTTATACAGATCAAAATTTACTAATATAATATCAATTTACTGTAAGACTAAGCTGTGTTTATCGACGGACTAAGAGCTCTATATTGTTGGAGATTTGCTTTGAGCGAAAAACACAGCCGTCATAATATCGTAGTTTTAGAAATCTATAGGGAAATATATTATAATTAATGATGACCAAATGTTGTGAAGAACAGTAATTTTCCAAGAATTTTTATTGTCAAAAATCATTTTTTCAGTGCAATAAAATGGTCTGAATCAAAATAAGAGTTTGATTTGTACTTGTGCCGAAGTATGGTGCACTTCAGTTAATGCTAATTTTTCTATACGAATATCAGATGCACTCTCTAATTTCTTCAAACGGAAGAAAAATCACGTTACTTGGAGGATCACTGTTCTTCGGCACTTGGTTGTCCCCTTTCCCACTGTGAACCTTCAATAGTGCAAATGCACAACATATTAAGCGGTAAGTATCGTAGAATTGTTATCGTTACACGGAAAGAATGACCTGCATATTCAGCGAATGCAGATTTTTATGGTTAAAACCGCTACACTGGAAAAGATCTTTGATCGCACAGTCAAGTAAACGTAAATCTGTATTCAGTGATAGTTCAATAATTCATTCGTTCAAAAATGTGGCGTGGGACATCCATGAGAATACATTTGTATGTAATGATGAATGTGTAATGAATGTGGCCAGTGTCCAGAATTGGTTCTATAAACCGCCTTATAGCTTATAAAACATTTTACGTATGACCCTCAGTGGGCCAAAAGGCCGATTTAGCTAGGGATACGCGAACGTTTAATGTTTTCTATCAATGAAACCGAATAAACTTAAGAGGGGCGCTGAAAAGTTTTTTTTAACCTACAGATTAGTTTTTTTTATCTACTAATTCCCGAAGTCGGGTATTAACATTTCAATAAACATTGTCTTAAGTACCCCTTGAAATATTGCGACGAGTGCAAACCAAATCATTTTCTGCAAATATTGACTTGTAAATTGTAAACTTGTAGTATTCTTGGAATTGTTGCTCCGAGATGACAAAGTCTCCAAGGGTGGCGCGAAAGAAACATGCGGAGTTCTGTGTAGCGGTCTATTGCTTCGATGTTCTTCAAATGCTACAATCTTATCTCTAGGCTTTCGAAAGTTAGAAAAGGTTTTAAACAGAGCTAGAAACCATCAAAAAGTGGCTAGGATTCATGGGTATATATACGAACATAGTGGAAAAACTATAGATCTTTGTGAAATAGACATGATATCCGAATAATATTTATTTATGCGTCTAATGTTGGATGTATTCAGCGTGAAGCAAACAAATAAATGGGATCTTAAAAATACTCGACAAGACAACTTCATACATAAATTGCAAGCAACAATTTCAAGATCTCATTATCGGGTCCGAATTTAGGAATCGATCCCAATGAACGCGTGCAAAAAGAAGGGAGGTCCTTTGTGAGGTCAGGCGCATAAACTAGACGTATTGCTCGATTCCATATTGTGCCCAGAAGCTTCAGAGAGTACTTTGGAGCGAATCCCCACATATGCGAGCAGTACTCCAACGATAGTCTGAACTGGGCTTTGTACAGTAGTGTTCCGGAAAATATCACTTCCTGGAGCGGAAGAGATTCCCCAGTTTCTGGAATGCCGACCTAGCGAGGCCAGCAACATGATAGTGTCATGATATGTTATTGTTGATGTTAATTCCCAGAAGCTTGATGGAAGATGATTCAAGTATTGGGTGTTCATTCTCTTCATGGTTGGCAGACAAGTATGTGACTTCAATGTCAGGGTTGTTGTCTGATTCTTCTGCGCGTTGAACTCAACTACGTTTTTATGTCCCTATTCCTCAATTCTCTCAATTTCATCATCTGAACAGCATGCTGCCCTCGTCGAAATAAGGTCTCTCGGAATGGTAGTGGTTTTCCCCGTTCCTTGCAGGAAATAAGGGTGCTAGTCATTAGCGGAGCTGTACATAGGATTAGATGTTATTTCAGAGCTTATCAATCCACTACCACAAATAAGGAGCGATTCCTGAGAAAACTATCCAACCAGTGACACATACCCGGTGGCAGCCCATAGGCGGCAAACTTGATCACAAGCCTCTGGAGCCATACCCGATCAAAAGCTTTCGATATGTCGAGCTCGACGACTCGAGACTGCATGAAGCTCTATATCTCTTCTGCACCTATGTGTGACGTTGGCCAGAAGATCTCCTGTGGATCTATGCTTGCTTGATGATATTGTTTTTGTCCAGGTGCTTTAGAAGCTGCACGTTAATAACAGTATTCATAACCTTGGACATGATGCAAATCAGTCACAGGTCTATAGATGCTGGATATTTTCACCCCATTTTAGGTATAGGTTATTCTCAACCGATCTTCCACCCAATATGGAACATCGAAGATGGGTGGCTGATCTGAACACGAGGAGGACGTCTGGGTTATGAAAAGATTAACCGGCGACTTTATTCCCCAATGGTTGCAATCTACAGCGTTTTAAGGTCAATGTGAATAGAAATGTATTATCTCGCTGTGCTTATGAAGCGCGGGAAGCTATCTGCCTTTGCGTGAAGTGATCTGTTTAAAAACACTCCTCGCTTGTAGAATTTAAGCAAATGATTGGTATAACCTCTGCAACGCAACGTTTAGGAGAATTGCTGATATTTGGTCTGCACCATTAGCTTTCCTAGAATTTATCTTTTATGTATGTTTTATATGTCTGTGTTAAAATATAATTTTTGTCATCCTCGAGTCAACGCTTCTAGCGGTGGGTGGATTACCTCGTTGGAAGTTTATTGTAGAATTGTCAGCGTAAATCTATCCCAAGGTGTCGTGATTTTCCTTTCAGAGTATCTGCGGTGGCTGAAAGATTCTCGTGGAGCTCACAATAATTTTTGGTACTCGGTGGTCTCTGAATTCTGCTAATCCTGTGGCGATGTTGCTTGGTGTTTCAATGTAATTTATTTTTATTTCCTATTTAAAAGTAAAACTATCTTCTGCAGCCATTTTGCTGTCTGTATGCGATGTTGCCGAGTCAATAGAGTCAAGTACGTTGACTCAGTATTTGCCACATGTATCTATGTTTGTTATATTCTGCATAAATACAGTAGTATGCTGGCTTATTAATATATTATTATCTACTGTAATAAAGTTACCTACTTTCAATTAAATGTGATTACTCCGTAGCATTGATTTCCTATTTTTACGTTAAAGGGCAGGTAAAAATTAGATTCGTGTTTGAGATGCCAATGAATTGTATAGTT
Organism: Bruchidius siliquastri; assembly: GCA_949316355.1. Classification (NCBI taxonomy): domain Eukaryota; kingdom Metazoa; phylum Arthropoda; class Insecta; order Coleoptera; family Chrysomelidae; genus Bruchidius; species Bruchidius siliquastri. The sequence goes on along the minus strand of OX438534.1, from coordinate 7,653,675 downwards.
TTTTGCTTTAGACTTTCAATATTTAGGATAGTTTAACTGCTAGTCCGCCCTTATAATGCTAATCAGGAATTCACATATTGATATATACTAGTTTATAACTCAGGTAACCATGTAGATTATAGATTCCATCATTCAGATAAAAAATTGTGGGTAACAAAAATTAAACTCTTTCACTGATGCGTTTGGATTTATATTTAAATCATTTTCGAACCGTCTGATTTGTCTTTACAAATGCTACTCATGTTTTTTGTCAATTAGCTCATTAGATCCGATCATGAATGTAAAGCTATAATTCTCAAGTCTAGCATACTATTTATCCTATCTAGCTATTGTTCTATTGAATTCTTTTAGCTCTCTTCCCTACACATCTCGCTATAGTTTGAATAACATAAGTTAAAATTGTTCCCTCAAATGCAGAGTTTAACAGATAAAGCACTGTTTGCTGGGAAGACAAGAATAGAACATGCAAAAAAGTGGTTTAAAAAATCTGCGCCCTCACAAATTTGTTTGTCACACACTGTAATGATTAACAACTCGAGAAATGCACAAAAACAGTGCTTGTAATAAAAAAAATTAATCATCTGTCAAAAAAACGTCATGCTCATGACTCCTCCGCATCAATTTGAATTCATCAGACTTTATTGAAAACAAAACGTTCCGTTTGTAGTATATCTTTGGCGGTGTAGATAACACAAAAGAAATCTTAATATCCTGCAAATATTACAATATTGCAAGGTTTTGCTTGGAGAAATAAAACGAAAATGTGGGTGCTACATTATTAACCTCTGACAAGGTGCAATGTATGTTGCATATGTATAAAAAAAAAGTTAATGCTCATACTGCTTTCGGACGTTTCCAATACACCCTCATTAATTTTATTGAGCGGCAGAGTAAGAAATTGGGTATGGGGGTAGGGGGTGATTTCAACAACAATTGCATCGTTGGTAAAAGGCGTTCTATACTCTATTGATGTTTGACCTCGCACTTCTTAAACATAATTTTGTTCAATATAGTTGGACTCATGAACATAGTATATTTTCGATGCATTTCGAATGTTTCAAAGCATAATAAAGGTTCCCATATTTTTTGATATTTCAGTGCGTAGCGTATCTTCCAATTTTAAATGATAGTATATGATGTGCGTTAGTAAAAATCGCTTCATTGGCGCTGTTGTAAATAAAAAACAAAAAGTTTCAGACCGCAAAAGTTAATTAATTTTGTTTTAGTATAGTTTAGTCTAGGAATTATGTGGAGAAAATTACTTTTGCTAGTTACTAAAAGAGGGCGGAGGTAGTATCGCCAATGAAATCAATTCATGATGTAAATATCAAATCGCCAGTTACTACTAACGAATACAAAGTATCTAATACTCATGGTAAACGTAATCAGTAATCAAGATAATCAAAATGCAACCGTATTTGACATTAGTACTAGATTGTTATAGATCATATTGTAACTATTCTAACTGCAAAAGAAAAGGAAATCTGCTTAAGTATGTTTATTTCCTCTAGGTCATCCAACTTGTTTACAATTCACCGACAACATGCAAGTATCTGTTAAGAAGTATCGTTGGCAGTGCATCGAATGTAAATGCTGTTCGGTTTGTGGAAACTCCGACAATGATGTAAGTTTTTAACCATGCTGCTTCCTTCAGTGTACTAATAATATCGAATCACACATTGAATTAATTATTCTGAATGTCAGTGCCAAAATCTACGGAATAATAATTATATAAGTTGACTCTAGAAAGAGAGAATATATAATCACGGTAGAAACTTTACAATCAATTGCTTCATGTACTAACATTAGTTTCTGTAACGCTGACGACCTTGGACCAATATTCTAGGTTTTTGTCTCCCTGACAGCGCGACAATAAGTTAGGTTTGCTTTCATTACTAGTACTGTAGATTTATGCCGTAGTGTACTGAATAACACGTACCAAGACGAGAGTGACATGACTATACGCAAAAATTATTCATTTTTCAAAATTCAACTTATAGTTAACAATTGACAGAAATAATAATCAGCATTTTCATATGACCTGACCTAGCGTCTCCTCCGTATACTATACTAAAATTAGTTATTACTCATACTGCTAAAGTATAACTAAAAAGTATGCAATATACAACATTTTTTTTTTGGTAAAATAATATTCCAAGGAGCCGCTGGATCCTCCGCAGCTAAAGATAATATAGTTAATAGTACTCGTACTTCTGGAATATCCTGTCGTAGTCTGATTAATCGCACTAGACAGGAAAAATTAAAGGGACGTATAATTAGTAAGAAAACTGCAAATACAGTTTCAGCAAATTTGCTTGGGAAGGAATTCATGTCCACCAATGTGTGAAAACCAGATTACATTTGTTTTTGATATCATATTTTTTCTACCTATTAAACATTATCCATCCCGCCTACATTCAATAATCATTGTAATACTGGTCCTTAGATATTGTTTGTCTGAGGATAGATTCGGCCTAGCTGCATCACCTTTCTCTGCACTCCCAAACATGCAAACACGCGCCATCTAGCGACATATAGTGGCACCTGGATCAGATAGATCTCTGGTTGATAAATTACCCGTCTAAGCTATTCTGATTAGTTTCTCTTCGGTTTCATACTTCCACCGTACTACGAAATTCCGTTCGAATTAACTCTCTTCTTCGAGAAACCAACGGCACACTAGCTTCAAATTTAACTTTCAAATTGTGGTCTGTATATATCTCTTATAACATGTTATCCAGAAAACATTACAGCGCGTTATCGATTAGTGGTAAAATAGGCGGTGATGGAATCGTGGAGATTAGGGTTCTAATCCAGATGTTGCCCAGTTTTTCCGAGCTGTTAAATTTGAATTTATTTCATCGTCCCTTCTACGCTTATCAGCAAGAAAATATTAACAATGCGCCTGCTAATAATTTGAAAAGTAATATCACAGAATCACTTGCGGGTTTGAATTCCGCTGACGCTTAATCCTTTAGTCTAGCATTTAAACTGTTAAATTTAAATTTCAGATTTAGTTAAAAAACTGTACGAGTGTGTAGAGTTTACATTCAAATTCAAATTCCACGACTCTCAATCAAATCTCATAAAGTTGCGCCTATTTGGCACTACCCTTTACAGAAATGCCTCTTATATACTGTACTAGAACTAATTTCATGATATATTTTCATTCCAGGATCAGCTGCTTTTCTGCGACGACTGCGATCGTGGTTACCATATGTACTGCTTACATCCACCATTGGTTAATCCACCAGAAGGGTCATGGTCTTGCAAGCTGTGCATTGAGCTGTTCCACAAATAAAAATTATAATGATTTCAGATCCTCATTGACCTGTTAATAGAAACTATCTATTTTCCGTAATTTTAAGAAAACGTTGTCAGTATAGTAGCCCAGTATTAAGACATTTTAACAACAAAGACATTCTGTTCTCGGCGATTTGCCTTTAATTGCAGCATTTGGGCTTTCACATTATAAAATGCGAAAAATGAAAACAATTAAGTTAATTTTTTATATGAAATCGGATGTTTATATAATTACACAAAATTAGAATTATCTATTTTTGACGTAGAAAAATAAAAGCAGCGTTTTACAAATAACGAATTCAGCATTCACGTAAGGCTCGTCAATCTAATAGTCGAAAAAATGTCGTTCAGTAATAGTTTTATGTTGAAAGGATACTGTTGATACGTTTCAAACAATTTTTTTTAAATAAAGCCCTCAGCAGAAACATCCTACGCTGAAAATTATCTGTATTTATATGCGCTCTGCTTTTGCACATTAGTTTTATGCATCTTTTAATTTCACCTATCTAAAATTTGTGCTGATCATACAACTTCAGATGGAACATGCTTTCAAAAACACCTTGATTCAGTGCTAGTTGTTGAAGTTATTGTAGAGGCAGCCAAAACTTTGATGAAGTTCTCTTCCATTCAACATACAGTGTTTTGATAATTTGTCTGTTGTAGCTAGATGTCATGTTCTTTCCCATATTCGTAATCATCGGTTCACATATGTTAATATAGATACATTCATGTCCACTCTGAAGAAACTAACAATTTATCACAACTTCAAACTGCTTCAGGTTTGATGGGAACCTAAGTAATAGTATACTAATATCAATGAAAGTAATTCTTAATAATAATGATAATGATAATAATGAGTAGATATCAAATATTGCATAACTGTTTTGGTACTTAAATGCTAGTATCTTTACTGAGATACTATGAAAAAGCTTCTCCTACCTCGACAGACAATTGTTTGACTTAACAGGATATATATATATATATATATATATATATATATATATATATATATATATATATATATATATAATTTTAAACGTTGACAATGGTTTTGGTAAACATTTTTATATTTAATTTGTATACAAGGTGAATACTTTTCTCTATAATGAGCATTTCCCTATGGAAAAGTATCCACAGTGTTAGTATAATATTATTATAGATTTCATTGCGATGTACTTTTCTTAGGCACAGTTTTGTTCAGTAATGTACTTTAAATATATACATTTCTAAAGATCTACTTACTTACTTAAAAATCTTCCCCAAAATGCATTCCAAACGCGCAAACAAGATTAGCAACAAAAGAATGGCATCAAGCTGGTTGACGCTGTTCTTCCCGTACTTCTCAGGCAGTGGTATTAGTTTAGACATTTTGATTTATTCCGGATTTTGGAAATTTTGAAACTTGAAAATGATGTGGATTGTAGGTGCTGTCATTTGGTGAACATGCCTGTCCACTACTCAAGTTTGCAGAAGCCTCATCTAGGCTCTTCTTTGTGATTTTCTAATACCTCCTTGTGGCTACGTTTGAAACTCATTTTTCGTGACGCTTCCAAGTTTTTCTACAAGTATGATTTTAGATTCAATATGGCTTACCAACATGCTATTTTGTAATGTTGCTACTAGCTACTTGTTATTTTGTAAGCGCTCATGTTTGCTGTCATATCTCATCGTTCCATCTATTCATACCCAGAATAATTGAAAATCAATACAAGAAAACTACATTAAAATCGAATTGCGAGAATTGATCTCAAAAGGTCAAAAAATTACACATGACATAACAAAATATCTGTAACGTAGATTCATGGTCTCAATTGATTAGACATACCACCATTTAAACATATGTTATCAAAAAAACGGTTCGTTAATTTTATCAGCAGTTCAACAATACTTTTTAATAAACAGTAAATCCTGAGACTGAGAAAATATCAGAGCTAAATCTCAGCCACTTCGGAATGTGAATCTAATACGTAATTGAGATAAAGCTTACAGCCGCCTCAAATATTTGGGCTGCCTCGCCAGATTAGAGTGTTCTTCCAGAGTGAAAAGGTTCCGTATTCGAACCTCGGTTTGGCAGATTTTTTTCAGGGATTTTCTTCTTCCCAAGCCAATGTACTTATTAATGAAGTCTGTTTTGAGAATGCATGTGCTTGGTGTACGTCTATATCATGGGTTCTCAACCTCCTTATTTTCCCCTAGGGGAAATTACGTCATTTGTGTATAAACATAATCCGCCCCCTCCGAAAAACCATAAGGGCAAACAGATCCTCTTAACTTAAAACATTTCCCACTCATTCTGTCATACCTCTTCTCCAAATAGTCTGAAGAGTAAAACAAACCTCTCTATTGCCTTGATTTGTCTTTCTTTTTTCATGTGCCCCCTGAAACCTGAAACTTTAACTCCGGCTTCTTAGACTACGCCCTCCGTAGGATAACAACGCCCCCTAATTTTTTCGGAATGTTCCACAGCCCCCCTGGAAGTGCCCACCTTGAGAATCAATGGTATATATAGTATATACACTGAAGATGATTTATTACAACGCCCCCCTAGTGGCTAAACTCAGGATTTTTTAACCCTCAGAATACAAAAAAGCGTCAATTAGATGCACTATTAACGTTCCCGCCGCTACTTTTTCTTATAGTGTCCACTCCCTTGACAAAAAAAGCCATCGGGAGATAAATAGTACCTCTCCTAGCCTTGTCACACAAAGCTGACAAATGAAGCTGTTGATACAAGGGAGGTATCAAAATTCGATGTTATCTAATTCAAAGTATCTTTCACCATTATGTCCAAATTGATTTGCTTCATTTACAGCCGACTGAGTAACAAAAAATTTATAGACCTTTTTGAGATTCTTCCAGTTACCGTGGATTCCTTACAAATAGATCGTATTCACTAAGAAATATTTTTTGGAGGACTTCAACGTTTACAATACTGGCTAAAGCATTCCATCAAAATCGACGAGGAGAGATGCGAGGCTGCGGACTTAGCTAACAGCTGTTGCTTGGAACAAATAGTCGATAAACCAACAAAGATTCCTGGCCATCACTAAAGCTTTGCGAGCTTGCTGGACCTGCATCTCGCAAAAAATCGTACTATCTATTCTGTGAATGTATCTGCTCCGTTGGGAACATTAAACCACAATATCATTTCAACCCTCTGGAAAATGCCGTCACTAAATCAACTACATACTAAAGCACACAAAGGTTCAAATGTTTTGGATGGAAGTGTTTTGTTGTCATGATACGATAAGTCAAAAAAAAAATCCCCTTCTGTTGTTTGAAGAGTATTATAATTGTTTTAGCATGATTCAGTATAAGATTATTTTTTCAGACCACATGACTATTTTTCACATGTTGTCTGCTACTGGTTTCAGATCTGGTAAGCTATTTTTTGTTATTAGTATGGTGACATCATCAGCATAACACGTAATGTGTATATTCATCTTATACTCTAGAATAAACTATCGAATCATTGGCAAATACATTAAAAAACGGTGGACCAAGCACGGAGCCTTGGGGTTCACCTTGAAATATTTTAGTCTGTTGGTTTAATGTATTGTTCAGTTTTATTATTTTTACAAGTTCAATAAATCTTAACTTTAAATCAAAGATTACACAAAGCAATTTGGCTGAATCACTTAACTGTAAAATTTGCATATTTATTTAAATCTAGTTTCCTACTCTACAAGGCGTAGGTCAGACATTCGCTGAGGTACTGCTTCCATGTGTGGAGATGCTCCCCGAAGTAGTCCCTCAAGCTTTTGGATAGAATCTAAAAACGAACAGTAGGTACATCTAGTGGATGCACCGGACCACATGAGGTACCTCCATAGTCAGGAACATAGGTGACCTATCTATTCTACAGATACTATCATGGTAGTATAAGGATCATTTTCAGGATTATAATAATACAACAGTTGGGAATCGTCTGCAAATAATTGGATATGGAAATTAGCCAAACTTTTGGCAGTCAAAAGTATACATTAAAAATAACAAGGTTTCCAATATGGAGCACTACGGCACACCTGAGGGTATTGAAGATACTGGAGATATTTCCTCCTCAACAGATACAAATTACATTCCGTAGCTAAGATAATGTATAAAGAATGGAAGCGCTAAACAATCAAGCCCTATATAATTCAATTTACTCAGTAGTAGTTCGTAATTTATGCTATCAAACCCTTTAGATTAATCTGTAGACATAATTGTTGGTGTCATTTTCTTATCTAATGTTTTTTAGAGATTGTCTTGCAAATTTAGTAGGGCAGAGGTTATGCTATATCTTTTCCTAAAGCCCGATTAAGTTTAAGGAATTATAGATTTTTTCCGAGATACGACGTTAGTTGCAGTTTTACTATTTTTTCGAATATTTTTGATAGCACTGGTAATAAACTGATTGGTCTCGGATAACTAAATTGAGAAGGTTTAAACTTTTTGGGAATCGGTATAATCATTGCTTGCTTCCATGGTGTTGGAAAGTACCCTTTTCCCAAACAAGCAAGAATATTTGTTAGATGATTAACCGTTTCATCAATATCGTCGTGGGGAAATATTTCGTGAAAAGGTCGCAAAGAACTGCACCCTGGTTACAAGCGAATTACTTAGAAAAATCAATTAGTGTAACTGTATCATCTGTAACTCAGGTAGCTCCTGTGACAATTTGTGAAACCTACCATCTCAAAAATTAATGAAAACCTATTGTCGTTTAAAAAATTATCATATATGCCTCATTTAATATAAATATATCCCAACTGCACCACAACCAGATTCTATATGAAAATTATACTTACTAATACTAACTACATCACTAGTAATATGTGTCGGTTACTGCTAGGAAATCCAAATTTTCTATTGTTATCATATTTACAAAGGCGTCAAAGTCAGACAGAAGACGTATATTCAGTTGTACAATTTTCATACAACTAATAGTCATTATGTCATTAATGCTACTTATGATTAAGTAAGTTAAATTGGTCATTATAAAATAAGTACTCTGAAGAATTCTAACATGTTCCAAACCAAATTCATGATGCATGCTGTTGCTCGAAGAATTTAAATACAGGACGATTTTTATCTGTGGGTAAATGATTAATATCATACGATTTACTATATTTGTTATTTAAATACAGACAGTTGGAATTTTGCTCCTTGCATAACGTACTGTCATGATTTTCTCACATTTAGCGCACATACTTTGTGATTTTGACATTTTTTTCCAGAGTGGTCGAATCTTAAACAGTTGATACATTGAGTTACTTGTTATTTTTATATACTGATAAATTTTGAAAGCCTTGTAAAATTTTCCCATTATGATCATCAAAAATTTGCTTGAACAATTTACCTGTGACTTTTGCATAAATAATATGAAACTTTTTTGGCGTGAGTTACTTAATGTAATTTTTTTTAAATATCCATTTTCGTTATGATGATTATTCGTCTATTTCTTCTTCAGTAATTTTTCCATTTGACCGATAACCGATGATTTTAATTTTGGATTGAAACGCTCTGATTTTTTGAATTGCGTCGGTAATATTTTCTCAATTTCTTCTTTAAGCCTGTTATGAGTATCTTCTTTCACTTTGATTCCAATATCGCCGTTCCTATAATTCCTTACTTTTTCAATTTTAGTTTGGAGCTTCGATAAGTTCAGATTTTCATCTGAATCTTTTCGGGTTTGATAGCTTGATTGCTGCTGGTTTGGCGTGATGACTATACTTTTTAATGATTTTTCCTTATTTGTAATAGGTGCGTTGTTTCTTACACATTGAGAATACGAATAATTTTATGTCACACTTGATTTTTGTATTCGTCCAATTTTTTATTTTAATTTTGGAGTGTATCAACGAAAAAATCCTTATCCACCATATTTGGAGCTATCAAATTATTGTTTTTTTTTTCGATAGGCAGTTGGTTCTTTGGTTCAATTTTATCTTTTATAATTTTAACTTCTCTACTAAGTTTTTCATTTTGTTTGTTGTAAGAGACTTACTCTCTTTAGATTCAGCTTCCATGAAGGTTTAATCCACTCTGGTTTCTAAGCTAGTTGGAGTTTCCTCGGCACTTTATTTTTTCGCTTTATTCATGGCTCATCCAGTATAATCTTTAAACTCACAACACGTCTGAAAATGTATTATATGTATTCTTTTTTTTTACAATCATGTTCATATCTAAATCTTGTTTTGTGACTAGTCCTATACCACTTGGTCTATTGGACAATAAAGATCTATCTATCTACCTATCAATTATCAATCAAATACTGAATTTGATTGACGTGACAAAATCTATATAAAATAATTGTATACTAACACACAGTTTCACAAATATAACTCTTTTTCTTCCAGTGACGTGTTTCGATTTAAATATGATTCAAAATTCGTCAGTGAAAGATAGAGAGTATTATTTGTGAAACTGTGTTAAATACAAAATTATTTTATCAACATGATGGAAGATTTGCACCAAGTAAGAGCATCTACGTAACAAAATGTGTAAAGTTTTTTCCCAGATATGATCGAAAAAGGATTGTAATTGAGAGATCCGCTGTACTTCAATAGTATGGATGCAGTTAAGGCCTAGGAAAAATTTTTAACGAATACTGGTCAATTATTACAATGACTTTTTTGAGAAAATGTTGAATACAATGAGACAACAGAAGTTAACTAGTTTTAAGTAAGTACAAATGGAGTTCAGTTCAAGGCTCAGGAGACTCAGACAACAATTCTGATCTTAAAGTCTCATGCTGGCTTGCCAATCGTAGAGATAGTGAGACGCCCATTACTTGAGTCATCTTCTATCAAGGTTTTGGGAATTAACATGAACAATAACATTTCCTGGAACGACCATGTTGCCGGCCTTGTAGTTCTATTCTATGCCAGAAAATCTCGCACAGGGATTCACCCCCTTAAGCTTCTGGACCGAATCGAAATCGAGCAATGCGTTTATTGGATACAATTGACCTTACACAGGATCTCCGCATTCTGGAAACTTGAAGAAGAGTGGCTGAATTCGAGCTATCTGCATAACAACACCAAGAGTTACCAGTACATCAAACACTAGAGAAGTCCAACGAGGGCATCAGCATCATTCGGAAAAGTTATTAAAAGCTCTAGAAAAAACAGAAAGAGCTTTTGAAAGCATTGATGGAGCAAATGAGCAACTGTAATGAACTTAATTCGAGCACTTTCAAGACCAAAAGCGGAAGAAAACAAGTCGGAAGTAGTACATACACATCTCTTCCAGGGCGGAGCAAATCACCAGATTTTGACCCCCAAAGGCGGCAAGCTGTGTCTTAGTCATCGGCTAACCAGCAATTTGAGTTGAATTTGAAACTGCAACCAAGGAAGTGGAGCCCACAATTCCAAATGCAGAGGCTAAAATATTGAAGGCTGGAACAAAATGCCAACGACTCAATAGCTCAGACTAGCACAAGCTGAGGTATGTCGAGATCCAGAACCAACTCCATGAAGCAGCGATCTTCTCTCCACTCGAAATGAACCCTTAACTGGCACTGGTGAAGGCTGATTACACCCTTGCTATAATTATTCACCAATTACTCATGCAGTGGAGGTACTCCTCAAATCTTTCTGAAGGGGGCAAGAATTATTCGACATTCCCCGAAGATGATTTTAGGGCAAACTGGGATTAACGCTTACAATATTGATGCAGGAGCTGTGCTGAGATCCTAGAAACTATATGTATAAAATAACAGGATTTCCTCTCTTACTCACTAAGCTCCCAATTCTATCTACAACTTACCTATTCGCTGTCAGCTAAGTGATACAATGAAAAATTGCGGCATTGAAGGTATCTCATCTCTCAAAAAATTGCGACTTTGTCGAACGCGAACCAGTTTGTTGCAAAGAAAGTATGGTGTTTGGAACTCAGTACACATGAATAGACTTATCAATCCGTACTTTATGAACCATTGAGACAGAGACATTGATGGGATGTTCACTGTTCTCTAAGCTGGAAGATACTTCAGTTAATAAAAAAGAATAATTGCAATTCGATTGGTGATTTTGCATGAATTTGTCTGTCAACATACACACACCATGTAATTTTGTTTATCAGTCAATTTTATTTGTGATATACTAACAATATGTTGATAATGTTTTGTAATTCCACCAATATTACACACACATAAGCCTGTTGAAAATATACTTGATGGAGCATCCAGTGACCTCTGAAGAATCTCTGTCTACTCATTTATTTTTACGGAAGGATATGGCGATCTAGAAGGCTGCAAGTCGTCGATTGGTCGGGGAACCAACGTGCGACGTTCAGCTGTCTTCGTGAACAGAAAATTAAACAGGAGAGCATTACCATAGCCTGCTGTACATAAATGCGGTGGCATACCTTTTCACGGTCGTTTCTTGTACTTGACAGAACGTTATCTGCAAGTGAACCATACAGTCACATGAAGATATTACCTATGCGGAAAACATACGTGAAAGCAACTAGAATACAACACCATATTAACAGTCATTTCACGTGCTTTTGTTGTAAAATGACACCTGGAAAATAGGGAAAAAGCTTGATATTCTTTGAAAATCGAGCAAATAAACCTATCTATAAATAACTGGGAAAGAACTAATCTGATATGAATTAAAGAAAACAACGAAAATTTCAACATATACCTACCTAAATTTTGTTTATAGGCATTTTAGCAGTTACTGATTATGAGACACAAGATATGTGGAAGTTTCTGATTCTATTTCTATGTGTTCAGAATTGATATCTATAGGTATTTTAAAATGGGGTATCATGCCTAAGAGCCACTGTATTGTAGAATCTATCTAACTCAACTTTTTCTAATATACAGTGAATGGGTTTCCAAGTACAACAATGACTTGAAATTCCTCCATTCGAGACTTAAGAACAAATCAGAAAAATAAGGAAAAACACATGATCCCTCTGTATTGGAGCATGAGTAACCAGATAGCAATAAGGTACTTCATAAAACCAAATGCTTTAGTGTTTCAAAAGTTTGATTTCGGACTTCCATTGTCTATAAAATTTTGAGCATCACAACGTTTCGATTGATATGCTATCTTCAATCGTCATCAGGTTCACCGCTCAACGTGGATTCACAAATAACCATGTCACTCATTTCCTCCTGTCTGTCTGTCTGTTTGTACTCTGTCAGGTAAACCTTGACCTTGAACTTGACCATCTATAACTCGCACAGTAGTTTAAGGATCATTATGAACCTTTGTAACTAGGTTATTACTGTTACAAGGTTGGAAAACATTTGGCGGGGCAGTACCCAGTACTTGTTAAATACACAAGTATTTTAAATTTCCATTTTTATGCTATTTCAGAGCGTAATTAGCTTTTTTTCTGAAGGGGAATTTTTTCCGTTTCAGTTTTAACGACTTGTACTACAGGATCAGAATTTTAACTGACTAGGATCCATGAAAAATGACAAAAGTACTATTTCTGTGAAAAAATAAAGTCAAGTAGCTTGACTCTGCATTTCATGTGCAGTTGTATCAGTTTTCTGAACTGATTGCATAGAAAGTACGGCGTCAACCTGCTTGACGCCTCTTTCTGAATATAACGTTTAGCTGAATATGATGCTTTTCTTCTATAAATTATCTTAGAGGCTCGACATGTAAAGGTAATGCCAAATTTAGGGAAGCTGCTCAATTTAGTTTTCAAAGCAGCACGTTTACTCTCGGCTCAAGCGTTGATGTTGTTGTCTGCTCCTGACGATCATTACTATGTGAGGGTTATGAAGGTCACTGATTGTTTTGTAAATGGTCAAGATTTAAACATTTTTTTATCTTTGGTTCTTTGAGGTTTTCAAAGTTTTATTCAAAGGCAACGATGTTTTTTTAATGGGAACAGATATTTTTTATTGCAGAATCTGAATATACGAGACAAAAAATCTAATTGCAACGTAAGTAGATAAGAAATTTTTCGAATCGGATTTCAAAATTTTGTGAACAAAAGATAGATATTTCCTCGTAGAGTAAGGTTCTGCAATGAGAAATATATGTTTCTATTAAAAAAACAGGCTTGACCTTGAAAAAACCTTGAAAATGCTGTCAATGTCGAAAATAAAAGTCATCATTACCTCTCCCCCATTGACCTGCTATTGACGTGAATAGTAGTCATCATTAAAAAAATCTGACTTAGCTAGAAGAATCACAATCATCCAATGAAATTGTTAATGTAGCAATGCCGTTCTAAAACATCAAGTACCGTAATGATTGGTAAAAGTTATGTGCCTGACAATTATTTACAGTAATAAATTGCATATGGTTGGTTGTATCAAACGGAATTTGAAGTTACTCATCCGGCTCGAAGGACCATAGTGCTTTGAGGAAACAGAAGGCTTGACAACACTGTCCAGATGTGGTTCAGCTATAGAGAGGGAACCATGGTAACAGTCACAGCATCAGAAACTTCGCTCCATCGCTGTTTCTATCCTCATACATTCCCGCCGACATCGCACGTCGCTTGGATCGCAGCGTGCCTCGCGTACACGCGCTAGCCCACCTATCGATTAAACAAAAACCGCGCGCCGCGTTTGTTTTTGGTGCGGTTACACGCGGCAACCTTTTTCCGTTGAGTCTTGAAAAATTTAGTGCTTTCGAATCAAATTTAAAAAATAGTGAAAAGGCAATTCTGGAAGAAATGCAGGGGTAAAACTCTGGAAAGGAGCTAATTCTTTTTACCAAGGCCTGGAATTTTCACCCAGGTATGATCCTAATTCGTATGAATACATTATTAACTGATGGTATTAGAAAACGTATCTATCAACAAAATACGAAAGCATTTACAATGTAACATCTTTCTGGTCGATTTATGCAAATCATTGTAAATAATGGAATTATATTGAAACGCCTGAATAAACAACTATGTTGATCAAAATTTCGGTTGTAGCTGAAAATTATCCTTTGGTTGCCTTTATGATTCATTGCGCTTCATACGGCGAATTATTGAAATCACTTGTTTGAAGAAAATATAACTTTCCTCCAAACATATTCAGACGCAACACGTCAACATTTAAAAAAAAATCTGTAACGTCACTTGGTTTTCACATACAGGTGACATATGACTTCTTCACAATCACAATAGCTGTAGAGAACCACACCAACTAAAAATAGTATCCCCCATTGGCCCAAAAACTTAAGGGATTTTATGATTCACAGAGTAAAATCATAGATTCTTTTATATTACACAAAGAAGGTGACAATTTCAACATTGAGGGCAAGTAATTTGACTTTATAAAGTTTAAACATTATTGTTTTTCCAATTTCTTGATAGACTAACCCACTGTAGTTGGTATGCTTCAAAAAAAAAATCTTGTATCGTTGCCTTTGAATTACGTTGCATTCTGTTGTGTTAAAGTACCTAAATGTATGGTATAGTTTGAACTGCTATAGCTATTCCTCGGAAACTTTCCCAAAAATGATTTGATTCATTCGTATGGAAACAGCAATCAGCTTTCCTAGACATCAAATATATTTTTGTGACTACACTAATAGCACTCAAGTGATATCTATTTAGTAACTTATCTTCCCCAAATGCCGTCTTCGTTTCGACGGTTGGCAATCATTGGAGCTATTCGTATTTTCTAAACTCCTGCTCTGAATATATGCTTTTCTCCAAGTGTCGCATCCATTGACGTGTTTATAAAGCCAAATGTTCCTAATATCTGGGACGTTGCATAGCGGCGATAGTGACCCCAACGAGATCAACCAATAAGGACGAATTGTTCTACAGCGTCATCCCTTGTTCAGCAACAAGGGATGACGCTGTGAATCAGTTCACATTTTTGACAGATGTCGCGGGAATTATCTGTCACTGCTGAGACAGTGTCTGCGCTCTTAGGACCATTTCACTGCTTAGACGCCAATGGAAAGCACTACTTTTAGTGACACTTGAAAAAAATAATGAACATTATGCAATGTGTGTAACGCTCGTTTTTGCTCGAGAGAATGTGACAATCGTCAAACAAGTAGTGGCTTTCTATTCTTTTGTTTATTATCTCTAATGCAGTTTGCTTGATCCGTTGAAAAAATACTTAACCCATTACGCAAGAGAAAAACATTTGGAAATAACCCTTAAATAAAGGTTGTTAGACATATGAAGGGGTATCAAACTTAATTTTTCAGTTCATTACATTTTCTGCTTCATAAATATATTTACTAACGTTTGCTTTGGCAGCCTTTTTCAAAGTACGACAGGATAATCCAAATTTTGAAATTACGATGACTTTGACTTTAACTTTTTTGACTGTCGCCATGGCAACACTTTTGTTTGTCAAACCAGGCAGTATGAACTATTATGAAAGGCTAAAATACAAATGATGAATTTGCATTTTCAAGTAATTCAAAACAAGGTACCTACATCATGAGATAAGACAAAACATATAGCAGTCCGATCCCAAGGCCCATGAGGGAATCAGGAGAAAACTTTGATGATGTATATACGAGTATAGGATTGGAGCACATTATTCAGATCGTTTCATGAACCATAGTCCACCAAACTAGTCTACTAAAGAAGTGGAAATCCAATTATAATTCAACTTTGTGAAGGCATATTGTTTGACCTATCTCTTTATATAGCTAAATAATCATTGACCAATTCCTCAGCAAAGTGTTACTCAGTTTGGTTAAGCATGTTTCGTGTTTGAATGTCAAAGAATATGCCTTCATGAAGTTGAATCAGCAGATGATTCAAATATACATCGAAACGCGTCACTGAAAGAAAAAGAGTTTTATTTGTGAATCTGTGTGTTTAAATACACAATATTTTTATCTGAAAGCTCTATGTTTCGTTTTACCCCATAGGACAGGCAGAGTTGTGTTTCTGGTATGGCAGTGGATTAGGTCTCTGGTTTTGGATTTATCAACAATGTACATTTCATCATCATTTTCGGTGAAGTTAATTTTTGCTAGTTTATTTTTCATCTACAATGTGGTCTATATGTCCATTTTCAAGATATATTATATATTTTAGACATGTAAAATATATTTTATAATAATATGTTTGTATCGATTGATGTTAACAGAGTTATGAGGATTGCTCACAAAAATATATTAGTATTACAATACCTTGAACATTCATTATTATCGAGATTTTGCGTATAGTTATATTTACTATGCTATATTTACAAACTATTCGACTTAAACCTTAACAATGCTCACAGGGATTGTGCTTACACTCTTCATCTATATTCCCAATACTAATCATAGAATGACTCTGTGAATTGATCAGTAAGTTGAGATCTATAGCATACTGAATTTATGGACATCTTTGAATTTTCCTTCCTTCCAGAATACAAGAGATTATGTTCTTGAGTGTCTTCCATTTTCCTCGATAGGTTTGTCTCTCGTCCTGCCTGTGTAGTGATCCTGAACCCCTCTTATCTATAGGGTTGAGGGAACCCCCTAGAATCATCGCTGATAAAATGACCCCTTAATATTCCTTCAGTTATATCAAAAAGTGTCGTTATAAGTATATAGACACTTATAAGCAGTGTATCAATAAAAATCGAGTTTGAAAGATCTGTTCATTCACAAAAGTGCAGACAGGATTATGCAATTTTTGATGTTTCCGTTAAAACATATGAAATCTTAGGAGGATATTTTATGACATGTGCCGGCTCTCTAATATGAGGATGAGCGAAACATGCATGTGCATGGGCTTTTGATAGAGATATGAGACAGTCAGGCATGCACTTGCCCACTCTTCGTAACATCACAGTTTGCATTACAAATTGGTTACTATTAAAAACGACTCCGGTAACAACTGCAGATGCCACTCGCCGTTTTTCATCCATTATCTCTCTGTAAATGTCGCATTCTGCTTCCTAAAATAAAAATCAATGCAATCACCGTCACACACAGGAAAAGTAAGCTATTGTTAAAAATGCGCTCGTTGCAACACCAGCAATCGTAGGGATGAGTTTTGGTGACGTTTCATTAGAGCTGGATTACAAGCTGTGTTTACAACGGTTGCATTGTTTGGCAAGATACGGTTTTGGTTGATTCCCCGTGCGCACTGACAACAGTACATACGAGGGTCACGCTGAAAGTTTTTAGATACAGAGAAAGTACAATGTTTTTAAAAAAAACTTTATTCTGTTTTTTCATTCCTACCTCTATACATTTACGCATTCGGTAAAACTACTGTCAAATTCTTGTGACCAACGTTCTTTTGAAAGGTTTGTAATTTCCTCCTCAAATGCAGCGATTGCCTCTTTAACGGTGGAAAAATGGCGACCTCGTAACTTTTCTTTGATCTTAGGGAATGAGAAGAATTCGCATGGAGCTAGGTCCGGAAAATAAGGTGGATGAGGCAACAGTTTGACATTCTGTTCAGTAAAAAAATCCAGTGTTCTAGCAGCGCTGTGGGCGGGTGCGTTGTCATGGTGTCATTGAATACCCCGCAGACCAGTCTTTGGACGGCTCTTGCATAGTTCTTGAAAGACTACAGGAACACATTTGGTTATATACCATTCAGAAGTAACTGTCCTTTGACTTTCCAAGGCTGCCGTTGTGATGTATCCACTAAGAAAAAAAAGATGCGACCATTTTCTTTCCAAAACTCTTCGAACGACGTATTTCCGTTGGAGGCTGCTCACTTTCAAAGCACGAAACTAATGACTGCTGTTTAGTTTCGGGATCATAATGATATAACCATGTTCCGTCCCCGGTTACGATATTAAAACTGTTTTTACTGTGCCCATTATCAATTTTTTCAAGCATAAACTTAGCCCAATCAATTCTTGTTGCTTTTTGTTCACTGGTAAACAAGTGTGGCACTCATCTGGAACTACGCTTTCTTAGGAGAAGGTGATCAAGAATGATTGTTCGGACCGCTGTCGATCCAATCCTCAGAGAAGTCTCAGTCTCGGTGTAAGTTATATAGATATGTCGATCTTTTTTTACCATATTTTGCACAGCTTCTACAGTTTCCGGAATAACAGCAGTGGGCGGTCCACCTGTGCAGAGTTTATCATCGAGTGAGACCAGGCCCCTTTTAAACACAGCAAACCTATTAAAAACTATAGCCCTAGAAGGGGCAGAGTCCCCAAAGCAACTCACTAAACTTTCGTGACATTTCGCTTGTTTTAGTCCCTTTTTATAGTCATACAAAATCATGGCTCGAAAATCGCGACTACACTGTTCCATTTGCACGTTAAAATTCGGCCAAGTCTTAGATGCATTCGAGACCGTGGTAAGGCAACTACTGGATGATTCAAACGCCGCCTTTGCGTGTAAGCACTTACAACTTTAGACAAAATAGATGCGTGCTCCAACTTGTTTAAACTTGTATAGAGTTGGAATATCTAAAGACTTTCAGCGTAACTCTCGTACACCAATGGACTAAGTTGTTTTCAGTTTTTCAATTGACTTTGCAACAAGCTGTACATTTCATTTATTAAAATCGAATGGAATATAATTTCTACTAAAAGACAGATCGGACAGAAAACATAATTTTACCTATATGTGCGGCTAAAACTAACGGTGAGCAGTAAAAATTAAGTTACTTGTTATGCATGTTGACTGTGACCAGTTGATGGAATCTTCTAAAATAAAGAGAAAAATTCAGTCAAAAGCTTTTCCTCAGCAATGAAGGGCATAAAAAATATTGAAAATAATTATTCTTGTATTTTCATATAATGGCTTAATTCGAATAAATCATTCCTATGTACAATAAAATATTTATTGTGTATTGTTGTTAGTTTCACTTTCAAAGTAACCGACTACATTTGTACCTGTTATTAATGAAATTTGACTTGGGAGGGAAATCCAAAAAACTTTGGAATAACTAACATTCGAATGTTCCGATCACAATGCGTAGCTCGTGTAGAAGGTAAAATCGCAATGACGCTCAAGCATTTTTTCATTACAATGCCGCATCATTCTCCAGCCTGAGAAGCCGCAGATTGAGTTTAAACATTTACTTGTTACAATTAAATTATTGCTGGTTTTATGACCGGTCGATAAAATTAGTCATGAAGTATCGACTAACGTCTGCGATCTCGCTTGAATGCATGTGAACGATCGAAACACTACGTTAAATAACGAATTTATGAACTTCCACTAATGTCGATTCTAACAATATTCCAGGAAACACTATTTTCTGCAAAGTGTAAGAGGTCAGTTTTTACTTCCATCTTCAGAATACAACTGTCTAATGATGAATTCTAGATGGCGCGACTGGTTTGTTAGAAAGACTAACTGATTAATCGAAATATGACATGATAATATACAAGAATAAACAAATACCTTTTGTTCAAAAATTTTTTCGATCCGATTGCAACTTAAGTAGATAAAAAATAAAACATTGTTCTTTTTGGAAACGTTTCCATACCGCAACGGTAGACAACGCCGTTATCATTTCTTTGGAACATTATTGACCGAGTCGTATTTTCTCAGTGGGCAAGAAATTAAATAGATTTGAACTATGGTTGGTTGAAAAAATATCGATGCTTTATACAACACCATTTACCAGAGCTAATAGACGATATACCACTTCAAGAAAGATTTTTCCGGGAAGTGCTGGATCGGAAATACCCTAATCGATGGATCGGATGAGGTGGTCCCGTTTTGTGGCCTGCTAGGTCACCAGATTTAACCCCTCTCGATTTCCTTTATGGGGCCATCTAAAAGTAGATGGTAATTCGAGAAGCTCCCACTACATCGGAAAATATGATTTAACGTATAAGATTTGCTTGTAGAGCAATAAATAAACTCTCCTTGGGTGTCATGAAAACTTTATGAAATGGATTGGTAAGCGTATTTAAATTGGCGGGCATCATTTTGAACATTTGTTATGATAAATTTAAAGGTTTCCCATATGATAATTACGTTATTTATTTTTTTGTGAGAAGACTGGATCTTCATTTGCTGTTTGTGAAGATCTTGGTCAAAAACGCCATTATTTTTTTATTAATTAACAAATTAATTACCTATATAAGAACTAATAGACATATTTATTCTGACTTAACAGACTAAATACGATTGCTTGGTTTTGAAGATGTTGATATTCAACAATATTTTTAGGTTGAAATGTGCATATCAATATAGGACGGTTTTTCAGATTTTTCCTACTGTTACTTTTCTTGTACCATTTTCCCATCTCTGATTTTTTTTTGTCTCAAAATATCAAATAAAAATGTCTGCTCTACATCTTTAGTTTTTGTTATATGTGTTATATTTCTCATATGTTTTTATATTAATATGGAAGGAAATTACTTGTAAAAGGTTTTTTCAGAAAATAAACATTTACTGTGCAATCTCAGTAAAAACGATGAATTGATGCCGGTATGCACTCGCCATTAACATTATTTTGGAGCTATTCTATCCAGTGGAGTAGCTAGAAATGTCGGCAATGGGGGCACATATAATAAAACATGGAGCGGCGCTTTCGTCAACTAATTTCAGCGATAATCTTTTGCCATTATTGAAGATTTTTTGACCTAATTCTACTGGTTCATAGTGATTGTAAGATTTTCTGAAATATTGATTTTTGTACTAATTTGTTGCTCGTATATAATTTAGTATATGTATGTAATACCATTTTCTAAAAGGTGCGAGGTGGAGAGCGTTTTATCAAACCATGGTAATACAGAACTTTACCTACATTCACGTATAGACGCGACACCATCCGCTATTAGTCAGTTCTTGTCATCCAGGAAATTCACTCCGATTTTTGCCGCCTGACGTCTGTCGCTTCTGTTTCGATCTCCATAAAATTTATGATGATAACCCTCATTAATTATTGAGTTTTAGAAAACCGAAATATCATCAATCTTTGATTTTTTCTATTATTCTTATGAATAATTGAATATTAGTCATATTTAAAAAATTGCATTACCTCCGTTTTGTATGTTTCTTCCAGAGTGCTGGTGGAAATTAATGAAGTATTTTCCCTTGAGATGTAAACAGCATTTCGAATTAGACATCAATGTTTACTTTGACATACAGACACGTATTACGAGAAATTTCATTGGTCGGTTAGCATTGGCAAAAGCTTATTATGTACACATAAAGGTTAATGTCTGTTTCAGGAATATTAAAATATATATCGGTAATCGTTTCACGATTAACAGTAAAGGTCAACCTTTGGCTATACACTGTTAGCCAAGAATTTGTTTAAATTCGACAGAATGGTCACTGAGTCCATAGTTCGATCATAGTGAAACTTTCCGGATGTAGTTGTCACCTAATAAACTGGTATGGAGTATCATACAATAAGTGAAGAGAAGGTTCGATACTGATTGAAGGGAATAACCTGTACTGCAGAGTATGAAATAAATAATTGAAGTGATTTATGAGAATCCTCAGTAGACTTTTTTCATTGTGATTGGATCAGAAAGATCTAATTAGTGTCTTAAACAAATTAACAGATGGATCAGAAGTTTTTTATACATCATACTTATGGTTTGTTCTTTCATCATGAGTATTTATTCTTTGCTTGTCTGCATGATCCATGACAATTAAACTGTTCAACAAATGAAACAATATATATATACGAAGAAAACAAATTACACAACACTACTCATATGAAGACTGTAGCTAGTCTTTGTTTTTCGAAAATTCTATCATTACTCCGGTTGAATTGCAATCACAAATGTAAAAGCAGGATGTGAAGTATTTGATGTATTTAGTATCACTATGCTATCCTACATATCTAAACAAAGATTCTATGTATCTAAATTTTTTTAAATGTAGTAAAAATGTAGGATTTCGTAATTGAATGGAGATGTAATCATTCAAATTATTTGAATTGACTCCGGCAATATTATAAAAACAACTTATGTTAATACCTTCCTGAATTCTTCCTGAATTCTTGAACTAGAGATTTTACAGGTGAAATTTCGGACCATGTTGTTCAAAGAAGTCTGGAGCTCCACATGAACCCTGTGTTTGATTTGCGGTGAACGCCGAGTTTTTTCCACGATTGCACGGAAGATGTGTAGAATACTAAGATGTTTCGAACTCTCTCAGCCGCATTTTGCACTCGGAATTGAAGGATTTTGTAATCTTGCAGTACTTCTCAGATTTCAATGATTTCTCATAAATTCATCATTTATACTTTTTAAATGAAAAAAACTAAAATTTGCGGAGCAATTTCAGGCACTATTCGAGAGTGAAGCAGCAGAATTAGAATAACCGTGATCGTGAATTTCGAATCTGAGATAATAATAAGTTGTTTGGATGTTATATGATACATAACTAACATAAATGAGACTCATTTTGGTCGGTCTTTCTTGATCTGTTATCAGTCTGTCTGTCGGTTTGTCTGACGGTCTGTCGGTCAGTGTCTCGATCAGTGTCTGTTGGTCAGTCTGCACGTCGGTTAGTTTGTGTGTCGGTTTTTCTGTCGGCATGCCTGTTTGCCTGTCTATGTGTCGGTCTGTCTAGAGATTATACATTTTGGAACTGAAATCCGGGCAGTACATTTCGAAAATTAAATCATATCGATATAGTTTTCCGTTTTTTGGAAACATAAAAATTGACATTTAAATTAAAATTGTGTATTTGAAAACAAAGGTTCAAATACGCACTTTTTATTGACGAGTTTCGATTTATATTTAAGTTATTGTCGTTGTTTAAATATAAACTGGAACGCGACATTAAAAAAGAAAGTTTTATTTGTGAAACTTTGTTTTCAAATATACAATCTTTATCTAAATGATGGAAGAGTTTCACCAAGTGAGGGCATAAACAATAGATCAGAATAGGCCCGTACCAATAATTTTTTAAAGGCGGGGGTTCGCAGTTTCAAAAGTGATAATAATGTGTATTTGTGCCTTGTGGAATGTGTACAAATAACTAATTTTTTTGAAATTTCGGAGGAGGGGCTCGAGCATCCCTCCTGGCTACGGGTCTGGATCAGAACCACTAAGGAATTGGAAAGATGATCATAATTCAGCTGTATATACTTAGATTTGTCCTCGCCTGGCTATTCCGAGAAACATATTCTCTATGAGTTTGTTTGAGTTTCAGCTTCAGTGATATAATCTTTACATGCATATGTGGAAAGATATTAGATGAATTATTGGAACAACCACATAATAAGCTACAACAGTTACGTCAGACTTTGTTAATGATCAGTTCTGCGAGAAAAGTTAAGCTAGAGTGCACTAATTCCACAAAAATCTTCTTTCTCATTTTGTGGACAACTTGTATCTTAAATAAATAGCATTTGACTTCATAATAGCATAACTGAGAAGAATGCTGTGTGTTGACTCAGAATATCTTAATAAGTGCCCACATTTCCATGAAACAATTTACGTATGTCGTACTTCCTATTCAAAATTCACGAGGATATGTACTCACGAATACAATAGCAATCGTGGCTTGACATGTCATGATCAATTATAGAAAAAATTCCATCGTTGCTCTATAATTATATCGATAATTATATTGATTATAAGATTACCTGTATTATTTCACAGATCTGTTCATTTCATTTCTGTACCTAGTTCTGTATGATTAATTGAGACAGACGTAAACATCGCCGGTTCACGAACAATTTACGTAAATCGAACTGAACGCATTTCTGTTTGATGGAGCAAATTTTATTGGAGCTTAACAGAGTTAGCCAGAATTTTTTCACGGACCGATGCTTATATGTGGTAGGGGATGGATCTGCTTCTGATTCATTTACCATCAGCGCTGGTGTTCCACAGGGGTGTGTTTTTTCTCCAACACTTTTCTTGCTTTACATCAACAAGCTGTTGGATATGATATCCAATCCAATTTACAGCTTCGCGTTGTTTCCTGCATGGAACCAGGTAAACCACTGCCATCCAGAGAGATATCACGTCGACGAGAACAACATGTTTCTCAGATTAATGATGACATCGAAAAGATTCTCGGATGGTAATCTGCAAATTGGAGTCCAGTGTGACGCACAGAAGACTCAGACAACAACTCTGACAAAAAAGTCTCACGCTGGTTTGTCTGCCGTGGAGATTGAGGAAAGCCCAGTACTTGAGTCATCTTCCATCAAGATTCTGGGAAATAGCATGTCATGTCACCAACAGCTTGCCGGTCTTGCTAAGTTGGCGTAGAAGGAGCTGGGCGTTCTCTCCAAAACAGCTACTGCTACTCTACAAGGCTGGGATCAAACCATCGTTGGAGTGCCCCCCGTATGTGTGGAGATGCGCCCCTGGGCACTCCCTAAAACTTCTAGATAGAACCCAAAAGCGAGCAATACGTCTAGTGGATGTGTCGGACCTTACGAGGAACCTCCACAGTCTGGAACATCAGAGAACGGTGACCGATCTGTCTCTATTCTACAGATGCTATCATGGTAACATCCTCGCCAGGTCGAACTTCCGTCAGTTCGAACGAGCCTCTTCCAAAAGTCGTTCTTTTGTAGAACCTGGGCGCTGTGGAATGAGCTGCTGGGGAGTTTGTTTCCTGATAGTAAGGAAAGTAATGTGATATGTCGATCTGGTGGTCTGCCGGTCTGTTGATCTCTCGGTCTGTCGGTCTATCAGTCTGTCGGTCTGTCAGTCTCTTGGTCTGTTGGCCTATCGCACAGTCTCACACGTAGACTTTAAATGCTCTTACACATGGTAGAAGTCTTCCATCATTAAGACTGAATTGTGGGGACGTGTTACTAGGTTTCACAAATGCGTGTATCATAATCAATTCAAGCCATTTTTATCTACGAAACTTACGCAAATCAACCTAAACTCACGATTAGAGAAATAACATTGGCATTCAACAAGTATTACTGTAAATGAATTAAAGGAGATGCAGTCTACCTTTTGCGTGATAGAAAATCAATTCCCAACCAATTCGGCCCTCTTAGGAACTCATCTAAATTAAGAGAATACAGAAACTTGACCTCGAGGCATCATCATTAATAGCAAAAGTGTGATTGATTTAATTTCCATCATATCGATCACTCCAGTTAAATTTATAATACTAGTTTTCACGATACCCATTTTTTGCTACCTGTTTTTCCAATCTCCGGCTAAATCGATCCGCCTAATCAATGGTGCACCTAAAGAATTTTTATAGGGCTCAACATCATATTACGAAACTTATCAGCAATCTTCTGTCTCGTGGGCCAATAATTTCAAGATTTCTTCCTTGATACTTCCACCACCTACCAGCCTATTGTTTTGATTGTGTTGATCATTTTTATAGATAGCCTCTAACAAAGGCAGAAAGCAGTGCTCCAGAAGCGCTGCGAGGGGATAAATGTCTATTCACATCGACCATAAATCGTTGAGGATTATAACCATCTGGAAAAATCTCCCAAAAGAATGACTATTGGAAGAGCATTGTTAGAGGCGTTGTAAGTTTGACTCTGGTGATTGCTGTATTGAAAACTCTTGGGTCTATCATGCGAGAGTGGTCGGTCGACCATTTGCCATGGTGATGATCTGTGAATTATAGAAGAATCAGCCACCCTTATTCGATGCTCCAGACTGTGGAGGTCAGGCGTATCCACTAGACGCATTGATCGGTTTTGGTTTCTCTCCAGAAGCTTTTAAAAGTGCTTCCTATGAACTCATTAATCTGAAAAACATCTTGATTCTGTCGATGCAAGATCTCTAGGGATGATAATGGTTTGCCTGGTTCCATGCGGGAAACAAGGGTGCTGTCATCTGCGAGGCTGTAAAGTGTGTATGTCGTGTCCAACAGTTGGGTAATGTTGAGCGAGAAAAGCATTGGAGTAAGGATAGACCCCTGTAGGATACTGAAGTTTATAGTAAATAATTCGGAAGCACATCCACCCACCACCACATATAAGGATCACTCCCTCAGGAAACTATGCAACCACTGACATAGACACGATGAAAACACATAGGCAGAAAGCTTGAAGTCTCTCCACATATAACAAAATATATACAAGTAACGTAGGAGAGAAGTACTCCCGTAGATATTTGTATACAGAAGCAATATTGGCGGTATAAAAAAAAATTGCCCGATACTTTGGAAGCTGCACTTCAATGACAGTTCCCTAAACTTGGAAATGATGCTAAGTAGAGTTACACGTCTATAGTTGTGGGACAAGTTTTTTTGCTCACCTAGGGATGGGTTATACATGACCCATATTCTATCCAGTAGGGAATTTACCTGGCTGGTGTAAGCTCCGTGGCGCAACTATTGAGGAGGATTGCTGGTAAGTTTGGACCAGTAAGTTTTCTAGTCTTCAAATTTTCAAGAATGTATTTTAGATCCTGATGCTGGATCTGGTATTTCTGAGCCTAAAGTGATACTACCTGCTGGAGCACCTTCTTGGAAGTTTACTGTTGAATTATTAGTGAAAAGTATTTGCTTTTGTTGGGGGGCTGAGGCTATGGTCCCATCCTCTCTTGTCAGTGATGTTATGGACGAAGAATTGACTACAGAGCAGACTGGTCTAGACGAGTTGATTTATAGTGTGTGCTTTATATTGTTGTTGATTTGGGTACGGTATTCCGCAAAGCGTTAAAAGGATATTGTGGTCGTATATCCGCAGAGGAGCTGATACAGCCACTGAATGGATGATGGGACTTCTTGTGAGATACAGGTCCAGCAAGCTCGCAGAGTCTTTGTTCGGTAATACTGACGATTTGTTTCAAGCCACAGCTGATAGCAAAGGCACCAACTTCACGTGACTCCTCATCCGTTTTGCTTGAATCAGACATCATTCCATGTAAAGGACTGGTAATAGTTCCTTAGATCCCAGTTTGCTGATTTGTAGTGCCAGACTCTGCGTGATTCAGCATGTTGTAGATCTAGTGATGATGGTATTGTGATCGAATGTTCCTAGTTCACTTTGTAGATGTCGGGATTTGTTGTGAGATCAGGTCCGGCAGGCTAGCAAACTCTTCATGGCGATCGATAACTCTTGTTGTTTCGCTGATTATCTGCTCCAAGTCACAGCTAGTAAAGAAGGCTTCCGCTTCATGTCCCTCCTCGTCTGTTTTCTTGGAATGTTTTAACCAGTACGTATTATGAACGTTGAGGTCACCCAATAATTTTATTTTTGAGTCAAGATGATCTTTTTGTCAGGTCTCCACAGTGAAAGATTTAATTAAATCTGTTATTTTTGTTATCCACTGGTATGTTAATGCAGCAAATCAATTTGGATTTAAATGTTCGTGGAAGATATTTTGAGTCAGATAATGTCGAATCCTTCAGGCTCAAGGTCTTCCTCTCGATGACAGGAGATTTATATATATATATATATATATATATATATATATATATATATATATATATATATATATATATATATATATATATTTATAACAATACATTGTTCATAAAAATCTAGTTTTAATAGCCAAGCACAAGTTTAAAAACTCTTTATTTTGTTCTGCATGTTTATTGTACTTCTACTTTTGTATCATTGATATTACTATTATTATTAAAGTACTCTCTTTCATCTATAAACTTCTGATACCGATAATTCTTTGTACATATTTAAATACAGATGATTGTTCACACGTTTGCCCTTAGAATATGGAAACGATAGATTAAATTTCGGTAGGGCTTCCCCCCCCCCCCCCATAGAACTCTGACCTTGAATACCTTGAAATTAATTTTTGCTAAATTATGTTTACCGATTTCACAATTTTATGTTCCTACGCTACGTCTATGGTGAATATCGATTAAACACAAATTCAATTGGTGACCTATTTACTTTCCCCCAAATGATAGCACATTATTATTCATAGCCGGCTATATGCATTGAATTTCAATTAATATTTAATTCAACAAAAACAATCTTGCGGTAAATTGGAGTAGACTGGGATATTGGATATGCTTCACCATACACTCACTAGATACTGATCATAGGCAACGAAAATAGATTAGGTGTGCTTCATAATTGTTGTAATAAAATACATAATTTGAACTTGAATGCGAAGCCCTGACTTCACTGTAGTGACTGATCACTTGAATTCAATTATTACCGGAGGCTGCTATCGACTAAGTTGCCATCTATGTGTATGTGTATCTGTTATCCAACTCTTGAAATATCTTACGTAATGGATTGTATTGAAATAAGGGGATAGTTTAAGGAATAGATTATCTTGAAGCATGAGGTTTGTGGTATCGTACAGTGTATCAGCAAGTATATAACTAGGATTAGTGTAGAAAATGATGTTTGTTTTATTAGGCTCACAATTTATATTTTGGGAAGATATAAATATATATAGCAGTTACTGATATTACGCAGTGACAAAAAACAGACTAACAAATTGTCGGAAATGAATTACACGAATTTTCGTGTTTTATACATTATAAATAAACCATCGACAAAAACGTCTGCAAACTTTTTTTATTGGGTTTATTAACATTTAGATCAATTTAAGCGTTGTGAAAAATACTCTTGGAGCAGGCGCTCCAAATTTTTTAAAACTCCAGTTTTCCGCGTTTCGAGTGTTTCTAATCGTTTTAACGCGAGCAAAACTAACGATGACGTGGCAGTTGAAACATTAGTATAGTTATTTTGTCGGATGTTGTTTTAATAAGCGGCTAGTAAAAAATATTAGACGAACCGTACAGACTCCTGAATCCCTCAAGATACGATATTTCCATTCAGGTAAAATGAATACTACTAAATTTTCTGTTATATGCTGCATTGAAAATCGTTCACCGACGACTTCCTACCATACATAATTCATTTCAGAATTCCCGTTTATTTTTCCAGGTGATTTGTCGTTTCATCTGAAAGACTAGTTTCATCATTTCCAGAAACTTTTCCGCTTTACCGGAGATCGTTAAAATTTCAAAAGCTGTTTGTACAGATATAACTTCTTGGAAGATTTATGTAGCGAAGCCAGTCACTTTTACCGCTTCGGATAAGGCTGTTAGCAATTGCAAGCTGCTTGCGAATAAGAAATTAGTCTCTCGGGAAACTAAATACTGCGCTTTTCCATTTTTCTTGGACTTTTGCTCTCTCCTGCTTTTTCCTGAAACGAGCAGCGAGAGCAGTAAAAACAAGAACATGACAAAGATTTAATGAATATAACTAGGGATCGAACGATAGCGATATCGGTATCGGTATCTGCAAATATGTAGAGTGCTATTTTGCACTATATTGGTATCGACGTAATCAAAGTATTATTACAGTATTTTAATTGCTGATGATTTTTAAACAAATTATAACAAAAATACCCAATAAAAGCCAAATTATCTTTTATTTTTATTTAACCTTAGACATAAAGTAGATAAAAAGTTGTGTAATTATCACAAAGTTTCACAAATAAATTAGTTTCGCGTGAGATTGTGGAACTGTGTGATAATTACACAACTTTTTATCTACATGATGGAAGAGTTTCACAAAGTAAGAGCATCTACAATCTACATGCTTAGACATAAAACTATTCAATACAAAGCTATGCACGATAGAGAGGGGTTAGTTCTGCCCCACTGATGGATCAAAATTATATGCTTGCAAAATTTAGGTGCTTGTCTAAATCTACTCCTAAAAATTTCATGTCATCGCTGATGTTTTAGCGGTTTTTCATTTATTTTAAGAAGCCCTCAGTTCCTGAATTCAACTCACTAGACCTTAAGAAAGAAAAGGTCAATTGCTTAGACAATCTATGCCCTTCTAGATATTTCTAGAAGATTCCATGCAAGGGCTGTGGGTATTCAGTTGGGCGGGAGCCAGCTCTGTGATTAACTGCTGATTATAGTGTGATTCTGAGATCTTCGGCTGCTTTGTTTACTGCCCTAAAGAGAAAAGCTCCTTTTACCCGCATTCATGTGTTCACGCACAAAGCGAATGAAGGGATGTGGTGGGCTGTACCGAGTACCCCTTTGCCATGCGGACGCTCCAAACTCAATATTACACGCCCTCCCTCTTGGAAGGTATATTTGCGGACTGAGGATGCAAATTTATCCCCATGTGTATCCTTCTTCGGATCTTAGTGTCAAGTTGTCACAGCTCATCCACAGCCCAGTGGATGGTATAACAACAGTGGGAAGGAAAGCATATCTGTGGCAGCAACTTTGATCTTATTGGACAGTACTGATCAAAAGATCTGCCGGCGGGGAGACTCTTTAGCCGTACTCTGCTCCTCATCGTCACTATCACCGAATCTTCCTTTCTGCTCCTCACATCCTGGAGTAAGCAATCACTGGGTCCGCAAATCGCGCGCCCTAAGTAGACGAAGAGAACCGAGGATGACTGCTTTCTGCTTCCTTCCGGCCAAGATGTTTGCCGATGTACGTCATGTTAGTATAGATTTTAAATCAGAGACCAGAGAATTATAATAATTATTTTTGCGATTACCATTTTTAACCTGCCTATTGGGAAGTAAATGCGTAGTACATTCTGGGAATATACAAGGGCCTCTCAGAATCCTAATTTCATTACACTGGTACCGATTCCAAGAACTCCTCCCAATTTTTTTTTACGCGGGCTTCATATCTTTGATGATTGGAATCCCCAGCGCGTTTCACAGGACAGGTATAATTTTTGAAATCTGCGGTTCACAGAATTGCAGCTAGACTCCGGTAAAAAATTCCGTCAAATTACTATGATGACGGCTGAGCAACCGGTTGTAGCGGAGCAATAGGCCATTTTTAAGTGAACATATACGAGGGTCACGCTGAAAGTTTTTAGAAACAGAAAAACTACACGTTTTTTTTTTAAGATATTCTCCCCCAACCTCAATACATTTACGCATTCGGTAAAAATACTTGTCAAATTCGTGTGACCAACATTCTTTTGAAAGGTTGCTAATTTCCTCCTCAAATGCAGCGATTGCCTCTTTAACGGTGGAAAAATGGCGACATTGTAACTTTTCCTTGATCTTAGGGAATAAGAAGAAGTCGCACGGAACTAGGTCCGGAAAATAAGGTAGATGCGACAACAGTTTGACACCCTGTTCAGCAAAAAAATCGAGTGTTCTAGCGGCGCTGTGGGCGGGTGCGTTGTCGTGGTGCCATTGATTACCCCGCAGACCAGTCTTTGGACGGCTCTTGCATAGTTCTTGGAAGACTTCAGGAACACATTTGGTTATATACCATTCAGAAGTAACTGTCCTTTGATTTTCCAAGGCTACCGTTGTGATGTATCCACTTTTAGAAAAAAAAGATGCAACCATTTTCTTTCCAACACTCTTGGAACGATGAATTTTCGTTGGAAGCTGCTCACTTTCAAAGCACCAGACGAATGACTGCTGTTTAGTTTCGTCAACACATGTGGCACCCATCTGGAACACCGCTTCCTTAGGCGAAGGTGATCATGGATGATTGTTCGGTCCGCTGCTGATCGAATCCCCAGAGAAGCCTCAATCTCGGTGTAAGTTATATGTCGATCGCTTTCTACCATATTTGGCACAGCTTCTACAGTTTCCGCAGTAACAGCAGTGGGCGGTCCACCTGTGCGAGGTTCATCATCGAGTGAGAGCCGGCCCTTTTTAAACTCAGCAAACCAATTAAAAATTGTATCCCTAGAAGGGGCAGAGTCCCTAAAGCAACTCACTGAACTTTCGTGACATTCCGCTTGTTTTAGTCTCTTTTTATAGTCGTACAATATGATGGCTCGAAAATCGCGACTAACCGGTTCCATTTTCACGTTGAAATTCGGCCAACACTTAGATGCATTCGAGACCGTGGCAAGGCAACTACTGAACGATTCAAACGCTGCCTTTGCGTGTAAGCACTTACAACAGACAAAATAGCTGCGTGCTCAAACTTGTTCAAACTTGTATACATTAGGAACATCTAAAGACTTTCAGGGTGACCCTCGTACGTCTCCGTCGCCTTCATCTTCGGAGCGTTGAATTCTTCTATAATTACATTAAAAATATGAGCATGAGGCATATTACGATAGAGAGATGGTTCAACGGCGTTAATTACGAATACACCGGATTGATGATTTCTGAATTTGTTACAGTGGCGTACCTGTTTCACTAAAAAAAAGCAATCGGACAATGTTTAAATGTATATAAACGTGTTATTTTTCCTGTCGATTGTTGAATCTACATTTATGATCCAAAAGCTCAATATTTCCTCGTACGCAAAATAATTAGATTTGGTTCAGTCGGGCTTCCTTAGATATAAATCGACCAGGTTGTTCGCCAATGTAGGAGAACGTAAATTACGGAGTTTCCTGGCACCCTAGCTACGACACTGCATACAGGTTGCTCAGCCTCATTTCTAATAATACGTCCTCTTATACTTTTCATACTAAGAGGCTCACTTAATTAGCTCGTTCTGTATGGTTGTTATAATACTTCAAGAAAGAGAAAATGGATAATCACACGAAAATAGACAAGTTTATATGAAGGTTTTCTGTTTATATACTTTCGTTTTCCGATTTCTGTACTAATTAATGTGGAAAATTAAATTTTAAATCTCTTGATGAAAAATAAATATCAAAAACTCACAAAACAGCAGACGTCTGAAATAAAATTGAATTACCTAGCATCTAGCACAGGGGGTCACAAAATTAGTGTCGCTTAGGATTCGTTTTGTAGGGTTTACTATCGCGGTTTGCATGCTCCACTATATAATATTCATCTTGTCTTACAAAAATGAAGAGCTAAAAAACCTCTTCTCTAAAACTTTGTCGTACCAAACACGCAAAAAACAAAATGGTCTTCCCTAAGACTACCACGACTATAAATGTTCATCGATTTTTTGTTATTAAACACAAATACTCGTCCCATATGCGAGCCGCTGGACTAGAATAATCCCGTTATAATAAAAATTGTAAATTTCAATTTCTTCTGACCTCTCTGACTTCGGCATGAGACTTGACCGCTTAGAACTTGACCTGTTGTTGCTTGCTAGGCTGAGGGAAACGGTGCTCTCGCCCTACAGCGAAGACGAGAAGTGCGCGGTCCGCACAACCTCCGCGATTACTAGAAGTTCGCGCATCTTTTCTCATATTCCACAACAATAGATTAATTTCTATTTTAATCATCAATGCAGTCTTTTTTATGGCTATGAAACATCGCTTGTTAATTTTTTGGTTTATTGATATATGTGGTGTAACAACCAACAAAGATAATTTTAAATATATACGTCAATAAATTTTTTTTAAATATTGGGGTTCCTCAAGGAACAATACTTGGTCTATTACTTTTTCTAATATATGTCAATGATGTGTTTGAACTGTTTACCGAAGACTGTATTATGGCTTTTGCTGATGACACAGTCATACTCGTATATTGTTCTGTAAAGTCTTGAAAAAAGACTTTTAGCAAAATGAATAAATACCTAAGTAAAATTTATAACTGGCTTACTGATAATAAATTAACATTAAATATAGATAAAACGGTTTACATTACTTAAACAATTTATACTGATTCTCAACCCCAAGATTATGATTTACAAATCATAAAAAAATCAAAATTATTTTATTTATATTTGCCAAGATAAAAGCATTTTTAAATGTTAAATCATTGTTGAACATCTAATATGGTCTATTTCACAGTATAGCTGCTTATGGTATAACAGCTTGGGGTAGTGCTTATGAAACTTCTTTATTTTCTTTAATAATACTTCAAAAACGCATACTAAATCTCATATGTACGAATAAAAAGTCTGATGATATAATGATGCCACTGACTATAGAACAAACCTTTTTACTTAATTCACTTTGCTTCAATTATAATAATCTAAGTCACATATTCAATAATAGTTTAAGTTCTACTAGGAATAAAAATATACAACTAACAAAAACTAAACTTGAAGTGGGAAAAAAAGACATAAATATAATGCAATCCAAACGTTCAATAAACTGCCTAATGAACTTAAGATATTTTGAAACTTTATATAAATACACATTAGAAAAGATTAAAAATATTTATCAGAAGTTTGTGATAAAAATTGTGAAATAAAAGAGAAATTGTTAAATGTAGAAACTTATTATTACTTATATTAGATTTAAGTTTACTTTTTTTGTTTTATATTGTTATATTATATTGTACCAGGTCTACACAGGGGTAAATGAACCCTCGTAGACACAGTGTATTTATATTAAATACTGTGTGTACTGTTATTATTGTATAATGTACCTGGCTAAATAAATAAATGTTTTTTACTGTAAGTTTGTGATAACAGGATTTCACTGATGAAAATGCGAAGTCGCCTACGGCGTGCTTCGATGTTATAGATAATACGAAAATGTTCTATTTGTTGGCCCAAACAGTACATCTAATCCAAAATTAAAGGTTTGGAAAATCGATAACAAGACTACAAAATCATAACGCCATTAACATTATCATCATAAATATACAATTTTAATGCAAAACTTGATTTTAACAGATATTTGCGTATTAAACATAACACTTTATAGTATGTCACTGCCAAACAGCGTTCTTAGCTATTAACAGTGTTCAGGGCCGGATTAACCCTGGTCAGGCCCCTAGGCAATCAATCACGTCTTTCCAAGTTGATGAAGGGATGTGAGTATCTTCCAGATGATCGACTCAAGGTATTCTGTTCTATTCCAATGTCTTATGTGATATTGCAAAAACACGGTTACTTCAGGTCTCATGATGGGGTAGGAAATATAAATGAGATGCGACGCGGTTATTTTAAATTTAATCTTCATGGTTCTGTATGTATGAAGTATTTCATCAATTGACATGCATCGCAATAAAGCAATAATATTATTATTTAAGAATTTCATACAAATTTTTAAATAAAACTTTTGTGCACGGGCCCCTAGACCACGCTGGGCCCCTAGGCAGTTGCCTACTCTGCCAAATGATTAATCCGGTACTGACAGTGTTGCCTTATGGTACGGATCCCTAAGAGAGAGAATAGTCCGTCTTTGTTGCATACATTGTGTCTTTTTAAACAATCATCGGTTGGATCGGCCAGTTTTTTTCAACGAGCTGTTGGGCCATTAAATACGAGCTCACTGATCTGGGGTGATGAAAATTTGGTGATAGTATAATCCCTAATTGTAACAAATAGTGTATTACTAAGTTGTGTTTATTTATGTTTTGTTTAATTCGTTCCAAAATTATATATTTTCTTCAATGTTGAATTTGCAAACTATATTTGGTGCTACCCGCGTAATACCTCTCGTACATTGACCCGTTATCCCGTTTGCCATGCGAGGATGACATATCACTTTTAATTATATGTACATACACTATTTTCATTAATTAGTTTTTAGGTATAACAGGTATTATACAAAACATTTTTGCTATATCTATATGTATATTGAATGTTCAACTATTAATAAGAAACTAGTCTAAAGACGGTAAATATTATTTTTGTAATTAGAGAGAATTAAATATCGAATTAAGCTGTTTCAATTAGTAATTGAATGATACAAAGCAAGTTTGAGTAAATGATAAGGTAGCAGCAGTTCCTTATGGAGTGCTAAGCCGATAAAAAAGGTTTTAGTCCAGATACGAGTACATTAGAATGATCCGGTACGTTCCACGCTGTATTAATGGAGTTTTCCGGATATAAATTCGTTCTTCGGTCAGAATTTTACAGGGTCTTCTCGCAGATTTGCAAGTTTAAAGTATAAATAATCCAGCCCTTATTTGTGCATCAGTATTGGAGTGTGATTCTTGATAAATTTCAGCATCTTGCGTCTGGTCAGTCCGTGCAATGTTTATCTTGACTCAATTTACTTATTCAAATCTTTATAATTTCCGACAAATGAAGACCAAAAAACATATACTGAATGAGAATACACCTTCACCAGCTGAGATATAACGGTTAGAAAAACTGAATTAAATTGTAAAAAATTGCAATACAATATCCCTACCCATCGACTGCTTAGAATGTGTTAAAAGATGTAAAAATGGAGTTTGGACGTTTTACAAAAGTTTTGGCCCTCCAGACTGGACTATGTTCGAAAACAATCAAAAGCCCGAGAAACATAGAACAGAAATTTGGAGCTCTGATAAGTATTTGTTATTCGTTGATCATTATATTGCCAATGATCCGATTTTCTAAAATATTGTAGACTTATCTAGCACTAACTCACATCATATCATGTTTATAAATAATGTTGATGGAAGACAAAAAAAGAGATAGAATAGGAACTGTTGGCGTAAAATTTTGTGGCACTCAGTATGTTTCCTTTTTGCTTCGACATACGAGTATAATAAAATATA
Organism: Bruchidius siliquastri; assembly: GCA_949316355.1. Classification (NCBI taxonomy): domain Eukaryota; kingdom Metazoa; phylum Arthropoda; class Insecta; order Coleoptera; family Chrysomelidae; genus Bruchidius; species Bruchidius siliquastri. The sequence goes on along the minus strand of OX438534.1, from coordinate 7,617,338 downwards.
ACATGTCACTACATGTTATATTTTATTATACTCGTATGCCCACTGGTCCATCATTCAAACCTTAATTCAAATGTTGAAACCATATCCAAACTAGAAATATAGATTCTCCATATTTTTTGCCAAATAACTTTACAAAAATTTTTAGCTCCCAATCAATAACTTGCCGACCAAAAACATCATTTAACTAAAAAACTATTTTTGCCTAAAACCTTATCTCAAGAAAAGTTCATCATATAATAAATATAGTTTCACATTTCCATTTGTGCTTTTTTCGAATTGAATTTTAATTGTGAAAAATCCATTATACATTTTTTAGGCAAATTCCCATTATAGATTTCTAAAGGCAATTGAAGTTCTTCTAATTGCCACGATTCATCGGGAGCATTCAGAAATATTGAAAAAGAAAATATTTTGCTACGTGTTGTTAAACAATACTGGTATTAATTTACATGCTGCCGGCGAACTTTTCACAAAAAGACCATATGTGTTCAGTCAAACACTGGAGGTTCTATACGCCCAGCGTATAGCATTATTTGGGCTAGCTCTCTCCGGCGGGATCGATAAATGCATATATTAATAGCGACAGCAAATAACCTGCTCTGCTTTGTGGAAATGAGATGCCGGCGAATAGTTTTCCAAGACCTTGTGTAGGTTGATTGGACTAAATTTGTGGTGAATCATCTGCTACCAAAAGTCAGTTAACGATTGCGAATTCTCGGTAAAACTGGTTGTCCACAAATTACCTTCTGAACGTCTAACCGTTTTATTGTCACAAAAAACGGCACATTGATAAAAAATTAGTCAGGTATTTCGGTTGGCACGATGCCACACACGACTAGCGATGACCTGATGCGGATCGAAGCTATTCAAATAGGATGTACCGTGAATGGCGAGATGTACGAGTAAATGCAAAAATTCTGTAGCCTCGGATTATTATACAGTAGGCTTGAATGCACTTTTAGAGGTCATTTGTTGAACAACTGGCAAAATACTGCTATCAGAGCAATATACAAGGTCACAAAATGCATTTGTATCGGTATTTGTGGACAAAATAATTCGAAAAACAAAATAGTGCCCAACAGGCTAGAACATAATAAATAGTATAATGAATGTAGATATTAAAGATTTGGGAATTCAAAGTTAAGCGTTAGTTATTGCCCAACTATGGAGAAAGGCAGTAACTAGCAAAAAATCAAAATACGTTTTTCGGTGTCATTGAATAAAATAAGACTAAAGTATTTTCTACCTAAATTCGACGCAAGACAGCAGCAGTTCACCTTACTTTGTATAATAATAATTAAATAAAACCTCTGATACTTTTCAGAAAACCAGGTATTTACAAATCAGAATGTTAGTAAGTGGAATATACATTACAAGAGAGCAATATTTCTCATACGGCTTGTTACATGCTGCCTTCTACTGTTGCATTAGCTGATTTTTTTATTCAATTTATCCACTACATATAGCTGAAGCTTAAGTTTATTACAAACCGTCAGCGCCATCGATTGTTCATGGTTGTTATTGTTTTTAGACATAGCAGTTATAAAAACGTGAAATTATTATTTAATATAATTTTGTTCTAAATAAAAAAATCTCAAAAGTAATATTAAAAGGTAGTATGGGCATTTTTTGATCAATATGCTACTTATTTGATTTTTTGGTTATCAAAACTAAATTTGGAGACCTTTTCCACGGTTAAGCTAGGATTCAGTAGCAGTCTGCCTTGAAAAGCCTGCGGGAAAAGCCGTCAGAGTTAAAGTCGATTTCACACAAATTGCTTGGTTAGTAGTTGGGCAGAGTACTTCTGATCATGTTCATATCATTTTCCATATAATCGTGTTCGCAGTTAAATTATCTTCATTCTGATATAAGGTTTATTCAAAAGTTTGATTTCGGACTTCCATTGTCTATAAAATTTTGAGTATCACGACGTTATTGCCAAGGAACCGCATTGGTATCGAAGGAAATTCAAGGAGGCGGCATTCATCACCAACAACAGGAAACTGTACAGCAAACCCAGCGTAGACATTAAACAATACACTACGACTGGACCAGACAACAAACAATGACCGACAAACAGCCACGTCAGCAGACCGGAATACCGCGCATCGGGAACCAATCAGAACAGACCGCGCACAACGACACGTCACCGGACGGGGTATAAATAGGCATGGAAGGAACGTGTTCGCCAGTTCACCTGAAGACGATTGAAGATAGCACATCAATCGAAACGTCGTGATACTCAAAATTTTATAGACAATGGAAGTCCGAAATCAAACTTTTGATAAATCCACCTTGTCTACAAGTTTCAAACAAGGTTTATTCATTAGAGTGTAAGTTACTGTTATCGACATAATCATAGTCTGGTCAGGATTTTTTTAGCCGACCCACTAGCAAAATATGTTTTAAAATATTAAATTTGGTATAAAATACGTTTCATCCATTAAACAGACTGGTGAAGATCATTTTCTATTCCTATTTGACGTATCTTAAACTAATTGTTGTTTTACACAAAATAGCCACAGTTCTATCAATCTAGATACATTCTATCTTCATCAGAAATAGCTCACATTACAAACTACATTGTTACAATATACAATAAGCTGTTTGAAGGTAGCAGAAGGAGAAAATTTTACAATAAAGCAAACAAACTAAACTTAAATAACTTCCGAAGGTTCAATGAAACATATAGGCCTTAATCACCATATTGAATTTCGTCAATGTGCACAGTGAATCTTCAAAAGGATTCACCCCGAGACATCCAAGTAGCAAAAACAAATAACATTCATAGAGGCAATGCTAAAGTTTGTGCACCATGGGGTAAGAAAAAGTTACTTGTAACATGCAAAGTCTGTCAATAAAACGTTCCTTATAAAGAGTTGAAGCTACCTGATATATATACCCTTGTTTCTATAAAATAAGATGAGGAATAATAACAATTACATTGGCTGCGCTTATGGAAACATTTTCCAGTTGACAGCTGTTAAAACCGATATTCAGCCACAATGGATTACACAGTCAAAATGGAGGTTTGTCGATACATCCAGTTATAACCCAAATCGATTTGCTTTTGTATTTTGTCAACAAACTAGTGAATATTCGGTTAAGCATAAAAAATTCGAAGTTCTTCAACCACATATAAATCTATCAACGCTCACTAAAAAATAAAAGAGGGGACCTGATCAAGGATATTGGATATAATTAACATAATACTCCAAGACGTTTATTTATCAAGCATAACCGAGAAAAGTATTGTAATCGCAACATTTTTCTAATAACTGATATTTCCCATTAATGTGTTGTTGTTTTTTCTATCATTACTTAATTCTATCAAACACTGAATCAATTTTTAGGAAACTGAGGGAAGACTGCTGCTGCAACAAATAAATAAGTGTTTTATAGAAATTCTAAACCCGCGACTTCACCTGAGTGTAAACTGAAGGAGTATGAAGAAATGGATTTCATACAGTGGTTCAAGAGCTTTGCGCGGACAGACAGCCTATTTTTCACATTTATTTGTTTATTATTATTAACCGAATAGTACATAGTAGTCCCAAGTTGTTTGGCCTCAAATTGCATCTGTCATCATTTTCTTACAAATTGTTCTCTTTAAAAAATACTATTGTAATAAATGTGAGGGTTAAAAAAACATTAATCTGTTTACAAAGCATGGGACACAAGGTGGCATCACATCTTCGTTGGAAAAGTCGGGTGTAGGTTGTGATCGAGCTCAATATGTTTTACACAAACTTTCATTACCGGAAGGTAGTGAATATATTTAAGGAAAACTCGGAGGCCATTTTGTATACGAAGTACTTGGAAAAGTATTACCTTCCATTTTTGAACTTTACTCTTTTGTGCTCTACCAACCCTACCAACCATTTCCTCTTTCAATGGAAACGCCATCCTATTACGGATGTTTTCAGCGATGCCCCAGTGGCGTAGATTTAGTATATTCGTGCATAAAAATATCTGATTAAGAAGAATATTCCAAAATAGAGATATGAGAGTTTTTGTCTAAATTTCATGTTGTTTTTGTCCATCTAATTTTTTATCGTACTCCTATGCGACCAATTATTAATATTTTTGCTTAATGAAAAAGGTTTATTTATTGTGGCAATAATTTTTTCAAACTATTTCAACAAATTGCCTCAATTAGAAAAATAATTTTTGATGAGCTGGCAAAAATCGCAATAATACCACTAAGAAATATATCCGTTATTATAAGCTAAAAATTCCTCCTTGGTTGTTTGGAAAAGCTGAATAAAATACAAATGGATCACACTTATCTCAAAGCCTCATGCGTGTCTATAGCAGGTCTGATGCATAGTGAAGTGCATACATGTAAAATACAAATTGCTTCCATGGTCTACAATTATTTTTGATAGAGTATTTTAACAGTATCTTTTAACCAATTTATGTTTTAGATGAAGGTGAATAATTATTTACAGTATATTTTACATAATGTAACGAGATATTTGTGGAACAAATGTCTATTGTATTGTAACCTACTATATACTGTATAGTTTTTTTTGGGTTGAGAAGAGAAATGCTTTTACGCAGTCGGGACACCAACAGTGCAAGGACTCGCAGCAGAAGACTGCAATACCTGGTAAAACTCTCCTAGTGGCTCCTGGTTTTTATAACCTATTCTGGAACTGCGTTGGCATTACTTCAGGGTGAACCCTAGTTTTAGGTACCGCACCCCGGTTACCTACGCCTACAGCGAGCCCGAGCTCGCATCTATTGGCCGGCATCACACGTCTCCCCCTGTCCCGTACCCGTCGTGGTCAAGCGCCAGTGCTCGCCTTGCGGTCTAGATTTTCCTCTAGCCCGCCTCTCATGATTGCTCCAGACGCTTCGTCTTCAGCACCAAACGGACGAAATATGCAATCACCTCCCAGTTATCCCGAATCTGAAGCTTACCACGGTACCACGTTGTCGGGTGTGATTGTCTGTCCCACGGTGCTCTTCATGTTGGTTCTCTGCGCGACCCAGCTGCCGCAAACAAAGAACATATGTTCCGCGGAGTCCACCAGAAGTGGGCAGTATTGGCACAACGGCGATGCCTTCTTGCTCATACGGTGGAGGTATTCCGTGAACGCTCCGTGACCCGACAGAAAGTGTGTCAGGTAATATGACACGGATCTGCGAGACCGGTCCTGCCAGGGTTGGATTTGGGAGATCAGTCGATGTGTCCATCGACCGTTCACCCCGTGATCCCACTCTTCCTGTTACCTGAGCACAGTCTCTGCCCGGCGGTCCCTGTCGTTCCGAACACCTCTTCGACGTTCGAGGTACTTCAATCTTCTCTCTTGGCGAGCCCCACGATGGGGATAACTCCGGCGATGACCATCACTGCTTCAGCCGAGACTGCTCTGTAGGCCGAGCAGACCCTCAGGGTACCTCTGCGCTGCATTGTATAGTGAGGCTCTGGCGTTTGGTAGTTGTCTCTCATTCAATTTTTAGGTATAAATACAACTCTTCTTATATGTCATATCATCAATGGATGTTGACATAGTACGACTGATCAAGTTAATGAGGTTTGAGTGATTTGTAATGAATTAAAGCGTGAAAGCATGAAATGTGCAAGGTATTCCGTTACCTGGAGTACAACTATAAGATAGTTTCGATACAATATTAAGAAAAAAATTAATTATTCCACCATGCTTACTCATAATAAAAACTTTTAAAGTTTTGTCATCTATATTAGTACGGAAGGAAAAATAAACTGCAGAGTTGCAATCTATTTTGGAATGGTTTGTTGGTGTGTCAATCAGAATTGTTTTCCTATAAGAAGCATCTGTTCTTTGTGTAACAAAAATGTTATGTTATAATATCGGGATTTCTTCCTTCCGTAGAAGCTGTCCGACGTCTGTTAGTACTATTGTGCTTTATATTTATACTTTTATTGCTTACAGCTCTCATTCTAGTCAGTCTTAAATCGGGTGCTGAGTTGTACAGGCTTGTTCCTTAAGTTACCTTAGAATTCTAATTATGGTCTCAAAGTGCTTTTGGAATTATGTGGTCATTTCTTGAAGCCAGTACGGTGCCGCCCACATATTCAAGATTTTTGTAGATCCCTGTTGGTACTATTTGCAGCTCAGTAACTCATTATGGCCTCCTCCATCTTCTACGTACACGTCATTTCAAACTCCCCAGAGAGACGCGGTACGACATTGTACATTTTCAAAAAACCTGTGTTTCTTCTCCAGGTAGTTCGACTTTTTCTCAAGTAATGATGGATTAGAACCCCTATAACCTACTGCATCCACAATTGAAACCTACTGATCAAAAATAATCTACCCTAAGGATGTATGGAGGATCAATAGAATTTAATAGACTTTAAAGCAGACCTAAGTTTTGCATAGAGCTGAACTATTTTGAAAGAACCATATGGAAATATAGCAAGTTCTGTACGTCACTGTATGACACCATTTAGAAAAAGCCCGCTTGCATGTTTCTAAGCTGATGGAGGCAAACAGCTTTTGATGCCGCTAAATTTGTTTACATTTAATCCATCTCCTCATAAAATAGAAAGACTAGCTCCCACGGGATGTGGATACCCATTATAGGTTTAAATGTAGCCAGATATTTAACATCTATACTGGATTAACGGTGAGATATTGAAATAAACGTATTCAGCCAATTGTGTGTGGCTTTAATTAGTCTTCAATATAAAATATGATATGAACCTTTTGGGGAGGAAGGTCTCTCATACAGATAACGTAAATAAAACGATGTAAAAATATAAAATATTGCTTTGATAATAGGGTTATGCAGATTGAGCGAGAAACCTCCTCACGTTTCAACGCGAAACCATTTCTCAACCTACGTATAAAGGTTTCGAATTCGAGATATTATGTTTCAAAACATATACATCACGAAAATCTATTTATCTCATTTCCTTTTACCTGCCTGTCATCTTTCCGGTTATCCGACGAAATTTGGCACTGTGGCATGAACGAAAAGTTTCATAGTTTTTAGTTTAGTGGTGACGAATTTGTCTCCAATAATAATAAAAGATAAAATACTATCAAACTTGACGTACTCATTAGAAACACATTAGCTTCAAGAACACAAAATGGTAACATTAATTTTCAATAACAACAACAAATTTAAGCCATGCAACTTTTTTAAACGCTATTTGGCAGTTTAGAACGTAGTTCACTTTTGCTGAAGGAGTTTGAATTACCCGATTCTGTTTTAGGAACTATAACTACAGATTACTGCATTTTGTTTGAATGATGATCATCAATAATTACGAAAGTGATAATAATTTTCATCTGATTTCAGAACTATTGTAGGTTTTGGAAATATTGGAAAATATGAAAATGGATCCTTTTAAATATTTACGAATCATAAATTTTTTTAAGTATTTACAATCCAAATACAAATTTCAATTCCTATAGTGATACCATTGTGTGTGAACGGCACCGTCAACCTATTGAAGCCATTTTTTTAATACGACTATTGTGACAGCGGATATTGGAAAAAACCTGCAAAAAATTAGAATCTCGAAGCTTTTCACGCCCTGGAATGAACAAGGTCGCGAATATGGTGTATAGTTTGATTCCATTTTTGAGTTATAAAAAAAGCCTATGTCCTAAAATCATAACTAACTTGAGAAAGATACAATAAAGATTTTGCTTTTTTAACAAACATTTTATGTAAATGTGAGTAGAAAAAGAGGAAGGAAACTATTTACATTTGCCATCTGCTTTCACAATTTAAAAAATATCTGTTAAGCAAATATACTATTACTGTACGTATCATTAAAATTACAGAAAAATGTTCCTGATTGTCCGTTCATGCATGCGTCTGCTGCATCATCCACCACGAAAAGGTCCTTCAACTCGTGAAGCGAGGATTGTGGAATGCTATAATATCGTCCGTGAGTCAGCCGGATTTTTGCTCTGTTTGCCACGAATACCTTGCCACATATTTATTATAATTATAACAAAAATCGATGTTCCACATCTAACGACATGTTTCAATCAAGCAGAAATTATATCCAATAAATAGCTTCCACAGAACATGCCTTTCCAAAACTTTGTTTCAACTATAATAATTACACATACACACATACGTATTGTTTTAAGTAAGGGTGATAATATCAGATTCAGTTGTATTCTAACTGATTTTTTGATTCTAAACAATGAATAAACAAGTTTGGTGACGGATGATATACACGAGTATTGAGTAAATTTTGTTCTAGAAGAATAGTAAAGTCAATATTCTTTCAATTACATGTGTTATTGTTGTTCAAAATTTTCAGACAATGTATATATTACTTTTCACGTGAAGCCGATTAAGAATACAAAAAAATTCGAAACGTTGTGAAACGCAGAATTCTTAAGACAACAGAATTCCGAAGCAGTGTTATTGAGATATGCGTCATGTCGCACCTTTGATATTAATACTGCATTTAAAGTTTCTGTACCATTGGCGTAGTATCATTTTTTCTAGGAAGTGGCAGTGATCAGACCAGAATTATAGACAGAAAATCAAGTTTCCAGGGGGCTTTCCAATAAGGGGGCAAACCACCCCGTACTTCCTCCAGTTACGCCCATTTTGGGTGCAAAAATGTGTGGTGAAATATTTTCACAAAAGTGATGCTAGCAAAGTTGCAAAACATCAAAATTAGCGCTGAGCCGACATGTTTGACGATTTTTGAAAAGATCTTCCCTGATATTTCGGCTGCCTCGGTGATAAAGGTATCAAAGTACAAAATGTAAGAATAGATTGAAATTATAATGATATTGATAGTTTGTATACAATCAAAACTGTTACCCTGGAAGCAGCCAAAGATAGCGATGTCATTATAATATAAAACATTTTTTCATTTTGTACTTTTAAAAAGGCTGCTGACGCAGCGAAAATGTTTGCAAAGATATTTTAGTAAATAGTATGTGGCTTCAATTAGCGAAAGGTAAAAATGTTTTTGTTCAACACTATAATTAAAAATGCTTTTCTGTGTGCATAAAATCTTAAACTGCGCCGCATTCAATATTTACATGCTACAACGGTTCAGAATTACTATAGTGAGTAGTTAAAACTATATTGGAGGATGAAAGTTTTTAAAAATTTATGGTTCTTCAAGAAGACGCTAGTCAGTTACAAAATAACTCATTATAAAATATATAAATAAAATAAACACATTGGTGCAGATCACCAGATGGTGGAGGACTGCTGGTTGTGATGCCAGGTCGAGCATAAAAGCATAAAGCTACCAAATTAATACAAGTTAGCTCATTCATTTCACTGGTTAGAGAATTTACTAATGCAGATTACTGCATTTTTGTTGAATACAAATGATTAGTATGTAAATATAAAATTGAGTTCTAGTCTCTTGAAAAAAATCGTCAAGTCCATTTACTCAGCTTTTTGAACATGTCAGTCAACTTTAGGACTGTTATTCTATTTTGAACATATTTTAGATATAATGGAAATAGTGGGAAATGCGAAAAATTTGTTAATTTTGAAAATTGAAAGGATTATTACAAGTTTGATCTAACAGGATCAAACATTTAGAAAAAATCTGATTCAAATATTGATTTCTAAACTGATATCGCATGGGAAGTACGACGTAAATCTACTTGATGCTCTATTATTTTCATTCAAATCACATTACATAAAATATTTTTGAGAAAAATCATCTTCGGATTAAATCCTTTCCGTTTTTTAATTTTTTTACAGAAAAATATGATTTAAATCATACTTTCTGTGGATCAGATATACGATTTAAATAATTTTCAACAGATATAAATTATTTTCAAAATATTATTTGATTTATATAGTCTGAAAGTCTAGTATCTATTGGGAGGCTTGTATTAAATAGATTTCATTCAGTCAATCTTTGGGAGGCGCTGTTAAATTAAAAGTAGCTGCCTGGAATTTTTTTCAAGTACTCCTTTCATGGGTTTGATATTTTTCCATTTGAAAAAACATGCACATTTAATCTGAGAATCTATGGGATGTAACAATATTTAAATAACGTATAAGGAAAATATAACAGAGATCACGCCTTAGACGAGTACAACCTACTACAATGGTATTTCAGGAGGTTGATATCTTTTTGTCGAAAGGAGGCCAATTCACTCCGTTCCTATTTTCGCTATTTTTAATACAGATCATTCCATAAGGATAATGAACAAGGATGAAAGTGATGTTTAGCCTCTTAAAGGGCTCATATATCAGTCTATGTAAGATTTTTATCAGGTTCTACAGTAGCTGACCGTTTGTAGTAACTTTTCAAAATATTTTAATTCATAGGAATTTTCGATAGATGAAAATTTTTGGTATTTTTATTATTTTCTCAATTTCAATTTCAACTATCAACAGTTCCAAAATGTCACCCTTTCATCTAATGTAAAAAGACAACATGAAGTTTGGTCTATACTAAGCTCAGCGTTCGAAATCGCAAGGGTAATGAATTAAATCATTATAGTCAACATAAAATCACTACTTCATGTCTCCAGCGTTAACGTTCAGCGTTTGAACCAATTTGTGGCTTGAGATTGTCGAGTTTAGTCGAATTCAACATTAATTCATGCTATTAATGCATTGACCTTAACACGCTGAATATATCCGATTTTAACAACTCAAAGGTCATATCTGAAGCATGGACATTGTACAGAACCGTAAAGATACCAAGCGACGTTTAGCTATATTCTAAATTTTATTGGATTTCAGAGCGAAAAGGCCTTGCATCAGCATGCATCGCAATTAAGTCGAGATCTCTCAAGCCAGAATGGCATCCAAAGAAGTGCAGCAGTCACCAAAGAATTCCGCACACACTGTACTAAAAATAACCAGCATCGCCTTAAGAGAAAATTAACGATGCTCCGAGAGTAAGGAGTTCAGTTATCCTTTATTTCAGGCAGTTGTAACATGTTTCAATACGCTTTGCGACGTGTCTCAAAATGTTTAATTTTTTGAGGTACGTTTCATGTGAGTTTCTCTTTGATTCATCGCACTTATCACTCATAACCAGTCACATATGGGTTTCAACATTCACTGATGTTGTGACAATATTTCGTCTGGGATAAGCAAATTTTATTTCAATGAACAGCATCATTTGTTTTTTGGATAGTTTTGAAAAAGTTACAACCAATTGTATTGTTTACAATTTCAAAAAATTTAGTCGTTGGAAGGAAAACTATTTTCCGTTCAAAGAAACATTACGTAGCACCTGACCAGTTCGTGATGGTCTAACGATAAGGCGCCTGCCTAGAATGCAGGAGGTTATGGGTTCGATCCCCACTGGCGACATATTTTTCTTCCTAATATTTCTAAACATCATTAGTTGTCCACTTACGGATTGCACTGTAATCCGATAAAATTCTGTAATAGTATTTTCTGAAGGCGGCAGATTTCCGCACTTGGCTCAATCAACTTGATGGACTCTGCTAGTTATCGACCGAAGATAGTATCGGCCTCTGGCACTAGATGTCTAATCAAAGATCGAGCTGTACAGGTTAGAAAATTAGGAAGAAGAATTGCACAGGAGGGATGTACCTTCCATAGCGCATTTTGCCGTTCTACCTGACCAGTTCGTCATGGTCTAACGGTGAAGGCGCCTGCCTAGAATGCAGGAGGTTGTGGGTTCGATCCCCACTGGCGACAAATTTTTCTTTCTAATTTTTCTAAACATCATTAGTTGTCCACTTACGGATTGCAGTGTAATCCGATAAAATTCTGTAATAATTACGTAGCAGTTATTATAGCAACCAAACAAATGATTTTTTTCAGATAATGAAATGAAAAGTCCGACTATGATTTAAATATAAATGGAAACGCGTCACTGAAAGAAAAAGAGTTTTATTTGTGAATTGTATGTGAATTATGGAGAGCTCCTATAAGAAGGTATGAGAGATCTATGATATCATGACGAAAGGCCAAGAGATAACTGCCAGAAAGGCGAGAACAAAAATGAACGTCTATTTCCCATCACATTACGTTACAATGTCTGCAGTCAATTTGCGAAGGGCGACGTACAACTTATACCCTTAGCCCACCACTATTTCTTACTGCCAGATCAAACAGTAAAGAGCAAATGAGAAATCTTTTCCTGTGGCTTAATGGAAAATGTGTGAGCTATCGCCTATATTTAACAAGTATGGACTATAACAAGGGTCGAAAGTTTCGGAAAGTACTACTTGCATATTTTAAGTGTATATCTTGTAGTCTTAAATCACTACTTTCAAATCCATTCGGTACCTTCCACTCAACTAAATATTTTGGTACAAAAGAATGCTGTATATACTACAATTATGCAATAACTACCGTTGCAATAATTTTTGCCTTTTACCTGTTAAAATTACATATACGTAGTAAACTACTAATGAACGTCTGAGCGTATCATTGTAAGTTACCAAATATATAAATTTTAAAAGTAGCAATTTTTGAGCATCTCTCTGACGTTCCTCGGTAAAACATGATTCGATCCAAAACCGTAAAATACATCGTAAGTTTTTTTTATTATCTACAAACGTTATTATCCGATTAATTCAATACTCCTTGTAATATAAATAAATAGTTCAATTTGTTAGATTCTGGGTTTTATTCATCAGGAAGCCTTAATATAGGCAATTTTTTACAGATTCAGTAACATGAAATAATATATTGTTTGTTCCACGCTAGGCTTGCCATTTTGATCCACGTTCTCTGGAAATTATGTCTATATAGTATTTATAAGCCAATTAAAGAGACTGAAAACCAAATTATTTCCAATGCATTTATCACGTGTACTTAACGATCTCGTAGAAAATTGCTATATGCTGGGCGTAAAGGTAACACTGTTTGACAGTACTTTATTTTGTGGACGGTTCGTCGAGCATGTACTCGCATATTACACCAGGATTGTTCTGTAAAGCACATAGCGTAATATTTCATTAGTTTGCATTGCGAAATTCAGGGTTCATCAATTGACATATACTATACTTTTATGTACAAATAATAGATTTTTTGTTGCAGATACAGAAATGACTGTACGGCGGTTAGCATTTTTAGTAGCCTGGTGCACCATTTTGAACTTCAAGATCATCATGGCAGGTAAGCGTACTAAATTATATACGCTATTAACATTTGGGCCTGGCTGAAGTCCGGATCTTCTAACGGTTTTGCTGACATGAAGTTGTTCTACCTAAAATAATAATCATTGATCATCTTACATCATTTTTAAGAACCGTCAATTAAATTAAGAGTTTGCCGAATAGATATTACCACGTGATTTAATTTGTTCATCCGTGCCATACATTGACTCCTAACCAAAGTATAGACTCATTAAGTCATCCATATATCAATGCAATCAATCGTAAGCTCTCAGGCAAAATGACTTCCATCCACCCGGTAACACCGCACAAAGGTTCCCACTATAGAAATTCTTGAATGCCAGACGCGATGAGGTGGTTCCTTGTTAATCATGGAAAAATAGAAACTTCCAAAGGAACATTTGCATTTGAAAGTTGAATTTACTTATAAAAATAGGAATAGGTATACGAGAATAGTGTATTGGTGCAACAATGTCGCACGAGTGTGAAAAGTGCTATCTTAATCACTTGCAGCAACAAGATACTATTTTATATACTTATTCCAAATTATATAAGTAGATTAAAGTTTATGCTGTGCCATGCTGACTATGACTTTTAAGCTGTCTATGTAACAAATCCTACCATAATTTTCAGGGATGGGTAGAAAAACATCTTAATTATCAGGATAAATTAAAGAGTAAATAGATTCCAAAACGTACGTCTTTTTATTATGACATAGAATTTGGTGTGTTTCCCCAAAGAGGTAATGATTCTCATATTTTATTTCTTCTTTGACGGTGCAGCCACGGCGATCACTTCTTATACTGACTATCCATCATAGAAAACAAAAGAAAATACTTTTGGTCATCGAAATTTATGGAAATTACTATAATTTACAATAATAATTTAGAATTCCTGTTGATTTTTAATTTATTTATCCTTTTTAACAAACAGACGCGTATGGACAAGGAGCTCCTATAAGTGTTCGACAAGGTAGGTGTATATTACTCACCTGTGAAAAGCATCATATCCGCCCCGAACCTTTTCCGCACACCACACACTTTGTCATGGTAAAGTTCACTACAAGCTCTAAAAATATGGCACAATGGCCTAATAATAAAATTCTTGGTAACTTTACAACGATGTCTATCAAGCTGCCAACCAGGTGCGAACTTGCGAATGACGCGGCCGAAAGATCGATACGAAGATACTAGGACAGAGTTACCGATTTTAAATATGATCCCTTCGTGATTTGTATTGATTTAATTATGGTTGATCACGCCTTTACTCAAAACAACCGAAATCTAAAACGACCAACACAAACTTGTAAAAATTTTCAGTTACGCTAATAAATCGAAGGACCTTTGTTCTATCGTATATTGAGCTCTGAATACATATATTTGCTATACGCACCAAATTGAGCCCAAACGATATGGTGAAAAGATGCGACGCGAACACCACGTGCAAAACCAGAGTTCAAAAGTGTCAAAGTGTTTTTTATTGTTTGTTATTTTCAGTTGTTTTTTCGTCTTTTGTCGTTTTATTCAGAGAAAATGGCAGTAGACAGCTGTCAATTCTGTCATAATAGTGATGGGCGATCTGTTATGTTTTGGGCTACAGACCACAGTTCTCAACACTAACTATACTATTGCCTCAGATGTTTTCCATGCAAGTCTGTGACTTGGCACAGGAAACACTTGATAGATATGACCTTTGGTTGGAAGTCAATGGTTCCCACAAAAATCCAACCCAAACGTCCACTTCGTGTGGGGCGGATAACAGATTGTTACTCCTTTGGTTTATGGACCTGCAGGACTAGCAATCTGGCTGATCGGTGGTGAGTTGCGTCACGTGTGACCATAGCTTTCATCCCGGAGATGCGCAGCATCAATCCCACCGGGACTCTGGTGTGTCTTAGAGGAGTCACGTACGCATCGACCGGAGCAATTACCCCTACATTGGAATATTCGCGACGCCAAGTGGCCTCACGGTTTACGTTCTGTCGCCAGACCAATTTATCGGATTTCCATAAAGTGACGCAAGGAATAAAAATAATGCTCAATGGCGTTTCCAAGATCAAAGAATGCCGGAGGTTTTCCGGGTGCTAGGTGGTCCTGAGACCACTTTGAGCAAAATTCGATTGTCTAAATGTTCGAAATTATCTGGCTCAAAGTATCTTCCAATAATTTTTAGAAATTCATTTGTTGCGTCTACAGACCACCGAGTAGCAAAAATTACAAAGAACTTTTCGAGGATCTGTAGATACCTTGGAAACAGATCACGTCAACTCAGAAATTATATTTTTGGGTGCATTCAACGTTCAGAATACGTACTGGCTGAAACATTTCGACAAAACAGATGAGAAGGAACGCGAAGCGGAAGTCTTCGCTATCAGCTGTGACTTGGAGCAAATAATCGGCGAACCAACAAGAGTTTCCGATCGTCATGAAGACTATACTAGCCTGCTGGACCTGATCTCACAACAAATCCCGACATCTACAAAGTGAATATATCCGCTCCATAGAGAACATCAGTTCACAATACCGCAATTTCATCGATGCCAGAAGCCACTGTCATTGATAACAGCAAAGAAGAGCACAACCAGAAAATTGAGGATAAGCTCCACTCATGTCCTAACTCGTCCAGATCATTTTGGTCTGTAGCCAAGATTGGTAGCCAGAACTTCTGCTACTCGTCCATCGCATCCACGCCGAGAAAAAAATCAGACACATTGGGGCAAATTTTTTTAAACACATTCTAGAAAAACTAAACACCAGGAAAGCTAGTGGTCCATACCAAATACCAGCAAGTCCTAAAGTGTTGCACCGCCTTTGCAAACTATTTAAGATCTCCTACCAGCGAGTGTTCCATACTGGATGGAAGATCGGAAAAAATATACACAGCAACTATAAACCTGTGACACTGCTCTCCATCATGTCCAAGGTTATGGAGGTTATTTGCAGCTTCTGAAGTATCTGGTTAAAATTAATATCATCAACGATCGTTCAATATGGTTTCCGCAAGCATAGATCCACGGGAGATCTTCTGGCCGACGTCACTCATATGTGGAGCAGAGCAATAGAGCTTCATGGAGAGTATCGAGTCGTTTTCTCGATATATCGAAGGCTTTGGATAGGGTGTGGCATGAGAGACTCAATAAAAATTATGCGAACTAAAGTGGTGCAAGATGTGTGATTGTTAATCTATGTTTTCTAAGTAAATTATTGAGTTTCGTTGTTACTTTATCGTACTTTGTGAATGAAACACTAAAGAAAAGGAAAAGCTAGATATTATGCGTAAGTGCAAGTGTGAAATTTCGCAAGCTCCGTTTAATTCTAACGTTAACATTATTATGATTCATTGAAATCCGCATTGTTAATATTGTTACTTTCTGTTTATAATGAATAAGAATTTTGCAAAAAGGAAACTCAATCATTTGCTAATACCTTGGGCGTGATTGCATAGTATGTGAGTCTTAGCAGTTTGACCTGTTGGAGTGTTGGATAGGTGGTTTATATTTCATCAGAATTTATTAATTGTAACAACGAAGACCCTATGTTTTGAAATGAACATAGATTGCAATAGTTTATTGATGTTCAATAAATACACCGATCTTTTATTATAGTGTCAATATGTGTACCTACATATAGATTGTATAAAATTTAACTCCATGTATTAGAGATTTCAGGGAATGTAAGGTATGATTGAAACCGGAGGATCAATTAAGAATAAATAAACTATTGTAATTTCCAAAATGTAATTCGTTTATTTTTTATACTTTTGTAAAGATTATGAATACACCCAAATATCGGCAATCGTTTGCTCTCATTTATTAGTATTGACTAACTGGGTTCTTGGGGCATGGTAAACAGATTTATCACTTAACGCTAAAATATCCATGTGTATACAAATTTCACACTAATATGGTTCACAATGTCCGTTGTATTGAGAGATATATTGATCAGAGTACGGAAATATAGATGACATTGTATTAATCAAATCTGGAAGCCTAAGAATCAGCGACAAAGTGAAGTCCTTTCAGGTTAAACTTTGTTTAAGGGTCGGTTTTAATACAGATACATATAGAAAAATACATACAGCGCTGAAAAGTCGTATATCAACTAATTCAAAACGTTAACTTTTTTGGGAAAATTTTTATTATGCACACTGATAGTCTAGTATTATGTCTGCAAAAAGCAACTTCGAATCATTGCATTTGCTATTTTGCTAGATCTTGGTTCAACCCTTCCTCAAAAAGTCTCAGGAGAAAAAAAAAATTCAATCGATTCAATTTTAACTCCATCGCCAATCACTTTCGGCAGTATTTCAATTGTCGAAAAACATTTTATAATATATACATACGGCCTAAAAAACCACATCACTCATTCATGTCGGTTTGTGCGTCTATTTGTATCTGTTTGTTTGTCAGCTGGTTCTTGACCTTTCTATAAATTGTCGAGGGATGAAAAATTTTTGGTGCTGTGAGAGGGCGAGTATCTAAATTTTTTGACGGTAATAAAAGACTTTCTATAATTCATAAACTTTAAACTTTTTATATTTTTATAATGTTCAAAATAGATAGAATATAATATGCGAGGCAACTGCCTGTAACATTCACTAAACTAAACTGGACTCGTCTAACATCTCCGATCGCGGCGGCAACATGATTCAACAGTGATTGGGTAACAGATTTATACATGCTTGAATAATATATTTATGAAAAGCTATAGCTATGTATATCAGCTTGAAGAGGAGTATTTGTTCTCATAGATAACGTGATGTTAGCTCTGAATAGAAAAAAACTCAATTTTCCTAAACTAATTGCAATAACAAACACCGGTTAATTAAACTGGTATAACCCATATATCAAATAAAATCCTTCAAGAACTGGAATGATCCATGATTTGGCACCGGATTTTCCAAAGTGGATAATTGATGCCAACAAATTTGACACTTCTCGGATTAAATATTGGATAACTAAAATGTGCAATACCCTGTATCCCCAAATATTTTTATAATATGCATGAATCAATTTTTCCATGGAAACCGTTTTTACTATCGTTTATAATTGTGAATTAAATATGCTTTTCCGCTTTGCTGGGACGCTCTGTATAATAATTAATAGTATACACGGTATACCATTTATTAAATGTTAATATCGGGTACGCTTTAATCTCCTCAAGTTATTGATGTAATTAGACTGTTATCCCTAGCTCCCTATAGGCTCTATCTAAATTTCAGATTGCTGTTATTTTTCGTGTTATAGATACTTCATACTTAATTGTCGAATTCCTAGATAGCCATTTTATTTCCGGAATTTATTCATCTATATTCTGTATCATGTATTTTTACTTCACATCCACGCATCCTCATCTGCAAATGTCGCTCGTTAGGTCGCAAAGCACGGGGGTGATGTACGAGAGTCACGCTGAAAGTCTTTAGATATTCCTAGTATATACAAGTTTAAAGAAGTTTGAGCACGCAGCTATTTTGTCTAAAGTTGTAAGTGCTTACACGCAAAGGCAGCGTTTGAATCGTTCAGTGGTTGCCTTGCCACGGTCTGGAATGCATCTAAGTATTGGCCGAATTTTAACGTGAAAATGGAACAGGGAGTCGCGATTTTTGAGCCATGATTTTGTATGACTATAGAAAGGAACTAAAGCAAGCGGAATGTCACGAAAGTTTAGTGAGTTGCTTTGTGGATTCTGCCCCTTCTAGGGCTACAGTTTTTAATCGGTTTGCTGAGTTTAAAAGGGGCCGGGTCTCACTCGATGATGAACTACGGACAGGTCGACCGCCCACTGCTACTACTCCGAAAACTGCAGAAGCTGTGCAAAATATGGTAAAAAAAGATCGACATATAACCTACACCGAGATTGAGACTTCTCTGGGGATTAGATCGGCAGCGGTCTGAACAATCATTCATGATCACCTTCGCCTAAGGAAGCGGTGTTCCAGATGGGTGCCACATTTGTTGACCAGTGAGCAAAAAGCAACAAGAGTTAAATGGGCTAAGTTTTTGCTTGAAAAATTTAATAATGGGCACAGTAAACACACTTTCAATATCGTAACTGGAGACGAAACTAAACAGCAGTCATTAGTTTGGTGCTTTGAAAGTGAGCAGCCTCCAACGAAAATTCGTCGTTCCAAGAGTGTTGGAAAGAAAATAGTCGTATATTTTTTTCTAAGTGGATACATCACAACGTTAGCCTTGGAAAATCAAAGGACAGTTACTTCTGAATGGTATATAACCAAATGTGTTCCTATAGTCTTCCAAGAACTATGCAAGAGCCGTCCAAAGATTGGTCTGCGGAGTATTCAATGACACCATGACAACGTACCCGCCCACAGCGCTGCTAGAACACTGGATTTTTTTGCTGAACAGGGTGTCAAACTGTTGCCTCATCCACCTTATTTCCAGAACTGGCTTCATGCGACTTCTTCTTATTCCCTAATATCAAAGAAAAGTTACGAGATCGCCATTTTTCCACCGTTGAAGAGGCAATCGTTGCATTTGAGGAGGAAATTACAAACCTTTCAAAAGAACGTTGGTCACAAGAATTTGACAAGTAGTTTCACCGAATGTGTAAGTGTATTGAGGTAGGGAGAGAATATGTTGAACAAGCAGAATAGTTTTTAAAAAAACCTTGTAGTTTTCCTGTATCTAAAAACTTTCAGCCTGACCCTCGTAATATCGGGTACGCATCAATCTCCCCACATTACTAATATAATTAGACTGTTATCCCTGGCTCCCTATAGGCTCTAACTAAATTTCAAATTGCTGTTATTTTTCATCTTATATTTTATATAATTCTTACATTATTGTCGATTTCCTAAATAGCTATTTTATTTCCGGAATTTATTCATCTATATTCTGTATCATGTATTGTTACTTCACATCCACGCATCCTCATCTGCAAATGTCGCTCGTTAGGTCGCAAAACACTGGGGTGATGTACAACCTTGATGTAAGACTGTATCCTTTGAAAAAACACAGACTATCGATCATAAGAAGATGCGATTGTTTTCGTGCCGCCTGCAACCTGCCATATAAGGCTTTCTCTTCAATTTTGCTAAATGGCGATATTATGCGCTGGTGCCTATTACATAAAGTCCATCGAGCTTTGGCTTTCTCTCCCCCAGTTCTCTATATCGGGATGTATGCCACTTCCAATAATTAAATAAAAAATACACACCCGTCAAATTACGTAAAGCGCCTACCTACAATACGTTCTTGTTCCGTTGTTATACAATAGACATTCATGTGTGTTAATGATTTCATATATGAAATTACGTTATGTTTATATAGTCACGTAATACGGGCGTTGACCCATTATCTATATTATCTCAATGAAACATCTGATCATTGATGTCATCCGTAGTCGAATTCCGCTACGCATAGTAACTTTTAGGGTTTTGTGAGAAAAATTGGCCAATTTTACAAATCACCCAGCACCTTCTACAAAAAGGTGGTGATCTTAATTGAAATCTTTCCTAATTGATTTATGACACACAAGATCTGTGATATAATGGAGATATCCTCTCATTATGGGAGTCAGCTTGAAAAAACCGCACGCAGCTGATCTCACCTCACACGTAAATCTGCCACATAAGATGGCAGGACATCATGAAAAAATTATCTAAAAAATTTGAAGCGGCAGCTGAAGCAAACAGCTGGTCTTCAAAACAGACAGCTGTAGCATTGACAGTTGCTCTTCTTGAAGATGCGATGGATACTCTGCAGACTCTACCTTCAGAGAACTCAAAAAACTACGAACTATTCAGGCGATTAGATATGAGGTATGGCCAAGCACATTTGGAACAAGTATATCGATCACAGTTGAATAATCGGCAACAAATAGCTGGTGTGACTCTACCAGAATTACAGCCAGATGTATCCAGATTAGCAAGTTTTGCTTATCATGCTTCCACCGAACAAATTATGGATTATGGAGTGTTTAACAATACAAACGTTTATCGATGGATTGAGGGATATCGAAATACAGTGCACACTACGTTTAGCTCGCTCTAAGACACTGAATGGGCTTTCGATTGCCTTAAAGAATGAGGCTGCAGCTGAAGCTTCGTGTGGACATCCTCGCGTTCGGGTTATGAGTGAAGAAGACAAAAAGGAGGAGCCATCTCGAAAGACAAACACACGCCAAGCGCTGACTGGACACCAGGGATTCATAAAGATCAAGAAGGTGATCCAGATCTCGTGAGAGCTCGGCAATGGAAAAAGGTTGGCTGTCGACCAGCTTTGCAAGATTTTGTAGCATTTTTTTGAGGCTAAAGCCCCATTGGGCTCATTGGAACTTATTGACGTTGAAGTATGGACTGCTGCACAGAATTCTAGATAACGACGATGGATCAGAGAGGCGAAAACAGTTTGTGATTCCAGAAAGCAGACTTCCAGAGGTTTTGCATTATCTACATGATGGGTCATCGGTCGGTTACTTAAGAGTATAGAAGACGCTGTAAAAGTTGCCATTACGAACCAGGAAGCTGGACCTGTAGCCGGCTTCTTAATAAATGAACTCATCTGCCACTTTGAGGTAATGCTATAATTTCACTCCGATCAATGGCGAAATTGAAGACAAGGATAACAGCTTAACATCCACAGTCAGATGAAATGGTAGAGCGCATGAACAGAACCATTGGCCAGTAACTTCCGAAGTTTGTTTCCAACCACTAGAGGGACTGAGTTTACCATTTTCTATTCTTTTTGATGTCATACCGATTAGCGGTGAATGAGTCTACTGGGCAAACTCCGGCGAAACATTTGCTTGGTTGAGAGATCAGGCTGCCCTGTATATGGAATGATGTAGCTGGAGAAGATAACGTTGGTTAGGTGATGACATCGACGAAATCGCAGGTTTCCATCTCCAGCTTGCCAGCGATAACATGAAGGATCGGTTCGACATCAACGCCTCCAAAGTTGAATACAAGGAAAGTTGTTCCATGTGGCTCTACAATTGGCAGGGAAAATGAAGATTTTCGCCCAAGCTACAATGACTTTGGAAATCATCCCACGCTGTCAGTAAAGGGATCAACAACGTCATCTATCGCACCTGCAAGCCTCCCTGCGGAAATCCCAAGGTTGTCCATTTCAATAAACTGCCGCCCTTCAAGGAGATCACGACAACGAAGGCCAGTACAGCAGACAAACACGGCAATGGACCTCGACTTTCCTTCTAAGAATTTATGAGAATCTACAGCAGCAGTGCAAATGCGACGTTTGATGTTACCTAAGAAAAGCAGCAGGACCTGTTCAGCCTTCCAAAAGAATTCTCTTAAGCACACAGTATGTCAGCAAGTCTTGAAGAGCGGAAATGAATCGCCAAAATCTTCCAGAATAAGTTTGGTCAACAACAACGTCTGAATTCTGGATCTCCATCATGGGGAAAGACTTAGATAATCAAGAACCGCAACCGCCGTTTCATCTACCTGGTGACTAAGAACAGGCGGTACCAAACAGCATCCTACTACGACCTATGAAAAGTGCTGCGTCATTTGAAGCATCAAGCCCTTGCACAAGAAGGTGGCCATGGCCTAGTTAGATTGCAGTCACAATGGCTTAGACTGAAGATTGGTCAGAGGTGATCTTCAGAAACGCAAACATAGAGATCATGGTAGTGCGGTCAGCGGTAGCAGCTAGGAAAGGATCATCCTGGATGTAAATCAGCTAGAGCATATGTCAAAAGAGACGTCTGGAACATCGAGGTCTTTCGAAATTGATATGTCTTTGATTATGGAACATTCAAGATGGCAATTTTTGTACATATTGAAACATCGAGCTGTGAAAGAAGTTAGTCTGTCAGTCTTCAGACGTCGACGTCAAGAACCAGAAGACGTGGATATGATTTTGCTTAAACGCTGTTCTGATATTGACTGATATAAAAAGGTGTTTTAAGAATAATACAATATTATTAGACAGATGGTTACTTATATGTCCAGTGAATATAATTTCTGGCGTTACGAACTATGTTTTTTGAGTTTGCGACGTTATGACATATTGAACACTTCCTTGATTTTTTTTTAATTAAACAACTTGTATGCTTTATTAAGGATCAAAGTAACTACTAATAATCGTTTACGGTGTTGCCAAGTTTTAACTTATTTCCCAAAAATAATAATATTTAATTTATCATCCAAATCTGCGTATTTGTATAGAAGGTGTATTATACTCAAAGGAACTGGTGGACATGATTCACACCATACAGTAAATAAATCGAAACCTTTTAGCCTCACGAACTCACACCATGAATTTTCCAGAAGGAAGGCATCCAGCCCAATGTCGAACCACACTTGATATTGTATTTTTTTGTATAACTGGCCGGCCTTGACCGATAGGCTAGACCGATAGGCAGACTGACAAAGAAACTGACAGGCAGAACGACAGACAAACCGACAGACACCTACCGTTACTGACTGGAAGCATCAAAAATATGTTTATATCTTAGTTTATATACATTTATTTGCGTTCAGTGTTCTTTCTTTCATTAGAACTTTCCACCATTCCAAACTCAACTATCTTTGCTACAACATAAGCACTCCAAACTCGAGGAGAGGGGCATGTATGCGAAATTTATTCTACATCCTCAGGGAAATTTTCCTGATAAAAGCTCAGATGCCCTGTATGCAGGTGATATGCGTTATTCCTGGAATAATCCTAACTAGTAATTCCGTAATTCTGATGGTCGGAGACGGATGCACGCATCGTCGACCAAGCGTCGCCAATCTTTCATCTAATCTCGGAGTGCTCTGCATTGATCAATATGGCGCCAGTAGTTTATTTGTTTATTGGCACTGACTGGAAACCGTAAACACGAAATAATTCAACCGCTGTACGCCGTGGATATTCGTCCTATTAATTTTATTTAACGAATTCTGGGGTTTGTGTTCTAGTGATATAAATATTTTAGGGAAACTTATGTTCTAACCACAAATAGCAAGATGCAAACAATGATATTTTGTTACTAGAGCATACATAATTTATACAATCGCACTAAGCATCCTTAAATATCAGAAAATTATTTCGATCGCAACCGTAGCATATTTTTATTTATTCTTTAAACATCTAATGTATTCATTTAGCTAATTTCCTGCTACTCGTGTTCATATCCCTATGTTGCGATTGTGTCACCTACGCATCATCCGATGCAATCATCCCGACAACGGAATAATGTAACAAAAATTTAAAAATCTAGCGGTAAAAAGCCTGGCCTTTCGGATCTCCGAAAATTAAGTGGTCCTAGAAGCCCTTTGAGTGAAGCTCGTTCAGCAAAATATGCTGTAGCTTTCAGGCTAATAGCAGCCGACCTCTGCAGCAACTTGTCTCAGAAGACAGACCGCAAGTTAGAGGGAACGTAATGAGGGTCGATTTAACGAATGTTGGAGGTCTCATATCAGACATACACTTAAACATACACTATACGTCAATATCAGCCGAAAGAAAAGTCCCACATTCTGGAGTTATTAGAGACCCAAGTTGGCCCGTCAGCAACAGACGCTTTAGATAGCCCGCATATTACTTATACACACGATTCAGATGCAGATTTGGTGTATGCGTATACGTTGTCAGAACTCTCCTCATTTGCTGAATTGAGACGCTACCGAGAAGCAAAAATACAGAGAGCTTTTCAGCTAGTGTAGATCACTCTCAAACAGATCATCCCAACTCAGCAAAAATCTTTCTGGGAGACTGGCTAAAACATTCGAACAAAACGGTCAAGGAATGATGCGAACCTGAAGCCTTCGCTATCTGCGGTGACTTGTAACAGGTATGTAGCCAACAAACCAAGAAGAGTACTTGACCTCAATGTGACGACCTTTTCCTAGCTTGCAGGATCTGTACCTCACAACAAATCCCGCCATCTATTCAGTGAATATATCCGTTCCAGTAGTAACATCCAACTAAATACCATTTCAATTCTAAGTAGAATGCTGTAACTAGACCAACTACACAATAAACCAATCAGAGTGGCACTACAAATTAGCAGAGTGGGATAATATCAGGAATTATTACCAGTCTTTTTCTTGGGATGATGATCAGATCAACTCCAAGGACTGAGAAAAAACAAACTTGTTAACAGGTTCACATTCATTAAGTTGACAAGCGCCCTCCAAAAGTAAACCTTAGTTTATTCGGAGCTGGAGGGATGCGATTAGGGCAAAAACCTGACGTTACAGAGAATGGAGGACCGAAAGACACCGCAGTTTCATCAAAATGCTAGAAGCGACTGTGAACGGATCATCCGCAAAGAGGATTGTATTCTCTCCACTATGCATCCGCTCATTATTTGTGGTGAAGGATGGATGTGCTTCCAGTGTGTTTACCATCAATGCGAGCATTTCTCAAGGATTTGTTTTTTCTTTGACGCTCTTCTTGCTGTACGAACTGTGGGAAATAACAACTAATCCAAATTACAACACCCCTATAATCGGGCCATGGAAGACCAGAATCTTGTACATGCGTATACTCCAAGCTGTTAACCCGGTATTTATCGAGGGTCAAAGAAAGGCGTAGCTGGCTGTAAGAAGGAAGAAACTGTTGATCTACCGATGCGTGACAGTAAAACGAAACCTTTATATGGCCTGGATTGTCTATCGTAAGGCATTCGACACAAAGTATCATGGAGGTGCGTGTGTTGGAGTGCCTTGTGGTAGACGATCAAATAGTGAGATGCATCAAACAACTGATGCCACTCCGGAAGACCCGGTTCACCATTACTTCTGGTTGGACCAGTCTTCGGACATAGCTGGTATCATTCAGGAGAGGAGTCTTTCGGAAAAAAATCATTTCTCAAAAACGTAGCTCTCGACGGAATTCTCACCATGCCTAAAGTACTCGCACGTCATTCGCCCATCGAACGGCGCCATTCTCGCGCGAATATTTCCACGGCGAGGAAAGATCCTGCATTTACGCCAAACCGTTACGCGTTTTTCGCCAGTTTTTCCGCTTTCCCGGCCCTTTTTCGACCGCCTGCCCCCCGAAAACCCCCGAGACCGCTTTGCCACGTAAAACGCCCCGCTCCCACCTCCCCGAAAACGCCTTTCCTCCCCGAACAACCACCCCCTAACCCTCTAAAAATCCGGAAACACCGCAAAAAACCGCTCTCTCCCCGCCCAAACAAAGTAGGGTCCAGTCAAAAACTCCCCAGACAGAAACAAAGATCACAATTGAAACACTGAAAAAATCGATTTATTTTTCAATAACTGTGGACTTATCAGACTTATTTTTGTCTTGCCTTGTGAAATGAATTCATAAACTTACAAAAAAAGACGATCTTGTAAAATTTTCACTACTTTACACGGACGAATGTTTTTTTAATGACTTCAAGGGTCCAAGTATTAAACCAACCTACTTGACTCCAGTTTTTATATGTTCTGGTATCCTGCAACAACAAAGATACACCCCAATCATTTCTATCACAATCAACATGTCTCCTAGGAGTATAACTTATTTTGGAATCTTACAGAAGCTCAAGTATCTCCCTTTTTTATAACAGTACGTATGCGAATAGAGGACAAATATTATAAGGAAGATTTTTTCATACTTCTGCACTCTGTCAGACAAGTTATAAGTGAGTACGTTATTACAAAACGTGATTATAAAACTGACCCAATTTAAATCTAGACCGGGGAAAAAAGATCCCAAAGTACAAAAAATCAGTCTTCAGGGATAAAGTCTGCTCCCATTTTCTTGATGTCTATACGTCGGCGGTAATATAACCGGATATCATGTAAAACTTCAGAGAACCCGAACGCAATAGCAGCAGGAAATTGATGGATGTGAAGCGATCTTGGCATCCTATCTCTTCGCCTCGCAAAGAAAAACCCTCATCGAAATATTCTTTCCTGAATATATTTTATCTTTTAGATCACCTTACGTTTTCTTTCCTTCTGTTCATGGCAAAAATAGTATTTTTAGGGTTAAGAACATGTTCCGTAGGAGCTGTACTTAAGACGTTTCTGTGATAAATTCACTCCTCTATTGCTATTGCTTGCAGCTCTCCTGACATTGTTCGGTAAGACACTTTGAGTTTCAAATACCCATACCAACATAGTATTGGAAGATTATTTTTTTTAGATAAACCCACGTAAAGGCGCTTCATAAGCGGTGCGAGAGGATAAATGTCTATTCACATTTTTCAGGATTATATAAATTTCCAAATATCATCAGTGAAAGGAGTCAACGGGTTCAGTCTCGCCAGGTCGAACTTCCAACAGCTCAAAGACTGTCTTCCAAAAGTTATTAGCATTTTCCATTACTTGCCTAAAATGGGTTGCATGGGAGTGCGAATCTGACTATTCAAACTACGCCGTAGGGCAAATTGAATTGGAATAATATCAAACTTAAATAAGAGCGAAAAGTATACTATTTCTCATCCCACCAAGGATCCAAAGGCCATAACTGGCAGACTAATAGTGAACTTGGTCAATTTTTCCTCCTTCTTCAAGACAATGCTCATCTCGGCAGGAGCGATTCAATAACAAGCATTTTCTTTTGACGGTGGTCGAGGCTTATCAGCTTGCACAAGCTCCAATAAATCCGGAATCTCTGGTTCTCCACAATGGAGTCAATATCCCCTGAAGCGTGGGGTATCACAGGTATCTCTTCTATACCGCAGGAGTGCCTCAAATGATAATAAAGCACTCGTAGAGCTGCGTTGTGCCGATTGACGTAAGCAGTGTGGGTGTAAACCTTACACGCTGACAGGGATGCATAAGCATATCTGGCACTTGTCAGCATGCTCTACAACTGGTATCAGGTACTTCCTAATCCAACAACGAACTTTCAACGTATTAAAGACACCATCCCGGGAAGTCATTATGGAGTTCTCAATCATCTCTGACTCCAACTCACTAGACCTTGGGAACGGCAAGGTCAACTCCTTAGACAAACCATGCTCTTATAGATATTCATAGAAGTGAGATCTTACAAGGAAATTGGAAATTGGTTTTAAGTTGGGCGACTACCAGCTCTGCAGTGGACAGCTGATTCTCCCGGTGTAAGTCTAGTGTGAACCCGAGTACCTAGACTGCTCTGCTTGCTGCCCTAAACATAAACGGCTTATCTACCCGCATTCCCCTCTTCGGATCTTAAAGTTGAATTATTGCAACCCATCCACAATCCATTGGATGGTATCAGAGGTGTATCACAACAGTGGGACCCCAAGAATATTTCTGGCAGTAAATTTGTTCTTAACGGACAGTCCTGAGGATCACACTAGCTGAAGTTGATACAAATACCTGCGGTGGAGAGACTGTTTAACTATACTCGCCTCCTGGATTGTATTTGTCTATGTACCTCTCATGATTCTCAGCAGTCTGGACAACGGCAACAGTGAAATGCAAAAGAGCAGCGGACTCGAGGAATCTCCCTGAAGGATAACGGTTTCACCTGATGTAATCGAGAAGCGATTCTTCCAGAGTGACATAAATGCACCTCACTATTTGATTGTCTACAGGAAGACATTCCAACGCACGCACAAATGGGTTGATGAGCCGTACTGTCGAATGCCTTACGATATTCAATCCAGGCCGCAGAAAGGTTTTGCTCTTACAGTCAGCTATACGCATTTCTTCGACCATCGCTGTTGGTCGTGATGTCAGATCGCTTTCTTATCAAATTCCGTTGTGCCGAACACCTTAGTTCTAAGGCACATTTCCCTAGGGAGCGGAAATAGATCATCCTCCTCCCAACATTTCTGAGAGAGAGAATTTTTTCCACTGACGCGTATCTATTCAATCTGCAGTGGCCTGTCAAGATCGCTTATTCTGTTCAGCAGCCACAGCTTCCGACGTCAGCTTCTGCTGAAACTCTTGATCATCCTGCAGCCATGTCTCTCCAACAATGCTTTCTCTAGTTCATTGTATGCTCAATCATCTAGAGCATTAGAAACCAGGCATCTGCTAAATACCCAGCATAGGTTAGGGGCCAATGCATGTACCCCTTGCCCCTTTCTAACCAAGTAATCTGATTTTTCAATTCCTGGTATTCCACTGTGACCAGGGGCCCACATAAGGGTAAGAAAATGGCAAATTAGACGTTGCATATTTGAACATACTTCAACGTGAGATAGGAACAAGGAGCAAAAGGAAACATACTGTTCCTCTCTAGTTCTCAGTATTACGACATGCGCTGTTGTCGATTAAAAAATTTGCTAGTCACTTTTTTATTTTCAATACTTCGATAGAATTTACCGATTTGTAAACTATGCAGCGATTCCCGTTATTGGCACGCCTCTGGAATGTGAGGATCCATTGAGGTAATAATGAAACTTATATTCAAACTTTTCTAACGCCTCGGAAAAATTTGAGACACGCCGCAAACTTTTAGGAGCCCCACCCGTCGTATATTTTTATATTAAATTGTTCTCAGTTACTGAAAAACATACCTTTTTGCGTTGCCTTTCAGTTTGTTAGCCTCCGTTGTACGAAGGAAAATTTGAGTATTCAACATATATTTCAGAGAAAATAATAGTCAGTGCCAACTTGAAATTGCTTCCTTTCTTTCTTGTAAAGAAATTAATGGAAGATAGCATGAGTTTTTACAGTTTCTTCATTTATTATTACGTTTTAACAAATTTATTAAATTTTAGTAGTGTACCACGAAGCAATTAATTGGATCGGTATAATTATAAATATATTCGAAAATAATGAAAGATTCAGCAAGTAGTAGTAGTAGTAATAATAATGGGGAGGCAAAGCCTGGCAAGTAAGCTACCTTTGGCCCTTTTTGCCGATCCCGATGACCATCACTAAAACTATGGTAGACCTGGTAACTCCCTAGTGTCGAACCTTCCAAACCTTTTGATAAAGGTCACTCCAATGAGTGTCATGTGCCTGTTCAATTTGCAGTGACCTGTGAGGATCTCCACTAACAAGTGGTGAATCCCTCTTCTGGCTACGTTTGTTGGGGCCAGCTATGAACCTCTTGGACTGCCTGCAGTCGTCTCTCTCCAACCATGCTTTCGCAAGTCCGTTATATGCACAGGCATCTAGGGCAATACTAACCTGGCCTCTGCTCATGCCCAGCAAGGGTTCGGGGCCAATGCATGCGCCTCTTGCTCCTATCCTCGCCAGGCAGTCTGCTTTCTCGTTACCTGGCACCCCGCTGTAACCAGGCTCTAGCAAAGTCGGTTTGAAAGCTTCTCAGATATGGATAGATAGTGGTAATCGGATCATTACTAAATACGCACCTTTGATTTATGACGTATAAATAAATTAAGAAGACGAAAAAGGAATTTGGTGACTGGAATCACCGGTGTATAGTTCACCCGAACAGGTCTTGTTGCGCCTCTGTCCCTGCTAGTAGCTTACCAATACCGGCATTTTTCTCGAAAACCGAGTGATACCCATCTTACATCTTCTGGTTCCATCACACTAGCGCCCAGTATAGACGGTCTGTGATACTCCAAAACTTGGGGCCTCACAATGACATTGAATGTGTGTGACTTAATCTAACGTTGATTTTGTTATTTGACTACAGAGCGTAGCTAGACCATTTTCTCATCATCGGACTGTGCGATATAAATCGGTGTCCGATATTAATCGAGAAAATTTTCAAACTAGAGATATTGTTTCCTTACCGTTTCACAACATATACATTACAAAAAATTATTTCCGTCGGTCTGTCAGTCTAATCTATAAATATTACTAGTATGGAATGGACACAAAAGCTTTATAGTTTATGAAATTTGCGTTTGAACCTCCTTAGAAAATGAGTTTGTCAGTTGAATCAGTTTTATAAGCAGTTTCGTCATGATAGAGACATATTTTAATTATATGAGGAATTATCGAAATTTTCGAAGGAAATTGAATAAGTATAGTTATTTTTCAATATTTGTACAATAATATTTATAAATTTCTGTATGACAACTGATCACTATTTGCTGATTATTAGCGATTTTTTTGTTCTTAAATTCTATATAGTCATACCTCCGATGAAATATTGCTATGTTACCTGAACTTAACAAAACTTCACTTTTTGGCTTCGTCCCGAAAATCACATCTTTGAAGCTCTATCAAATTTTCAGTGCTCGTTTTTTCTTCCCAGTGAGTTCGTCCTAGCTGATATATTCATTAAAATAATGCATTAGATCCGTGGCGTTATGATCCTAAATGAATACTACTTTGACTTTTATTATCAGTAATTAACATCTTTATATATTAATCTTACATTTATAGCATCTGAACATATTCATATATCTCCAAGCAGTAGCGCCGTTTACGTAGGGCCTCCGGGGCCCGAGAAAACTCAGGATTCTTCGTGTGACCTTAACCTTTGTGGCCTGAAATCGATTTTTTAAGTCACGATTTTGGAAAAAGAGCCAAGTAAAACATTTTTCTGTTTTCCAGCTATTTGAAACATTCAGATTTAAAATGCAAGATTCTCCCCATAGACGACTGGAATAGATTCTCTCAAGATGCAAATTAGTAATTGCATTTATTTCCTCATTCCACGTCCCGTATTGACAACCCTATTTGTGGCACAAAGCCTCCGACGGACAACTGGACTAGCCACAGAAAATTTGGTAAATCGACGTCCATGTGTCCAAGATTTTTCTTACAATTTTATGTTAAAATTGTTTTTGGGTGGATCGGATGCTTTTGAATAAATTATTGAGATTTCTCAATTTTCTTGTTGGGCATTTAAGAAGAAATGCTGATCATCATACATTTTTATTGCCTATCAAACCCTGAATATTTTTAGGGCTTAGTAAGTATTTCCTTAATTATTGTTCATACAGTACCCTCAAATAAAATCGTAGTGGTTGGTTTTAACAAAAACATTGAAACTGAAACTGAACAGATATACGTAATTAATATTGTAAAAATTAATAATTTCAAATGCGACACGAATGAAAACTCTAGTCTGATTATTCCAGTATATTACTGATATGTATATCTTGGAACGTTTTCGGAATAATAACTGTGAGTCAGCCGTGAAAATAATTATACAATTAATAATTCTTCATGCTTTTAGATTTCAGTGTTCCCGTATGTATTGAATTTTCGTCTGGGAATGAACCAGAAAGTATTGTATGGTGGCAGTAACTGGACTGGTCAAGCCGCAGAATAGCTCAAATATAGAACAAATTTCACGAGTTTATTGGCAAAATAATTCAGACATTTGAAAACCCGGCAATGACATAAGGTCAATAAACTTTTAATGGGACTACGAAAACTAAAAGAAAACAAAACTAAATAAGAAAAATTCACGTAGAGGTCAGAGATTCTAAATGTCAGATCTAAAATATTTAAGCAATCAAATATTTCATCACCGTGTCGAATGTAACGATTTTAGTGTTTATCTTAAACCATCATGACCATAAAGATATATAAAACAGTGGTATAAAATAGTCAAAACCAAAGATTATTAATGAACAGTAAAACCCTACTTAAAAATAGATTTCGAATCATTGATTTAAGGGTCAGCTCGCGAAAACCTCAACGAAATATTATTTCAAGTCAGTATTTTTCCAGGCCTAGAATGTTAGGGGTCAACTAGCAAAATATTCCACCATGGGCTATACAGTTGAACGCGTCATTGCAGAGTATTTACCGTGGTAAACTAGTGTGTGCACTCACTAAGGGACTAATGGTCAACTCGCAATATATCATTATTTAACATAAGCCCTCAAAGCTAATTAATATTTAGGCATTTAACACTTCATAAATAAGATAGTAGTTCAACAGCTAAAATAGATTGCTCCGTGATATTGACTCACCTTGATATCACAAAGCACCTGAACACACAAAAGTCACTGTTAACAACACTGCATTAATTCTCGCACTACACCGTCGTCTCAGAGCTGAATATTCCTCAATAATTTTTTGTTCAGAAAAGAGAGCAAACGATTCTGGACCATAACGCCCCATAAATTAAATAATGCTAGATATTGCATTATGCCTAAACGAAGTAGATATTGGACTGTGTGTAATGAATGAGGATAGCAAGTGATTTTACGTATCAAATAGATCTTATTAAAATGCTCACTTCTTACGTTTATATCATGAGTGGATTATCGTATTGAGACTGAGATGCAGATTACAAGAAGGAAAAATGCGGGATTTACGTTTCACCACAGAGGTACATTTTTTATGGTTTGTAGGAGACCAAATGAAGAATACAAGGAAGAGGCGATGCAGTCTCGTGTTGCACTTGGCGTTGGTAGAATCACGGTTTGGGGTGGAATAATCTACGTTAGTACCAATTATGTATTTTTTGTTATCTTTATAAACACAGTATTTTAGTATCTCAATCTCTGGATCAAAAAACTCGTCACAAAATTTAGCTGTACATGAACGTTTTGTTTCTTACAGACTTTTGTATTATGGCTTATATAACCATTTGATAGATTTTTTCAAACATCGGTGATTTCATGTCAAATTTAGAAAAAGGCTTTAAATTGCTGCTAAAGTTTTGTAAAAATACTGGATATTACGAAAAAGCAGAGAGGAAAGATAACGTTGAAAAATTGGCAGCTCACTTCGACTGGCTAGTTATCTCACGTTAGATTACTCGATGTAGTCGTTTTATACTGCTTTGTACGATGATCAAATGGCAACAGGGAGTCTGGTATCAGAAACTCACATCTTATAACGTGGTTTCTCTGGTATGTGTAATCGTCCTTCCTTGTGGTCGTACATCTTTTGTAATAGCGTTATTTTTCTCCAGAAAACCGTTCGAATGCGATGTTCAGGAAGCTCCTGTGAAAAATTGTAGAACTCGCTTACGGATGTTCGCCTTTTCGCTAATAGAAGTGTTTCTGTTAGCGAATGGTTCTCCTCTCACCCAAATAGCGATTTCCGAGAAAAATGAGTTTTTGAATTGTAACTTGTGCTTATGTATTCCGGTACGTAATGTAACGAATTTTTACTTGTTTAGGCCGTGATTGACACTACATAGTCACAAATAAAATAACACACAGGCGTTTCAACTGGCGTGCTTGTATTTATTGAAGTACAAAATGAATAAAATAAAATTAAAATTGCGGCGATATTGACAAGGATGGATTAACTATACCCAGGATAGCTATGCTTTCAAATAGGAACATTGTATCATCTATTAAGGAATACTCGAGTGCAGACATGCATTTACATTGTTGCTAAATACAAAACGAGGCCGTTAATGCATCATCGTCATACCAATAGTGCAATACTGCCTATTTTATGAGAGAAAACGTAACGCGCAAAAATGAAAACTCGAGGTTTCGATACAAAACCCCTTTCATTTTGAATCGAAGAACGAGCCTTAACATTATCCAGATAAATATAGTGTGATCCATCTGTTGGTTTTGGAAACATCGATAAGATTTATTTGAGCAGTTCAACTAGAATGGCTCACAGTCTACTCAGAATTTGGAGGAATTGTCTTTCCAATAAAGCGTGCAATAGAATTGGATATATTTACATAATGAGGCTAAATGAATAACTTTCATCAACATTTTTCAACTACTCCCTACGTTAATTATTGAGAAACATGTAAAAATGACGCTTATGTACTTTTGGGGAACTTAGAAATATGTCCGATCGGAAGCCCACGAAAATTTGATAGAAGTTTATCCATGTTGAAAAGAGGCTTGTGATGACATTTTGCAATGCATTATTATGAAGCTTTGAACTATTCATTATTTATTTTCAATATAAAATGAATATTATAACATACTGCCCGGAATCAGATGAGATCAGATTTGTGTTATATGCTCGTAAAAAGGTAAAATTGATTTATAAAAATACTTACTGACTGATGATAAATGGTCCTTATTGTTATACTTAACCACTATTAAAATCGCATTTAGAACGAATATAGTAACATCCTGAAAAGACAGACCTGCTTCATGTTTACAGGGCTAATAATTTGGGAGCTGGTCTGTTCCAGAGGAAGAAGTTATGGAAGGTATTAAAAATCTTGCGATCATACTCTCTGGATGATAACTTGTACTAGACGCCTCAAAACTTCGCATTTCTGACTACATGTTCGATTTTTGTAGGTCGCTTATTCAAATCGTGTAGAAAAATATTTTTTTCAGCTCATATGGATTGATTGATTTATCATAAAATAATAATAAAAACCTGAATCAAATAAACGCTTGATCCGGAATGCGGTTATAGTGAGCAAACTCCATATTTTCTCAAGTTTTGGAGCATCGATGTAAATAATAATAAATGATACCCTGTAAAACATATAAATAAAAGTCAGGTTTGCAAGGTGTATATATGTATATGTTATTAAATCAAAATTAATAAAAAAATCATTTTCCAGGTCCGATGAAACGTTCCAGTCGAATGGTGCGAGAAGTTTATCCGGAAATTGAACCAGCCGTGGCGGAGAACGAAAGAAATCAAGCGCAAGGTAACACGTTGCTATATATACGGTCCAATAGCATTCCTCTCACGTTTCTCCCAAACCCCTTTGTGCCTCTTTTGAAGAGGGAAAGTTTGCACACCTACCTTCTGCCTAATAACTTGTCCCTCCATATCCCATGAATTATGCTTGAACTACGCATGTAGGGTGCTCAAAAGTATGGAAAACGATCGAATAATAGGGGAGAGGACGCTGTCTAGCAAGTTGAACACAAAAATGTTCCTTATCTTATTACTTATGACGCTAATTCAGTTACAATGCGATAACGTATATTAATATTTGCTCAAAAAGAACTGAAAGAAAGATGGCACACTTTTGAAGGAAAGTGATTTACGTCCAAAAAGAACCATACAATATAAGAAAATTAAATGGCATAAATTTGTTTGAAACATTCTAAATCCATCCTAAAATTACTATCTCCATAGCTAGAACTGTTTCTTTCTTCTATCCACCTGAAATATTTTTCAAATCTCCCAATCTCTCACTCACCAGTATTGAATCTCTCCACTCTCTCCACCCCCCTACAGGTGTAGCAATTTTTAAATTTTATTTGTTGTAAGCGATAACGCTGCCACTAAAGATGTTCGATAACTACAAAACTTTTTTGCAATTTTTCATCGAAATTCTAGTTATATAGAGGCTAATATTATTACCAAACATACAGGAGACAGTCAGTCCGACGCAAATCAGAAACCCGGTTTTTCGTGATATATATACCACGAAACATCAATAAAATGCAATACCTGCCACGATTTTGCCTTTTTTCTGGATTACAACACTTCTCCGCTGATTAACGTGAGAAGTAACATTATTGGAGTGAACCAAGTCGGGCCCATCAAAAATCTATAATTCCTTTAGGTACTCCCGATATGACAGATCCAGATGCAGATTTATTGTATGCGTATATGTTAAATTAGGACTTTTTTAGCATCAATAGGAAGATCTTGAAACAGAAGGATTCGACATTATCTGGCTCAAAGTATGTTTCAAGATTTGTCCAAATTCATTTGCTGCATTAATTTTTGTAGATCACTGAGTAGCAAAACTTACAGAGAGCCTTTAGTTGACCTTTGAACCACTGTTTATACCTTACGGATCACCCCAACTCAGAAATATATTTTTTGGGCAACTTTAACGTTCACATTACGTAACAAAACGAATGAGAATAAATGCAAAGTTGAAGTTTAAAGACATATTCAAACAACTATAACTATGAATACTATATATTAAGAGATTGCTGCATTTGCTCCAATGCCACCCGATGCCACCCAAAGCTATAGGTTCATTCAGTACGGTGAAGAAAGCCCAAAAATTTAACATTAATCTTTAGAAATACACTGTACAAATCCTAAACGACGAAAACGGAATATGTAATTTAAAAATCATTAGAAATTGTTCTTGTTCTGAATTTGTAACATGGATTATTGATAGAGATGGTAAACGCTCTTACTTGGAGGAACATTTTGTTTTTGGACATAGATGTTCAGAAGTGAAAAGCTTTTTTCCGTGACCTGATTCGATGTATATTTAAATCTGACAGTCCGACAATTATAGAAAATAAATCGAATAGTGTCACTGAAAAAGATAGTTGTATTTGAGAAACTTTGCGTTCAAATACACAATTTTTATCTGAATTAGTTTTATTACCTTTTTTTGATAAAGATACTTTTTTGTACTTCTTCACCAAGAAAAATAGCATATGTAGTTCAAAGCGGTAGTGAAATGCCTATAGGATTCTTTCAAATGATATTTAGTGCTAATACTACTTTTCATTTTTAGTATGTATAGTGGGAGACGTAGTATATGGAATTGATGAGGCCGTGCCAGCAGACCAACCTTGCTTGAAATGCAAATGCCAACCGCCTGGAGTCCAATGTGAGACCATACAGTGTGTCAAAAAACCAGGATGCAAGGCCATACATAAACCAAATAAGTGTTGCCCTGACTACCAATGTGGTGAGTACAATAGCCTACTGTTTGTCTTTCATCAGCAGTTGCTTACAAGAAGATAATATTGGTTACAGTTTCTGAAAATCGTATGAACGTCTGAGATTGAATTCCAAATCAC
The DNA here is from genome assembly GCA_949316355.1 of Bruchidius siliquastri. Taxonomy (NCBI): domain Eukaryota; kingdom Metazoa; phylum Arthropoda; class Insecta; order Coleoptera; family Chrysomelidae; genus Bruchidius; species Bruchidius siliquastri. The sequence continues at coordinate 7,579,858 of OX438534.1, read as the reverse complement.
AGTGGCTGGTGAAATTTTAATTCAGCTTGGTTGGACGTGCTTCAAAAAAAGGTTTAATCCATGTAGGAGAAACCTTATTTGAGTTTTACTTTGTTTTAGATTTCCAAGTTGGATATTGTTTAATGGTGATTTGAATTAGAACGAATATATGCCGATATAAAAACATCTTTGGTCGCGATAGATCAATACAATCAATATTTCAAAATGGCCTCAATATTTCCACAAATGACAGATGATACATGAACAACAGAACTTTCCTTACTCTCTACTGATCCGAATGCAAGTTGTCCGGTCTTATACAGTGACCATCTTTATGTACGAGGGTCATGCTGAAAGTCTTTAGATATTCCTAATCTATACAAGTTTAAACAGGTTTGAGCACGCAGCTATTTTGTCTAAAGTTGTAAGTGCTTACACGCAAAAACAGCGTTTGAATCGTTCAGTAGTTGCCTTGCCACGGTCTAACCTACACCGAGATTGAGGTGTTTCTGAGGATTGGATCGGCCACGGTCCAAACAATCATTCATGATCAACTTCGCCTAAGAAAGTAGTGTTCCAAATGGACGCCATATTTGTTGAACAGCGAAGAAAAAGCAACAAGAGTTGATTGGGCTGAGTTTATGCTTGAAAAATTTGATAATGGGCACAGTAAAACCACTTTTAATATCGTAACCGGAGACGAAACATGGTTATATCATTATGATCCCGAAACTAAACAGCAGTCATTAGTTTGGTGCTTTCAAAGTGAGCAGCCTCCAACGAAAATTCGTCGTTCCAAGAGTGTTGGAAAGAAAATGGTCGTATCTTTTTTCTAAAAGTGGATACATCACAACGGTAGCCTTGGAAAATCAAAGGACAGTTACTTCTGAATGGTATATAATCAAATGTGTTCCTGTAGTCTTCCAAGATATATGCAAGAGCCGTCCAAAGACTGGTCTGCGGCGTATTCAATGGCATCATGACAACGCACCCGCCCACAGCGCCGCTAGAACAGGGTTCACACTGTTGCCTCACCCACCTTATTCTCCGGACCTAGCTCCGTGCAACTTCTTCTTATTCCCTGAGATGAAAGAAAAGTTACGAGGTTGCCATTTTTCCAATGATGAAGAGGCAATCGCTGCATTTGAGGAGGAAATTAGCAACCTCACAAGAATTTGACAAATGGTTTTACTGAATGCGTAAACGTATTGAGGTAGGGGGAGAATATATTAAAAAATCAGGATAAAGTTTATTTGAAAAACCTTGTAGTTTTTCTGTATCTAAAAACTTTCAGCATGACCCTAATACTCTAAATACGATATTTTGGCATCCCTGTAAAATAATGCTTTCAATAATTGAATTTAATCTTGTGGTATTATCTAGAACTTGATATTTTCTTTTACCTTCGAGTTAGTTTTCAATTTTAATTTCTGGTCTATCGTATGGTCGCGGGAAATTAATCTTTGCAAATCCGCGAATGATATTTAAAGCATTTCAAAAACACTTTTCCTACTCCAAGTATCAAAAACATTAAGATATTGAAATCGTCCTCCTATTTAGTTTGAATCGCATGCTGTACATCCGCATAGAGGTTTTTAACTACTGAGATCATTAGCAATTTCATACATTATAAGCCACATTTCAAGCTACAAAGATTTTTCAAATCTGTTCCTGGTCCTTTTAGAATGCGAGCACAATGGAAAGTTCTACGGAAATGGTGAAAAACTGGAAACGCCGCCAGGCGGAGAGTGCAGAGTATGCTATTGCAGAGGAGGAGAAGTCCAATGTGCTGAAGTATCATGTTATATCCGGAAGGACTGCGTAGGAAAAATAGTGCCTGGAACTTGCTGCCCTAAGTACGATCATTGCCCACCAATAGGTAAGTGGACAGCGACACAACTATTGTTAGCATAGAAAAGCTTGATTCTGCCGTGGAGGGCAAAAATATAATTACGGAATTACGGAAGGTTCCATGGTACAAAATATTTTATCTGTGTGTATCTATCTATGTACGACTATATCTATCGCAAAATTTATCTCTCCGTGAATAACACCACCAATCCCTTATGTTTTTGGCTTTGTTATAGTATGTATTAGTCGATTATTTTAGAAACTTGTTTGAAATTAAGAAAATATGATTTTTTGTTGGCTGTACTACCGACTGGTGTTATTATGCGAAACAGTTCGATCGCACGTTTGCCATGATAGAGAATTCAGTTTTGCAAGAATAAGTTTTCTATCTCTGTGTTGAAATCGAATTTCTGGCATTTTTGAGTCCATGCTGATGATAGTGAGTGCAGTGCCTCTTTGGAAGTTTATTGTCGAATTGGCAGCGAAAACCTGTCCCAAGGTTTCAGCATTTTCTTTTGGGTGGCTGGTAAAAAGTTCCGGCTAACGGTGTTGGCTACAGACCAAAATTTGGACGAGTAAGGACATGAGAGGAGTCTACTTTCTAATTTTTGTTTGTGCTCCTATTTGCTGTTATCTATAAGCCGCTTACAGTAGCTGCTGGCATCGATGAAACTGCGGTGACTTTTGAACGTCGAATTTGTCCTCCGTTCCCTGTAACGTTGGTTTTCTGCTGTAACTCTCTGCAGCTTCGGTTAATCCAATGTTTTTGGAGGGGCGTTTATCAACGTGAGGTGTGTAGGTTTCCATACGTGACGTTAACACTGTTATGCCTGACCACAAGTTGATGGATCTCTGGACGTGAAAGAGACATCGTTCCATGGAAAGGACTGGTAATAGTTTCTAAGATCATTCTACTTTGCTGATTATTAGTGGATCTTTAGTATGCTATTGATCTAGTTATGGCAGTCTACAGAGTGCTTAAATGGTATTGTGATCGAATGTTCCTAGTGAAGCGTAGATATTCACTGAATACATGGCTGTGGGGTACAGGTCTAGCAAATCAGTAGTCTTCATGGTTGTCGAGGACGCTAGCTGATAGCGAAGCCTACAGGTTCGTGTCCCTACTCATCCGTTTTGTTAGAATATTTTAGCCATTACGTATTGTGAAAGTTGGTGTGAAGTATTTGTAAGCTACAGTGGCTGAAATGTTCACGAAAAGCTCTCTGTAATTTTTGTTGCTCGGTAGTCAGTAAATGCAGCAAATGAATTTAAATTTTTTCAAATATACTTTGATCTGCATAATGTCGAATTCTTCAACGTCTTTCTCTCGATGACAAGAGATTCCTGATGTAACATACACGTATCTTCTAAATCTACGCATGATCTGAGTGTATAAGTCATATCGCAAATATTTGGACCAATTGTCAATTGCTAACGAATTTGGGTTTGTGATAATGCCAGAATATGTGATTTTTCTATCTGCAGATATTGATGGATAGACTTTATGTTTGAGGCCAGACCACAAACAATCGCAAAGTCGACCCTGAATATGTTCCCTTGGCCTTGTGCCCTGTCATCCGAGTGAAGTTGACTGCCGAGTGCTACCATTGTTGTTAGCCTGTTCAGAAGCTTCAGCTCATTCTGATAAACGAGGGACACCTTGCCCCTAGAGATCTGAACGATCTGGTAACTTCATTATTTTTGTTACATGCATCACCTCAGCAAAATCCGGTACATCGGTCTAGCTACGGAACGTGAGGCCAATTGGCGTCGCCAATATTCCGACGTAGTGATTGCACCGGATAAGTAAGTGACTGTTCATCACCCCTTAAGGTTCTCCTGCATTGGAGGCAGATGGGCTCCCTTACCCAATCCTAGGGTTAGTTGGGATACGTCGGTGGCTGTACCGACTACTATATATATAATATAATTACTTGCTTTGATTAATTTGATTAATTGAGTAGTTTCAAGCATCTGCGTGCGTGAATCCAAAAATATTTCTACTAATTCAGTCACCTTTTTTATTACAGACTCCATGCTGAGCACGCCAACCCAAACAACACAAAATCCCCAAGAAGCCTGGTCTATTATCCCTCTCAACTCCACTGAAATAATAAGAGACTTCACTTCGGACAACTTGCAGAACGAGAACCATATCCCAGACACGAACTACTTTGAAGGCACGATAACTACGACTGCTTATGAAAAAGTCGAAGAAAAACCGAAAATCACCATCCAGGAGATCATACCTGAGAGAAAAGAGATACCGGTCACGGCGCCTCCTAAACTGGAGAAGAAACATCATGGCACTTTATTGATAGAAGAGTCTTATGGATCTAATGATCTAGTCACGGATCCTGATACTGACTTCAGTGAAATATCAGAGACGTATCAACATCCACCTCCAGTTTTAAAAATCGGGGACAAATTTCTTTTCCTAAAAAAGGGAGAATTCGTTCATGAGAACGATACCAGTACTCCAGGTTCTGTTATAACCATCATTGGTGCTGAAGGTTTACAAAGAGGCTTCGAAGAAAGTGCCGAAGTGCATGATGTGAAGTCAAATTCTTCTGAAATCTTTGATGGAGCTGAAAACGTCACAGCAACTGAACAGTTGCGGACTGAGGAGAGTGTCTTGAATACAGCTGCATCCACGCACATTTTATCTTTGGTAAAGAAAAAAAATCAACCTAAGTCTACCCTAACACCGGAGACTGTGCTCACAACAACAGAAGGCGCTAAATATTTTATTAGTAATACAACAGGAGGTGTTGAAGCTATAACACATTCTTTCGATGAGGTTACTATAAGGGAATCCAAAGAAGCTACCACAGACAAAGTATCAGGGTCTATATCATCGCACACAAAGCACTATGAGCCAATAACAGATCAGAACCCAGCTTATCCACCTCTTCCTGAGATTCTCAGTCCAAACATGGATGACATTACATCGCAAAGATTTGATGTTGAAGCCAACGAAACACCTGTGATGAAAACTACGGTCATTACTAGCGATCAAACTGCGGTTAAAGCCTTGATAGCTACTACAAGTGCACCTGGAGATACTACGACATCGGTGAATAGTGATGGCTTGAAAAATACCACGACTGCCACAAAAATTCTACATGAAGTTCTTGACATAAGGAACAACATTTCTGTACCGGAGAATGCTACAAATAGCGAATGGCTGAAAATAAATCCCGATACACTCATTAATTTTAGAGCTGCTTTACCAGATGAAATTTTGAATCTACCTGACAACACTACAGAAGATGAAAGTATTACAATGAAGTTTGAAGATGAGGCAACCTCAACTATATTATCTTCTGAGGATTCTAGATTTGAAATTACTGAAGTAGTAACACAAATGGTAATGACATCAACCAAGTCCAGCAAGACTGCTGAGTCTCTAGAAGATTATAAAACTGACAGCGATGAAAAAGTAACTCCAAAAGATAGCCACGCGTCTCTCTTATCAAATGAAAACGCCAGCATAGAGCTCAGGAAGGATGAAGAGGCAGATGACATGGTTGGAATCAAAGAGAGGAGTAATGACGTGAGCTTAGAGAAGGATCCAAGCAAAGAGGTAAAATTTATAGATCGTATTGATGAGACTAGAAAGAATGAGAGTACCACAAAGGCTATGGATGTTGAAATAATTGACACCACCACTTTGTACAAACCTAAACCTGTGGAAAAACTTATAGACCTTCCTATGAAGATTATTAAGAGAGAAAGCTCTAACGATGACTCCGATGAGGTCTTCAAAAACCTAGACAAAGAGTTGAGCGATGAACAAACAGATCGCAGTGTTAGTAGCGACGAAGAACAGAAAGAATCGGATGCCATATTCCAGGAACTCTTAGAAGAGTCGAGTACTTCGAAAACATCGCAAAGTAGGGAAACTGATACCCTGACTAGGGTAACGAATGCTCTAGCTCAATTCTCTTTGAGAGGAAGGGACCCAGATACCAATATTTTAGGAATTTTGTCGAATTTTTTCAGTTCACAGAATAATCAATAAGCGAATTCTAGTGTTATTAGGTAGTTTCTATTGGTGTGAACTTTGAAATGATGCCGTCTGAACGAGAAACATGTCCAGAAAACTTTTTTCGATGGTGCTGATAGCTGGAATTTCTATTTTATGAGTATCCCTTGCTATTGGTGTCTATTGTGATATTTGCATTTAAGGATGTGTTTTAAAAATATGTTAGTGAGATTTTTTCATAGCTGTCATAGTTATTTTGAGTATTATGAATATGTGTGAAAAGTTTCCGGGGAAATGGCTACACTAAGAGATAAATGAGTAACTTATTATTTCAAATAAAATTGCATTAGAAATAATTAGAAATATTTTATATAAAATTGACATACGTCCAATAAAACAACAAAACTCAAGATATGATCTCCGGAAATATTAGACAAAAATGTATTTTCCTCGAATACCCTCTCTTAGCTGTAGCAACTCTTCCGCAGATGTTTGGCAACAAAACACAATCGTTCACAAAAACTTGTTTAGAAACAGTAAAAAAATTATTAAAACGTGAATTAATAGTTCAGGTGCGATGTGAAATAATAGTTAATCACAGTGAAACAAAAAGGTTCTTGTTGAAATTGTTCTAAACATTTCTAAACTCTCTGTGTTATTCCCATGATTATGTCGTCAAAAGTACATGTATTTCAGCGACCATTTTAAATTCATTCGTCGGGCTGCCTATTTCAAAAAAATATATTGACTGAGGTTTTCAGTGTGATTTTTTGCCAATATTATTTTATGACGGTCTATTATCTTTTTATTACTCGTGTAAAACTAGTCTATGATCGAATCATCGTCTAATCGATCAATGATTATCATTTCTGTGCTCCAATTCTGTTTATAAATCTAGGTATTAAGTAGAAAATTGTAGTAAGTAGGAGAAAATCTGGAATGCATATCTTCACAGCTTATTGTGTTTTAGGTAAAGCATTGTAGTATACATTATATTTGTGTTTCATATGGAAATTCCGTAAACTTGGAAAATGAGGAAGAATTTGTAAATGATTACTTTCAGGAGATACATAGTTGATTAAATTGTATATTATTAAACAAGTAATTCCAATACATACTGTTGTACGTATATGCATATTGATTTTCACCCTATTGATGACATTACAGATTGAATTATTAGTTTGGTTTGGCCAGAATCCATCTGCTGCAATGATTATGTGAAGTTTTATATTTTTATATTTATATGAGGTGATATAACTTTAATGTAGTTCAGATTTTTTCATGCTCTGTTTACAATATGTAAGTATTATTAATATAATTACTAGGACTTATGATTTATTTATTTATTGCGATATTGATACATTCTGGATAAAAATTAGCATCTATTAAATTTTATTTAATCTTTGATGCTAGTTGACAGCTTGTGACTATTATATTTAACTAAATACACGTTTTTATCAAATGAAATATTGCGTTTATGTAATCAATCAGTGGTTTAACATTTTTGAAGAAAAAATCACAAATGAAACAAACATACTGGGGAGACCATTTTAATAAAACAATATGATAGATGGTCTGAAAGGCCTCCTCAAGATCCTGTACGTGAATTATTTTAAAAAATTGAAGTAGAGACTGATTGGGTCCATCATCAGACTCAAGTGAGTGACCATCGTGCACACATAAGGTAATAAGGATGTAAGGGAAAAAATACCATAATCAACCGAAACAATTTTAGCTACAAGGAAGCCTAACATCGCCAATGAGGCTTGCAATAGTTATTTGCTATGGCACATAAGGGAAAACTTCACAAAAGAATGGAGTCAATTTTTATACTTCAATCACAGTGATTGATGTTGTATTTCTTGTTCTGCACTTTTTGCGAGACTGTCTTCGAGTGATATTCTTCATATTAATATCTGGTAATGTTGATCATGTTAAGAGAATATTTGAATTTGCGTATTGGCTTAAGCTTACTATAATTTCTACCACTACCAAATCCCTGAAAATGCTTTTGATTGTAAAAAAATAAATAAGTATTGTAGAACTAAAATGGATTGAATGCAGGTACTAGGATGATTATCATAGTACCTACTCAAAATTTGGTTGTAGCATGGTCTAATTTATATCATCTGGACATAACAATTACAAAACTGAAATGGCTTCTTCGCGCGAATTTGATTCTGGTACTCATTGGATAGTATCTACACTGGATTTTTTTAAATTTTTTATCATTAAATAGGAGAAAATTGACTCTGAAGTGCGAAATCTTGGGTAGGTGACTTCAGCTTTTCAAATCCATACCCACAGCAATCAAATTTCTGATTTCGTGTGGTGCGACATTCTGTTACGCTGATGGACCCCATCCGTTGATGGTGATCATTTATATAAATATGTAAGGTATTTCAAACTAATAACCAACATTTATCATACACTGGTACATTTTATTCAATATTATGAAATTGTTTTCAGTATTGCTATTTTGAAAGGAAGTATAGATACCTGAAAATGGTTTTAGATGATATATGAACATTTTGCGTTTTATCACTGAATTAACATGTAACATAATTATTGAGAATATTCAGGAAGTAGCTCAAACAAAAAAATTTATAGTGCCAAAGAGCAAATCAAAAACTTTACATGGGTTTTTCTCTCTAATCATAGCTTGATCGAATTCACCAAATTTAAAAAAATATATATTGGACAATTGAGTTTAATGAGTCTTTATATGTGTCCACTCCCCACTATACATGTGATCTGCTCCACTTCTCATGACATATGGCAGTATGTTGCTATCAGCCTCTTTACATTAACTCGCAAAACATAATTGAAGGCATTCGTGTTTAGTGTACCTATGTGAAAATTGTCCTTATGGCTTTAAGGAAACAATTTAAATAGAAACAATATGAATAAAAATGATGTATTTTATATGAAGCTGTACATGGTTTATTAAAGTTCTTCAGGCAAAGAGGCAATCTATTTAAAACCTTTCGCACTACTTTCATGAGGAAATTTGTTAAGACTCCTTCAATAGTAATACTATAAACAATAACAATCATAGTGAATGAAAATCACTTATTCTTGTCGGCCTGCTTACAGTAATATTTTGTTCCTCTATAGTTATAGTGTAGTGCATAAAGCAAATTTTTAACTGTTATAACATAATGACACTAAATTGCTACCAAATAGAAAGTTAAACAGGTTTTGAATACTCCAGCGCAGTAACGAAGGACCAATAAGTTATTATTCGTTGTCATATGTTTTTCAGAACAAAGGTTTACCAAAAAGGCAGCTTTGCATTTGAGGTTGTACTGATAAATTGAGATTCAGCCCTATACGTATCACAATGTTTCTGTTACCACTGATTTTCAGATTGACATATGTATACACAGAGCTATTTTCGATGTAAAATCTAGCCTATATAGGTCATACATGGTGTATAACGGCTGAGAATAACAAAAATTAAGTTTAGTATATCGTAAGTTTGATTTCGAACTTCCATTGTCTATAAAATTTTTAGTATCACGACGTTTCGATTGATGTGCTATCTTCAATCGTCTTCAGTTCAGTCTTCAGTTCACCTGAAGACGATTGAAGATAGCACATCAATCGAAACGTCGTGATACTCAAAATTTTATAGACAATGGAAGTCCGAAATCAAACTTTTGATAAATCCACCTTGTCTACATGTTTCAAACAACAGTTAGTATATCGTTTTAATACAAAAGAAATGCGGGTGCAAAGTATTCCAACTTTGATAATCGAATCATTTCACCAAGAACACCCACAGCTAGGGTGGTGAAGAGGATATGTGATCCCTCAAGGCGTATAGTGCAGGCCACTACAGGCAATATGATATCTTGCCTGTGGATGGCATAAAAATGTTCCGATTAATATAAAAGGAAAGAAGTACCAGTAGCCCGGTTTGCTTAATATGATATTTTGATTTTGAAAAAAATGTACAGAAATCGATGCTTTCTTAAGAGCAAGCAGTTTTTTCAACAGAAAAATGTACACACAGCATGGCTCTCTGTCTCGACCTTCTCGCTTCTCGTCGGGACTGCACAGAAAATGCATGAGTCATAAGTGTAGATTGTAGACGCTCTTACTTGGTGCAACTCTTCCATCATGCAGATAAAAAGATTGACACACAGTTTCACAAATAAAACTATTTTTCTTTCAGTGACGCGTTTCGATTTATATTTAAATCATCATCGGAGTGTCAGATTTGACTGTTAACAAAGTATACCTAGATTACTTGCTAACTAGCTAACTAGATCCCATCATGTATACAAAACTAGAGCTCTTAAATGTAGCATACTATTTATCCAGTCTAGCTATTTTTCTATTAAATTATTTTTTCCTATCTTATGTCTGTCTTAGGGGAGATATTTTTTTGGCGACTGCATTTGCACTAGTGTTAAGGGAAACCCCTACAAAACGTTAACTCAAGATAGAATGTATTTAGAAGAATGAAATAGCTCAAGGAATAAAATATCATAAAACGACATTTTGAGGCAATACGAGTACCTACTTAAAATTTATGTATAAACTTTTGAGGTTAACTGTACAGAAAACTTTTTAAAATCAATAAGTCGCTATGTATAATCTATTTGTAGTAGCTATAAATTATAGACCATTAGTGTCAAGCTAAATTCAAAATTAAATAGGAAAGCATCGACTAGACAATAATAATACATTCAATTATGTGAGAGAAATATATAATGAGTATGAGTGAAAGGAGGCAGAAAATCGTCCATCTATATTATTGTTATATAATCAAGATACACATTAGGTGCATTGAAATTAACGCAAGCTATTACCGACTAGCGTCCAACATAATCTAGAAGTTCACTGGTAAACTAATTCACATGGGATCGGCATATACCGTGGGAACATAATAGAGCAAAATTTATGATCATCACTGTAAACCGTTTGAATGGGTTCAGGTTGAATTCTTCCAGTAGCTGTCGAAAATATCAAATCAAATAAACTGAACGAATAGTTTACTGTATGTGGAAGAAATACTGAATTGTGGTTTATTGAATGTGCCTATTATTAGAAACCCGTCATAAAACTCAATGTTTAATAACGGAATATGGACAATATCCAGAGAAAATTCCATTTCATTGAATTAGAAAAACCATTAAAATAGGAATTGGTAGATGTTGTTGACATTAGAACTGATGGAGTAATGAAGGATATAAATTTATTAATTCCAACTATTGGAGGAAAAATAACACTAAGACCAATTACAATAAAGCATCCTGGAAGGCAGAGGTGTGAAGGAAAGCGTATCGCTAGAAACCTACACGTCAGGCGAAAATATTTGCCATCCTGATAATGGCATATTCAGCGGAAGTACAACAGTGCACGGAGCAGGACATCTATATATGCTCCGATAGTCAGGCAGCTTTGAGAGCGGTAGCATCAGTTAGGATCAGATCACCACTGGTTCAGGAATGTAGTGCCGCCCTCCAATGCTTAGCCCAATCCAAGAACGTGTGGGTCCCTGGTCACAGCGGGGTACCAGGTAACGAGAAAGCAGACTGCCTGGCGAGGATAGGAGCAAAAGGCGCATACGATGCCCGTGAACCCTTGCTGGGCATTAGCAGAGGCCAGGTTAGTGATGTCCTGGATGCCTGGGCATATAACGAACTTGCGAAAGCATGGCTGGAGAGTGAAGACTGCAGGCAGTCCAAGAGGTTCATAACAGGCCCTAACAAACGTAGGGAGATATGGCTACTGAACCGGAAGAGGGATTCACCACTTGTTAGTGGAGATCCTCACAGGTCACTGCAAATTGAACAGGCACATGACACTCATTGGAGTGACCTTTATCAAAAGGTTTGGAAGGTTCGACACTAGGGAGTTACCAGGTCTGTCATAGTTTCAGTGATGGTCTTCGGGGTCGTCAAAAAGGGCCAAAGGTGGCCTACTTGCCAGGCTTTGTCTCCCCATTACTACTACTACTACTACTACTACTACTACTACTACTATATACATCATGACACTCTCTAGAATTCTGGTTATTAAAAAAGCAAATCTTCGCATGTGTACGTCTCATTTTTTTATTACAGTATCGCATTTGTGTGGAATGATCCTAGAATATTTTACCAAATTAATATTTAGTAGGTATATAAGCGGCATATTGGTGAAATATTTTACAGAGTCGAGTCGTATTCTTCAAATAACAAGTTTGTTATTCGAATATATATTGCGTAACTTGTATACTAATGTGGTTACTCCATAAAACGTTGAGGTTTTAAGAAACACCTGCATTCAGCATAGTATTTCGGCTATACCTATAATTTTAAGTTTATCAGACCTACTAGACCAGACATATTATATTTACAGAGTAAATAAAGGGATAGAAAGATTTATCTCCTGATTAGACGAAATTTTATTTTTTATTAAATTTTTCATTCATAATAAATATATTTGGAATTTTTTCATACAATGTATCATGAACAATTCTTTCAGTCCCGTTACTTTTCAAATACTACGATTCGTTTATTCTACATAAATGTCAAAACGGTTTCTAGTTGTGTTATTGTGAAAGCTGCAACAGCACGCAACTACTCAAGTCACTTTTGCTTCGAAATGTCATAGATACATATAATCAGATACTGTAAAATTTAGTATTCAATTTTATCAAACTAACATCTCTACTAATGTATACATAAATATGGCACTACCTAACAAGATTCGCATGCTACAAGAGACATGTGGCAGTCCTTTGAGTTAATGCCATCATATGTTTTTTTAAATAGGAAGATATCAAATTAGTTCTCCGTGTAACACCGTTAGTTTTTATGTTAATAACCTTTGGCAAATCGCACTTTGCGAATATCACAGATGATCTACTAAATGTATGAAGAATGTTTCCTAAATTTCGCTATTTTTGGTCATACATCATGGAATCGGTCGCCTGTTTATGAGTTATAGGCTTCTAATCTATAAACCTGGTCTGATCAAAGAGTTTGAAGTCAACCGTACTGCAGGAAAGATTGTAATAATCTTTTTTTCATAAAAAAAATGTAGTGATTGAGTATCTGGAAAAAGTGTAGCAGTTACTGAGATGATTTGTTGGAGTGGAAACAAAATATGGGAAACGTTCTACGTTGCTTCACGATATGTACCTATGTTCACACCGACGATCTTCTCACTTTCCAATTGTCAAAAAACCTTTTCCTTGTGAATTCGATGCTGGGAATATGATTAATTAAATTTGTTTTTCAAACTTTTATTGGAAAGCAAGGCTAATTAAAAAGGCATGAACATATAGGCAATACAAATACCATCCCTCGTACATACATACAAAACTAAGTATTATATTACCTATCATATTAACTGTGCAATAAGTCTATGCGAAGAATATTCTTAAAATCCTAACCCAAAATATTTAGGGGAGCTAAACCAATTTATAAATGACACACACATTACATATTACATGTTCATCATTCTAATTTATTGAGTAATAATGAAAACGTACTCACGGATGGTAACACCAAAAGTGCAACTACAATGTTGCCAATCTTACAATTATCTACGGCAGTTTTTGTATGTTACTTAGTACGTCAAACTCAAATTCGATTTCTTCAAGAATGAATGTAGAAGTGGAGCAAACCCTCACCGAGGGGCATCGCATGAGTATGAACCTCCCGATATCAAAAAAGAAGTAAATGATATTGATGTAATCCATTACCTGACGTTATCTTACCCTTCTATCATGTTTTTACTGTGTTCAAATTTCAACAAACCCCTCTCCCCCCGATCCCTCTATAAAAACCTTACACGCTTCGACTGTAGTAATACTGCATTTAAGAAGACCCAAGGCAGCATTAACCGAGTTGTTTTTTGGATTCTGAAACGATGAATCACTGTTAAAATCTGTAACCCTATAATAATACTTATAAAGATTCAGCTAGGCCAAAGTAAATACCAAATGCATTGCTCAACTTATTTTGGGTCCTGAAAGAAACTTTGTTTAAACTGTCATCCCTATCATTATAGTTGGTGGAGATTCAGAACTTCCAAAGTCAACAACAACCGAGTGGCACAGCTTGGTTTGTAATCTGATTGAATCCCTGTTGAGTTTTTTAGCACCTGGTTCAACATATGTTAAGTTTTATTCACACACGATTCAGCTTTTTTGAGCATTGCATGTCATTGTTAAATTTTAAACAGACTACTCGCTTGATATTTTTCCCAGCGTATTACAAAAGCTTTTAACTACACGAGATTAAAACGTCCACTTCCAAAAGCTTTCACTACGTGTTGTACATATTTGTTAAGACCATGCAAAAAAATCCACAGCTTCATTCTTAATATATTTATCAGTTTGTTTCATGGGAGCGAGAAATTTGGCAATAACGCAATTGAACCTAAAAAGAAAGTAGATATCGGTACCAAACGAGTCATAGTAAGTAAAGGCGCGTTGATGGTTTTTCTAGAGAGCAATTGAAGATGTAGAAATCTTCTGCAATACCGTACATCGAGAATTTAAATGACTGTATTAGTTTGGTTCGATTTTTTTATTTGTTTTTGCAAAATTTAGATCATGAGACACTGACACAATCAAAATATAACAATATATTAGGCAAAGCTATTTATGACAGAATAAGTTTTTTATTACAGATCTTCATGCAAAATATAAAGAATTATTGTGAACAATAGAGTATCATAACCGGAATCACTACTAAGGATAAAAAATGGAAAGAACAAATTGTTATGATGATGTAATCTTTAGAATCCAAGGGTAGTGCCAAGAAGTTAAATTGTTTTGAAACTTTATTCTTGAATTCCTAACTAGTTAAAGGCCTACAAAATATTCATCATATTGATTAATTTAATTCTTCCAATAACACAAAAATTATGAAACACCATAAATTTATTTATTTTACCATTTCAAGTACATAACCATTATTGGCTATTAAAAATCTTCAAAAGAGCAGCGAGAAAACGTTTTGAAATTATTACAATGTTGCTGATTATTATTGTAATTGTACGCATAATCAATTTGTGAACATCATATGAGTGACCAAGATGGGACGTGGCATTTACCCTCATGCAGTAGCCCCATGTAGTGAATCACAATGATTAAAATACGCAAGCAGTTTTAGAATCGCATGCGGTACTCCATATAAGCAGGTTGAATTCAGTGTAATCATAAAACTATTTAGTTAACAAATCCAGTGAAGTGTCTCAATACATCAGACCTGCTATAAACATGCATGTTTTGTGTTTAGCCTAGACTCGTCAGTATAGCCTGGCGGTCTAAGTGTAGAGATCAAATCTGTTGCCACTTCAAGGCCAACGGGTGTTAGGACCGTTGGCTTCGTAAAATGTCAATGGGCGTCTCCATAGAGGGCGATACTTAGATGAGATGAAATCCAGTAAACATTAGAAGCTCGTGTACTGACCAAGAGGTGGCTGAGTACCGCTGCATTGGGTTTGGAGGTTTGGGTTGTTATGGCCATACAAAATTTATTACGTGGAATATTTAAAAATATGTGATCGTAAAAAGTCCTCCTTTGAAAGTTTAGAAGGCAGGGTAGATCTACTGAAGACTAGAGCAACGCGCAAAGTCGAACAAATAAGAATTAGGATTTCCCTATATTCAAAATCTCTGTGAATAAACTATTAATTTTTGTTCGTCACACAGTCGTTTTTGTCAATAATTCTAGGTGTAGACGAGAAATGTTCTTGAGAGAAGAAAAAACTTATTATTTCCAGTGGTTTTTATTAAGTGCATTTATCGATCCCGTAGGGGAGAGCCACGTCAGATAATGCTATACGCTGGGTGTGAAGTGTTTGACTGGAACATTGTAATTTTTTATATACGATTCGCTGGCATTATGTATATTATACCAGGATTGTTCAGTACAACAGGTAACGAAACATTTCATTCGGTTACATAGTGAAATAGAACGTTTTGAGTGTCACCATTTCATTTCTTAACCTGTGATTTAAACAACTTGTTGACTGATTTTAATTTTAATATTTTATTGACTATTATGCAATAATAAACAAAAGAAATATTTTTTTGTATAGATAGATTCATACATGAAAAGTTCAAATATAGGACGAAATGCAGTCCTCGCCGACTAGTATTGATGTATTTTTTGCTTTGTGTAACATTATAATCAGGAAGAACTGATATTTTTGAATTTTGAAATAAATCTATGTGGTATACTTCATATCTTTTAGTTTTCCAGCTTTTGTCGTTCCCTAAACAATACCTTCTGTGGACCCATTTCACTCGCAGTATATGTATGGGGAATTCAAATCAATATTTTATCATATATAGAGGCTCAAAACGTAGCGACAGGCTTACTGAAATAGGTGACAGATTTTTGTAATTTGGGTGCCATCAAATGTAAAATAACTGTATTGCCCCAAATTCTTATTTTTTGTCATTATAATACCTTTCCATAAAATATATGTTTGTTACAATACATACATATTAAGAAGTTGTACAAATTATATTATTAGGCAATTTATTAGAAATATTTGTACTATTTCAGGATTGAGTATATCAGCAACAATACGAGTACAGTATGTTTTGATTTTAAGAAGTGATTCAGCACAACATAAAAGTCCGTCATTGCATATATCAAGAAACTTCGTATTGAGTTATCATCATATTTTGAACTTTCAAGCTGCTTTGATAACGTAAGAAGCAAAAAGTGAATCTACTTTGCTCCATACTCTTTACAATAATTGATGCTTTTTTTGGTAAATTTATTAAATGGCAGGTAACTTCATACATCATTTTATCACTGGACAATTCAACATTTAAACAGCAACCATTAACATTGGAGATTTCTCTCGGAGACGTCCCAGACAGTGAAAATGCCATCTGGGTCGACAGACGTGAGAACAATCGGCAACCGAAAGTGGTTTAAAGTCACGAATTAAAAATGAAAGTGAAATAACAGGAAGTACTGACGACATCGTTTACTGTCCATATATTGAAAAAGTTGCATGCGTTTTCGTAAGTATTTTGTTAGACATGAATAACAATTGCAGATAGTGCAAAATAATTCTTCTAAAGATTATCCGTAAACCAGGGTAATTTTTTTGGTGAAGTAATTTGAGCAAACATTTTTAAAAAAAGTAGCAACGTTTTTACTTATTGTACGAGTATTTAAGTTCGTGTCCAATTTTTTACAACAAATGACACCAAATAACACTGTATCTCAAGGAAGCTTGTCATCATATACGATTCTGTAGCTGGTGTTACTGGTATAAAGATGAAAAAGGTCTTAGCAATTTGTTCCACTAAAGAATTCAAGCATCCAGAATGAAGTATGTACTTTTGCGCGTTGTCGCGTTGTACAACAAATCCTAACGATTGTAATAAGTCTTTATCATAATTTAAGTAGACAATTGAACTATGCAAAAATTTTGTTAGAATACTTCCTTATTTTGCTGAGCAAATTTGAAAGTATCTTACAAAAACCTCATGCAATACATTATTTTATGGTATCTCAATAATATTTCTATCAGTTTGAATGAAAAAAAAAGGTGATTGAAGACTATTTTATTATATATGAAGGATACTTATATAAACCTTTCTCAAATGCAGAAAACCTATGGGTTCCCCATATGCTTTTAAAAAGTATAAATTTCTATTAACGTTGACCTTAAAACCCTGTAATTTCTAACCATTGGTTAGCCTATTCCGCAACACAAAAGTTATCCAAAATAATCACGTTTGAAAGAGACTGGTTCGAGGTGTTGAAAGTTCGACTTGTTGCTCTTCTCCAGAGCAGTATTCCAGAGATGGCGAGGTATGAGCTTTTTATAATAGCAGCAGCTGTCCTAACAAATACAATTTTTTGGAGCGAAACAGATCCCCCAGCCTCTGGGATGCCGACATAGCAAGACCGGAAATATGATTGAGCCAGGCTTCATGCAGGAAGCAAGGTGACTGTCATCTTGGAAGCTCGATTGTATTAGATATTCGTTGATGTATTCAAGGTGACAGCTTATTTCCAATAGGTAGAACTGTGAAATTTCGCAAAAATACTCACAATAAGTAAACCTACCCTGTAACCTTAGGATAATAATTTTCCCTCTTGTGGATGAGAGTTTGCTTGAGCGATAATTCCATATAAAACTGCCTCTGACTATAGTATCCATAGGTAGACATCTTGCGTACGTAGGTCACGCTGAAAGTTTTTAGATACAGAAAAACTACAAGGTTTTTTCAAAAAACTTTATTGTGTTGTTTCAACATATTTTCCCCCTACCTCAATACATTTACGCATTCGGTAAAACCACTTGTCAAATTCTTGTGACCAACGTTCTTTTGAAAGGTTTGTAATTTCCTCCTCAAATGCAACGATTGCCTCTTCAACGGTGGAAAAATGGCGACATCGTAACTTTCTTTGATCTTAGGGAATAAGAAGAAGTTTGACACCCTGTTTAGCAAAAAAAATCGAGTGTCCTAGCGCCGCTGTGGGCGGGTGCGTTGTCATGGTGACCCCCCCCCCCCTCCCGTGCAGACCAGATATTTGGTCGTACAACATTCAGAAGTAATAATCTTTTCATCTGCTGGTTTAAATTAGTTCTCTATATACTCGACAGAGAATAAAATCGTATGACTGGTCATTTTCCAGGCTAATATCAACGACATGAACCACCGTGAGATTCACAGAATAAGTTTGATAACTCATATTAGTCAGGCTTAAATTATCAACCTGAAATTAGATAAAGTAATATATAAAAATGATTCTCGCAAACTAGTCATTTCACATACTCCGCATCATCTCCTCTCTCATGTACAAACAGCGCCAGCATTCGTTTCTAGTGTATGAACACGGCTTATTCTTCAACAAATTCATCTGCCTGTGCTACTTTCTAATAACCTTAATTTTTAACACAATCGTGCATACACAACGTATGTACAAGTAGTACTATAAACGTAAATGTCACAAAAGTAAACAAACGATGGTTTGGTAATATCGTTTTAGTGCTGCAGATGACATAATACCCATAATGCGTCTAAAATATGAAGGATATGCTGATGACTTCGTAAAGGTCACATGCTATCGTTACACATAATTGATAAAATTGTATTCTTCATACCTGAAATATAATGCATATCGATCAATCCTTGACTCTGCTAAAACTAAAGCATTGAGGAAAATGTTTTAGTTTTAGTATCGCTGTAGGGAAGAAATATTGCTCTAAATATTTACAAATAAAGTTCACCAACTCTCGAAGCAATACTTTTAATACAAGAATCTCTGTACTTAAAAAAGTTGTATTCATCATTATTCAATATCGAACATATAAAAATATACATAATAGTCACAGTTATGGTTTTTAATGGGAAGCACATGCAGTAAGCGAAAAATATAATTCATCAGAGAGGCAGCCACAGGATGACTTTGAGGAGTTAAATTACACAATATCTCTCGTAATTATTTATTATCCTTGCTGCGCTCTGACGTAGTAGTTGTAGCAGAGTAGACAGACAGAAAGACGGACAGACATACATACATACGGACAGACGAACAGACGGGCAAACAGATAGACGGACTGACATTGAAATGCACGTCTTTAGAGCATGAGTCGGTTAAAATGCTCGATGGAACAAGAGTCCATGTAGTGGAATATTATGAAAGTATAATAACACATTCTGTATCAGAATTCATATGTCACCTTCGTGAACATTTTATGTCCATCAATATAAAAAAAATCGTAGAGCTTAGTAATGTCAACCAGAAAAGGAAATTTTTGTTTAAATGGCTTGCATGCTTGTTCCAGACCAAACAAGATGTTTACTATCGTTATGTTCAAAGTTCAGGAGTGAAAAATAGACTTGTCTACCAATAATTACAAACGTTCTGGGTCTATTGTTATTTATTTCCATGTTACAGATGCAATAAAAAATAGACTGAATTTACGTAAATATCCTGCTTTAGAATTCTTTCTTCATTATAAGAAGTGATACAGAAATTTGAATTGATAATATGGAATTTTATTAGAAGATTTTGCAAAATCGATTCATTGATTTCTGATTCAAATTTTCAAGAAATTTGTACCCGGGTACGGTTAAAATTGAGCGTACCTACTCAGAACCGGAGCAAATTCTCCAAAGACTTCCGAACAAGTAGTATACGATTATTCCATGGAACACGTCCAATGCTCCTAATCTGGCCTGTTGGTTCTAGGATAGTGCTATGATTTTTATTTATTATTTATTCATTTTTTCCCAAACTTCCCATTATACTGATGGCTACATTTATTCTGCACGGTAGACGCACCTTATTTTAAACCAAGGGATACCCACCTCGAAATCACACTAGGAATTCTCCTGATTGTTCAGTGGTCTACGAGTATTTATTATCTGTACTCACTAGTTTCAAGCCCAAGAAACGAATTATTTAGTCAACAAAACAATCAAGATTGAGAGCATATTAGGGATTTAAGATATAAAGTTCAATTATTTCATCCTCTTTGTGTCTTTAGATCCTTCAGAATGAAGTCAAATGTAGTTCAATGTGCAGAAGATTCAATCAATATGGACTGTAAAAAAAATTGAGATTTAGTAACACTTGAGCTTGAAGATGCCTTTGAAGCAGCTAAACGTACCCCACACAACACTGATTTATCCAGAAAATTGTATATAAAAGTACGCTTGTGACAATACAATGTTTCTTGATCTGAGAGGTTGTAAAGTAGATTTCCATTAGAATGATCCGAAGAAGTATCTCCATCCTCCTTGTACAGCCAACGAGGTCAATTCGGGGAACCCACTCTGCCCCCCGCAATCCAACGTTATATATAAAACTTCGACGAGTCGGCCCGGAACTACAAAACAAATCTCTCGGTGCCTGAATCTGTTGCAGTCGTTCCAAGAGGTAAGGTGAAAGTGCAGTCGTAGTGTGTAAGGTTCGAGTCTGTTTTTTTTGTTTTCTACACGCCTACGCGATTTTCGGAAGCGATGCCGTCAGTGCGACTAGTGAAAGTGCTGTTACAAGATGGATTTGCGTTTTCGGATTCAGGATGAACTTAACGTCATATTGTATTAAAATAGAAGGAACTGTTTCGATATCTGGGTGTCTATGATGCGTACAAAGTCCAATCAACTTGGATTTTCTGCTGCTTGTTCCAAAATCTTTCTATAACTTTGCTAGAGCCGTGTTCAAGTATAAATAACCAAGCTGCGTTGGTTTGAGTCGAAGATAAATGCTTATTGTAATATCTAATAAAAAATGGCAAGTGGATTAACTCGAAACTCGCCACGGACAACTATATTAATCCATTTAAAAAAAATTACTTGCACAAAATTATCATAAGAAAACGTTTTCTGACTACGCTCATAAATGTTCGTGAAATAGAGAAGCTAAATGTAATATTCGAAATTAGCCGTTTTTTTTACTTCGCCTTGTTATGATTTGAATCTTGGTAAATGTGCAAAGGTGAAGTTTGTGGTATGCAATATTTTATCGTAAAAGAATGAGGTCGGTACGCGATATTACTATATATTTATTATATAATTCATAATTATAATATAATATTGTGCTGTGATGTTTCAATGTTCAATATAAGATTCTTCGAACACCGATCAATCCCCGCAGGTTTAGCATGTATGTCATGTCGAATTGACGTAGTGACATAGGATAGTCAGTCAGCTAGTAAGCAAGCATTGAAGCATAGTAATACAGTTTGTTATTTTTTTGTCTTCTGAGAATGCTCCTTAATTCGAAAAACACAAAAACGTGGTTTCAGAATAATTTGATTTTGTCCTCTGTCGTCAATCGACCGATTTTCAAAAGTATAGCAACATAACTTATAATCACGTATGCAGCATCGGAGGTGTACAGATGTTGAAAGCGTTCTGGAAAAATTTCTTTGTTATATTGGAGGAAGCAATATCTTACATATTTTTGTTTATTTTAGTAAACTCTGTAACCTATTGTCCTCTGTTTCAATATATGTAATACCTAATTTCCAGGCTGTTTCTAAGTGGTTCCATATATTTATTAAAACAAATATGTTAGAATGTTTACTGGAACACAAAGATTCTCAAGGTGAATATTCACTGATGCATCTTACACAGATAATTCCCTAGTATTACCGTTTCCAAACTTATAATTTTCCTTTGATGGTTAACACGAATAATTGATGCTTGCTTTTCCAATAACGATGAAGTGTTGTGCTGAAAACAGCGGCATGAGGCCATAATTATTGATGTTTATATCCAATTAAAAGGATCACTCGGTTTTAAGAACAAAATATATACAGTACACTAGTCACGGCAAACCTCAATAATATGTCAATCATAGGTTATGAATAATGACCATCTGTACAATTGTAATGGATACAAACTATTAATTTATTTATTTTGAAATATTAGAACCATTTATCTTATGTTTGTGCTGCCACTAATTATCGAAAGGTATTTATTCAATTAAATACGAGGGTCACGCTGAATGTTTTTATATACAGGAAAACGACAAGGCTTTTTTTAAAAACTTTATTCTGTTTTTTCAATATATTCTTCCCCTACCTCAATACATTTACCTATTCGGTAAAACCACTTGTCAAATTCTTGCGACCAACGTTCTTTTGAAAGGTTGCTAATTTCTTCCGCAAATGCAGAGATTGCCTCTTCATCGGTGCAAGAATGCCGACCTCGCTTTTCGTTGATCTTAGGAAATAAGAAGTCGCACGGAGCTAGGTCCGGAGATTAAGGTGGGTAAGGCAACAGTTTAACACCCTGTTCAGCAAAAAAGTTGAGTGTTCTAGCGGCGCTGTGGGCGGGTGCGTTGTGATGGTGCCATTGAATACCCCGCAGACCAGTCTTTGGACGGCTCTTGCATAGTTCTTGGAAGACTACAGGAACACATTTGGTTATATACCATTCAGAAGTAACTGTCCTTTGATTTTCCAAGGCTACCGTTGTAGGTATCCACTTTTAGAAAAAAAAGATGCGACCATTTTGTTTCCAGCATTCTTGGAAAGACAAATTTTCATTGGAGGCTGCTTACTTTTAAAGCCTCAAACTAATGACTGCTGTTTAGTTTCGGGATCATAATGATATAACACTTGTTTCTTCTCCGGTTACGATATTAAAAGTGTTTTCACTGTGCCCATTATCAAATTTTTCAAGCATAAACTCAGCCCAATCGGCTCTTGTTGCTTTTTGCTCACTGGTCAACAAATGTGGCACCCATCTGGAACACCGCTTCCTTAGGCGAAGTTGATCATGAATGATTGTTCGGACCACTGCCAATCCAATCCCCAGAGAAGCCTCAATCTCGGTGTAGGTTATATGTCGATCTTTTCGTACCATACTTTGCACAGCTTCTACAGTTTCCGGAGTAACAGCAGTGAGCGGTCGACCTGAGCGAGGTTCATCATCGAGTCAGACCCGGCCCCTTTAAAACTCAGCAAACCAATTAAAAACTGTAGCCCTAGAAGGGGCAGAGTCCCGAAAGCAATTCACTAAACTTTCGTGACATTCCCCTTGTTTTAGTCCCTTTTTATAGTCATACAACATCATGGCTCGATAATCGCGACTACCCGGTTTCATTTACACGTTAAAATTCGGCCAACACTTGGATGCATTCGAGACCGTGGCAAGGTAAGTGCTGAACAATTCAAACGCTGCCTTTGCGTGTGAGCACTTACAACTTTAGACAAAATAGCTGCGCGCTCAACTTGTTTGAACTTGTATAGATTAGGAATATCTAAAGACTTTCAGCGGGACCCTCGTATGGCTTAAATCAGCTGCCGTAAAAGTATGAGGTGAATCAGAGAGACAAACATAGGATACGTTTTAGAAGTTACACTAAGTAGAATCATGTCGTCGTCTAACACGTATACCTGCATAGTGACCTAAAAAGATAATACAAATGAAACATATCCTTAGCGCCTTTTCGTCTAAACAGTGTTGGTTATAAGGGTGGTGATAGTATATCTGGTGTGAATAAAAAACCTCACATATTTTTATTTCCTAATAAAGTCAGAAAGTTATAACAGACAGGTCGAGCAATAACCGAAGCAAGTGTATAGCAATTATCCAAAATATATCTCGTATATTTTCTTTTATTTACATTTGGTAATTATTTTCCATGCATTCCTACAATTAGTTTAGTTTTATATTCTATAGGTATTGATCATGATAATGCTATTTCTTTTTTGTACGTATGACGTGCTGAGTTTTTTCAGTAGTCATATGTAATTTCAGTTGAAATCTAGGATGAGTTAGGATGAATGTTATCACTGTTTACAATGCGCTGCTAATACTTTTTGAATTTTATATGGTATAGTGTCTGATGGATAGTAACTAAGGTTTGTAAACATTTTCAGGGGAAATATGAAGCTGCTTATCTTAGGTTTGGCCCTAGTAGGGTGTGCTGTAGCTTTTCCCCAGAAAGAAGGTAGTGCTTATACTCAAGAGGCAATCAGGCAGGCTCAGAATACATTCCTCATACCCAAAGATGCCCAAATACAAAAGGTAATTCAGCGAGATTAGAAAAAATAAATATTCTTTACCACACAGTGTGCTGGATAAAAAAAAATGTGACAAAAAAGTAACTAAAATACCAGTTTTGTTTGAGCTTATTCCCAGAATCCAAAAATTAAACTTAAGAAATGGGGAGGTCTGTCCTACGAGCTACTAACAGCTACTAACTAAAGTAGATGTTTTCGTTGATATAGATGGCATGTTCTTGGTGCCGATGTCATTTTGCCTAAATTAAAGCTATTGCACTTTTATCATTCTTGAAGATATCTTTGAAATTACATTAAAATATTAATGAATCCTTCGATACACTATAAATGTGTAGAAATGTAGTGCTACAATAATAATTGATCATGTGATAGTGGTAGTGTAACACGGAACAACACATTGCATGAACCGAACGGAACAGTCCATTATACCAAGGCCTTATAAGGATGTATAATATAGTATAACATAATATAACAGGATTTCCTTAGCAGTACGTTCGTTCGACAACAAAAATTCATATATTTTCATATGTAGTTTATTATACTGCACAGACTGACGTGATCAGCATTAGACTACAATAAGAGATCTGTTAACGCCTCTTCCAAAAATAACATCACTGTTAGTTGGATAAAAAGGCTCACATTCCAAAGGCAATATCACAGCTGACAACAAGGCTCGTTGAAATCTTGGTCCTTGGCACCGAGTCTGAGCACGAAATGGTATCGAAATGCTACACGTCTATTTACAATGAGACACAACTAATATTACGACTGGACACTGCCTGCTAAGAAATCACCTTATAATATGAGGTGAAGTTAGAAACTCCATTTGCAGCGGATGTGACCAGTTAAAGGACCCAAATGAGCATCTGTTGTTGAGCTGGACTATCAATGTGGGAATCCATACTCGTGGAGCGCTGGCCCTCTATGGCCAGTGTGAGGAATACTACGCTCGCCAAACCACTTTTAATAAAAATTCTGGACACATTTGCTGTGGAAGATCAAAGCTAAACTCAACTGCATTTCTTCAAAATTAGTTTGGCAAGTAGTAAAACTATATAGTGTCTGTAATAAATATGATGGTAGCTGCGCTAAAGGATTTAGTATCACATAACCTTATTTACTAGTTTGGAGTCCTACAAGGGACCCGATAAAACATACAATACATACTCAACTTTACGTGCAAATTCTATAAAATCAATCAATCCTATTAAGATTTTAAATGTATTTGATGAACTATTTCTTTTCAGGTTCAAGAAGGAATTGAAATAGGGGCATACGAGAGCATCCCAGCCAACCAAAAGATCAATCTATTTGAAATTCTAGGAGATCAGTTTCCACCAGAGGTCGTCAACAACTTACAAACACAAATTGATCAAGTCGGGAAAAACTAGTTTTCCATTTTATTCAACTTAATGTTCACAGCAGCACTTTCCAACATAAAAATTGGAGATGTGCTGTGATTACTACACCTTGTGATCTTTAGCGTTAGTGTACTTCTCCTTCATATGTTGCTCTTTCATATTTCCCATGATTCAATTTTTTCAAAGCCCCTTACACTATCTCTATGCTACGATCATACACTTAAATCACCCATTATCTTAATATCTATTTTTTTAATAACTATGGTAAAACTGCTTTAATCATTTATCAATCACAACTACGTATCAACATGTGAAGTCATAAAACTTGGGCGTTCCATGAACTAGAGTAAAGTTGGGGACGTGTATTCCATATTGCGTTATCGTTCTCGACCTCTTCAGTCTGTCAGTCCAAAGATAACCTCATTACCCCAACTGTTTTTATCATTTTCGTTAGTCAAACTCAGCATGTAATTTTCCCATTTCCATCTTCTCCTGCCAGGTTTATATACATCGTATAATCGATAATGATATCGATATTTTTTTCTATTTTATAGAAGGTCTGTGATATGAAATTGTTGATTCTCTCTCATTTCACAGTCACTCATTTGATTCTATATGTCAATCGTATTCAAAACGTGTGATACAATATCAAATCACAGACAACTATTTGTTATTCTATTTACTTTTGGAAAAAACGCCTGACATTCTTCCATTGAAGGTGCCAACTTCTGAGGTACGTCTATTATATATTTTTATATTTTTGTACATAATATAAAATATACAAACCTGAGACACTTTTATATTTCACACCTATACTAAAATTCATTGGAATAAGAAACATATTATCTTGTCTATACTGATAGACGGTTAATAAATTTTGGTTTTCGAAAATAGCACAGAGAAATGAGAAATTTAGACTGAATTGATTGGAATATTTCACTCGGATAAAATTTGAACCCACGTACATGCAAATTGTGAAAATCCAGAAATTGTGACTACAAATCCCGTCCTGAACAATTTTTTGGCATTATCCTTTCGACCAAATTTGTGTTTTCTTTCTTTTTGGCTAGTCTCTGCATTTCTAGGAAATTATTTTGTGAAAATAAGTAAAGTATCCACCCTTAACCAAAAAACAAAAAATATTTCAATGTTTATCTATAACCATTGTTTTTATTTATTTTTCAGCATGAGTTTAAATTTTTTCACCTACTTTAAAAAACTGAGTTTCACAATTATTTTTGCTGATTGATTGGGTAAATCATTAAGATTGAATCATGCATTTTCTACTCTACATTACCCAAAAAAGTCCTTTTTACAGTAAAATGTTCCTCTGTAATCCTAAAAGCATCGTTAGATTGTCAAATTGACTATTTACCATGGCTACCCAGGTTACTAGATAAATAACTAGTCTTTTCTTTGTATTGACTAGTGCATTTACGTATCCTCCATGAACATATCCGTACAAGTAACTTTTTCTTCTCCAGCAAGTTACTTGCCAGTGTACATGAAACCTCAGAATATACAAAATCAGATAAATGTCATATCAATACTCATACATTTCTCAATAAAAGACAATATTCCAATTTTAACTGATATATCATTGATATAAACATTTCTATATAAACTGCTGATTTTATCAAGCTATTAGATTCACTTGGATTTCCAGAAGGAATTTTTCAATTGTTTTACCTTCATCTTCAAATGACTGTGACTGTTTTTGGCCGAATGAGAAAGTGGTAATATCCTTGATCTGTTGTGCTGTTGATATTATAATGACTTTCACTTACTTGTTTTAGGCATTATGGTGTCAGCGAACTTTATTTTCATCAAACGAATATGTACATACATTCAAACTTCCTCACTAATGATACATTGTTCTTGAACTTGAAACTGTTGCTAAAGATAGAACATTGGATGAATAAAATACAGAAACGTACTATTTTCCATAATTTGACAATGTAATGCGCTGGAATAAATCAATAGTATTCAGTGTTGTTTATTATCAGAGATGGAAAGGAGGAATAGAAAATATTTACACATTCTTTATTGGCAAAACAAATATGGCAATATTACAGCAAGAGTACATTGCAATTTATTTTACAAATATACGGTACCTATATGGAAATGGGGAATTTGAACAACATATCGATTAAAACATATTATTGCAAATGTCAATTTAGTCGAAAAATTATATACTTTCTTTATTTTGTATTTTCATGCAGAAGCTACACAAAATTCGGGAAATTTTGCTTTTCAAATTAGGTGTTTACAATGATTCGCCAGACAATGCGTTATAAATCAAGAAGACAAGCACATGGTGATTTTTAAAATCTAAATTATTCACTATATTTACGTTCTATTGAACTCTTTGTACACCCTATAATGATTTTTCGAGAGTGATAGCTCAATCTGACCTAATTTTCTGTTATACATTTCAAATCCGCTGATTGGGATTGATAAATATGCTAATCACATTTATACGATTGGACAATGCCTCGTAAGGAAACTATTGAACGCTTACTGTTTATCAACAACTTTTATCCTAAATGTATCAACAAATACTTTCGCAGGATCTATTTGAAACCCTTGTTTAGTTTAGAAGAATAATAATTGATGATTACTTTCAGCAATCTATAAAATTATAATGATTAAAACTAATTATTTTTCACATCAGCTGTTTTACTATGAACTATTCGTTATACAATGCAGTCGGGCATTGTTTTTTATAGATATAATAGATTCTACTGTATGCAATATTTAAGCAACAACTGAGAAATCCACAATTAAAAAAATATAAGATTAATTCATGGTTCTAAGACTGCAAAATTGTGTGATAATGTTTATACTTCAACGTTATTTTGTCAATATCATAACGATTTTCTGATACTTTTATTGAGGCGTTTGGTGGAGTCTCAGGAAAAATGCACCAAAAAAATTGTTTTCTCATTGAGATTGGTACATAACAACTGTCAAAATATTATGATTGCTGAATTGGCTCTGCAAGAATGTAGTAACAAACGGTTGCATGCAGTCCCAGATCTACAATTTTAAAAGAGAGGGAGGGGGTACAATGACGATTCAAGACAAAAATTGCACAGGTGTTATAGTGTACTGAGCTGACTGTCGACTGGTTGACCGCCCTCTAGGCTTCGGCGCCCCATGCATGCCTATTCTCGCCCCCTTCTGTTCATGGTTGCATGTCATGTCATTAGGAAATGCACTAGCTCAAGGAGCACAGATATCGCATTATCAATGTTGCAGTTGGGACCAAAGTTCAGAAAAATGTTATCAAGAGATATTAAACGAGATTTCCCAATTCTGGTTGGACATCTCTTAAAGTATCAACACATCGATTGAACTCCTAATTGGGTTCATGAGACTCGATATTAAAATAGCAACATAGTACAATAATTATAAAATTTAGTTTATACCGTTGATCGTAAGAACGGATATGTTACCACATGGAAAACGATAAAACAGTTAATTTAAAAGCTATAATGCTATAATACTAGGTACTACTATTCAGATATATAGCAACACAGCTTCGTACATTCAAATAAATTCTGGATATTGTGGATGTTAATAATTAAACGGCCTCCTAAGTGTTAACATCAGGTATGAAAGCCTACATACCTCACGTTGATAAATTCCCCTCCGAAAACAAACCTTGGTTTAACCGGAGCTGCAGAGACGAAGTTACGGCAAAAAACAAATCCTACTACTAATAGTTACCGCAATTTCATCGATGCCAGAAGCCACTATAAGCAGGTATGATGAACAGCAAAGAGGAGCACAACCAAGAAATTGAGGATAAGCTCCTCTCATGTCCTCACTCGTCCAGATTTTAGTCTGTAGCCAAGCCTGTTAGCCAGAACGTCTACTACTTGTCTATACAAGTACTGACGATAGCAGATATGGACTCATCGCATCCAACCCAAATGATAAAGCAAACACCTTGTGGTAGGTTTCAGCTGCCAATTCTACACTAACCGTTCAAAGAGGTACTCCAACCATAAACGTTGACAAAATGCCAGAAATTAGATTTCAACACTGAGATATAAAGCGTATTCTAGGAAAAACGGAACTCCAGGAAAGCTAGTGGTCCAGAACAGCAATTCTCCTGAAACTTTGCACTGCAGAGTTTACACAAGTCCTCTGCAAACTATTCACACTCTCCTACCAGCGAGGAGTGTTCCCGACTAGGTGGAATATCGGTCGAATGCGACCTATGCCTGAGAAGGGCAGGAAGAGTATACCCAGAAACTATTGACCGGTACCCCTGCTCTGCATTATGTCCAAGGTTATGGATACTGTTATTAACGTTCAGCTTCTCAAGTACCTAGACAAAAATAATCAGCGATCGCCAATATGGTTTCCATAAGTATAGATCCACGGAAAATAATCTGGGCTGCATCTCAACACTTGAGCTTTATGGAGAATCTCGAGTTGTCGTGCTCGATATCGTTGAGTAGAATAGCTTGAAGCTAGACTCTGCCATATCAATTTATTTTTTTGAAAATTTATGTTAATAAAGCCGATTATTATTATTATTAGATATTATTATTATTATTATTATTATTATTATTATTATTATTATTATTATTATTATTATTATTATTATTATTATTATTATTATTATTATTATTATTATTATTATTATTATTATTATTATTATTATTATTATTATTATTATTATTATTATTATTATTATTATTATTAGTATTATATATCGAATTCTTTAGGTAGGATATGGCATAAGAGACTTTTGATCTAGCTTACTGCCTATCGTTGGCCACCAAGTCTGTGCCACTAGTAGGATGGTTTGCTCAGGAATAGCTTCTATTTGTGATGGTGGATGGATATGCTTCTGATGTATTTACCATCATAGCGGGTGTTCCTCAGGGATTTGTCGTTTCTCCAATACATTTCTTGCTATATATCAACGAACTGTTGGAAACAGCATCTAGTCCTATCTACTGCACATGACAGCGCCCTTATTTCCTGCAGAGCATGGGGCAAACTACTACCTTTACAAGAGACCTTACTTCGGCGAGAGCAAAATGCTGTTCAGATTACTGATCAAATTGAGAGGATTGTGGTATAAGAATCTACAAATAGATATCAGTTTAACGTGTAGAAGTCTCTGACAACATCTCCGACGCACTCCCTGAAGCTTCTGGATACAATCCAGAAACGAGCAATACATCTAGTGGATGCACCTGACCTCACAAAGGACCTTCACAGTCTAGAAAATCGAAGAAGGGTGGCTAATCTGTCTCTATTCTATAGATACTATCATGGCAGATGCTCGACCGCATAATATCAGAGTCGTTAGTACAGCAAAGACAAAAAAGGGTGCATCCTCACCTGGTCGAGCTTACAACGCCTCGACAAACCTCTTCCAAAAGTCGTTCATTTGGAGAACCTCGGCGTTGTGGAATGAACTACCGAAGACTTTGTTCCTGGATCTACGGCGTTTTAAGGTCAATGTGAATAGACACTAAACTTATTCTCTCGCAGCGCCTATCAGTTTTTGTTCCATAGATATTATCATGGGAGATGTTCGTCCGAGTACGACTAGAGGAACCCAACTTTTCCAAAAGTCGTTCTTTTGAAGAACCTTGGTGTTCTAGAATGAGGTACCGGGACTTTGTTTCCCGATGGTTAAAATCTACAGCGTTTTAAAGTCAATGTCAATATATGTTTACCCCTCGCAGCGCATATGGGGCGAAATAGGCTTGCTTGCTTTGCGTAAGGCTATCTATATAAAAAAATTGTTTTCGCTGTCAGAATATGATGAGTTGTTAAATTTTCATCCGTAAAAGAAATAATAATTTGTACGAAATACTAGTCATTTAATGATGAAAATTATTTTGTGGTTTTCAAAATAACTGATAATTCGATCAATGCATACAGAAGATTTAAATAATCATATTAACAAAAAATACAGATTTCATGTGTTGTAGTCATCCGTAATATTGGCAATAAGATAACCAAATATATTCATTATTTTCTGATTTCGAGTATCTATGATTAAAGTAATACTCTCTTGGTAGGCAACAAACTATGCAGACCCATGAGAATATTATATCGCCCTTGCTTAGTACTGGAAATGACGATATTATGGTTGTGGGATGTTTCGGCATGTTACATTGGGTATGTCCGATATGTGTTATTAACAGGCACGTATAGAGGGGGGGGGTCCGGGGGTGCGGACCCCCTCCCCGAACCAATCCATAATCATATAATGCCGCTACTTCAGAGTCGCTATTTTTTACCATGCGTTGACCAGCTAATAGTTAATTTGCAACACCGCGTCGGGACTCCAACTCCAGTATTGTCAGCATTTCAAGCTCTTCTACTAGGGTTTGCATCACCTGATAAAGCTACTGAGCTACAAGCCTTATCTATAATTTCTGATGAAGAATATTCAGTGTATGCTCTCCAAGGTGAATACCATATGTGGTGCAATCAAGTTTCGGAAGAAACATACCTTGAAAGACTCAAAGTCCTTGAAATATGTTACAAAAATTTTTTCCCATCATTCATCATTTACTGACGATTTCATCCACCGTACCAGTGACCACTGCTACAGTTGAGAGGTCCTGATAGACTATGAAAAGAAGTGACTGCGCTTTCATTTTCACAGCACATCATACCTGAAGACTAATGAAATAAATCAAAATATAAACCCAGCCTTGTAGAAGGATCACGACCACATCTTCAGTTAGAGTGGCCACCAGGCTAAACTTCGCCTATTGTACCATATATTGCACAATAAAGACGTTTATTATTATTATTATTATCTTCAATCCACTACTGATGAAGCACTTCTTTCATATTATGTACTGTGTTTGGACTGTAGATCACAAAAAAAAGGTTCGAAACATAATATTCTTTGTTAGTTTTTTAAATATTATTGTTGTATTTAAGGCTATGCTGCAGCCATTTCAGAAGAAGTGGAGAGGCAGCATCGGCAAGCCACTATAATATTTTAAGACGAGCAGATTCGCCAAGTATATTGGTTAAGGAACATATGGTGACCGCTCAGTTTTAGCATAGCCCTCCTAAGGTCGCCAATCTGCTTTGACCACCAATAAGCAGACTGGCCCTTTACATACCCACGTGTCTTTGTCATTGTGATGTCTTTTGTTAAGAACTTGATAGAACATGCTCAGCTCGTTTACCGAACAGATCGTGCTATCATTTGCCCAAAACTGTCACTCATTCAGGAACCTTGTGGTATCGAGGGATTTCAGGTTCGAGGCTCATCCCAGCTGTACTGTTTTTACCCTCCACTCCACTGTGGCAGCTAGAGCTCTCTAATTCCAAAACCTTCAAGCACATTATACTGGTGGATACCTTTTGAGTGGCTAAGGTCAAATCCAAAATAGACGTGGACTCGCCTCTTGTAAAAGTGGGTTTCTCACCTTCATTCACCACAACTAAATTGTGTGTGTAAATTCTGTCCGCATAAGACATTTCCTACTTTGGAGCTTTAGCATTAAAGTCACCTCATAATATGGCCTGCTTGTCAGTGATAAAGATAACATCTCCTAGGTGATGAAGATCCTCCTGAAAATCTTCGATATCTTCTGCGTTTGGGGAGAAGTAACAGCGGTATTCAATCGCTATATCATACTATGTCAGCCCAGATGGAGCCATTGCCATTATATACGACAACCCGTTTATTGCGGATCTCGATGCAGCATCTTTTCTTTTGTCGGTGTGCCAAGTCTGACTGTTGGAAAATGTCCTGTTAGATTCTGCAACAATCAATATATCCGCTTGTTTCGCGACTGCCGTGTGAGTAAGGAGATTGTTGGCTACTCTGCCCCTGTCCACGTTAACTTGTAGAAACGTTAGTTCCTGGACCGCCATTGTTTCTTGTTCGTTATCATCCTTTGATGCATTTTCTTACTGCTTGAACAAAAGTTCACCTATCAGTCCTTTTGCATCTACTAGGAACATATCCGTACATCCAGCACCTATCACCTTCCCTTTGCTCATGGATCTGACAGTGCACTAAACCTATCTGGAGTACTCCCAGCTAGTTAACCTGTTTGCTACTGTGCTTGCCACTACGATAGTTGCTTTCTGACTGTCCCCGTAGATAGGTCTGAGTCTGCAATCCTTCACATCATATTCCAAAATGTTTCTTTATGGCTTCTATTACTTCTTTCTGTGTAGCTGTGCTATCCAGGCAATTTATATGAAGAACTACCTCCTTACCTTTCTTCATTAACTAAATACCGCTGACCTGACTATTGATTGCATTACTCAGGCCGTCCGTTTTGCTTTTCCCTATTTCCAGCAGGAGGTCACCATTCTGTGTCTTACGCATCTTGGTTATAACCACATCTACGTTTTGGAGATTCATACCCTCTTTTAGGCTCTTGACTAGGTCCGCGCTAAGAGCTACCGTCGCTTTTTATCATAACTTTCAAAACTTCTTTAGGCGCTTGTGTACTGTGTAAGCTAAATGTGAACTAAATATGCATCAGTACGGAAATTTTGCGATATCGTTTACGTTTTCTAACTGCCACACGAACGCCTGACCAGTAATGCAAAAAAAATTGGGAAATATCAAGTCAATCTACTTGATTCTATTTTTACATTTATCTGTATGGTTAAAGTTTCCGAGAAGTGTTGAAGGATTTTATTACTGTTTTCCACATTATAAAGTATCCATGACGTTTTGTGTACACGAGAACACGAGAGAATAATGATAAACATATAGAGATACACATCTGAGCCATAAGTTTGCGGAAAGACGTCTTCACGTAAATCAACAGTTATACCTTTCCTCTTCTTTCTCATGAAGAGAAGAATAACTGTACATTGCCGAAGATTCATTCATACATATTTACATTCACCATCTGGTCTTCTTCGTGTTTTTATTCAGTGCTTTGCACAGCGTGTGATCTGACCAGAAGATGAATAAAAAAACCGGCGTAAGCCATTTGATCTGCCTACACAACTAGACGGACTTGATAGCTTTACAGGTTTAATGTGGTTTTGGGTAATTTTATTTAAATCTTCTTGTTTGTCTGAATTCTTAATGTAACCGACGGTGCTGTACAAAAAGTGATATGTAGCACCTGTCAATGCACAGATCTACTACTGATTTGACGGAGGCTTTCAGCTAACTACATACGGACAGGGTCAATTCTTACATTATGCAATTTTTTTACCGCACCACAATATTTCATTTATGTTCACATTGCTTTATTTTCTACCTGTTGCTCCTGTTAGTGCATATGATATTTTATACAGGCTTTTTGAGTTTTCTTGTTATCACAGGACTAATTTGGCACTGTCTTAAAGGTGGTTTTAACTAGAAAGGAGAATGGTCGTATAATAGTCATTGAAAATTGGGTTCATTAAGCTTCTCAGATTATCTCATCTAGCCACTTTGATTTCCATCTCGGAGCTGGTAGGTCAAAAAGGAATAAGCTGCTTTGGGCGTCCCTCATATTGAACTTTGACAGTAATTGTCACACAAACCCTTTCATTTGACGCCTATCTCGAGAGAATTGCTACGAAACAGGCAATCCAATATCACAGTATTGACCCTTCGATCGACACCCATCTCAAGAGTGTTTTTACGTAAAAGGTCACTTACTATTTTGGAGTAGCAACATCGTATTTCATTCAGGAAGGAGTTGATCCGTTGTTACAGAAAACGTAATCCATCGTTTTGGTGTGTCAATGATTATGTGTGTGAATGATCATGATGTGGTTACTAATGTGAAATTTAGGTTTTGGTCTGAGCACGCTAAGGAGTTACAGACAATTAGTCTGGTAGAGCGCGCAGCCAGGGGACTCACCCTCAACAAAATCACTGTCATACTATGGATGTCTTACAAGCATTTGACAAAGTGTGGTGCGAGATCCTTCTCTATAAGCTTGTCCTCTTTTAGCTTCTAAAATCTCTTCTTGAAGGAATAATGCTACACTTGAGGTCTAGTCGTGTTCTGGTGGCCTGATCCATGACAGGCTACGGGATGCGATGGAATACGCATTGGAGTGAGTAAATTAGTGGATGACTAAAATTAACCTTTCAAAATCAAAGGATATCGATTGCACCAACAGTCGTCACAAAGCTCTATCATAGATCTCTGCATATACTATTTCAGCTGTATTGAGATCACTCATGATAAGGAGTTAACCTGGCAGTTGAATAGAGAAGTGTTTCATTAAATTACATTCCTGTAACTTTATAATTATAGGAAAAGTAGATTGAAGTGGAAAAAACAGAAAAATGTTAGGTACGGACGTGTGCCCGTTCCGTGTTGACATTTTAGACCACTGTAACTATGTGCATAGTTACATATGTTGATTGTATTGGACTAGTCTTCCATTTTATTTTAATTGGGTTTGATAAATAAGTAAAGTTTGGATATATAAAATAATTATTAAAGCAGCCATCACGCATATTTGACTTCCTCGCCAATCCACACGTATGCGAAGTCCCACCAGACAGGACCTCGTAAACAACAACGCATGCCCCATGGCATGTTTCAAACGATACAGTACATATAGCCCTCGACATACTTTACTTTAAGGGATTGTATCAAACAACAGGACCTTTTACCGAAAATCAGAGCTTCCGCAGTTTCCTACAATCAGACGAAGAAATGGAACGGTTGTATGAGATTGGGATTTGAATGGATATTTCTTGCATTTTCTACATGTTTTGGGTATCGTCGCCAATGATTTTTAGGAGCGGTGAATTACCGTGTTTAGAATTTCACTGTGTGCGTATTTTGAAATGGGATTAATATTAAGGCGATGGAAGTTTCGAGACGAACTAATTTTCGCATTCGTTTTTATAACGTTTTATATTTTATAGATTACTAAAATCACTGATTTGTGCTAGTCTGTCTGTCGGTCTATCAGTCAGTCTAACTGGTGATACTGTTAGCCGATCGGTTTGTCTTCCGTCCGTTATTATCTGTTACCGCTGCCCAATTTTGAAGAAATGATCATAGGGACATTATTATAATTCGTATTGCCGTTCTCGAATTACAATTACTTGTAGTAGCATTTTTTCCAACTTGGTCCCTTACTAACATGTATTCCATCTCGTGTACATCCATTCTCCGTCACCACTAGGTTTCACTGCAATTTTTTCGTGCGCTCGGTGTGGACGGGTTAGTCTATTGAATACGAATTATCGATTCCTGCTTTTCAGAAGATATTTCGCTGTTTTGGCAAATCTACTATTGATCTATTTGCAACACAATTAATTGCAAAGTGTAGTAGATAAATCTAGTGAAAACCAGATCCCAATTCTCTAACTGTAGATGCCTTTACAGCTTCTTAGAAATGTAAATGTTTCCATTTAATCTTGTATCCAAATGTTTACAAAATATAATCACTGAAGGAGCCCAAGGAATAGTAGTAGTCCCGTCCTGCAATATCCAGCCATGGTACTCTGTCTTTTGTAAACTTGGTGCATAAAAACATTTAGTTTTTACACCAAATCAAACTCAGAAGGGGAAATAAAAAGATGATTTTACCTAATAAATATCGAAACGCGTCACTAAAAGAAAGAGTTTTATTTGTGAAACTGGGTGATAACTACACAACTTTTTATCTACATGATGGAAGAGTTTCACCAAATAAGAGCATCTACAATCTAGATGATTAGAAGGGGAGTCCCAACAATAGGCCTCCAATGCATCAAATCTTCACTCAGTCCATCTACTGCAAAACAATACAGTGCATATTTGGAGAAATGGTGACATTTTCTTAAGCACCCAATTTCAATATGATGCATCATATTCAACCGTTAACTAGCAACACGCGACCATAGTTCTGATTTTTTCAGTAAAAAATCGAACAAAATGATTTTAAAACGATTTTTGAAGGGTATCTACAACCAAAAATTATCTAGGCCAAAGTATCAAACTGCCTGGGATCCACAACGGGTTCTGCTACATTTGGCCAGGTTATATCCCTTGTTCGACATTTCTGAACGTCAATTAACGATGAAGCTGGGCACTTTATTAGCATTAATTACCGGTCATAGACTTCAAACTCTGACTAGTATTCGGCTACACAATATAGTTCGATTTCCAGACCGATTAGAAATCAGAATTTCCGATAGAATTGAAAAATCATCTGCCAAACAGTTTCGACCCCATTAGTACTGCCATATTTTGAGGAAAATCCTCCCCTTTGCTTGGCCTCTGTTATTAATCATTCTTTTTGTTCTATTGTTATCATACACTTTCATGTTATGTTTTCCTCTTTTTTTTAATTTCTGAATATAGTTTTTGAGGAGATTCCAGATCTTTTGCATTAATCATCCTCAAGTAAATGTAATTCGAGAATAGCAATACAAAATATAATAATTAAAGGATCAATCGACTTACCTGAAGGAAAATTGTTCCATATTATATGAGTATTTTCTTCGAAGAATTACAACCCCATCCCATTATCCCACCCCAAGTTGACCTAGAATTTTCTGCAATATTGCTGTGAAGTCAACTGGTGACGGAGAATGGCTGTACGCGAGATGGGATAGACGGGGGTAAAAGACCATATTCAGGGACTTTGCTTCAAAATTTCTACATACCTAGCTGGAAAAAATTGCTACTACAAGTAATGGTAATCCTTCGAACGGCGATACTCATATGATATGGATCAATTTTCCTTCAGGTAAGTCAATTGATCAAATAATTATGTGTGCGTACACGTAGTACGTCACTGCTTCAGTTTTTGAATTGAGTGCATTTACGTTGGTTGTTAAAACAGAATCAGAATTTCTTTAATCACAACATCTGCATGTTTTTCGAGTGTTGGCGCATATTAACAAAAGGAGGTTTGCGATTTGAAAATTCCCTAAAATTAATTTTTACACTAATTTCCGATTTGGGACGTAGTCGAAACAGAATTTTAGGTGATCCACTTTTCAAATAATTTTAATTAGAGCTTGCCACGACAATCTTCTCCTAACATAAAGTACACGCTAGAATGATTACATATTTTTGGAATTATGGATGATTTGTCGAACAGTTAGGAACAATTATAGAGGTTTCAGACTAGCAATTGTACAATCAGAAACGGAATCCTTATTTGCTTTTTACACTTGTAAAGATATTTAAATATATATTTCATTGAACATAAAACGTACAAAACAACAGCACATTATGCATGAAAAAATATCCCGAATTCTTACTGAAAATAATATGCAAAAGCATAGCTAGCTGGGACCAAGATAAAATGAAGATAAGGTACATATACACAGTTTGAAGTGAAAGTAATATCAAGCATTTAGACCCAAACAAAGAAAATTAAGTTTCGGAATGTGTAGCTTCGGATGATAGTATGAGTATTATATTATTGATTTTCAAGAAAACACTAATTTTAAATGTTGTATCTCCTAACAAATAAATATCTACAAACTGCAAGAAGATACTGTTCATATTGTTCTTCAAAGGCTGTAAATTGTAACCATGCGTAACAAGATAAAAAATTCCCCAGGAGCCTATTCCACAAGGGTGTTTTGTACTGATGATTCTTGTTTGTGTTATTCAAGACAGCTTGGTCGGATATTTACCATGGTGTATTCCATAGAATAGAGACTAATCATTTTTCCTGAGATTCCAGACCGTGGATATCTTTTTTACGATTAAGCATACCAGACCTGCTCTATTGCATTTTTCTGAATTGAGCCAAGCAGCTTCAAGGACGATTTGATCTGAGAGTGTTCCGGTAAATACATTTTTCTGGAGCGAAAAAGAACCCCCAGATTCTAGGACGCCCACCTAGCATTCCTAGCCGACATTTTACTGTTGATGTTAATCGCCAGAAGCTTGATGGGAGGTAACTCGATTATTGGGAGCCCTCTTCATCTCCACGGTTAGTAGTGCAGCATGTGATTTTCTTGTCAGGGTACATAGCTTTCTCAGTAGGGAAGTTTAAAGACCACTAATGTAACCGCGCAACGTTTTGAGCCCACGCTAATAGCAGTGAATGCAATACTTTCTTGGAAGTTCATTGTAGAATTAGCAGCAAAAACCTGCCCCAATGTATCTGCCATTTCTTTGGAAGTGGGTGCGATGGACCCAATTCTCTAACCAAACTGGCGGTACGGACTGATAACAAAAGAGCTGGCTGACACTATCATCGTCGTTATTGATTAACCGTTCACAGTGGCTTCTGGCATCGATCACACTGCAGTGATTTCCTGTATTTAGATTTTTCCTTCATTCCCTGCAGTTCAAGTCATCCAAGCTTTGTTTTTGGATGCTCATTTCTGAACGTGAAGAATGAAGGCTTCCAAACATGATGTTAACACTTCAGCTTATTTTTTGATCACAGGCTAATAATCTTTTATTTTTCACCAATTTGCGGTGAAACCTTACCATTTATTGGGACAAAATATTACCAATATAAGACAATACAATAAAAAAATCGAGAAGATTCATGTAAAGCTTTCAGATGGTAGCCTCTTATCTCGCTATATGACGCCCATGCTCAGGCGCCCTTTGAAATTATGTGCTACGGGCCCAGGATTTTTATCTCTCTATTGTCTCGTATAATATAGAATGACCCTGGTGAATATCCTTTGTTCTTTCATACTCAATATAACGAGTCTTCACCATGACACAAAGTATGTCTATTTTAATCATTTAATTCGGTTCTGTTTAAGATAATACCTTTATTGTAGTTAACCACCGACAATTCGTGAGAAAGTCGTTTATTATATTCAACACCAGCAACTCT
The DNA here is from genome assembly GCA_949316355.1 of Bruchidius siliquastri. NCBI lineage: Eukaryota > Metazoa > Arthropoda > Insecta > Coleoptera > Chrysomelidae > Bruchidius > Bruchidius siliquastri. Next base: position 7,539,463 of record OX438534.1, on the reverse strand, counting down.
TGCCAGAGTTCTCACACTATAATAATTGTAGTTATATTAAGAAGCAGTGACATATTCCTAGGTTGGCCACCTTTACTTTGAGATTATTTTTAAGGTTTTGCTGCAATTATCATCTTGTGAGAGACTTGGCTATAACAAATTTTCTTTTAAGATTTGTGTCAGGTTTACTTCTTATTCATAGCACACCAGAGGATTTAAAAAATAAAATCGAATAGGTTGTCTTGATCAAACGTTAATTCAAGCCCAAAAAGACCATACACACAAATCAAATATATGGAAATAGAATTTCTAACTACCTATTTGCCAAAAGTCCTTCATGATACGAAAAAGTTCTCGTTTTTTGAGTGTATACTCTCCACTATGCATCGGACCTGCTATAGTTTTTGATTTCGCAAATTGCCAATGGGCAGCGCCATAGTGCGCGATACTTGGAGATGAGTGTTGATCCTCGATTTTTACTTTTACTGGCGCTTAGCTGACGTTTGAGCCGCGCCAGGAGCATTTCTCGAGGTAATGAAAATGAAACTTTGAAGTTGACGTTGATAAACTGTATTCAACATAACAGTATTGATTTTAAATTACAACTTGGTATGAGCCATTATGGGATGTTCGAATGCAGACTTATGTATTTGTATTGTTGATACATCCAAAATGAAGTACATAATGCATCGTCATGGTAAAAACTCAACGCTAGCACAGCCTGTATTGTGATGGGAAACCTCATAGTACGACAGTGTGATACCAAAACAAATTTTTTGCATTTAGAATTCAAAATCAAACCATATAAAAAACCTGGAAAAAAAAGGAATCGTGTAGCTTCTGATAATGATTAGATTTTTCCCTTTAACATACCCAGTCTAACTGGGTCATAGTTTACTCTGAGTAATTCGAAAAACATTAATGATTCAAGTTTAGAGGAACATTTGCTGTTATCGAAGTTATTATCTTCATTGTTTAGTACAAAACCTTATTCCCATTTCAATATGTGTCGCGTTTTCCAGACATAATCACTGGGTGCTAACTTTGATGTATTTCACTTGGATATGTAAATTGAATGTTCCTTAATTGAACACTACAAGAATTACATGTGTCACCACACGCACAGTCTATTTATTCCTTATATAGGATTTTTTGTATCTACATCTACTTAATTTGTCGGCTTTGTGTAGCAAAGAGGGATCCAGTCAATCTATTTTGAAAACTGTTTTGATATTGAACATTCCAGCGCATTTCTCAGTTCCCCAGCTAATTTTTTGTCTACAGGTTAGAAGCTGTTTCAATAGCAACAAATTTTTCCTATAAAACGTACATTACATTAATGAATATCCTTCAGAATTTGTCAAATCACAATCTCAAAGACTAGATTCTGCATCTGTAACTAAAAGACAACTACCAACCTATACCAGTACTCTTTGTATCTCATATCAAAGACGATTATCTAATTAACTGTGAAATGTTTGCAACAAAAATACCAGAATAATATTCAAAAAACAAATGCGCGAATGAAAAGTTGACCAAAAAATCTAATATATGAAACAGACTGTGTATTTAGCAAACTGATGTATTCTATAACAATCAAGGATCGAATAGAACAACACAAATATGTTATAATTAAGACTGAAACGTTGAAACCAGCACTCAGTATGAATTTTTAGGACACGGAACACTGAATAAAATTAAAGCAAGCTTCTGTAGTACAAAAAGAACAACAAAGTATTTCAAAGAATCAATATTTATAAACTTGAAGCACGATTTTCTTCCCAATTTATCGATAGACTGTAGACTTCTGCAGTCATAAATATGGACCATATGCTTATTTTGATAAATATCAAAATATCCCCAAAATTAGTCTTCCATAAATTTCATATTCCTGATCATGTCCTAGTAATAGTGCTTGAGGTGATCAAAAGTATTTGAAGTGACTGACTCAATTCTGTCATGTCTCTCAAAATACGGCAGACAGCTGGACGAAAATAAGTAACATATTTTTTCTTAATGCATAAGTCTTGTTACATCAAAAAAACAATATCTCGAATTTTTCACGATTACAATACTTCTCTGCCTATTGGCGACAATTCGGAATATTTTGTAGCACAATTTTATTATCCTATATTGTAATGCTAACTTCAAATGATCTGTTTTTTCTAATCTACTCCTTGCTTTCTATTATCGTGAATATCATATCTTGTCCTGAAGGGTTCCACCTGCAGTACAACGACCTTCTGAGTAACTTCTTGTGTTGTTTCATCCCTACGATTCCTCTTCTTTACATTTAAACAGTAGTACAGAAAACAAATGTGATGAAGGTACCATTATAGTACCTCGACCTCCCGCGTAACTCCTCGTATGGTACCTTATCCTTACGATGGTTCTTCGCACCGCAGACGTCGGTAAGTACCGGTCCATCATATTCATCCTCAGTCGGTTTAAAGCATCGGCCCAAGCTAGAGCATGAAGGCAGGTTCGTGGTACTACCAGCGCGATCCTTCTCGCGAGTGGTACCGTACCGCACTTTCCTCCACCGCGATCGTGATTTGCGTAATAACGTCGACCTTCGTTCAAGGGATACTAGCCAGAGGAGTTGCCATCCCTACAGGTAAATGCTGTACCAATGATGGTGGTGGTGTGGTACTAATCAATATAAAACAAATGTTTGATAAATTATCGCCTCGACACTGACCTACAGTACCACTTTTATGTGGATTAATCCATATTTATGTCAGTAGACTACTTCATTTGTTGTATCCATCTTTGCAGTAACCTGTAATAGTACGTCAAAGTATAAATCCAGTGTTATTATGATTTTCACGTCACATCACGAAAATAATGCTTGTGTCAAGGCACAAATCCAAAAAAAACATGAAGATGCTGATTCTGGGTTGCCTTACCTGAGAAATACGTTGCTTTAGTACGATTGTTAATATGCACTTCTATGCTAGTTTTCACAATCAAAAGGCTCGCTTGATAATTGGATCCTAGAATTAATATAAGGTGAGATTATGATAATTTGTAGCATTGAATCAATTTCAGTTCTATCGGATGGCGGGTAATTTTACTTTGATATCTTATTAGCCTGCGCCTTGAAAGAACAGTATATAATTGTTTATGCCCTAGCCTACTTCGTTTTTCGCGAGGTACAAACAAATGGAAATTATGGCATATTTTTGAGAGGCTTTATTTCAAAAACTATTGATTTCAGACGTGTGGTATCCAGTACATGTTTGGAATTGTTTAGTGAATCCAAAAAAATGCAAAATTTACAGAATGTCCAATTTAAAATAACAAAGTCGGTAGATACAAACTTCAATTATATTTATTCTACAAATGTTCACAATTTTCAATCCTAGCAACATATGAAAAGGCGTATTTTTATCTCTAGCCAATTAGAAATGCCGCTGTGGACAGTATTTCCATTGTTACCCGTTATATACTAATGTGGAATAAAATATCAATACGCTGTATTTCACCACAACACAACAGAAAGTATCTCCAGCCTGTTGACTCTTTAGAATGCTTACAATCGGTCTAAAAATGTCTCATTCTCAGAAATATATGCCGCCGCCAATAAGCTATATTTCCCCATTCCACAGAGAAGTAAAAATAATATAAAAGAGCGCAATATAACAATAACTAGCTAGACAGGATTCATGTAGTACTATATTAGAAAACTTATATTTTATAGATAATAGGGATAGCTAATTAACAAGTAGCTTGGGTAGCCATGACTGACAATGATTTAAATATGAATCGAAATGCGTCATCCATATGGGACTTTTATTCCGTAAACCGTGGCGTAATAGTCAATGGCGAGTCAAACTGTGGAAGAGTTTGACCAAGTGAGACTAGGACTACCTTCATCTGGAGGGAAATTCCAAGCACCGAAAGTCGCCGCATTTTCTTCGATGCCAGAAGCCACTGTAAATGGGTGATCAAAAAGTGCAAAGAGGAGCACAACCAAAAAATTAAGAACAACTTATGTCCTAAGTGGTCCAGATCATTCTGTTAGTCGGAGTTTCTGTTATTCGTCCATACCACCACTGATGAGAGAGTATGCATCCATCGCATCCAACGCCGAAGAAAAGGCAAATACCTTGTGCAAGTTTTCACTACTAATGATACAATAAACTTCCAAGAAAGTACTCCATCCACTACTGTCAGCTCGAACTCAAAAATATCAGAAGCTATCTAGATTTTCAAATCCGAGATATAAACTTATTCCTGAAAAATTAAAGCCAGTCATCCGTACCAAATCTTTCTCATACATCGCGCCACAGAGCACACTAGATATTATTTGTCAATTACTTATACTCTGTTAAGAGGCAGACTTGTCCCCCACTGGATGAAAGATCGATTGAGCGCAACCCAAACCTAAGAACGGCAGGAAAATTCTGCTCAGCTTTATGACTCTGTTCTCAATCTTGTCCAAAGTTATGGAGGCTGTCGAAGATGGGTGGCAGACCTGTCCCAGTTCAAAAGACACTATCATGGCAAATGTTTGACAGAGCTGTCAGTACAGAGGGACGTAATGGGCGATTTTACACCGATTCGAACTTCCAGCGCCTCAAAGAAGCCTCTTCCAAAAATATTTCTTTTGGAGAACGTCGACATTGTGGAATGCTAAGGATGCTCAAAATTTACAGCGTCATTATGAATTTACATTTATCCTATCGCAGAGCATCTAGGGTACACGGTTTTAAAAATAATCTACTGACAAACCCAACGACGATAGAACAACTGAAGACCTGGCATTCATTCATAAATTCATTCATGTCTATAGTCAAACATGACTTTGGGCGAGGGGACCAGCGGGGAGAGGGAAAGGTGGCAAGATGGCCGCTTGATGGGGACTGTAATTTCTGTTCGTAAACATCGAAGACATTTGGACGAATCACGAAATTTGACACGGCGGGAATTTGAAAGAGTACACAATTATACTTACTAATGGAAGGTTACACCTGCAGCTTCAGCCTGGGTGCTGCACAGCTTACACACATAACAATATATCATCATTTTGACGACAATAAGCAAAATTGACTGTTCGGTTCTGTTCAAATGCCGACAGACGTTAAATTTGCGAAATATGAATGAAATATATAATATATATTTTAGGTACAAGACATTTCCATAAGTTGCCTGCCTAGTAAAAGAGCAGGATCGGCATATCGGACGAACTGTATTCTTTAGTGACAGTAACATACGATATAGCATCTTATGCATCATTTTCATGGATAGGCAGATTACACGCAAACGTATTTCGTTGAGCAGGGAACATGACCACGACCGTGTTTTTGAACGGAAAAAAAAGGTCTAGGCTGCAAAAGCGGCCTATACGTCCGAACGGTTGGTTACAGAGCGCGGCGAGGTATACCCAATTATAATTTGCATACAAAAACCTCATCATATACATACTTTCAGCTTTGACATGATAATATATGCAGGAGGTATTGTTGTTCTCGGTTGCTTTAGCTTTTTGTTCGTTATGTTCCTTTATTCTCTTTGGTTCTCTCTCTCCTCACAATGCTGTAGATCGCATTGTAACAACCTTTTCTACGTTGAGCTTTTTGGATTATATATAATCAACTGACGATAGAATACTGATAGACCTCGTATGTTTACAAAAACTTTGTCAGACATTGGTGCACAGTTGCCAGAATTCACCAAAGGACTACAATAACATTAACTTTTCTACATAGCTAGTTGACAATATCTCATGAATATGTTCTACAATGAATATCTTAGCCATTGAATAATAAGGAAAGTTAAAAATAAATTCATAATTTATAACAAACCTGCAATGTTAATCACACCTCACACACTAGCTGGCAACATGGCTTTATAGTAAATTATGACTGCTACTAGCCGCTACGTATCATTTTCATTCGTATTTTGCAAATTTGACGTCTGTCGGCATTTGAAAGAACCGAACCGTCAACCGTCTACGTCAGGTCACTGTCAACCGCTTTGAATTTTACGTGAGCGTTCGAATCAGACATCGTAGTTTTTGTTCATTGTCTCTGTTTGATCTGGTTTGAATTTTGCTTATTGTTGCCAAAATGGTGATATATTGTTATGTGTGTAAGCTGTTCAGCACCCAGGCTGAAGCTGCAGGTGTAACCTTCCATCAGTAAGTATAATTGTGTACTTTTTCAAATTCCCGCCATGTCAAATTTCGTGATTCATCCAAATGTCATCGATGTTTACAAACAGAAATTACGGTTCCTATCAAGCGGCCATCTTGCCACCTTGCCCTCTGCGCTGGTCCCCTCGCCCAAAGTCATGTTTGAGTATAGACATGAATGAATTTATAAATGAGATGCCAGGTCTTCAGTTGTTCTATCGTCGTTGTATATAATGCTCGCATGTATCCCTTTCATTTTTCTAATTATTGCAATAGACTGCAAAAATTAAACTTTTTAAAACACTTTAGAAGATGTTGGTCCTCTTGAATGGTTTTTGAGAAAATATCATCAGAACCTACGAAAACCTAGGAGGAGGGGCGGGTAGGTATAGGTTTTTAGATAGTTTCTTCCATTTCTAGGTGATTCCTCAATAGCCAACAAACTGCAAAAACTCTGAAACTTTGAAGCTTTTGTCGCAGTATGTTTATGCAATTTGGCAGTTCCTGGAGAGATCTTTTTTATCAAAAATGATAAAAAACGTGATAATTTGAATCTTGATAAAGCTTTTTCAAATTTTCTGGTCTTACCCTTGCCTCAATGAAAAATGTCATTTTAAGTCTCTCAACCGCCCTGACTTTTATTTTTTGAAATTTGTAGGCAATGTGGATGTTTCTGTAATACTGTTTCGGACTTTCATTGTTTTGCGATTTTTGCGTTTCACAACATTTCGGGTCATGTGAGAGGATCGACGTTTGTTCCGATGTTGCCTTCTATACTTTCTTCCTTTTGCTTAGCGGTTCAGTTTTTCTGACCCCCACCAAAACAAATATTTGAATGACCAAAGGCCTCAGAAACACCAGGGCAGGAATCAAGTCGTATTTTCAATGAATGTTTTGCCTCCAATATTAATTATTAAATTATTTATTCGGTGGGTAAAACTGAAAACATCAAATTAATTAAATCCACGTTTGTTGAAAATGGCTTAATCACGACGTTTTTTGTTTGTACGAAAGCAAGCGATTAAGTTTAAGAGATATGGATAGAAATTCTTAGCCCACTGTGCCTCAAAAAATAATTTTAAATTTGCCGCTGTTTTTTAAATGATCGAAATGCTAAATGATGCTTCTGCTGTTTTCATTTTTCATAGTAATAATGATTTCTCAAATATTCGTTACGATCACAGGAATACTCCCAAAGTAATTAATATGAACAAACGAAATGAGAGATGAATTTTCGTGTAGGTTGTAGATGCTCTAACTACTGAAAATCTTCAAATATAACATTGTATAGTGTAAACATACAAAAATATTCCATGATTGCAGTTAATTAAAACATGTAATGCGATTTATTTTATTCTGATGATACCTTTTGAATGGAGTGAAACGAATCACAAACTTTAATGCATTTTAGTGTTCTAATTTTTCTGTTAGATCTACATAACTCAATCGTAATGATGCATTTCTATATACTCGTATATAAAATATTCAAAGTATTTTTTATTGTTTGTCGGTGAGTTTTCTTATTGACTCATAAGGTAAGGATTTAATCTAAACCTTTAGCTATCATAAAATGATAAAAAATCATGTTGTAGCTATTGATTTACGATCGCGTTATATGATACCATGGGTATGAAACGTAGCTTGTCCAAACGGACGAGAAGAATAAGTGTCAATGACCACGCCAACCCATGAATGGGACATGTTCAATCTTCAATAGGATGGTTAAATAGCACAACAAGCTCTGTTCTCAGAGGACTGAAGTACAGGGTTGAATGGATGTAGGTGTGGGTCACATGTCTTATAGAAAGATGTGTGGTCCGTATCTGCACCCAAGACAGCATAAATATTGTAAGACTCGGAGACGGTACGCTGCACAGACATTAAATACGCCGCCGAATTCATATAGAACATTTCGAGTAAAAATCGTGGTTAAATGCGAAGAAGAAATGATTATGACAATACTGCTTGAACTTGTCGACTCGGACGTTCTATGATAATTCAACGGTTTTCAAGTTGTCATTCATAATTTGCTGTCCAGTGTTGACTAGTTTCATATAAGTTCATTTGTTTGTTGTTGAGTTTTGTATGTGTGTATTTGAACAGTAGTTATATTTATTTGTGGTTGATAAGTGGCGTATATAAAAAACGTCTCATTGTTTTATTATAAATACTAAAATAATAAAGTTCTTATTATACTTGAAATTACGTAATGTTTAAGCAAGTTTTGCTGTTGAATATTCGCTTGATACGCTAAATTACATGCACTTTAAACAAAGAAAACCTCGTTCAACTGAAAAATTTCAATATTTGCTTATATTTTTGCTAGACGATATGCCCTCAGTCTGTGACACTCAGCCTAACATCAGCTTGACGCCAGCCTACAATGAAAGCACGCAAAATCGCTCTAGATTGATTAACAGTACTTCTGAAAGTTATTTTTTATAGCTGTCTCTTATGCTTAACCAACCATTGATGCATTTCTTCAATTTTTGCTCTAGGCATTGTCCACATACAGATTATCCCTTTGTCTATGGCTCTGAGTTGTAAGTTACCAATCACAATTGCCGGTACAGACCAAAGCAGAAGGGACGATTTCAATGGTCGCAGATTGTATCCTACAGAGCGAGTGAGAAAGACAGAGATTAACTCACAGCGAGATGCCGATAAATCGACAAGATTACACACTAATGGCTACTTAAATAACAGACTGTGGGAAAATCGGGCTGCGAGGATTTAGCTGAAGTGTCGTGGAAGCCAAGAAACACGACTCCGATGATAAACACATACTATGCTAGGAGGCTCTGCTGTGTAGATCTGACTAGAAAAATATAACAATGAAGATTTAATGTACAGGATGGCCAAATGAATCGAAAGAGTAGTTGTGTCAGAAAACTAAGATTGATATTGACAACAGTTTTCACAGCTAAAATAATATGGGAGGAGAGTATACTCTAAAATTATTTGGGCATATACTGAGAGGTATTGCGCTCGGTGAAATGCACACATGACATGCATTTTGAGGTATTACAGTGAATTTACAGGAATTACCGCGCAATTCGGTGAATTACTAGGCATTATAGAGAATTGCGGCGGATTAGGAAAAATTTTTCGAGATATGAAAAGAAAGTTATATGATGTTCAAAGCAATTTTGTGAAACCGTTTGTTAAATACACAATTATTTTATCTGCATGACGGAAGAGTTTCACCAAGTAAGAGCATCTACAAACTACATGATTAAAGAATACTGGTCATCAAGTATTAGTTGAGCAATTAAAACTTGATTCAAGTTTACAGATCGTGATCTATATGTCATGACATATCAAAAAACATATTTGCAAATGTTTCGCGATTACAATACTTCCCCGCGTATTGGTGTGAGAAGTAAAGAGCATGCAGCACGTTTAACAAAAACGCATTACCGGCCTGGCGATTTGGGAATAAAAACGAGCTTGACTCTTGAGGGTCGGTCGTCCAGTCGTTGTCTATCACTTCTTCAGCAACCACCAACGTTGTCGGTCGGTTGTATGAATTACAAATCAGAGACATTTATAAGGATTATTCGGACCACCTGCTTTCATCTGCATTCCTCTGTTTTTTTACCATGTGTATTCTCCCCCAATACCCCCCAATACCTAGCCAAGCTTTAGGCCTCTACATAGATCACTCAACAATACTTGTATTATTAGATTATTCCAAAGCGTTTGACAGAATCCGTTACGAGCCACTAGTGAAAGTATTGAAATATAAGGTTCCATGAGATATCTGTTTATTTTATGTCATTTTTTAACGCAACGGCTACAGAAAGTCAGGTGAGGAAATGACAGATCTGATTCTTTGCCAGTGGCATCGGGAGTACCACAAGGTTGTATTACTGTGCCACTTCTTTTCTCTATATACATATCATCTCAGGTCTCTATTGTCAATATAAAGATCGATGAAGGTTTGTAGCCACTTATAGCTCTCTCTAACAAACTTTTAAAAATGTTTACCTTCAGAAACTAATGTAGTTATATTCAGAAAGTCTCTATCTGTCAGAAAAACTGAAGGTATAATTAAATTGAAAATGGAAATACATCACTTTTGATAAAATATGTTTGTAAAAACTCAGTGTACACATAATCAGTTAAAATTTTCGGAATATATTTGCTCTATAGTCTAAAAAGAGTTTGCTTCACTTGAATTAATATTTAATAATAGGAAGATTCTTTCCTTTGGTGAAAGATAAATTTTATGTGAGCATCTTGTACTACTATTAATTAATGTGCATTATGCTGAACTATTTTCATTGCCTTTTTGACGCACTATGAGGCTAATAGGCTCCAGAAAATTTTCAGAAATATCTTTATGAAAAAATTATACCAATATTCCATATTCATAATGTAAATACAAGGTAAAAGCTAATTTATCATTGCTTCGACATCAATCACAGCCTTTAAAAATTTTATAATATATGTAGAATACCTGAAAGACTCAAGACTCTTGGCAATAATCAATCTAAAACAACCTTAAACATTTATTTTTTCAAAAACATCCTACTATCTATAATAGCGATCATTATTATTACCACCGACAGCAAACTAATAATCATAAATGATTAGAAAATACGTTTCAGGACCTTATTTTTTAAGAAAGAAGCTTGATTCAGTTTTTCAGCGTTTTGGTCGGTCTGCAGGTCTGCAAGTCAGCCAGTCTACCAGTCTGTTGTTTATTTGGCCATTGAATCTCTCAGTTAATCTTTCTGTAGCTTTTTATGACCGCATAATATCAGTAACCGCCACACTGAATTTGATCAGAATTGGAAATAGTAGTAATGAGATATTGCTGTAATAATTTTCATGACTTCATGGATTTATTAGTAGAAAATAAAATATTAAATGATCCTGAAATTACATCTCCTTGTGTTTTTTTCCAATCTGTATCGCAAGTGTTTGGGGATACAGGTTTTTTTAATCCACAGTTTTTGGCGTAGATAAAGTTTCTTGATGTTACCAAGGAGAAAGGATGTTTACTGTTGATTCCGCTTCACCTCTTGTTGAACCTTTGTCGTAATCTGGTTGTTGCATCATCGCCCACACTCTCGTAGCTTCTTCTGTATCTTGCTGAGGCGCCATGGCCGCCTATGTATGCATGCATGGGAGATTCGCCATGCAGTGCCTACCGAGATGCTGCGGCTGATAAGCTGGCGGGGCGGCGGCACGGCGGTTTTTACGTTTCGACCGTGGCAACACGAGGTAGGTGGTTCTTGGAATGCAACGATGCACTATGCGCCGGTTTTTGTTTGTCTTGTTTGTTATTGACGCTGTTATCTAGTTGTTGGTCCTATACGGAGAGTATTTTATCTCATTTCAGTGAGCTGCATTTGCATGCAAGTGACATTGTTCTCTATTTTTTGTGTGTCTATTTGTTGTTTAAGCTGCTAGATCTAATATTTCTATATCTTATCGCACCGTTTTTAGTGCAAATCCCGTAACATATGCAGGTGAACTGAAGACACCTGAAGACGATTGAAGATAGCATATCAATCGAAACGTCGTGATACTCAAAATTTTATAGACAATGGAAGTCCGACATCAAACTTTTGAAAAATTCACCTTGTCTACAAGCTTCAAACAACTGTCAACATTTTGCCGAGCCAACCAAATATAATAGTAACATATATATTAACAACCGGTTCAAGTAGGTATAGGACGAATCAGTATACTGATTCCATAAACTGACAATGTTTCTCGAACGAAATCGAATGTTCTCACGCAGTTCCGTAAATGGGCTGACCGCCAGCGGCATTTATCTTCCATTCGGTCAAAGGAACTAAATAAGCATCACATCTTAGATATCTTGGTGCGTATTTACGCTACAATGCTGAGTACCGTTTTCTTTTATTGTCCCTCAAGTACTGCTATATCGATACTTCGTTGCTCCAAGAGAAAATGCACACTACTAGCGAGAGAGGAATGCAAGTAGCTTTGCAATAAGTCACATAATTTCATGATTATGAGTACAGTACTTTTATCAGGAGAAAACAAGGTCAACTGGATTGATTGATTTGTTCTTCGTTGTTCTTTTGTTTTGGTGTTATTAGCTTAAAATTTCTCTGTTCCCGCTTAAAAAATGTCATTGGCTACAACTGATTAAGAGATTGAGAAACGACCACAAAATTTATCTTTCATATCTTAGTAGAATAATGAGGAAGTAGAGCTTTAATAATATTGATAAAATAAATGTTGGTACTATTTAACATATATGAACTAACTTCCTCCCATTTTACACGATAATCAAAATTAACCTTATCTTGAAACGCATCTGACAAAATAATTTTATTTCTTATTACTTCTTAGCAGAATTCTGTTCCGATTCCGTCATATGTACCGAATTTTAACCTCCTACTCATGGAAAAAAATCAGTGCATAAAGTTGCCAAGTTCAATAAAAACTAATCAAGTAATTTTTACGAAAAATCATCACTTAGAATTCTTGTTAACAAGCAATCATAAACAGCGTTTCTATCGTGGGTGCAAACCACTTCGCTCTTGTTTGCTTTAACCAAATATAATCAACACAAATTAAGCCTATTAAGACTAATTTGGCAAATTATCTGTTCCTCAGCATGCTGCATATCCAGAAATCTTAAAATACATAAGCTTCTTTTCCTTATCACCTACAAATACATCAAAACAGATATCATTCACTATAAACAAATCAACATAGTGTACATGTTTCACAGATAATATATTTTCAGACTGCTGGTATGAGAACGAAAGGCATCCAGATGGTTACGAGGTGGCTACCTCCGAGCCATGCCTCAACTGCACCTGCAGAAGGGGTGCTCTGCTCTGTTACCTGAGAGTATGCCCAAGGTTTCCAAATCCACCACCACCGGGCTGCATCTTACTACACAGATACCGGACCTGTTGCCCAGAGCTTGTGTGTACTGGTAAGCATAGGCAATTATCACAAAAATGCCTAGTCGAAATAATATACACGATTCAGAATATAAGCAGAAACATCTTAGAGACCACCTCTTCCTCAACCAAGCTCATCTCTGTATGGATTTCCAGATGGACGGATTTTCAAAAAAAAGCACACCAATTATAAATTTGTAGAACGTCCGTATAGCAGCTCCAACGGAAGCTTCGTTGAGAAAATGGTTCACCTCAGAGAAATTCAGAAGAAACAATGACAAATGAAACTATTTCGATCAAAAAATATTTATCATATCCTTAAATAGTGACAGTAGATTTCATCGACTAGTTCCAGGTAATCACTGCTTTCGCCCACGAAATGCCGACACAAGCACACCCAAGCAGTGATTACCTGTAACTAGTTCTATAATCTATTGGCATTGCTGTTGATGAGTTACGGTTAGATATAAAAAATATTTATTAATAATAAAATGTTGTCAGAAGTTGCCGTCATAATTGAAAGATGGTCTTTACTTATATTCGAAATTTGTAGACAAAGTAGACGTTTCAAAAGTTTGAAGATAATAAATCAATCAAAATGTCGTGACATTCAAAATTATATAGACAATGGATGTCCAAAACACAACTTTTGAAATGGCCTTTAGCTCATACAAAAATCCCTAAACATAATATCAAATTCATTATTTCGCTCGTATGCAATAAGGCCCCTCACTCATTTATGCCTCATACGAGGGTCCCGTTGTGAAATTTTTAGATACAGAAAAACTACAAGGTTTTTTTGAAAAACTTTTCTGTTTTTTTCAATATATTCTCCCCCTACCTCAATACATTTACGCATTCAGTAACCACTTGTCAACGTTCTTTTGAAAGGTTGCTAATTTCTTCCTCGAATGCAGCGATTGCCTCTTCATCGGTGGAAAAATTGCGACCTCGTAACTTTTCTTTGATCTTAGGGAATAAAAAGAAGTCGCACGAAGCTAGGTCCGGAGAATAAGGTGGGTGAGGCAACAGTTTGACACCCTGTTCAATAAAAAATCGAGTATTTTAGCGGCGCTGTGGGCGGGTGCGTTGTCATGGTGCCATTGATTACCCCGCAGACCAGTCGGTGGACGGCTCTTGCATAGTTCTTGGATTCAGAAGTAACTATCCTTTGAGTTTAGAAAAATAAAGATGCGACCATTTTCTTTCCAACAGTCTTGGAACTACGAATTTTCGTTGGAAGTTGCTCACTTTCAAAGCACCAAACTAATGACTGCTGTTTAGTTCCGGGATCATAATGATATAACCATGTTTCGTCTCCGGTTACGATATTAAAAGTGTTCTTGCTGTGCCCATTATCAAATTTTTCAAGCATAAACTTAGCCCAATCAATTCTTGTTGCTTTATGCTCGTTGGTCAATAAATGTGGCAATCGTCTGGAACAACGTTTCCTTAGGCGGAGGTGATCATGAATGATTATTCGGACCGTTGCCGATCCAATCCCCAGAGAAGCCTCAATCTCGGTGTAGGTTGTATGTCGATTTTCACCATATTTTGCACAGCTTCTAAAGTTTCCGAAGTACCAGCAGTGGGTGGTTCACCTGTGCGAGGTTCATCATCGAGTGAGACCCGGCCCCTTTTAAACTCAGCAAACCAATTAAAAAAATGTAGCCCTAGAAGCGGCAGAGTCCCCAAAGCACTGAACTTTCGTGACATTCCGCTTGTTTTAGTCCCTTTTTATAGTCATACGCAATCATGGCTCGAAAATCGCGACAACCCGGTTCCATTTTCACGTTAAAATTCGGGCAACACTTAGATACATTCGAGACCGTGGCAAGGCAACTACTGAACAACTCAAACGCTGCCTTTGCGTGTAAGCACTTACAACATTAAACAAAATAGCTGCGTTCTCCAACTTGTTTAAACTTGTATAGATTAGGAATGTCTAAAGACTTTCAGCGTGACCCTCGTATATTTATATAAATTAAAATTGTAAAATTAAAATACAAACATTCTGAACACCATAAATAGCAAGATTAAATTATGCAATAATGCACAAGATTTCACAAATAATAGACCCTTTTGTGATGTGTTTCGCTTTGATCTTTTGAGTATTCTGAGTGTCAGAATTGACTGTTTATTGTGAATATACAGCTAAAGTTATAAAATCTAGCATTATATTTATCCTGTCTAACTATCATTCAATTAAATCCTATTGACTTTTTGGCGACTTAGGAAATATATGTTTTCGGTGACATTTGCACTAGAGTTACCTGAAATATATGAAGAGGAAAATAAGAAGTATACTCATACATACATATACGGAACCACAGTATTGTATCGTAAACAAATAAAATGTCTTCAAGTTGACTGACGCTTTTCACGATATTGTATCAGCTTATGAGATTTCTTTTTGGAGATTTAGAACTGGAATAAAATTTTAAAAAACATTCAAGATATTCAAAAGCATCTTTCATAATATCAAAAATTCTGTCGAAGTGATACCACAACACGTGAAATGCATAGTTAGCTTATTTGATGGTATTTTTTAGAAAGTGAATAGCACTTCAGTGATTATGTGTAGTCCTCATTCAGATAAAATTCCGTTATCTGTATTAGTAGTATCCACTGAAATAGAATTCCGTGTGAAATGAATGACATGGTGGAATCAAGGAAACACAATATCTCGAATTCAAAATTCTTCGCGATCAAAATACTTCCTCGCCAGTTGGCTTGGTAAGTAATAAAATATTCTACATAGGACACGATCAGTCAAACCGTGCGAGATTTGCAGTTTTCAACTTACTATCTGTTAATATCACTGACATTTTAAATATAATAATAAATAATATTCTGTTATTAACAAGACATGTGTTGGATTGGTATGAAGAAATCTCTTGCTCATCATCATTATTATTATTCTTAGATTTCACTGGAGAAACTAATAGCTTAGAAGCAAGATCTGACACTGATGTTGGACTGAACTTGGAACTTGATAGCACCATACCTCAAAACGGTAAGTTTTAATTCTAAAATGATAAAGTTGGGACTTGGTTAATCCGAAAAGCACATAATAATGTATTTGAACAATACATCCTAGTCACTTCAGCTAGCACTGGAATTTAGAGTAACATTTTAATGGCAACACTACATACTATGATATGTAAAACGCGGTCAGAAAGTATAGCGCTACATAATTGTTTTGTATAATTATAATTGAGCAGCTATACAGAAGTTAGAGAAATCTTGGTAATATAAGTTTTGCAGAAACTCACGTTCATATTCTTCTTGACATTTCACAAAGGAGCAGCCATATTCATGGTTCTCTACTATGCATAGATATCCAAACTTCTCTCAGAGGCAATTAAAATTAACAATACGCAATATGACATGCTTTCTGTTATTTGATCGTCAGAATGGTCGTGATAGTAATTCGGGTACCTCATACACTGGATTGCGCCATATTCTTATTTCTCCAGCAATAAGCTTCATGCACATGTGAGAGCATCTGCGCAACTTTGTGCTCCAATCGACGTCATTGATGTGTAGTAGAAATAATGAACCCTTTGAAACGAGCACAACCTCTACCCAGACATTCCTCACAGAGAGTTAGTTCACATACGGAACCGTTTTATTGGAAGTGGCTCAATCATCCTTTTTCTGGAAAAATCCGCGAAAAAGGGAAATGGAAGGAATAAGAAAAAAGGAAAGTGAATTGAACAAATGAAGGCGCCGTAGGTTAGCAAAATGTATCCCCTCTGGCATGGCGATTGAATATCACGTCTACCAACCAATACACAACTAACACAACAAACTAATTGTGCCCAGCAGAACAACTAGTTACCATTGTTATTTCCAAAACGTGAGAGGGCTTCACTCAAAAATCAATGAACTCTTCGCATCGGTGAGTCTACTGGAGTACGACTTCATTGGGATAGCGGAGACGTGGCTGACCAGTGACGTTCTAAGCTCAGAGTTATTTCCAGAAGAATATAGTGTTCTACGTAGTGATCGCGACTTTACAAGTTCTAAGAAAACTAGAGGTGGTGGTGTGCTGTTAGCATATAAAAGCAGGTATTTGATGGAACGTGTAGACTTCAATTTTTCACATCAGTTTCCGACTATTGATTTTTTGGCAGCCAAATGTGTTAACTCAGGTACTGTTTTATTTTTCTATGTTCTATATATACCCCCAGATACTAGTAATGATGACTATCGGAGTTTCATGGTAAATTTTGGAGAAATTGTAGTGTATCAAACAAATGTTGTAATATTGGGAGACTTTAATGCTAGCGGCACATTTTTAAAGATAATAATGATTTCCGATGTAGTGTAATTATGAACTTCTTGGATTTCACTAACTGTGAGCAAACAAACAATGTTATTAATTCTATGGGTCGTGTATTAGATTTGGTCATAGTAACAGACAATCTCAGTTGTAAAACAATACGTGAAATAGCACCACTGATCAAACAGGAAGATGTCTTGCACCCTTCTCTATATATAACGCTTAACATTCATACAACTCCTAATAACTTACCTTCTAACCCAAATAGTAGCCCTTATAATTTCAAAAAAGCTTACTTTGCGGGGCTATATAATGTACTTACCTATGTTTACTGGTCATTTCTTGATAAAATTGATGATGTAAATAAAATGTGTGACGCTTTTTACGATAAATTGTATACCATCCTGGACTTATATGTTCCTAAATACAAAAAAACTAACAACAAATACCCATATTGGTATAACCGCGAAATCATAAACAATATTAAAACAAAACAATATTATTATAAAAAATTCAAAAAACAAGGGAACCAGTTTTATTATTCCGAATTTTGCAGAATAAGAAGAGTAATAAAGATACAAATAAAAAATGCTTATGATGCTTATCTAAGATCTGTTGAACATATTATCATACACGACCCAAAGAACTTCTGGTCATACGTTCAAACTAAGAAAAAGGCTAGCAGAATACCTGGAGAAGTTAGTTGTCATGAAAGGACCTTCAATACTCCTGATGGGATTGTACAGGGCTTTGCGGATTACTTCTGTAACGTTTACGAACAGCCAGACAATAACATTAATCCACAATGTGACAACATGACAAGATCAGCAATAACAACTTGTATAAATCTCAACGAAATAACAGAGCAGAGTGTACTGAAATGCCTTAAGAAACTTGCAAACAAATTCACGTCTGGTCCTGATTTGATTCCATGTTTTTTTATAAGAGATTGTGCTTATGTTTTTGCTCAACCGCTTACCAAAATATTTAACGTAGCTTTAAAAACTAGAATATTCCCAGATAAGTGGAAACAGGCAAGAGTATGTCCAGTCCTGAAGGGCGGTAATAACTCTGATATCTGCAACTACCGGTCTATATGTATTTTGAACAATTTTGCCAAAGTCTTAGAAATGATTTTATATGCTCCAATATATGACAATGTTAGGTATCTAATATCTCCTACTCAGCATGGTTTTATGCAACGTCGGTCAACAGTTTCAAATTTAGTAGAAATAACACAATGCATTGCAGAAACACTGGATGATAGAGCACAACTGGACGTTATATACACAGACTTCACAAAGGCATTCGACAAGATTGATCATCATTTGCTAATTAGCTGTTTAAATAGTTTTGGAATCAGTGATCCCTTGATAACTCTAATCGAATCGTATCTCCGCAATAGATTTCATTATGTTTCATATAATGGTTACACATCTCAAAAATATGCAGTTCCATCGAGAGTCCCACAAGGCTCAAATCTAGGTCCCCTGTTGTTCTTGATGTTTATAAACAGTTTAATGAATGTTCTAAAGTGCAGGAATTTACTATTTGCTGATGATCTGAAAATGTTCATTAAGGTGACAAACTTGGATGACTGTCTTGCTCTTCAAGAAGACCTTAATAACATTACACAATGGTGTAAGGATAATTCATTATTTCTAAATATTTCCAAATGTAAAGTTTGTACGTTTAGCAGGAAAAATAAAATTATTTCATACAACTATTCAATAGATAATGAGTACCTTAGTAGATGTGACATAATAAGGGACCTAGGTGTTAATTTTGATAGTGAGTTGAACTTTATATCGCACATGACAAACATAACAGCTGAGGCAACAAGAACTTTGGGACTTATAATCCGTAATTGTAAGTTATTTACCAACTTGGATGCTCTGAAAACTTTATACTTTGCAATGGTTCGCTCAAAATTAGAATATGCCTCACTAGTGTGAATTCCTCATTACTATAATCATATAGACCTGTTGGAGTCGGTGCAGAGAAGATTTTTAAAGTTTTTGTCACTTAAAGTGGATGGAATATATCCTCAACGGGGTATCGATCAAGATCTACTACTGCAACGATTCAATATAGATTCATTACAGCTGAGAAGATCCTGCAGTAGTATAATATTTCTTCATAAGCTAATACACAATGAGATAGATTCAATCAATTTGTTGGACAAAATAAATTTTCTTGTGCCGAGACTTAACTCACGGAACAGCTGTATGTTTTACTCTGAGAACTCCAGAACAAATGTATTGTCCAATTCACCTATTCATACCATGTGTAATAATTTAAACTCAATATCCCATATATGTGATCTAAATACAGAGTCATCGGATATAATAATTAACAAATTCAAACAATATAGTAAATGATAAGTTTTTATAGTTCTAAGTTCTTAGTTTTTATACTTTATATTGAAATCTGTAGTGCACATCATAGCACGTAATTTTGCATGTACTATACTACTTGCCCTGTAATTGGAGTGATCTGTTGGGCAATAAAGATTATTATTATTATTAATACACAGAAAATAGTGTTTTGGGAAACCTCGCCCCGTTTTAACTCATTTCATCTAAGATGAGATGTATTTTATGGAGATCTAGGTATGTTTCTACTCTGATAGGATACAGCTGAACACCTTATGCTCAGGAGTGTCCTTTTTATGTCCTTATTCTGCGTTCTGCGTTCCATCTCTACTGCCACAAGTCAAGAGTCACTTTCCTAGCTGCCTTTGTTGTCACCTTATGCTTATTGCCTGTTTCTGTTCTGTTACTACTTGCCAGGCAAGGCGCTTGTGGATGCTGTATGGTAACTACTGGCCACCCTCAGCAGAAAGCACGTTGGGTGTTCTCAAGCAGAAGGGCTATCGTTCTACCACAACGGTATAGACTTATAGAGTAGTCATTGCCATAACTATGTCGTCATCGAGCCAATCCGGGTCGTCGTTACGACTGCACCGGTAGTCTCCAAAAAAGTACAAAAGCTGAAAACTTAAATTTTGATATTGTAATTACACTCACAATGACTATCTCCAAGAAAACTGTTATACAGCGGTATGCCAATAAGCATGGATCCAACGCTGCCGATCTTGTTCCGCGGGACATCATATGGGATAGAATCACAAATGACCAGTAAAATTATGTATGCCTCGACGCCTTTCGTCACAGACTATTCCCACTCCTTCCATCGTGATGAAGATGTGTGGTTAGAAAGGATGTATGCAGACAAATCAGCATACCGGTGTATGAATATCGTGAATATGAGCTATTATGAAATGTTCGAAAACACATGATGCATTTGCATTTTTGACAAATCCAAAATGACGAACATAATGCATCATAACATCAGAAACACAGCTTACCTGCCTTATGAAATAACACGATTCAATAACAAATCATAAAGAAACTAGATAAAAAAAAAATTATGGCACAACTCTAGGTTCGGAGAACATTGATTGTATCTTTTTCTGAAGTATACTGAACCAAACTTCTAAGACAGTTTTAAGTGAAGAACATGAGCTTGCTATCACTTTTTGTCTTACGAAGGATCCGACGTTAATGGTAAGAAAGTTATGACGTGCACGTGCACGTGCCCAAAATGTTCCACTTTATTGATTCCACGGGTCGGCATATACACTGTGTCAACATTTTCATTGATCGGCTTTGTGCATCAAAAAAATGATCTTAGTGCATTTGTTGTTTTAAAAATAATTCTAACATTGAATTGTATGCAAACATTTCTATCTTCCGGATAATCCTCTTACATAATTATGGTATATCAATCGGAAATGATTTATTTTTATTTCCCGCGAATGAACTGGGAAAGTATTGAGATAGCAAAGAAATTCAAAAACAAAAATTATGTCAAATTTTTGGCGTTTTATAATTTCTACATCTAATTATAATCTGCTCATTTTCAGCCTGTATACATAATGGAACGGTTTACGGTCCAGGATCGGCCATGAGATCTTCATCTTTTTGCGAGTACTGTTATTGTCTCGGTGGAAATCAGACCTGCATCAAACTGAAATGTCTTGATCAAATTGAAGGCTGTACGCCCATATACGATCAGTATAGCTGCTGTCCCATCAAATACAACTGCACTAGGCTTGGAACAACTAGTAGTACCACCACTGAGTTACCTAGAGATACACTGGAAAAAGGTGAATGTAGCAATTAAATAAGAAAAGGCGCTAACATGATAGGTGCAAAAATTGCTGAAACTCTTGCATCATTAATAAACTAAAATGGTTTTTTTAACATAGAAGTTTTACAAATAAATATCTCTTTCAGTCACTTGTTTCGATTTATATTTAAAATCGTTGTCACTGAAATAAAGAGAGTTTCATTTGTCAAACATCTGTGTTAAGCACACAATTTTTATCTGAGAAACTGACCTGTTCAGATTGTGTGCCATCTCCAGCAAAAGATAGACCGCTGGCACTAAGATATACTACTGAGCATTATGAAAATCGTATGCAATTCAAGATTATCAATTAGACAATCTGAGTGAAATAAACGTCCAAAATTTTCACTGAACTTCGATGAGTACACGTCAAAAATATACATATACTTTTTCAGACTACATAAACATTTTTATACCGTAGCTTACCTCATTTTGATTGATTTTTCTGTTAGATATACATATTTACTGAAAATATTCTATAATATGAGTACAAGCGATATGGAAATCAATGAAGTTCAGCTACGAGGCCATTGATTTGTCATAAAAAATCCTTGGTGGTAGTTGCAAGGGCAAACATTCGCGAAAACAAACGATTTACGATATTGATTCAATTCATTGATACACCAAAACATTAAGTTGCATAATATATTACCCGATTGCACACCCTGGGCTTGCGAAGACAAATTTTTTGTACCCATACTATACTTTACTCAAGGGACGACTAAAATATACACAACAAAACATTGCACACAGCGAAAATGGACGAAATTATTAATTAATGCGTCTTTTTCAGGAGGTTGCGTCGTAGATGGTTCTTTCTATCCTGAAGGATCTAAGGTTATCGGTGTAGGGCATTCGGTATGTGACAACTGCTATTGTATCGAAGGCCTACTGCGATGTGAACCTTTGTCGTGTGCGCCAGCTTTGTTAGGGTGCACCCCTACAATAAAACCAGGAAATTGTTGTGCAGCTAGCTACAATTGCAGTGAGTATCATTGATACTGGTATATAATCCAATTCAGATCACCATCGTTCTTTTAGATATAATAATCATTAGATACAAGTTTCAGTCGAGATGTATAATGCAAAAATTAGTAAAAAGATGTTCTAGATCTAATAGGATTCACTTCACGCCGATTATGGCTGAAGTTCATGTGAAGTGGCGCACTAATCAACGCAAAGCTTCTCATGCATCGGCAGACCAAATGATATAAATTAGAAATTTTTTTGACATTGATATGATGACACAATAAATAAGAAATACAAATATTGTGTCGACACATCGCAGTTGCACCCTCGATTCTTCATCCCTCCAGTGCTCGCGCGGGGTCTCTAGACATGAGATGCAATCTCAGGTTCTCCAGGAGACCTTTGTCACATAGTATCATATCCAGAATAACAGCAGACTGCTGTATAAGTCTAATTCAAAGACAAAACAATATGATCCCGGAGACAATCAATGTTAATTTCATTGTTACTTCAAATTTCAATGTCTCTCATTTTTTACTTTGATAAACGCTGCCGAGATTATTCACTATCAATTTTACAAAATCTTCATATTGGACTTATTCAATTCTCCATCTCAGCAATTTTAACGGAGAGAGGGGACGAGAGGAAATTGGACAGGGAACGCTCATAGTATCTTTTGCAGAGTTTTTTCAAGTGACTTTGACAGCATATTTATTCAAAAGAATATGTTATATTTCCAAACAATCATTCATCACCTTCGCCTAAGGAAGCGGTGTTCCAGATGGCTGCCACATTTGTTGACCAGTGATCAAAAAGCTACAAGAGTTGATTAAACTAAGTTTATGCTTGAAAAAATTGATAATGGGCACAGTAAAAACACTTTTAATATCGTCACCGGAGACGAAACATTGTTTTATCATTATGATCCCCAAACTAAACAGCAGTCATTAGTTTGGTGCTTTGAAAGTGAGCAGCCTCCAACGAATATTCGTCATTCCAAGAGTGTTGGAAAGAAAATGATCGCATGTTTTTTCCTAAAAGTGGATACATCACAACGGTAGCCTTGGAAAATCAAAGGACAGTTGCTTCTGAATGGTATATAACCAAATGTGTTCCTGTCGTCTTCCAAGAACTATGCAGAGCCGTCCAAAGACTGGTCTGTGTCTATTCAATGGCACCATGACAACGCACTCGCCCACAGCGTCGCTTGAACACTCGATTTTTTTGCTGAACAGGGTGTCAAACTGTTGCCTCACCCACCTTATTCTCCGGACCTAGCTCCGTGCGACTTTTTATTCCCTAAGATCAAAAAAAAGTTACGAGGTCGCCATTTTCCACCGATGAAGAGGAAATCGCTGCATTTGAGAAATAAATATTATATTTATATTTACAGAAACATTTAAAAAACTAAATTCCTAAATTCAGTTTTGTAAATAAATAAAGAAAAATTGCCCTCGGTCATATATATATATATATATATATATATATATATATATATATATATATATATATATATATATATATATGATATATTTTATGTGAATACCACCACTGGATTACAAAAACAAAACAGTATCTACAAACTCCAGCCACCACAACAAAAATGAGAAAACCCCTTAAGGCGCCCGATGTCAGCGGCTTGAACAAAGAATTATTGCTTTCATCAAGGAAGACACAGGCAGCCTGTTATAAGGTACCAATGAGCTACGACTCTCCCTCAAAAGTCCAAAAACTGCCTGATTCAAGTATTTCAAATAATATGTTTTCATAATATATTTTTACCAATAAAATATATACAAATTAATTTTCTTGTAGCCCCATTAACTTCCTATAAGGAACCAAATTGACTACAAGTGAAAATATCTGGCAACAGTGTTGGTTGGAGAGGTGCCGCGGTTGAGCCAGTATAAATCGGGAGTAGGTAGTGGGGTTTACGGCTTTATAACATGGGCATTGAGCCAAACGGTGTTACCATCACACGACGCATATATTTCTGTTCTGCTTGCTTATTTTTTTAGTGCGTGTGTGGATGGAATTTTTTATCGTGCTGTTTATTTTTTGATGTATTCAAACTTTTCTGTTTTGTGATAAGTCATTTTGTTTTGTAGATTCATTTGTTAGTTGTTAAGTGACTTCTTAGAATTTTAGTAGTTTTCAGAGTTTTGGCATTCTGCAATCGCGCTGTGTGGGATTCGTAGAAATTGAATGTATAGAAGAGAGTCAAAGTTATGGAGATTTTTTAAAAAGTTTAATTTTTTTGAACTATATTCGAGACAATAATAGTTTTTTATAGATTATCTCTTGCAAAGGCAAAAAGCTTATCGCCCTGCGAGAGGACATTTAACGATTCACATTGACCTTCAAGCGCTGTAAATCGTACCATCGAGGAAGAAGCTCCCCGATAGCTCATTCCACAACTCCCAAGTTCTTCAAAAAAAAACGACCCTTGATAGAGGCTGGTTCAAAACGTTGGAAGCTCGACTTGGTGAGGATGCACCCGTTTGGACCTCCTTTTGTTTAAGATCAGCCACCCTCCTTCGACGTTCCAGACAGTTTAGGTCCTTTGTAACGTCACGGCGTATCCAAGAAACGCTCTGCTTCGTTCTGGATTGTGTCTAGAATCTACAGGGAGTTCTTCGTTGCACGTCTTGTAGGGTTGCAGTAGCTGTTCCGGCAAATACAAACTTCTGGACCTTCTGTAACACGGACCTGGCTAGGCCGGCAACATGATCATTCCAGGACATGTTACTGTTGATGTTAATCCCCAGAAGATTGATGACTCAAATATTGCAAGTCTCTCCATCTCCACAGAGAAGACCAGTATGCGATATTTTGTCAAGGTTGTTCTTTAGCTCTTCTGTACGTCAAACTGAACCCTATTTGTAGATCCCTGTTCGACACTTTTTTTAATGTCCTCATTGATTTGGACAGCATGTTGTTCCCGCAGAAGTGAGATCTCTAGTGATGGCAGTGGTTTATCTGGTTATATGCAAAAGGTTAAAATGATATTGAGTTCGGATGTGCCAAGTGGAGCGAAAATATTCACTAGATGGCGATATTTGTTATGAGGTACAGGTCCAGCAAGCTAGCAAAGTCTTTATGGTGATCGGGCATTCTTGTTCCAACTGGATCCTGTACCTATCAAGAACAAATACATTGCATTCATAAGAGTGGAAGAACAGAACTTGTTGAAAAGGAAAGGTTTGTAAACTGAATTACAGTAAATGGGTCAAGGAGGAAATGTTTGATCAGGTTATGGCTTCTGGCACCATCATTTAATGAGACGCCGCTGATAACATGTGTTTGGAGTGTGTATGATTTTATTAAATATTAATCAAAATTTAATGAGTTCAAATGCGTGAAATGAAACGAGAACCAAGAGTTTCCTATGCCCACGTCACCAGAAATCACTTACAATCAATACATGGCGATACAGGTAACTTCATAAGCAACAAATGAGTTCACAAAGCTCATGATGAACGATCTACGAGTACTAGATAACTTGGCCTTCATTTGAAGTATAGAGAGGGAGAGATAGATGAATTTTGTAATGCTAATGGCTTAGGAACATCAATCCAGTATTAACATGCAATACTCACATTACAAAAGCTATATGAAAATCACAAAATACGAAATTTATCACGCAATTCAATCTGATAGAACACATTTTGAGCAGACAACAACGACGACGGTGCACCTTGTTGATTATTTCATTATCTTTTCCCAGGTGGTAAAATTGAAATACAGCCAGAACCTTACTATGGACACTATCCCACAGTCAGCAAAGAATACGCTAAACTCCGCAAAGTAAACCAGGAACACCCGATGAGGGTAGTAACTGTATCACCATTTTACGTCCAAGAGATTTACCCGAAGCAAAGAGGAACAGGTAATACTTTTGTGACTCTTACATTCAGTTGCAGCTACTGAGCCTAAATTGCGATATGGCAAGCATTTCTGATTATTTTAGTAGATGAATCTCTAATATCCTTCGTATTTGAAAAAGTAACACAATATTGGTCAAAGCAGCTACTATACTATATCTTATATGCAACAGTACAGTTGTACAAAAGGAAAACATTGAATTGAATAATAAAGTCTTAATCAATAGTAGACCTTGCATATCTCTTATGAAATTTATTTCTGAAAAAAGTTAGCAGTCAAAAAATCAAAAAAAAAACTTGGATATTGACTGGTAAATAAAATGTTCAGTCAGAAAATCACAATCATATGTCATGTGAATGACGCACTATAAGCACGAAAACAAAAAATATTACGAATGTGTAAGTAGATTACAATGAATCACAAATGAAACTGCTCCATATTTCACTACATTAAATTATATAACATTATATGAACTGATTATGTAGGTCCTTACATAGGTAAAAAGCTACTTACTTCCCATCTCAATAGGCATGAGCGTCGTGCGTCGCCGTCAATAATCCTTGATGCTTTTAAAACTCGGGAAGTACCATCCAAATACTGACAAGAAGAAGCAAATAACAAAAACTTATAAGGGATCCTAAGTATCCTAAAAATTAGCAACATGCAGGAATTTGACTCACAGGAGGTTCATATTTAGCTATATGAGGAACGTCCGACTATTTTTGCGTAGTATTTTTTTTTTAGGATAGTTGTTAATAATACTCTACTGAGTTGATGACGCTTCTATTATATTCAGATTATTTTCCAGGAACCTTCGGTACAACCAGACATTTCACAGGTGTAGTTTTAGACAACAATACTATGAAACCAAACAATAAGGACACGAAGAGCTCAACGAGTAATTACTTCAACACCAACACTAACTTTCCAGGCACATACCATGCCACGACAAACTATGAGTCTAAAAATACGAACTACAAAGGAGTTTTCACCACCACATACAGACCCAAACCTCCTCAAACAAGCAGTCAAAGATCCGTGGACAGCATAACTACCATAGCAAAAGAAGAGCAGACCAATGCGTCTGATATGCTGGATATTCTCAACTTTTTTGAGTCACTGCTAGACAAAGATTTCAACGAAACATTCGATACTACAACAGTAACTGTCAATTCTGTTGACAATGCAACAGAAGGAATCTCCACAACCAGTGGAATATTCACTACCACGTTGGAAGATGCGGAAAGTACGATTAACACTATTACTGAACCAGCAACAACTGAAATATACACGTCTACCGAGGACATCGCGATAACTACAGATTCATCTTCTGAGACTCCTCCGCATACCATTACTCTGAAAATGGTTTTGAAATCGACAGATTGTAAGGTGGATATGCTAGAAAGCAACAAATTGGAAGTGACAACACTTTTACCCGTTGATCCAAATGAAATCAACAAGCTTGGTAAGTTAAAACATCATCCAATTCCGTAGACAATTGAATTCAATTCAAAAATATAAACAATTAGACTGACCGGTGTATTTGGAGTCAGATGTTTCTCATTTGCTTTTACTTAGCTGTCAATGAATCTATGATTTCCAAGTCTAAATCTTTAATTTCTAGCCAATCCAGTGAAAAGTTATCAAATACAGGAATTTCGCACTTCATTTTCAGCTTCATACTCCTCTTTCGTGACAATATTTTAATTACTATCCTATCCCACCATATTTTCTGTCTGTTAGCTATAAAGAGAATTCTAAGCCTGCTTCCTTCCGATTTGGAGATGCGGGACAGCCTTTTCCAGATTTTCTGACATATTTACTCTTTTTCCGATCACCAAAGGACATTTTGCTTACTGAAAGTGATGTACGAATTGAAGATCAATCTGTGATCCAAAGTTACTCCTGAGAATTTTGTCTTAACTAGCAGCGCTGATCTTTTTAATGTGTAATGGCAGGTGAAATCAGGCGCACAGCAATTGAGGACTACACCTCCACAACGGAAGAACTGAATTCCAATGAAAACACATTAACTACCAAGACCATCCCACGGAACAACACCAGGGTAGTCTCATCGGCTACATTGAAGAATATTCCTGGCAAAGACGTGATCCTGAACACCTCTAAAGCTAAAGGAGAAGATTATGACTACGAATACGGGGAACCCACTTTGCCACCCTCGTTGCCCAATCTGAGGTGAGTTGGTTGTGAGGAGGGTATTCGTAAGGTGGGCTGATATTGAAAGGGTCATTATTTGACCAAACATATAGTGGATTTCGAAATTTGGGTGAACAGGGTTGAAACGGATCAATAAAATCACTGCTTTGAGTGAGTAGAAGTTTTAGTTGAATGCTGGATCAAGTGCAAATGCTATGGACATGATCCATACAGCGTTCTAGCAATATATGTATATGAAAAATTTATATAGTATAGTACCAACAGTACAGTTAGGTGATACACATTTTCCTGTCAGTACTATAAGTAAATTTAATGATAGGGGTCATTTGGATATGAAATTCATATTTAATTAATATAATACGTATTTCTCGAAGTTCTAGACGTCTTCTTTGACAACTGCTCACATGCAGTACATTCAGAGCGATCTTTTTCTAGCTGCTACCGCTGATCTCGTTGCACTGCCCCTCCTTAGCGGCGTTCCTCCTTGGACGCAACCAGCTCACAACTGCTGTATAGGCAGCTGGCTTCGGCAACAAGACATCTTATTGAAATAGCATGTCTTCTCCGACGAAACTTTGTTGGCTCTTGCGTTGAAGCTGCACAACAATATCTCTCTGTTTGCGACCCTGAAGA
This sequence comes from Bruchidius siliquastri, assembly GCA_949316355.1. Lineage (NCBI taxonomy): Eukaryota > Metazoa > Arthropoda > Insecta > Coleoptera > Chrysomelidae > Bruchidius > Bruchidius siliquastri. The sequence continues at coordinate 7,510,299 of OX438534.1, read as the reverse complement.
TCACCATCAACATCTTTCCGACCATTCTCCTGACTAAACCATTGCGACTGCAATCTAACTCGAACAGGGCCACATTCTTGATGACGTGCCCAAGAAATTGGTGCTTCAAATGGCATAGCGTATTCCATAGGTCGTAGTAGGATTCTGCTTGGAACAGCTTCTTCTTATTCACCATGTACAAGAGATGATGGTTGTACTGCTTGATGGTCAATGTCTTTCTACGTGTTAGTGTTTCGCCCTTCAAGCGCTGGCGCTGACCAAAATAATTCTGGGATACTGTATGCCAAGGAATATTCTTTCTAGAAGGCTAAATATGTCCTGCTACACTTAATTGTCAACACCAAACGTCGCCTTTGCGCTGCCTATGTAGATTTCCATTAATTTGTGAAAGGAATCCTCGCTGTCCGTAGCTTGTGCTTGTCCGACGTACTGGCCTTCGTTGCCGTGGTTTCCTTGATAGAGCACCAATTTGTTGAACAACCGTGGCCTTTGTGTCGAGAGACTTGCAGATTCAATTGGTGACGTCCTCGATCATTTTCTTGGCAACGTAGGGTCCTTCTAAAGGTCATTGTAGCTGGGATGAAAATCCTCGTTTTTTGTGCGTGTTGTGGAGCCACACTGAATCGCCTTCCTTGTATCCAGCTTCACTGGCGTTGATGTCGTACCATTTCTTCATCATGTCTCTGGCTAGCTGGAGATGGCAATGTGCCAATTCGTGGACGTCTTCCATCTTATGCCTCAGCTAATCACGTTATCCTCTCCAACAACTAGGTGTTACACAAGTCTACAGCCAAATACTAGGTTAAAGGGCAGCCTGTTTTCACGACCGAATAAAAGTATCGTTGGAGTTTGCCCAGTAGACTCATTCTCTGCCAATCGCTATATCATCAATGAATGAAAATGAGAATGGAAGATTGTAATCTCAATCGCTCTGGTGGTTGGGAACAACTTTTGGATCATATCTTCAGCCAACTATCTTTTAGCCAGCGGTAGCCTCCTAGGTAGCTGTCAGATTGGCTTTCAGTGTCACCGTAAGCCTCACGACACTTGTTCTTACAGTCGTCCCATCTTTGGACATGAATATAGAGCTATATCGTTTAGCGATTGGCATGTCGAAGACAGCAGCAGCTATTATAGCTAATCATTTTCACCTGTTCAGACACCTGACGAACTATCGATATATCAGAAGAGCATTTTTCTACATTGTACCCTACCCTTACTGATAGTGACAAAATATCCATTCATGTTGAACAGGCGAACAGGTATCTCTTGCTTAGAAGACACCAGCACCTTGTCCACCACGATGCTACTAGCAACCTCTCTATCGTGATTCGAGGGCTCAACGACTACGGGCGTCCTGTTTTCGATATCAACCGAGTCTTCACAATAAATTCTCTCCTCGCTGGCAATTCAGTTTATTCTGCGAACAGCGCTTGGGCAACTATTTCTTCCCGAACATGCAGGAATATTTATTCATGTCCAACCTTGAGAGTCGATCTGGACCCTGCATGTTCAAATATCCATACGTCATTGGGTGAGCTAAACGTTGTTGGCGCTGCGTTTCAATATCCTTCAGCCTATCAATTAACATTTGTACTGATAAACACTCCATGTGTTGTTAGGTGGTAGAGGGATAAGCAAATCTTACCAACTTGGCTACATTTGCCAAGAATTCTTGTAAACTCACCAACTTTATGTAGCAGATTCTTCAGCTGTGATCGATACACCTTGGACATACCTCATATCTAATCTTCTGACCTGCTGCCGTAGTTTTTGGAGCCCTCTGAGGGTAGTGTCTAGAGAATATCCATCGCGTATCCATGCAAAGCAACTGTCAATGCTACAGCTTTTTTTTTGAAGACCAGACGTTTGTTTCAGCAACCGCTTCAAATTGCTTCAGATAATTGATCTATGATGTTTTGATATTGAATTTTGGCGACTTTACGTACGAGGCAAGCTTAGCTGCATGCCGCTCTTCCAAGCTGACTCCCGTAATGGTGTTACCTTATAGTAGTTAGATATTTCTGTAACTCATGACAGTAGCGGCAATTCCCGGTCATTTTGACAAGCCTAGTTGGCAATAGCAACTGTATAAAACAGATGAAAAAATGTCTCTAGAGTGACATGTCGTATGGATACCTTCATGCTGAGATGCTAAGATGTGAATATTTTCTTTCCGGGATCGTGGGTTCGATTTAACAGGTCAACTCATAAGAATACAATAAAGTATTTTTAATCATTAGGAATACGTTAAATATGTAGTGTACTTTCTGAATACATAGCGTAGTATAAGATGCCAATTTGACTGCTATTTTCATTTTTAGAATAATTCCTTTTGTAGCAGCTGACGCATTGGATTCCAAAAAGAATACAGGCAAGGGACGCCCCACTGATTCAATCGAACAAAGGATTACCAAGGATAGTTCAGGGTACAATAACTTGTTTTCACCTCCAGTTGAAACTGAAGGTATGTACAAACAATCAAAATCGAACTAACGCTCTTCAAGTCTCCAATTCACAAAACTTTTATTTTGCAGTACTGTAGAATTATTTCTCTGTCTAGAAATATTGTGCTACAGTTCACGTTTGAAAAATTATTATTACAATGATAATTAAAATATTGATTCGTCAATCACAAGTTTGCAGTAGGGTTTGATGGTATCTCCACATCCCTTGATGCATATGTTATTTTGTGGTAATAAAGATTTTGATGCTTATTTTATGATTTCAGGAGGTTTCGTGCCTAAAAACCCTCCTGTGTTGAACGATAACTACAAAAACACCGTCACGGGACCAGCGACAACAAAAGAACATACAGGAAATGGTAATTGAATTTTATGGTTCTATAATATCCTTGTCTGAAGGTATAGATTCAAAAAATATCTTAGTTTACATCTGAATAGTAATACAGATTATTGAATGCTATATCATCTGTTGATATTCGGAAAAAGGTATGTACCAATCCCTGCTTCTTGACCTCTATCTTCACGATAAAAACTATAATCTAGGATATTGATAATTTCATCATACGATAACCAGTTTTCGCATACAAACGAAAATGAATATAAGCATAAAATCAGAAAAACAGGTAGACCAAACGTTGAAATGCGAAAAGTTCACCGCTTCGAAGTCTCTATCCAAATTTGATTCGTTATATTGAATTGCCAAAGTTTAATTTGAAGGAATGCATTGGGATTTTTGTGAAATAGTATCTGAAGGCTCCTGGTTCAAGATGCCTTTTATGAATATTCAGGTGAAACTGAATGTTTTTCGGAATCATTTATCAAATTGACAGGTGCTTTCAGAATCGCGAAATATGCAGAATTCAGCGATTTTGTGTATTGAAAATATTGAAATAGTAAATTGTCACTACAACTTCTAATACCAAACAAATATAAATATTACACTGTATATTTATAAATAGAATACTAACTAACTTGACACGTGCCGCAAATGTCTCCCTCAAAATATCAATTTTATTGAACACTGCTTACTCAAAATTTTAGCTCTTGGCTTCCAGACTATATGTAACTGTTTCTGATTATTTTTTAGTACACTGTATGAACCATGATGGTACACAAGTAATACATGGACAGGCGGTAGCCTCACAGGCGCCCTGTATGACGTGTGCCTGTTTCTACGGCAATATTGTTTGTCAGAATCTAGCTTGCCCGTTACCGGGACCCAACTGTAAAAAAACAGAGCTGACACTTTGTTGTCCTCATTATACCTGTAGTAAGTATATAGATTTCTCACGTTTGCAAAAGTATGTTAACCTGACTTTTAATTCAATTTTGCTATCATTATCAGTAATTTAGGTAATTTTAAAAGAATGACTAATACTATAATCAATGTTTTTACACGCCCATATTTGCATGTTAGGACTATAACCAAGTAGATATTTGAGATAACACATTCTTTTTCCACAGACGAACAACCTGTAGTTGTTATGGACCACCTAGGCAACTCTGCTGTGCACCTGGAAACACATGAAATACCCATTGTGCCCCCATTCAGTGACGTCATCCGAACAGAACCAGCTCCAAATCTGGAAAGTCTAATCAGCGATATGATGCCATTTCTAACGCGCAAATCGACTGAGAAATCAACAGACACGACGACCGAAAGGACTTCAGTATTTCCTGAAGATCTGTTGTCCCTAGACAAGGTCCTACAGTTGTTTTCAAATCCAGAATCTACCACCAGGACCGAGGTGATGCAAATTCAAAAACCTTCATCGCCTCAGAACGATTTGCCGAGAAACACCACAGAAATGAAAAAAACGATTACTCATCCATCGTCTGCTAAGGATAAGACGACAACTGATGGTACTGATACTGACATATCACAAAATATGGTGAGTGTAGCGCCGTCTACTGTCAGAGAAAGCAACTCCACGCAGACGCGGAGTGATGGGGAAACGAAAGCAGGGGCGTTTCAGCTAATTAATTTGGCAGGGTGCAATATTTACGGCAGGATGTACAGGGTGGGAAGAATTATTTCTGAGCTGTCTGATTCGTGTAGAGAGTGCAGATGCACCGAAGTAGGAGTGGAATGTATACAACTAAAATGTTAGGAAAGTATGACGTGCAAGAAATTTTTGAATCATTTCAAGATCAGGTTTAGTACCTTATAGATGTATTACCATGAATTGTATGAGATGGAGTTATGATATCTCTTTATTACGGTTTGTGGCAGGATGTTTTTATCTAGACGGAATCAATTACTAGGCTACGAGTATTACGTCACAAAACAAAGTTACAAAAAATATTTTTTACACAAGCAAATTAGATCCGATTCTACGTTGAATTTTGTCAACTGAAATCGATTTTGAACTCTGGACTTCTGGAATTTGAAAGAAATACTAGTCTGGACCCTTTAAGATCAAATAGTATCATGGTCAACTAGGCTTGTCTAACAAGTCCTAATTATGATAAAAAAAATTCAGGCATACCTTGCCAATCACTCACCAAAATATTTCAAATTATTGTATTTTTGCATCATTTTCATTGATAGCAGAAGCTTGATAAATTTCCGCAATATAACCAGTTAACCAAAGATACTTTGATATGGACCACGGCCAATGTAACAGCTGTAACAATAGGCCTTATCTCAATATGATCGACAGTTGGCACTTTTTCCAATTAAAACAAGTAAAATGCCGAACACCATATTCAGTTTCATAAAATACAACACTATCGCTGTCAAATAACAGTTTGTTCAATTAAATGCACCCACCTTCTTTATCAGAATTGGTTTCTTGTGGTCGACATGTATACTTATATTTTGAGATATTTTTAACTGCTATTTTCAAACACAACACAAATTTCATGTAACACACAAAATGACTATTTCACGGTTTATAGTTCATTCAAATTTACAGTAATATTGAATAAATACCTACTGACATATTGCAGATTTACGCCTCCTGATTGGTATTTTTAATTTTCTGTTAGCATGTAACTTTTTCATTCGATTTTGATCTTAAATGTCTAAAACTTCTTGCACGGTTTTAAACGGATGATATATTAGCAACAATATTATGTTACATCAAGTTCACCTTATTTGATTGATTTTGATGATCTCATATGTTAACACCGATATTTATCGATGGAGGTCTGATGAACAAAAAAATGAACCTTCATGCTTGTTCACCGTTCTTCCGATAATAGGGTCCTTGGGATGAAATTAAAAACAGTTTTATGATAAAGTGGTTCTAAAAATCTACTAGGTAAAACTATATGACGCTTGTCATAATCTATTGATGTATGCGTATATGCATGAGTGTGAATGAGGTCAAAATTATATATTGCTATGGAGTTGCCTATCTTCTTTGAATAAGAATACTCTATAATACTAGGACGTTCAGTGGATGCCCGGGAATGTTCTTCTAGTGCTGTAAAAATAAATAAAAACCGAACATTAATTTGAGGGGAGAAATAAAATGGATGCGAATGTACTTCATTAAAAATTACAGAATGTGCTTGAGTGCGGCAAAAAAGTAGCTGCTGCTTCTAGACCAACACCGTTCTCTATTCTAGGATATTAGCACCAGGTACTTATTCCAAGCAATTAAACTTGTATTTATTATTATGTTCCATTAGATTTTTTCCCACATTTATTTTTTTTGTGTACTTTTTATTTATTTCATAAACATTACTCGTACGCTAAGAGTGCCATTATTTTACCAGAAATAATATGAAGCAAATGAAAATTCTGAAAATAAAATTAATTTCAGATAAGTTCAGAAAATCTTAAGAGGGGACTCTAACTAAAATAAATGGCGTTCGCATGAGTTTCCATCCTTTCGATTCCAGAGATCATTTTTAGAGTTAAAGAAACGATTTTTTTTAAATGATAGAGACAATTTAATTATGTACTCGAGCTAAACTCTTTTTTTAAATTTTTGCTACAAAATTTTATATAATGTCGCAAGGGCACTCGTATCAGCGGTAAAAATATGTTCAAGTGCGGTGCCACATTATTTCGTTTGAAGCCCTTGATTTCGAATATTTTGAACATGTTTTTTATGCAGATCATAGAGAAAGATCGGTTCTACGCCCCTGCGAAGCCCTTTTGTTGATATTTTGGTTGCTTTGAGGTTGAAAAAACATCCGAAATGAGTTAAAAAATGTCAATATTCATTTGACAATAACTGAAATTCTGTATTAAAAATTGCAATCTTAAAAATGAGCGCTGGTAACGAAATATTGGAAACCCACGCGAAACGAATTTTATTCTAGGTAGAGTCCCCTCTTGAATGTGCTTAGACAAATTCCATAACAGATACTATCAAATACATATTGGAATAAATGTTTTCGAAATATAGAATATCGTTTATTAGATAGCATTAGATCTGATTGCACTTTCTAAAATATCAAAGGTGTCCTGCAATGAGACAAATTTTGTATCGTAATTGTAAAAACGTAGGAAAGTTCAATAAGTAGTCGTATGTTGTACCATAAGCAGTGATCAATCGAAGCACCTTGAGAAGCATTTTTGATTAAATTAAGTTTGTAATATAGAACGGCAAATCAGGAATTTCTCATCGAATAATCTGCATAGAAATGAAAATACATATTTGTTATAGTCAAGATAATACGAATTAAGAGTGTCGAATGCATAGTTGACCTTGATTAATTAACGCCGACAGAAACGTATTAAAATTTGGTTATGTGAAAAATATATCAAATTCATATATAAAAACACAAATATAATATAGAAGAACGCCGTTGGAAATTGGTCTTTCTTGAATAACCTTCAAACAATATATAGTCCAATGAATATTTAATATGATAGACACTGGTTAGGATTTCTCAGATCAGTATCCTTGAAAAAATTAAGCTCATCTTGTTCGACCGAGAATGGCTAGTCTTGACGGATTCATAACAAATTTTAACATATTTTTGTCATCGTCCCCTCTTCAAGGACTCTTACTGACTCTCTTGGATATCCTCAATTATTAATGCCTCACCTATTAGCTAGGGGATCAAGAGGATCAATCCTCCGATGGGTCTACGAAAAATCCCAAAGAAATGATTTTATTCATTGATGATACTTTTTTCAATAATGTAGACATATTGAGAATGTAACTAGTTTTCGTATATGACTTTATAGCACATATAAAATAAATGTAATAGTAGAATATACAAATATATAAAAAAAATTATACCCCACCTCGCGAAAAGCAATCTACACCACTGATCTATACACAATGATTAAAATTGATAACAAGGTATACATTTCACTCACATTATTGGCTATTAAAACTCGAAAACCTATCCCAACACGTATATCCATCCCGTAGAGGCAAGGCAGGCCAAATAATAAGACTGCATTGCCTCCGATAAATTGTGTCAAATATCACTCGTATAATAGTGGTGCTTCGAAGCAAAATGTATTTGATTGACATATTCCTTAATATTCGTTAATGTATAAATTGTGATTTTGTCAATAATTTAATCTAGTGTAACTTTTGAAACCTGTCTTGTGGTTATCTCTCTGGTATATCCAATTTAAAAGGTCCACAGTTGAAACCCCATATGCTTAGAAGAAAGCTTCACTGACGTGGTCGTTCTTTTGCAACGTGAAAGGTATGAAATAAATGTTAACCTGCCTTTATTATGAGTACTCTTTATACAAAATCTTTGTTAGAGATTAATTATCAGAAGTGTCGTCAAAATAGGACAAACATTCCTCCTTGACCACACAAAACCTATAAATAAAAATGTTAATACTAAAGGACTCATAATGTTAAGTAGAATGTGTGCTTTGCCTATGTTATATTGTTGGCTCATCAACACCTATCAAGTGTGGAATCAGAGAACATAAAAGATATAACCAGAGGGACAAGAGTAAAATCAGCAGGGTGAGTTCAATTATTGGCTAGTTAAGTGCGATAAATATTGAATGAGTATTAGTATATAAATTTACTGACATCTACAAGTCAATATACAGCCCATAATATTTTTACTCGAGTATACATTTTCACTGTTGTTAGACATTCTTACGTTTTTTATATTGCCATTAGACCATATAATGTTCCTTGTAGTACTTTGTAAAATAATTTATTTTCATGTATATTAAAGTTTGAGTAAAAGACAGCTGCTGCATTATTTCAGTTAGATGAAGTATCTACTCCATGCTGAATGAGGTGACGCAGGTAGCCAGGTATTAACGGTTGGTGGATTCCAGTAATTCAGGTTTTTTCTCACTAGACATTTTTGCATCCTATAAATCCATTTTTATTAATATTGTATAAAATAACAGACTTTAAGAGATAATAAGAAGAAAAATCAGATAAGTAGAATAATGGTTTGTCAACAAACACCTCTATGATACGTTAGTATTCACAAGAATACATTGTATTTATCAGTCTAATCATAATTTTGATTTGGTTTTTACAACAGTTCCATTGTAAGTTGGTTTGTGGGTTGACTACCAAACAAACGTCATATCGAGCACTGTTTCATAATAAACAAAATCTTTCAGTATTCTAAAACACTTCGATACTGCATCACAACCAGCAGACATGTAATTAACATTGGAATGAAAGCAATCTCAAATATATCAAACACTTCAGTAAAATTAGACCGAGAAACTGGAATAATCAAGCTCAAATTTGTAACAATACGATTCTAACAAAACTTTGTGTACAAATCAGCTCCCACAAAAATATCACTAATTGATTTATAGGTTGTACGGAATACGTTGCAAGATATGTTTCGATGGCTTGGAGAAATTTTTAAAATGATTTTGATAAGCAGTAAATACTTTCATCTTTCGTATTTGCTATAAAAGGTCGGAAGGTGGCCCTCGTACTGGTTGAGGTTATGACCGCTAGATTATCCAACTTAGGATGAATTTGGTATCTGATTTGCATTCAGAAAGATTTATAACTTTGATCATTTATGTTCATTTATTATAGATCTCATGCTAGGAAGGCCACGATTTTAACTGGTACTGTAAAAATAACTCAATGAAGATACTGAATCTGTATTACAGATGTCGCCACGTTTGAAGTACAAACCCAAACCCAATAAAAAAACTTTAGTAATTCGAAAATTTTCCATATCTTATTTTTCGCAGTCTTAGTAAATGATGATATAAATATCACTATAATATTCAATACTCAATTTGCATATATCACTGTTCCTAAAATATTTTTCTAAGTACATTCTTAAATAGTCCGGCTACAAATAGCATACATGTACATTGCATCGTTTTAAGCAATTCCTTGTGGGCTTCAATGAATGTTCTCAATGCAGGTTGGAATTCTTTACCACAAAAGTGTCAGCAAAAGTAGACGTATTTGAAATGCATAACATCGATTGGTGTACATCTCTTAATTTGAATAGTTAATACCAGAAAAGCTACCAATAAAATCAAATACGTTATCAATCCCCACCGAAACATCATTTTGTTGGCCGTCGATTTCTCTGTCTTGCTCTGGTACAGTACGAAGCCCAATAAGAGACCTGAAATAGAATGTAGTATATAATTAGTGCATACTTCATGAACTTCACAAAATCTTCCAATAAATAGTTCTCAAGAAATTTGTCGCAAAACAAGTGGAATGGAATTGATTTACGCGATTATTTCAACAAGCTTATGTTTGCAGTGGTTTTCAAGATACGGTCACATTAAATTTCTGTCGGCCTTTAAAACAAACAATTTTAATAAATCATGAATACCAGAATACCATCGTCAGAACAGACCATAGAGCTTTTTATGAAGACCAACATGTGCGTCTTCCTTCTCGATCTTAGGGGAATCAGGTGATAAATTATGAAAATCAAATACATGGTTTTAGACTGCAATATTTAAAGGAAAATTCCAAGTATGGCCAATTATCAAAAATTAATTTCCTGGATTGTAGCATAAATCACGAGAATATCCTTAAAATAAAACTTTTTGCTACTACCAAAGCCTTTGAAGCATCTTGCGCTAGACAAAAAAAGGACCCAGGTGAGTCCACTAAATGGTGGACAAGACAAAAGTTGGAGTTGATACAAACTACTTTATCTGAGTAAATTTCAAAAGGTTTGTCAGACTTAAAGCAAAGAAGGTCTGGTGAGCCTACTGCGAGGAGTCTCAGGCTGCTCTATAAAGTATCAGCCAAGGTAGACCATGAAATTTGCATACTTAAGTGGGAGGATGGAAGTACCACAGCCAACCTCCAAGAAGTATAATGATAACGATTAAACCCTCATATTCTAGCTGGATTGACAGATAGTCAATCAAATCGCATATGGGGAGAAATGATGGACAAAGCTTGGTTTCTGCCCCTTAAGGTCACCAGGTAGTGACTGCATACATCTTGCGCTACTATAGTGATGTGCTTGAAAGAAGTGCTATCACACCTGTAGAATATTCAGTATGTGCCTAGCACACAGTTATGTTGGTTAAAGTTTTGTTGATCCTAAAGACTGGCAGAATGGATTACACCATATACCACTTCAGGTCTCACATCCGCCCTGTTGAAAGCAATATAGAAGTTGCTAGACATATACCTCAGGAACACCGTACTGGAGGACAATCCCCTAAATCCCATCTAGCAGAATAATTTACCGATACCCGCTGCATGTGGTAACAGGCAGGACAACAAAGAGTCCACCTTGGGTATTTTCATAGATATGGAAGGAGTATTTAATATAAGGACCTTCGAGAGGATAATAACAGCTTCTCACTTAATAGATGATCATAGTACAAGTTGATGTGGGGAATGTTACCTACAAAGCAATGTTCCATCAACACTTCTTTGAAACCTGGTTCTTGAACAGAATGGATTTTGAGGAACTCTACACAGTAGCGTGCACAGAAGACCTTGTTATAATGCCTAACGGTAAATTCGAGTGCTTCATTTACAAACGCGTCTTTCAGAAACCTAAACAGTACATGGCTCATAGATAAACAGAATCTTAACACAACTGCAACTGGCTGGCAATAACCATAGCTGTAAGTAGAATCGATCATAGGCAATAATATCAGAACCTGCACAGCAGACAAGCTTTACTGACTCTGACGTGCACAAACTATGTAATAAAGAGGTCAGAACTGCACTATCATCAGGCATTTGTGAATTCCTCTACTAACAACAACATAATAGTGTGTTCGATAATAGGACACTAACTTTGTAATAGAAATAGGTATTACAGGTGACCTATTATGCCCGTCACTGCTATGAAAGCCCTACTGAAAGAAAAACCAACTTAAACACAACAGGAACATGGCACAGCTAAGCAGTTAAACACCCAGTTCTGAGCAAGCTCTGGGAAGAACCTAGAAGGGGCCCAATGGGCACTGAGTTCTGTGCTCCTCGAAGATTTCTCTTACTCCAATACAGAATCGATAAAATATCATACTATGATTAAAAAAATTACACCTAAAAGGGCCTTCTCGTATCCGTCGCTGCGGAGATTATAGCTTCTGAGAGCATTGCATCAATATCTTGTATACTTGGTGCTACCCCCAAATGTTGGTTTTCCCACTCATATAGAATGTGGATTCGTCATTTGTTCGATATCGATAACATTCCATTGTGGGTATTTTCAATTTAATATTTTCGCAAAATGGTTCCATAGTTGGACACACAAATGTCTGATTACAACTGGTACATATTGTTTTGTACAAAAATCCTCAGTATTCTAAATTACACGTCACCATATACCTATTTTTCCAGTTAACAAAGAGATTTCGAAAAATAGTTTTCCTATGCTAGGCTTTATATCTATAACATCGAAAATACCGCATTACTTTGAGACCTATCATTGCACGATGTAAAGGAAGCCTTTGCTACCATAGGATTATTATGAACATTCTCATTGTGATGGTAGCATCAATATGTTACTTTTCGATTTGCACTTTTTGACACATTGTGTATTTAAAGATCCCATCTACGCATATAATATAGAACTAATCAGCAATAAATAATTTTTAAAATTTTTTGAAGGTGTTACATAAAGGTGTATTGGATACCTACCAGCTAACCCTCCAGTACAGTGTGCCGCCCATGAAATGAGAGGTTCTTTTCTGAAGTAAACATGGATTACGTTGTAGATGGCATCAAAAAATATCAATATTAGTATTGATGCGACTCGGTAAAATTTGTACTTGATTGTGGAGTAATTCTGAAAAGAAATGGATTGCAGAATTAGGATTATTCGAATATATAATAATAAATATACAAAGGGTCATTTTTATAACATCTTTTAACGTGACAAAAGGTGACAGAGACATATAAAAAACAATATACGGAGCTAGTCATCTATTGTTCATTGTTGACAGAGAGATAATTCTGACATGTGGAATGAAATAGTCCATTTTTCGACACACACTGTTTAATTAAAATTATCCACGATAAGTCTGAATCAATCTTGTGTAGGTACACAACCGAATGATCTTTGATGCGGGCAAATTTTGTTTCCCTACACATAGCCGTATGAACCTATATTTGGAGTCGTCAACAAGGGTGAACCGATTTACAGCGACATCCCTTGTTCTTCGTGTAAACACTATTTTCGATATACGGCTTATTCAAGACAGTCCAGGTGTTATGACCTTTAACTTCGTAAGTTGCCAATGGGCAGCGCCATGATGCGCGACGCTTGGAGATGAGTGTTAATGTTCCTATCATACCCTTGACTAGGTTACGTATAAACCACCCAATTTCGCTCTACAGTTAGACCGCCAGGCTTTCAATAATGATGTTTAGCGCAAGATTCACCGCATCATCTCTTGTCCAAAACATATCATCATCTATGTATCAGCAATATTCTCATCTCAACACAAGTAACAAAAACTTTAACCCACCAACATAATATCGGCCATATTAGATAACAACAGCGCATATACTCCTGCAGATGCCCCTATGACCAATTCCGGCTGTGCACAACTTGCGCCAAGCACTCCAGTTACTCCTCCCATCAGGTATAAAACCATGACCCTGATATGACCTTGACCACGTTCCAAAAAAATTGCTAGTAGGCACTGGATCACAACGTTCAATGTCAGATGGTACCAGTCTTCGTGGACCAGCATGTAGGTGAGAAAGCGATGCGCTTGATGACGATTGCGGGGCTCAAAACGTAGCAGTTTCCGTAGATGGGGAGTTGCAAAGATGTGAAAGGCAATCTAGAAAGGTAATTAAAAGATAATTAAATCACAAATATAGCTGAGAAAATGGTCACTAATGAATACATATGAGATTAATGAACTAACAGAAAATATTTCAAAAAACCTCATAGCCATTCATTTTATACATAAGGTGTTAACACATTTTTTTTCGACACTTAAAAAAGGATATCTCTGTTATTTCGAATGTAATTTCTTGATCATGAACTTTTTTATATACTTATAAACCACTTTGATAACAAATAATGCGGACTGCTAGTCATAGGTTAGGAAAATCCTATTAAATGATTTTTTTCTGCAACTTATTACACTTTTTTACCGAATTCTGTGTTTGTGTTTCCTGGAATAATATTTTTAATTTCCTTATTATGATTTTATATTCCGTTTACTTCCAACGCATAAACGAGTGAAGCAGTGTAATCGTGATTAGTTTCGAATTTGAGATAATTTATTTTTCGGATAATTTATAGTTATAGTCTGTTCATTCGTGTCGTTTTTTTACCGCATATTCCCAGTGACCAAATTTTAAAAAATTCTCCAAAACATTTGATTACTCTTATTGAAGAGATAACAATTTTTATGTATTCTTTTGCTAGCCATGCTGGTTTCTAATAGATACACTAAGAAACGCCCGACATTTGAAATTAATGAGAAACTATAATATGTTTGACATATCGAATCAGGCTGCCTTGGCACGATTTTATAATTCAATCGTAACTATGGTAGGCTGTAAGGTAGTTGTAAAAAATCGTCAAATTTTTTTCAACTCATAGGAAGTATAGACATAATAAGATATATAGGCGATTTCCAATGAAACATTTAAAATAGCACTATTTTTTACACAGTAAAGTTATGAATATCAAATATTTATCTCAATATAATTTTGATATTCCAAAATTCTACATAAAGTTGAGGAAATGTTTTATGATACCAAGGCATGTAAATCTTCAAACAAAAATCATATAATATTTTTCTTGAAAGATTAATCAAAAATAAAATAACACACATCAGCATTATAAAGCTATGGAAACGATTGAGCCATAAATAGTGAAGTATTAAATAAAGACAACTAACTCAATCATTTTACCAATCACAATTACTCTCAGGTAAATGAATTTATGAAAATATTTGTATTTGTCTTACAATTAAAAATCTAATTTGTGTGATTTTTCTATAGTTAGGCTATAACCTTATTACATTGATTAATTTAATGAATTAATTTATGCCAACTAATTTATAATTTAATCAGTTTATTCATTCGTTATACGTTTAAACGTTTCATACATAATATGCAATTTTTTATATTAGCCCAACACAGTTTCAAGATTTATTTATATTTTACAGATAAATTAATATTAAATTATAATTAATATTATGATATATCGATAGTCAACTGAACCATTGAACTTCACAGTTGGCATACACTTTAACCCATGAAATTTTTGTCAACTACCTATTTTAGAATATAATAAAAAAAACATTTTGTACGTTTCATCCATCTACAGGTCATGATGCCTACTGCAGATTTGTATATATTTATTTGACCATTACTTTATTGTTTTGAATAAATATCTATATTATCATTTTTATTTATTAATTCCTAATCTGATGAAGTCTTACAATTTGTGAAATACTATTGAGCGACTTATTGAAATTATGATACTACGCAATCGCATAATATTTTATGGCCAAAAAGATTCACAGGAAAAAAATATCGTTTATATTAAAAAACAACAAATCCCTGTACTACATATCTGTGTATACTATAATAGGAGAGTGTTATCTCTCAAACGAATAATTACAGGGTCTGATTAAATCGGTTTAATTTGTACCGTATGTAAGTCTCATACTATACAATAAACCGATTTGATTTGTAGTTTTATGCAGCTATAGTAAACTACTGCGCTTTATTATTTATTTTCTGCATGTGGACGGCTGTGACGAGCAGCAAGGTATGCAATCAGATTACTTGGATTAATACAGCAAGGCTTCGGTCCCTGACCTGCTCCTCGTATTAAAATCGTGCTTGTCCATATACCAGCCCCTAGGATTGAAACTTGATTCGAAGTACAGTACCCTCCATTAATATGGCTAGGTAGCGTGTGTTCACGTTTGTGAAGCCAAACTATTGCACTCTGGAGGCAGTCAACTGATGTAGTCTGTTTGCACTTATGTCGGCGGTGTACTCTTTAGTGAATCCAAGATACACTTTTTGCCAGTCCGCGTGGCGTCTTTGGGTTTGCGCTTTGTGAGTGCGAGTGTGCACAGATGCGGGCGAACACCACGCGGCGGTACTAAGAGATTGTACCTGATATCTTTTAGAGCAGATAGTGAGATCATCCCCAGGATATATTCACGGTGCTTGATGTATTTCGGAGACATTCTGGGCATCACTGTATTTGTTAGTGATAATACCAGTTTCGTAGGAACTAAGCTTTATAATAACAGCATAGCAGAGTTGTGCATGTCATGTAGCGGTTCGATATGCAAGGTACTCGAAGACGTTTTTCTAAACGCATGCTTGACAGTATTGCTATCAAGTGGAGAGACTCCGAGATATATTAGTCAGCAAGAAAGTGCGTTACACATATTAGATTCTTATACTCATCACGTCTCTGATTTCTTTTATTGCAATTTTTGAAGGCCCTCAAATTCGTCAGAAGCGCACCTGGCTAGTCTACAGTCTGCACTCTGTTACTGCTTACACAACGCATGTTATGTAGTATAATAACTGGCATTTGAGGAATGGTATTCGATGAATCAGTTATTTAAATAACTCAGGAAACAATCAAAAATCATGTTACCCCAAATAAATATGTAGACTAGTTTCGACGCGGGACTTCCGTTCTTCATTTAAACACACTTTGATGTTTATTCAAATGTTGTTCTAAAGCCAAAAATCTTCTCAAATATACTCATAAATTTAGGTAACTAGGTAATGTATACCAAGAATAGTGAGATGTTTAAATTGGCTAAAAATATCTTGATAATCATGTGTAGCTCGTTGGCGTATACACTGTATACATCAGTCTTGTTAGAGAACAACTGTAGAAGAACTTTTTACTGTCACCATTATCTTCAAAAAAAACAGTACCACTAGTCAGCTGGCAAAACTTCATCAATTATTAATGGACGAATTTCACTTCCTACAATGGATGAAAATTCTTTCTACAAACATTCTTATTTTGTTCTATATTGTCATCCCACTTGTTCTGGCCGTTAATCAATACCATATATGACTACATAGAGAACTTTACTAACATTTTTGTTGTTTCAGCAGTACTTTTGAAAAGGCTGTATATTTTCTCCATACAACTACAAAGTCGCATGTAAAAACAATCATTTCAACGTCATCAAGATAACCAACCCAGCCAGAATGTTCCTGACAAAATGACCAACGTTGTTGCTATCATGTATGTGCTAAATTATCTCTTTTCTCGATTTCCTTTGTAATATTAGTTTTTCTTCTACCTGTTCCTCAAAATCTGCATAATATGTATCATATGCCAACATTTTGGCTGTTGGAGCCTCTTTTCAAATAAATAATTATAGCAACCACTATCATAGGCATCTATTTTTAATGTTGCATATTGATTTGCAGGCCTCGAAGTTGCTGAAGCAAAAATTTCATCTGAACTAAGTAAAGTGAGTGGAACAAAGCAGTTCACTTGAAAAGCTACGGATTAAAAAAACAAATTGTTGCTTAAGAAGATACTTCACCGGAAGAGTGGATATTTGAAAATTTTTGTTAAGTACCCTATTTTATGCATGCCAACCAATTTTCATTTAGATGGTAATTAATTGGAGAATATAAATTATAGTTGTTACATTTAGCCATACTCAAATTGCTTCCAGATTGATGAGAAATCGATAATTAAAACGATTTTTAAATTATATTTACTTCTTACAACTTTTTCTCCTTTTCGCTGATTTTATTTTAGCGGTATAGTACTTTCAAACTCAACTGATCATGTAAATCATAGATGCTCTTACTTGGTGAAACTCTTTCATCATTGAAATAAGAAATTATGTTTTAACGTAGTAAGTTTCATAAATAAAATTCCGTTTCAGTGACTCCTTTCGATTTAAATTTAAAAACAAAGCGCGTCACTGAAAAAAGAGGCAACTGGCAACTCATCTGTACTTACTGTCACAAACCAGCTCTACTTATGATACCCTTTTTTGCACTGACAATAAATATACTTGATACCGAGAAAACTGATAAAATAATGTGGTTTGAGACTGGTAGAAAAAACGTGTAATTTTCTTTTAAAGATATACTTGTGCAGTGAAGCAAATCAGTTTGTATAAAATAACATCTAATCAAAAGATGACAACTCGCTGCATCTAACCGAGATCCAACCCACATATGTATATTGTGTTCATTCCGAAAGGACAAATTCATATTTACTCAAACTACTTTAAAATTTTAATCGCGAAGTACAGTCGATCCGTTTGATGGTTAATAATTTTAATAACCACTAATCTAGGTCAATAAAATAACTACAGTTCAAAATGAACATAGTCAAGCCTTACTCCAAATGAGCATGAACCATGGACTTAAAGGCTGAGACTTAGTGAGTGAAGCCAGATTAATGTGCCAAAAAGGCTGAAACATCTGAATAAAAAATGACTGCTTATTTTAACTAATACTTACTTGTAAAAGGCTGAGACCGAGTAAAGCAAAAGGTATGTTCGTGTGATCGTACCACTTTCGTTTAAACTTTGCACTGATCTGGTAAGGCACCAAACATTTTTCTTCATCTGTTGTTGAACTAGGAGTGCTTGCAGGGCTGGATTCAGTTCTTTTTGCATTTTCTGTCCCTTCCGTGTCCATGTTAGACATTGGGGAACTAGAGGGTTTGTACCCTCAGTACTGCAAATATGAATGATGTGTATCTTTTTATCATGTTCGCTAAATGATTAAGTCACATGAATGAATTAAATACTACATTGATGTTTCGATTGTTCTACCTTATAAAAAAAAAAATACCAAGGATATTTTGTGAGTAGCTTTGATAGTTAACTGACAGAATCATCGCTGAAAAGCAAGTTATCCACAGGAATGATCACATCAAGGCATTGCTTAGGTGTTGCAAATCAACGAGGATTTGGATTGGCGCCACGCAGTTTTGCTGTCATTTAATGCTACGTTTACATATGCGAGCATGACCGAAGTAATTCATTTGTTCGTCTGTGTATGGCAATGCATTAGTCGGCGCCTAAACAAGCCACAGACAGTAGTTGTTCAATAACTAAGCATAACTATGAACATGAAACCGCGGCAGCTAAAAAAGTAATGGATCGATTTTTGCTGATTGCCACCAAATTGCCTCACAAAGCCGCATCGCTACCTCACTTACACAATTGACTTAAATCACTTACGTTACTTTCTTCGAAAATGCTGAACAGAACCTATGTTTTATGTGCTGCTGTATAAGCAGTTGGTAAGTATAGTATTAAATTGGAGAGCCAGTAAATTAATATTATTAGCAGCTCCTTAATGAATTTGTGTAATGTATAGTGTGATGAAGGTTACAGTACACTACCGAGCTGACACCCAATATATCAGATATTTTGATTTTGCACTCAATCTCTCTGCCGAGGTATCTGCTGATCTGTCAGTCGACCTCTTCGTCGGTCTGTCAAAGTGTATTTATGAAATCTGCTATATATTGAAAATAACACTATAAATTCCTCCACGAAAGTTGATCAAACAAATTCAAATGAGAAAATAAATGTGGATGACAATAGTGTAAAACGTTCAATAATTTGATAAAGCCTTCCATTTAAGCAGATCTTTTCAAATTACTGGGCCACAATAAAAAGCACTCGCACGGGTTCCCTCCCACTAGTCCCTCTCCTCTTGACGGAGTAAAAAGTTAACCTACTTGACGGAATTTTCATAAATGGCCTGTCAAACTGAGTGTGCTGTGAAAGAGAAACGCTAACTGGAAGTCCACTTTCTGGAAAATCAGAAAAAGATAGGCCAAGTCAGAGAAGCTAGATGTGGTCAAGGATTGTCAGGGAAAATTGTTTACTCATTCGAAAAGTCAGGGATAGATCCATATTTTGAAAAAGAGTTTTTGTTCCTATGAATTAACCCATTTATTAACAAAAGCATTAGAGTCGCGTTTTTTTTTCAAGTCATTTTTTCTCCTTACCAACATCATATGGTCCCAATATAATATATATATAATATTTTTTAGCACCTATACGGTTAATATTTCTTGCAAAAAGTGAAATAAAAAAAAAATGTAACAGAAAGGATTAGTACAAATAATAATTTTTGAATGGGATAATATTCATACATACATACACTTATTTCTGTGACATTTAACCAAAAAAATTATAATTATAGCTTATTAATTTAGTGTTAAGAAATTTGGAAAAAAATATGAAAATGCACTTTTACGACTTGTCTCACATACATATTTAAAACAGTGACCCTTTAGCTAAAATACTAACAAATACTCTCTCTATATTTATCGGCGTATAGTGCTGTTATAAAAATTCTACGTACCTGGTTGCCATTGATAAAAAAACAATAAATAGTTAATTAAAATGTTATCTTTCTTATGATACACTGATACTAGTGAAGCTACATTGTTATTCATACTCAATAAAGTTCAATCTACCAACGTGATACCTTATCCTAATCAACTTACTCTTAATATATTTTAACGTGAAAACATGGATGGCAATATTTGTTCACATTTTGAGCTCGACTACTTCGTTGTTTGAGTTTCCGGCCAAACTGAAAAGCTGGAACGACCGGTATATTGGGATATATGCTGTTACTACACATACACACTATTAATAGTTTTAGGCTTTTGAGAAATAAAAACAGAAATATGGGTGTAATTCAGAAATCGCGCCGCCTGTGATACCAGAAACGTTGCCACATTTCACTTTTGCAAGGATATCCTCATTTTATCCCACATCTACAAAAACTGTTCAAGATCGCTAATGTCAATTTCACATCCATATAGACGTGCAGAAATCCAATAACTAAACACAAACACAGATTGGATCATACTGAAGGATAGGCGTAATTATGTGAAGTATTGCTATTTTGTTCAAAAAAGTCTCCTACAAGTTCCAATTAAAATTCAGATACTCTTCAATTATTTATACTTAAAGAGCATTATGGCTCAGACTTCGAAAGAAGTTAAATGAACTTATTTACTGTAAGTATAAAGAAGCCTCTAAGATTAACCCTCGGGTTAACCACTACACAATCAAAGCTACTTAAGAGCTAAATTCATTCGTGTGCGAAACACAACTGATCTTATACCGGGAAAAATGCATAATAAAATATGTTATCAAACATACTTTTTCTTGGTGTATTATTTCCTTGCAGAAGTTAACCATGGTTTTAAGTATATTTTGTGCCAATAATTCGGAATCAAAGCTCAATTAAATTTCAGAGATGTCTGATTTGACAACATGGTAACGTCGATAATTTCAGTTATGAAATTAGCTAATTTGCAAGCTCGCACGCATACCTACCTCATAAATGCCTATAAAGCATATGAGGCTGGAGTGAGTAACCCAGCCTTCTATATAATTATTACACCTACCCGCAATTGACCAATTTACAGAAAGACTTCAAATAACGTATGCTCAAAATGCCGCGCAAGGTTATTATCATTACAAATATCAAGTTATGCATAAATACTTTTGATTGAATGATTCATGGGATTTTAAATGTATATCATATTATAATTAGCGTGAAAGAAATCTCCATCAATACGGTTATCGATAGCGACCAGCCTTTTTGGACGCAGCCAGTGGAGACGCTAGTTCTTTGCTACAGGGTTGGCCAAGGAGGGGCTAGACAACCAAGTCTAATAGTTGTATCTCTCGTCGTAAGGCCTATCGTGAAAAAAATGGGGTCCAGAGCAAATGTAACAATCGAACTCCCCGTAAGAAAAATCCGCAAGAAAAAAAACAAAAACGAACCTTACTGGAGGCCTTAAAAATCCTAGTATCATATAATTTGGAATTCGTATACTGCCTATCCCTCATACTCATTTTAGGGGAGTGGAAAGAATTTTGAGGTGGACCTGGACACCCCCGCCCCTCCTAGCCCCGCTTCTGGGCCCAGCTGTCAAGCGGTATGACCAAGGTCCAACAAAGGACATAGTGATGAGTGGTGGAGGGGGAACCTCCTCCCAGTCATAGGTCACATTGGTAAATATTGGCAAAAATTAGCATATCTATTGATAAGTTGTAAAAGATGTCGAGTAACACGTCATACCCGAAGCGTTCTGAATTACGAAAAAAAAAACAGAAAATAAATAAAATAATTAATAAAAAAAGGTTGGCAAGAGAGAGAGAGAAATCTTAAGTCATCAGTTCCGCGTATATACCTTTCAGAATAATTGGTATGGCGTGGACTATTGAGTTTGGAATGTCTGAATAGCAGCACTGGCCATGGCCTGCAAGGTTAAAAAAAACTCCGATCACCATCATCGTGTTCTGATCTCGTGTAAATTCTTGGGCGTTATCTGCGAGTGAATGCAGGTAGCCTGTAACATCATATGAAGGTGAGGAAACTGAACTCTCGGTTAACCTAGCTAAGACTGAGATAGCCCTTTTCACTCACATGAAGAATACAGGAGATTTTAGGCCGTCTCCCCTACAGGGCTGATATTAACCAACTAAGTAAAATACCTGTGGATGATGGTAGTCAGCAGAATGTATCAAATACGCACATGGACCTTCTATATTAAAAGGCGATAGCCACCATGTGGCAGCTACGCCAGGTTTTAGGCAGAACCTGATAGCTCAATCTCCAGGTTCCGCATTAGCTCTAAAGATCGGTGATAAGAGCCAGAATACAGTACGGATGCTCGGTCCGGTGGATCAGGACAGAAAGACCCTCTGTGGACCACAAGCTGGCCAAGCCAGCATTGGGGATTACAGGAGTCATGAGGACCACACCGTCAACGGCCCTAGATGTAGTCTTGGTTTTACCGCATCTGGGCACCTGAAAATGCGCGACTGGGGCACATGGACTTCAACAGGTGATGGTCTTCAGCCTCATCTATGGTCCATTCAACAGTAATAAATAAATGCCACCAATAGTCTCGTAATATCTCTAAAATATGTAGTCCGAAATTTATTAATGCTTTTATTAAGGAGGTCCTTGAAACTGTGCTCGATGTTTCAGGGGTCCATGGACTGAAAAAGGATAATAAATGCTGCCCAAGGCGATTGGACATACAACGAACTGGCAAAAGCAATGTTAAAGAGAGATGACTGCTTGCAGGCCAAAAGATTCATAGCAGGCCCTGACAAACATCGAAAGCTGCGGCTGTTGAACAGAGAATAACTCCACCTATTGATAGGGATCCTCACATGCCACTGCAGGTTGAACAGACACTTGTCACTCAAGGAAGTGGAAAAAACCCTGTCTGCCAGAAATGCTGAGAGAGGAGGTCGAGACCTCGTTCCACTTTCCTAGGAAAATGTTTGGAAGGTGCGACACTGGAAAATCACCATATTTGTTTTACTGTCGATTCTCGGGGTCGGGCCTAAAGTGGCCTTCTTGCCAGGCTCACCTGCTCACTCCTACTACTACTACTACCACTTCTACTACTACTCTACTACTACTTTTTGGTGCGAACGATATAGCATTGAGTTGAATGTCATTACAATAAGTACCACCTGATGATCTTATTGACATTTGTTCCTCATATCTACTTAGTTGTCGCAAAATCTTTACAATTGTTTGGCTTCGTCAAGCGTTACACAAAAAAAATTCAGAATCTGTTCTATTATTCTAGTTCACATGAAGACGATTGAAGATAGCACATCAATATATCAAGATATCGGGTACGCCCATGGTTGCTATTTACATGTGAAAACTGTGTGCTACAAAAATTCACCGATTTCCGAAGTTACTTCGCTATTTAAATTGAACCGTGAGTACCACATTATTCATAGATGCACCATTAATTGATGTGAATGTATGCATGCCAGTTTGTTGCTTCTCTTGGCAAACTTGGTTGGAATAAACATTGGCTATAGTTCTACAGTCTTGGCTGTCATTCTCTTATCAGATTATCAGCGAATAAGTTCCAGTGGCGTATCATATATAGACATTCCGTGTCAGAAGAAATAAGCATGCCTTCTCGAGTGTCGTGCAAATGCTGCAACCAAGTTTGCGAAAGCCACCTAGTAGTTACTTGCTCTGTCTGCAAGGACAAGTACAAGCACTCCTGCGTTGATATCTCCTCAAATGAGGTGCGTATCTTAAACGCAAACAAAGGTTATGATTGGACCTGTGTAGGCTGCAGATCGATAGGCAAAGACATTAAGGATTTGAAATCCCTTATTATACAGTTACAAACCAGTGTGGATGATCTAAAAGCAGCTAATGCTCGGGTAACTAGCATATCTGGGTTTGAATATGAAGATTTCAAGGCTGTTAAACAGGAGCTGGATGAGAAGATCAGTGCTGGCGAAACCAACTGCAGGATAAAGTATGTGAATGACACCCCTAGAATTGTCTCTTTAAACTGATCCAGTCCAACAGAAAATCGAACAACTCAGTTCGTGTATTCTATCAGAACGTTAGAGGCCTCAACAGTAAAGTGGATGTGGTATATTCGAGTGTAAGTGACCGTGAATATAACATGATTGCGCTCACTGAGACATGGCTGTGCAATGGCGTCCTAGACACAGAACTGTTTCCAACTGATTACACTGTCATCCGTAGCGATCGTAATTTCACAAGAACAAATACAACATGTGGAGGTGGTGTATTACTGGCTTATCTTGATGGAAATATTACAGTTGAAGCTTTGAGTCTAGAAGGCATTAAAAATGACCTTTATTTCATCGACATTGTTGGAGTGAAATGTACATTGCACTTCAAAAGCTTTTTTATTTATGTCGTATACATACCTCCACATGTCAGGCATAACGACTTTGAGTTGTTTCTTGAACTGTTTGGACAATGTGTGGCTGATCAATCCAACGTTCTCATACTAGGGGATTTTAACATAACCAATTACTCTAACGAAAACCAGAACGACAGATTCTGTCGCACCTTCACTGATTTCCTTGAGTTCACAAACTTGAGACAAGCTAATATTACACTTAACTCTATGGGAACAATGTTGGATCTGATTGTAACAGATATAGATTGTGAGGTATAACGTGAACCACTGCCTTTAGTTCAAGAAGATGCACATCATCCATCGTTGTCTGTGGTTTGTAACATTGATATTACTGATGAGGAACCATTAATTACTAATATAATGAGTACATCATACAATTTTAAAAGAGCGAATTTTATTGGTTTATACAATTCTCTGACATATATTGACTGGTCGTTTTTGAACACAGCGGTAGACATAAATAGCATGTGTGATTTATTTTATAATAAACTCTACCAAATTTCAGATTTATATGTACCAAAATATATTAAGCATAAGCACAAATATCCTGTATGGTATAACAGGTAAATAATTCGCAATATCAAAGTTAAATATAATTTACACCGAAACTATAAGCGAACTAGGAGGCCAGAAGTTTTCGAAGAATTTTCAAGGATACGTAAACTCGTAAAACGACAAATATCAGACTCGTATAAGCGCTACCTGCAAAATGTACAGAATGATATTATCACCAACCCCAATCAATTTTGGTCTTACGTTCACTCAAAAAATAATAGAAGACCCCTCAACTCAGTCGACTTATACGGAATCAAATACATCTTGCGTTGACATATTGCAGTTCAGTGAGGAATGTATACTGAAATCACTTCTACATCTTCCGAATAAGTCGACTGCTGGTGAAGACATGCTACCAAGCTTCTTAGTGAGGGATGGAGCCTATGTTTTCGTAAAGCCATTGAGTGTGCTGTTTACTGCGCATTACATTCTGGTA
Source organism: Bruchidius siliquastri (assembly GCA_949316355.1). Lineage (NCBI taxonomy): Eukaryota > Metazoa > Arthropoda > Insecta > Coleoptera > Chrysomelidae > Bruchidius > Bruchidius siliquastri. The sequence goes on along the minus strand of OX438534.1, from coordinate 7,484,763 downwards.
TATTTCCTGACAAGTGGAAGATTGCTAGAGTATGTCCGATCCTAAAAAGCGGTGATCCATCAAATGTTGAAAATTATCGTTCAATCGCGATATTAAATAATTTTGCTAAAGTTTTCGAAACTTCGATATACACTCTCGTAAATCCTCAGACTAACCAGTTAATATCCAGTGCGCAGCATGGATTCATGCAACATTGGTCTACTACCTCAAATTTGATAGATATTACTCAGTATATGTCTGAATCACTGGATTATAAGGGACAGGTCGATGTAGTTTATACCGATTTCTCGAAGGCTTTCGACAACATTAGCCATTCAAAAGTCATCCTCAAACTCCATCAGTTTGGATTTAGTGGTCAGTTGATAAAGTTACTCACTTCCTATCTGAATAACAGAATGCAATATATAACTTATAATGGTTTCAATTCAATGTCATATCACGCAACCTCCGGAGTGCCACAGGGTGCCAATTTTGGCCCACTTTTATTTTTGTACTTCATAAATGATTTAACAGAGTCTTTGGAATGTTGTAAATTGATGTTTGCGGATGACTTAAAAATCTATTTACGGATAAATAATATCAATGACTGCTTATTACTTCAAAACGATCTGAATATAATTAAAAGTTACTGTGAGAAAAACAGACTTTATTTAAACATAAGTAAATGTAAAGTTTGTTCCTTCACTAGTAAGACCGAGTATGTGGTGTTTGATTATAAACTAGGGAATACAAGCTTAACAAGGTGCCTTAAAGTAAAAGATCTTGGCATACTCTTTGATTCCAAGTTGACCTTCGTCAGACACATCGAGCATATTGCATCATCTTCTCTTAGAAATCTAGGATTCATTATTAGAAACTGCAAATCTTTTGTAAATGATGTTGCACTAAAAACTCTTTTCTACACTATGGTTCGTTCAAAATTGGAATATGCATCCGTTGTGTGGAAACCTCTTTATCAAAACCATATATGGGCAATCGAGAAGGTGCAACGACGCTTTCTAAAATATCTAGCCTTGAAATTAGATGGATATTATCCACCACGAAGAAGTGATCATGCAGTACTGCTTATGAGGTTTGATGCTCAGCCATTGGAACTTAGAAGAAGGAATCACGCACTGCAATTTCTTTACAAACTATTGCATAATCAAGTAGACGCTCCTCTCTTATTGACCAAGCTTAACTTTTATGTGCCTAAACTAAACTCACGAAGATGCCCTACATTTTATCAGAGTATGCCAGGAACTAATGTTTTAACGAGGTCCCCTATACATTTTATGTGTTCATGTTTTAATTTGATCTCAGATTCCTGTGATATACATCTCAGTGCAATTAGGAATATAATAATTAAGTCTAGTGAGCATTTCTATTTAACTCATAGCTTCTATTCAGAACTATAGGCAATTAATCTATTCATCGCAAATAATATATGCTATTTTTATATCAACTAAGTACGGCATGGTTATGCGTGAATGTTTTTTCCTCTCTAGTAATAAGATTATGTTTGTTTATTGCTTGTGTATTGCATTGTCCCATAATTGGATTTTTCTGTTGGACAATAAAGTATTATTATTATTATTATTATTATTATTATTATTATTATTATTATTATTATTATTATTAATATTATTATTATTATTATTATTATTATTATTATTATTATCATTATTATTATTATTATTATTGGTCTGCTCCTAAGGGCCTTGACGGCTGTTCTTGTGTTTGGCTGACACACGATAACGTGCACTTCAGGTACATAATATTTGAAAACGAAATAATAGTGCTGACAGAAATTATTCAGACATTGTGGAATCCTTTGGAATCATTATTCGTACACTTTGGATTCGTCGAATACAGATAGACCTTATACTGTTTTACAACATACACCATTCAAATGATTCAGCTCCTAGGCTGTTTGAGAGAATGGTCACGTGGTGGACGAAATTCATTTCTATTGATTCTTAGCAACACTTATAGTAGTAGAAGTGAAAGTAGTTGCTGGTTAGCATTTGTGAATTTTTATGTTACGTTAACGTGTTGGGAGTGAAAATTCACATTGTATGATGAAGAGCTTTGAATAAGGGAGAATGTTCCCAGAGAAAATACTACGATGGCGGTCGCAGCGCCACATGGAAAAACCCTAATTATAGAAATGGACCACACAACATAAACTTCGCAAATACCAGGGAGCCAACATAAACGATGATTACTTATTACACTCTGTCCTTTTCGGTAAACCGAATGAGCTTACTTAAATGGCCATTACAAACAGATATCGTCAAGTAGATTAACACTGTACTTTACATGCAAGGGTATTAGTTTAGAAAGACAGGTTTTAATCGAATTTTGTTTTATTTGTTCAGAATTTATATTTGTTTCAGATTAAATTTTAATAATATTGATCATAAATATTGACAAGCTTTTTCGCGATAATAGATAATATTTTAAAGTTTTCAAAAAGTTTAATTATTTTAATATTTCTGGCTTTAAGTAGGTGAACAGTTCTAAACTGAAATCAAAAATTTAATCAAATAGATGCCACTACACGTGGCGAGAGTACTTGACGACATTTTTTTTCAAGAGGCAGTAATCTGCTGTAGTATTTGCTGAAATAGGAGTCGAACTAATTAGCCTCCTTTAGAAAAAAATTAACCAAGTCCCGAAATTATCAAAATAAATCTAAAAAATGTGTATGGTTTAAATTTGCCTGAAAATTTTCATAAGTCGTATGCGTCGTAAAATTTATCCTATGAAAAATGCATGAAAAAAATCACAAGAAACCCAGAGAAAGGCATGCGATCATGGCCAAGAGCCAACAGTAAACAGCGCAAAAAAACGTCAAGCAAGCCTATTATGTTAAGTTGCAAAGTCTATAGTAAATAACCGAATACTGGAAAAGCCCCATCCCATTAGCCCTCCACTGTTACTTGTTCTTGAAGTATGAGAGCATCAGACTTCCTTGGAAATAGATCAAGTATATCATTGTATGTTTGGCGCGTAGAAATTTCTTCTCTTGCACGGCAGACAGTTAGAAAGCGCCTATTTGAGTCATGTGGGTCCAGAATAATTTTTAAACAAATCGTACTAGTAACGCCAACTGATTGCAAGAAGCCGATTCTTCTTCTTCAAGTTCCATCTCCTAGCGGAGGTTGGATATTATCATGACAATCCTGACTTTGTTTGCAGCTGTTCTAAACAATTGTTTAGACGTCATTCCAAACCAATCCCTCAAATTCTTCAGTCAAGAGGATCTTCGTCTTCCTTGGCTTCTATTGCCAATGATTTGCCCTCCATAATTTTTTGAGGCAGTACATATTTGGGACCCCTTATAACATGACCAAGGTACTCCAGTTTTTTTTTCTGACATTATAATAATACCTTCATATTTACACCAATGTCAAAAATTTATAGATGATATAAAATCTTGTATTAACAAAAAACAAAATAGATTTAAACACAGGCTATTTATATTTTTTTTACAATAACTCCGCCACCACTGCACCAATTTTTTAAAACTATAAATCATTTTTGTACTTGTTTACAGTGTTTAATCGGTATGCTGTGGTACAGTAGCAACTTAGAGTGAAAGTATCATCAAAATCCGAATAGTGCTGTTTCCGCGCCTATTAGCGTGGGAAGTAAAATGCCAATATTCATCAAACAAGCATAGATGAATTTAACTAGAAATCAATCGTATTTTTGATTAATGAATTCATTAACATCCATGAATAATCTCACTTGAAAAAGTGTTACGTATTTTTATTATAAGTCATTAAATGAAACTTGTTAAGCTAACCCCTCTGCCTCCTCCCCTCCCTCACCTCCTTCCACACACACACCACGCCATTAAACAAATACAATAATATAATAAAAAAATAGCGAAATGCAGCCAAAGGTATTGAAAAAGAATACAATCAAATTTCAACACTATGCTATTCAAGGGAAAAGGTAGATAATAAACAAAGTATTGTGATTGTGAAAACAACTTTGGGAGTACACTGTTGGAAGTGTTTCAGCAAGAGCGGACACAATATATATGAGAAAAAATAACGATTATTCTTTATATACTCGGTTAAATTTAATTATTTACTAAAAATGTAACGTTAATAAATTGTACCTATAAGTTTACCTGATCTTGCAAGAATTTTTTCTATTCAACTACGAACAAAAAGTATTATTTTCAACATAAGACAAGCATACGTGCAGAAATATCAATCTTAAAGAATATACTGACCTTCTCCTATGATCCCATACCAACAAAATAATAGATTGTTAGTGGTGTTCAGCAATGTTGGCAGTGTCGACACCTTTTCCACCCGATCGTGTTTTGTTTTGGAGGGAATATATAGTGAAGCACGCGGATCAAGGGGGCGATGTCCCGTAAGCGGGAAATCCTTGATACAGGGTGATGCGTCAAGAAACAGTTTTCCCCCAATCGCCTACGAGAACCGACCGATTCAAATAGTTTTTTGATTTTGAGATGTAAAGTGAGAGATTTCTAACTGATAACAGTACTGAAAGGCAATATATGTAAAAAGTGAGATATTACGCAACTAGTTCGAAAAAATCGTTTCTCCACAAGTGATGAAAAATGGAGCATGTGAAGAGAATTGCCATAATGAGTAAATTCGTTAGGTTACCGCAGGGCCGGATTAATCCTGTCTGGGCCCCTAGGCTCTTGTCAGGGCACCTAGGTAATGCAACCACGTCTTTTTGAGTTGATGAAGGGATGTGAGTAAGTGAGTAACTTCCTGATGATCGACTCCAGGTATTCCGTTATCCCAATGTCTTATGTGATATCACAACAACATGGTGACTTCGGGTCTCGTGATGGAGCAGGAAAGAGAAATGAGACACGACAGGGTTATTATATAAATACTCCTAATATGGTTGTTGAAGAAGTTCATAAAAATTTTCAAAAAAAATTTTCGTTTGATGGAACGTTCTTTTCTAGGTGCGTGCACGGGCCCCTAGACGATGCTAGGCTGCTGGGCAGTTGCCTACTCTGCCTAATGATTAATCCGTCCCTGGGTTACAGCGACAAGCCCTTAGATCGCCACAGCCTACTGAATTATTCATAAATATAAATCTTGTTCAATATGAGAAATTTCATAAACTGGTTCCATATACCGTTATTACACGAAATTAGTGCACTTTTCATAATGAAACATCGCTGTCGATTTGCTTTGAAAAATATGTTCGAACACAAAATAAATAGCATATTTATGTAGAATGTAAATGCTCTTACTTGGTGACACTTTACCATTAGTCAGATAAAAACAGGTGTGTTCAACACAAAGTTTCACAAATAAAACTCTTTCGGAAATCATGGAATTGGGTCCATATGCATCACCCTGTGGAAATGATGGAAATTACACATAGGATTGAGGGAATCCCTATCCTAGCTCAGCAAGTTCTATCATTATGAACCATTATCATGAGTTCGTTTTTCCTGTGCGCTTCATGCGTTTCCAGTCACTTTCCGGCTGATGAAACTGGTTTTCCGCCGTTGCTATGGCGACTGCATCGTGTCTTCTAGTGTGGAATGGGCGTGCCAAGAAGAGATCCACAGAGGGGCAGTTAACTGTTAACGGGCATGTCTCAATATTCATGGGCTATACATGATAAAGGATAAGCTATTTTACTCTAATTGTTTCCAGAAATTGAATCAGTCAGTATACGAGTATCTATTCTGTGGTTCAAACTATTTATCTTATCTGCTCCTGCCTTTCTGTGGCTAGGAGAATATAGTATTTTTGTGACTATATTAATTTGCACTAAGGTTAAATGAAACCCCTACTTACAACAATCATCTTCACCTTTGAGATATTTCATGCCTTAAGATATTCCAATCTTTAGGCTTATAATATCTACGAAACCCTGACTTCGCTGTATAAAAATAAAAAACTGATCGTTTGAACCCAATTTTCATAGACACTATATGATAAATCTGGATAACATTTTTTAGACGAAGATTGACGTTTTCTAAGAATTTCCTTCAAACCTAGTTCAAATAGATAAAGATAATACATACATATATTCATAACTGCATATGTGCAGCTCTGATTAAGCCAAGGTTTGTTCTTGGAAGAGCATTTATCAACGTGAGGTATTTTTTGGCCACAAAGAGATCATCCCACTTTGCTGATTACTAGTGCCAGACTCTGCGTGCTTTAGTATGTTGTTGATCTAGTGATGTCATTCTACCGTGTATTGAAATGCAAATGAATTTGGAAAAATTATTGAAAGATGCTTTGAGCAAGATAATGTCGAATGCTTGAGGTTCGAGACCTTCCTCTCGCTGACAAGAGAGTCTTGATTCGATATATACGCATACAGCAAATCTTAGTCTGAATCGGGTGCATAAGTCCTTTTCGGGATATCTAAAACAATCCATTTCTGACGAACCGACCTGGGTCTGACAATGCCAGAATGTGTGGCCCTCTGTCTATATTTGACGCGAGACCTCGAAGTTGACCACGAAGATGTCGTGCAACCTATCGTCCGAGCGAAGTTGCTGCTATGGGCGACCGCTGTTATTAGTCTATTTGAGAATCTGCAGCATATTTAGATGAAGGAGTTTCGCTCAAAGTGCTTCCAGGACTACCTGGCACCCGAACGGCCAGGTATTTTACTTCTGGAACTCTTTGATCTTGGAAGCGCCATTGAGTATTTTTTTATTCCTTGGATCACTTTAGGGAAAACCGGCTCATCGGTCTAGCGACGAAACCTAAATCGTAAGGCCCCACTTGGCGTCGCCAATATTCCAATGTAAGAGTTATTGCGCCGGACGATGCGTTGTTAACTGGGCATCTCTCCCTGAAGATAGACCAGATCCCCGATGGGAGTTATGCTGTGCATTTCCAGGCGGTAAGCCATGGTCACACGTAACACAACTCACCACCGATTAGCCAGATTGCTAATCCTGTCGTTCAATGAACCTAAGGAGTACAAATCTGTTGCCCCCCCCCCCCCCCACACGACGAGGACGTTTGGGTTGGGTTTTTGTGGGACACTGCCTATTCTTTTCGTCAAATTAAATTTCGCTAAATCTAGTGGAAATTCCGCTGAGTTGGCAACACTGGGTGGACCCAAGGGAGCCAGAGCGGTGGGAAGAACCCTGTCTTGAAAAAACCGTTCCATGGTTGACGACTGTTATCAGCTGACAAACTCCAGTGTTGCCAGCGAACCTAAAAAGGTTAGGTATTCAGATGTTTACGTTATACTTATATTTTCTTTTTGGATTCTATGTTTCCCACTCTATTTATATCGCAGCAATTCCATGAAATGAGTAATAAATAGAGAGATATTGCAGCAGATACAGCAGATGTTGTGGTATTTGTGCTTCGTTATTTTAGAATGGGTTGTGCTATCTTCGTTGCTCAAATGACAGTTATTGCGATATAGATGGTTCCACCTGCCTCATTTTGCCTTGGGTCTGTCAAGATTGTCAAGTGCCAAAATCCTAGCATTACATTTTTGACCTTTATTTTTCTTCCTTCAAATATACAATGACAAAAACGAATGAAATTTCAGTATTCTTATTAGGAAATCTTTCTTCGATATTGTCCTCATACTTTCTTGAATAAAATTCCAATTGTCGGGGTTTCCTAAAGGATTGTTCCCTTCACAAATCATCCTCAGCAGTAAAACGTACTCTCTTAGGATTATATATAGTGTAATTTGTGAAAAAGCAGACCAAAGTATCATTCACAATTTACTTAGGTGTAATCAACCACAAATTATATAATATAAGACGCTTTATTTTTTGAAATAATTTGTTCGGGATGAACTACAATATTTTTCAGTACCGACAGCACATATATAATAAAAAAAGTATTGATGTACTTGAAAACCAACATCGTCTCATAGCGAGAGCACAGAGTGAGGTAACAGGTTCACAGGTTTCATCAGTGGCACTCACATTAACTTATGTATGTGACATACCGAGGCCGTACTTTTAAGGTTTTTTTATGAGAAGTTTGAATGTTTAGTGTTCCTTATAGGCTTGCCTGTAAAAACTTGTAATTTGAGCCGCTCATCCTGTATATTCACAAATTCACATTGGCAACACTGAGAGAACGGTTTGCTCCGTCGTGCACATGAAACGCGAAGGTGCACGGATAGAGAAGGGTACAGCTGTAATAGAAATGACTTTTCGAATACCCGTACGTATTCGTTACTAGCAGTCTAAGCATTCTTTAATATATGTTTATCTGTTAGCTACTCGTTGCGTTACGTTGACTATGATATATATTCCACCAATCAGCTACAGTTGATGCAGTTATTTCGTAGTTTGGTAATAGGAAAAATGGATCAGGAGATAATAATTCAAACATTATATTATTGAGACAATAACAAAAAATAATAAATATATAAGGGGTAACGAATACATTGACTGCTATTAACGAATACATACGGGTATTCGGAAAGTGGCTACTATTACACCTCTAATTATGATTATTGGACTATAGACTATTGGGCATTTTAATTTATCACTAATGTTGTCATGTCATATGTCAAGGCTTGTTGAAGTATCCAAGAAAATGATGGAAAATAGTATGTTTTGTGGTGTATGCTGTATCTGTTTTGTGGAATGAACCAATCCAAGAAATAAAATTTAGAATGAAATGAATTTTGAAAATGTAGGACCATGTCAAAAATTTGTCAGGAAAATATAGGAGATCTAAGTGCACACTACACCACTATCAGTATTGGAATAAATAATGGATTATAACGGAGAGAACCTAGTAAAAGCTGTGACGTTGTTCTATAGATCTGAGGCACATCAGCAGGCAGAAGCTCACCAATGGTTGACGGAGGCCCAAAATTCCCCCCATGCGTGGAGCTTTGTGTGGGAATTACTTAACCCCCTTAAAGTAATGAATCATGTTATTTGATTTGACTTCTATCAAAAAATCGTTTGAATTCTAGAGCTCAGAAGTACAATTCTTTGCTGCAACAACACTGCACACTAAGCTGATGAAACATTGGAATGAAGTGCCAGAGGATCATTATGAAGTGTTAAAAAAACGAATACTAGAATCTATAATAAATTATGCTATGGGCCCTAAACTAGTGTTGAATCGTCTATGCATTGCTGTTGGTATGAATAAGTTTAAAATATTTGTATGTTGAAGAATATTTTTTTAGCTATCTGCATATATTATCCATACAATACCAACATTTTGGCCCAATGCTTTTGAAGAGTTAGTATCTAGTTTCCAACCCCATAATCTACCAAATGTAGAACCTGAGAGAGTTATATGGATCCTTTTGGAAATTCTGACTGTGATACCAGAAGAGGTTTGTTCTACCTATTTCATATCTCTAAATTTTATATACTCATCTTTACATATAAATATTAGCTAAATTCACATAAATATTTGAACATCACTAGGTAGTATTTATTACCTCTATTTGAGCAGTTTCGTCATAGCTCTTGGAAATATTATACCTCATGAATGTGCTGATGCATGTGTAGCAACTGAGGTTACTAAGTCTATGTGTTTTGAACCTTATGATATTTATTCTCATGATGCCCATAGTAGTGAGGCAATTATATACTAAGAATAATTCATGGTTCCATAACATGGTGTGAATTAATGTACATATTCTTATCTTTCACATAAACACATAACTACAAAAGATAGGTTACCTGTAATTGCTATCCAAAATTGAGTTTAATTGCCAACATAATTGTTTATGCATGTATATGTATATGTGAGGAAAGAAAATGCTGACTTGGTGAGATAACATTTATAGATTAATATTCAGACCTGCGTTCAAAAATATGGAAGTGAAAAAAAAACATTTGCGGTCACTACCACCAGTAAGGATACATATGTTACCTGAAAAGAAACAGCTCCAAATACATATTCCAGGTTCTAAACTGTGACTGGGAACAGAGTTCCTGAGAGGGGAGATGAATGCATAGTAATGATAATGTTCATAGGATAGAATATAAATATGTCATTTTGTTACAAACCATGCTCCATTATATAGTTATTGCTGTATGGACATTTAAGTTCACAAGTACAGTTATGTCTAATATTGAAAAATCACATCATATTATTCCTGAACAATAATTAAAACTACATATGTTTGCAAACAAATTTCAATAATATTTTGTCTACCTCTACAGCCTATTTCAACAGTTTTATAAATATAGGATGCTGGAATACAGACAGGTGAATTTGTAGTGCTGATATATCGATTTTGATTTATTATTATGGATTCAAAATTTTTGTTTTCTTCTTTATGTTATTTGATGAAGAGTGAGACACCAAAAATGTTATTAAAATTATTTTATTAATCATCTGTGATTTCAATTAAAGGTCAGGATAAATGAAGATGAATTAAATATTTGTTTGAATGGCAATAGTATCACAATCCAATATATTTAAGAGAATACTTTTATCCAACTAAAACTAAAACCATTTCCAGTTATATTATATGGCATATCTCTATAAATCTATATTTTTGGCAGTTTCAAAGTACCACACTTACTGTAAACCAAAGAAACAGAGTCAGAACAGTTCTACAGGAGGTATCAAAGGATATTCTCAAAGTTGTTGAAATGTGTTTGATGCCAATACCTAGTGCAGGGTGAGAACTTTTGTAGGACCTTGGGCAGGAGTATTCAACAATACATGTATTTATTCATTTCAGGTTGAACATGTCAAATTTAACAACATATTTGAATGCATCGAAATGTGCTGCAGCCTGGATACAATTAGGAGGACTCAATATTGATGAGTGCACAGTTATCATTAATTTATTAATTGATTTGACTTGTTTTGTCTACTGGTAAGCATAATTTACTAATTCTAGTTTAGTTTCTTCCATGTGTTGTGATGTGCTGCCTGCATCTGAGAGATAGTTCAATTATTGGTGTATTGTAGAATTGCTCCTGAAAATGTGTATTTTTTCAACCTTTTGGATGTTTTTGGAAAGTTCATTCGACAGGTTGTGAGAAGAGAATTATTTATTGTGATTAATATTGATAGTTGTAGTGTTAGTAATAGTAGTAATGGGGAGGCAAAGTCTGGCAAGTAGGCAACTTTTGGCCCTGTTTGCTGACCCCAAGAACAATCACTAAAACTAGGGCAGATTGATATAAATAACTTTACTAGTGTATTATACCTTTTTCCAGTATTTTTTGGATGAAGTAAGTACAATGAATAAAAATGTTCACTTCACATACAGATATTCAGAATTTGTGTAATTTGTTAGGTTTCAGTGATTTTGACAAGCTTTCAGACCATTGCAGCCTGCTCAGTTATTTCCAAGTATATACAGGTCCAAGTTTTTTCTGTTCAAAATATAAAATTATACAATAATAAAAAATAGTATTGATATCACTATAACAAAATCTTTGTTTCAGAACTGAGTACATAAAATAAACATAAAACAAACATGATTTGCTGAGGACGTTGGGATTTTTCGATTACGTTCGATAATAACATTATAAACGAACGTCTAGTACCTGAAAATGCTAGTTATTCCATAGATATAGTGTCAAAGTATTAATTTTTTCCCAGATCATTGATTAACACATAGGACATTTGCGTAACCTGGATCATCAAGTATCTTTTTTTAGACCTAACTTGTTTGAATTATATCTAAATCCATTATTCCAAGGTCGGCGCTGTTAAATTATAACCAGTTATTTTAAGGTTTCCAAGTACGGCGCTGATTTTTTTCTATGTTCAATATTTTTTTTCATAATCAAAGATTTATCAAGCATTTTTGTGGCTTTTGAATTTTTTGTGCATTAGAAAAATAAAAATCAATTTGCCTAAAGAGAAATGAATTTAGTGGTTCCGGGTTTTTAATTGGGAATAATTAACGAATGTTAGAACGAAATTATGAGGAAATACTATTTAGATACCGATTGTATAACTTGAACACAAAGTTTCACAAAAAACATTGTGGAACCTTGTGTTCATTACACAATTTTTATCTGAATAATACAATCTACAGAAAAATTTATATAAACTAAATTTTTCCTGGCTATAAATTGGAACCCCCTCCCTAAATTACATTTCTATCAGTGAATTGTTTATTTTTTCAAAAGTATACTTAAATAAAAAACGCAAATGTCATAAAAATATTTTCTAAATTGTTCGATCCTGACGGAGTGTCAAAACTGCGATACATCGGCAGCATCGAATTTTTTATACACTATTTGTGAAACTGTGACTTAATTACACAAGGTTTTCATCTACTAGAAAAAACTGTTAATAAATCAATTTCAACGTTTTGCACAAGAGATCAAGACAAAACACACAATAATTTTTCTTATGGTATTTCGCAATGAACCCTCGCTCTATTAACTTTTTGTAATGTCAGTATAATTTATTATATGAATATTTCCTTACTTTTAGGAATAAGACGGATCCCGAAGGTTTATTGCCTGAAGAAATGGATGTGATGGAAACGGCAGTTGAAGCACTTACTGCTGTTATACAGCATCCACATACACATAGATACAAGAACCATGTGACAAAATATGCCGCCAACATTTTGTATAAATTTGAAAAAATTTTAGATGTGGAAAGGGGTTTGCCAGAATTAAACAAAGTGAGTAATCTCTTGCGAAGTATATAGGCGCTGTTGATCAATTATTCAGTTAAGACAACAACGAATCCTAATTTTTGTGTATCATCACATGGTTTCAACAATCGGCATCTGGCATGGATTCAACTGACTACATCGTAAATAGCTGATTAACCAATGACCCTTTTGACATAATTATCATCAGGAATGAGAAAATATGTTCGCAGAATTGTAATTCAGTACCGTGTCAGAATTACCGCCTCAACATGATATTAATATATTATGAATGAAAAATAAATTCATTTTCACTATTATTTTATTTTCATTCCAGGATGTTGTAGCTACACTTTATGGCTTGATCATCACGATTGCAGATTCTCATTCAAAAGTATTCATAGATAATTTGAAATCAGTTAACCCGGAGGAGCAGCGTATTGCTTTCGATTTATTGAATTCAATTTTAAAGTGTACCAATTTACCTGGACTATATCCTGTGGATGAATCCAGTAGTACGCTGACTTTTGGGTTTTGGTATACTTTACAGGTGGGTAGTAATAAGAGCTGCAACAGGGTAGCAACTAGAAAATTGTATATTTTGGATTTTTTGTGGTGCTTTTGAATTTGACCTTAACCGTCATGGGGTGAGTTGATTTGTGTAAATATTTCTTATACTTTTTTATGCTTTGAAATTAATTGAATAGATATGTACTTTCATGTTTATGTGGCCTTGTGTACTGACAAATCTGAGCAGTAACAAACATATGAAGATTAAATACAAAAATGGCATTACTTGGTAATTACTGATCCTATAAAATACTTTGTCAAGTCTCTTCTTTCAATCCTATACCTTTGGCCACTGAAATAAAATATGTTAGATTTTGTGTGAAAGTTCCTACTCAAATATGAAATGTTCAACCTTTTCAATTTCGGAAGTCAAATATATAAGATCCTATTTTAAAATTATACTTGACATTGAAATAGCATTGAAGATCAAGATCACCATCAAGTAACTACAATTATGTTTGTTATCAAGATGATTCTCAGAGGTTAAATATTATTATTGTACTATCATGTAGATTATAGATGCTCTTACTTGGTGAAACTTCTATCATGCATTTAACACACAGTTTCACAAATAATTTTTTTTTCCGTCACGTGTTTCGATTAATATTTAAATCATCGTCGGACTGTCAGATTTGACTGCTAACAAGGCTACCCAGATTACTTGCTCACTAACAAACTAGTTCCTATCATGGATACAAAACTAGAACTCTCAAATCTAGCATACTATTTATCCTGTCTAGCTGTTTTTCTATTAAACATTTTTTTACTTTCTTGTGTAACTCTTAGGGTAAATATTTTTTTGACAACTGCATTTACACTAGTGTTAAAAGAAACCCCTACAAAACCTTAACCATCGCTGTCAAATTGTCATGAAATATCATGTGATAAACTATTTTATTTCTTATTATATTTAACGTTTTAAGATATTTTATTCTAGGTTAACTTACTCCTGAAATATCTCAAGTTATAGAAGGTATTAAGAAGGATGAAATAGCTTAAGGAATAAAATATCTTAAAACGTGAAATATCTCAAGGACGTCATGGTCTAACGGTAAAGGCGCCTGCCCAGAATGCAGGAGGTTGTGGGTTCGATCCCCACTGGCGACAAATTTTTCTTTCTAATTTTACTAAATATCATCAGTTGTCCACTTACGGATTGCAGTGTAATCCGATAAAATTATGTAATATCTCAAGGACATTTGGACAGCGATGGTTAAGGTTTTGTAAGGGTTTCCCTTAACACTAGTGTAAATGTAGTCGCCAAAAAATATTTCCCCTAGGACAGACACAAGGAAGGAAAAAAATTGAATAGAAACATAGCTAGCTGGGTAGCCTTGTTAGCAGTCAAATCTGACAGTCCGACGATGATTAAAATATAAATCGAAACGCGTCACTAAAAGAAAAAGAGTTTTATTTGTGAAACTGTGTATTAATTACACACTCTTTTTTCTGCATATTGTACAATGTCACTTAAACACAATATGCCCCGATCTTTTTATTTTCGGTATCAATAATATTAGGTATCATTTGAGAAATTAGACTTAACCTTCAAATTACGTTTAAGGTCAAGTTTGAGGGCAAACCCAAGATAGCACTGAAATATAGTAGTTTTTCACAACTTTTATGTTTAGAATTTTATTTGTCAAGGATTAGTATTTTGTCATGTAATCAGATGTTGTGAGACTTCTGTAAAGCCCAGTATTCATATACAGGTGTCCAAGAATGTAATCTAAAAACGTTAATGAGTTATAGAACCCTTAAAAATCATTAAAAAAAAGTTGGTATGCTTTTAGGGCATCTTAAACATATTCCACTTGTAAGAGGTCATGTATCCATTATTGTAATATAAGAAACTCCTCTTATATAATCACTTAGGTTATATTCTTACTAGAATTATTCGAGTTGTTCTCGTGTTTTTGGCTAATAAGGACAATGTTAATTCACAAATAGCTGACGTTTCCGAACATGTATCTGCTTCCTCAGGGCAAAGGGTAGAGTTGACATATGGATATAAAATATATTGAATAAAAATAACATTATTCCTCTCAAATTAGTAAACTAAAATAAAGAACATATGAGATAACATATACAATGAATTGATTAATTAGCAATTAAATTTTAAGAAGTCATAAGAATTCTATCAACCATAACCTCGCCAGCAACTGAATTTGATTAATTGATACATTTTGTTCTTAGCAGTATTGTTGGTCATCAAATCTGAATTATGTGATTTTCAGGATGATATAATTTCATTAGGTACAGCAGAATGTGCACAATTAATTTTAACTGTTAAACCATACTATAGGGACCTGGTATGTATTATGTTACGCAAGTCTATGTACCCAAGTATAGACTCCAGCTGGTCCTTAGATGACAAAGAAGTGTTCAGGTATCTTTTTTCAATATTTTTTGTAAAGAATATTACATATTGTTATTTCAGGTGTTACCGTTTGGATATTGCTGACACCTTTATGTATTGTTATGTTATACTAAACCTGGAAATGTTAGACTTACTCAATACGAAATTGAACCAAGCTTTAAAAAAAGATTGCACAAATGGCATTTCCTCTCAGATAATACAATGGACAGAAGTTGAAACTGTGTTACATGCCTTCGGGGCAATAGCAGAAGGTTTAGAGTATGAGAATTTATATCTTCCCAAGTTGATGCAGACTATAAAAGTTATACCTTTCAATGAGCTGAATAGTAAAGTGATGACTACTGCCCTAAATACTGTTGGTGAGTATATTTAGATTAAATGAGTATTTGATAAATAAGGTCTTAATAATTACCTTTAGATTTAGATTTGTTAGTGTTGGCATTGAAAGCAACCCTTTCTAATTTGTACCGATTCTGAGGAAATAAAATTTGCTAACAATTTTTGTATGTTGAAAAAACCTCTTAGTTGTAGTTCGGTGATAAGCAATATGATATGATGTAGTCTGGTGATATTAAAGATTCTATAATTTTCACCAAACCCTGTCTATACTTTAGTAAATGAGCAGATTGATCTTGTAAATGCAATTTTTATCAATACACTACGATAAGTTTCCATGTTTATACGTCTGTATGTTAACTTACTATTGAAATATTATTCGAACATAAAATAGATTAAAAGAATACAATAGATTTAGGAATAGCATATCTTACAGTATGAAATATATTAAGGACCTTTCAATGACGATGGTTAAGGTTTTCAAGGAGTTTCCCTTAACGCTAGTGCATTCGATTGGTATACTATATCCAATCGTCTTCAGGTTATAGTTCACTATTCACCTGAAGACGATTGGATATAGTATATCAAGCGAAGCGTTGTGATACTCAAAATTTTATAGACAATGGATGTCCGAAATAAAACTTTTAGAAAATCCACCTTGTCTACACAAGTTTCAAGCACCAAAATAATTTAATAGAACACCTACTAGACAGGACAAATAGAACGCGAAGTTTCACAATTATAGTGTTGTATTTATGATATATGTCTTTGTAAACAGTAAATTTTAACAGCATGAAGATGATTTGAATATTAAATAGAAACGCGGCACCAAAACAGTGCTTTATTTGTGAAACCGTGTGTTTGAAGTATTCAGTTTTATATGAAAGGTGGAAGAGTTTGATCAAGTAGGAGTATGTACAATCTATATGGGAACATTTATTTCTTATAAGTTCGATTGTTTCAGCGCTGAAGTTTTAAAAACAAATATATGTGTGAGATGTTTAATGTTGTCCGTTTGAGAGAGCACACTATTGTATAATACTTAATTTTTATAACGGTCAACTTTTAATACCTGGGGTTATGATACAGTGTTTCTCTTATTTGAAATTTAACAGATGTAAATAGCTACGAAGCGATCAAATGTCGTCCTGAAGACAATTAATATTAATAATGAATTTAATTTCATAATGCATTTTCGGAGTTTTGTATTTTCACCAAGGCTGCAGAAACGTTAGTAATGTTTTTTTTACAAATCATGTCGTCAAAGAATTGATAGATGAAGCGCAATGAACGAAGTGTTTCATTCCTTGTTTCTATTATTTATACAATGAGTCAACGTTTTTCGTCCTTAATTGTGATACTTTTTTTAACAATAGGTGCATATTCAGAGTGGTTTGGGGACCATCCGGAAAGTCTAGTAAACGTTTTCCCATTGATTTTATCTACCTTAGCAAATGCTGAGGTATCTACGAGCTCTACTATGGCCTTGAAAAATATATGTCATGACTGTCAAAAACATCTAATACCATATGCTGATCATATCCTGATATCAGCTCAGGTGAGTTATATGAAATTGACAATTGTATCACAATTAAAATTTGACTTAATCTTCCAGGCAGCCTTGGCTAGTGGAAACTTAGAATTTGCTGAATGTCGAAGAATTATGTACAGTATAGGGAAGGTGCTCAGTGTGCTGCCTGTCGACAGGATAATGGAGTATCTAAACATAATTTTAGCGCCGTCTTTCGAAGATCTCCAAAAATTGGCACATGCTGAACCTGTATGTATGATAGTTAAGAACGCTTTTTTAAACTATAGACATATGGTACAACACTGAGTATACTGATGAATCTGGAACAATGTAGTCTCTCTAATATACAATGGTCATTTATGGTTTGAAGCACTTATGCACCTCATAAAACAAGAAAGATAACTTGTTCTGCAATAGAGAAAACGATTCTGACATTTTGTTGTTATTGGCTTTTTTGAAAAAATCACAGAAAACAATATCAGCCTGAAAATAAAACAAGTGTCTGTCAAACTAAAACAGCAACTGTAAGTTGACAGACTACATATTATCAAAATTCTGTCTCACTAACGATTTTTGTCATTCGACATATCACTTTCACACCTAATATCTATTACTACCAACTACTAGCATTTTACAATATTTAGCATCCCTTATACCATATTTTTCTATTTCCAGACACCGTCAATAACTACGTCATTAGTTACTAGACTGAGTATATTAGTGTCTTTATTTATTTCACTACATGTTGAGACAGAGGAAAAGGTGGAACAGCCGTTGCTTGTAGTTATGCAAAATACTATGCCTCTGTATAGGATTATTGCTGAAAAATATTGCAGAAATCCTGATGTTATGGAGGTAATTAATGTATATTTCTTTTTCGAAATATATATTGCTTAAATATATATGTACATTCTAGGATTTGAGTGCAATATTCAAATATGGAGTGACCACATTAAAAGATGATTGCAAGCCTCTGCTAAATGATATGCTGCAAATAATAGTAACTATCTACAGAGAAGTCCCACAAGCGAATATTTTAGTTGTAGCAAAAACGGTAAGTAAACTAAGGTTTGTCGTTTTTTCAGTATGTCAAAAATAGTTTGCATCTATTCACGAATATTGATTGAGACTTCAAAATTTTAGTTGTTTACTTGTATTTGACATGAAAGTTACGTAGTACCTATCAGAGTTGCAAGGTTAAACTCTATTGTAATATTTTCTTTACAAGATTGTTTTAGGCACCTCCCAAAATCTACAATAAATGTCATAATTTTTGACTGAATAATAGCTCTTGTGTCTATTTTCCAACTGTTTTTGATAGCTCAAATCGATGATTCACCTACAACTTCTAATCATGTTCAGCTTATTTTCATTCTTTTATCTATGAAACCAGTTTGTAATCCATTTACACCTCAACAATGAGCTAATAAAAATAATTATTAAGTCATAAAAATGAATTTTTATTCAGGATTTTTTATAGATCGCGACATACATATATTTTACCATGTGAACATCACATGTAGCTTCTAAAACTTTTTCTTTGGTTGTCTCTCTGATTCGTTATATTTTTCGCTGGTCGCTAATTGGATAGACATACATACGGTTGAATCTTTACTGTAGAGGCAGCCAAAACGTCAGTAAAGATTCATTCGCACATGCGGTTTTAATTAGTAGCCAGCGATAAATATTGAATAAAATCACATGAGAATGATAAACAGTGTACTCATTACCTCAAGCTGATATTTATTATATCATAACTTGACAGGAATTTTCATTGTTTAATTTATGATATATAAGTAGTTACTAAACATATTCACGGAGCATTATTTGTTGTACTAGAATGATCGGAATCTGATTATGGCCAATCTAATATTTACATTTAAATTAAACCTGACTAATTGACAACGATATAAGAGGTTACAAATCTTTTCGAAAACATGTATTTACCCACCAAGCAGTTTCGAGCCCGCGACATAATGATTTAAATTATTTAATTTAAACATTTTTCGAATGATTGACATATACACGGTTGGAAAAACAGATGAACTCAAAATAACAGTCACTTATTCCTTATTTTCAGATTTTAATCTTATTTGGCAGAGAAGATGAATTCAGGTCGTTAAATCAACAGCTTATGCACGAACTTGTGAATATAACATTGCAAATGTGTGCTCAGTACAGCACCAATAATCGACTATCTGAAAAGGCCGACGTTCTTGAGGGATTTTTTTCTATGTTGGCCAATTTAGCTAAAAAGGTTCCTCATTTGATCAATAGTAGTGGCATCGATACATCTGCTCTGTTCCAGTGTGGTTAGTATTCAATTTATTAAAATCATGTAGATTGTAGATGCTCCTATTTGGTGAAACTCTTCCATCATGTAGATAAAAAGTTCAGGCGTAGTGATGATGAATAGAACAAAGGTGATAATTTCATTTATAATAAATATATATACTGGGTACAGGATGAGTAAAGATTCGTGTAAATACATGGATTATAAATTTTTTCTCATTTAACTTGAAGACTATGTAGCTTGAATACATTTTTCAATCATTATCATAAGATTTTGAGCCCCCTTCATTGCTCTTGTTGCTAGAAAACCTCTTATTTACTTTTAGATTGGCTTTATCTCAAGGTTTTTTAATATCTGAAAAGTGGAACTTATATACTTGTAAAAGCTAACTACTTCAATGCTTCTCACATACTTTCTTATTCTCTAACTGTTTTCATAAGAGCACAAATAAAAAAAGGAGACTGAAACAATTAGTACAACCCTATCAAATACTGGGCTCATAAAATTGGTTGACCTCTCAAATATGTGAGAATTGTAGTTGTTGATTCTCTTGCGAATTTCCTCTCTGAAACTACACAATCAACAAGCGGAACTTAAAACCAACATGTAGGTATTCAAAAAATACATTATACATGTTGCAATTGAGGATCGCAAGATCATTATTCATACCATATTACGGTACCTAATCGTGACAACGAACTGTGACCTAGGATCTAGACTCAACAAATATGAGTATTAGATACAAATTTTGGTTGTCTGGAAAAACATCTGTAAAAATGAAGTGTTCTAGCAGAACGTTCTTTCGCATTGGTGGCCATAACTACCAAAAGGTGCGGCGCCACAGTCCCATTGTAAAATGTCTAACGGAAAAATGTGTTTCTATCATTGTCGATATGATAGGAGTAGAACTCAAACCACAGACACCGACTATATATTCTTCAACTGAACAGCAGCACTACTACGTTTTCAGTAGATCTGGGCCGATGTAGAGGAATACTTCGCGAAACTAAACTTTGAGTTTTTATTTTGAACTTATTCCATGAATTTCTAATCGCAAATTTATCTTTCCCTCTACCACTACCACCGCTAGTTAATTATACTTTGTCGATGTTTCAGCAATCTTGGGTTTAGTATTGCCTGAAATTCAAACATTGAAGGCTGTATCTAGTTTCTTGGTTCATTTCATATCGCAAAGTCGGGAATCCTCACAAGCAGACGTGGTGCAGACTTTTGGGGAGAGTTTAGTATTGAGGATATTAATGAATTTAGGTAAGTTATACACTTTTATCATTTAAATTACCGTTATATTCGTGTGATTACATGTTGAAATAACTTAATTTATATTCCGTTGTTCGAACTCATTAAGCACAGGTTTTTATTTTGGGCGTTTGTCATCTTAATTATTGATGTTTCTGTATAATAGATGATCATGTTAGCTAATCATATTTATTTGAATTTATAACGTAGATGAACAAGTAAGTTATGATCATGGGAGATTTTTTTTTGATACAGAAAATGCAATATTTCTGTAACCGTGAGACAAGGCAAAGTTATTAGAATTAAATGAGAAGTAAATGATTCCACCTATTTTCGATTTTTGTAGGACCAATTATTTTCCGAACACTTTGTATATTAGACTTTAGAGTCCATTTTGAAGTCTGTAAAGGCATCATTAAATAACAGATCATTTGTTTTAGGAACTACGGCTCCCAGGTCTTCAGTAGATATTTTCAGGGATATTATTCTGGCGTTGAATAAGAAATACTGTGATAATTTAAGTAGGTGGTTGAATTCACTTTTAGCTCAAGAAGGATTTCCTTCGTCTAGGATTAGTAATCAACAAAAGGAGAATTTTATTAAATCAGTTTTAAGGTATAGTGCAATCATGTTTCATCATCTAACCAGTATTCTGTTACTGTTAAATTGACGTTATTTTTTGCACAAATATTAATAACTATTTATGTAAATAAGTTATGAAATAATTCATTTTGTTCAATGCGTGATTTTTGCGTCATGAGCGCTAATGATTTCTGCAATACGATTTCATAACGTTCTGCCCAATGTCTTGTTAAAATTTTGGCATTTTTTATATTTTTCAACAAAAAAACAGTTTGTATATGTTCGAAAATAATTCAGTAGGCTGTGCTGTTCTAAAAGCTTGTCAATATAATCTATGAAATTGCATAATGAATATCGTGAATATTTGTGATTAGAATGCGTACATTTGTGTTCATTTTACTTACTGGTTTCGAAATATCCCGAAAAAGCTTAGCGTACACTGATAATACTATCATTATAAAGTCACTTCTATCTTGCTTCGTTTTCTCGAAATTTGTGAAATGAACTTTTCGTAACTATTTGCATAATAATTCACTTTTCAACACAAAATTCTAAATGTTTAGTTGGAATTCACTATTAATTTAATATTTTGTTAAAGAGACTGATTTATTATCTGAGACAATTGTTTTTTAGGGAAAAAGCGAACAAACGAAGATTGTGTGATATTGTTTTAGAATTTACATTGATATGTAGAGGTATCTTGAAACAAGATATGGATACGCTAACATGTGATTACTCGTAAAAATTACAGGTATGTTTGTAAAATCATTATATTTTAAGATTAAATAAAAATGGTACACATTAATATGAATACTATGAAACATCTTGAATTCCATATTTCTCGAGCAGCTCTTGTTTTCTTTTCCTTAATAGTGCTTGTTCAATGTCTTGCTGTGTTGGTACGGGCACATGTGCAACAAATCTTTGTTGGGAACCATCTATCACAGGCTGCGAAGGTTCGCCTTCATCGTCAGACTGAAAGCATAAATGATTGATAAATTATTACAGAGAACCTAAAAAGCCGATAATTTACTATCAAGCACAGTCAATCCCCCAATGCTTCAACTATGGAGTTAAGCTGAACTACATTATATCCTAAAAAATATCATTATCAGGGTCTGTTATTTTGCATTGATTATTTTAGTAAAATCAAATCTTTCAAAACAAAAAGAATCCCTGTAATATTAACAAAACCCTAAACATTCACTCATGATTGCGAAAAATATTGATGTTTAAAAGGTCAGCCTTTCTTGACGTAGTTCCAGTATGCGATAAAATCTTAATCAGCTCCACACTTCACAGCTCCGTCGCATGAGTAAAATTGGAGAAGGTTCATGGAAATTACTGATATGGAAACTAATTGCCATCTACCTTAATTAGACAATTGTCATGATTTTTAGCATTAGTAGTACGGTACCGCACTTTCAAATCACTGTCATAGAATATACATGGTAAACTCACTCTTACCTCTTGGACAGCATAAATATTTTCCTCCTCAACTTCAGGTTCGTCGTCAGCATCTGGGTTGCTTGCTAACCTTTGTTCCTTTTTTTCTTTGAATTCAGCTATTGCTTTTTGAATTGCTAAAATAAAATATAAATATTAGAACAAATCATTTATGAATCAGGCGTGCTGCTGGATATAGGAGGGGAAACTACTTTTTTCAGTTTCCTATTATAGTTAATTGCGAGAAATAAAACTCATTACTATCTCCAAATTAAGCAGAACGATTGGAAAAATGCCACTAGGAGGCTCAAAAATTCTACTATTTATGTGAAACATCCACTGACTGCATTTTCAAACTAAAATATTTAATCATACAACATTTTTGCAAGTATTGTATCATTTCTACCATTCTTTATAGTCAGTTAGTATTATGAAAACAAAATTTTGTTTTACATTATATGAATAATCTCAGATAAAGATTGTAATTTGAAAACAATGTTTCACAATTAAGACTCTTTTTGTGTGAAGCTTTTGGATTTATACTTTATTTAAATCATTGTCGATTCAATATATGTAAATAGAAACCAGCCACACAAAAACTAGCTTTATTTGTAAAACTGGGCTCAAATTACACAATATTTATTTGCTCGCCAAGTATGAGCATCCACAATCTACATGATAAAATCTTACGGAATAAGTGAACAGATCGACTGATTGTAATGATGGCGGAGCTAAATTTAGAGGAAATTGCAAAATCGTTTTTTTTTCGAATGCGACATTACAGACGGAGCATATGTCAGTTTAACTTACAAATGTCCGTGCAAAAGGTCAAAAATATGTTTACATATGAGGAAAATGGGTATCTGAGGGTCAACGAAAATGTTCAGTGCACCAAAACTGGTACAATAATGTAGATTGTAGATGCTCTTACTTGGTGAAACTCTTCCAATCAAGAAGATAAAAAGATTGAATTAACACAGTTCAACAATTAAAATTATTTTTATTTCAGTGACACGTTTATATTTATATTTAAATCATCATCCAACTGGCAGATTTGACTGCTAACAAGGCTGCCCAGATTACTTACTGACTAACTAGATCCTACCATGGATACAAAACTCTCAAATCTATTTATCCTAGCTAGCTATTTTTCTATTGAATTATTTTGCCGTTCTTGGGTCACTCTTGGGGGACATATTTTTTTAGCGACACTAGTGTAAAAGGTAAACCCCTAAAAAACATTTACCATCCCCGTCAAAATGTCCTCAAGATATTTCATGTGATAAACTATTTTATTTCTTAAGATATTTCTACTATGAATTTTCATCTATTTGTATTCTAGGGTAAGTTACTCTTGAAATATCTCAAGTTATAGAATGTATTAAGAAGAATGAAATAGCTTAAGCAATGAAATATCTTAAAACATACAATATCTTGAGGACATTTTGACGGCGATGGTAAAAGGTTTGTTTGTCCCTTAACACTAGTGTGAAGGCAGTTACCAAAAAAAAAATATTTCCCCTAAAACAGACACAAGAACAGAAAAAATAATTTAGTTGAAAAATAGCTAGACAGGATAAATAGATTTGAGAGCTCTAGTTTTTTATCCATGATAGGATCTAGTTAGTGTTAGTTGGCAAGTAATCTGGGTAGTTTAATTAGCAGTCAAATCAGTCTGGCGATGATTTAAATATAAATCGAAACGCGTCACTTAAAGAAAAGAAGTTTTATTTGTGAAACTATGTGTTAATTA
Organism: Bruchidius siliquastri; assembly: GCA_949316355.1. NCBI lineage: Eukaryota > Metazoa > Arthropoda > Insecta > Coleoptera > Chrysomelidae > Bruchidius > Bruchidius siliquastri. The sequence continues at coordinate 7,460,063 of OX438534.1, read as the reverse complement.
CATAAACTTTTCTCTGCTGTTATAATGAGTTGAAGTGCTCCTGGAACCTATTAAACCATGCTACGCAAATGTAGTATTTTGATGTTTCAATTTTAGCAGTAGTTATGCAGACATCACCTTCTTTTTCAGCGTCCATTTCCAGCGGTATGAGGATGCCATCATCATCATCCATGTACCCGTAGTAATCAGCATCGATGTCTTTCATGAGCTCCGCCCTAGTTTTCCGTGGTGGAGGCGGTGGTTCTTGTTCGAAAAGCTCTCGAACGCCTAAAGAAATAAATGTATACGGTTTCAAAGTGATTATTGAATATTCATTTCTGTTAGATGGGGATAAACACCCGCACACGGTGCTATTACAGGGATATGATTGATATGGGTCGTCTAAGTATCTAAATATGTCAGTGTGTCTCCGATTTGCCTGATTTGAGTAACCGCTACACAGACTTTTGAATTTAAGGAGGGATATGATGTTGGGACAAAATCATTCTTAAACAGGATGAGACCACGTAGTAGGAAATGCTGCTTCATTATTTTAAATCAGTTCATTGACCACGGAGTAAGGAGCAAAAACATCAAAATTTCTTCAAACCCGTTTTATTAAGTGCTTCGATATCGTTTTGGCTGCCTAGGCAACGTTTATAAATCTCTCTAAATTTGAATTTTGATACGGCTGCGAGGCAGTCAGAACTTTCATTTGGTTATTTTGATTCATGGCCAGAACACGTTAAGATGAATCAATGATTACATTATACTATCAACCATTGCAATTATGGTGTGGAATGATTTCATATTTATATTTTGGGATGTTTATATATTACTTCCATAAAAGCAAAGTGAGAATTATTTTCCGATTAGTAAAATATATATATGATTTTTTTTAAATTGTTTCGTATTCAAATTTATCTACTGTTCCGAGGATCCAATTGCTCATACTAATGGGTTTTATATACAATAAATAATTTAAATATCATTCAGAACAGTACATCCATAGGTAGGGTTCAAAAACTCTTTGTAATTTAATATATTAATATTGATGATATGCTTACAAATAACTCGAAAAGTTGAGTAAATTTGGAGACATCTGACACAACTTTGACGTGAGAAGCCTCCATATCAACAGACTATATGTGCGACGCGATGTACACAGTATCAGCTAGGTTATCAGGTAGCATATATTGCAATCAATTGCGTCGCTGGAATGTTCCACATCTCTCCGTGTGCGAGTCTACAATCATATCCAAGGGGAACAAGAAGGAAAGGATATAATGTCGCTGTTACGTTGTTTCCGATTGCTCTATGTGCGGACATTTTTTTTGCTTTGGTTGTAAAGCTTTCACATCCTTAGCCGTTTTCATGTCATTTGATATACGGGTCTTCAAACATTAAGGCAGGAAATGATAGAACAGTGATATTAAATCGGGTTCGCGTCGAATTAATTTTCAACCATAAGCAGAAGCTCTTGCATGATGATGTGACTTTTCATCAGTGATCGACTGAATCAGAATTCTCAGAAATTTACTAAACAATGCTATAGTGACATGCATGTATATCTTAATTTGTACTGGCCAAATTAAAACTACTTGCGTTTGACGAAATAACTTTACTGGGGCTTCGACTAACATATGGTTTTAATTAGTAACCAGTACAAATATAAGATGAACCAGAGTGACAACCACAGGATAAGTTTCAGAAGCAGCATTATAAAATGTATAATTCAAAGTTCTATTGAACTATACACAGTATTCGGAAATTTCAGATTTGAATAGCTCAGATCCTCATTTCTTTAATACACATTGTACAGGATATTTGGAAATATATTGATATTTTTAGCAATTCGTACACCCAAATTTCAAACGTGATACAGAATTATATGGTATAAATAATAACTCGTCTACATTGTATCTCTAGCTGATACCATAAATTCCATAACACTCATCATACACAACATAATTTTTTTTTTGTATACAACAGTATTTCTGTTGAATTAAGCTAGCAATACTACAGGTACGATGTAGTTTGAATCAGGTGTCGGTAACTATCAGCTCCTACAATTTCTGCGTGGCCTGCAAGTTAGGTGTAGTTTTTCAAGTAACTCATAACTGGTGAATAGTTCAATTTTTCTATGAAAGTCATGTATATTTGATATATCAAGCAATATTCAAATCAATGAATATTTGATGAGTAATAAATAACCAGAAACATATTTCAAGGCAAGTGGAGGCATGCTGTGGAAGTATTCCGTGTAAGAGTTACAAGAATGAAAAAATACTATCACTTGTGAATGCAGCAGTTGATTTTCGTATTTGGCAGTTATCATAAAAGATATTTTCCATTCCAACTGCTGAAAATGCAGGAACAGTTCTTGATTAACAACATTTAGACAAGACTTTCATGTATGTCTGTCAAACATATTTTTGGATACTTGCTAATATTTTTTATACGAATGTTTTATTTAAATTTTAAAATAATAATATATAAGGCTATGATGGGCTAACCCCCATGGGTCACTTGGTAAAAAACTGTGAATCTTCTACAGAAAAAGGTTACTGACCCCTGATTCAAACAGTTGTCGGATATTTCTGATTCCACTGGATTTATAGTATTAATGAAGCATGAAAATGACGAGATAATATGCATTTACTATATAATAATTACAAAACTCAAATCTAAATAATACCTTTACAAATAATCCCACGTTCTCCTGCCGAGTAATCATGTGCTGCGAATATTTAGAATTTTCCGTAATCTTTTGAATAAGTAAAAGTATATTGGTTGGTTGCCAAGTTTTCCATTCAATGATGTAGTTGAAATTTTTGTTTTAGCTAACATTAGTTGCTGTCTACTATATGGTAAAAATTCTGAATTATGTGGAGGCCAAATGACAATATGAATATTACTCATAGGTTACAAAGTATAATCCTTCATACTGTACAATTGTTTTTTGTGAATGATGTGATTAAAAACTACCAATACACTTTTCAACTTCTCTATGTCTTTTATTATCATCCTTGAAACCCTCACACATGGGTCAGCATAGGGGAAATGAAGCAGCATATTCATTTTGAATATGCTGCTTCATAGCCTAACCAGGTTTTTATTTTATTTTGTCATTGGTTAATGTTATGATACTACCTATGTTTGGTCCAGAATGGTCCAAACCTTTAGCCAAACAAGGGTCTTTTGAAGCTGGAGGCGTCAGTGGACTACACCTCTTGCATCAGCTCAATAAGGCCCTGACGCCCTGACATGGGAGTGATTCATGAATTTTTAGCATATAGGTATAATGATAAATAACCAAAAAAACTAGTCATGCTGTGCCTCTAGAAAAGTGAGGTGGTTGTGGATTGACAAAAATGACTTTTCAAGATACCTTCACAGTGTGTGAGGCCAAAGGAGCGTCAGGGCATCCTTGAGCTACAAGCTCTGTTAACGCTCAAGTATACACCATTTCTAAATTTATTCTTCTATAGGGCCAAAAGATTTCTTTCGTTAAGTCAGCCAGATAGACAAACAACCGCAGCATTTTAAATATTGCTGAAGAAAGTATTTTAAAAATGCATTTTCCACACCCCACCAGTCCTGTCATTTTTATTCTATTACTTGTGTGTGTATGTACCCTTGGACCGCAACAGAAATACCAAATGACACTGTAAAATACCACAGGTGTTTAATCTATTATATTGGGTTCCTAATAATTTTGGTATATCAACTAAATTTCACTAATTTTCCAGCAAGACATCAGTTTGAGGGATACAGAAAGGTTTTTTCATCGAATTATGGATTTTTAATATCAATCTTAACGTATTTTAGGCTGTAAAATTGTGCTCTATGTTCTCACAGTGTGGTGCAGAAACGATTTAATCTCGATCGTTGCTTTTCAATCGAATACAGGTAGGCAGAATGTACCAGTATATCCAATAGAGATAGGGTCGTAATCATTATCCGATGCGATATTGCTAGAACGTGGCTTATTTTTGATATGACAAAGATGTAATCATATAAAATTAGTATGCATTACTAAAACTGCATTCTAATTTTTGATACATTTCATTTCTCATATTGAAAAGTTTACGAACATAAATGTGAAAACAATTAAACTTGCTGTTATCCTAAAACTTGCCTCAAATATAACATACTAGTAAAAAGTACTAAGGTGTAGTCACTGGTAGCTACTTATTCCATGATTTGAAACAATCATTTTCATGTTTTGAATGGTGTACAGTATATGCCAACTTAACACAGTGGTGAGGTTTTTTTACTTTTTTGGTAAGTTTACCTTTATAAATACATTAATTGTGAACCATTGCATACCATCAGCTTTATGGAGCTGATATAGTAGTTTGAATATAAAAATGTCTACAAGCTTTTTGAGGTGATTTATAATTTTTTATTTTGGGTCATTATTAGTGCACAATAATGCAAATTGGTGCTACTGCCTTTAACTAGGCACTGGGTAATTATAAATGATTTTATACTACCAGTTTTACATTAATTCATGGTACACCAGCTATCCAAAATCAGTAGTGCCCACAATGTTCCATTAGAAATGGGTGTTCCTATCACAGAGATAACTAACACTATGAAACAGGACATTCGAAACAAATTCACTACCATGTAGGCAGACAGTCTCAGAAGCAAAGGCAGATGGTGTGGAAGTATACAAAGAAACTTGCCTAAAAATCATCGTATAACACATATACAAACAGAAGACATCACCAACATCATACGACTTGGAATGAAACATGCACTATATAAAAAAAAAACATTAAGAATACAGGAAAACCCATATTGCAAATGAGGCCAAATATAAGACCTTGATCATATGGTCTTTGGATGTCCCATCAACCAAGCAAACAAACTCTTATCAACAAGTATGAAAAATTAAGAATAACTGAACTATGCCTCCGTGACAATATGCAAAAAGTACTTTACAATTGAAATGGCAATAGAGGAAAAATAATAAATATGTTCATCCATATAAAGGATCACACTATAACCCTATCTTTCAATTACCTGGGTTCTCTTCCAATTCCAAGGCAACATTTCAAGTGTTTTGTAATGCACCTCCATTGCCAAAGTATGAGAAAAGTTTACACCTTTGTTCTACTATCTGTCTGATTAATTACCCCCACACCAGGTTTCATTATTGTTAAAAGCAAATTAGCACAAAGTGTTAATTTTTGTTTTTTTTTACCTTCCTGTAATCGTTTCAACAATCCCCAGGGACACCTCATTTTATGACAATATCATATAATTTCTATATCTTCATGTTTCTACTCAAACGTTATACTGTTTATAGATAAGGTTAGATTTTACTTACAACTTTTTGCATAGTGTATTATTTCTGCTTTATATACAATACTTTTGGTAATAAATGGTCCAATTTTAGAAATTTCATTTTGTGATAGTATACACCATCTTCAACCCTGGAGTAATTGTAATAACTACTTAATGCCTCATAAAATATATATATATATATATATATATATACCCTAGAAATAATCACAAAATGAACTTACCAGGCAGTTCCTTAGCTGCTCCAAAATATTTATATCCCCTATTACCAGGCACCTCCTTTCCCTCATGGTCTAACATCCTTGGACCAACTCTTTGATAATCTGGTCCTCCTAGTTCTTTTATCTGATCCTCCCAATGTCGTTTTTCTCTGAGCAGTTTATTTATTTCATCATTCAAGTCTCTTATCCTGAATTCTCCTAACCCTGCATTCTGTATTTGTGATACCTTTTTGGCGATCTCCCTTATAATTTGCATCCTCCATTTCTCACATGCATACAGACTTTTGCATTCTGACGCCAAGTAGGGTCTCCGTTTCTTGTGTTTTTCTTGTTCGCCTAACTGGGCAGCTCTCCAACGTGCTAGAGTGGTCCTTAAAAAAGAGACATTTAGTAACAATATTAAATTGATGAAATAACTAGTAATTACATTGCCTTTTCTGCGTTCCTCGCCATTGTATATAAATAATGAAAAATAGTTACTAGGGAAAAAGATGGAATATAGTCTACGCTTAGCATAAAACAGATATGAGATCAGGAGATTGAGCTGATATGATGCTTTTTGTTTGGAACCATTGACTTTATAACCTATAATGTCTATGTTTGGAGCTAACAGTCACAAAACATACACTTTCTATAGCACCGAAAAAGGTTCGAAACCAGTGTTGCCAATGTGACCACGCGTCTTGCACGAGGTGCAGGTTTGTAACCACCTTTAAATGTTAGGTAATGTTGACAATCTAAATTTGTGAAATTACAAGATGCTTTTCGAATTACAGATTCTCACGCGCATTTAATTTTATAAATACACGATTTTGGTAAAACTTCCGTAAAATATGGTTCCACCGAAAACTTAGTCGTAATGCAATATATTTGGAATATGGTCCACCTAACAGAAATTCAGAAGAAATAATGACCTCATTTTTCATAATAAATATTTTTCACTCTAACCTTAATTCACAGAATGTAGTGACAGTAGACGAATAGTTCATAGAACGCTCGGAAGTGCTCAAGTGAGCGCTGAACGCCTGTCAGATATTTTTATAAGTGATTTGGCTTCATTACTTCTTCTGAATTTCACTAAAGTGTATCGAATACTATGGAAAAAACATCATTACGACTAAATGTTCGATGGAGGCGATATACGAAAGTTTTGCACCTACATATTAATATTTTGTAAATCTCCATTTAGAAAAGACTGAAGATAAAAAACAACAAACCCTGCCTGAACTGAACAGGTACGCCGATCGCCCACCTGCCTTACTCACTGAAAATTTAAAAAAAAAAGGAAATTTTGGCCGACTGTTATCGTATTCTGCTACAAATCGACAAAGCGCGGTTTGTTATATGTGAAGTCATTTTGGAAAAGTGTCAATGACTCATTGCTAATATTAAAGCAAAATTGATTGGTTATCTATAGTTCTCTTAATGGAATTCTGAAATTTACAACTGTGGTTGTTTTTCGTATTCATTATATTTTCCGCTGGTCGGAATTTGAAAACATATACATAGAATGAATATATTTACTGACGTTTCAGCTGCCTCGGTAGCCTTTATCCAAAGCTTTAGTCCAAAGCAAAATGGAAAAAAAATTATTTGAAAAATATAATGATATTATATTATCAGGTAATGGAAAAAAATATTCCTTTTATGTCGTCCGCAGAATGGATCGTCGGTTGTGGTTTGTGATCGCCAGAGTGAGTAATCTGTGGTATCGTGATCTAATACTATAGTGTCCTAGGAATCTATTCCTATTCTAGGGTTTTGTCAACATTTTTCTTTGGAAGGATGGACAATTGCGTAATTTTCAAATATAAAAAGTGCTGTGTTATTCAGTGAAAAAACTATGAAATTTCGCATTTTCACTCTGTAAGGCCACACCACATAAAATGTCATTCTGCATAGTTTTGCTATTCGTCATACAAGAACAACTTACTTCGAACCCCGACGTACTTAGATTTACATGCACTTACATGGTATTACGGAATGAGAGCTCACGTCAGATACGATGTCCTAGTCGGTTAGACATATGGTTAGATCTGGCAGCATCGCTAGGTTTTAGGTCATTCCTTAAGTGCGTTGCATTGTTCTACGTTGTCTGTGCATGGCAGATGAAAGGCATTATTAGGAGTTTCCAGTCCATTCTTTTTGTTTTATGCCCCGTGACTGCGTGGTCTGTGCTGCGTGGTGACTGTGGTCAGTGTTACCAGACCTACTGTTTTAACAGGAGATCTACTGTTTTTACCTTCGATCTACTGTTTTCCTGTTTTTACTGTGAAATCTCCTGAAGAAATGTTTTGATGACATTGTATTTTTATTACATACCCCATATCTTTACACGCTTACGCCTCATATGCCACCCTAGAAAAAAACTAATAAATTCTCACGATTCGTGATAGCATTGAAATATGAAATTATTAGTTACGCGGTTACGCCATCTATTCTCAGGACATTAATGTAGACACAGTGAGACGGTGGAAAACTTTTTTTCATGCATGCACTTGTTTGTGACTTATCGTTTTAATAATATTTTTTATTTTTTTGTTTTTTGTGTTATTTTTTCTCTGTTCTTTGAAAAAAGCATTTATTAAAAACTACTGTTGAGATAGGCAAATCTCCTTTTTCTTGTCCTGTCCTACTGTTGACGAAAATTTCAATCTGGCAACACTGACTGTGGTGGTGACCTCCTGCTGACTTGCTGCCTGTCCCTGTCCTGTGGCTGTGATGCTGTGATGTTACTTACCTTATATATTCTGTGTTACTGATGTTGAGTTTATTGTTTAGTGCCCGAAATACGTTATATATTTTGTGATGGTAATCATGGTAATTAATCATAATGTTAATAGTAAATAGTAATTGCATATTTTTCTTTCCTGAAAAACGCGTTCACAGCATTTTTCCTGTTTTAAACTTTCATAATAGCCACCTCTTACGTACGAAATACACTGAAAAATAGCAATATATTGCAAGTTCACTTCACATGTACCATTAACCTACAAAATCTTTTTTTGAGCTTCGTTTTGTGTCAAATGAGGGGGTACATATTTGAAAGAACTGCAGATTCACTGCTTTCAGCATTTAAGTAGCACCGGTTTTGAAATACTTTCCCGAAAAGGACCTCATTTCCACTTCAAAAGGGACACGCTAATTGCTGAAGAAAGAGGAGTGAAAGTGGAGATTTATTTTTTATTAATATAGAACAAAGCCATAGTCTCCATAACAGCCCCTGTTCCATGTTACAAAAGAATTGGAATTGAGGACAGGATATTTTTCTGTAAGTAATTTTATGTGGTGAATCATTTATTAATAAACAAGGCAAGAAGGTCCTATATGGAAAATTATCAAAAACTGGAAATAAAACCACTCCATATTTGGGTGGTTTATAACGAGTTATGCCACCAAGATACTATTCCAAGAAAAGAGTCATAATGTAGTGGTTAATCAAAATTAAATTTGCAGTTATTTGGAGATTATACATTTTTCCTTGGCTTGCAAATATTTTTAGCATCATGAAGGTATACTTTCAGGTTATTCCAGGTTTATGTAACTATTTTGAATAGGGTCTGGCGGCCCGACATTTTTTCATAATGTTACTTTATTTAGGTATTTTTCCATCCGAGCAACAACTTTGTGTGTATCAGTAATGTGGCCAGTCAATTACTGCATTTTTTCTTGTTTTAATTTAAACCAGGGGAGACTCCAGACATTGAAGAGACAGAATGGGTAAGGTATAATTCGAACAGAGGAAAGACATTAGAGGATTAAATAAATACATACTTTTTAAAGAATCTTTTAATTAAAAATTTACTAAGATATAAAATCAGGCTTAGCATTTCCAAATAGTCTTTTCGCATTAAATTCTGCAAATAAACATAACACTAAAACTCTTGAAACATAATAATAATTATCATTTCATACTTATGGTGCTATTTGGCAAAGTTGACCTAAACATGAAACTCTTACAATAAAAGTGATAATTCTAAACTTTGGGTATCTGAATCACAAACTGGCAAAATATGTTGTGGCTCTCCTTGCATAAGAGAGGATCTCAGAGGCTTCCAAAGTTGTGTTTCAAGTTTGTATTGATGGTATATGAAGACTTTTTTAATAGAGCTTTTGATATTTTGAGGATGGTTTGACCAACTTGTATTCTACTAGCCTCTTACTTCACCATAATCTTCATTTTTTCAGATTTTTTGTTATTTGACTTACAATGAGATACGCCTCATTGTTACAAATTACTGATCTCCAAATTCTAAATGAAGTAAAACTAGAATAATTTATTCAAAAGCAGTATATTTCTGACCGAAAATGACATATACCTACATATTGTAATATATAAAAAAATGTTTTCATAAGAAAAGTTGGGAAACCTACCAATATTTTAAATAAACCTGATATTTCAGTGTCTCTACATCATTGGACCAGTCACCCTTCTAACTATTTGGGTGTCAAAATAAATGAGGAATCAAAGCTGAACAAAAACAGAAATCTAATGTTATTAATTAAAAACTGATAGATAACAAGAACAAATATCATACAAATTCTTAAATGTTCTAGCTTAGATTTCTGCTGTAGCTGTATATTTTGCTGAAGATATTTTGTTTGGTGACTTGTTAAGATTGGAAACAGTACTTCCAAGCACTCCAGAATATGATGCTGTTCGTTTTAGAGTGATTGATTGGTATGTGGTTTGCAGGTGACTTGTTTTAAAGTATATTGTTTCAGGTGACTCTTTGGTTACCATGAGCTCCATCATTTCAGTCCAGTTGATGGGATTTTGACTTTCTTTATCTTTCCTGATTGTTAGAATACGCAAATTTTAAGCTACAGTTTTAAAATCTAAAAATTGTTCTTATTTCATTTGTGTAACTTCATAGGGTTGTCTTCGTCGAGCTAGTCTAAATATTGGCGGTAATTGCGAGGGCACACAAACCTCTCCTGTCTTTTTCAAGGCGTAGTTGATCACACTGTGTGCTGAGTCGCCTTTGTTTTGGCCATGGTAGTACTCAAAGAACTTCAATGTATTTCAGAGATACTAGAGCAGTTATTTATGGAGTGAAGTAGCATAACTGCAATGACAGAATTTTTATGAAATGAATGAATGGTTTGAGATATCATGTAACTGCTAAATGCTGCTGTAGTTATGCCAACAGTTCATCATCAGATTCAGATTTGGATTCGTATCCATCCTCAACATGTAGACGAGATTTCGGAATAATTGCCGAATAATCCAAAGGACTCATTACAAAATGGTAATCATCGTAATCATGGTAATTCCATGTGAAATTTATCATGTTAGGGTAAAATTCCTGTGATATTGTTGCCAGCACATAGAACATACTTTCATTATGGTGCTGTGTGACCGGTCCATCACTTAAGAAATATAGATTGACCACTTCATCTGGTAGATTGTCAAGTAGAGGTCTGTAGTTCGATGTGTAGCACACTTACTATATGTCATGGAAGATGTTGCTAGAGTCAAACCTAAGCTACAACATACTTATGTATCTCTGTTTCACTTGTTCACTTAAGTTAGTGTATTTGTGCTGTTAGATTGGTAACACTGAATAAATGGAGTCTCTGCAGAAACATTCAACGACTAGTGTTTTTACCTGGCAGTTCCTCAGTTTTCCAGCGTTTTAAGCCATTTTTAACATGCCCTACTTCAGGAAATGTATGGTCTATTATTTTGAACAGACGGTTGTGTATCAAGTACTGATACAGGCAGATCAAGAGAAAGTTTTTATTCTGCCCTGAACACGAGTCCGACCAGATAATGAGATGGTCCTTGTTTTTTACAGCTCCTTCTAGTTCTAGAACTGTAAGAAGACAGCTAAGTATTTCAAAACTTCCTCTTGACGCCTGATCTTTGGTCCATGAACAAAATACAGCTTTGTCCACTTCTTTAGTTATAATGTGGGTACCAAAGTTGTACATCCACAACTGTCTCAAATAAAAGGCCTTAGATGTGATTAACTGAGGCAACGGCATCGTCTGCTGCAAGTCCATTGTCATATAAGCCAAATTATCTAAATTTTTGGCTTTTTCTCGGTCAGCTTTTAGTACATCATATGCCTCATGATAATTTGCCACATGTTCTGGATTAGATTCACCTGCATCACACGTGCTACAGGTGTCGTTCTTGGGGTAGTCAAAAGACATATCGTCGTTGATACTGCAATAGGACCTATGTCAAAAATCTTGAATTTTCAGGAGAGGAAAAAACGCATTGTAAGGAGCATTAATGCTAATGATTCAAAATTTTGTAAAAATACGGTGAATTAGGATTAGTTTAAAATGAAATACTTTGATTCAAATTCAAAAGTCACATAAGGCATTTTGCAACTCAAAATTGGTGACTTATGACACATATTATGACATCTTGCCGAGACATTGTAGAACAGATAACAGATAACAGATTGCTTCTAATAGGAATTCATTTTAAGGCTAAAAATATTAAGATAAACTGAACATAGCTTAAACTAGAATGTTCACTTAAAATTACTAATAAAAACTTAAATTTTGAAATTCTCAATAGACAAAATGATCATTGCGAACAACTAGAAAACTAAAACTTATTTACAAAAATCCAACAAAAAGTAACGGTGTTTTCATGTGAAACAAAACTGAGTTAATGGTTTATAATGCAGTGTTTTCAAATTGATTCCCTGTGACAGAGGAACCATCTTTAGGTTTAGCTATGGCACGTATATGAGTACATTCGTCAGATTCACAGTTATGACTAAGCTCATTGTAAAATCCATGGTAGTCATCTGAAATAAGACATTTCAACTCTTGTAGGTGGTTGAATTTTGTCAACTCAATAGGACATGGTGTATTGTATAAAGGAGAATGTCTATGAGGTGTGACTTTAATAAGTTTCTTTTTGGCCGCCTGGGAATTTCTTTCCATGTTTCACTGAAATTTAGTTTGTAGTTTATAATTCCCTCAGGTTTGTGTTGTAAAGCGCAAATGTCCGTAACACACGGATCACCTTTCTAATTTCTTTGATCCTGGTCGTAAACTTGTATAGATTCCTTCAGGACACTTATCAAGATCTCTGTATGTAAGTTGGATCCCTTTATAAGGAGAAGGATTTTGTCTGGCCGACTTTATAATGTGAGCGTAGTCAGCTGGGACACAAATTTCTAGCCCTATACATAGTTTCCTTTCTATAGCACTGTGAATGGAGTCAACCTCCATCTGCGTGTGGCCGACTTCTGAATACTTTTGCTCAATGATAACATTCTCTGCAGCAGCTAGTTCAAGAATACCGTTAGATAACTTAGTATTTCTGTTCTCGTAGCAGCATCCATCACTCCATAAAATGATACGGGAAGGTTGGTGCATTTGTATTTCATTGTTGAGAAACTTCACCATAATAGAAGTAAATACTTCGCTTTCTAAGCCGCCGCTAGATTCGTGCCATAGATAGCAAGTAACATCTTTGTTCTTTAGATTATAGAAAGTATGATTGTGCACTTTCAATTTTGTCTTGTAATAAATGGAAGATCCCAATAAGCGTGGACACACCAAGACAGCTTGAAGATCAACGGTGTATACGCATGTGTTTTCTTTAACTGCATCTTCCTTGTCTTTAATTTTTTCTTTACGAGCTTCGTCTTTTCTCTTGATATGTTTTTCGTTAGCAGTCGTTTCCAAATGTCCATTGTTGTAGAGCCGGGACGAAATCTCATGAGCTGTGACCTTGGCTGCGCAGAGCGTAAAAAAGGTACACTACATACGTTACTATTGTGACTGAAAATATATCTTCGTTTATCATCAGTGTGTCTGCTATCGTCGATACAGATACATCGCTAGCGAGCTAGAGCGACAGTGTATTAGCATAGGCGTACCTATACTTTTTTCTCGATTTTTTTCAGTGTTTCTGGATTTGTATAAAAGTCTTTTTTAAGACGACTGGACGATATTTCTGTGTGCGAGATGTAAGCTATTATGAAATTGCATATAAAATACCCCTAAATAATATAAATTTTCCAAAAATAGGGAACGAAACAGCAAAAAGGTTGTTCATAGTCAAGGTCGACAAATTGTCTTCAATGTGTATGAATATATGAAACGTGAGAAGGAAACCGGACAATTAACTGTGCCTCTTAACAAGCTATTCGAGAGAGTAGCCGAAGCCACAGGTGTATCACTGAATACTGTTAAGCGTGTCGTAAATGAGAATGCGACTAAACCACGGGATACAAAATTCACTTCACCACGGAAAACTATAAACAAGCCCAGTCCCAAGTCAACGGTTGATAGATTTGATGAAGGGATTATAAGGAGTGTTATATACAAATATTCGCACATCCATAAAAGAAGACCCACAACAGGGGCCGTTTCTCCTCAAGGCGCAATGCCGCGCGCCCCTCCTCAGCAGAAGACAAAAAAAGTATTTTTAGTAGGTCTGTATACAGTGCCAGTACCTATTTTTAGCAAATCAAAAGTTGTCGTCTCCAATGAAACCGGTTGCACTTTGCACTTGGGCGAGCGCTTGTTGAATTCTGTGGTGGAGCCCTTTGACTATGAAACAAGGCCTCTCAATCCTTTGCGCCCACAATCGGCTTGATGCGAGCGCTCCTATTGGTTAATCGCACATCAGTCGACTGTAGAGAGAGAAAGAAAACGAAAGAAATTGATAGGAATTTGGCCGCAAACTTTCTGCGACAATAGCTCTTATTTCGCTGGAGGCTGTATATGGACGCCGTTGGTGTATAACATAACCTCACACGTGTATACATGATTTGGTATTCGGTACTAACCTAATATTATTTAAAATGGATAATCGGGTTAACGCGTTGCTTAAGGTGAACTTTGGTCAACTTTCCCTAGAGGATAAAATAAAAATTAAGGAAATAGGGCGGCCGTTGCCTGATTTGCATTTAACTCAAGTGAGCGAAAGAAAAGCACAAAACAGAAGTTTTGTTCGACGTTTTTCAAGAGACATATATAATAAAAACAGCTGGATTTGCGGATGTGAAGTGACAAACTTGTTATATTGTTTTCCGTGCATTTTGTGCTACAACCCAGCATCTGCAGTAGCAGGAACTAAGTCCTGGGCCCGGACTGGAATAAATGATTTGCATCACCTGCCCGAAAAGATAAGGAAGCATGAATCGTCAAAAGATCACATGAATGCATGCACCGCGCTTGCTCTTCTTGGTAAGACAAATATTCTTACGCAACTCGATTCATCTTATCAACAAAATATAATTAGTTTCAACGAAAAAGTGCGGATTAATCGCTACATTCTGAAACGTATCATTTCCTGTGTTAAGTTTTGCAGTGCCTTTGAGCTGGCTTTAAGGGGTCATGATGAGAGTCAGCAATCTTTGAATAGGGATAGAGAACTAGTTGATTTTTCTGCAAAGCTGGACGACACATTACGAGAACATCTTCAGAACGCTACCATTTTTAAGGGGATATCTAAAGCTATACAGAATGATATCTTAGTTTGCATGCTGGCTTGTTGCAAAGATTAAATTAGTACTCGGATTAAACATTCCAATTTTTTAGCTATCCAGTGTGATGAAACTACAGACATTACAAATTGGTGTCAGATGGTTTTAATATGTAGATATGTTTACGATGGAACGATTTGTGAAGATTTTTGGTGCTTTAAAAGGGTTACAGACAAAACAGCAGGAGGTTTACGGAAAAGCATCGAAGAAGAAATGAACTTTTTAATTATGGAAACGCCAGAAAAATTGATTGCGCAAACCTATGACGGTGCAAACGTTATGAGTGGTCAAAAAGGGGGTGTGCAACACTAAATGAAAGAGAAATATCCGTACGCACATTACATACATTGCTACGCTCATCAGCTTAACCTAATAATGCAAAAAGCAGCATCACAACATGCCAAAGTGCGAGTCTTTTTAATAATTTGTCCGCAATACCGGCGTTCTTTTCCAATTCTTCTAATAGAAGTGATGTTTTGGAGGAGATTGTGAAACGAAAATTACCAAGGGTAGCCGTTACCAGGTGGAATTACAATATTAGAACTGTAAATACTGTGTACGAGAATCGTGAACAGCTCATTGAAGTGTTTGAAGCAATAGAACAGAAATGCTTGAGAAGTTCAACTTCTAATGAAGCTTCCGGTCTTAGACTTGCGTTCACAGATCCGGAATTTATGTTCTGGCTTACATTCTTTCATAAAATTCTTCCCCATGTTGAAATACTTTATAACCAGGTCCAGTCAAAGAACAAAGATAGTGTACAACTTCATAGAGACATAGAAACTTTTGAGGCGTGTGTTGCTAATGTCAGAAACGAAACTGACATTATCCAAAATGACACTGAGGAAAGATACGCCGCAACAAAGAGAAGAAGGAAAGAAGACTTTCAAGATACTTCAAGAGGTGTGTATGCGAAAGAAGTTTGCGACGTGATCGTTGCACAAATGAAGGACAGGTTCTCTTTTCGAGGGCATCTTCAAGCAGCGGTATTATTTGTAACAGAATCATTTGAAAAATTCTCAAAGAATTTTCCTGCAAACATTTTGGATGCGGTATGTACAGCTTACTCATTTCTGTGTAAATGTCGTTTAAAAACAGAACTAGAGGTACTTTACTCTCGACCGGACTTCAGACCCGTGATTGGAGCGATGAACTTTCTTTCTTTGATGTTACAAAATGATCTTTCGGTTTTTTCTGAAACGATGAAATTACTGAAAATCATCCTAACAACTCCAATGACGACGGCAGAGGCGGAACGTTGTTTTTCAACACTAAAAAGAGTGAAGTCTTTTTTACGAAATACTATGGACAATGAGAGATTAAACGCATTGGCAATGATGAGTATCAATAGAAGTTTAGTGCAAGACATCGAGAATGTTGAGGATAAAGTGATGGAGAAGTTTATTTGTATGAAGGATCGTCGAGCGGACTTTACTTTTAAGAAATAACCTGTTGTGATGAGTGATAAGTAAAAAACTCTTAAGAAATAACTTTTTGTGATACTAGCAGCAAAAACTTTTAAGAAATAACTGTTTGTTAAACCGAAAACTCTTATTACATGCAGCGTGCAGCTGCAGCCTGAACAAACTCAGGTAGGATTTTCGTATTAGTTTTTTTTATTTTGTGCGCCCCCCCCTTCAAAATTTTCAGGAACCGCCACTGACCCACAATGAAAGCAGTGTATGAAGCTGTAATCAATGATGGGGTAGCTCTTAGAGGAAAACTTACATCGTTCAAAAAAATCGTTCATAACTTGGGTTTCCGTTGGAAGAAAACGGAAGATAACCGAAAATTATTGATCGAAAAGACGGATATCAGAGCAAAACGGACAGAATATTTGCGGAAATTAAAAACAAACCAATAACAAGGTATGTAGATATTTCTCAGATCACTTGAGAGTAGAAATTATGTTCAAATCCCTAAATTATGTCACAGTGCTTGATCAAAAATAAAATATACAGTAAATAAGCATGCAACGCTATAAAACATAATAAATAAAATAAATGTGTTCAGCGTATGAGGTATGTCACTACTAAATATATATATAATTACGAAATATCTTATTTAAAGATAATATCACCAAGCCGGAGTTATACAACCTTATCCAGATCCACAAACCTCTACTTAAAAACTATGTAATAGATCAAATATTGAATGAACATGGCCATGATGTTCTGCGCTTACCGCCCTACCATCCAGAACTAAACCCCATAGAGAAGATATGGGGCATTGTCAAAAATGAGGTTGCTGCTCGTAACACGACTTTCAAAATGGATGATGTACTCACAATTGCCAAAGAAGTGTTAAATAATGTTACTTAAGAAATATGGGGAAACGTCTGCGCTCATGTTTCTAAAGTAGTCATATAGATGACTATGAGACAAAATCTACGCATAGAAATTACAGCGTCAATAACAGAAATGTGTTTAAAAATTATTTGGATCAAGAATCGTGGTCTGACGTTTACGAGGCTCAATCTGCAGATTCAAAGGCGGATGCATTTCTTAAAACTTTTATGTTCCATTTCAATAAAGCATTTCCCATTTGTGAGTCATCTAAAGTAAACAAGAAAAAAATTAAGTGGATGACACTTGAGTTGTATAGATTAAAAGAGCTGCTACTATTTTATCACAATAATTACAAACATAATCCGTCTAAAGAAAATAGAAGACTGTATACTGAATGTAAGCAACACTATGACAAAATGTTAAAAGATACAAAAGTCAGTTATAACAAAGATTTCATTAGAAATTCAGATAACAAAGCCAAAGCGGTTTGGAATACAATAGATAATGAATGTGGTGAAACCAGGAAGCTAAAAAATCATACAGACATTGATGTTGATACATTCAATAATTTTTTTGTCCACCATGCGGACAAGATAACAAAAAAATGTACAAAAACAAACGACCTCACTACTACGTGTATTAAAACAGAATGTAAAAGCATGTTTATCTCTGCTGTTACGACCATAGATGTATCTGAATATATAAAAAGACTTAAAAATAAGAAAACAGTAGACGTATACGAAATTGGTACTTCTTTACTGAAAGAATGTGCTATACACATAGCAGAACCCATTACGGATCTTATTAATACGTGTTTCTTGGAAGGATGTTTTCCATCTGCCTGCAAAATATCTAAGGTTCTGCCAATTTACAAAAAGGAGGATCCTAACATTGTTGACAAATTTAGGCAAATTCACATAACTCCAAGTTTAGCCAAAGTTATAGAATATGCAATTCTTGATCAATTGGCTGCATATATATATATATATATATATATATATATATATATATATATATATATATATAAATAAAAACATTTTGAACGACAATCAGTTCGGATTTCAGCCAGGTAAAGGTACAGTTGACGCAATAATCAAATTAGTTGACAATATACAGCAAGCATTTGAAAATCGACATACTCTGATAACTGTCCTTACAGATTTATCCAAAGCATTTGATTGCATTAACCATCATATCCTACTATCAAAAGTTGAATGCTATGGCGTTAGAGGAACTGTAAATAAATTGATTAGCTCATACCTTACGAACAGGACACAACGGGTCCATTTAGAAGATAATATCAGCCGAGCGCTTACAGTTTCTAGAGGTGTACCTCAAGGCACAATATTAGGGCCCTTTTTATTCATTATCTATATAAATGACCTTTCTAATCATATGGCATTCCTTGGTAATAAGATGACAGTCATGTATGCAGATGACAATATCTTTAATATTGAATTAAATCGCGATAATCTTGAACTCCGCGAATCTCATATCAGTAACGTTATAGATCACTCCAAAGATTGGTTTGATTCAAATGAGTTGCATTTGAATAGGAATAAAACTGAAACATGCGTTTTTTCATTAATAAATGATACTCAGTCACATCATGTGAAGTTTCTAGGAGTATACTTTGATACATGTCTATCTTGGTTACAACATATTGAACATCTATGTACTAGGTTATCTAGAACCGTATATGCAGTTAAAAAAATTGCTTTCAGTGTAGACAGTGATGCTGCTCTGACAACATATTATGGACTGTTCCACTCAGTAATGTGCTATGGTATACTAAGTTGGGGCAGAGCATCGCATATTCACATACAAAAAGTATTCTTAGTCCAAAAAGCTGCAATCCGAGGTATTGTAAAAGCTAAACGTATTAAACACTGTCAATCAATATTTCAAAAGTTGGGTGTGATGACTGTCTTTGCGGTTATCATCTACGAAAATTTGAGGTAAATTAAAAGGCATAAGTGTATGTATCAGTCATGCTTTGAGTTTCATAGTCATGACACCAGAGGTAAAAACAAACTAGTGCAGCCTCGAGGAAGAATTGATAAAACAAAAATATTAGGAATTGAACTTTACAACTTGCTCCCACTTAGTATAACTAATCTACCAATGAACTTATTTGGAAGAAAAATCAAAACTATATTAAAGCAACTAGCACCTTACAGTATTAATGATTTTAAATGTCATCTCAAAGACAATATATCCCTCTACAGCTGAATACTGTATTCTGTCATTTCTAATCTGTGTATGTGTTTATTTGTATTTGTATATATATATGTAAGCAATTTAGGGTAGATTCTGTACTATTTTACATTGATGTGAGTTTTGGGTTTTGTAATCCCAGTTTCGTAAATGTATTACCATTGCTAGTCATTATACTCAATATTTCTATAATTTCCACACTCTCTCTATGTTCGACAACGTTATGGTTGCAATTAATTACCTGACTTGCCAAAAATGTATATATGCATTCAGTGGCTAATAAAATTATTATTATTATTAAAGTAGAAGAAGATTACCTGAGTCGGGAGTATATAATGGACAGTGTTGAAGATTTCGTTATAACCATAGGGCAAGATAGTGATGAATCTGACTTGCAATTTTCATCGGACAGCGCAAGTGACGATGACAAATTAGGATGCGAACCACTCACGTAGCCAAAGATAAACGCAAGAGCTGAAATCAATGAATTAAAAAGAAGAACAAGTGCTTATCAGTGAAACCGTTTTTTTCTGTTATTGTAGCAAGAACAAGGCAGGTTGCGAAAGATTTGATTGCTACGTTGCCAGATTGAGAATTATTTCTTGATAGAGGATATATCAACTCTGGGAACTGATAAGAGTTAGTCTCCGAACTGTTGAGGTGGACAAAGCTCTTTCCGCGGTTCCTAGATAAAAAGAGAGTAGCAAAAATATCGTCGGATGAATTAACGGACGAAGGTAAAAGGATTATTATTTGCTTTTAAAAACTGTGAATACAGCCTAATCACATGTTGCCCTTGCTTTATTGGTTAACAAATATCATATCGTAAACAGTGTGTCCGAGATTCGAGTCTCTATATTGGGATCTCGCTCATTATAGAAGATACGAAGTTGGTTAAATTAGAAAAAAGGTGCGCATTTATGTGCCCAACAAAATGCCGCTTAGAAAGTTTGAAAATTCCCAGATATCCGGGGAAAACCGAAATTTCGGAAATTCATTTTATTTTTTCCTGGCATTATTTGAAACCGAATTTCAAAATAAATTGCACATTTCCATTGGCACTTCCGCCGCTATCTAATGGTATATTTAGATCCGACTTTTCGGTTTCTTGCAACCAATATCAACTTAATTTTCCATCATGATGGAACTGCATTTAAAATTTGTCTATATTCAGATACGTTCAGATGTGAGTGACAACGAACATTTGCAGGATCATTTCCCTACCACGCGTTCAACTGTGAATCCTATACCTACGCCACTGCCCACACAAAGATCTTGATACAGGTGGCGGCTAGAGTAGAGAATGTTTTTAGGATGATGGATGAAAATAGAAATGAGGGGAATATCCCTACCATGGGAACGCCAACCTCTCCTATTGCGCATTTCGCGGCCCATAACATATCGCCCGGGCTCTACATTAAACAAGAATTGCACTGGTCTTTTTTAGGTGTATAGATTTCCAAGTCCATAGACCTAAATGTTTTTAAAAATGTTTTCCAAGAACATGATCGTTTGTGGTTAGCCTCAGAGTTTTGAAGAAACTCCCGATAGAGATGTCTGTAACTATTCCAGATTGGTTCCAAATAAAGTTTTTTTGGAAGAGGCTCGACAATAATGGGACTCAACCTTTGGTAAACTGTCTAGAAACTCACCAACGTTCTTTGAACATTCTTGAATTGGAAGTGGAGCTTCTTTATTTTGCTCTTTAGTATTGGAGGTACCATTCTCAAGCCTCCAAAGCTTTACAGTTTTCTCTATTATTCCTAGAGTGGCCAAAAACATTTTTTTGCAAACCAGTCGCTTAAGCTTTTCTGTTTCGCCCACCGAGTTAAGATGATATTGGAAACCTATCTGCTTACGTGATTCTTTAGCCAAAGATTTACGTGTAAAATTTGGTTTAGTGTATGATACAAGAGTTGATACAACGACTTTTTTGCTTCCTATGAATTCAAGGACCAAAAGTGATTGAAAATTGTTTTTCATTCTTCATCGGATATGGCTGTGCATTCAAATTTTTGTTTTGGACCTCTTGAAGCAGTTCTTGGGTGACCCTCACATCTCTGTTCGAGTCTACGTTTTTCTCTCTCTACTATTGTCTGTATTTTCCGGACGCATCTCTGTTGAATCCAATGTAAGCATCACCCTTTAGTCGGGCACTAGAATTTTTGGCTCGTTTCCAATTAGCAGGATCTCCCTGTCCTTTGCTTCTTCTTGATCGTTTTCTTCCATCGTCAGGTACTACTTGCTCTTGATTTACTAGTTGCTGATTACGGCTTTCTTCTTTAGAATTTTCAGCTATTGACATATTATACTCTTCTCCAGAATCACCCTCAGATGGAAGGTATTCTGAACCAGAATGCGGAAATGGTTCGTCACCTTCGTATACGTTTTCTTTAATTTCTACTGATTCATCTTCGACGCTCTTCAAAGCATCAACCAGCTGTGAATCCATATGAATATCACTTCCTAACTCCATACCATTAACATAGATTTCGGCAATGTCATTAACATCTCCATCTTTGGTGTTCACATCATGTGATGTTGAGGAAGTCTGGCCAAGTGTCAGGTCTACCATCAGCTTACCACTGCTGCTCATGTTTCGTACTGAAGGAAAAGAAAAACGAAATTAAATTTTACGCTGCAATATGTCGTATGTAGTTACTATTTTATTAAACAGGAACTGCAATGGGTCGTATGTATTTGTTATTTCGTTCCATCAGTTTGGATTTAGTAGTCAGTTGATAAAGTTACTTACTTCCTATCTGAATAACAGAATGCAATATATAACTTATAATCGTTTCAATTCAATGTCCTATTACGCAACCTCCGGAGTGCCGCAGGGTGCCAATCTTGGCCCACTTTTATTTTTGTACTTCATAAATGATTTAATACAGTCTTTGGAATGTTGTAAATTGATGTTTGCGGATGACTTAAAAATCTACTTACGGATAAATAATATCAATGACTGCTTATTACTTCAAAACGATCTCAATATAATTAAAAGTTGGTGTTGGAACAACAGACTTTATTTAAACATAAGCAAATGTAAAGTTTGTTCCTTCACTCGTAAGACCAAGTATGTGGTGTTTGATTATAAATTAGGAAATACAAGCTTAACAAGGTGCCTTGAAGTAAAAGATCTTGGCATACTTTTTGATTCCATGTTGACCTTCGTCAGACACATCGAGCATATTGCATCATCTTCTCTTAGAAATCTAGGTTTCATTATTAGAAACTGCAAATCTTTTGTAAATGATGTTGCACTAAAAACTCTTTTCTACACAATGGTTCGTTCAAAACTGGAATATGCATCCATTGTGTGGAACCCTCTTTATCAAAACCATATATGGGCAATCGAGAAGGTGCAACGACGCTTTCTAAAATATCTAGCCTTAAAATTTGATGGATATTATCCACCACGAGGAAGTGATCATTGCAGTACTGCTCATGAGGTTTGATGCTCAGCCATTGGAACTTAGAAGAAGGAATCACGCACTGCGATTTCTTTACAAACTATTGCACAATCAAGTAGACGCTCCTCTCTTATTGATCAAGCTTAATTTTTATGTGCCTAAACTAAACTCACGAAGATGCCCTACATTTTATCAGAGTATGCCAAGAACTAATGTTTTAACGAGGTCCCCTATACATTTTATGTGTTCATGTTTTAATTTGATCTCAGATTCCTGTGATATACATCTCAGTGCAATTAGAAATATAATAATTAAGTCTAGTGAGCACTTCTATCTAACTCATAGTTTCTATTCAGAACTATAGGCAATTAATCTATTCATCTCAAATAATATATGCTATTTTTATATCAATTAAGTACGGCATGGTTATGCGTGAATTTTACATTTTTTTCACTCTAGTACTAAGACTATGTTTGTTTATTGCTTGTGTATTGCATTGTCCCATAATTGGATTTTTCTGTTGGACAATAAAGTATTATTATTATTTCGATTAACAGGAGGTGATAGTTTAACATTTTTAGAAAAAAAAGACATTTATATGAAGCGTTACAGTGCTGGTTCTATCCATGACTACTAGATTTGCATTGTAATGATGGCTAAGAATAAGTTCTTCAAGAAAATAAAACTAATTATAGGTTAGGAACTACAACCACATGCTTGAAAGGTAAATGATATAAATGTTTTGATACTGATCATCTATTGCGTTAATAAATTCATATTGTTTCCAACTTACCAATTGTATGCGATGGTAACAAAGAAATCAGCACGTTTTTCAACCAATGTCGGCATAAAAACACATCACACTTGACATACGGCTAATTGAAGTAGTATACGACTTACGTGTTGCCGACCTACCCATACGACCGTTTGGAGTAGTCAATGTAAAATCCGTATTACATAGGCCACCTTGATATGCCGATAGAAATGGAATTTCTATTCAGTATTTACATACGATGTTTTGCAGGGCAGTACACTGATTTTTATTGGATACTTTGGCACCTTAACCTCAACGACGATATCAAACTCAGAAACAAACATATTTCGATATGTACACTCTTTGACATAAAACTTGTCAGCAACATTATCAAGTGCAGATAATAATAATAATGACTTTATTATAACTATTTTACAATAAGTTATAAATGGCGAAGTCTAGCTTCAAGCTACTCATACTTAACCAGGTCAAAAACTTACTCCTAACTTATAATAACTTATACTAATACTAAGATAGGTTGTATGCATATATTTATCATGTAGAATATCCGTCTAACAGCTGCGTTTTCAGTTTTTTTTTTGACTGTGTAGTGTAGGAATGAAAATCTAATTGTAGGGAATTCATAATGTTCACTGCATTAAATGTGAATGATCTCCTAAACATGGCTGTCTTATGCTGCGGCATGGTCAGAAAATATTTCTGACGAATATTAACTTGATGTACAGCATTCCTCATTATTAATTTTTGCTTTAAATAAGTGGGTACAAAGGTTTTCAAGATATTAGAGACAAACGAAACAAAGTTGTATAGGAAAAGTTCGGTAGTTTTTAGCCATTGCATAGATACAAACGACGGCGTTACATGATCATACTTTCTTAGACTGTTGTAATAACGACAGCAATTGTTTTGAATCCGTTGTAGCCTATATTTAGTGGTATTGTCAAGACAAGGATAGTACACAATATTGCAGTAGGATATTTTCGATAACATCAAGGATTCACACAACGATTTTTTCATGGCCTTGCCCAAAATTGACTTGTTGGCATACAGAAGTTTGAGTCTTAGGTAACAGGCTTGCGAAACATTAATAACATGATTTCTAAATCTTAACTCTCCATCAATATGAAGTCCCAAATTTTTTACGCAGGGTGCGAATAAAATCTGTTCCTTGTTAATTGAGAATTTCAGCCATGTTTTCAGGGATTCACGCTTCTTTTTGGAACAAAATAACAGTGATGTTGACTTAGATGCATTAAGACGCAGATTATGGCTGCTAGCATATACAACAATGTTCTTTAAATCAGCATTTATGCACAAATTGGCAGAGGCATAGTTGGAAGAAGGAAAACTGTAATACACTTGAGTATCATCAGCATATGTTTGAACTTGGCAGTGTTGTATGGTATTGGCTAAATCGAAAGTATAAATGAGGAATAATAGCGGCCCCAAAACAGATCCTTGGGGAACGCCTGAACAGATTATACTTCTAGTTGATGTTCTGTCCTGAATGACAACATATTGATGCCGTTCGTTGAGATAGCAATCTATCCATTCAAGAGATAACTGATCAAAACCAATGTATTTACATTTTGCTTTCAACAACTTGTGGTTCAAGGTGTCAAAAGCCTTGCTAAAATCTAAAAAGACTAGTGCAGTGGCGTTATGTTGGTCCCATGCTCTTAAAACGTCGTCAGAAATACGTGCCAGGGCTGTTACAGTACTATGACCTTTTCTAAACCCACTTTGACTGTCAGGTAGTATATTTGACTGAGCAATATGATTATTTATCTGTTGATGAACAACTTTTTCTAATATCTTAGCAAAAACTGACAACTTACTTATAGGTCTTAAATCGTTAGGTGTTTTGAGATTTGATACTTTTGGAAGAGGAATTACCATTGCTTCTTTCCAAGATGTTGGAAAGAAGCCACGTTCTAGGCAAGAATTTATGATGTGGAAAATATATAAGCCAGCTGCCGGTAGGCAGAGTTTAACCATTTCAACGGTAATACCATCAGCACCACTGGAATTCGATTTTATACTGTGTATTATTTCTAGTAAGGTACTCATGTCAATTAAACGGAGTTGAAAAGATAGGCTAAGATGTTTCTAGATAAAGAGTCATTGGGCAGAAAATTGTAAATTTGGAGAGTTGGGTGGTTCAAAAAAGCGTGCATCAACAGACAAGCAAACTTCATACTACGATTTTGTCCACCACAAGAATCAGACCACAGTCTTAGTTCCTTTACTGGTTCATGTATATGATGATCTATATATTCTCTGAAGTAAGGCCCTGCCTCCTGTGTCCTTCTGCCAGCAACATTTTCGGTCCAGACGTTGAATACCTGTCTTGCTTTTTACTTTCTACGTGAATTTCCAGATTGAACAAATTCAGCTGTCTTTTATATTGTCGTGGGTATTTTTGAGTTTTCGATGAGTCAAACGTGAGATTTTCCACTTCTGGATTACTTTGACATTCAGAGATCATCATACATCTGCTTTCTCAGCTATTTTCACGTGATCATCATGAGAGTCTCTCAATGTCAATTTCTCATTTTCCAATGCATGTGATAGACTAGATATGAAAACAAACAAGTATATTTTTTTGGAGTTTTGATTCTCAGATTAAACTGCGTGTAAAATATTTTTTTATAAGTTGAAAGACTCACAACTTTGTCATTGTTACAATATAATTTGTATAAATCGTACATTCTAGCCAGATTTAAATAGGGGTGAAAAAATTTTGAGACTTGGTTTCTACGGTAATGGGAAATACATTTGGGAAATGAGACTGGCAACTTGTTCTTCAGTACATTTGTTTTTTCCGCCACTTCTAAGTCCTCTTTTGTTCTGAATAATATTATCACTAGATTTCTTCAGTGCCACATATATCCTATTTTGAGTAATTTGGAGTGTTTTCATAAAAGCTACCTTTCATATCTCCGTACTGTTGATAAAATATTTTCTCGTAAAATTTTTGCCTGACTCTCGTTTCGTGCAGCGTCGTTTTTTGGGATCTGCTTGACACAAGAAGTTAAAAGTACACACCTAACAGAGAACGATTCTATAGTACAAAACTGGTTGAACTTTTTTCTTCGATCTTTGAAAGAAACAATGTTACTACACTTTTTTACAGTTGCATGTACATTCGTTATTGAAGCTCCTTGGAGCAACTTCTTTTCCTTTAGCAGAAATGTGTTGTTTATTTCCATTGTAAATTGTTTTTCTGACCTCGCGATTCTGTATATGATATTTAATTTTTCTGCTTTTTTAACGTCTCCCCTTTTCCTCCACAACAGTATTATCCAGGCAAATCATCAATAACTGATCCGTCAGTTTCGTCACTCTTCCTATGTGATTCTGAGGGTGCATATTTACTACTGTAGTAATGTAGAATGAATTATGCAAGTCTGTGTTCTCTTGAATCATGCAAGTGTGTGTTCTCTGCCAAATGTCATACTTAGGTTAGGTTGGCAGGCCTGTTGGACTGTTTTTATGCTTATGGGTGACCATTTTGTTTTATGCTTATGTGGGGTAAAATAAAGTTATTTTATTTCGGGAGCCATCGTCTTATTCCATAAGGATTTACTACAATTCTCAGAAGTGGGATTCGGGCGGAAAAGTGACGAAGTCATAGAAGTGGATATTTCCAGAAAAATAAATTGGAATTACGAAGGAGAAAGTGAGTTTAGGTTAAGCCCCCCCGAACACGTGAAATGTCCCGAACGCCAAACCAAAGTAGAAGCCCTAGTCCTTCCTGTAGGTGCGAGGAACGATGTGTTTGTAGATTTTCACCGGCGCCAAAGGATTAATGACCAATTGTCAACTGAGGTTAGTCAAATGTTGGGAACTATGAATGCTCTATTGCAGCAGAATGCGCAATCGATACAGATGCTGCAGCACACTACGGTAAGTCAGAGGCAGGAGGAACGACCCTGCTATACTGTTATGATCGACACACCCAAGACAGTGCCTATATTTGATGGGGAAGGAGGCCCAAATGCAGCCAAGATATGGCTACAACAACTGGAAACTTCGGCACAACTATATGGCTGGCCGGAACCACACACTTACTAAATAGCGGTGAATTGTCTTAAGGGTGTCGCCCACCACTGGCTGCTAGGGAGAATCAATAACGTGACGGATTGGAGAACCTTTAGAGCAGCATTTAAGAAAACATTCATGTTTCAAGTGAATCGTACAGAAGCGTGGACTCGAATGGTACAGAGAGTCCAAAAATATAAGGAAAACGTAAATGTATACTTCCATGAAAAAGTATGTTTATGCAAAGCCGTGGAACTGCCCTTTCGAGAAGTTAAAGAACAGGTAGTAGTTGGACTGCGGTACAGGGAGCTCAGCAACTTTATTATCTTTTCATCTTATTCCATAAGGATTTACTACACTACCAGATGTTTGATATGGTCCGGAAAGCAAATCATCAGCATCAATACACCATTGCGGAGGGTATCTTGCACTTTCTGGTGCTGAAATCGAGTCCACTAACTTGTTAGCTTGTTCTGCGCTCCTACCAAGCTAATATTTTCCCACGGCTAATTGGATTCATCCTGAAACCTGATTACCCTAAATTATGATGGGCAATAATGAATTAACCACCCACAATAATTCTGTGTAGACTTATCATAAGGACGATAAACAACTAAGAGTAAACTTGGAATACATTCAAACAATAATTCATGAAATTTGTGTTATTTTGGTAATTCAAATTCATTGCCTTTATATAAAATCATAAACTTGGAGGCGGATTTTGTTCCAACTGTTGAAATCAGCACTTACCTGAGAATCTTTTTCGAAACAATATTTAGAAAGTACCACTGCTAATCTCTATGAACTATAACAAATACTTGGTTTCCTAAAAACACTAGAAAATGTTCTGGCGGCTTCACCATTTGTTGAATAACTCGTTGCAAAATATGAAATAGGATTTTAACACATTACAACATTAATGAAGTAATATATTTGGCACCATCTGAAATTAGTTCATTAAAACCTGGTTTGATGCCTATAATCTAAAAACTCTTTTAAACTATAAAAACAACTTTGCTCTAAATATTTTTTAATCCTAGATTTAAATAATTCATATGAAGAAATTTCACATATGCCTAAGGGCAAATTGTTATATATTTGGATGCACATCTGATAGGTTGACTATTCTAAGCTACTTGTTCTGTGGCTAGGCAATGAAAGGAGTCTACTTCTAGTTCCATAAGTATGGTAATTTGTAAGATATGAGGATTCATGTATATTTCTCTTTAAAAAAGTTGCACACTTGAGGATAAAAACACAAGGTAATGGAAGTATGCCATAATTGATAAATGTAGATTTGCAAGATTCATTGTAATGCAGATTGAAGATTAACCTCAGAATTTTCTTTTGAGCCATAAAAATTCTCTTTGTGGTGCCAAACCCCATGTAGCAATATTGTTTGATAAGTAGCTTTAAGCGAGAGCAGAGTCAACAGATAATAGTTCTGCAATGCCTAAAAATGAACTGAATGAACTGAAGAATAAATAGTATGCACTATTAAGCTTCTTACAGACATAGTCATTATGAGAAGCAAAGCTCAATTCACAGTCCAGTTTATACATACTGTTTTATTCTAATTCAAAATTAGTTTATTTTTGGTACACCATGTATACATTTCGTGAATAACATTGCATATCTTCACTTCAAGTTCTGCCACTGATTTTCCACAGTCACTATTGTGTCATCAGCAAACATAGTAACCTTACCGGAATGTATGTGATTTGGGAGATCATTCACAAATAGCAAAAAAATCAAAGGACCTAATACTGATCCTTGGGGAACCCCTAAGGATATGTCGTAGGAGTCAGACATATCTTGTTTTAATTTCACGACTAGTTTCCTTTGAGTGAGGTATGAACGAAACCACTCAAGCAAAATTCCTCGAATACCTAATTCATATAATTTATCTAGAATGAAATCTATGTTTAAGCAAGCAAATGCCCTGGATAAGTCAAACAGAATGCTCACTAGATATTGTTTAAACTTTCATACACTAGATTTAACAGATGATAAGAGGCAGACCCTGTTGATTTATTTCTTCTAAAACCATGTTGATTGTATGATAAGAGGTTGTACAGTTCAAAAAATTCTACAACGATGTTATATACACATCTTTCTAAAAGTTTTGAAAATTCTGAAAGCAAAGAAATTCGCCTATAGTTTTCAGGTAAATGACCATTGCCACTCTTGAACACATGACAGACAACAGCTATTTTCATTAGATCTGGAAATTTACCTACAGATAATGACAAGTTTATAAGATGGACTAGAGGTGCATTGTTTTTTAGGCATGCTTTTGCATTAGTCACGTCATTCTGTGTTTGAAATGGCACAAATATACTGTTTATTGGAGATCTGGATGTTGTGCACGAGTTATAATTTGCACGTCCAAAATGATCTGATACAATGCTGGTCAAAGATTCAGAAAACTATAGGGTTGCCCATATTCGAAGCGCCCATTTTATTTTTAAATAAATCCATAAAAACACAATTTTTTTTCTGTTCGCCATGAAAATCATTTAATTGGGTTCAAGTAGATTTGTTTACATCATTTCTTGAATATGATATCTCGTAAATGGTCGCCCCTGGCCTGTACGGCGTATTGTGCTCGTTTTGCAGCATTTTCCATGGTTTTCTTCAACATTCCGACCGGAATAGCTTCTATTTCTTGACGAATGTTGGTTTTCAGCTCCTCTAGGGTCTTTGGCTTGTTGACGTAAACCTTTGATTTCAAATAACCCCACAAAAAGGAGTCTGGAGGCGTTAAATCTGGTGATCTTGGCGGCCAATCGAAATCACCATTTTTTGACATCAAGAGGCCAGGGAAAAATTGCTTCAAAAAATCGATTGTAGTGCGGGCGGTGTGTGGTGGCGCGCCGTCTTGTTGAAACCAGTAGTGCCCTATACGCTTTCGACGAATGATTGGCATGAAAAAGTTTGTTATCATATCGCGATAACGCTCCTGATTAACAGTAACCG
Source organism: Bruchidius siliquastri (assembly GCA_949316355.1). Lineage (NCBI taxonomy): Eukaryota > Metazoa > Arthropoda > Insecta > Coleoptera > Chrysomelidae > Bruchidius > Bruchidius siliquastri. Next base: position 7,429,361 of record OX438534.1, on the reverse strand, counting down.
TGTGACCATTATCATCTTCGAAAAAGAATGGCCCAATGACCATTTTAGCACAAACGCCGCACCAAACAGTGACTTTTGTATCGTAAAGAGGTATCTCTTGAATCTCTTGTGGATTTTTAGTGGCATAGATACGGCAATTTTGTTTGTTTACCGTTCCGTTCAACTGGAAATGAGCTTCATCGCTCATGATAATTTTATGCCAAAATTGGTCGTCTTCTTCAGCCATTTCGATGACTCTTTGGGCCCATTCCAATGGACGTGGCTTATCCTCAAGCAACAATTTTTTCGTTAATTGAATCTTGTACGGAAACAAATGCAAATCAACACGTAAAATGCGTTGTAAAGTGGATCGGGAAATGCCGAGCTGCTGAAAACGGCGTTTTTGGGATGTTTTTGGTGACTGCTCAACACTGGCTCGTACGGCTGCAATAATCTCATCCGATCGCCTTGGTCGCTTTTTATTTGGCCTCTTGGGATTAGCAAGAGCATCACCAGTCGTAGATCTTTCGTACAAACGATAAATTGTTTTCTTGGAAGGCGCACTTTTCACTTTATTCATTTTTTTTAAAGCAGGTTGAGTTTTCACTATTGACTTGTTTTGTTGAATGTAAATTTCAACAATTTTGGAGCGTTCGCGTCGCGTGTACTGTTCCAAGGTAAAAATCTGCTTGGAATGACGCTTCAAACGCGGTACGTCATTAGTCAATTTCACATCGCTGTCAAAAGTTACACTGTTGCCTGGTGGGCGCTTCGAATATGGGCAACCCTGTATTTGGCAAAGAGATTAACAATTTCTTTAGAACTGGTAATCATCATATCATTATGAATTATTTAAATTTCTTTGATAGTAATTTGTTTTCGATTCAGTGATGTAGTTATAATGGTCCAAGTTTCGTTGATCTTATTGGGTGCAGAGTAAATTTTATTTTTATTGGTTTTTTGTCTCTGTGATAGGCTTTTCCTTTTTTCCCCGCAATTTATTTGTCTAGTAATATTTTGTTTATCAACACCTGACCCATGCTGTTTTTTTGTTTGCTTTTTTACACTGTTACTGTAGGAGTAGTTGACCTTGTTATCTTTCATATTTGAACTTGTGTTTATATTCTTTTTTGCTGCCTCGTTTAATTCTTGTTGATTTTTTTTTCTTCTAATAATTTATTATTTTTCCAGAAGGTTAAATTTTATTCATGATTCTTCTAGCAATGCCCTCAGCATATTCACTTCACATTTGACTTTTATAATACCTTGACTATCCTCGAAATTGGGTGCAGTTTCGTTTATTGGGCTCACCGGAAAATGGGTTGTTTTTCCTAATAACGCCAACGGGCGTCCTCCCTAACGGTTTGTACAACATTTAACACGTTCAGCACAACTAGTATGGTATATTTTTCCACACGTTTCACATTTTTCAATTTTTTATTGACTCTTGTCTTGTTGCAACTACAATGGGTTGACAAAATAACCATATCATTTTTAATTTTTTGTAATTTGATTGGGGCTTCCAGAGCCGACAGAACGGTAAGTTTTTCTTCAGTAACGTAGTCAAATTATTAACCATTAAAAGTATAAGATAATAAAAGGAAATAAACTTAGGATAAGTTTCCATAAGTTATATTACTATATTTTTTGTGCGTCCATTCCAGCTACTAACTCAACATTCACTATCCAATTTACCATGACAAGGTGATATCTCTAAAGTCTGGTAGTGTATTAACTCTTAATTGGATGATGATAATTGAAACAAAACCAAGTGCCAAATTGAGATTATTAATAATCACCAGTTACAGATAATAATAAATAAATAAATAATCTTTATTGTACATATACAGCAAAATATCTGTTACATACAAAGGTGGAGAGTACCGCCATGCGTATTTTCATAACCACCTATATCCTTAACCTAAACTTAATTATTACATAACAGTACTAAGTATAAGAAACAACAGACAATAATCAAATAATAAGTGACTTAGTAGCTATAACAAAAGTCTCTCTGACATCACATAATCCTTAACCCTATCCTTAAAAGTAAAAAAGGCCAATGACCTCAAGTTCTGAGGCAAAGAGTTGTACACGTGAGCTGATGTATAAAGAAAGCAAGACTTGAAAAACTCAGTTCTATGTTGAGGTATTGCCAAGGCATCTCTAAAACGAACATTCACCTGATGCAGGTCCCCTCTTTGAGTTAAAATTTCTGATAAGTACAATGGTTCTGATTTCTGTATTTTTTGTATCTTATATTTATTGAAGTTGGTTAGAAATGGACCATAGACAAGGTCAAGGTATCCAGGTATAGATAGTACTAGGCTATCAGGTTTTTAACCTCGTCTGCCCATGTTATTTCAATATTATTGAATTTTATAGTAATGTTTGAGAGACCTAGTTCATGACGTGAATACAGAATTGCCTGGGTCTTGGTAGGGTTAATAACAAGGGAATTCCTTGAGGCCCAGAATGATATAGATTTTAAGTCACCATTAATTAGATTTATAGTCCCAAAGAGATTTGCAGCGGAAGTTGGGAGATATATTTTTAGGTCATCTGCATACATGTGATACTTGCAGTGGACTATATGATTAACAAGATCAGATGTGAAGACCGTAAAAAGTAGTGGGCCCAGTATAAAGCCCTGTGGCACACCCCTCAGTACGGTCCTCCATCCAGACATCATCTCACCACTTCCCATTAGTCTAACCGCCTGTTGCCTACCGGAGAGATAGTTATGAAAAAAAAAACATCTGTCCCCATCCTATAGTGGTGCAGTTTTGCCAGCAGCAAATCAATGTCGAGGCTGTCAACAGCCCTTGTCATGTCGATTAAAACTGAGGGGCAGCAATAACCCTGATCAAATGAAACAGTTATATCACTTGTTATTTTTAATAGTGCAGCTGCACATCCATAGTTTGGCCTAAAACCTGACTTAAATTTTGGTATAATATTTTTATTGTAAATGAACTCTAACATTTGGCTCTTGACGGCCCTTTCAAGAACTTTTGAGGCTGCTGGCAAAATACTGATGGGTCTTAGTTCATCAATTTTTGAGGGATTAGTGACTTCAGGCACAGGGGTTATACGTGCCATTTTCCAAATATCTGGTACATGCCCTGTTTCAAGTAGCAATGTGCGGTTGCCAGCAATTTAGATCAAGAGCAATATTGCCGGGACCTTTGCCGGCAATATTGCCAAAAAACGGCAACTTAGGGCAATTTTATTCTCTGAGGGTTTGAGGCTAAAATTCATCTAGTTAAAGGTAAAAGTAAAGAAATATGTAATTAATATTTTATTATAAGAAGAAAAATATAACAAAAACACAAATGAACAGGAAAAAACAATGTTCTATATTATGCATATGCATAATATTATGCTGATGTTAACTATGTAGCTTCCAAGTCTTCCAACTCGATATCTGACTCTATTTCAAATTCCGACTCTGATGTGTAGGAGCATGAGCATGATGACGCAGATGTAGTAAACCCATCATCGGATTCATCGGTCTCACTGACAGTACTGACGGTGGCACTGGCAACTGCTTCGCTTATATTGATAGTGTCTGTGGTTCTAGACGAAGATGGAGTTGGTGACAGAGACAGACGTGGACGTGACGGTATTTCAGGACCAGTTTTATTTTTGTTCTTGGGTTTGGGGTGCATCAGTTTCCAATTATGGGCAATGTAACATAATTTTCCCGCTCTGGTAGTATTTAATTTATGTCTTTTTTTACTGTGAATAAATGAGAAAGTTGAAAAGGACCTTTCCACTGAGGCAGATGTTGAAGGCACGCTTAAAATTCGTATTGCCACTTTTCCTAACTTGGTGTATTGATAAAAAGTTTTCCACCATAACAACGCACTAACCCCTTCATTTTCAACAGCTTTCCAAACAAAATCCTTTGCCCAAACTCCCTCTCGAGATCTGTACATAGCAAGTTCTACCATAACATCTTGATTATCTAGGGTGTTCTGGTTTATCTGTTGACCTATTTGACATATTGCTTCGCAACCATCGATTTGTTGTTGTGTGGACATGATTAACCCCGTGACTTCTGGGATCCAACATGCATGCTGCAAAATGAATAGGCTTCAAAGCATGTAGTTTCCTTTCTTCGAATTTTTGCTTAATTAATTCTGCTTCTATGGGCGACAAGAAGGCCAATGATTCCAAACTTTTTTCTATTTCGGAAAATGACGACCAGACTACTTGAATGCTATTGTAGTCACCCTCTAAATACGTGATCCAATGCACAATCGGTCGCAAAAGACTGCGAAAGTTTTCTAAATTTGTCCAAAACTGGTCATCAAGTAAAACTTGTCATCAAGTAAAACTTGTTTATGTTTTTTTGGCAATGTTTTTGTAGCATCGTCGTTCATTGCCATTGTTTGCAATATAGTTTTCGTAGCCACTAAACTATTTAGACACTCTAGATAACTTCCCCATCGAGTTTTCACCGGCAAATGCAAAGAGGATTGTATGCCTTTTTCGGTATTTAATTGTTTAAATTCAGCTGCTAATAATTGGGAATTCCTTATGGTTTTTATGGTTTCCACACAGCTATTAAAAAATGTAGTAGCGGTTTCACATTTAAGGATGTCATTAATGATTAAATGGAGAGTGTGAGCCATACAGCCTATCCATATTATGTGAGGATACTTTTCATTGAGAAGTCTTCCACATTTTACCATATTTGAGGCGTTGTCCGAAATAACTACTAGAAATTTTTCTGGTCCCAATTTTTCTATAATCTGAACTATTTCGGTAAGCATATAATCAGAAGTGTGCCTATTCCTTTTGGTTTCGACAAAGGAATAAAAATATGGATTGGGTGTGTACACAACGAAATTTAATATTCCTTCATTTCTAATGTTTGACCATCCATCCAATGCTAAATTCAGATTACCGGAAGATTTTATGTTGTCGTCTACTTGCTGTTTAACTAACGACAATTCTTTCTCCAAAAGAGTGGTCGACAATATTTTTCTGCTTGGCAACTTGTATGCAGGTCGTAATTTGTGAAATAACTCGTTCCATAATGGGTGTTCCACAAGTGACAAAGGTACACCTGTTGTATAGACTGCACGTGCCAATAGTGTGTTAATTTCTACCTAAAAGAAAAAAAAATATGTCACTAACGTCAAAACGTAGTTTGAGTTTGTGAGTCGCACTGTATGTATAGTAGAAGTAGATCACTCATGCAGTTTGTGTAAGTAGGTACTTAATAAAAATAGGTAATAAAAATAGGTTAAAAAACTTTTTAAGTTAAACGGTTTTATGTTAAACATACATTGCAATGTTTAAGATAAATGTACTAAAAACCAAAAAATAATAAAATAGATACAGTCGTGGGAATTATAAACATATGCATAGACTAGACTAAAATAAAACCGTGGGGCACGGGGCACGTCAATTGTCTACAATCGTTAATTAAACGATTCTTCTATCGCACATTAAGTCGATAATTTGTAGACAATTGACGTGCCCCACGGTTTTATTTTAGTCTAGTCTATGCATATGTTTATAATTCCCACGACTGTATCTATTTTATTATTTTTTGGTTTTTAGTACATTTATCTTAAACATTGCAATGTATGTTTAACATAAAACCGTTAAACTTAAAAAGTGTTTTTACCTATTTTTATTTTCTAGTTTTTAGTTTTTATTTCGCATTCTGTAAAAAATTGTTATAAGCCAATTTGGTAGCGGCGGCCATCTTAGATTTCAATTTTGCATAGTAAATTGTATTCTACTTGTTGAGACCTTTCATTTGATACCCATGTTGATGGGATTGATAAAACCTAAGTTATCCGCCATTTTGTAGCGGCCGCCATCTTGGATTTCAATTTTTTATAGTATATTATATTCTGCTTGTTGAGCCCTTTCATTTGATACCCATATTGATGGGATTGATAAAACCTACGTTATCCGCCATTTTGTAGCGGCCGCCATCTTGAATTTATAATGATAATAAATAAACATAATTGTATTGTCACCAAAATCCAAAGTGTATACAAAATTTCAGATTAATCGGTTGACAGGAAGAGGGTGAAATTTGAATTACTAAATTTGACCCAAGAATAAATAAAACAAACGGGGTGAGCTAAGTAAAACCGTTTAAAAAAACTTTTTAAGTTAAACGGTTTTATGTTAAACATACATTGCAATGTTTAAGATAAATGTACTAAATGTACTAAAACAAACGGGGTGAGCTAAGTAAAACCGTTTAAAAACATAGATACCTGTTCTCTAATATTCATAGTGTCAACAAAACTTGAAACAGACATGGACATGGGTCTCGAACTTTTTGGCGTCGTGATCGTAGACGTGGACCTTGTAGATATAGAGTTACAATCATTGTCATCATGCACGTTCACGTTCAACAAACCCGCGGTGGAACTATTGGCATTGCCTTCTTCTGGAATTTCCTCCATGTCAAGGTCTAAAATCTCTGACTCTGATGGTCCATGTCCTTGTTCTAAAGATACAATGAAAACAGTGTTACTTACCACCTGCGGAACCCATACCGGGGCTGGCTTACCTGACAAAGTTGAGCGTGATGATTTGTCCAACAGACTTTTTTTTATAAAACGGGACACTTTGTGCACCGCTTAATATGCCTTGAAAACTTAGTAGCATTTTTGTTCGTATAAGTCTTGCCACAATATTTACATTCGTACACCGTCTTATTATTGCATGTTTTTTCTAAAAAAAACTTCCAAACACCGCTCTTTGGCTTCATTTTGATTATTTTTCTTAACTTTTGTTAAAAAAATTACTAAATTAATACCTACAGCCTACCTACAGCCTACAGCATACTTGCACTGTGCACTGCGCAATAAAATACTAAATAGTAATCTGAATCTGAAATTCGAGAATCGAGCGAATCGACTTGAATCGACAGGTCTGTGGTCCACGCACAACCGACCTTCCCTTTGTCGCGCCGAATAATGGGCCCGTCTGATTGGCAACATAGCCGGCAATATTGCCATAATTTTGGCAAAATTCCCAAACTTTTGGCAATATTGCTTTTATGAAAATTCCCTAGTTTTGGCAAGGTAAAAAGATTTGGGCAATTTTCCGGGAATATTCCCAACATGGAAATATTGCCATTAGGCATCATTGCCGATGGCACATTGCTAGTTTCAAGATAGTCTAAGATACGTATAGGAAACGACCTTCACTGATGGAGTAATCGAATGAAATAATGAAATTTATTTTTTATAAAATAAAATATGTTAAACAAAATAACAGTGATAGGTTGCCTCATTAAATTTGGTCAAGACTATTTTTAATTAAATTTTTAATAATGCATTTTTTTCTTATACCTTCACTAGTGTTGTAATTAAAAAAACTGAACGTTAATGGAAAGAATAAAACCTATAGAATAAGCTGACATGCGGTTGCCTACCTTTTTCTGCTCAAGAATATAGGGTAGCCGGATTTAAACAGGTAAATAAATAATGATACCTTCACCGGTCGAGTAATCAAATAAATTTTATATTAAAATGTAGATAATTTTATTGCAAAATTAGTAGTATAAGGTTGCCTATGAAAATCCGTTCCAGAAACAAGGTTGCCAGACCTTGAAATTTGGAAATTCACACGTATAATAATGTGCGAGAAAGAGAGTCTATCCACTCTACACCGTGCAATAGAGAAAGACACAATGTAACAGCTGTTTGTCGTTCAAAATTTTGCAAGAGAACATACTTTTCATTATTATATTGTTATTATATATTCAATTTTTATTAATATTAATATAAATATTATAAGTGTTACTTATATTATAAATAATTTACATCTATATTCATATTATACATTAGATATTATAAAATAAAAAATATTGAAAAAAAAGTTTGATATTATGTCTTTTTCTGAATTAAATATATTTGCAAAATAATTTATTATTTTTCAATCTGATAATTTCTTTGATTGTTTTTTTAACAAATAAATAATTTTAAAAAATCACTAAATACAATGCCTATGATGAAAATACTAATATAAGTAACGTAGATCTGAATACTTTAATTTTATTTAATATATCATTTGTTTGAAGAAAAATACAACATGCTGATTTTCTGCATACTTTAGTTTTTTTATCAATAATATGTAGTAAAATTTATTTCGGGTGTTAATTTGGAAGATTATATATATTACTTCTTGCTCTCCAATGAAATTATGATATTCTTCAAAATACTTTTTCTTCAAAACAGTTATTTTTTTGTAACATAGTGAGTGGTAACCAACTACATCTAATGATACATTGTTTATGTCTACATCTGGATATTTAAAGTTCTTCATTTTTCTGAAAGCCAACTTCGACGAACAGTTCTTCAAAGTCTCATCATCGAAATCGAGCACAGACTCATTCTAACCACACAAAAACACTTTTTCACCATTTTTTAAATTACTGATGAAAAGTAAAATATCTAATATAACCACTATTATACTCTCAACGGAATAATATAATCACTATTATAATTTCGACTAAACTGCGTAAAATATAATATAACCACAATCATATTTTCTACTGAACTGCGTAGCACGTTATTATTCAACTAGAATTTTGGGAAAATGCTCCAAAAACACGCTTACCATTATCATTTCAACGGCTCAGCGCAGGCGCACGCGTAAGAAGAGGTAGGCCCCGTTGCTTTGCAGCATCCTTCTCTATTGCATTTGATATTACGCATAGGCTATCACTCTTCACAATTGTGAACGACCGTTTAAATTTCCAAATTTCAAGGCCTGGCAACCTTGTTTCTGGAACGGATGTTCATAGGCAACCTTATACTACTAATTTTGCAATGAAATTATGAATATTTTAGTGTAAAATTCATTTGATTACTCGACCGGTGAAGGTATCATTATTTATTCACTTGTTTAAATCCGGCTACCTTATATTCTTGAACAGAAAAAGGTAGGCAACCGCATGTAAGCATATTCTATAGGTTTTATTCTTTCGATTAGCGTTCATTTTTTTAATTACAACAAAAGTGAAGATATAAGAAAAAAATTAATTTTTAAAAAATTAATTAAAAATTGCCTCGACCAAATTTAATGAGGCAACCTATCACTGTTATTTTCTTTAACATATTTTATTTTATAAAAAATAAATTTCGTTCGTTTACTCCATCAGTAAAGGTCGTTTCCTATACGGATCTTGTACTAAAAGAATAGTTTATGATATTTACTAATGGTTTCAGACAATAAGGAATACATGATTTCAACATTTTAATATTAAACTCATCAACTCCAACCGCATTACTTTAAACTTATTACAGACGGACCAAGGATTTATGTGAATAATTTTTATAGAGTCTGTTTTGGCACTACTTGTCTGTAATGGCTGCAATTGACTCAAGTGTTGGTTACTTACTTTTTGCGGTATCGGTGACTTGATTGCAGAAAATTTCTTGGATTGTGCGGTCTGTGCCCCGGGCCAGGTTCACCTCCTACAGCAATGTTTGATGTTCGAGACTTGTAGTGATCTACATAGCATCCATCTGGCCAGAATCCATCTGATGAGTACCTGTTTTCAAGTTCCGCTGGAATCCCCAATTTGAAAGCAGCACTCGTAGGGTTTTGAAACTTTGAGGGAAGCCTCTGGCACTGGTATATGTGAGCGTATTTTGGATCAAGCACCGCTATTATTTCTTCAGGCTTTGTGTTGACTTCCAAATTGGAAATGTAAATCCACTTCTATTTAGCTATTCTCTCCCCTATGTTCTGGTTAGCCACTTTTAGCAGCGGATGTTCAGGTCCAGTGCAGATCACACCTGAAGAACCTGATGGGTATGTATGGTCTTCTTCCAGTATCTGCTATAGCTTGGGCTGCCCTTGTCGGTGCCACTTGGCCTTGAGTGGGTTGTGACAACTGTTCTTTGGATTGTAATGTGTGTTCTTTTGTTTTACTGGTTTGTGCATTGGTGAAATTTGTTCCTGTCATCATTTTCACCAACTATACATTGGTTGTTTTAATTGCGCCAACAACCATATCGAGTTTGCTTGCAATGTGCTCAGATTGTTCATTCAGCTGTTGTTTAATTATTGTTACTAGCTGCTCACGTTCTTGAGTCTCTGAGGATTCCTTGGTAAAGTGCAAAACTTGTTGGGAATTAGTAATTTTGATCAGATTTTGATCAGATAAACTGCACTCATCAACTTCAAGTTCTTTATTACCGCTTCCATCCTCAATGTTTTTGAGTTGTGCCTTAATTAGCACGAGTTTTCTATTTAGCACAATTGTTTCATTAGGAAAATCCATCTTATCATTGGTATTTGACAGGAATTGCGTATTATAGGTTATGTTACCGGCATGTGATGGACAAAGAACTAATTTACTTGAGATATAAAACCTTCTGCCAGACTCAACTAATCGATTAAAATCAGCCTTGTACCAACCACTGTCACACAGTAAACAAACTACAACTTTGCAATCCATTTTTTTATGATAAGATAGCTTGCCGTTAGGCGGTATATCACGCGCGTCCGCTCTCAACCATGCCATGGTTAGCAATGGTTACGTCCCGAGACTTTTATGGCACCAGGCACATGTCCCATAAGCCATAAACAATACTAGGATCCTACTAGAAGATAGAGAAGTAACAACAACCTAAACCGAAAGAAAAATAAGGATGGTACTAAGGTATAGACAGGGTCACACGCTTTTCGCCCAGGGACCCATTATCTGGAAGTCTCTATAGAAACCGTTATTCCATGATGGTTAAAATGGTGATGTTCACACTTTATACTAAATATTAGTGGTGGATGGTGGTTGTCCACGAGTAAGAGACTATCATCTGCGTATAGAGTTGTAGCTTCCTTGTCGTGCAAAAACACCAGATCCAGGATAGATCCATTCTTGTTTCTAATTGAGTTTACCTGATATAAGTTATGGTATGAGCACATCAATGATAGCACTTGGAGGGACTCCACTTCATTTGGAGAAGATGTAGGTAGAGGAACAGCCACAGAGGCCAAATCAACTTATGACCATTGTCCATTTGGAAGATTGAAATCGCCTGAAACACATAGCTTACTATCGGAGTATGCTTCCGTGAGATTTTCCAGGCTGTCAGCAAACTGTGCATACTTTCCATAAGGACTCCGGGGTGGGAAATGTGCAGTTGCAAAAATGAAATCTGTACCATCAATTTCAACCTGCACAAACAAATGTTCAATGTCACTACTCGCTTCTAGAGCTCTACTTGTAATATTCTTTCGAACTGCTATTAGTACTCCACCTCCTCTTGAGAATACACTTGTTTCAGCAGATCTGTCCTTTCTTTAGATATTGTAATCAATCATTTGAAGTTCAGCATCATGAAAGTCTTCTGTCAACCAAGTTTCATTTCTAAACACTAAGATATTATATTCAGAGTAAGAAACATTCTCAAAAAGTAAGTGAAGTTTGGTGCGTAGACCTCTAACATTTTGGAAGTCACAAGTAAATTGGATGTGGAATTTACTACGGAAGAACTAGGTAGTTTTTTGTTACTATTTTGGGAATCCCATTAATATACTTCAAAAAAAGGCTCTTCACCTTTTAGCTGTCTTTGCTTCAATTCAATCTTTAAGTTGTTAAGTTCCACACGTTGTTAAGAGATTAAGTCCGTTTCTAAATATATGCTCATGCCTCTGTCTAACTTTTTCTTGTTTTTTAAAACTAGACGAACAACCTCAGGGTATTGGAGGGATAGCCGCAATGAACGGTGTCCATTTTTGTTTCGTTTCCCGACTCTAGAAGCAGTCACAATGCTGCTGATAATAAGGTGTTCGCCTCAATCAAGTCGTCCTGATCACTGCTTTCTGGTAGATTGAATATCATCAAGTTATTTGACCTTTTTTGGCGTTCAGACACCTCGTGGTGGACATTACTTGAACCACTACCTGAGGCAACCGCAGAGCTGTACGTTCCGTCACTATTATTATTTAAAGACGAAGTTCTTCTGATTTAACTTAAATCTTGCTTAATATCTTCAAGGGTGGTCAAGAAACTTATTTTAATTCTCTTTACCTCATCATCACTCATTTTCCGAATTTGGCTTTCAAAATCCTCCAGTTTTTGTGAGTTGGTCACCCTTATTTCACCTAGGGCATCTTCAAGGGCACTAACTCGATCACCTAACTTTAATGCATTTTTGTTCAACGAAATTTTCGTATATGCGCAAAAAAGTCCGTACTCAGGTATCCACCATTTATTGGAGTTGAACATACAATAGAACAACTAAAATAAAACATTCACGAGGATGGGCTGAAAACTTTCCGACCTGACAGATAAGCAAAACATATTTTGTTGAAATGATTATTGTTTTTCAACGTAGTCTCCTTCTAAGTCGATACACTTTTTCTAGCGATGCTCTAACCTCTTTAACCCATCGAAATAGCAGCTGGCCTCTTTGTTTACAAAATGGGCGTTTACGTATGCGACAACCTCGTTCGATGAAAATCTCTTTCCTCCAAAGGTTAACAAACAGAAAAAGTCACTGGATTCCATAAGGATTTACTACACTACCAGATGTTTGATATGGTCCGGAAAGCAAATCATCAGCATCAATACACCATTGCGGAGGGTATCTTGCACTTTCTGGTGCTGAAATCGAGTCCACTAACTTGTTAGCTTGTTCTGCGCTCCTACCAAGCTAATATTTTCCCACGGCTAATTGGATTCATCCTGAAACCTGATTACCCTAAATTATGATGGGCAATAATGAATTAACCACCCACAATAATTCTGTGTAGACTTATCATAAGGACGATAAACAGCTAAGAGTAAACTTGGAATATATTCAAACAATAATTCATGAAATTTGTGTTATTTTGGTAATTCAAATTCATTACCTTTATATAAAATCATAAACTTGGAGGCGGATTTTGTTCCTACTGTTGAAATCAGCACTTACCTGGGAATCTTTTTTGAAACAATATTTAGAAAGTACCACTGCTAATCTCTATGAACTATCACAAATACTTGGTTTCCTAAAAACACTAGAAAATATTCTGGCGGCTTCACCATTTGTTGAATAACTCGTTGCAAAATATGAAATAGGATTTTAACACATTACAACATTAATGAACTAATATATTTGGCACCATCTGAAATTAGTTTATTAAAACCTGGTTTGATGCCTATAATCTAAAACTCTTTTACACTATAAAAACAACTTTGCACTAAATATTTTTTAGTCCTAAATTTAAATAATTCATATGAAGAAATTTCACATATGCCTAAGGGCAAATTGTTATATATTTGGATGCACATATAATAGGTTGACTTTCCGAAGCTACTTGTTCTGTGGCTAGGCAATGAAAGGATTCTACTTCTAGTTCCATAAGTATGGTAATTTGTAAGAAATATGGATTCATGTATATTTCTCTTTACAAAAGTTGCACACTTGAGGATAAAAACATAAGGTAATGGAAGTATGCCATAATTGATAAATGTAGATTCACACGATTCATTGTAATGCAGATTGAAGATTAACCTCAGAATTTTCTTTTGAGCCACAAAAATTCTCTTACTTTGTGGTGCCAAACCCCATGTAGCAATATTGTTTGATAAGTAGCTTCAAGCGAGAGCAGAGTAAACAGATAATAGTTCTGCAATGCCTAAAAATCAACTGAATGAACTGAAGAATAAATAGTAATAATATGTTTGTGTGTGGCTGTATGAGCTGCAAGTATTTGATTTATGTCTTATTACGTATTATATTACATTAGTCAAAATGTATAAAATATAATTAAGTCTGAGTTATGCTGCTCTTTAATAGTTATATAGACTATGTTAACAGTATATGAACGATCATTAGCATCTTCGGCTACATGTTGACGTTCAGTGATATTTTTCATTTGAATTTTTGAATTATCGTAACATCTTACTCTTGATAGAGCAACATATATTTGACCGTGATCGAATACTGTGACCGGTTAGTATAAACCGACAGAGTCCAAGGTTTGGCCTTTGATCTTATTGATTGTCATTGCGAATGCTAAACGTACTGGAAATTGGCGTCTTTTCATATTTACTGGTAAATCGAGACAATTTATAGCGATATCATCAACTCTAGGAATTAATTCGGTCGATGGTTGATTAGTCTAATTATCTAATCGTGTCGCTTAGATGAAATTATCATAAATATTATGTAATATTAGTCATGTTTCGTTGCATAGACCACGTTTTATATCTCGAATTTTAGCTAAAATAATCATCATAATTCTTTGATATATAGGTCAGTATTAATCGGAAGAAATTATTTGGGTAGAACAGTAATTGTCATCGAATACATAGGCGCCAAAATTCGCATACGTTTTATAATGCAAAAGATCACGAGGAATTACAATTATTTAATTAATAGTACTTTGCAACAAAAAGTACGATTTTTCAATACTGTATAATAATCTTCCGGACTGTAATAGAACATTTAGGTACATAGGTACCAGTAGACGACGGCAGTGTCAGGACTTTTCAGCGAATAACATGAAGGTCATATATATAGGTGACAGATATTCCTCAAAAAATTCTAGGAATAGATGATGGAATCGGCCGGTCGCCGGCGCTGCCTCGGGCCGTGTGCAACGAAGATTTTCTTTTTTTTCTGTGAATTTACAACGTTGCCAAGCTTAATATCGCAATCATTGGGGAACTGAAGACATTGTTATTAATGTTCCTATTGTTCATTTCCTATTTTTAGTGTTAGCAAGTGAGATGGTATTCCAGGGGCGGCAAAAAGTCTTGTGGCATGCAATGTCTAAATCGTCGATAGCATTGTCCATTGTATCGTCTTCTCGAATGATGCTATCTGCACTTAAATATTGCCTAGGTCTACCATGTAGTTTGTCCAATACCGCTGAACTGATATCTTTTGAACATTTGATGGGGAAAGGATGGCGTAGTTTTATAACGAAAAGTCGTCTTCGACCATGATGAATGACCATTACCATACACACTATGTACGATATCATTAACAATAATATTAATGGGAATTGCGACAATCGAGTCACGACCGTTTTCCAAGCGACCGAGCGCATTAGAATTATTTCCTATGGCCATGAGCCAGTTTTAAAATTCGATTTCATTTGGCAATGCTCTAATGTTAGTGATAAGATCATTTTGCACAAAAGGTCTCCATAATTCGGAACTTTTTACCGACGCCGAAATTGTTTCGCTTTTTCCGCCCACTGGGACGATAGGTGCGCATTGGTGGAAATCGCCACAGACTAAAATTAGTTTTGATCCAGAGTAAATAATTATTCATTATTTCTTTTAATTTCCTATCTATTCCATTAAAGATGTGTTTATGAACCATAGATATTTCATCAATGATGATAATTTTAGTATATCTGATTTTATCGGCAGTTATAGTTTTGTTATGGATTCGTGATTGAATTATCAAATAACAGTACTGGTAGCATGCAAGCGGAATGGATCGTTGGACTGTTTTTCAGTAAGCTTGCTGCGATGCCCATATAAGACCTGACAACGTAGCGATAATTGTTACCCAAAAAGTAAGATACGAGCGTATTGAGTAGACACGTTTTTCCGGCGCCTCCAATTCCGTTAACGTAGAACAGACGATGAGGAACTGTTTGGTTTTTGTTGAGAGCCTATATAACATCAGCAAAGATACGACTTGACTGGATTCAATAGTGAAATGTTCATGTTGGCGATGTCTCGTTGTTCTGTTGGATCAAGCTCGTTTTCAGCTTCTATCAAAGATGATCTACTGGTTGGGCAAGTAATGGATGCTGGAAATCGGTATTCGATTTGACTGAAAAGAAAATGAACATTTAAGAAAATTGGTCATTTTATGATTAGTGAAAGTGATAAAGTTGCATAAAATTAAATTGTAGGTGATTGTTGTGAGTATGGTTTAAAGAACTAGATAGTCGAATGTATGAAATATATATTAAATATTTCAAGGATATTTTAAAGAAATCAGGTACCTGACAAAAAATTTATATTTGGTGGTTTTTAAAATAATAGTGATTCATTATAAAAAAGTTGAAAATAGCAATTTAATGAGAGCAACTAACATTGTTGTGCTAAATAGCGGTTGATGTAATCCAAGGCACAGTTGTATGCTTTATCGCTGTTATTGTTTGACCAACGTAAGTAGTCTTCAGATAGCTGGTATTTGATTGTTCCCATAATGCCATCTGATTTTTCGATTTCACAAAATAGTAACATTTGTGAAAACATACGACGAAGGTCTCTTGGAAGCTCTACGTTGGTTGCTTCTTGCAAGGCTGTAAACTATATGGTATCGTCTGGAAGGTGACTCATTGTTATAGCAGCATCACGGGATGTATCGTATGTGCGGCAACGCACAGTACGAAGGCCTTCAAATTATGTGCATCCAGTTTTGTGTAGTAAGATTTGTCGTAGATACAATCTGTCTCCTTCCCTTGGATGAACGAAATATAATCGGGGGATGATACGTGCGAAATGTCGTTGACGTCGTGACTAACATCGTCTCTCCCTTGTTTTTTGCCAACCATAATTGTATGGAATTTTTACATAGGTTTAGCGTCTGGCTTCATCATCTTGTGAATTTGGAATGAACCATCCTGTCAGAGTTATATGTTGAGTTGTAACTCTTTGTATGACGTCAGAAATTTTGCTGTTGGTATTGAAATAAACTTGTTGCATGTTTGGTAGATGAACGGCTAGTTTGATAACAGCATGGCTGAGGGCACTCATCTCATAGGTGGATATCTTTTACATAGCTTCTGGAGCTGAAACATACCGTACATCTAGAGAGATCTGAATGTTGTAATCTTGTAATTGTTCGTTTTCATTTTCTGATGTACGAACTATAATATTAGCACGGTCAGATCCTTTATAAATATATTGGAAGAGGTATTTTACGCTTTTGATGGATGAGCAAGCTTCTACGTTAATATGTGCTTGATATTTCTGAAGTAGATAGGAGTTGTATGGCAGAACCCAACCATTATCTACTGTCCGTCTTCCTATACATACAGGTACCTGCATTTCTCTTCTTCTGTACAGTGGATATACGTTAGGATTGTACAATGTGTCGTCTCGTGAAGCTTTTAGGAAATTTTTTCTTGCAGTTTCCTTGTTCGTCGAGACATCTTGCTTCAGAGGAGAGTCCGTGAAGCATAGGAACTTTCACTAAATTGTGCAATTCTGGATATGTGCTGAAATCTGGAAACTCAGCAGATATTAGACGATCGATGACTGCTGTGTCTAATATTCTGTCAGTTCCGTCTAACTAAATTAACATATGTGCATGTGGAAGTCCTCGCTTTGGAAATTCGATATCGTAAACGTATGCGACACATACGCCTAGGATGTGGGGTTTGTCGATGTCTTATAGTAAGTCGCCCAACTTGCATTTGAAGATTCGACTGACCAAGTCTGGACGATTGGAGGCAATTTGATTGGTATGTAAATTGTCAGTAATTTCTGGCCAAGAAAGATTGCATGTGAATGTTACGGAAATATCTGGTTTGCCATGCTTTGTGACTATTGACATGGCATTCAAATAATTTTGTCGGAAGGCTCGTGGACTTCAAATAAATATCGACGGTAAGATGAAGATGTTTCCTGGTTGGTAATTGCCCTCTAATTGCCTTGAATGCAAATAGTGAATCAGTCCTTGATAGATGTCTTGTCTGATGCGGCTTTGATTTTCCAAAATGAAGGATAGGCGACTGTTCAACTATTATGTATGCATCTACGATGAATTGTTGTGTCAGTTTGCCTGCCATTATGAACTGGTTGAAGATGTTTGGCCGAGCTGTTAACCTGTAACTGTAGTATTCTAGTAGAGATGCGTAGCCATTTCCGCGACTAAGAGGTGTTCTCGATTGCCATCCTGGTTCACCTCTTGGATGCAATAGAGGGTATGTCTTTGCATCACAGTTGACGCTGAAATATGGTGAATTGCGTATGTGTCAATCGTTGACCCGACAGTAGACAACTATCTATAGGTGGTTGTCCATCTGATGAAAACTCCTGTAATTTCGTTACACTGCACTACACTATACTGTCGGAAGTTGACAGTCCGATTAATGTCATTGTTGATGTACAGCTCCGATGTTGGTTGTCTGTTACCTTGTTGTTGCTGTTGATGATAAACTTCTCTGAGAAATCTATAAGCTGGAGCTGGCGGATTGTGTGTGTATGTAAGTAATTGGAGATTATTCTAATGGTTTCCGGATTCAACTCTTCTCTGTTTTGTGGCCCAGTGGCTCTTAATTGATTGGCCTCATCTGTCTAGGAAGTATAGATTGCCATATTGTCTTCTATCATCAGACAAATTAGGGAGATATTTGATATTTGTCTTACTTCCCCTTGTACCTGTAATAAAAATGCAGTAGATACAGTGAAATCGCATATTAATGGTAATATTGAATGAATTTCATGTAAAGAGAGTTAATGTATGAGTAGATTTTACTAAAAACCTCGTTCGATGAAAATCTCTCTCATTCAAAGATTAACAAATAGAAAAAGTCACTGGGAGAGCCAAATCTGGTGAATACGGTGGTCAACTAATTCGAAGTGTAATTGGTGAGTTTTAGCCATTACAATTACCGAAGTGTGAGAAGGCGCGTTGTCCTGCTGAATAAAAAATAATACACATGTCATCATTGAAAGTTTTCTACAGTATCAGCTTATATAGGCACCTATATTTTTTATATATCGATACGCACTCCTACATTTCTGATTTTTATGTTATGAATTTCTATGATTTGTGGGAAGCATCTGTGTTGCCTCTGTCTTCTTCTTTTTTTTTTTTTGGGAAAGTTCCTGGAATTTATTATCATATTTGCAGCAAGTTCGAGGCAAGCCTCAAATCTATTTGGATCAAGTATTCGTTTTGAATAGCTGTTTATCATTGCTTGTCATGTTACGCGTACGTATTCTATATTGACGTAATCTATTAGAGCGCTTAATCTCTGTTGAACCTCAGTGTAAGAATTAAGGTGTCAGGCTGGTATAAAGATTCCAAATCTCCACACAAATTTTCTCGTTTCACGGAGATTTGTATTATTTGTACTTAAAATCCATGGCAACGCTGTGACATCCCGGAAACAAGACAGTAATTTTATTTTTGTGGATGAAGGGTGTCAAGGAAGAATTTCAGATGGTGGAGTTTTCATGGAATCCACACTATACAAAAATATATCAGATGACACTTTCACATTACATCCATCAAAGCAACTTCTTGGTCGTCGAATGGAAATCCCGTTCTTTTTTGCTGCAGATAATGCTATCGCGCTTGCTGAAAATCTGATGAAACCATACGCAGGAGATCATGTCAAAGGGTCTCCGAAAAGAGTTTTCAATTAAAGGTTAAGTAGAGGCCGTAGAGTGGTGGAAAATGCTTTCGGTATAATAATTTCCATATTTTGCCTTAAGAAAACCAATGCTGTTAGAACCAGCCAAAGCAGAATCAGTTGTGTTCGCTATCATTCATTTACATTATTACTTACGAAAGCATTCACCAAACGCGTATACACCAAACACATCAATGGACTATGGAGTAGAAGGAGTTTTGATACCGGGTTCCTGGCGAAATGATGAAACTACGACTTCCATGACTCCTCTAAGGAATATTCCTAGACGAAGTTCGGTGTATCTCCATAAAATAAGAGATGCACTTGTAGATTATTTTACTAATGAAGGGGCCGTTTCATGGCAAAATTCAGATGTATAAATTGTAATAGTTAATTTACAAGGTTTTGATAAACTTACTGTGTTCAGCATGTTTATAAAGACGAAAACTTACCTCTTCCTGTACTTACAGATGACTTTTCCTTCTGTTCTTTTCTGTAAGTCGCTAATAAACTAATAATTTTCTTTTTGTAAATCTCATCTGTGATCTCGTCAGTCTCAAGCGCAATTGCGATTGCCCTACACGAATCTACCTTCCTGTCATTTTTAAAATAATGTTTATTTGTGGGATTCCATAAATTTGGATGTTCTCTATACAATTCAATTGATAGTAGCTGATTTTTTTCCGTTCACATGCTCGCGAGACTAAATTACGTCGAACCTGCCACGAAACCGTACCAATTGAGATTGAGAGCGTGCTGCGAGCCCCTTTGTTATCGTCGCAAAAACCCACAGAAAATAGATCACAACGAACCTGAGCCGAATGGCTTACGAGCCCTATAAATATCACGAATTTTGCCGGTGACAGGCTTCGCTCATGCTCGTCTCGTCATACGAGTATGTATACGCGGCCATGAATTTGTGCACCGATACTGCTTTATTGCGTAACACTTAACAACACGTATTTAATAGATGCATATTTGAAGGGCTTGGGGCAACAAGGTACCTCATTTCGAGAAATCTGACATTAAAAGTTTTGTTAAAATCCTGAAATCATATTTTTTTTGTATTCCATCTTTACTGTCATAATATATTCACTCATGGGGGGAGTAATGATTACGTATTGAATTGGCAGAAAAAAACCTTATAGATTTTCGTAAAATAATTTTATTATAACTATTATACTGTGGCTTACTGCTTTAATGCATCCAAATTTTTTTTATAATGCTACTTATATAAAATAGCAACTAGAAACATGATGTTTTCAGTCCATATGCACTTGTTCATAAGAACATTCTACATCACCATCTATGTCTTCAGCATTTTGTTCTAGCTGTTCATTCGCTGGTTCTTCCTCAAAAAATTCTTGTTATTCTTGAACCTACAAAGGTCACAAGCTAGAATGATCGATTTACTAGTGAAAAAGGGCATAAGCTACTTCCATAATATTGACATATCTTTGACATGTTCTGGCGTTATCTGTTAACTTTAATAGAGGTTCTAAATTACAGTTTAAAATATTCACGTTGTTGAAACAGTCTGAGTTCATTATATGCTGATATCATTAAACTCAAATAAAAAATATTCTTTCTACGTCAAAAAAGCATAAGCCTTATCAGTAACAGCAATAAGGCTATAAGCCACCCATTTACATATTCACCTGAGTTTCTCGTTCCGATCCACTATCAGAACTGCTATTACTCTGATGGTAGTCTCTGTCCTCCACACTATCATCTGAATTAAAACCAGATCCATTTACGCTTTCACTATCACTAAAACAGATACTATTATCAGCACTGAACAGCTTTCGTCTGGCAGCCATTTGGGAATTTACGTGGCTTACGACCTTTTTGATGTAAATCTGTGCGTGATATATCAGTTAATCAAGAACGTCGTTCTGGAATTATGGTGACATCTATTAGTCAATAATAAAACAATTCATTGCGGCATGATATAGATATAGATACGTTGGGTAATGGTGTTTCTGTATGGAAATGTAGATTTCTGCTAAAATGTGGCTAATGTCCCTTACTGCCCCAAGCCCTTTATAAGTTGAAAGACTCACAACTTTATCATTGTTACAATATAATTTGTATAGATCGTACATTTTAGCCAGATTTAAATAGGGGTGAAGAAATTTTGAGACTTGGTTTCTACGGTAATGGGAAATACATTTGGGAAATGAGTCATATGACTCTGGCAACTTATTCTTCAGTACATTTGTTTTTCCCGCCACTGCTAAGTCCTCTTTTGTCCTGAATAATATTATCACTAGATTTCTTCAGTGCCACATATATCCTATTTTGAGTAATTTGGAGTGTTTTCATAAAAGCTACCTTTCATATCTCCGTACTGTTGATAAAATATTTTCTCGTAAAATTTTTGCTTGACTCTCGTTTCGTGTAGCGTCGTTTTTTGGGATCTGCTTGACACAAGAAGTTAAAAGTACACACCTAACAGAGAACGATTCTATAGTACAAAACTGGTTGAACTTTTTTCTTCGATCTTTGAAAGAAACAATGTCACTACACTTTTTTACAGTTGCATGTACATTCGTTATTGAAGCTCATTGGAGCAAATTCTTTTCCTTTAGCAGAAATATGTTGTTTATTTTCTGACCTCGCGATTCTGTATATGATATTTAATTTTTCTGCTTTTTTAACGTCTCCCCTTTTCCTCCACAACAGTATTATCCAGGAAAATCAATAAATGATCCGTCAGTTTTGTCAATTTTCCTATGTGATTCTGAGGGTGCATACTACTGTAGTAATGTAGAATGAATTATGCAAGTCTGTGTTCTCTTGAATCATGCAAGTGTGTGTTCTCTGCCAAATGTCATACTTAGGTTAGGTTGGCAGGTCTGTTGGACTGTTTTTATGCTTATGGGTGACCATTATGTTTTATGCTTATGTGGGGTAAAAAAAAGTTATTTTATTTCGGGAGCCATCATCTTATTCCATAAGGATTTACTACAATTCTCAGAAGTGGGATTCGGGCGGAAAAGGGACGAAGTCATAGAAGTGGATATTTCCAGAAAAATATATTGGAATTACGAAGGAGAAAGTGAGTTTAGGTTAAGCCCCCCCGAACACGTGAAATGTCCCGAACGCCAAACCAAAGTAGAAGCCCTAGTCCTGTAGGTGCGAGGAACGATGTGTTTGTAGATTTTCACCGGCGCCAAAGGATTAATGACCAATTGCCAACTGAGGTTAGTCAAATGATGGGAACTATGAATGCTCTATTGCAGCAGAATGCGCAATTGATACAGATGCTGCAGCACACTACGGTAAGTCAGAGGCAGGAGGAACGAGCCTGCTATACTGTTATGACCGACACACCCAAGACAGTGCCTATATTTGATGGGGAAGGAGGCCCAAATGCAGCCAAGATATGGCTACAACAACAGGAAACTTCGGCACAACTATATGGCTGGCCGGAACCACACACTTACTAAATAGCGGTGAATTGTCTTAAGGGTGTCGCCCACCACTGGCTGCTAGGGAGAATCAATAACGTGACGGATTGGAGAACCTTTAGAGCAGCATTTGAGAAAACATTCATGTTTCAAGTGAATCGTACAGAAGCGTGGACTCGAATGGTACAGAGAGTCCAAAAATATAAGGAAAACGTAAATGTATACTTCCATGAAAAATTATGTTTATGCAAAACCGTGGAACTGCCCTTTCGAGAAGTTAAAGAACAGGTAGTAGTTGGACTGCGGTACAGGGAGCTAAGCAACTTTCTTATCTTTTCGTCTTATTCCATAAGGATTTACTACACTACCAGATGTTTGATATGGTCCGGAAAGCAAATCATCAGCATCAGTACACCATTGTGGAGGGTATCTTGCACTTTCTGGTGCTGAAATCGAGTCCACTAACTTGTTAGCTTGTTCTGCGCTCCTACCAAGCTAATATTTTCCCACGGCTGATTGGATTCATCCTGAAACCTGATTACCCTAAATTATGATGACCCACAATAATTCTGTGTAGACTTATCATAAGGACGATAAACAGCTAAGAGTAAACTTGGAATACATTCAAACAATAATTCATGAAATTTGTGTTATTTTGGTAATTCAAATTCATTGCCTTTATATAAAATCATTAACTTGGAGGCGGATTTTGTTCCAACTGTTGAAATCAGCACTTACCTGAGAATCTTTTTCGAAACAATATTTAGAAAGTACCACTGCTAATCTCTATGAACTATAACAAATACTTGGTTTCCTAAAAACACTAGAAAATGTTCTGGCGGCTTCACCATTTGTTGAATAACTCGTTGCAAAATATGAAATAGGATTTTAACACATTACAACATTAATGAACTAATATATTTGGCACCATCTGAAATTAGTTTATTGAAACCTGGTTTGATGCCTATAATCTAAAAACTCTTTCACACTATAAAGACAACTTTGCACTGAATATTTTTTAGTCCTAAATTTAAATAATTCATATGAAGAAATTTCACATATGCCTAAGGGCAAATTGTTATATATTTGGATGCACATATAATAGGTTGACTATTCGAAGCTACTTGTTCTGTGGCTAGGCAATGAAAGGAGTCTACTTCTAGTTCCATAAGTATGGTAATTTGTAAGAAATGTGGATTCATGTATATTTCTCTTTACAAAAGTTGCACACTTGAGGATAAAAACACAAGGTAATGCAGATTGAAGAATAACCTCAGAATTTTCCTTCGAGCCACAAAAATTCTCTTACTTTGTGGTGCCAAACCCCATGTAGCAATATTGTTTGATAAGTAGCTTTAAGCGAGAGCAGAGTAAACAGATAATAGTTCTGCAATGCCTAAAAATGAACTGAAGAATAAATAGTAATAATATGTTTGTGTGTGGCTGTATGAGCTGCAAGTATTTGATTTATGTCTTATTACGTATTATATTACATTAGTCAAAATGTATAAAATATAATTAAGTCTGAGTTATGCTGTTCTTTAATAGTTATATAGACTATGTAAACAGTATCTGAACGATCATTAGCATCTTCGGCTACATGTTGACGTTCAGTGATATTTTTCATTTGAATTTTTGAATTATCGTAACATCTTACTCTCGATAGAGCAACATATAATTGACCGAGATCGAATACTGTGACCGGTGAGTATAAACCGACAGAGTCCAAGGTTTAGCCTTTGATCTTATTGATTGTCATTGCGAATGCTAAAGTTACTGGAAATTGGCGTCTTTTCATATTTACTGGTAAATCGAGACAATTTATAGCGATATTATCAACTCTAGGAATTAATTCGGTCGATGGTTGATTAGTCTAATTATCTAATCGTGTCGCTTAGATGAAATTATCATAAAGATTATGTAATATTAGTCATGTTCCGTTGCATAGACCACGTTTTATATCTCGAATTTTAGTTAAAATAATCATCGCTCCTATGTTTAGTGTTAGCAAGTGAGATGGAATTCCAGGGGCGGCAAAAAGTCTTGTGGCATGCAATGTCTAAATCTTCGATAGCATTGTCCATTGTATCGTTTTCTCGAATGATGCTATCTGCACTTGAATATTGCCTAGGTCTACCATGTAGTTTGTCCAATACCGCTGAACTGATATCTTTTGAACATTTGATGGGGAAAGGATGGCGTAGTTTTATAACGAAAAGTCGTCTTCGACTATGATGAATGACCATTACCATATACACTATGTACGATATCATTAACAATAATATTATTGGGAATTGCGACAATCGAGTCACGACCGTTTTCCAAGCGACCGAGCGCATTAGAATTATTTCCTATGGCCATGAGCGAGTTTTAAAAATCGATTTCATTTGGCAACGCTCTAACGTTAGTGATAAGATCATTTTGCACAAAAGGTCTCCATAATTCGGAACATTTTACCGACGCCGAAATTGTTTCGCTTTTTCCGCCCAACGGGACGATAGGTGCGCATTGGTGGAAATCGCCACAGACTAAAATTAGTTTTGATCCAGAGTAAATCGTTATTCATTATTTCTTTTAATTTCCTATCTATTCCATTAAACATGTGTTTATGAACCATAGATATTTCATCAATGATGATAATTTTAGCATATCTGATTTTATCGGCAGTTATACTTTTGTTATGGATTCGTGATTGAATTATCAAATAACAGTACTGGTAGCATGCAAGCGGAATGGATCGTTGGACTGTTTTTCAGTAAGCTTGCTGCGATGCCCATATAAGACCTGACAACGTAGCGATAATTGTTACCCAATAAGTAAGATACGAGCGTATTGAGTAGACACGTTTTTCCGGCGCCTCCAATTCCGTTGACGTAGAACAGACGATGAGGAACTGTTTGGTTTTTGTTGGGAGCCTATATAACATCAGCAAAGATACGACTTTGCTCTGGATTCAATAGTGGAATGTTCATGTTGGCGATGTCTCGTTGTTCTGTTGGATCAAGCTCGTTTTCAGCTTCTATCAAAGATGATCTACTGGTTGGGCAAGTAATGGAAGCTGGAAATCGGTATTCGATTTGCCTGAAAAGAAAATGAACATTTAAGAAAATTGGTCATCTTATGATTAGTGAAAGTGGTAAAGTTGCATAAAATTAAATTGTAGTTGACTAACATCGTCTCTCCATTGTTTTTTGCCAACCATAATTGTATGGTATTTTTACATAGGTTTAGCCTCTGGCTTCATCATCTTGTGAATTTAGAATGAACCATCCTGTCAGAGTTATATGTTGAGTTGTAACTCTTTGTATGACGTCAGAAATTTTGCTGTTGGTATTGAAATAAACTTGTTGCATGTTTGCTAGATGAACGGCGAGTTTGATAACAGCATGGCTGAGGGCACTCATCTCATAGGTGTATATCTTTTACATAGCTTCTGAAGCTGAAACATACCGTACATCTAGAGAGATCTGAATGTCGTTGTA
The DNA here is from genome assembly GCA_949316355.1 of Bruchidius siliquastri. Classification (NCBI taxonomy): domain Eukaryota; kingdom Metazoa; phylum Arthropoda; class Insecta; order Coleoptera; family Chrysomelidae; genus Bruchidius; species Bruchidius siliquastri. The sequence continues at coordinate 7,403,164 of OX438534.1, read as the reverse complement.
ATCTTGTAATTGTTCGTTTTCATTGTCTGATGTACGAACTATAATATAAGCACGGTCATATCCTTTATAAATATATTAGAAGAGGTATTTTACGCTTTTCATGGATGAGCAAGCTTCTACGTTAATATGTGCTCGATATTTCTGAAGTAGATAGGAGTTGTATGGCAGAACCCAACCATTATCTACTGTCCGTCTTCCTATACGTACAGGTACCTGCATTTCTCTTCTTCTGTACAGTGGATATACGTTAGGATTGTACAAAGTGTCGTCTCGTAAAGCTTTTTGGAATTTTTTTTGCAGTTTCCTTGTTCGTCGAGACATCTTGCTTCAGAGGAGAGTCCGTGAAGCATAGGAACTTTCACTAAATTGTGCAATTCTGGATATGTGCTGAAATCTGGAAACTCAGCAGATATTAGACGATCGATGACTGCTGTATCTAATATTCTGTGAGTTCCGTCTAACTAAATTAACATATGTGCATGTGGAAGTCCTCGCTGAGGACTGACAGTCCGATTAATGTCATTGTTGATGTACAGCTCCAATGTTGGTTGTCTGTTACCTTGTTGTTGCTGTTGATCATAAACTTCTCTGAGAGATCTATAAGCTTGAGCTAGAGGATTGTGTGTGTGTAAGTAATTGGAGATTATTCTAATGGTTTCCGGATTCAACTCTTCTCTGTTTTGTGGCCCAGTGACTCTTAATTGATTGGCCTCATCTGTCTAGGAAGTATAGATTGCCATATTGTCTTCTACCATCAAATTAGGGAGATATTTGATATTTGTCTTACTTCCCCTAGTACCTGTAATAAAAATGCAGTAGATACATTTGGCTTTAGAGTGAAATCGCATATTAATGGTAATATTGAATGAATTTCATGTAAAGAGAGTAATGTATGAGTAGATTTTACTACAAACTAAAAGTTATTATAGTGTGTAGGGGGCTGTGAAGTGAAAGGAAAAATGTGGAGGAGCTTAAATGAGTATATTGTTGGGGAAAGCAATAATTGTGCTTTTTTGTCACTATAGATTTTATATGATAGTGATAATGTATTGTACAATTATCAAATAATTATTTTAAAGTAAGACAGAGATGCATGGAACAAAACAACTTCTTGTTATAAGTAGGACTTACTTCAAAAACGTATGGCCCGCGGCCCGCCAGAGAAGCAAATGCAAAATTATTGTTGTAATATCGAACTTTATCCATAAATACTCTATTGTCAAACAATGATCTTAATTATTCTGGATATGAAGCAAAAGAAGGCAGCATTATTTCTACAGCAGTGAGAATAAATATGTCTGGTGTTTCTTTCACACAAAAAATGTTATGCTGTGCAGTGAGGGCAGCTTTATGAAAAAATTCCTAAAGAATATCTATCCAATGACTTTATTGGCTACGGCTGCCATATAGTATGAACCTCTACGACGATGATACACACCAATATTTTCATCTATGATATTGTCAGTTATTCGTCGCTCTATGAGGTCAACAATATTCAGATTCAGTATTTCATTATTTCCTTCATCTCCCAATGCAATAAGTATATTTTCGTCATCTGCATTGTTATCTATTTGTTGAATCCGCGATTAATACAAATTTCAACGGTGATATTTGTCAACTCTGATAATCCAGCGATCGGAAAATAGAGAGTCGGATAATCGAGTTTTTTTTTAAATCCTTTATTGCCAGCACAATCGAAACAAAAACGACATAGCAACGTTAAAAGAAACAGAGTGATGTCGTGTCAATCGACATAAAATGAATTATTTTCCATAGTTCATTGATACAGTGTAGTAGTTTGAGTAAGAATAAGACACATTTACCATTTACACATCAAAAATTTAGAATGAAATCATATATGGTACATTGTAATAAAAGATGATTTTTTTTAGACACATTTACAATTTACACGTTAAAATTTAAACTGAAATTATACAAACACTTTTCCAACAAATATTGGTTTGTAGCTTTCTTGAAGGAAGTAAAATTGGTTTCATTTTTTATTTCTGGTGGTAACATGTTATAGGCTCTTACAGCCATGTATATTGGGGTCCTTTCATAAAAAGTTGAGGCATGAAGCGGAATGTTTAGATCACACCTACCCCTAGTTGTGATTGTCATATTTTCAGCATAGTGATCAAAGTTGCAGCTAAAGAGATTCTGATGCTGTCTCACAAAAACAACAAGTGAGTAATAGTACAAGGAGGGCGCTGTAAGAAACCCTAATCTTGAGAAGTAATCCCTACATGATACTCATGGATGAAGTCTGAGCATGCACCTAATGATGCGTTTCTGAGCTATAAAAACTGATAAGGCACCCTGAGAAGAGCCCCAAAACAGAATGCTGTAGGTCATAATAGATTGTACTGATGCAAAGTAGAATTTTCGTAGAGTGTTTAGAGAAATTTCATCACGTAATCTTCGAATCAGTGTACATGCACTGTTTAATTTTGCAGCCACGATTTCTGTCTGACAGTCCCACTTTAAAGCTGAATCTATGTGAATCCCAAGAAACTTGACACTTTCCACCTCAGCTTTTGTGACATGATTGCTCCAAACCAAAAGTGATTTATCATGAGTTTGAGTTTTTTTGAAGGTAACCAGACTTGTCTTTCCTGTGTTTAGTTTCAAAGCATAGTTATAGCACCATCCCAGCATTGTTTCCACTGCATGTGTACAGACGTCAGAGAGACCAGACAAGCAGGAATCCGCAAGCATAACAGTTGTATCGTCTGCATACTGACAGATCATGCCAGCGATAAATCGCTCACAAAGTCCATTCACATACACCAGATACAATAAGGGACCCAGGATTGAGCCCTGTGGGACACCTTGCTGCACGAAAGATGATGATGAATACTACTTAACCCCTTTCTGAGATATACAGACAACTTGCTCTCTACTGTCCAGATATGACCTGATGATCTGGGGCACATTTACCTCGAATCCCATACTTGTTCAAAATCCTCAATAGTATAGTGTGATCTACAGTGTCAAAAGCTTTGGAAAGGTCAAAAAAGAGACCAGCTACTTTCTCGTTTTTGTCTATATTTTCAACAATAAAAGATAGTACCTTGTAAATTGCTAACTGCGTTGAGTGTTTGGGACGAAAACCGTATTGATTTTTTGTAAGCAAATTATATTTAGTTAGAAATTTCAGCAACCCAATATATAGAACCTTTTCCAAGATCTTTGATACTGAGGACAGCAAAGAAATTGGTTTGTGGTTTGACATATCATGAGTATTACCTTTCTTTTTGAAAACTGGTATTACTTTTGCTTTTTTTAGTGGGGCTGGAAAAATTCCCTTTAAAAAACATTCATTCATTATATGAGTTAGTGGTGGAGTAATCGATTTTGCAACCCTTTTTAAAATGACGATAGGAATTTCATCTAGGCCAGCTGAAAACTTGTTTGGAAGATTACATATGATTTGGGATATTTCACTGTTGTCCGTTGGTAAGAGTAACACAGTATGAAAAAGTTGCAGTTTTCACACTATCTCTGCTACTTTTTCGTCTCCTTACTATAGGTTTCACCTCCATGAGGCCCATGAGTAAGTATCCTGCTGATCTTTACATTCCAATTCAAGTAACTTGGACAATATGGCTTGTTTTTTATCTTGCATTATTTGCTCGGTGCAGCTATCACTGCAACTAAGAAAAAAGGTATGTAAGTTATCAGAAACTATCCCAAAATCAATGCTTACTTTATCTCTCCAACCATTTTCTTACTTATAGTTTTCCCTGAATTATTAACATACTCTTCACCTCTAAGGCGAGCCAGTTTTCTTTTATTTTGCTTCCATTTATCGGGTTGCTTCTTTCGTCTTTTCAAGGACCTTTCCGGAGAACTATCATTATCACTACTGGTATCAGACATTTTATAATAGTTTATTACAAAAACATTAACTTATAGCACTTAAACAATGTACGTTCAGTATTAATGACTGACGATTAATGAAAATGAACTATCTTTCATACTAGCGGCTAGAGCCTTAACATCATATAAGCGCTCGGACCTTCTCCAATTCGCGCGAGCTTATAAAATATTTCTTGAATACTTACATTACGTAGATTCAACCTTACTAATGTTCTCAATTGGTTTACCCATATACCAATTTCTATAATTTCGAATAATTCATAAGTGTGTCAGGGTCATGAAATTTTCAGAAAGAATTTTGTCGTTAATAACGTAATACGCGGTTTTTCATATCTTAAAGAAATTTGGTTGGTTGGATATAATATTTTCAATACCTGTTATATACGTCTTCTATGCATCATGTTTGACATAGGTAAAGTTGATCCAACCAATACCTGTTTGTAGTGTCATCAATGACACAAATCATATTCTTATAGGATTAACTGGTGTTTGTATTGTAACCTAACTACAAAAAGGCTTATAACGGTCTCATCACTCCGGTTTGAGATACAAAACCCACAAGGGAAACCTTGATGTAAGTCATCCAACACCAACAATGTGTGTAACTCAAAGCTATAGCTGTTCAACCCATGCGTTCCATCTATACAAACACAGTTTTCAGAGAAATTGAACATAGATTTTTTTCATCCCATAGTTCAGGTCTTGCCTCTTATTCTGTTATTAAATACAATGTCTCGTTCCTTGACCACTTCGCCATTTCAAAATTTCTATGCAACAACCAACGCGAAACCAACCTACATTGTTTCACGCGAAACACGTTGTGCAACAAGAAAGAACCTGAGTCGACTAGAATATGCATCGCAACAAATTTGTATCGGCGCAACACGGTGTTTATGTTTCACGTTGACGTTTCATCACTGTGTACATAGGCAACACGTGTTGCGAGTATGTTGTGCAACAATGTTGCTCAACAAATGTATCCAGTGGAATCGTGCCTTTAGTTTCCTTCATACCCATAAAAAAGGATCTATCAAAATTATTCCCAAGTGCCAAATTGGCAAGCTCAATGCGATTAGAAAATAGCAGATTTGGAGTAGTTTGCAGATTAACACCTGTATTATATAATGCACAAAGAGGTTTGCGGAATTTTCTCCCCGCTCCAGCTGGACAATCGTATTGCCTAATTGTAATGTCAACTGTATACAAAAGATTGCCATCTCCTGAAAATGCGACTGTAAAAGTTTGCAAATGAAATTATTTTTTGTTTATAAAATCCTTCCAAAGAAACGCAAACGAAATCAGATATCGCGTTAAAAGCTTTGCGCCTTTTTAAAACAGTGACACCATTCAGCTTTTCCAGTATTGGTTTTGGTAATAATCAAGAAACCAATTATATTTGCCACCCAATGGGCGATTGCATAACGATTCTTTTAAATCACATTCAATTTCTGTCTGAGCTAAAAGAACTTTTCGGAATGAAAGCATCAATGTTCTTCATTCATCAGTTTCAATATTATTGAAACTGTTCCAAAGCCATCGCCACACAGCTTGTAGGATGTGAAACATGCACAGAAGTAGGACAGATTTTGGAAATACTTTTTTCAGTGCATTTCTTCTGGCGAAACTATCGTCCGTCATGAAGATAGCTGGCCATCCGATTCCATACAATCCATCGTTTTCAATTAAGTCACGGAATTTTTCGTATACCTCTTCTGTTTTAGACTCATGTATAATGCAACATAGTGGTACCCCACCTATTTTGAAAGCTCCGAACATAAACATAAACATGGGCTCGTTGCATTAAAGGCGTAAATGATACGCAGCAAAAAGGGTTTTCGTGAACAGCTATTTTCACTCCATTTGCCTTGAACTGTTCCTTTCTGTCCAAGAATTTATTTACGACACTTTATCTCACGTGTGCCGCAATTTTTTTTCCTAAAATAAATTAATACTTTTTTTACTGAAATAAACAAAGCAAAATAAAAGACCGACCTCCAAGTTTCGTACAAATGTTATATGGAACGATCAAGTGGATTTATGTGAGCATTAGCAAGTAATTCACATATTTTCTCTACAGGCGTAACTAGATATGATCTATGAAAACTTGACTCGGTGATAATCCGTCCTCAAAATATTTTAGAAATGTTTACCTTGTTTCCTCGCTCATTCGTAGGTAGCCAAAAGCTTGAGGCAATTCGATGATTATGAACAAAATGATTCTGAAAATTAAAGCACGATTTTAACTGATGGGAACAGAATACGAATTAAAAAAAACTTTTCACGTTAAACGATTTTATTTTAAAAATGCACTTTTGTTTATTATCAATATTCCCATCGACATACTTTAGAAAACTTAGTTTATCAGAGAAACACCCCCGAGACCACCCCTTCTTTGATTTCTTAAATGTAAAGCAGGTTGACTATTTTATTTTGCTTAATAGAAATCAAATATTAAGTTTTGCGACTACAGTATGACTTTATTAAGTTTATGTATTATGAAACAGTCCTTTAAAAGACTAAGGGCCGATTTCATCAACATCAGAGATATAACGAACGGATTGACCAATCACATAAGACCTTTCTGAAATGGCATTACATATTGTACTGTCAAAAGTCTCTGAAAATCATTGATTTCCTTTGAATTTCAACACAAATGGTGAGGAAAGAGTTGATTAATGAAAAAGGGCACTTTCTGAACCTCACAGCAAGTTTCTGAGCCTGGCAATCCACTATATATAAGTGAAAATTGCTATTTCCCTCATTTCACAAGCTATAACGGATCGCTATTCTCCACCAATAGGATTTGAGGAATGTGAGGCATTAGGACATCTGTTTTCAGATGTAGCTAATTCATAAAAATCTAATGGAGAGTATTGAAATGATTTTTATAAAGCTACATAATACTGTAATAATATAAATACCTGATAATTCAGTAAAAAAGGATATATAGGAGGCATTTCACAAATTTCCTTATTATTTCTATGACTTATTAGGTTCATTCATATTCTACAAAAATAAATGCCATCCAAAGCCTGCTTGGTGTCCAGCACAGGTATCCAGCATTACAAAAACCTTATGGTTGAAGGTATAACGAAATAAGGTTGCACGGCATTCAAAATATATAGCACAAACACTGGAAAAAAATAATAAAAAAAGTTGAGCTACAATTTGGATATTTCTATAAGCTTAGCCCTGCTTTTCAGAAATAATTGTAAAACGAAATTATCAAACACCATAAACAAAAACAGCTGAGAGCTGATTACGTAAACTGTACGTCACGTCGTCACGATTCATATACAGGTCTAGTGATGGGCATTTTGAATCTCCATTCCAGTTCGAAGTTGCTGGTTTTGTAAGTGAGTAAATTTTTGTATTATTCATAAATATCCAAAAAAAATTGTTCAGGGTTCTGAGATAGATATTATGGCTTTACTGACACTACAAATAAATTGTATTTATCTGTGAGCTATTTCACATGTATTATTATACGTATAGAATTTTACTCTGACCAATGTTACATTACTTGCTGTTTCAAACTTAGCCACTTCTGGTGAGTGTTATCTTATAATCCCATTTTAGATGTTATTGAGCGTTCCTTGTAGCCCTGATGATAGATGCATATGCATACGAAATCTTGGTTGAATAAAGTGAAGTATATATATATATATATATATATATATATATATATATATATATATATATATATATATATATATATATAACTTAAATGACCGATCCGTTAGGATTATTTTTTAAAAATTTGTATACAAGATGCTCGTCTTTTCGATTCTAATTCTGAACTAACTGTATAATAATGAAAATACAATGGCTTGAAGGTACATTAAGATAAGCGAATATCATATTACATAGGATGAGCGATGCACACTGCACCAAGGTAAATTCCGAGAAATGCTGACTGAGACGTTCTTCCTCTGACAATGATACATAACTCCTCCACCCCTAGAAAGAAGCTTCTCCTGGAAGTTGAACTTCTTTCTTCTTATCTCTTGTAGTAGGCTTCACCGCTTCACCCCTAGTAAGTCTTGTAGGATTCGAACCTGTGCTCCTTGCTTCTGCTAGTTCGATGTCGACTTCTAACTTTGCTGTTTGCTTGATTTTCCATATACTAGGTACACAATAGCAATCGAAGATACGAAGTATAACAAAATGGTCCAAATACTGGGTTTTCCAAAATTTTGCATGGAATTATCTTCATAAATTGGCATAATTGAATTGACTTGAACTTCTGGTAATTTAAGCGTTTTGAGAATAATTTCTGTGTCTGGAATATTTTCTTTTACGAAATGGAAGTCCACCTTGTCAGATACGAGGGGCTTTCCATAAGTTTTCTCTTGGAAATTAATTTCTCTGTCTTGAAAGAAAAGCTGACATTCACTGGCTTCAATTAAGAATATTCCGATCATTGACTTTGTTTCGATTTGCTCCTCGTATTTAATTTTTAGTTTTTCTTCAGTAGTAAATACTGCCAAATATTGATTGATTTCTGCAATTAATTCAATATGGTTTCCTTGAATCTGGAGCTTACTATATTGACATGGCTCTGGGCTATTTTTTAGAATAATTGACGTTACACATTGAGCTCTGTGATTGGCTAATAGACTGTTAGGACATTGGATGATTCTACCTTGGTTACACATACAATATAGGGGTTTAACATCAAACTGATCGTTGCTCAATAAGTATTTAAAATTTGGAATGATTGTGACGTGTTCTGATTCATACACAGTCAGAATGGGTAACATATAATGAAGATTATATTTCTTATTATAATCTATAGGTACTGATAAAAAATAACTAATTTGATTTTCCTCTATCTTACAGCTAATTGAAATGATTGATTCGTAATCTGCCATATTTTCATACTTATCTTGCATAATATTCAATATTGCATTATAAAGAATAATCAATTGATTGAGTCTTTAGATGTGAGAATATCCTGGTGTGTAGTCTGATTAAGCAAAACATATTTCAATTCTATTATACTGTTTCTGAGTACTCGTTCGTTATGTTGTATATTTTGAACAGTCTCATTGAATTTTCCGACAAGTTGACTATTCACTGAATATTGCATTTTCAGTTGATTTTGGGTTTGATGCTGATCATATTGTAAATGTGACAATATCTTATCAATACGTTCACCATCTTCGGCGTCTAAATTTCCTGTTACTGCTTTTACAAAACTTCCAATGCCATTAAAGAATCCTCTCTTAATTCAAGATTTCTGAGAATGAAATTTTATATATTCGATTATCTTGAATTAAATTCCTTATGTATTGTATTATCTTATGATAATTATCTAACTCATTATTGATTCTGGAGTAATTCTTATAACTATGTCCTAGGTTGCTATACTGAATATTCAAATTTTCATATTCTTTGAATAAGGGGGAAAGATCATAATAATGTACGAATGTATGTCTTGTCTTTTGTAATCGAGCTGTACCTAAATTGATTTGTAGAATTCCTAGGTTGTTGGTTATATTTCTTATTTCTGCTCTATGTCCGAGGTAGACGAGGAGTCTGAAATAGTAAATTTGAATTGGTATGGTTTCTTTCTAGGTCTTTTAATATTGGATAAGTGAATATTTTTGGAAGTATTTGCATGGGTTGGGTGTATTTCTGCCTTTTTTAATTCCTTATCTATATGAACTATTTTTTCTTTCTTATATTTATTATTAGTTTTCTGTTGTTTTTGTTTATTCTTAACATATACCTTGTTAAGAATTTCGGGAAGCGGTTCACGCTTTTCATTTACTTTGCTTATAACTTTTTCCTTATTCCTAATTAATTTTTCATTCAAATTTCAATATAATATCATCATTTTTTCCTTATGACTATATACGTAATTGTTCATTAATTGCTTATTTATATCTAAGTTGGAAGGAGATTCTGTATCTAAATGTCCCATAATTATTTCGTAGGGCTTAAGATTTGTTACTGAGTGTATCGTGTTATTGTACGCTAATATGGCATAATTAACCTTCATTTCAATTGGTTCATTTTTATACTCAACTTGGTTATTCAATAGTCTCAAATGTTCGATAAGGATTGAATGAAAACGTTCTACAGTTCCATTCGATTCTGGGTGCTGCGAGCTGATAAAATGTACTTTGACTTTATGGGTAACTAAAAGTTCCTCAACTACTGAATTCTTTAATTCGGTACCATTGTCAAAGATCATCTGTTCTGGTACACAATGATGCGTAAAATAGTTAATAAATTTATTGGTTACTTCCACACCTTGTGCAGAGTTCCATATATAGGCTTGTCCGTATTTTGAAAATGAATCTGTTATTGTCAAATATTTCGATTTTTCTAAAGAAATAGTATCTACGTATAAAATCTGAAATGGTCTGGTAGGAGTAGGTGTGATATTGTATTGAAGTTGTAAAGGGTGTCTGTCGTATTTTGTTAATTGGCATATTTCACATTCATTAATATACGTTTGTATCGATTTCCTTAAGTTTGGCCAATAATACGTCGATCGAATTCTTTTGTCTGTCTCATCAATTCCTCGATGATTGGTTTTACCTTCGTGAAAATTTCTGATAGTTTCTATTATTTCATTTTGGTCAGTAATATCTATCAGTTTCTTTGTACATCGTACAAGATTAATTTAAGAATTTTTAAAATATGTCTGAAGAACTGTACTAAATTTTTCATAGACTGGATCTTCAAAATATAAGTGATATTTAACTTTAGGTGCGATACATTCTTTCACAAATTTGATTGTGTCAGCCTCAAAATTATTTTTTGATAATTGAATTGATATTCTTTGTTTATTGGTATGTAATTTGCTAATAATTTGATCAGCTGGTTCAAAATTTACTTCTGAAATAATAAATTGATTTTTTGCAAAATTAATAGGTGTATCAATTATTGGTATATTGATTGTGGTATTTTCTATATTTGAATGGATAGTATGTCCTGAATCATCTAAATCATTATCATCAATATTATCTAAATCATTTGGTTCGGGTGCGATTGATTGGTTATCGGTTGGATTAGGAATATTGGAAACATTGGATGTACTGGGTTGATTTCCAAAATTGTGATTGAATTCTTCCATGAATTTTGCCAATGGAGTCGGTGTTCGTGCTTCGTTTACATTGACTTCTATTCTAGAGAGAAAATCTGCGTTTGTATTCAATTTACCTTTTTTGTAAACAATATCGAAGTCGTGCTCTTCAAGTCTTAATCGCCATCTTAATAATTTTGAACTGGGGTCTTTTACGGAGAAAAGCCATTGTAATGGCTTATGGTCTGTAATTATTACGAATTTACGGCATAAAATATAGGGCCTAAAATATTTAATAGACCAAACAATAGCCAAAAGCTCTTTTTATGTGGTACTATATCGTGTTTCTGATTCACTTAAAGTTCTAGAGGCATACGCTATGGGCAAATCTGAACCTATTTTTCCTTGTGATAACACAGCTTCAACTGCAAAATTACTAGTGTCGGTCGTGAGCTTATAAGGTTTGGAAAAATCGGGATATTGAAGAATTGGATCATTTGTCAAAAGAGTCTTACATAATTCGAAACATTTAATGTAATCAGTATCTTTTGGATCAATAATAGCATCCTTTTTCAATCGCCTCGTTAGTAGTTTAGTAATTTTTGCAAAATCTTTTATAAATTTTCTGTAATAACCTTAGAGTCCTAAAAATCCTTTAATTTGCTTCCTGGTAGTTGGTATGCTAAAATTTTGAATAGCTTCAATTCTGTCTGGGTTTGGCTTCACGCCATCAGATGTGACAATGTGTCCTAAACTTCTTTCCTGAGGAATTCGGATTTATCTAACTGGATTTTGAAATTTGACTGACGTAATCTTTCAAAAACTTCTTTAAGTCGTGGAATGTGTTCCTGAATACTTGTACTGAAAATAATTATATCGTCGAGGTATACTAAGCATTTTTCATTTTGAATACCTCTTAATACATTATCCATCACACGCTGGAAGGTTGCAGGTGCATTTTTTAATCCAAAGGGCATACGAGTGAATTCATAATGTCCATTTTCTGTATTGAAAGCAGTTTTTTGAATAGCTTCTTCCGCCATTTCTATCTGGTGGAAGCCAGAAGCTAGATCTAAGGTTGTAAAATATTGACAGCGACCTAATTCGTCCAATAAATCTGTAATATTAGGTAACGGATAACGATCACCTATAGTTTTTTCATTTAATTTTCTGTAGTCTATGACTATACGCCATTTCCTTTGGCCTGAGGCGTCCAGTTTTTTCGGTACTACCCACAGAGGAGAACTCCATGCAGAGTTGCTTTCTCGAATTATACGTTGGTCAAGCATACTTTGAATTTGTCGTTGAACCTCTTTTTTATGAATTTCGGGATATCTATATGACTTTGTGTAAATGGGGATTTCGTCAGATGATGCTTAATTTTGCTTGTAAAAGTTGAATAATTTCCGTCAACATGGAAAATATCTGAATAATCTTTAACCAATTTAATAATGGCTTCTTTTTCTTCTGAGTTCATATGATTAGTTCTAATTTTCGAAATGTCAAATTTATATTTGTGAAAATTAAGTGAATTAATATTTGGAGGATTAGAATTTAATGAAAAGTATTCATTAAAATTTTCTACCGCTATAGCATTAGAGATGTCAAATGAAATTGTTTCTTCGGATGAATTTAATACTGTGCAAATTGCTTCGTGATTCTTAACAATTGTCAGGCATTCTGGAATTTCTATACATGAAAGTTTTCTGTATGGGATGATAACTTCGCCATTCGCTACATTTTTTACATTGATTTTGATCACTTGTTCTGTTCTAGGTGGTAGATTAATAATGAAATTTGAGGTATGATTAATTTGGTCATATCTCAAAGGAATTTTGGCTGAGGGAGTAACTAAATGATTACTACTCAAATCAGTGTTCACATTTTTCAAATTGTCTAAACCAAGCAGACATTGAAAATGGTCGTGGAACTTGAATAAATGAAATTTCATGAAAATATCTGGATTACTGAAAATCTTTGAAGAAGGCATGATCATACTATATTGTTCGATATATGTACCATGTGCTGATGAAATTTGGAAAGGATCATTTTCAATATTTTTGGGAAATAGTTTTTTGGCAATATCAGGGTGAATAAAAGATTTTGTGCTACCTGTATCAATAAGCACCTTAAGATTATAGTCTGGAAAAATTATGAATGGTAATTCGCTACGTTTATCGGATAAGCTCATTAATTCAAACGTACTGATCTTGTCGAGGCTGTTTCGCCTAAAAAATTCTGAGAATTTTCCTTTTCTTGGAAATATTCAAATTCTTAGAATTTAGGATTTTTATTATATGAGGTACTTTCAGTTTCTTCAGGTTGGTCTGAAATATTGAAAGAACATTCACGAACTTGAGGTAGTCTCGGATATTGGTTAGAATTTCTATTTTGGAAATTCGAGTTGTTTGGCTGATTAGTATTTCTCGTAGATATACTCTAGGTCTCGGAAGGTTTTGTTGATTGACTTGATTTGGTCTGAAGGTGTTGAAATTATTATTTCTGTACTGGTTCGTAAAATTGGGTCGAAATTGTTGACCTGGGTAAAATGGTCTCGAAAATTGTGGTCTGGGGTTATTGAAATTATGCACAGGTGGTCTTACTAATTGTCCTGCATTGAATTTCTGGTGATTATTGTTATTTACAAATTTGTTTTTGTCGAATCTAGGTTTTTCTAATTGGAAATCGTTTGTTAAAATATTCAGAGCTTCATTCAAGTCTGATGGGTTTTTCGTTCTCATGAGTGAACAAAGAGGATCTTTAAGTCCTTTCAGAAATACTCGTAAAGCTACGTTTTTGCAAAATTCACACAAAATTGGCGTCTCATTGGCATTGATGTACGTAGTGAGGAATGTAATTTGTAAATTTAATAGACTTTGCACCTTATTGAAAAATTCAAATGGAGACTCGCTAGTTTGCTTCAATTTTCAATTTTTAGTGTTTAGTGTGAAGATATCGCGTTTATCTGCGTATGTGTTCAATAAAGCTAACTTCAAATCTTGCCAGGTTCTAATTATGTTACTACTGATATTAATTGCTGCACTACCTTTGATTTTTGCTAAAATACTAGACATCAGGTATTCGTTTTGAAAATCATCTTCTCCTGGTCTGTAAAATTTATTCACTAATTTTTCGCAAACATCAATAAATCTGGGCAACAATTCTTGTTGACCATGAAAGTCTGGTATCATATTCAAATATTCGGTCCTTAATATCATCGTACTTCTGTTATTATCTGTAGATTGATTTTGCATGATTGATCGATTGTTACTTAATATGCTAGGTCTTAAATGAAAATCTACTAATACTTGTTGGATATGTTCCGTATCCGATGAGTTAGAATCAGAATCTGAGTCGCGTTGCAAATTGTTTCTCGAATTGTCCCTATAAGACATATGTACTTACAGTAAGTATACAATCCGTCCCATGTGTCCAAGCTTGTTCCAGGCGTGATCACAGAGAATAGCCCTTCTTCCTTCAGCTACCCTTCACTGATGGTGATGGCTTCTCAAACGGCTACCTAATCACCGTTCTGGGATCCTGGTTTCTCTTCGATGCCGGTATCGCACGTATCGATGTTCCTTCGAACTTGCGCCCGATCAATCGCGGTTGGTACGTTGAGCCAATGAATCGTTGAAACGAAAACCGAAAATGTCCCTTTTTTGGTTTGACTCAATCCGTTACTGGCTGCGCCACTTAAATGACCGATCCGTTAGGATTAGTTTTTAAAAATATTTATTTTGCGAGAAAACCGAATTACAAGATGCTCGTCTTCTCGATTCTAATTCTGAACTAACTGTTATAATAATGAAAATACAATGGCTTGAATGTACATTAAGATAAGAGAATATCATATTACATAGGATGTGCGATGCACACTGCACTAAGATAAAGTCTGAGGAATGCTGACTAAGACGTTCTTCCTCTGACAATGATACTCCTCCACCCCTAGAAGGAAGCTTCTCCTGGAAGTTGAACTTCTTTCTTGTTATCTCTTGTAGTAGGCTTCACCGCTTCACCCTTAGTACGTCTTGTAGGATTCGAACCTGTGCTCCTTGCTTCCGCTAGTTCGATGTCGACTTCTAACTTTGCTGTTTGCTTGATTTTCCATCTTCTATATACTAGGTACACAATAGCAATCGAAGATACGAAGTATAACAAAATGGTCCAAATACTGGGTTTTCCAAAATTTTGCATGGAATTATCTTCATATATATAAGAATTCAGAGCTTATAATATTAATAAATTTAAATTCAAACTCAAGCTTCTGCACCTACGTTCCCAGTAATTCGAAAATTGCTATGTTACCTTGTCTTGATTTGCAACAAGTCATTAAAGCCAGAGTTGAAGATATGTTTATTTATATTGTTATATAATGTGTATATGTTAATTATTACAAGCAACTATTATATATGTGTACAGAATGCAGATGATAGATAATTAACTGTGCTAGCTATCTTATTTACGATTGTTATACTTATTTATTTTTGATGGTTGAGTAGAATAGCTTGAAGCTAGACTCCGCCATCCCAATTTATTGTTTATTTCTTATAAAGCTGGTAATTTGAGTAAGACGGTTATTATATATATATATATATATATATATATATATATATATATATATATATATATATATATATATATATATATATATATATATATATATAGGGTAAATGCGGGATAATTGCCGCACTTTTTGAAAAATAGCCATAACTTCTGTAATTTTTGAGATTTTTTTCTTCAAAATGAACCAATGCACGGGTACTGCGTTAAACTTTATTAAAATACGAAAATAAAAGTTAATTCTGAGAAAACATGAACATAGCAAGAAAAATATTTTTTAATTAAAGTCGGCATCTCTCCCACACTGCTGGGGGAGATGCCGCGTGGAAAGAGGAGAGACGTCTAATTTTAATTTTTTTTTCTTAACTTGAGTATCGGACAGATGTTACAAACTTCACCATACATGGTGCAAGTGACATGGAGCCATTTTAAGCACTTAAAACACTGTAACCAATCCACTTTTTTAGTTGTCGTTGCATAAACTTCGAAGCATTCCACGCAGCGTTCCTCATATTCATTTTTCTCTTTTTGGCTAGAGGTTCATCATCGTTGTCACTCCATTGATTTTTTTCTCGATCTTCCTTGTAATTCTTTTTGATTTTTGTCTGGTATTTTCAGTTTTTTTTTGTGCCACCTGGGTTGCTTTAGGTTTGTCAAGGCGTTCCCTTTTTGTTTTTATGTTTTGGGATGATGTTAATACAACTGCGCTACAGGAGACACTTCGTGCAAGAATTTTGAAGGAGTGATCTTCGGATCTTAGCCATCGTCTCCTCCACTACAGGTTTGAATAGGACTAGCGGAGCTTGTAGATGGCAATTCTAAGCTGGGACGGTTACCATCTTTTTCTGGGGAAGTTTCTGTCTTTTCTGGGGAAATTCCTGTCGTGGCTGAATCGTCTATGGAATAAAAGTGATCTGGAATTGTATTTGGATCAACAGAGTATATTCCTGTTGCCTTAAAACCGTTAGTAGCTGTGGCCACAGAGGCAGATTTTTTAACCAAGCTTTTCCAATTAATGCACCAGCTTGATATCTCGTGAGGTTTCTGGTGGAGTTGTGCTTCATCTATAACTGAGCTTCCTGGTTAAAATAAGTTTTGAATGGCTTAAAAAAGCATCGGTCCAGTGGGTGAAGAGCACGCGTACAGTGGCGAGGTGAACACCAAATAACGATATTAGCAAGCGGGTACTTTTGTTTACTGTTTAAATGCGAATTTGATCACCACAAATGGTAATGTGAAAAAAATCGAGGCTATGCTCGCTATGCAACATACGTATATCTGTTTTTATATGTTACAGTTATAAAGTTTAAAATGTGAAAGCTCACTCGTAAATGAAAACATTCATTCGAATACGTATTTACAAGTAATGAATATGAATTTTTCAGAAGTAAATGAACAGGGTGGGCGTGCGCTTCTGTGCATAAAAAGAAACGGGTAAACATATATATTTTAAAATGATAAATTCGAGAACCTCAGCATTTCAGGTTATTGGGCAACACCGTTAGCGGAGGTTTGTTCAAAACATCGCTGTCTACGGTCCGCACGGTGCGGTATTTTCTAATGCCTCTTGTAGGTACCTGTGCAATGATTTTTGTTCTAAAGTCACTATGCATACTGTTGTCTATCGAAGAGTATATATGAACACATGTTTGGTGTGGCCACGCTTACTAAAGTTGGACCTCTATATGCATTTAGATATCCCCTTACTGAGCCCATCACTATGGATCCACAGCTCACGAAATAGCGACCCATCTCTATTTTGTGTTTCAGTTTGAAATGACAGATAAGCGCATAACTGATAAACAACTGATCATCTGTGGCGCATAATAAGTACTGCAATTTCCTATTTTTTCAACGTATAGTAGCAGAAAAGTATTATGTTCCAATTCAAGAGCTTATGCATCTTCTGTAAACAGTTTATGATGTTAGTTTGTCCTTGATACAATCCGTATTAGGTATTTTGTATAACCCTGTTAAAATCAAGGAATGCTGTGTCCAACCAGGGGCATGAAAATGATCGGATTTCTCTACTGGATTTTGAATACAATTACTTGGCAATTACTAAGTTTCTATGACAACGTTTCTTACCAACTGGAATATTTGTGCAGGATGGTCAAATTGTAGAATGTTTATGTAGTTATATAAGGTAGGTACCCATATGTAAATAGTAACTCAAATAGAAGTCCTCCACCAAAATAGTTATATGGAAATTAACTGTGTATTCCAAAAATAAAATTGTAGAAACGTTCACTACAATGGAAAGTAATTGATTTCATCTAAAAACTACAAATTGTTCACCATTTTGGTTCAAATTTCTGTAAATTTAAGAATATTCCATAAGCAATTGACATTACAATGCCAATCTGATTTTTTTAACATCAAAAACCATTGTGCGTTTCTTATTTTATAACAAACTCTAATAGCCCTGGACGTAACATGCAATTTTGGGGAGCGATTTTTGAAACCTGGAATAATGTTTATTCGTTAGTTTAAGTTGTGCTAATAATGAAATACGGATTCTGGCACCTCGGAAGCAGTCGCTTTGGCGTCCCGACGCCCAGCATCTTGTACTGTAAACAATGATGTGGTGGTCATTTTTTAAAAGCTAGAACTTTTTCTGGTAGTTTTTTATACTATTATAAGTATCTTAAAACAAGTCTGGCAGGTTGCAACCGATCGCTAATCGTTCTGGCGAATTTTTGAAGTTGCCAAAAAAAAATGATTTTTGAAGTTGTTTTTTAAAACTTGGAACTTTAGGGAATGTTGATATAGATATTCATAAACATTATAACAACATTCTGGCATCTGTTTGTCAGTATTATCCTGTTCTGGCAAATTAATTAAGTTCCCCACGTCAATAGACGCTCTCGCGCCTGAATTCAAAAATTGATTTTTGAAGTTTTTTTTTAAACTTGTAACTTTAGGGAATGTTAATATACATATTCATAAACATTATTAAAACATTCTGGCATCTGTTTGTCAGTATTATCCTGTTCTGGCAAATTAATTAAGATTCGCACGTCATTAAACGCCATCGCGCGTTTCTGTTAAACTTATCTATGATTAATTTTTCCTTCTTTGAAAACGGGATGGAAAAAAGCTTGTCAGGCTCATAAAACAAAAAACCAGCACATCCATAACCCGATACAACTTTTGCCCTTTGTTTAAGGAAGCATTTGATAAATCACATCCCGATACCATTCAAAATGGCTTCAAAGTTTGTGGTCTTTACCCGTTTAATCCAGACAATGTACATTTTTCAAAATGTATATCTACAAGAAGAAAAGACATTTTTTCACATATTGAAGAAGCAAATACTGGCTTAACCTGCCAAGTCTACCAGTCTTGTTTAAAAGTAATGAGCAATTTTTTGGGTGCGGCAAAAATTGAAGAATTCAGCAACCTTGCAACTGAACCAATAGATACTGACAGCATCTATGCACTATGGAAATACTGCAAAACCAATATACCTGCAACTGCCAATATTTCAGAAGAAAATTATGTCGAAATTGAGAATTATTCCGAATCATTCATAAATGAACGACCATTAGAAATAGATGGCATTTTGTATTCGCCCACAAGAAATGGATCAACCTTTGAAACCAACAGTTTTGCTGAGCCAAACGCAAACCAGTTACAATGTGATAAAAATAATCATTTTGAGTCTAATATTGATCCCACCTTCCTCATTGAAGACATTAATCTGGAAGAAAATGTTCTTATGTGCCCAGGAATAATTGATTCCATTGTAGATAGCGTGTTTGACATCATCGAAGCTAATAAAAATGAGGAAAAATCAACTCTTATAAACAGCGCCAAAAACAAAAATATTCAAGTTCACTCTGACATTGTCATAAAACCAAAAATTAACAACGCAGCTGAAATTTGGGAAAAACATTTGCACTGGCCGCATCATGATGAAAAATCTAAGGCAAAAAACAATGTTAAAGAAAAAATGCCTTTTGCAATTACTTCGTCCAAATGGGTGAATTATTATGAAAAACAGGAAAATGCAAAGAAGGAGAAAGAAGAAGAAATAAAACGAAGGAAGCTTATAAGAGAAGAAAAAAAGAATCAGACTGAAGCAAACAAAAAGAGAGAGAGTAAAAGAAAAAACGAGGACAAGGAAAATTGTGACATTCAATCCAAAGTCAAAGTAACAGAAGATGTGCTCGCCAATGATACGAAAAATGAAATTTTACACAAAGAAGACCATTCAGAAACACCAGAAATGGATGTAGGGGATTATGTAATAGTGGAATATGACAATAAGAAATATCCAGGGCTGATTAAGGCAACTGACGATGAAAATTATGAAGTAAGTGTAATGGAAGAAACTTTTAACAAGAAATGGAGATGGCCAAAACCCGTTGATCAAATTTGGTATCACAAATATCAATTATAAAAAAAAATGACTGAACCCAAACCTTTTAATTTTCGAGGCCTTTATGTTACCGAATTAATAAATGATAATAACTGAGATTATTTATGTTTTTTGTATTATTTTATATCTAGGTACTTAAGCTAACAGTTTAGGGATTTTACATACTGTTCATTTACTAGTTCTGTCTTGTTCACTTATTAGATTTTTATGTTCATTTACTGATGTTTTCCAAAAATGTATTTGTAATAAATATTGCGATTGAAAAGTTGCAGTTTTATTGATCTAGAACAACTTGTTTGTAACAATGCTTTCGCTTAAACTGTTGTGCAATCCAGTAAATCCAGTACCACAGAACAACTATTATTGCTAAAACAAGTAAACATTATTCTTAATTGTTCATTCACTGGCCAATCTACCCTATATCAAAATATTACGCTCGTGGTGCATAAGCCTGTTTATCATTTTTACCAGAAAAGTGTCATATCTCTAATAAGTTCAAGTTTTATTGATAAGAAATTTAGAAATTAATACAAAAGTTAGGACAAGAGGGTACTAACTAAAGATGTAACTGTATTGCACTAAACAACTGAACAAGAAATTTACTTACCTTACGGAAAATACTGTGACGCTCTACCACCAAATTGTTCAGCTGTACGCAGAGCACTTGTCAAAATGGGACTGTCTTACCGAAAATAAACGAACAGTACGGTACCAAGTACAAGACACAACTAACTGTGTGACGGTCTTCCACATAATTTTAGTATAAGAGTCGCTAGATCCAGAGAGACCCTACTGCCATCTCGCGGCATATATTTGAGTTCAAGTTGTGACAATTTTTCTCTCAATTCTAGGTACTAATTCGAGTTGTTTTATGGTGAAAAGTGAAAAACTTTGATTTGAATTATAATGTTTATGAATATGTATATCAACATTCCCTAAAGTTACAAGTTTTAAAAAAAAACTTCAAAAATCAATTTTTGAATTCACGCGCGAGAGCGTCTATTGGCGTGGGGAACTTAATTAATTTGCCAAAACAGGATAATATTGACAAACAGATGCCAGAATGTTTTTATAATGTTTATGAAAATCTATATTAACATTCCCTAAAGATCCAAGTTTTGAAAAATAACTTCAAAAATCAATTTTTTGGCAACCTCAAAAATTCGCCAGAACGATTAGCGATCGGTTGCAACCTGCCAGACTTGTTTTAAGATACTTATAATATATAATTATTGTTTACCGATCGTAAGGTTCCAGCCAGAATCCGCATTTCATTATTAGCACAACTTAAACTAACGAAAAAACATTATTCCAAGTTTTAAAAAATCGCGTCAAAAAATTGCATGTTACCTCCAGGGCTATAATCCATAAAAACTGAGTTTTCTTAGTGTCAGTTAAAACTGATGTAATATTGTGGAAACGATAATTTTAACTGAAGTGATGGAACTGTTCAGTTTAAACTGTGCGTGTATATGTGATTTGTATCAGTTCTGTCTATAGACAAAGGTCTGTCAGCTGCGGTCTTCTATATTATTATAATTTGCAAAGATGTCGCAAAGACAGTGGTTAGCGGAATTCATAGGAGTGAACCTTGTTTATGGCAGAATAAAAGTAAGGAGTACCGTAACCGAAACCTAAAATTAGCAGCGTACACGAAACTTGTGGAAAAAATGAAAGAAGTAGAACCAAATGCAACTATAGATGCAGTGAAAAGTAAAATTAACACGCTTCGTTGCACATTTAAAAAAGAACTGTTAAAAGTAAAATCATCGCAGAAATCTGGTCTCGGTACCGATGATATTTACGTACCCAAATTATGGTACTATCATTTGTTGCAATTTACCACAGACCAGGAAGTACCAAGACCCTCACGATCAAATATAGAGGAGGAAGATGAGGAAATACTGAGTAATGAAGTGAGTAAATGATGTATTTGTTTTTTCCATTTAGTTTATTCTCATTAAAAACATTGAATTGTATAGACAGGTCTTATGAAAAAATTAATGAACAAAATTATCCTGCCATGAAACTCGCCCTCCATTTATAAAGTAGTTGATGAAGTCTTCCCTTGTTTTCTTTTCAGTATTTGTTGTATTCCCAGGGCGTCTCCTATCTAGATCTATCATGCCTGAACTTGTCGAAGTTAAACCATGTATTATTGATCCCTCATCCTAGTTCTCCCTATCAAAAGATTCAGGAGGACTATAAGACATTAAGTTCTTTTCAGTTAAATAATTATGTAAAGCACAACAAGCCATTACAACGGATTCAATTCTTTTTGGTTCGATATTTATTTGTGTGGAATATGCGGGATTGAGAAGCTAAAATGCCAAAAGCGTTCTCAACGATTCGTCTTGCTCTTGATACTCGATAGTTGTAATTTTTTTTCGTAGCTTGTTAGGTCTGCTTGTCTGAATGGTTTTATCATATCTGTTGTCAATGGAAAGGCATCATCAGCAACAAATACGTAGGGCAAACTTCTGCAGCTATTTTGTACAGGTTCTGTGGTCGGAGTGTTTATCCTATTATCTTGAAGTTTTTTGAAAAATACAGTATTCTGTAATACTCCACCATCTGAAACTCCTCCGTTTGTGCCAAAGTCACATAAGAGAAACTTATATTGGGCATCCACTATAGCCAACAAAACCATACTATGGCGACTCTTATGATTGAAGTATTCTGATCCACAGCCCGGTGGTAAAGCAAGTGAAATATGTTTTCAGTCAATCGCTCCCAAGCAATGTGGAAAGTTCCATCTTTTTTCAAAATGATCAGCAATGTTTTTCCATTCTTGTTCAGTTCTCGGAAACTAAAATTAACAAAAATACAATTAATGTTCAGGTATTCAAAGTAAAATATTGTATGTTATTGTTACAGGATGACTAGATCGGGATCATTATTATCTGTCGATGTAAAATGCAAGCCAAATTAATCCTGCTACACCATCTACAGCAACGTCATTGACTACACCACCACGCACGTCCAGCAGGCCAACAAAAAGACGTAGCAATACATTGATCCACATTCAACAAACGAGTTTTTTTTAACGGTCCAGGATCATTGCAAACGACCAGCTATACAAGATGATAGATTTGATATATTTGGAAAAAAACGTGGCAGTAAAGTTGCGGGACGTAACTAAAGAACAGCGCATTTTGGCTGAAAATATTATAAATGAAGCCGTTTTTCTAGCTGAGATGGATAGATTGACGATAGGGCACAAAATATTGGCTCCTTCAAACGCTGAAATATTTTAAATGATGTTAATAACATGTGAATAACCAGTCCTTTTTCTTAACCATTCTTTACACCATTTAAGTTTATTTTCTCTCTTCTGATTATTTAAAACTAATAACAGACCACATATAGCAAGAGCATCTGAATGATCTGACGACATCTTGAAAACTGATTCATCGTCAGTTAAAACTGAACGTATGTAGACAGAACAAAGGTCAGTTTTCACTGACAGTTCATAGATTTCAGTGAAAACTGTCAGTTCAAAGTGATCGTCTGAAGCCGGCATATATAACAACGATTAAAGTTTGAGCGATGTAGGTTTACGTTTGCAACATCATTCGTTAAAAGTATACACACACACAATACATAAAAGATGGCGCCGACTGATACAGGTCAAGCCGATATCGTGGAAGCTAAAATTTGCTTCGAGTGCTGTAAAAATAAAAACACAAGTGCAGTTTTGTCCACAAAATGTGGTAAAATATTCCATAAATCCTGTACTGTAAGAGATTGGCATGAAAAATCGAATTTTATCGACAAAACTCGAGTAACATGTGCTGAGCATGACCTAAACTCAGAAAGTCAAAGCGTCACCGAAACTGAAAATAGGCATCTAAAGAGATTAGTTCAAGAGTTAGAAGAAAAGAACAAACTCCTGCAAGAAAACTGCTCACTATGGAGAAGCAGATTCATTTCTTTAGGAAACTCTGGAAAATTCACAAAAAAACCTCGCAAAAAAACAGAAGGTAAACAAAATACCACTCTTGCCACCACTTCAATTGCTGTCTATTTTCCCCCATTTCAAAGAGCTGCTGAAGCGGAGCAAATTACCGAAACAGGCAAAAACGACATAGTAAATGCCAAGGAAATTCACTATTGTGACTGATCACAAACCATTGCAATGGCTGTTCTCAGTCAAAGATCCAAGCTCAAAATTACTTAGATGGCGCTTAAAATTGGAGGAACATGATTTCGATATTGTATACAAAAAAGGCACTCTAAATAAAAATGCTGATTTTCTTTCACGGGTAGAAATTAATACGAACGAGACAGATATCCAAGTACCAACGGTATTAGCCGATTATATGAAACAATTTAATGAAGATTTTAACCGAGAGCAAAATAACCCAGGTCCATCTACTGCAATTCAACCTCGCTTCGACAACCGTTCAATTCAAGCAGAACCAAACGATCTAGATCATCCACAAAACGCCGTAGAAGACAGCCATCACACCATTCATTCTGATCATGAAAACCCACTTATTAACATCCCCATCATGGATACACCTGTAAATTTTGGAAAAAATCAAATTGTCGTATCGGAAGTAAATTTTGACCCTGCCGATCCGATTATAATAAAACTGCATAAAAATAAGCAGAGAATATCTGTCCAAATATCGAAAAATAATTTTGAAAACGATACCATTCAGTTTCTTAAGGCATATATTGTTCCAAAGGTAAAGTACCACTTATATTTCGAGGATCCAATATATGAGAAATTCAGTGCAGTTGTCCAAAAATATTTTAAGAACTCGCAAATCAATCTAGTGAGATGCATTAAGAAGTTGATCGACGTTACGGATCAAAATGAAATTCTCGATGTAATAAAAAATTATCATGAAGGTAAGACTATCCATAGAGGCTTAGATGAGACCGAGAATAGAATCAAAAACACACATATTATTGGTCAAATCTTAGAAGTTCTATACAAACGTACATCAATCAGTGCGGAATATGTCAGGTAACCAAGTATGATAGAAAACCCTTAAGGTTAGAGTTAAACGTCACTCCAACTGCAGTTAAACCCTTCCAAATTTTATACGTAGACAGCATAACGCTGGAAAATACCAAATTCTTAACTATAATTGACCAATTTTCAAAGTACGCTCAAGCTTATAAAATGAACTCAGGCCAGGGAATAGAAGTAGTTAATAATTTAATCAGGTATTTCACACATCATTGCATCCCCGAACAAATCATTTGAGATAATGGCAATGAATTCAAAAAATCACTAGTACGAGAACTTCTAGAAATTCATAAAGTAAGGATACATTTCATATGCTCTCAAAACCCAGAATCCAACGGAACCGTTGAACGTTTCCATTCCACTCTTGTCGAGCACATCAGGCTACTAAACAACCAAACCAAATACAAAACAGAGTTAATAGAAACCAAAATAAATTATGCCATATTAGCGTACAATAATACCATTCACTCGGTAACGAAATTAAAACCTTATGAAATCATAACAGGTCACTTAGACACAAGTTCTCCTTTCAATATTGATGCCGATAGACAAATAATGAATAATTATCTTTCCAATCATAAAGAAAAATTAAAACTTTTGTATAAAGACTTAAATGAGAAAATTCAGGAAAATAAGGAAAGGGTAATATCTAAAGCTAACGAAAATCGCGAAAAATTACCAAATATCCCAGAGAAGGTGCACGTAAAAATCAAACAGAAACAACAAAAAACACTCAATAAATATAAACCCGAAAAAATAAAAAAAGTGAACAAAGAACGAAAAACTTTCTAACATCAAGAGGCCTAGGAAACAAACTTATAAATTTAAAACACTTTCAGCTTCATCCTCACTATCGGAGAAGGGGTTGAAATAAGAAATATCACGCAGAATCTGATCATCCTACCAATCAAGCTAGGTAATGCAAGACTTCAGAAGACGCGTCATACATTTGTACATTACTACGATCTAACCTCATTATATAAGGAATTTGATAATTTAAACTACCAGTACAGTAGTCTTAGAATTTGTTATAGGAACCTTACTAAGATCAATAATGAACTAGATAACTACCATAAGATTGTAGAGTACTCAGAAAGTTTAATCATGCAAAATTTCGATTATGTCAAAGCATATTCTTTGAAAACCAGAGCAAAGAGAGGGTTCTTCAACGGTCTAGGAAGTGTAGTAAAAGCAGTCAGTGGATGCAGCAGACGGCATTTTGTACAATGCAATTCTTAGCATTATGCAGGACATAGAGAATTCAATTACCTTTTGTAAATTAAAAACTTTGCATCCTTCTATTATTAAGCCTAACGAATTGTTTAGGAAAATCTCCAAAATTTCAACACATTATAAGGAATAATTACCATATGATGTAACTTATGAAAATCTTATTAATTACGAATGAGTTTTATCCGTAAGTTGTAAAATAGAGGCACATAGAATAAGCTATTTCTTATCAATACCAATCGAATACGAAATTAAATATGAGCTATTTCATTTATTATCCATACCTACAAAGCATGAATCAGAATTTTATACAATCATACCTAGCTCGAAATATCTATTAAAATCAGGTAAAGAAATTAAGCCTCTAACTGACATTTGTACCGAAGGTAATATGTTCCAACGTTCAAATTATATGTTGGCCAATCATCCAACAGATTGCGAAGAAACAGTATTGAATGAAGATAGTCCCAAGTCATGTCGCTACTGTAAATTAAACATAGCAGAAAATCACATGGAGCTGATACAGGAAATTAATCATTATATAGCCGTTTTCCCAAAGGAAGAAAAAATCAAAATTAAATGCCAGGAACACGTAGAAACGAAGTCCTTAACGGGTATTTTCCTCGTAAGAGAAAATAAGTGTAAACTACTATTTAGAGAACGAGAAATAGTGTTCATGGAAAAATCATATGGGCACCCACTAGTAATAGACAAACTAGAATATAAATTCACCAAAGGAAATATTCCAAACACGGATATTACGCTGAAGTCTCTTTATCTACGAGAAGTAGCTTCGAATTCCGTCCTTCCTATAGAAAATAGAGCTCACCTGGAAAACTTCGGAAAACCCAGCGTATGGATTATTCTACTTTATATTGGAATATTGTCCATTGTTCTATACTTCATCTACAAGAAAATAGGAAATCGGAATGCCCGAGATGTCGACATCGAGCTTTCAGAGCAGCGCCACACTTCAAGAACCAATTCGAGCTCCACCACGGAACCAAGGTTAACCAAGAAGAAGATTCAACTTCCAGGGGAAGCTTCATTCTAGGGGTGGAGGAGTTACATGACAGTCCGGCCCTATACCATTGAAGATTTTGATGAGTCAGTGTCCCAACGCGATTGTGTTTCTCATTGCTTATCATCTTATCGTATGCATTCACAAACTTTGGCATTTGTCGTGACCATTGTAACGAACTTTTGATGGCAGTCTGAATTTAGAATTATATAAGTAAAGACCGCTCTGTAATTTTTCGGTTTGTAAAATGAAAATTGTTTTTAAAAAACAAGTTAACCGAGCCCACAAGTTATTTTACATATATTTGAAAATAAAAATAAAATCTCAATTTCGCACAATAATAAACAGTTTTTTTTAAATTCTAGATCTGAGTCTGTTGAACTTCCACTGTCCTCAAGGTTTATAATTAAAGGTTCAACGTGCGTATCAATGATACCGTCCAATTTCCACATTTCAGGTTCAACCTTTTCTTTGACATGTTCAATACATTTTTCCACTTCTCCGCTGTGATTCGTCTTATAGCGTCATAAAAAATATTTTTTACGTTAAAAGTTTTATTTTCTGCTGCAACATATTGTTTTATGTCTGCCCAAATAATTTCGATCGGATTCAGCTCACCATGGTATGGAGGCAGTCGTAAAACTGTTTTATTTTAATTTTTGGCCATTTCGTCAATTATATTCGGGTTATATTTATTTTTGTGCTCTTTGACAATTTGTAATAGTTCTGCCTTAACCATTGTATCGTCGAAGTCAATGTTTTTATTTTTAAGCTATTCTTGAATTTCTACTTTTTTTGTTCACATTGTTGGAGTTTTCTCTACTTTCCTCGTGTGGTATGCAGCATTGTCTAATACTATAACTGAATTCTCTTCCAGCTTCGATAAGGTATTCGAAAACCAATTTTCGAAAGAGATTCCATCCATCTCTTCATGATAGTCACCTGTTTTTCTGGCCTCAAATGCCCACAAAGCATCAGATACAAAGCCGTCTTCACGGCCTATGTGACAAATTATCAGTCGCCTTCCTTTTCCTAAAAACGATTTTTCTAAACACTTGTAAACTGACTATGATTTTCCTGATTGCCAAAAAACGTATTATCTCGAAATCGAAAATATTCGCATCACAGCAGTACTTCCCTCACCTATGGTATGGGAAGTGAAACCCAACAAAATGACATATTGCTCAATATTTTACAACATTTAGATACATTTTAGAAAAAATAAAGACATGAACGTACAAAAACAAAAATGAAAAGTAATTCAAGTTGAAACTCCTTAGCAAGTAGTAGAAAATATATAGGTGTCAGAGTGATCATACCAAAAATACCTACTAGTTTTATAATATTACCTGAGGGATTTTTTAGTCCAGTTGAGACGCCATTCAAAAAAGCTTGTCTTGAGGACTTGATAGTGGAGTCCATCCAAACTTTCGCCTGTATATGCCCAGCGTTGATCCATGTTTCATCCAGGAAGTATATTTTTCTATTTTCTGTACGAAATTTCTTGATTTTTCTTAGGTATTCTCGTCTCCAGACAACTATTCTTCTTTTTCTAACAGTAAGCTGTTTCGTCCCCGTTTTTTATACTGAAATCCCATTTCCTTCAATAATTTATGAAAGGTAGATCTTTTGAAACTTGGCAAATCTTCATCGTCATTAACCACTTTTAGTACTTTGTCCACTGTAGGTAATTCATTTCGAAAGAAAAAACTGTGCATAATTCTTCTTATGGCACCTCTGTCGAAATCATCTATCGCATCTTTAATTTTTTTCCTTGGTGGATACTTTTTTGGCTCAGCCAGTGAATGATTTGCTCTGTACTCCCGGATGATTCGGTAGACACTTGAACGACAGACACCCGAAATACTTGCAACTTTGCAAACAATTTCCTCAACACTTGAATCATTTTTTTCTTGCATTTCGTGTTTATAAATATTCAGAATAATTTGTTTGTCGCTAACGCTAAAATGAAGCTTTTTCGCTCTCTTTTAAGGCGGCGTGTAGCTAATGTCAATAACTTCATCAGCTGTGTCTGTGTCGGAAATTTTGAACGTAATGTAATTGGCTAGCAAATTTTGATAAGCTCAAAGCAATACCGATATAAATACGAAGCCAACACTGTACTAACGGCTAAACGGCCGCCGCGCGCCGCGTCGTCTCCCACCAACCTGGTTCTGTATTGGTCGTGTATGTGGGCTCGAGAATTTTGGCCAATCACAGTTATGCTACCCGTTCCTGGGAATATATTCACGTGATAAGCGTGCACTGATCACGCGGTGGGTATTGTTTTGTTTACTGTCTTTCTTCGATAAATACAGTATAGTTAATCGTTTGACCTCTTTCAGCGGAAACAATTCTTCCCACCAGCTTTTTTCCTTTCACCGATATTATTTTTGGAATTTTATTTGGTACAGTATTCACTCCACTATCATCCATATTATATATTCGGCTGGGTACAAATTTGTGTTTGTTGTAGAGGCTCAGCAAGTTATCATAAACTCTTGTAACTAGAGTTTTATTGAATCCCATAGGTCAAGCAATACTAGTTCGGACTGGCTGTCGCAATTTCAATTCAGGGAACCTTTTAAGAAACCCATATACCCAGTCTCGGCCAGCTAATTTTGAGGATGTGTTGAATCTATGAGTAATTTTATTTACTTCAGCATACTCATAAATCAATTTCTGGAGGTTCTGCATAGTGAGACCATAATAAAGATCATCACTTTGTTTAATATAATTGTATATATCAGGCTCTTGCTCCTTGGTGAATCTCAAAGAAAATCGTCCCATGCTGGTTGCAATCTTCCCAGCTTTTAAACGTTTTCGCAGAGTACTTTCCTTAAGTTCGACTTGAGATGCAGCTTATCTTTTACTGGCACCCTTTGAAATAAATAATTTCTGCGGCTTTCAGCTGTTCATCCGTGACGACGCATCTATCCGGAGCTTTCCTCAGATAATATCGAGGCATTTTGATTTATATTTGTACACTGAAACAAAACATAGCAACACATGTATACAAAGAAATGCAAGCGGGGTAAGTGTCCGCATGCGCACTAAAATTTAAAAACCCCTAAAAATATTCATCCATCCGTGCTTGTTCAATAAGAAATAGAGCAGCCCTCATCTGAAGATTTACCAGGTTCTTCATCTAAATCCAAACAGACTACAGAACAACGATGTACAGAATCTTATGCAACCTCATCCGAATCAGAAAATTTAGCAGTTGTCCGGACTACATGATAAAAGAACTTATAAAGAAACTGAAACCGCCATCTCATTTAAAGAACTCATTCTCAAACATAGAAAGTAGTTAGGCTGATTAGGTTAGTAGGCTGCACTGAAACGAAAAAAAATTCACAAGAATATATAAATGAGGTCGACAAACTAGTGCTTGAGTTACTAGCCAAAGGTTATCACCTATATCAATCGTTGAAGACACAGGCTTCAGAGAATTAGTCTCAAAATTGAACCCCAATTAGGGTTTGCCTTCAAGGAAGACTCTAAGCAATAAATTATTGCCTCAATTTTATAATCAAATATACGTTGAAGTTGTTGAAGTTGTAGAAAAACTAAAATCTGTAGACTATGTGTCGATAAAAAACGATTATTGGTCGTCAAGTAACTAAAAGGCCTATATCAGCGTTACTGCGCCTTTTATTCAAGACTAGATGTTACAACTTCGGCAGTTCGTGAAGTGACCGTTTCCCATAATAGTGATAATACTGGTATCGTCCTTGAAATTTTTTTAGATGAATTTGGTATTTTTGGAATAGTCGTTACAGTAGTAACAGATAACGCAGCAAATATGGAAAAGGCAATCTCCAATGACCTCAATAAATACCATCATCCATGTGGGGCCCACACTATCAATCTTTCTGTTAATGATGCACTTGGTAGTGTAAATGATTTTTTACGCATTCTGACGAAGTGTCGACGTTTGATAACCCATTTTATCGCTTATGCTAAACTTCGTCAAATACAAGAAGAAATGGGCTTGCAAGTATTAAGCTTAAAACAGGATGTGCCCACTAGGTGGAACTGTACATATATAATGTTGGAAATATTGTTATGTTTGAAGCAGCTCCTTCCTATAGTAGTGACGGATTCAGCACCTGCAAATTTATACGGACCTGAATGGGCCATCATATCCGATTGCGTGCCGGTATTAAAACCACTAATGGCAATAACAGAAGAGTTATCAGCAGATAAGTACGTGACTATGTCAAAAATTGTGCCACTCATTAGGTGTTTGCAGTGAACGTTAAGGCTTGTAAGCGTAAGTACACTTATGTTAGCAAGCAGTTGAAAGCGTCACTGCTGCACAATTTCACGTAGACTAACTAGATCGTTAGAGACAAATAAAATTCTGGCCAAAGACACAATTCTTGACCCACATTTCAATAAAGCTGGATTTGGTATTGATATCAATGCCAGAACCGCCCAAGAATGGGTGACTGAGGATTAAGCGCGATCAATGAAGAGCAAATCCTAAGCTGTATCAGATTTCATTGCAGATACGGTAGTTACTAATCGAACAACTCAAATATTCGATGAATGATTTATGGTCGCATTTTGATCAAAAAGTTGCCACACAGACTCCATTTATTGAGCCCACTCTTCGGCTATCATTAAGTGAAACGATATATTGAAACAACAGTAATGCCGAGAAAGCCTATCCATTAATATATTGGAAGCTGCTGTTAACTTTAATGAAATTAAAGCTCAACATTTTGAATGGAGATTTGGCAATTTAATATTTCATGTAAAACAGTGGCAAATATATTTTTTACATGGTTGTATGCCCTCCATGATATTTTGTTTAAATAATTTATGAGTGAAATTCCATGTAGGAATAAAAATAAACTATGTATGCCAACTTGCTTCAACAATTCCACCAACTGCCGAATTATTCTTGACTGCACAGAAATTTATTGCATCCAAAAAATATGGAGAAGCAAAGAGCTAGATACAGTTCATATAAATACAGGAATACCTTGAAAGGACTCATAGGAGTAGCTCCAAATGGAGTTATCATATATACGAGTGACTTGTATCGAGGGTCTGTCAGAAAAAAAAACTATATGTTAATTACTTTAACATTTTAACCCGTCCCTGTATGTCATGTAGTTTTCGAGATATATATTAAAATGTTTAAATGTGAATTTTCTTTCCAATATACGTTTGTCGTGTTTGTATAACATGTAGTTTTTGAGATATCTATTAAAACGTTTAAATGTAAATTTTCGGCTAGATTCCAATTTTGGGCAAACCCTGTATATGACAATCACATCAACTCTTATGTCGTCGCTGTATATCATGTAGTTTTCGAGATATCTATTTAAACATTGAAATGTAAATGTTCGGCTAACCCTGTAGATGCTGTTTTCGTTTTTGTACTTGATCTCGTTTTCGCGATATGTGGCTGAATGTTGGAATTGAATTTTAGGGGAAACTTTAATTTGACACATCCGGTATATTCCAATCATTGTAATATATTTGGCATTTCTGTATATCATGAAGTTTTCGGAACATCTGTCAAAATGTTTAAATCTGAATTGTAGGCGAAATATAAATTTTGGACACACCCTTTATATGCTGATCAATTGAACAGTCTTGTTTCATTTCAGATTCTATGTGCTAACAACTGTAGCAGAATTACCGTAATTGTCAACATATCCATTGAAACGTCAAAATACGTATTATTGGTGAAATTTAAATTTTAGACACACGGTGTATATCAATTGTTTCAACATGTCTCTCGTTTTTCGAAATAGTGTAGTTTTCGAGATATTTTAAAATGTTGAAATTGGAGTTTTCTGTGAATTTTCAATTTAAAATCCACCCCTGTATCTAGTAATCACTCCGACATAATTTCCGATCTCAAGTATTACATAAAATCAGATTGCGAATCGTAGATGTGCCGTCTCGGTATGTCTTGCAGATGCTGCTTCAAATGCTTTTATGCTTTTTTGATACAGCAGTTTTGCCCATCTCTAGATGGCAGTAGTTCACAAGAATGATTGTTAGACAGTCTGGCTTAGCGGTACGGTAACCACAACCACTCTGTCATATTTGGACGAAATTTTATACATTTTTTAAAATTTGTCTTTAGTATCCTGACTGAAATTCAAGTGGATTAGGCAAAGTATAAACGTCTTATCAGTAATGCAACCATTGATTTTCATTATGTCAAAGGGAAAGTAGGTAATGTGCTGGTCCAAAGAAGATCGCAGTGTGAGCATCGCATAACGCTATGCTGTATTGTGTAAAAGTGACTTAAAATTTGTTTTGAACGATATGTTCAACGTGTTTATATTTTATGTACTGTTTGAGATATTGATTTAAATGTGTTGAAAAATATACAATAATTATTATCTAATTATATTTTTTTAATGTCGAAAGCAGGACTGAAGAAGGTTACGTTTTTTAAAAAAAAAGTGTTGTATATTTTGAAAAAGTGACTGAAATGGGTTTAAATTGGGATTGTAGATACATGTTAATTATTTATGTGATAAAATGCTGTAAAAAAGTGCAGTAAAAGTTGTCATTTTGGAGGATCAGATAGATGCTCGATAGTATTGGTCTTGTTATTAATTTTTTGGATGTTCTCTGATTGTTTTGTATTGTCTAGCAGTGAAAAGTTTTTTTTAGAAATTAACAAAACATTTGAAGTATGTAATAACTGTGTTATAAAAAAGATAATTGTGCAAGAAAATATAACAATGCAAAAGATTCAGTGTTGTTTAGTTTGAATTTTTATTTTACAAGATTAACAATATATAAGAGAAACAATAAAAATGTATCTAGAGTATGAATGTCTCACCTGGTTAATTATATTTCCATCATTAGATTAATTTGTGTAATAATGAACATAAGGCATAATGAATGAAATTCGGTTTTGTGACGTGATTCAATATTGCGAAATTGATAATTGCACGATGGTAAAATGTCAAATCGAAACGTGTTACTGAAGCAGAGATGAATGAAATTTTGATCAATGTTACATAATTTTATCAGAATAAATATGGATGTGGCGTATGATGTAACTTGGTTATTATAAAATTGTATGTATGTATATACACATTTTTCCAAAATAAGCAGAAATTTTGGAAAAAAATTTTAGTAAATAATGTTTATTTACGAAGTGTGAATCGGCAGAGGAAGGAAAGTGGTGTAAATCAATTTATTTAAAAATTTAAGAGCTTGTTTTTTTCAAAGATTGTCAAAAACCGATCATAATAAATTGTATTCCGACCGTATGTTGATCAAGTTATTTTGACCTTTCAGTTTGGTGATACATGTAAGATTGATATAAGGATAGGAAATAATTTATTTGATTTTAAATAAGGTTAATTTTTGTTATAGTAGAATAGTGATACTGGAGATAAGTATAGTATATTTATTATCAGTGCGTTGCGTAGATGGATACCGAGAGCAGCAGAATGTATAATATAAACAGAAATTGCAGAATATTAAAGTGATATCAAGTTTGCAGGAGAAGCGCGGTTCTGTCTAACATGTCTGTGTGATGTAGTCTGGCTGATTGGTCTTTTTGTTTGTTGTGTTTGTTTAGTATGTCTGGACAATTGTGTTATGAATGTGAATGAGTTATATTTTAGCTGTGAAAAGTGTACAATGTTTTAAACGATGAAAACTATGTATGATGATATTATCCTGGATCCCTTGTCAACATTATAGATCTGTGCGCTGATACTGCTTTATTGCATAACTACTTAACAACACTTTTATTTGATAGATGCATATTTCTTTGTTCATAGCATCGTACTTGTGTTATTATAGTGTGTCTCGTAGATGGATACCTAGCGCAGCAGAATGTATAATGTAAACAGGGGATGTGGAATAATAAATTAATCAAGCTTCCAGGAAAATTGCGATGGTATTGTGTTTGTGTAATATTTAGAATGAGTTTATAAATGAATGTATTATAATACGGATATATAGGCAACACAGTATTTTGTATCAGTTTGTTAGGCTATGACGGTAGTAACGGTACAAGAAATAGAAAGTATTATGTTTTATTATAATAATGATGAAATAAATAAGGTAAGAGGTATTTCTTTCAAAATTCACAATAAACAGTATAGAATTGCAAAATACCGCAAAGGTTGCGTGAAGGTGTACAATGCATGATTTGTAATTTAATACATTGATATAGTGTGAGTGATTATTTATCACTTGTATGCATCTTTTTGTTAAAGTTTGTACACGCTTGTTATTGTTAAATATATAAAACATATACCGCAAATTGTGAATTAAGAGTATTGCTATGTATTTTTCAAGAAGAATAAGTATGACATAACGATTACAAAAATATTCACATCAATGTTCATCAAATCAAAGGGAAAAAATGAGATTTATGGAGGATTGAAACATTTATAGACATGACATAGTGTTGCAACATGAATATATTGAATTATTTTTTTAAGAAACCCACAGCGGTTCACCTACAGGAATTTATACTTCTGTGAAACCCTCCACCGCATTTCATTTAAACATATATGCATAATTGAATAGAAATAACATGTACTTTGAATTCAGTCGTGCATATATGGAAAATGTAGGTCAATTATAAAAAAAATTAATGCCAATTTAATAATCCTGTAGTACTCATGTGTTTTATTTATTAGGGAATATTGTTGTGAATATTTAGTGATCGTTTGTCACAGGGAAAAACCCTTTAAAACCCAAAATATTTTCGAGCAGCATAACAGTTCAACTTATGTATACAAATTGTGTTTGTTAAATGTATAAAATGATGGCAAGACAAAAATTGATATTTTTATATAAATAGCTATTCTGTCAAATACTGCTCATACCGGTAATATATATATGTATAGTATATACATTTGTAATGTGTTCTTGTAAATTACATATATTTGTGTGTGGTTGTATGAGCTGTAAGTATTTAATTTATGTCTTATTGCGTGTTATATTACATTAGTTGAAATGTATGAAATATAATTTAAGTTTGTATTATGCTGCTCTGTAATAGTTCATTATAGACTATATTAACAGTATATGAACGACCATTAGCATCTTCGGCTACATGTTGACGTTCAGCGATATTTGTCATTTGAACTTTTAAATTGTCGTAACATCTTGCTCTTGATAGAGCAACATACAATTGACCGTGATCGAAAACTGTGACTGGTAAATATAAACCGACAGTTTCTAAAGTTTGACCTTGGCTTTTATTGATTGTCATTGCAAACGCTAAACGTACGGGAAATTGTCGTCTCTTCATGTTTACTGGTAAATCGAGACAATTTATTGTGATATTATCAACCCTAGGAATTAATTCGATTGACGGTTGATTAGTTGAATTATCTAATCGTGTCGCTTCTATAAAATTATCATAAAGATTATGTACCAGTAATCGTGTGCCATTGCATAGACCACGTTTTACATCTAGATTTTTAATCAAAATGATCACCGCTGCTATTTTTAGTGTTAGCAAGTGAGATGGAATTCCAGGAGCGTCTAATGAATTCAAAAAGTCTTGTGGCCATGCAGTGTCTAAATCGTCGATAGCATTGTCCATCGTATCCTCTTCTCGAATGATGCTATCTACACTTAAATATTGCCTAGGTCTACCACGTAGTTTGTCTAATACTGCTGCATTGTGTTACGGAGACAATCCATAAAAACACCTTGCGTCCACAACCGCTCGATTTATTCTGACCAAACAGATTTCAAAACAAACACCCTAAAAAGTAACACTTCTTATCTACCGGCTCGGACTGCCTAACACGTACATTCTCGACGGTCGAGTCATTCAGTTCTTACAAAGAAGCAATCCTGTCTACAGGGTGATACAAATATACGTTAACAAATGCTAGTAATACTAGTAATAATAATAATAACAATGATAGCTCATAATAGTTCAAAATAGTAGTAGTCTAGTCAATAATGGTTCACCCATGCGTTACACTCGGCCATCTTGCTCACTTGGACGTCCTCGGCTTCTTATTAGTACTTCGGTTCCCAGCTCTGTAGGGAAAAGAATGAGGTAGTATTATCAGTCGTCAAATATATATACCTATGCTTTTTTTATTTTTTTTTTGCTTTATAGAGCATTCTATGTTCCTTTGGTTTATGCTCCCTTGAGATCAAATATTTTGTTTTTATGCTTCTATGAGCTAAAAAATCGTTGGTTTTATGCTCCTTTGAGGTAACAAAAAAAAATCTTGGTTTTATGCTCATTTGGGCTCACCAATCTGGGTTTCATGCTCATTTGAGCTCAAAAACCTGGGTTTCATGCTCATTTGAGCTCAAAAACCTGGGTTTCATGCTCATTTGAGCTCAAAAATCTGGGTTTTATGCTCATTTGAGCTCAAAAATAATGTTTTTGTTTTAGAATTATTTCATAGTGGTTTTAATTTTAATCCTGATTTTATTTTCATTTTTATGCTTACACTAGCTACTCTAACCTTCTAACAAATCTAATAGTTCATCTGTACTGTCCAGTTCGCCATCAGATTCAGTGTCTGATATTATCCTCCCTTTATATTCTCTCAGTTGATCAACTGGTACTGTAGCTGTGTAGTTTTTATAGCCTTTTAAGCCTTTTAACGATGTTATTGTATAACGGTCGTTACCTTTCACTTGTGAAATTTTATAAGGCCCTCCAAATTTCAGGGATGTCTTTCTGCACACCTCTTTACTCGATGTACTACTTCCAGACCACAATACAAGATCACCAACTGAGTATTCTTTTGGGGTTTTTCGTTTTGAATCAAATAAACGTTTCATTTTTAGTGCTTGTTTGTTCATATTACATTTAGCCATTTGTTTATCAGCCTCTCTATCAGGTTTGATGCTGATATATTTGTTTAAATCTCTCTGTTTGGTTTGGTCAAAGCCAAACATCAGACGATGAGAAGTGAATCCCGTACTTGCGTTTACGGTATTATTCATTCCCCATACTACATCCGGTAGTATCGAATACCACTCAGTTTCATCATTTATACTAGTATTGATAGCAGATTCCAAAGTTTTGTTATATCTTTCGACTTGCCCGTTGGATCTTGGAGATGAAACACTGTTCAAGATATGCTTAAATTGGTATTTTATAGAAAAGGCTTCAAAGTTTTTACTGGTGAAGGCTTTGCCGCGATCCGATATTATCTTCGTAGGTACCGCGAATAAACTAAAAAGGTCTTTTAAAATGTATATGACTTCTCTCGAATTAG
Organism: Bruchidius siliquastri; assembly: GCA_949316355.1. Taxonomy (NCBI): domain Eukaryota; kingdom Metazoa; phylum Arthropoda; class Insecta; order Coleoptera; family Chrysomelidae; genus Bruchidius; species Bruchidius siliquastri. The sequence goes on along the minus strand of OX438534.1, from coordinate 7,364,848 downwards.
TCGTTTTTGTAGGTCTTGCAAACAAAAATTTTGAGAACGAATCTACTATCATTAATATATATGAAAATCCAGTTGCACTTCTGACATATGGACCTAAATGGTCTATGTGCTAAGTGTGCATTGGCACGACTGGTTTGTCTATTGGGTATAAAAACCTCTCCTTTTTTCCATACTGATCTCTTTTATGAGCACAATCTAAACAGTTTTTTACATATTTTTTTATAAACCTTGTCATACCTTGGAACCAAAATTTACTTTTGATTAATGTTTCGCATTTCCTTAGACCAATATGGCCAACATCGTCGTGGTATTTTCTTAAGATGTTAAACCTTGCCGATTTTGGAATAACTAATTTGTTAATCCCATCAGCCGTCTTTCTATATAGTCGATTGTCTTTAACAACATAAGTGTTTTTTATCTGCTGGTCGCAATCTGCTTGTTTTAATTTGGCAACAATTGTTCTGAGGGTATCATCAAGAAGCTGAGTGCTTAAAAACCAATCGTCAGAACTTATTGCTAATAAATTAGGATTTTGTATATTTCTCCTAAGCGCATCTACGTGCTTCATTTTTTCTCCTACTCAAGTTTTATTTCAAAATCAAAATCTTGAATTGCCAACCACCATCTAGCCACCCTGGGCAGTGAATCGCGTTTACTAAAAGTCGATCTCACTGCTGCGCAATCTGTTATTATCGTAAAATGAATTCCTGTTAATTAAATACGAAACCTTTTTATAGCCTCGACTATAGCAAGCGTTTCCAATTCGTAAGAATGGTAAATTTTTTCATCTTTGTTAGTCATGCGACTATAATACATGACAGGCTTGAAGGAATCTCCATGTTTTTGAAGTAAGATACTAGCGATGCCCTTACTACTGGCGTCTGTATGCAATTCAGTTTTGAGATTAGGATTATAAACACTGAGCAAGGGTCTAGAGATTAACTGTTTTTTAATGTCGTTGTTAATGTGTTAACCTTGTTTCCACTGAAGTCCATTGCCATGGAACATTTTTTTTAATAAATTAGTCAATGGCGCTACAATAAGTGCATGGTTTTTAATAAATTTTCTGAAATAAGACGTTAAGCCTAAGAACTGCCTTATTCCATGTAAATTTTTGGGTGTAGGAAAGTTGGATACGGCTGTTATTTTATTTTGTCCGGGGCGCACTCCGTGTTCGCTTATTTCGTACCCTAAATAATTGATGGTGGTCTCAAAGAAAAAACATTTTTCTATATTCAATTTCAAGTTTGCTTGACGTAACTTGTTAAAAACAAGTTTTAGTAAATCAAGGCCTTCTTCTATTGTTTCAGAGGAAATCAGAATATCATCAAGATAGATACTAAGATTATCATAACAACGGGTATCGGAGAATAAGTTATTTAACAGCCTTTGAAGTGTTGCCGGTGCGTTAGCTACGCCAAACGGCATGCGTAAAAACTCATATTGCCCTTCTTGCGTGACAAATGCAGTTTTATTTATAGAATTTTCGGAAACTGGCACTTGATAATATCCCTGAGTCATATCTAAGCTACAAAAATATTTCTTTCCTCGAAGACGGCCAATTTGATCTTCAATATGTGGAAGAGGCCATCTTTGTTTTACGGTCAACGAATTTCATTTTCTGTAGTCTATTGCTAATCTAAATCGCCATTCTTTTTTCGTACTAAAACAGCCGGGCTCGAAAAATTTGAAAAAGATTCCCTAATTATTCCGTGTTCTAAAATTTCCTTTACTTTTTCGCGAATAATTACTCTTTCCTTTTCTGAATACCTGTACGGTTTATAGAAAACTGGTTCGCATTTTTCTAAATCGATATCGAAGTAAATTAAATTTGTTGACCCAAGCTCAGATATATCTTTGGCGAAGCAGTCTTGAAAATTATTCAGCATGTCGTAAAAAAGCGATAAATACGGTTCCTTCAAAACCTCTAGGTTAACCTTTACGTCTGTTAAACTGAGAGACCAGACATAATTTGTGTCAGGTGAGGACACGTCTTGAATTTGCAAAAAATTTACTTCGACAGCCCTAGCCAAAATCCTACCCTTATTCCAATAAAGTCTTTCCAAACTAGTGTTGGTAATATTGAGGACATCTTTTGGTTTTGTTAGTATGGAACTTGGAATAGAGTAGTGTTCCGAGGAATCATATGTTCTCGATGTAACCAGTAAGTATTTTTCTGTATCTGTTTTAACAGGTACAGTAACTGTAGAACGAGGCTCTATGATGACATTTTCCTCCAACACTACTGGATAACATTGTTTATAGTTAATTGTATCTAAAATAACATCATCTCCCTGAACCGTCATTATAACATTTTCATGGTTAAGAATTGGTTGTCCTATGATGACCTCAATATCAGACAAGGAAGTATCAACAAAATGAATTTGTGATTGCATAGAGAAATTATTGAATTTAAAATTTACAATACTCATTCCCTTAGGAAAAATTATTTGGTTGCCAAAACCCTTAACAACAATGCTGGAGGGCTGCAGCTGTATTTTCAATTTATTTATTATAGAATAATCAGCCACGTTTATCTGACTTCCAGTGTCTATGTAACCCCTACATAACACACCGTTTAGGTAGACATCAATAATATAGCTATTATTTATAGCTACTTGCCTTTGCAACAGCCGCACCTTGGCCGGATTTAAGTACAAACACTCCTCCTTAATGTGTCCTCTTTTGCTGCAGTGGCTGCATTCCTTCACCTTTGGTCGCGCTTCGGGAAATTGTGTTGATTGACGTTGGATTTTGTTGCTTTCCATGGAACTTGGCCTGAAGAAACAATTCCTAGCAAGATGTCCGTTTTTTTTTTGCATATGTGGCACTTGAGATCATGCTTATCACTTTTACACTTCTGCGTTGCTGGCTCGGAAGATTTTTGTTCAGAGACTATTTTGCACAGATATCCTTGGAAAAGTTCATCAGGTGTTTTATAGTTTCCGGACTTCGCAGCCCCTTGATATTCAGATGGTAGACCATCGATAATGCACGACACAGAATTGTGGTCTGAAATTTCGCACTTCCTAATCATCAAACATTTTGAATAATAATAGTGTAGCATGGTTTCACTGGCAGTCTTTTTTTCTTTCCAACATTTTCTTTAAGGTGTCGACAAAATTTTCATGTGAAGGGAAAGCACTTAACAGAGCCGCTTTCCAGTCGACCCAAGTTCTATTGTAATCTGACAAGCCATTGTACCACATCTTAGCAATGCCGGACAGCTTGGATTGCAGAAAGTATGCTTTTGTTGTATCGTTCCAACTATGAATAGTGCCTAGTTGGTCGATTTTATTTATCCAGTTCAATGAATTTACATCGCCCACTTCGGGATCAAATACTGGCACAATATCCATCCTGGACAAGTTCAGATTTGAGGTGGACGGCATCTTAGTTGACTGATGATTGTCTTGAGTATTTGCAGTCTGTGATTTAAATTGTTCTAAAATTTCACACACTTTAGCGGTAATTAATTCGTCAGTTCGCCGCTTTTTCGCAATTTTACGCGTGTTCCGATCTTCCCTGTCATCATCTGATGCCGAATGATCACAAGTCGAACGAGGTTTACGTGATCCACAACTTTTTTCAGAATAGTATTATGAACGCCGTTTTTTCGACACATTCACGACACTCTCGTTTTCCGAAAACTCACTTTCACTAGGCGAGCTCATTACTAACAGGCGAGAAAACAAATCCGCACTTCTGAAATGTTACGGAGACAATCCATAAAAACACCTTGCGTCCTCAACCGCTCGATTTATTCTGACCAAACAGATTTCAAAACAAACACCCTAAAAAGTAACACTTCTTATCTACCGGCTCGGACTGCCTAACACGTACATTCTCGACGGTCGAGTCATTCAGTTCTTACAGAAGCAATCCTGTCTACAGGGTGATACAAATATACGTTAACAAATGCTAGTAATACTAGTAATAATAATAATAACAATGATAGTTATTAAAGTTCAAAATAGTAGTAGTCTAGTCAATAATGGTTCACCCACGCGTTACAATTGATATCTTTCACGTGAATATTTAGTGGAGAAAGGATGGCGTTGTTTAATAACGAAAAGTCGTTTTCGGCTAAATGACTGTTACCATATACACTATGTACGATATCATTAACAATAATATTATTGGGAATTGCGACAATGGAGTCCCGACCATTTTCCAAGTAACGGAGTGCATTAGACATATTTCCTATGGCCATGAGCCAGTTTTTGAATTCGATTTCTTGCGGCAATGCCCTAACGTTAGTAATAAGATCATATTGCACAAAATGTCTCCATAATTCAGAACATTTCACTGATGCCGAAATTGTTTCACTTCTTCCGCCCAACGGAATGATAATTTGAAAATTGTTGAAAATCGCCACGCACTAAAATTAGTTTTGATCCAAAGAGTAAATTGTTATTCATTATTTTTCAATTTCCTATCTATTTCATTAAACATGTGTTTATGAACCATAGATATTTCATCTATGATGATAATTTTAGCATATCTGATTTTATCGGCAGTGATACTTTGATTACGGATTCGTGATGTTGAATTGTCTAAAAACGGTACTGGTAGCATAAAAGCGGAATGGATCGTTTGACCGTTTTTCAGTAAGCTTGCTGCGATGCCCGTATCAGACATGGCAACGTAGCGATAATTGTTACCCAATAAGTAAGATAGGAGAGTATTGAGTAGAAATGTTTTTCCAGCGCCTCCAACTCCGTTGACGTAGAACAGACGATGAGGAACTGTTTGGTTTTCGTTGAGAGCCAATATAACATCATCAAATATACGTCTTTGCTCTCGATTCAATAGTGGAATGTTCCTGTTGGCGATGTCTCGTTCTTCTGTTGGATCAAGTTCGTTTTCAGCTTCTATCAGGTGATCTACTGGGTGGGCAAGTAATGGAAGCTGGAAATCGATATTTGATTTGCCTGAAAAAAAGGAACATTGCTAATTTTATAATTGTTGAAAGTAGTAGGAGTTGCATCAAATTAAATTGTAGGTGATTAGTGTGAGTAGATTATAATTCGTGTAATATCAAAAGAGTATTTTTTGAAATGCTATATAGGCGAATATATGAAGAATGTTATATTCAAAATTTCTTGGATATTTAAATTTTTGTATTTGGTGGTTTTCAAAATAATAGTAATTCATTATAAGGTTAAAATAGCAATTTAATGAAAAAACTAACCTTGTTGTACTAAATAGCGATTGATGTAAGCTAGGCACAGTTGTATGCTTGGTCAATGTTATTGTTTGAACGACGTAAGTAGTCTTCAGATAGCTGGTATTTGAACTGTTCCCATCATGCCAGCGGATTTTCAATTTCACAAAATAGTAACATTTGTGAAAACATACGACGAAGAGCTCTTGGAAGCTCTACGTTGGTTGCTTCTTGCAAAGTTGTAAACCATATGCTATCGTCTGTAAGGAGATTCATTGCTATAGCAGCATCACGGAATGTATCTTATGTGCGGCCACGCACAGTACGAAGGTCTTCAAGTGACGTGCTTCCAGTTTTGTTCAGTAAGATTTATCGCAGATAGAATCTTTCACCTTCCCTCGGATGAACGAAATATAATCGAGGGATGATACGTGCGAAATGTCGTTGACGTCGCGACCAAAATGGTCGCTCACTTGTTTTTTGCCAAACATAATTGTACGGAATTTGTACGTAGGTGTACTGCCTGGCTTCTTCATCCTGTATATTTAGAATGAACCATCCTGTCAGAGTTGTGTGTTGAGTTGCAGCTCTTTCTATGACGTCAGGAATTTCGCTGTTCGTATTGAAATACACCTGTTGCATGTTTGGTAGATGAACGGCTAGTTTGATGACAGCATGGCTGAGGGCGCTCATCTCATAGGTCTGTAGCCTCCACATAGCTTCTGGAGCTGAAACATAGCGAACATCTAAAAACATTTGAACTTCATTATAATCATGTAATTGTTCGTTTTCATTTTCTGATGTACGAACTATAATATTAGCACGGTCATATCCTTTATAGATATATTTGAAGAGGTATTTTACACTTTTGATGGAAGAGCAGGCGTCTACGTTAATGTGTGATATTTCTGAAGTAGATACGAGTTGTAGGGAACCACCCAACCATTATCTACCATTCGTCTTCCTATGCGCACAGATACTTGCATTTCTCTTCTTCTGTACTGTGGATATCCGTTAGGATTGTATAATGTATCGTCTCTTAGAGGTTTCGGAAATTGTTTCTTGCAGTTTCCTTGTTCGTCTAAGCATCTTGCTTCGGAACAGGGTCCGTGAAGCTTATGAACTTTCACTAAATTGTGCAATTCAGGATATGTGCTCGAATCAGGAAACTCAGCGGATATTAGACGATCTATAGCTGCTGTGTCTAATATTCTGTCAGATTCTTCTAGCCAAATTAACGTATGTGTATGTGGAAGTCCCCTCTTTTGAAACTCAATAACGTAAACATATGCAACACATACGCCTAGAATGTGGCGTTTGTCGATGTCCTGTGGTAGTTCGTCCAACTTGCATGTGAAAACTCGACTGACTAAGTCTGGTCGATTGGAAGCTATTTGATTGGTATGTAAATTATCATTAATTTCTGGCCAAGAAGGGTTGCATGTAAACGTTAAGAAAATATTTGGTTTACCGTGTTTTGTGACTATAGACATAGCATCCAAATAATTTTGTCGAAATGCTCGTGGACTTCCGATAAACGTTGATGGTAAAATAAAAATGTTTCCTGGTTGATAATTGCCCTCTAGTTATCTAGCATCTAAATAATCGATTAGCCCCTGATAGGCGACCTGTCTGATGCGGCTTTGATTTTCCAAAATGAAAGACAGACGACTTTGTTCGACATTTATATACGCATCTACGATGAACTGTTGCATCAGTTTACCAGCCATTAGGAACTGATTGTATACATTCGGTCTAGCTGCTAATCTGAAACTATAGTAATCCAGCAGAGATACGTAGCCTCTTCCGTGATGAAGAGGTGTTCTCGATTGCCATCCTGGTTCACCTCTTGGATGTAGCAGGGGGTATGTCATTGCATCACACTTAACGCTAAGATATGGTAAAGTATATATACGATGATCGTCGTCTCGACAATAGATATGTAGACAACGATCCAAAGGCGGTCTTCCGTCTTCAGAAATGAAAACTCCTGCAATTTGATTACACTGTACTGCACCATATTGCCGAAAGTTAACATTCCGATTATTGTCATTGTTGATATAAAGTTCTAATATTGGTTGTCTGTTACCTTGTTGTTGTTGTTGTTGATAGACTTCTCTGAGAAATCTATAAGCTTCAGCTAAAGGATTGTGTGTGTAAGTAATTGGAGATTATACTTAGGATTTCCGGATGTAACTCTTCTCGATTATGTGGTCCATTGGTTCTCAACTGATTGGCCATCTCTGTGTCTAGAAAGTATAGATTACCATATTGTCTCCTATCATCGGACAAATTTGAGGAGATATTAGATATTAGATGTCTCACTTCCCCTTGTCCTGTAATGGAATGCATGATGACATTTATTTTTCTAATAAAATCATATATCAATGATAATTGTATGGATTCAAAGGTGTATACAATAAGAAGGTAAAGTATAGAGAGATTGCATTGTAAAGTAAACGTGAATTTATTGTTGCATGAGCTGCAGAGTAAAACGAATAATGAAGAGGAGCTTCAGGGAGTTACATTGGAAAATACCTGGAATCTTAGTAAAACAATGGTAATACAAAAGATTATATATGTATGATTCAACTATCTCAGTATTTGTCTTGTATACATGATGTTATATAGAGGATTATCTTGATAATACTCTTCGCATGGAACAATTTTAAGTTAGAATTGTAATCATTTGCTTGTATGTAATTGTGAAATAGGTGTATTATGTGACATTTATTGGAGTTGTATGTAATAAAGGAAGATATATTTTAGTGGGTAAAGAATAAGATCAATTTTTTTCTTTTTTATAAAAGGAATTCAATGTTTTTTATATTGCTGGATGAAGTAACGATTACGCTTATTGTCAGTATGGGTTATGTGATCGTGATTATTTATTACATAATTGTTAAAATTGATGTTCAATTGAAAAAAATAATCATAAAAAAAATAGCTGTGATAAGTATATGTATGACTTACTTTAAAAACGTATGGCCCGCGGCCAGCGAGGCTTATAACATTAGCTCCCAAAGAAGCAAATGCAAAACTATGGTTGTAATATCGAATATTCTCCATAAATACTCTATTGTCAAATAATAATAATATGATAATAATAAAATCGTCTTTATTGAGGAATGGTGTACAAGAGGGCCCCAGTGGCGAAGTTTAGCAGTTAGCTATTCTTACACTCAACCACTTTGGCTAGATATAAAGATGATATTCACTCAGACTAAAGTAAGACTAGATACAGGTTAAATTGAAAGTAGCATGTAGTTTGCATAAAAGATGTACATATAAGAGCTCTATCAAAATCTATTTATACAAAACAAAGCAGCAATGTATGAAAAGCTACGACGGAACATAGAAGTACTATGTCTAGGTACTGTAAGTGTGTTCCCAAATCTGATGCATCTATCATGTGTATCACTCCTAAATAACAATTTTTCTCTTGAATATTCGGGTTTTGAGGAAAGCAAAATCTTGTGTATGAGAACTGAACAGTGAAGTTCGAAAATTTTAGGGATTTTTAACCAGCTAAGCCATGCATATTTTTCCGAAACATGGTTAAACTTGTTTAGTCCAAAAATGAATCTCACACAATTGTTTTGTGCAACTTGTAGACGATTTTTAGTTACAGAATTTAAACAAGGATAAAATAAAATAAGACAGTAGTTGAACACGGACATCACTAAGTATTCGCTGAGTTTTTTTCTTAATTTGAAATTTGAAATGAATCTGTTAGCATAAAGTGCACGCAGCCTTAGGTATGACTTCTTCAATAAATTTTTTACATGACTGGTGAATCTAAGCTTATCATCAATGGTGATGCCTAAAATTTTCACATCATTTACGAAATTCAATTTTTCGGAACCAATTTTTATGACCAACTGAGACTGTACAAAATCCTTACAATTGTCTGAACAAAATAAGATTTAAATGGACTCAGAAGTATTTATAACTAAATTGTGCTTTGTCGAAAATTCAACAATTTTCTGTATATCAAAGTTAATATTAGTTTGAGCCTCATTCAGTTCACTCATATCAAAATAATGCATGAGCTGTTGTCATCTGCAAAGGACTGCAAATCAGAGGACGTCACTACTCCAGGTAGATCAGCAATATAAAGCAAATGATTTTAATTCTTCTGGATATGGAGCGAAAGAAGGCAATACTAGAGCATGATTTCTGCAGCAGCGAGAATATATATTTCTGGTATTTTTCTCACACAAAAAATGTAGAGCCGTGCAGTGAGGGCATGTATATGAGAAAGTTACCAGAGAATATGTATCCAAGTAAAGTCTTGCGGCAGCCATATAGTGGGAACCTCTGCGATGATTAGATATGCCAATATTTTCATCTATGATATTCTCAGTTCTTTGTCGTTGTATGATATCATCAATATTGAGATGGGCAAGTATTTCACCGATTTCTTCATCTCCCATTGCAATAGTTATATCTTCGTAGTCTACATTGTTGTCTATTCGTTGAATTCGTATGATGGCCTCAGTTGATTCAGCTCTATGAATAAGCCTCATCAATATGCAAGATTACAGAAGCAGTAGTAGATGGAGGTACGGCAATTTCTTCAGTTGTTTCTTGTGCATCATAGGTTACTGTATTCAAATGTGCCATGACTATTGGATTTGCAATTTGTCTAATTGTGTGTCCTGTAGGTAAATCACTAAAAATTATCAATCTTCTAGGTAGAATATAAGATAATGATTAATAAATGATTGAGAGTGAAGAAATGTATGAATTGTATAAGTTAACGTCATTGAGTGTACACGTAAGGTCTGTTTTGTATGATAGCAAGTAACATGCTGACACTTTTACTCTCAAACTGAAACTCTTATAATGAAGGATTGATATACATAAACATTAGATGAATTATATTGGGACAATAGGGGTATCCCGATTGTAACCGAAAACTAATGTTTAGGCAAAGATCAGACAATTGTATAAATAGGTTTTTACATCTCTTCCCAGTTATTACAAAATGTTTAATAGTTTTGTGTATGTGAATATATTTGCTATTATGATATTTAATAACATTATGCACAATGGATATATTATATAGAAGAGGGGTCTGTCTGTCTGGCCATTCGTCACCATAAAAAAGATAAAGAAAATTATGAAATAAGTTAGCAAATGAATAAATATAGCTGCCAATATATGTCAAAAGTGGTATATCTCATTAGGAGAGTGTAATCTAAGTACGAGAGGGAAGGATTCAGAAAATTGCTAAAGAGATCAGTGTAGTCAATGTATACAAAATGTCATTGTCAATCATTGTCAAAGGTATTTCCTGAATAACATGAACATGCGAGTAATTAGATAATTAGAAACAAAGATAAAACGAAAGATGAAGACATCACAATGTAAATGATTCGAATTCATTGGATTCCATCAGCTTAGCTTGTGAGAGATGTGTAGAAAAAATTATGAAGGAGTCGTAACAGGTACCAGTGGTATGATTGTAGTATTAACTGATCGTCCATTCGGTTGCGAATAAAAATATATCAGAGTCCCTAATCGCTATAGAGATCCATATAATGCACCTGTAAATAATTATAATGACAAAGGTACTATCAATGAAACCCAATAAAAATCATGATATAACTACAGAAAGTAAGAAATGATGATAACTGCAAACACGTGTGTCAAACTCGATGTGTGTGAAACACATCAGGCCAGCATAATGTAAAAAAAATGGAGATTCAGAGAGATGTGTGATATCAAGTATCAGGAAGTCGTAACAGGAAAGCAATGAGATGATTGCAGACTGTTCAGCAATGCGGTTTTGAAAGAAATTATAGTTTGGCATCATTACAGAGATCATTATAATCAAATTGTATAGAAATCAAATGTCAAAGTTGCTGAAGAATGAAATAAAATAATAATGTGTAAAAATTTGAACAGAAAAACGGAATGAGATCATTGCACAGGCATACAAATAGAAAAACTACAATGGTTGCTACTACCAGTTTGAAAGTTATTGGCTTTGTTCTGGTTCCGCCGCGAACCGTCCTAGAACTGTACTGAGGATGCGCATTAAGAATCGGGTGTTCTGGTTCTGTTCGAACTGTTTGCGAACTGTGAATCCTGCGTTCTGGTTTTTCTCGGACGGTTCTAGGATAGTCCGAGAACCGTCCGAAATCAGTACCTCCTCGGTAGCAAGAACCAGTTTTGGACCGTTTTAGGATTATAATAGGCCTGCGCACTTTGGGTATTTTTTCTGTCTAATGGTTAACCCTAGTAATGGGACTCTAATGGGACTCTAATGTATTTATAATATAAATATAATGTATAAAATCGGCGACATTTGTTTTTTGATGGTAGATGTCAGTTATTTGTCACCTGTGTTTGTCACTAACTTGGCTGTTTGATATATATTGTGTTTCATTTGATTTATTTTGCTTATTGTGTGGTGTATATAGTTTACATATTATATTGATATGGATATTTTCGTATCAAGTTCATCATCATCTAGTGACACAGATGATGATGTAATGCCCAGGCTTCTTCCCTTAATGCTTAGACCCCATCCGAAAAATGAGAATTATGTGGAAAAGACGGTACAGCTTTACTCAGATCCTGAGTTTCGGGAACATTTCAGGTAATTATACATTCTTCATCAATATCTGTGTAAACAACTAACCATGGTTTGTTTTATAGAGTATCCAAAGAGTTAGTAGAGCAGTTATCTGAACAGTTCAGAGTATTATCCAGCTATGGATACAGGACACAAACGCATCCCTGCATGGAACTGCATTCTAATATTCCTGTGGTTTGCCGGGCACGAGTCAGCTAGTTTCCGAGATGTTGGGGACAGATTTGATGTCACAATCAGTAAACTACACAATATCATTAACACAGTAGCATCATTCTTATCACATATGGCAAGCTCTGTGGTAACCTGGCCTTCTCCAGAAGAAAAACAGGCCATCATAGCAGAGTTTTCTCATATGGGGTTTCCAAATGTCATTGGCTGCATGGATGGCACCCATATTAGAATTGACAAGCCATCTACAGATCCTGAATCATATCTGAACAGGAAAAAGTTTTATTCGATCCAGGTAGGTAATGAGTGACTGAAAAAATTAACTGTGGGCTGTATTATTGTTGCTAACTTGATATTATCATTGAATTAAGTGGTTACTAAAACTGCTTAAACTGTATCTTTGCAACATGCATCACTCTACAAAAATATTGCAAATGAAGGTAATATTGCACAAAATCTAAATTCTGATGGCTTGTAGCCAGATTATTATGATTAATAATACTGTTCATCTGCAATTAATCCTTTATATATACATAAATAGTTTAGAGTTTAGGTTACCTACAATAAGATCCAATTACTAATTCATAGACATGGTATGGTTGTTATTTTCAATGTTTTTCTATCATTATGCCTGCTTTACTGGTTCAGAAACCTCCCTTACCTACATGGTGCTGAAAGTACATCATAAAGTATAACAAAATGCCTTGGATAACTATTTTAAAAGTATGATTTGCTGTAGAAATCTTAGTAGTACCTACAATATGGTCATGCTTATGCTATTTTCTTAAAACTGTCAAAAGGTTATAATACAATTCTTATTTTGGAGGGCTCTCATCCATTTATCTTGATAATCTTCTGAAACTGCTGTCATAGCCAGCAACATCTCCTGGTTAACAGGTTTTTTTTAATAGTTATATTTGTTCCAGATGCAAGCTGTATGTGACAATAATAGAAAATTTATCGATATATTCATTGGATATCCTGGATCTGTCCATGATGCACGTGTATTCCGGAACTCGCCTTTGCCTCACACTATTGCTGAACAGTGTGGAGACACTGTGATACTAGCTGACAGTGCATATCCTTGTTTACGGCATGTCTTGACTCCATACAGAGACAATGGTAATTTGACGGCAATGGAGTGCAATTTTAATACACAACTAAGTACTTGTCGCATCTGTATTGAACATACATTTGGGCTACTGAAACAGCGTTTCAGGCAGTTGTATCATATCAAATTAAGGAAGATTGAAGACATATGCCATTTCATCAGAGCATGCTGTGTATTGCACAATTTGGCATTATTTGATGGTTTCCAAATAGTGCCAGAAGATACCACCACAGTAGAGTTGCATGAAGAAGGCCAGCCTAAAGATGGTGAAGCTGTAGATCCTGCTGGACAACATTATAGAAATTATATTGCTGCACTAATATTTAATAATAAATTGTAAAAAGTTTTTGAGTTTGTGATTTGTTCCTTGAGTATTGTAGTGCAGTAAGTAATAATTTACTTCCTTAGGTTCTGTGCTGTGCATTAAACTGTTTTTCCTCTGATCTTTCTTATAGTTTGTGATTGCTGTGACCTATCAAAACCACATTCAAAATTGGTATTTATAATTTTTATTTGTGAACATTGTCTGGTGCATTCTCAACTGTATATCAATATGTAGTACTGCAGTGCTCACTACATATGTATTTATATGATTGAACTGGAGTGTAATCTGCAGTCCATCTTAAAGGTTGGCCAACTAAGAGAAAACAGGAAAACTGTTTTTTGAAGCTTTCAATTAACTGTATGTTGTCAAGAAAAATTAATCCAAGTTGAAAAACCCACAACTGTGTTACATGAATTATAAGCTGAGTAGTTGAACTTTTATATTAATTCAGTTATAAATCACTTTGTTAATCGTTATGAGTTTCACACTCAGAGCACCTACAACCCACAAGACTTATAAATTATAGTTTTCCATATATTGCACATAAAGCTTTATTTAACTGGTACATGGTTACATCATACATGTTTATAACATCATTGTAACTACTATGAAGTAGCTGGTTGTTATTCGTATTCATTTTCTGAAGCAGACAATGAAATTTGTCTGAAGCTTAAAAAATTAGCCAAGTTTTTCCTGTTACCCCTTGTTTGATATTAACTGCAGATTCTTCCACTGTGTTCCTCTTCAAATTTCTACTTACATCACAAGGTAGTTCAACTTGGCTTACATAGAAATCACACTTTACATTGGAAGCTGATATAGTTCCTTCAAACCATTATATTGCTTTTGTATATGAACACAATTCCATAAAGGGAGAACTTTCAAAATAATATTACATTACTAGATAGTAATCTGCAATGACAGATATAAAACAATTTCCAATACAAAAATAATACTTTCTACGGTAGTTGTAAAGCAAATTCTACAATGGATGGTACGTGGCATTTGAAGAATCTTCATTGGTACACTTATTACATTCATTTCTGTGATTTGCATTGAAAACTCCTAACTCTTTAACATATTGTTCAAGTAGCTGCACCTTGTTTTCATCTCTTTGTCTTTTTTCTTTTGCTAGAGATAATTTTTCTTGTTCTGTTTTAATTCTATGGTCATAATATTGTTTCAGATCATTCTTCATTTCAATGAAAATATCATTCCTTTTCTTGTATGTCTGCTTTTTAAGTTTTTTGGAATGTATGGTTGTTTTTGTAGTTTCAGTGGATCAGTTTCAGGGATGTGGATCTGTTGGGGTGTAGTGGACGTTCCAGGCTCATCTGGTGTAGGGTCAGGTATGCCTGTGACCATGTTTACGATAGTGGCAGCAACAGGTTTTTTTTCAGGAATCTGAGTGCTGTTTATGAATGTTTTATCACTAGAAAGGAGTATTTGTGGATTTATGTTCACTTTTTTACTGTACATGTCATCAAATTCATTTTGGTATTCAAATACTTTTCTTGCTCTCCCTGTTCTGTTGTTGTTATCCATTACTCTTTTATAATTCCTTTCCAACACTTTAAATCTATTTTCGCATTTTGGTCCGCTTATTTCAGCCTTAAATTTTTGCGTCATGTCATCAGCCACAACCTCCCAAACCTTCTTCATTGTTTTTAAATCGTATGTACCTAATTTTGCCTTATATTTCTTGTATAAGCTTAATAGATACAAGGTTTTTTGTCAATCAAAAATAGGTACTTCGATTGTACGGTTTGATGATCCTTGTGATAGGTGTTCTATTATTAAAAATTCTGATAAATCTTCCACTAAAAATAAAGATCGGTAAATATATTAAATTTATGAATATCCCTTGTGATACTCACGGTTGTGCGCCATTTCTTGCATATATGAAACTCAAATTAATATATGTATACCCAGTTGTAGTTCAAGTTCCTTTAGTGGATTATTTTACAGGCTTAATCTGATTTCGGTGATTTCCCGATTTATTTATGGCCACAGAATATATAAGGTCTTATGGCTGAGAACCACAAATGAGAAACATAGCACCCAAAAGTCCATAAATCATATTATTGCGTCCGAGTCGACCACAGGCGTAGAACGATCGATTCTCTGGTTCTAACGGTTCCAACTAAAAAAAGCTGTTCTGGTTCACTCATACATCGAACCGTTCTAGGACGGTAATTGAACCATTCTTGAACTGAGTTTTTGCGCATCTAGTTCTGCGCAGTCCGCGAACTATCCTAGAACCGTTCTGGGACTGAGAACCAGAACAAAGCTATTATGTTCCGGCCTCGTCTTCGTAAATAGAACAGGTGTAGTCCCCCGTTTTCCGGCCGTGTCCACGAATACAAAGCGTGAATCGAAAGCAGACGCCGCTCGCCTCTCTTCCCCACCCGCCGCCGTCCTCTGGCCCATGAGCTCATTCTTCGTTTTCGTGCCGTTGTGTTCACGTCGCTGTCCGCCTTGCGCGCAGCGTACTACGTACTAGCCCGATGCCGAAACACAAGCGACATAGAAGCAGTTCCTCGGTCGAGGAGACGCTAAAAAGAAAAATTCGGCGTCTTGAACGAAAAATAGGTGACATATATGGTAGCCATCGACGCCGAAATGAAGAGGACGTATCCAGCAGGAGCACCAGATCGCCTTGTCGAGATAGCGTTGATCGTAGAACGTTGTCGCCGTTGTCGGTAGCAAGCCGAGATTTTCGAGGAGCGGACAGTGGCGTTCCGTCTTGTTCTTCCAGAGGCGCATCGACTGCAGGTATCTCTTTAACAATTTTGATATGTTTTAGGTGCATAGTCGATTGAGATGATGTGGATTGCACACGCCTTGTGATAGGCGTCGATAGTTTTGCTTGGGACAGCATTTGGCCATTTTGTTGCTTGTGACAGCAACTGATACTGGACTTGGGATAGTCAAGATGATCACCTCAGAGGAAGAGGCAAGACACACGTTTGTGATGACGTGCTGATAGTGAACTCAGACCCGTACGATGTGCATAAACGATCATGATAATGTGGATGACACACGCCTTGAGATACGCATGGATAGTTTTGCTTGGGACAGCATTTGGCCATTCTGTTGCTTGTGACACCAACTGATACTTGACTTGGGATAGTCAAGACGAT
Source organism: Bruchidius siliquastri (assembly GCA_949316355.1). Classification (NCBI taxonomy): domain Eukaryota; kingdom Metazoa; phylum Arthropoda; class Insecta; order Coleoptera; family Chrysomelidae; genus Bruchidius; species Bruchidius siliquastri. The sequence continues at coordinate 7,348,327 of OX438534.1, read as the reverse complement.
CACCTCAGGGGACGAGTCAAGACACACGTTTGTGATGACGTGTTGATAGTGGACTCAGACCAGTACGATGTGCATAGACGATCGAGATAACGTGGATTGCATACGCCCTGTGATACGTTTGTTTGTTCTTTGCTTGGGACAGCATTTGACCATTCTGTTGCTTGTGACAGCAACTGAGATTTGACTGGGGGTAGTCAACATGATCACATCAGAGGACGAGGTAAGGCACACGTTTGTGATGACGTGTTGATAGTAAACTCAGATCAGTACGATGTGTACTACCACCTCCTTCCTTATATCCTTTATTGCTTATTATAGCAATTTGTACTTGGTTTGTGACAGCCAGAGTGATACACGGCGTGTAAATATGAACATGATAATTAGATTGACATCGTTATTCTGCCTTGCCAGACAGCTATTTATTTTTGCCCGGGACGGCGCTACACAATATGCACTCTCAGTTGTGATACTTGGAGTTAGTTGAAGGATACAAAACGAACGTCACCACGCTGTTCCAGATGATCATATCAAACCCGATTTTGTTTCCTTGTTTCCAGCATGCTTCACACCCCCAAATCCACTATCGATAGAGAATGCAGATCGTGTACTTGCTGAGGATATTTTGGAGCTGTTAGGTGACGAATATGTTAGATGTCTATCATCACTGTTGACTTATAATAAGTTTGTGTTGCGATAACAAAGTTATCTTCCGGAAACATTAATTTGAAATGTATATTTTCCAAAGGCTGATGTTGCTTTATGGTAGAAATATATTACTGTTTTTGATTTTGTAAGTAATAATAGAGTACCATAGATTTTTTTAAACTGTTGTATTTATAAATTATTGAGAAAAGTTACATAAGTAAAATAAAAGTAATGATATTAATTTGATTTTATTAGCAGACTTACACAAAAGGAAGGTTTCATACAATATAATATTTAATGCTTATAAAATATTTGTACCTGTAATAGAGGAGTGGCAATCATGTGAAATAATAAATTAGAATAAATATTATTTGTTTGAGAGGTCACTTGATGTTTGCAACATGGCATAAAGATGTAAAGGCAGATACTCTATTTTGTCAAGTAAAATGTAAGAGATAGGCTCCTTTTTTTTGGGACACAATTAATTAGCTGCATTTGTGTCACATAATTTATAAATCACAGTAGTACAAATGGACATATGAAAAGTAAATTAAATGTTTTACCACCACATATTAATTATTTTATTTTTTCATTTACTAAGACGCAAATTATATAAAGAATTGTTATGCGAGATGCATTATCTATGCTGATATAAAAAAATGCGAGCAAAGCACTTGCCGAGAGTATTTATACAATGAACAATAACGCATCTGGCAGTTGGTCGTCTTATAGCCGATAATAATGTTATAAGTTTCCAATAAAGTCTTCGTAAATATTCCGGCGTTCATATTTTCCTGGTAGATACGAGGGACCCACGAAACTGGCGCAGTCACAGTAGGATTGACTTCACGGGCTTACTGACGTTGTGTGACACCTGGTGGACTGTAAATCCTTTAGAAGACAACGGATCCTGCAAACAACCCCCATCGACCCTCCAGAGATCAATCAGGAATAATACAAGTAAGTCCGAGTATTTCCCACACTGCCCGTTCCTATCCTGACTTTGAACAAAGATTAAGATAGTTTAGGTACAAATCTAGTGAAAGTTTTGAAAAGGTAGACCTTCGATTAGGCCAATTTCTTTGCTGAACTAGGAAGAATTTTGCTATTATCTGACATTGATAAAGTTAAATTCAGTAGGTTAAGGTAAATCAATTGAAACATTTTTTTTAACAAACCAATTTTCTTCACAAACCCTTAGCTTTAGTTTTGTTCATGAGTAGACCGTATCCGACTTCTAGACCTAGACATTTAAGCAGTGCTAGCGAATTAGAAGACGAATTAGAAACAGTAGCTCAATCTTTAATTACCGAACAAGTAACCATGGCTCAATTAGACCTGCAAAAAGTCAGAAACCTTTGCGAATTCATACCATTATTTGATGGATATGAATTAATGTTACAAAAATTTTTTGATTCTGTTGAAAAATTATTTGAGGCTAATCCAACTGTAGAACAATTACATATTAAAGTGCTATTGAGTGCGGTAAAGAATAAAATAAAAGGCAAAGCTCATATTTTATTGTCCAGCCGTCCCGATGTTATTCCTTGGCCCCAAATCAAACAGTTGTTCATTCAAAATTTTAGTGATAACAGAAATTTACTGACGCTTGAACAAGAGCTTTAATACGTCAGATACAATCCCAAAGAAACCCTTCTTGATTTTGGTAACCGATTAATTGAATTGAAATCTAAATTAATTACTAAAGTTCAACTTTCCGAAATTTCTGGCGAAGAGAAAAAAGGTCATATTAGTCTTTATGAAAGACAAACATATAATAAATACAAAATGAATTTGCCACCCCATTATGAAACGATACTTAGAAATAACCCAACAAATAATACATTAGAAACTGCTATTTCGTTTATTGATGAGCAAGTTAAATATGATGAATACAAAAGGTTATCTCTAGGAATACAGACCCGTCCTATCCAAAAGCCACAGACTGTACACAGACAACAGAATGCCATAAGTAATCAAAATTTTAGACCAAATTATAATTATCAAGGTTTCCAACCGAATTATAATTTTCAAAATTACCAACAAAGACAAAATTTTCAAACCCAACCTCAATTCAAGCCACAACCATTCCCCTCGCAACCAATACCAATTCAACCGAGACAAATTAAACAACATTACCCGACAAACTCTCAAGTATTTGGCAAACCTCAAACCAACTATAAACCCCAAATTTATAAACCGACGCCTCTGTCCGGAGTATCGACAATTCCCCAATCTAAAACACAACAACAAGGTACCAGTCGACAATTTCGACAGTATCCACGACCAATATCTGAATAATTACATCATCAAGAAGAAGAAGAAACACAACCTTTCCCCTACTATGAAACGGAAGAAATTGAACCTTATTTTACAGAATGGACCACTGACGAAACGCTAACTGACGAAAACCAAGAAGATCAAAATTTTCAGAATGTTTCGACAACAACCAATCAGACATAGAACACAATGCCCTTTCAGCCGCCCCTCTTGCGTATATTCATATTAATAACCCACCAATGAAATTATTAATTGATTCTGGTTCCTCGATATCATTAATACGCCCTGACATAGTTCAAAATTATTTTCCAGATACAATATTTAAAGAAAATTCTGTAATTAAAACCTGTTTAGGTCATAAGCTAACTCAGTTTTGTGCAGAAATTCCTGCATTCCCAGAGTTTAATTCTGACGAAAAAATTAAAATAATTCTATTCGACTTCCACAATTATTTTGATGGTTTAATAGGCTTAGATATCATTAAAAAATTTCATATTCTGTCCGATTTTTCCAACCAAATTTGTTATGGTGAAAATTTTCAATTGCCACTCTTATTTCCGAGACCCCCGTGATACCTCTAGACGTATTACAATTAAAGCCCATGAAATAGTTCGTACCACTATTCCAACCAATATATTATCAGGAGAAGTTTATGTCCCTGAACAAAATTCTGGAACATTAAAAATTCCCTCGATAGTCACAATCGCTAAAAATAACCAAGCCTTAGTAGAAATCCATAATCTTTCCGATGAAACTGAGACTTCATTTTGAAGACCCTACTGTTGTTTATTCCTTTCAATATTATGTCACTAAACCTGCATTTCAAACTCCCTCTCAATCTGAAGCATCTAATGTCGCTTATTCAAAACATGATATTTCCGAACTAATTCGTTCTGACCATCTTAATTCCGAAAAACGTCAGCAACTTATTTCTCTTTGTTATGATTTTCAAGATGTCTTCTTACTTCCAGATCAACCCTTATCTTTTACAAATGAAGTCAAACATAAAATCCGCCTTTCAGATGACACTCCCGTGTACACTCGTTCGTACAGATTTCCCTATGTCCATAAACAAGAAGTTCATGATCAGATTCGAAAAATGTTAAACGAAAAAGTTATCAAACCCTCCTGTAGTCCATGGAGTAGTCCTGTTTGGATCGTCCCTAAAAAGATGGACGCTAGTGGAAAACAGAAATGGCGCTTAGTCATAGACTATCGCAACTTGAACAAAAAAACTATTGATGATCGTTACCCACTCCCGAACATAACTGACATTTTAGACAAGTTAGGCCGTTGCAATTACTTTACAACGCTCGATTTAGCCCAAGGCTTTCATCAAATCGAGATGGAGTATCTTCGTATGCCATTTGGCCTTAAAAACGCCCCAGCAACATGCCAACGCGTTATGGATAACGTTCTCAAAGACCTGGATGACGTGATTGTCTTTTCAACATCCCTCCAAGAGCATATTCAAAATTTGAAACTTATCTTTGAATCCTTCAGAAAATATTCTCTCAAAATCTCCCTTGACAAATCAGAATTTTTAAAGAAAGAAACAGCTTTCTTAGGTCACATACTCACTAGGGAAGGAATCAAACCGAACCCAGATAAAATTAAGGCAATAAAAAGATTCCCCATTCCAAAAACTGCTAAAGAGATCAAGTCATTTTTAGGTCTCGTTGGCTATTATCGTAAGTTCATAGACAACTTTGCTAAAATTACGAAACCCCTTACCAAATGTCTCAAGAAAAACGAAAAAATCCTTCACACTCCCGAATTTATTGAAGCCTTTGAAGAATGTAAAAACATTCTGACCAACGAACCCCTTCTCATCTATCCCGACTTCTCAAAAACCTTTGAACTCACTACTGATGAAATGAAGTAATTTTGCGATCGGAGTCGTTCTCTCACAAAATAACAAACCAATTGCTTATGCATCTAGAACTCTGAACCCTGCTGAGATAAATTACAGCACCATTAAAAAGGAAATTTTGGCAATTGTTTACGCGGTCAAATATTTCAGACCATATTAATTCGGACGAAAATTTATCGTCTATTCGGATCACCAACCACTCCAGTGGTTATTTTCTTTAAAAAACCCTCAGTCACGCCTTGTACGCTGGCGCTTAAAACTGAAAGAGTATGATTATGAAATTCGATATAAAAAAGGTAAAACTTATTTAAATGCTGATGCCCTTTCAAGAATCAAAATTGAAGAAACTCATGCTTTAGACGACGAAATCTCCATGATTAATAATCCTGACTTAGAAGATCAAGAAAATCTTTCAGACTTTTTAGAAAATCTCGATAACCTACTTAGCCCAGACCCCGGATTACTTGAAGACCTTATTAACGACCTTACTGATAACACACGCCACACAGCAATAGAAAATCCTGTTTGTGCACCCCCAATCACAGAAAAACCAGTAAATTCATATAATCGTCAAATTATTGTCAATGAATCGGATACCCTTGTTGCTCGATTCTTGCCCTCTCTCGAAAAACCATTTGGTAAAACTCGCCATATCTTGACTTTCCATACAAGCATATCGGATGATGAAATTTCCCATTATCTTAAAAATTATGTTAATACAACGCAAAAGCATTGTCTCTATTTTCACAATGAAACCATAAAAGAAAAAGTACTTCGTGTCCTCCAAGAAGCATTTGACCCTCATACTAAGATTATTATTTCAAATTCCTTTGTTACTGATCTTTTCTCAGATCGTGAAAAAATTACTGAAATTAAATATTGGCATGAAACAAAAACCACCCATCGAGGCATTAATGAAACAACTAAACGAATTTCTTCCAAATTCTATTGGCCTAATATGTCCAATGATATCAATCAGTACATAAATCTATGTGATATTTGTCAACACACAAAATACGACCGTAACCCTCAACATGTCAAACTACAAATAACCCCAACCGCTACCAAACCTTTAGATGTCGTGCACATCGATGTTTTCCATATTGAATCCGAGAAATATTTAACCATCTTTGACCCCTTTTCTAAATATGGTCAAGCCATCAAGATCCCTTCAAAAAATGCAATTGACGTAGTACAAGGCCTAATTCAGTTCACGTCCTATTTAGGTACACCTTCACAAATAATTGCAGATCCTGGCAAAGAATTTATTAACCTTCTTTTAAAAGAATACTGCCAATTGTATGGTATTAAACTTCACATTACGTCTATAAGGAATTCTAACAGTAACAGTCCTGTTGAACGTTTTCACTCTACTCTCCTAGATTCCCTCAGAACCTTAAAAATTGATCATCCAAATAAACCATTAACTTATTTAATGAGTTTAGCTATCTCGTGCTATAATAACTCCGTTCATTCAGTAACCAAATTAACTCCTTTCAATATAATATTTTCACACCTTGACAAAGATAACTCACCTGCTTTGAATGAGACCAAAATCACCCAAGACTATATTAATACAACAAAAAATATTGCTAAACAACTCTACTCCACAGTTCAAAATCGTATAGAAGGTCACAAAGAAAAAGTAATTTCAAAAGTAAACGAAAAATTAGATGATCCCCAGCCTGCCTCATCAAAAGAATACCTCAAAGTTTAAACTTCTCGCGAACCTAAAATAAAACCAATCTTTAAGCAAGTCTCTGTACGTGAAGACAAAGGACTCACTGTAGATACTTCTGCGGGAACCTTTCATAAAAATAAAGTAAAAAAGAAAAGACGACTGAAACCATCCTCATTGTTACAGGATGAAGACTCTGACTCTGACATTCCTCTTGCAACTTTTGCTTCACGGATACGAAACACTAGAAGTTCATTCAATCCAAAACCCGGTCCTTCCAATATTACTGGGACCCGTTAAGATAATATCTCACTACCACTATTTCCTTCACTTAATTGATTTAAATACAATAGAACAATATCTCTTAAATCTTTCTTCTACTTTAATAGAATTGAAAAAGGGAGCAATAAAATATGACTCGCATGCCAAATGGCTACAAGCAGAATTAGCCCTGAATAAAACTTTTAATAAATTCCAAACAATTTATTCGAATAATAAAAGATCTAAGCGTGGTCTAATTAACCCTGTTGGTTCTATTTATAATTATCTCTTTGGATTAATGGATAACGATGATAGAGAAAAAATCAATGAAAACATTAAGACGAAAATCAAAAAACAGTCTTGAAGATACCATTAAGGTTATAAACACTAACAATGATCGTATTATAAAAGAATTTGATAATATCAATGTCCAACAACATATTCAAGATTTAATCAATAATGTAAACTTTCTTCAAAATTATCTCTCTAATATAGAAAATGCTCTCTTGTTCGCTCATTTGAATTTAGTACATTCCAATATTATCACTATCGATGATATAAATGAGATTTTTGAACATCTTTATAAGAAAAACGAAATTCCTTCATTTTACATTCATCATTACTTGGGTCTATTTAAGATTCAAACTTTTATTAAATCCTCCAAATTATATATTAAAATTTTAGTTCCTATTTTAAAGGAGAAAACTTACTCTTTGTTCAAGATTATACCCCTACCTTACAAAAACCTCACCATTTTACCACCTAAACCCTACCTCATACTCGGTACTGAAAACGAGCATGCATGGATAGACCAGGAACTACCACTTTTCGAAGACGTTTATCTGTCCGATAACTTCATGGACACCAATAACCATTGTATCATCGACATGATCCAACGACATACCAATACTGCCTGTAATGCTGTACCAGTACCCCAAACACAAAGTCTTGTTCAGATGCTACAAAATGGACAAGTTCTTGTTGTTCCCACATCATCGATTGAAGTGAAAGGAAAATGCTCCAATCTCGAGGTCGAGATTATAAAAGAAACTTCCCTCATCACCCCCAAGGTTAACTGCAACCTTTGGATTGACGATGAAGAACTCTTCTTATCCAAGACGTACCTGTCAACTTCAACTACTTACCTTCTGCCAGAGCCATTTATGAAGTCAAAGTATTCGTCATTCTCTTTGGACAACGTCCCAACCACAGAACTGAAGGAACTTCACCAACAACTCCGTGATCTGAAAAACATTAATCTACAAGCTCCTGACTTGAACCCGATTAGCCACCCTTGGACCATCACCTTGTGCATCTGTATTGCCATAATCCTGCCAGTGCTGACTCTCAGATGCCTCTACAATTGATGGAAGAACTCCAACCCCTATGCTGATATAAAAAATGCATGCAAAGCACTTGCCGAGAGTATTTATACAATGAACAATAACGCATCTCGCAGTTGGTCGTCTTATAGCCGATAATAATGTTATAAGTTTCCAATAAAGTGTTCGTTAATATTCCGTCGTTGATATTTTCCTGGTAGATACGAGGGACCCACGAAACTATATATATATATATATATATATATATATATGTTGTTTGTTTAGTTAGTATATACTATGAATAAAATGTAAATGTATGCGACTATATAAGCTTATTATTTTCTTATTAAAAAACAGGCAAATATTAAAAGACGAATGACTTTCAGAAACAGATTTAATATTCTATAAAAATAACATAAATCGACTAACTGGAACAAAAATAAAAAAGAAATACAAGAGATTGCACTGACATGAATATAAAAAATTAACAAATATATTCGTTGCAGTTTAAAAAAATTAACATCCTCGCCTTGCTAGGGCTGAGTCTATTCCGGCGGTCCGTTATTACTTGTCCAGCCTTGGAGAAGAGCCTCTCGCAAGGCACTGAAGTAGCTAGAGCGCAAAACCTCTGGCAGAAAACCTCACTCAATGCCGGAAAATAAAATTTGTGGTCATTCCACCACTTGTAGGGATCGCCATTGCGGTGCAGCAAGTCTTCCTCTAGGTATCTCTGGACCTCAAGAATGGCTTGAGATGTGACAGTAGCCTTTGGCTTTTCACCAGATGATACAGATTTTTTAAAAACTCCCCACACTGAGAGATCTTCATCTGAATCACTATCATTATTTATTACTTCCTGCTGGATATTCACTTCTTTTCCACATGTCTGTTTCTCAAAAAATTTGCTTGCGACAAGTCCTATCACATGCTTTTCCACCTAATTTTGCGCCGACTCATCAGTGAAAGCCACCATTTAGAATCGTGGGTCCAAAAATGTGGTGGTAGCAAGTGTTGGACTGTGTTCCACATTTTTGAACCGTTCATCTATACTAAAGTTCAATTTATCAAGGATGTGTTTCACTTCTTTAGAAAATTCTCTTTTATTTAAATTCACACAAACTGATTTGAGGCCAGCAACTAATGGTATCACTAAGGAGCCGGTAGCATATTTTTCTCCGCTAATAGCATTCGTGTCTGTCTCAAAAGGTTTCAAAATTTGACACAACTGTTCAATGGTCCTCCAGTCGCCTTGCTCCAATTTGGGCAAATTTTTGTCCAGAAGTGCCAATGTATATTTGAGATCTTCTTCCATTTCCAGAAGTCTCTTCAACATATAATAAGTTGAATTCCATCTTGTTGGAACATCTTGGAGCACCTTCAGTGGTTCTTTTCCCGAATTTTTTTGTTGTTTTACCAGTTTTTCTTTGGCTTGTGTGCTGCGCTTGAAGTGCGCCACAATTGTTTTCATTTTTGCTATCAGTGAAGTTACTGCTGCGCTTGCAGCCAACGCATCAGTAACGACTAAATTCAACGAGTGGGCAAAGCATCCAAAATGCTTCAACCCCAGCTCGTTTATAATGGCATTTTTGATGTTTGCTGCATTGTCACACACAGCCAAGATGATTTTTCCCTCCAAACCCCAATCTGCTATGACAACCTTCAATGCTTCAGCTAAATTGATGCCCGTATGTTGTTTATTCAACAGCTTACATTCAAGTAAAATTGATCTGATTTTGAATGAATCGCTATCAATGAAGTGCGCAGTAACACCAATAAAACTGTCCGTGTTTAGAGATGTCTAGCAGTCGGTGGTAATGCATACCTTTTTCGATTTTGATAATGTCTCACGACATTTTCTCAAACATTCTTCATATTTTGCAGGGATTAATGATTTTGATATGACATGCCTGCTTGGAATGTCATATGATGGATTTAGTGCGTCAACAAAGGCTCTAAATCCACGATCTTCTACAATCGAAAATGGTTGGAAATCACCAATTATCATGCATAGCTGTTTACTGGTGATTTTGCTATTTTCGGTGACACTCATTTTTTTCCGGATATATGAATGAACTGTTTGTTGTGTCAAAGGTTTTGGAGGAGCTTCACTGGTTGATGGACTTTCCAAGCAATCTTCAGTTGTTTTTTTATTTGTCGATGCAGCAGGAATTGTAGTACTTGAATGTTGAGGCGTCTTTTGCACATTACTGTGATCGGATGCTGCGTCGACAGTATCGACAGCAGTATGGCTTCGGTTCTCGATGGAAACCATTGGATGGGTTGTTTTCATATGTTTCCTCATATTGGAATTGGTAGTCTTGTATGACAACTTTTTTCTGCATATTCTACATGTTGCAAAATGTTCATCTTCAGGATTGAAGAAATTTCAAATTGCACTGGTCTTTTGTCTTTTATTTGATGACATTTTGACAATCTGTTTATATTGTAGGATACCAAATGCCTGATGGTATCAAATTTAAATCGATTTTAATAAATTGATCAGCTACGGGCAAGGCAGGCTCTTGTTCAAAATGGTTTAAGACATGAGGTTGCCTGAAAAGAATAAATCTTTCTAAGTATGCCGGTTCTACCAAATTCGTGGTATTTATTATTAAAGTAATTTCAAAGCAAAATATCAAAGTTCAACTGTTACAATGGGCATTAAATGCAAAATACCCTTTACGAATGTCTAATATATACTACGGCACTAAACGCAAATTGATCTCTCTAAACAACTGGTGAAGCCTTGCCACCACTCATAACAACGTCAAAACAATACAGCTCCCTTGTACTGAGACGTGCAATGACACCAAACGCAATGGTCTGTTTCAGTTACAGAGGCTACTCACAAATCATTATAGGTAAGATAACTCTTTATAAATCAATTATAAAAATATGTCATGTGGAGAACGCATACTCACCCTTCAATGTAGCTTTAACACTGTCACAATTTCAACAACTATTTAAATTAACTTTTTAGACTCGTATTTGAATTAACGTTTAGCGACACACCACTTCTTTAAAAGATTCAAAGAAAACTGAGTGTCAACCCAAATATTCACCTGAGTCTTTACGATATTGCGTGTGTCTTAGATAAATAAAGAAACCATAACCATCAAGATAAGATGGGGTGCCGTGGCCAGTGTTCTGTTTATATTATCGCCACATATGTCTTTACGTACTTACGTAGTCTAAACCATCTGGAGCGATAGGCGCTCGACAAAATTGGTGTGATTTTGTTACGGATTTCAAAATATATCTAGAATACTATGAGGTAAAATATACAGGGTCTTACAATATTATGCGTAAATTATATATTATGTATGGCATTTTTCTTCTTCAGGTTTGAGCCGCTTAGATGAACATGAGCGAAGATAGGAGAGGGTTAAAGCATTTTTCAAACTACGTATGACCACTACTTGATGAATAATAAACTTGTTGATAAACTGACTTATCAAGTTATCAATCGACAGTATATATAATACTCGGGCACATTCAGACAACTCACTATACCACAGTTATCAGCACAAATTATTATTATTTGAACTACTCTACTATGTGCTCGTTTCGACAATGAATAAAACCAACTTTTTTCAAATCTAATAGTATTTATTAATATTTTGCCTACTTTTATGCCATTTTTTTTATTAACATAAAAACAGCGTATTTTGGATCAAGCACTCCAAGCAAGGGCACCGGCGATCCCTGGGAGCTGCCTCAGCAGGCGCTCCTTCCATCACCGATATTCCCGATATCCAAATATCGGCGACCCGCGACCTATTCAAGCGGTGCTCGGTCGCCGGCGCTGGGCGCCGTGTCCATAAAATAAACCGCGTCGCTGATATCCCGATGCAGTGATCAGTTACCATGAGCTAAACAGCGACCAGCGACCTGAGTCGCTGGGTCTACGATATCAGATGGTCGCCGGTTGAAGTATCGGTAAGGCCTCGGTCAGAGTGGCACCGTTTCCGGCCGAACTTAATTTCGGCCGTTTACGGCAGATTACTCCAATCGTTTTATTTATGAACAGACACATTTACATGGTCATAGTAAAACCGATTCGGATCGGATATTTCGGCCGAATTGTTCTGGCATCGGACGAATTCAAATTTATTTGTTTTTTTTCGGAAGTTTCGGTTCACTTTCGATAAAAAATTTGTTTGTATTTAATATTTAAAAATGGTGGATTGTGAACTTTTGATAAGTTTAGTGTTTGAAAAAACCACCTTATGGGATACACGGAATAAAAATTATCATAACAGAGATATTGCCAGGAAACTATGGAATGAGATAGCTTTAGAAATGAAAACAACAAGTAAGTAAAAGCTTTATTAAATATTATATTGATTTTCAATTGCCCCTACAGTATTAAAATATTGTTTAAATTGATCTCGTATTTCGTATGCTTCTCTGGTAGCACGATTAAAACGTCTGACTCCTCTATTTCCATTGTATACACCTCTTTCGTTTGTAGAGATTTCCGGAGGTATTTCGTATATTCCCTCTCTGTCAATTACAATATTGTGCAATAGGCAAACACATTTTACTATTGTATCAACATGATTTGGGTAAACTTGTAATTCGGTTTTAAGGCATCTTCATTTGTTCACTAAAATTCCAAATGCACATTCAACAGTGCGTCTTGCTCTACTTAGCCGATAATTGAATATTTCCTTATCATTAGTAATATGATCGTCAGCAGGATATGGTCGCAATAAATATTTTTTTAAAGGATACCCTTGATCTCCCAATAAAACAAAGGGAAGGACAACATCTGCATTTGATAGTTTTCTATCTACTGGTAAATTGAATGTTTGGGCTTCCAAGCAATGATATACATTAGTTGTAGTAAATACTCCACTATCACTTTGTTTTCCATATGCTCCTATATCTACCGTTATAAATTTATAGTTTGCATCTGCGATTCCTTGAAGATGAATTGAAAAATATTTTTTATAGTTATAAAATTGAGATCCAGAATTATTTGGGCATTTTATTCGCACATGTTTGCCGTCAAGACATCCAACGCAATTTGGGAAGTTCCATAAATGTTCAAACTCGGTCGCAATTTTGTAAAAGTCATCAGTTGTTGGTATAGCCATATGTTTTAAACAAAATGTATTCCAAATAGCTTCACATGTTTCGTAAACAATATTTGCTATTGTGTTATGAGCCATTCGAAAAGAGAATGCCAGTGACCTGAATGCAATTCCTGTTGATAGAAACCTGCAAAATAAGAAAAAAATATAATAAATAAACTAAATAAATAAATAAATAGTATTTGTATTTTAATAGTATCAGGAAACAAAGGATAATAATTATTTATAATCTATTTCTTTTAGGTGTTGCAGTTAAAAATAAATGGCAGAATTTGAGAGATACCTATCGCAAGGAGTACATGAAATCTTTATTACCAACCGGGTCTGGTTCTAAAGGCTTCATTTCAAAATGGAAATATTTTGATCTGTTGACCTTTTTGAATGATTCCCTTGCACCACGACAAGTTGTTAGCAACGTTTCTAATGAAAGAGCAAATTTAAATTCGGAATCATCTACAGATGTTCATGAAGAATCAAACAATGAATCTCAGTCAGATTTACAATTGGATGATAATTCGCAGTCCCTAGATGGTTCTGAAACCACACCGAAGTCTGACAAAACCCCAAACAAAAAAGATCAAAATACAGCGACAACAGATGTGTTACAAAAGCCGAAATCTGTTAACACAATGGAGACGCCACAACCTACAAAAAAGAGATTTCGTTCTCAGAAGGATCCCATAAGTGACTTGATAGCCATTGAAAAACAAAAAATTGCTCATTTAGACGTTATTGCTTCTCACTCCCAACCAAATACGGAAATTCAAGATGAAGACTATTTCTTTGTAATGAGTTTGCTTCCACATTTACGATCTATTCCAAAAGATCGTAAATTAGAAACGCGAATTAAAATTCAGCAGCTTATTATTGAAGAAAAACAACTTTGTGATTTTAACCAGTTAGCATTGATTCCCGTTTCAACACCTTCACCTTCAACACAAGATCATACAATTGAAAATGACTCGCTTTCATCAACAAGTGTTGGCCAAAGCAACCCCCAACAAAAAAAATACCAGGAGTTACGCCCACCAACTACTAACACTCAAGACTTTTCTGGCCTGTTGGGCGAATTTTTACACTTCCCTAATAATACCTAAAGTAACATCTAATAGTTAATATGACTAGTTATTTGTACGTTTCGAACAATAAATATTTTGTCTGTTCTTGATAATTAAAGAGAAAAGTTAAATGAAAAATCTGTTTACTTACCTTAGAGTAACAACAAGCCTTTCCTCTGGAGATATACACTGACGAAAATTTGAGTATTTTTGAATCGTATCTTGAATTTCATTCAAAATGTAGTAAAATGTTCTTCTGTCCATTCTCATGTACTTAAAAAACTTTTCTGGTTGATCCAGTAATTGTGGAAACAGCGTATGATATTCACCAAATCTATTTCTCGAATGATAAATCTCATGAATGTTGAAGCGTTTCTTTTTTCTTTTATTAAACAATAACACTCTTAGCGCTACGCTACTTTCTGTCAATAAATAGGTTTGCAAATTCATCATGATTATTATTCACTTATTATATTATTAATGAAAATCGTTATATAAAAATTGAAACGCGTACCTTTTTTTTGCGATTTCAACCGAAAACGGCCAAATACAGACCATCTCGCTCGGCCGATCACTTTCGGCCGTATACAACCGAAATTAAGTTCTGCCGAAAACGGTGCCACTCTGACCGAGGCCTAACCAACGGTACGTGAGTAGCCGGTCGCCGGTAGACGGTCGCCGATATGCCGATGCAGTGACGATGAGCTAAACGGCGACTTGAGGCGCTGCCATATCAGATGATTAGTCACCGGTAGATAGGGCGACTCAGTCTCCGGGACTTTTCACCGGTATCGATATATCGCTCACCACTACCCGTCGTTCCCTCAGTATACTTCTTGCGCTCGCAAGTTAAGTACGTACCTAAGACACGGGACGAGTAGCGTGTAGACGGAACGAAAAAGCGGAGAATGCCGAAAAAAAGTCTGAAACGTAAACATTTAAAGGAGATGGACGACCTTAAACGGAAAATGAGGAAACTGGAGAAGAAATTCAAAAGGCGATGCAACGAATCAAGTAAGTAATATTCCGTATCTACCTATACAAATGAAATGTTTAAGGAATGCGCACTAATTGTGAGGGAACAAAGAAACCTCAGTTTGGATCAACATATTATATTTTTTTTATATGTATGACAAGCTTATCGACTCTGTCGACTCGGTGTTTTTTGTTTACACCCGTAACTGCTATTCAGATCGTTACAAACAATACCCTGCATGGTTTATGACACATGCCCGTTAGATTCATTATGCAATCAACATGGGTTCGTTTATTCTGTAGACATGGATTGTCTTCCTCTGGGACAAATCGTAACGTTGTATAATCTGAAAAACAAACAAACAAACAATCCTGCATGGCCCATGGACATGCCCGCCGGATCATTTACTATTAATTTACTATGACTGGCAAGGATGTGTCCACTCTGTAGACATGGTTTGGTTCTCTGTTATAGGTTATGATAAAAAAAATTAAAAAAAACCTGCATGGTCTTTGACACATGTCTGCCATTAGTACACTATTTTGACATGGCATGGGGTTGTCTAGAGTAGTTTCTATTCTGTAGAGACAATTCTATACACGATTCGTTTGAATATCCACGTTTATAACAAAACAACCACACCCTGCATAGTTTTTGACTTATGCCTACCAAATAATTTTGACAAACTC
This sequence comes from Bruchidius siliquastri, assembly GCA_949316355.1. Classification (NCBI taxonomy): domain Eukaryota; kingdom Metazoa; phylum Arthropoda; class Insecta; order Coleoptera; family Chrysomelidae; genus Bruchidius; species Bruchidius siliquastri. Next base: position 7,332,446 of record OX438534.1, on the reverse strand, counting down.
AAAGGAATGGCCATACATTATTTTTTGGCCTTTTCCAGGCGACGAATCGGACAGTTTATCAAGCTCAGATGATACCAGTAGCGAGTTAAATTTGCACAACTCCAAAATAAGTTTTTAAAAAACTTTATTTTTCGAAAATGTACAGAGGAGTGATCCAAACCCGACAAAATTAATGGGAGACTGACAACAATACAGTTTTACACATATTTATAATCTCGACGAAAAATGTAAGGTAAGCGGAATGTAATTCCCAGTATGAGCAGATATGGTGTCCGTAACTCCTCCCGCCGTAGAAACTGAACCAACGGTGAAGTTTGGAAGTTCGGTTTTTCTTTATTCTTTTCTTCTCAAACAATGATTTCAGGTTTTCGATTTTCTGTCTTCTTCTCGTCTTCTTTTCTCTTGAGATAAATCTTGACAGCCAGGTAGGCAAGAACGACTGCAATTAGGGCATATAGAAAGATGGTCCAGATGCTCACTGATTGTAGATCAATTGGATTAGTGGAAATTTCTTGAAGGTTATGTTTTTGTACATCCAGAACGGCTCTAATACTTTTCATTCCATTGAAATTGATTGACTCCAGTTGAATAGGCTTCAAAGTAGCAGGCTGCATTTTATTGAGACCTTCGAAAGCTAATTTTGGTAATCCAATATTACTGAATTTTAATCTTGGGTTCTTGTAACCTTTTATGGTCGTAGCACCCATATGAATTTGGCAATTTTGGTAATTCTCTAACAGGTATGTTCCTCGTAGTGGGATTTTATTATGACTTTCCCCACATTGGTACGTAATGATAGTTCTGTCAGGAATAATTAGCATCCAATTTTCTGCATCTAACTTTTTGACTTTTACTTCTTGTACATGGAGCGGTATTTGAAGGCAGGTAGTAATATTCTTCTCTTATAGTAACATTTGGACTTCACAAGGATTTTCTTTGCCTAGTTTTATTGGATTATTTTCATGGCATATATACTGTTCATGTTGAATTTCTTGGCAGCTTTTGTCGAAAAGGCTATAGCTGTGCTCACTAAGGATGAGGAAATTTGAATAAGGAAGTATGACTTTAATTGTCTGGATGATGGTGTAGGTAATGGATACAAATGATGATAACTATATCTATCGATTTCTACCAGAGGGATTTCCGAAATGAAAATTACTTGATTTCCTTTACTGTAACTCTTTATTTCCAAAATTTTTTCAAAGTGCAAAATATTTTCAAAAATAGGTTCAAACGGTAATCTGACTTTATGTAAATTTTCTGAGATTTCTTCTAACAAATCTTGAGGTCTCAATATAGAATTATGAAAGGTATTAAGTTTTGAAAAAGATATAGCAACTTCCAGCTTTTCTAATAAATCATGAGTGTATCGAAATGAAGCTAACATTTGTGAGACTACAATTTGTATAAATAATTAACTTTTCATATTTAAATCTTTTGTCTGTAGAGCCATAAGTGATTTCTCAAATTGTGTGATGCGTGATTCCAGAATTAATTGGTTTTTTGTGATATTTCTAGATATTTTCTCGAAGTTATCTAAGGATTGATTAAGAATTGTAACCTGTTCCTGGACCAAAGTTTTTAATTTACCTTGGTTTCTTGATAATGTGGATAATGCTTGATCATAACGTTTTGCATCTGATTCGTCTAGATTTCCTGTTATAATTTTTATAACTGAACCAAGCCCTTTAATTAGTCCTCTTTTTTGCCTCTGATTGAAAACTGGATATATTTGTAGCAATTGATCATGTATTTTTGATTCAAAGGACAATATTAAATTAAAATAGTTTTTTAATTCTGGGAAGTATGAAGTGGAATTTTCGATATCAAACTTTAATTGTTCAAACACTTTTTGCAAGTCTAAAAACTGTTCAGCTATATAAGATATATCAAAAATATGAATAAATGACCAATAATCAGCAATATTCTGAGCATTTCCTAATTTTAGGGGAAAGAGACCAGGATTATCACTGAGGTCATGGAATTTAGGATGTTCTAATTCTGACGTTGATCTTCTGCCGAAGGCGAGGATCCTGAAATAGAAGGGACTCTGAGTTCCTTCAAATGAATAATTTCTATCTTGTTAGTGGATTTATTCTTAATTTTTGCTTTATTATGTTCCAAAATTTCTAATATTTCGAAGGGTCCTTTAAATTTATTCTCTTTTTTGCTTCTTTTCCGCATGGCTTTATAAACTGTTTGCCCTACTTTAAATTGATATTGTGAGCTACCTTGCTTGTTTCTTCTTCCGAGTATTTTAGTTTTATTTGCCTGCAGGTTGTCTGAAATACGCTGATATAAGTGTTTCATTTTGTCTTTGCGATTTGAAGCATAATTGGTATAAAAGGAGGTTTCGATAAGGTCGGAAGGGTCTCTGGAGTTTGTGTGACCAAATGTTAATTCGAATGGGGTAAATTTGGTTGCTGAGTGTAGGGAATTGTTATACGCTATTAAGGCGTAATTCATTAGGTTAATAGTATTTTCTTTGGGAAATTTCTTCAAAAGTATTCTAAGATGTTCGATCAGTGACGAATGAAATCTTTCTATGGGTGAATTAGACTCATGATGTAAAGGTGTGGTGAAATGAACGTCAATCTTATGGGATTTTAAAAGTTCTCTAACTGTCTCGTTTTCAAATTCAGTGGCATTATCGAGAGTAATACGTTCTGGTAGGCCATAATATGAGAAGTATTGTAGGAATGCTCTACAAATTTCAACTGAAGTTTTTGCCTGAATTGGGATTGCGTGTCCTAATTTGGTAAATGCATCAATAATTGTTAAGAAATGCTGATTGCTGAATGTAAATACATCAGCGTGAAGCAGCTGAAAAGGTTTTCCTATGCTTTCTGTTAATACTAAAGGAATATACGGGGGGTTTCTGGAATATTTGCAAGTTTGACAAATTACACAATCATTGATATAATTAGTAACATCTGACTTCATGCCTGGCCAATAATAGTTTTGTTTCAATTTTTCTAATGTTTCATTAATTCCGCGGTGATTAGTCTTACCCTCATGTTGGAATTTTATGAGCATAATCTGTTCTCCCTTCTCCTTGACTGTATTAATTAATTTTGTACATTTGACTAATTTCAATTCATTACTATCAAAACTGTTTATGAAAACTTGATTAAACATATTATAGAGTGAATCATCGTGAAAGTACAAATAAAATGTTCTATCATTCGATGTATAGTCTCGAAGAAATTCTTCTATAGCTGAAGCAGAATGTGTAATTTTTACGTGAAGAATTTTGTGTTGGCCAAAGGTTTCTTGTTTAACGTCTGTTTGTTCGTATGGATTTTTAGAAATGATAATCTGAGTCGCCTTATTATTAATAATTTCATTCAATATACGAATTCCATTATAATTATTTTCTGCATTGCTAGTATGTGCTGTCTGAGTTTCACTTCCATTCTGAAATGAATTTGCTGTACCGTTTTGTTCATTCTTAGGGGGTACTATTTGAATATCTTGCAAAACATCCACCTTTCTCAATGAATCTGTTTTTCGAGGATTTGGAATAAAATCTGAAACTGAATTTAAATATTCTAACGTATCTGGATCTAACTCTGGGAGTGACTGTCCGTTCTCAATAATTTGGTTTAGATAATCTTGAATTTCCTGATCAATGTCACCAGGATTGTTAATAACACTAGCTGATTCTACCGCGTTCAATTGAATGCGTGACAGAGCATCGGCGTTAGTGTTATATTTTCCCTTATAAATAATTTCATATTGAAAATCCTGTAACATGAGACGCCATCGAACAAGCTTGCTATTTGGCTCGCGTACATTGAAAAGCCATACTAAGGGCCGGTGATCACTATATATGTAAAATTTACGTCCAAAGAAATAGGGTCTAAATTTTTTACAAGCATATACAATAGCAAGAAGTTTTTTCTCTATAGTACTATATCTGCTTTCGGTTTCATTCAAAGTTCGACTAAGATACGCCACTGGTTTATCGTTAGGAATTGTACCTTGAGACAAAACAGCACCTAAAGCTTGGTTTGAAGCATCTGTAGTAAGAATGACCGGTTTTTCGAAATCCGGGTAAGAGAGGATAGGTGCATTTATAAGAAGATGTTTACAGTGTTCGAAAGACTTAATAAATTCGGAGGTGTGAATAACTTTAGCGTCCTTTCTCAGACAAAGTGTCATCGGGCGAGTAATTTTGGCAAAATCTTTGATGAATCGATGATAATATCCTACAAGGCCTAAAAATGATTTTATTTCTTGCTGGGTTCTAGGAATAGGAAAATTTTTGATTGCTGAAATTTTGTCTGGATTCGGTTTTACACCGTCTGGGGTAATAACGTGACCCAAATATTGATTTTCTTTCCCTAAAAATTCAGATTTATCCATTTGAATTTTAAAATTTGATTTCCTTAGTTTAGTGAAAACCTGTCTTAATCGTACTAAATGTTGCTGTAAAGAACTACTGAAGACCACAATATCATCGAGATAGACCAGACATATTTTATTTTAGAGGCCACGTAATATGTTGTCCATAACTCGTTGAAAGGTACTAGGGGAGTTTTTCATACCAAATGGCATTCTTTTGAATTCCCAGTGACCATTTTCGGTTGAGAAGGCTGTTTTTGGAATATCCTCAGGTTCCATCTCAATTTGGTGAAACCCACTTGCAAGGTCAAGTGTGGTGAAGTATTGACTTCTACCGAGTTTATCCAAAATGTCAATTATATTTGGAAGTGGGTAGCGGTCATCGACTGTACGTTCATTAAGTTTCCTATAATCTATGACTAATCGCCACTTCTTTTTACCCGAAGCATCTTCCTTCTTACTGACTATCCAGATAGGGGACGAAAATGGTGATGAACTTTCTTCGATTATGTCTTGTTGTAGCATTTGTGAAATTGGATTTCTAACTTCAGCTTTATGAATTTCAGGGTACCGGTAACTTTTTGTAAAAATAGGGGGTATCATCCGTCAATTTGACCTTATGCTTAATTTTGTTAGTAAAACGCAATGGAATATCTTCACAATGAAAAATGTCCCTGAATTCAAAACAATATTTGTGAATGGCATCTGCTTCTTCTTGGTTACAATGGTCAAGGCGTAGGTTTTGTAAATTTTCTCTTAATAATTGATCATGATTTTTATCAATGTGCTGATCAGTTTCGGCAATACTATGAACGTTAATCTCAAATATCTCTATAGATTCTATATCAAGAGGCTGGTTAATTTTTAAATTTACAGCTTTTTCACTTGAATTAATAATCGTAGTTATAGCAAAATGATTTGAAATGTTTACCACAGCTTCAGGCATTTCTAACCTACTACCAAAATTTGTATAGTTCAGAACACCTGTGCCATTATTTATACTCACTGGAATTTTAACAATCTGTTGAGATCGAGGGGCAATAGTAATTTGATAATTTTCGAAATTCTTGGATGTTTTTTTATTATTTGATTTGTTCTCAAAAAATATAGGAATCTGAGCAGCAGGAGTAATTAGCATTTTATTTTTCAAATCTATATTAGCTTGTAATTTTTCTAACAGGTCAGCACCAATAATGCCGTCATATTTATCAGAAAAGCCAAAAATATAGAATTTATGAAAATTCTCAGAGTTAAAAATTTGAAATACAGGAATGTATGCTACTTGATCGTGAAATGTCATACCATGAGCTGTTTGAATATTGAAATTCTCTCCGAAAATATAATCTGGATTAAATTTATACGCTAATTTGGGGTCTATGAGACTTCTAGAACTACCTGTATCAATCAAAAAGTAAGCGGTTATATCCGGAATATAAATATAAGGGAGATCTGTATGGAGATTATTTAAATATATTATGTCGGTGTTTCGTTCTGGGAAGCCTGGGTAAAATTTTGTTCTTCAACTGCAGAATCATTTACATTGTCAGAATACAAGCTATTTTCATATATGGGACGACACTGGTTTGCAACATTGTATGAGGCATCATGGAAATATGGGTTATCTGTTTGCTCGTACGAGTCTTGCATGTCATATGATACGTTGGATTCGACGAATGTAGAGTCTGTGATAGGGAAGGTGAATGAATTGTCACTGAGAGGCGATTCCGTATTTTGCGAGGTATTTTGGATTTGGTGTGCGAAAAGGTTTTGGGTATTTGCGTTCGAATTCGTTCTTGTATTGATTGAACTAGTATCCATAGGAATAGGATACCTTTGCGTTCTCGATGTAACATTACTATTACTACTACTTGTAATTTGAGGTAATGGAGGTCTATTATTGGTTGGAAAGTTTGGTCTTTGGAAGTTTTGTTGAAATTGAGACTTTGGCTGGAATGTATTAGTTTGATTGAATCTCGGAAACTGGGTTTGATTTTGGGAATATGATGAAGTTGAAGGATAATTAGAAAAGTGGAATCTCAGAGTGAAATTATTAGCGAAACCGGGTCTAGAAGCATAATTTCCAGGAAATTGATCTGGGATAGTTTTGGGCACTTTGTGCGAAAGAGGTTTGCACATATCTTACATGTTGTCGAACATTTGTGACAGGATGATTAGTATTCGGAGCGTTGACAGAAAAATGAGTATTTAATCTGGGTTGAGGTTTATATAGGGGATTTTGGAGGTTATGGTTACGCCCAGTGCTAAAGTAAATGGAATTTTCTTCTGTGCAAAAAGATAAGGCTTGTTCTAATGAATCTGGATTTCTTAGACGAATAACTAGTTGCATTTGGTATGGTAACCCACTAATAAAAGTTTTTAAAGCAAAATCATCACAGTGTCTGATTTTAATCAATTTCTCCGTTGGATCTTCGATAGAAGTATTTAATTTTGAAAATAGCAAACTCCTTGCATCCTGAATTCTCATTCCAAATTGCATAGGTGTTTCATTTTTCAGCTGTTTTATAGATATAAGATCTTGAATAAGACAATCGATACTTCTTTGGTCTGAAAAGGTTACAGTAAGTGAGTTTTTTTATCAGATTCCACAAGTTTAATTCTGACCTAGAGCCAATTAAGTCTGCAGTACGATCCCGTAATTTGCTCAAAATCGTGTCCAACAAACAAATATTTATTGGATCATCTGCATTATCCGAATTTTGGAAAGCTCTTAAAAAATTTTCACAAGATGCAATGAATCTATGTAATTGTTTCGGATTACCGTCAAAAGGTGGGATATTATCAGCCTGATATCTAAGTAACGCTACATTTACATCTCTTAAATTTGCAACTGAAGCAGCATTTGCTCTTGTGTTCGGCATTGTGTTAGAAATATTCCAGTTAGCAATTCTGTTAACTAAGTTTTCAATTTCGCTGTCCGAATTATCAGACATACAATGGTATTCAAGCCTCTGGCTTTAGTCTACGATATAGATATATGAAAAATGGAGGGAAATTGAGAAATGAGAGGAAATGAGCCTTACACTCATAACCACAAGATGGTTTTCATCTAGTAGAATTTCTTATTCTAAGCTTATCTGTATGGTCCAATGGGTGGTTTCCTCGATAGATCCGCCCTGGATGAGTCTCCACTAATTCAGCCGGCTTCTTCTTCTTCTGGAACTCTCCTGAAGGTCCTTCGATTAATCCCTGGGTAGCCCTTGGGTTAATCTTTGGATAAAGTTCTTGGACTAAACGTAAACACGAGCCGAGTACTCGCCGTAATCTGCGATAGAAACTTCGCGAAACTCGTCCCGACTATCCTACTGCGACTGCGCCAGTTAAATTTGCACAACTCCAAAATAAGTTTTTAAAAAACTTTATTTTTCGAAAATGTACAGAGGAGTGATCCAAACCCGACAAAATTAATGGGAGACTGTCAACAATACAGTTTTACACATATTTATAATCTCGACGAAAAATGTAAGGTAAGCGGAATGTAATTCCCAGTATGAGCAGATATGGTGTCCGTAACTAGCGCTTACCCGTCTAGCTCCACGAGATCAGAAAGTCCTGAACCACGCACTGCGCTGGGAAATGCTATGGGTGCTGACCCCACAAATAATAACTTATTCGGACCAGACATGCCTGAAGAAGTCGTTATCAGATGGAAGAGCTACCTGTCAACAGGGGTTGAGAAAGAAATGAAAACTAAACTTCTTTTTTTTTTTTTGGCCCTAGAGCTCATTTTAGCCAGTAACTATTTTAGTATATTTGAGAGACTGAGTTTATTTATGAGGTCCTAACTTCTAACCTAATCGACTCCCGAAGTTCTTCAGAAGAAACAAATACTAAACTTCTTGAAAAATACAAAATACCCGAAAACTGCCAAATTATTCAGGGACCCAAGCTAAATCCCGAAGTGCAAGCCCTGCTATCACCTACGGAACAGAAAAAAGATAACTTTCTCTTGGAGTTGCAGACAGTAATGGGTAAAGGTTTAACAGCTTTACAAATCGTCCTTATCCGACTCGCTAAAGAGAAAGGAGAAGGAGATAATGGTGAACCGAACGAAGACCTTTTGGGACTAGCAGAATCAGCGCAGTTGTTTTGCATCGGCCACAACATCGTCTCTGCACATCGCAAATTCCAAATTCAACATCACTTGAATCCGAAAACACGGAAGATTGCGGCTGCGCAATCTACGGATCTGCTCCTTTTTGGTGGGGATTTCGCAGAAAAATGCAAGAATGCTAATGTTCTGGAAACTACTGCCAAGGAACTTCAAGTCACTACTCCCACGCCAAAAAACTTATCAGCTGGCGCCTCGAAAAAGCGATGGAAAGCACCAACGCCCTGGCAGGACAAAGGAGCGGGGAAGTACGAGGGGAAGTACAAGCCACGTTACTACAGAGCGCGGAACAAACCCCAGTCCAAGCCCTTCAAGAAGGAGGGGAGGAAATAGCAGAGGTAAATATTGAAGATATTCAATGTGCAGTCAGAATAAAATATTTTCTTCACGAATGGTTACGCCTCTGGCTTGGTAAACACTGAACATCTGTTAAAACTGTGATTTTGTGCCGATTTTCTGGGAATTTAATTTGATTTGTGAGTACTCAGTTATTTATTAGAACACAAACTACTACTGAGCACATTTGCAATTTGATTGAACACGCCCTAAAAGCGTAGTATGATAAATTGAAATTATCAATAACGCCATCGTCTGGTTATCTGTGAAAATTCCATATCAGTGGCGCAGCGATTTTTTTATTTGATTTGTATTTAGATTATACCTCATCAACTTTGCAGTAAAAATGCCTTCCAGATTCCCCTGCAAATGTTGCAATCAAATATCTGATAGCCACTTATTGGTTACTTGCTGCGTATGCCAGGATAAGTACAAACATACTTGTGTTGACATTACCGCAAATGAGGTACGGACCCTCAACGCCAATAAGGGATATGATTGAACGTGCACTGATTGTAGGGCTGTAGGGAAAGAAATAAAAGATCTAAAAGCATTGATTATACAGCTCCAAAACGACGTGAAGGAGTTGAGAACAGAGAATTCAAAAATCACGAAATCACCCGAATTTGTCTTTGAAGATGTGATGGCAGAGTTTTCTGAGCGACAGAAGAGGAAAAACAACATAATGTTATTTAATGTACCTGAAGCAGATCAAAGTCGTCCACCTGAAGATCAAAAAGAAAATGACAAAACTACAGTGACCGCCATAGTGAACAGCATTGTTCCAAACATTTTTTATCAATGTAAAAACCCATAAGATTGGGGCCATACCGTCATTCTAAAGTGAGGCCCATCAAAATCATGTTAGAGAACACTGATGCCGTTAGAAAAATTCTAGCTAATGCCAAAAAGCTCAGATCAAACACCAGATACAAGACCATCAACGTATCATCTGACCGAACAAAAAAGCAAATTGAATATTACAAACAAGTTAAACAAGAACTCATAAATAGGCAAAATGCTGGTGATACAAACTGCCGAATAAAATACATCAATGACGTGCCTAGGGTTGTTTCGGAAAACTAAAGAAGCTCAACAGTACGTGCGATAATCCAGTAGAGTTGGTTTACCAGAACGTCAGGGGTCTACGAAGCAAAGTGAGCAAGTTCTTCTCCAGTGTTAGTGACTGTGAGTATAACATTGTGGCGCTCAGCGAAACGTGGCTAAAACCTGATATAAGTAGTTCTGAACTATTTTCGGAACATTACGATGTTCATAGATGCGATCGAAAGTTTGATTCACTTGATATGTCAACTGGTGGTGGTGTTCTTTAAGCCATTGACTCATCAATGAACTTGAGTATTATGGACACCTCGCAGTTTGATTTGAGCTTTCCTGAGATAGACCTGTTACTATGTAGATGTTACATCAATGAGTTCACGTTTTATGTCGCTGTTATTTACATTCCTCCATATATTTCTATCGAGAGGTATGATGAGTTCTTCGAGATGCTTGAAACGTGCAATACTCTGCATTCTAAGCGAGTGGTGTTTGTGGGTGACTTCAATTGTACAAACTATGTTGATCACAACTTTGATGACAAGAAGACCCGTATATTAAATACTTTTGTCTCAATTCTTGATATGCAACAATACAACAGCATTCTTAATAGTCATGGTAGAATACTAGATTTGGTGGTGGGTAATATGGACTGTGCTGTAACAAAAGACCCAGTTCCGTTAGTGAATGAAGATGATCATCATCCGTCTCTATCAATAGAAATTAAAGCATCTTTCAGACGCAGCAATACTTTTACCTAATAATGATAACATAACTTATATCTTCAATTTTAGAAAAGCAAATTATTTTACAATTTATAATGCACTGTTAAATACTAAATGGGACTTTCTGTACAATATGAATGATCCTAATGTGACAGTAAAATTTTTTTATGATAAACTACAAGAAACACTTGAATTATATGTACCACGCATTAGAGCATTTAAACGGAAGTACCCAGTTTGGTACAATAGTGACACCATCAAACTTATCAAGGAAAAGGCAAAATTACATAAAAAATACAAGGCCACTGGACATATTGCCTACTACCAGCGTTTTTGTGAATTGAGAGTTGCAGTTAAACAAAGTGCAAAACAAGCGTATGAGCATTATTTGCAAAACATCCAAAATCAGCTCAAACAGAATCCTAAATCGTTTTTTTCATTCATTCATCAAAAGCACAAAACATCTAGAATCCCTGCAAATATGCACGATAGTAATGAAGCTTACAGTGATCCGAGAGCTATCGTAAACGCTTTTGCAGATTTTTTTCATAGTGTCTATGACTCATCCGAAAATTTTGATCTAGATAACGTTCAATGTATCAATATGAATATTAAAATAGATAGTTCAGTTGACATTAGCTGTGAGCCAATTTCGGAAGAAGAAATTATACGTGCTGGCAATAAATTGAAAAATAAGTTCACTTCCGGGCCTGACCAAATTCCTTCATTCCTTGTGAAAGACCGTATACGTGTATTTGTGAAACAACTACAATTTCTTTATAACTTGATAATGACAACGTCAGTGTTTCCCGAAGAATGGAAGATTTCAAAAGTATGCCCCTCACCTAAATCACAAGACAGATCAGCTATAGAAAACTAGGTCAATATCCTGAATAATTTTGCGAAAGTTTTGGAGGTAGTCTTATACAATCGCATCTACCTGTCCACTAAAAATCATATAGCAGTTGATCAACATGGATTCATGAAATGTAGGTCAACTGTGACTAACCTGGCTCTCTTTAGCCAACACTTATGCCAAACTTTGGACAGCAGGGGACAGGTTGATGCTGTGTATACTGATTTTTCCAAGGCCTTCGACAAGGTTTCACATAACATTCTTCTTACAAAACTCATGGGCCTAGGTTTCAATAACAGCTATATTCTACTACTAAAATCTTATTTATATAATAGACAGCAATACGTTTTCTACAATGGCTACTACTCTTATAAATATATTTCCACCAGTGGCGTGCCTCAGGGATCCAATTTAGGTCCATTACTGTTTTTGCTCTTTGTCAACGATTTGTGCGAGTCTCTCACATGCAAAAAATTAATGTTTGCCGACGATCTTAAGCTGTACGCGACAATAAAGTCCGAAGAAGATTGCCTTGCATTACAGTGCCAAGTAAACTTATTACCGGATTGGTGTGTGAATAATCATTTATATCTGAACATAAACAAGTGTAAAGTGATAACATTCAGTAGGAAACATAATACTTTGGTATTTCCATACGTTATTGATGATAATGACTTGGAAAGGGTGGAAACTATCAGGGATCTCGGCATATACTTTGATCGTCAGCTAACATTTAGTTTTCACATAGAACATACTATTAAGGATGCATATCATATCTATGGCTTCATAGTTTGAAACTGCAAAAACTTTAACTTCAATATGATATGTGATGCATCATTGAGACAATCCGCAAAGTGTTTAAATTGAATATGCGAAGATGCTTGGAACAGTTACGGTACAATGAAATTGATTCATCGTCCGAAAATTGTTTGAAACTATTTTAATATATTTCATTTCGATATAATCACGAAATCATACGTTGGTAACGCATTCGTACATATCCATCCCAATAGTTTCAAGACGGTTTAATGATGTTAAAAATTGATGATTGAACTGAATCAGTATTATTTGTTTTGTGTTCTGTGATGACGTAGTCTTGTATTGTTTCTTGAAATAGCACGAAAAAGTGTCGTGTCCATCTATGCTATCGACAAAGTTGCAATTTGTCTTTAGATTACAGCGATATGATTACAATTTTTATACAAATAGATATTATATTTAAAAGAAACATAAAGTATTGCGACGTGAAAGGAAGTAACGGAAAAATGTAAAACAGAGATATCAACATTAAATTTCTATAGTTTTCTTAAAAGTACAGTATATTTTTGATGTATTGAATGAAACACATCTCTTTCGTCGTTCATTGTTTACTGGTAATTTATAAATTTGCATCCATTGCAGCGTTGTGCAAAGGTTTTGTATATTTAAAATGTGCAACATTTTTTTTGTCCTTTACAATAGATAGGTAGATTTCTAGTTTATCATGATTTTTAGGGTATGTTGTCCTTGGCTTTTATAATTTTCATATAACTGTTGTGGCAACACTGGAATTACTTTCCTAATTTTCAAGTAGTCAGAGTAGGTGTGAGAAGGCAGTTGATACTTGATTTACAAAATATTTAAAAAATAAAAATGCCATTTGTTAACAGTGTGCGGGGCCGGAGGGGACGGCCAAGAAGGGGAGCAGGAGGCCGCGGTAGCAGCAGAACAAGTGAGTATACAATCATATTTTGAAATAAAATATCTAAGATAATCAAAAAAAAATTATAAGTATACTGTACGTCCGTCTATAAAAATGAATTTTCACAATATATGAGATATTATGATCGTAATCAAATTGATCTAGTAAAAATATGCAGTTATTTTCAAAAATTGCAATGTCTTAGCAAAAAACGTCATCAATTCTAGTGTGAATGCATTTATAATTTTTTTAATAAAATATTGTTTTGTTTGTAAAAATAATAATTGTGGTACAAATAAATTATCGAATTACCTAGTAATTTTTTTTAAAGGTAATGAAAGAAAGATAGAATCTGATCCTTCATTTGATGTGCCTGATTAGTTGAATTATTCAATCAGTAGTATTTTTGTTTAATTATATTAAAATGAGAAAAAGACCTAAAATTGTCATTTATTAAGAATATTACAGATATTCTTCTTAGTGTAGTTAGAAATAGTTCTTGTTATCTCGTAACGATTTGGTTTGTATGGTGAAAGTCTGCAATTACAAAAAGTTTGATTTATGTATATAATCATTTTCTCGATGATAGGATATATTATGATGTTGTAAGTATAAAAATAGGTTGATAGTCATGTAAAACAGTTCTCCAAGAAAACAACTATATAGAGATATATTAGAAAATTATTATTATTATTATTATTATTATTATTGTTATTATCAATAGACAGTAGGCGGAAAGTCCGATGAAACTGTCACTATAAAGTCACAATTCACAATTGCAAAATAATCAAAGATAATTCAGTCAGTAGTGAATAAAGTCACGATTAACTCGAGTAAGGTCTTTGTCCAGTCTGTTCTTAAATGCATCCACTGAGGGGGCATCGACTGTCTCCTGGGAGAGGGCGTTCCACACGTAAACCACTCGGTTACTAAGGAAGTTACGCCTGGCTAGTTTCACACATCTTTCTTTTGCTAGTTTTTTAGTGTGTCCTCGAAGCACTATGTCACCTCCAGTTTTGTAGATGCGCAATTGAACGCCATAGTATCCTGACAAGATTTTGTGTGTCTGGATTAGGTCGCCTCTCTGTTGGCGCTCTCTTAATGTAGACAGATTCAGTCGTGAACAGCGGATTTCGTAGGGAAGATCTTTCAATTCTCTTGGGTGTGATACGACGTTGGACACGCTCTAGTAGCTCGATGTCCTTCACGTAGTAAGGGTTCCAAGTACTTACTGCGAACTCTAGCATTGGTCTTATGTATGCTTTGTATATTTTCAAGATTGTAGGGCAGGAGTGATCTATAAATGCTCTTTGGATCAAATATATGAGGGTGTTTGCTTTTTTACTATTGTCGCGATGTGACTCTCCTATTTAAGGTCTTTTGTGATTATAACTCCAAGGTCTTTTTGATTTTCAACTCCTTTGAGTGGTATGCCGGAAAGGGAGTATTCAGTTGTCGGGTTGTTTGCACCTATATGCAGTATAGTGCACTTATCGACATTCAGAGACATCTTCCTATTGGTCCAATCCTCAATGGTACTCAAATCACCCTGTAGAGAGTTCGCTTGGGCTATTGGATTACAGTACAGTTTGGTGTCGTCTGCAAAGAAGCATATTTTGCTTTTAATATCATTTACCATGTCGCTGATGTAGACTAGGAACAGCAACAGTCCAAGAACCGAGCCTTGGGGTACTCCACTCCTCACTGCTCTTTCATCCGATAGGGCGCCGTCAATCCTAACTTGGAACCTGCGCTGGGTCAGGAAGTATCCTATCCAGGACAGAAGTGGGCCTCTAACGCCGCAGTGCTCCAGCTTGAGCAGCAATCTGCGGAAGGGGACCTTGTCGAAGGCCTTTTCGAAGTCGAGATAAATTACATCCACTGGTTGACCACTGTCCTGTAAAGCTGTCCAGTCGTTGAGGCAGGAAAGAAGGTTGGTGTCAATCGATCTCTTCGGTAGGAACCCATGCTGACAATCAGGAATTACGCCGTTTTCCAGCAGGAAATCAGTTAGTTCTCTGGAAATTATGTTCTCCATACATTTCGAGAGTGTTGAGGTAAGACTAATGGGTCTGTAGTTCTCAGGTTGGTAGCGGTCACCCTTTTTATGTATTGGTGTAACAACAGCATGAGTCCAAGCATTGGGTGACGTCCCGAGTCCAGGGCCTTGGTCATCGCTATTGATAGTGGGCCACTCAAAATGTCAACGCACTTTTTTAGGTATACAGGCGGTATGCCATCGGCGCCAGCTGCTGCATTGTTCTTCAAGCTTTGTATAGCATTTTGCATTTTTCGAGGTGTGAATTCGATGGAACTGATGGAATTTACGACGCGGACCGTGTCGCTCAATACTGGCAGGCTGCCGTCACGCTCGATGTTGAAAACCTTTGCGAAAAGCTCGGCGAAGAGTTCTGAGACATGACTCGGTTGGTGCACCAAATCTCCAGATGAACTTTTTAATGAGATGTAATTGATTCTTGACTGAAGTGATCTTGATACATACGAGAAGTTTTTTCCACTGGCAGTGGCTATTTCACGCTCATACTTTTTTCTGGCTTCGGTTATTAGCTGTTTTACTAGGTTATTCTGTGTCTTATATCTCTGATAATGGATCTCGCTTCTGCATCCACTGTAGCTATCCCACAGAGACCGCTTCTTTTTAATAGCCCGAAAGATCAGGTGCGTCATCCAGAGTTTATGTGGGTTGTTTTTTACTGCTCTAACAGGAATACCATTTTCAATGCTGTCATTAATAATATGGTAAAACTGGTCGATATCTGGATCAGGAGGAAGGTTATTGAGGAGAAATTCATGCACACCAGTGTACTCCTGCTGCCAAAATTGCCTTCTTCTTGTAACATGGGTGGCCTTACTGGGAGCGTTGATCTGTGCCGTTGCTGTTAATGATATGTGGTCACTTCTTCCTAAAGGTGGCTTGGCTTCGATGTTGGTAATGAGTTTGGAGTCACTGCCTTGTAGGGAACGATATTGGTTGTTTTGCGTTCATATCCTTGTAGCCGTTTAGGAAGTCGTTGGCCTGTGAGGAGAAAAATGTCAGGCCCAGGGTCGACCAATTAATTTCGGGATAATTAAATTCACCAAAAACGTAATGTATCAGGCGTGAACTAAAAGCGGTGTTTAAGGCGGCTACTAGGACTTTGTTTTCTGCATCGGTTACATAGCCTGATGGTCTGTATATGCAAGCAATTACAAATTCAACTGAACCTATGCTAATGTGAAGCCAAATAGACTCGACGACTGGTGGTAATGTTGCTTTGCACTCCCCCAACTCGTAACTCAGAACGTCTACGGTATTTATTTTGTCCTTGACATAAATACACATTCCACCTCCTCTTTTGCCGACCCTGTCTGCCCTATATAGTTTGTAGTTGTCTATACTAATAAGCGAATCTTGTATCTCCGGCCGCAGCCATGTTTCGCAAACCATTATGATAGTCGGTTGTTCACTTATAACAAGTATGCGTAGTTCATCCATCTTGGTCATGAGAGCATCAGCATTGGTATAGTAGAAGGTGGCTTCGATCCTTCTACTATCTCCCCTATCCTTTCTTAGTTTTTTGGTACCTCGTCGCTGTTATTATTAGGTGATCTCATTTTGATCACCCTTGGCATGCCTAAATAATATTTAATTTTTAAATCTCTCTCACCCCTTTGTTCCCTTTCCTTTATTTCAGCTACAAGCTTCCTGACATTTCGTCGCTTTGCGGTATTCTACTTCTGTTTCTCAGCACTTCAATGGCATGCTGCTTTGCAGGAAATGCAATTTTTATTGGCCGGCGTTTGTTGGGTTCAGGTTTGCCAACACGGTATATTTTTAATTCTTCTGGTTTTATCCTAGAACCTGTAGCATTTAAATTTTTTTTGACTACCTGCGCATGGTATGTCTTGCGTTCATTGGCGTCCATGCTTTCAGACTCGGTTGCACTAAAAACAAGGACATTACTGGCCCTCTTTTCGCTTTCATGAAGCTCTAATAGCGTGGGTTCGACTGCTTCCTCATTTTTGAAGCGCACAAGCTGCTTTTCAGCCAGTATTTTCTCAGACGTAACAACCTTTTCTTTTAGTTTAGCAATATCATTTCTAAGTTCTGCCGAGTGATTTTTGACATCGTCAACAAGTTGTGCGTAGCTAGGCGAATCATTTCTTAAACATGTAGTCTTTAGGTCTGCCACATCTATTTTAATTTGAGCAATCTCAGATTTCAGAGTAGGTAGGTCTGTCACATCCAGTTTAATCTGAGCTATTTCGGATCTTAGAGTCGGTATCTGTTTAATGTCGTCGCAGCATGATTTGCAGAAGAAAAACATGGTTCTGTTTGTTAGCAGGACGGCTCGAACTTCTGTAGATGTCATTTTGGAGCAATTTCTACATATCATTTTTTTGCAAATATCACACGGACATCCAAACACTTCATCCTCCTTGCACTTTTCCTTAAGAGAGCAGATAGCCTCGCAAACAGCACACTCAGGCCGCATTTTTACGTTCACACCGTTTTCTCCGAAACTTTAGGAATTCGCACTACAACCGGCAACCACGCACGGTGCCGCCGTTCCCGTACAAAGGATCGACTTTTGGCCAGCGATAGCCGAACGCTCGGCAATTTATGGAATTTCCGAAATGTTCATCTCTCAAGATGAACAAAGTTATTCAATAAACAGATATTAAGTCCCCGAATAGGTTAATCACAGTTTTCACAATTTTTATTAAGACAAACTTCGTTAAAAACAGTAATATTCAACGTCGAATAATATAAACAAACACGTTCAATTGCAATAAAAAAAATTTAGAAATAAATATCAAAATTACATGGTTGAAATATTTAATTTATTGAAAATTATGTATTTAATGGATTTCTATGAATAGAGTGTATCATGAAGCATATTCCAAATTAATGTTTTATAGATATTAGGCAATATGTATACTAATTTGTTTTTAATTGTGCCTGAGGGTTTTCCATAATTTTAACTGTTGTTAAATATGCATAGGACATGATTCAATGGATCATTGAAATATAAAGATTGAACTTTATTAATTTCTATGACTATTCTCAAATTTGGTACCAGTATATTTACTTTTAAATACTGCAAAGCAGTGACATAGTTGATTTAGGGGTGATATATAGTTCAAATTACATGGAAGGTAATTTTTCAGTTGTATAGAGGAATGATGCTTGTTTGATTTATAATGTTCATAATTATGATACTTGCAACTATAATTTATCTTTTCTGTAAAAGGATAATTTTATTGTGAATGGATAAACTTGAAAGTTCTACTAATAGTATTTGATATTAATGCAAAATGATTTTTTTTTTCAGTGGATATTCATAGGGCCACAGCAATGACGCTGTGGCTATTGCATGTAAGTGTAATAAAGAGATACATATGGAAGGTAGATGTTTTATAGTAAAGAAAATGGTGAATCAAAAACACTATAACCAATCCAATTGAGTTATGTTTCTACAAGTAACGTTCAACAGGTTTAAATAAACACATATTTATAACCACATTACTATGTGTGTAGAAGTGTTAGAACTGAGATAACTGAAAGGATAAGATATTAGTGCAGGTCACTTATAGGATTTTATTTCGAAAACTGTCCATTGCAAAAGTTGTAAGTAGGAGTATTACAAACAATATCCCTTACATATGGATAACTCAAAGAAATATGATATTCGCAATAGCTTTTAAAGTGATTTTTGTACTATGAAAAAAAATCTTATATGTCTCTTTCAGTGAGAATCTATTGTTCTATGTATAAGCAGGAATATAGACGTCGAAATGTATAAGCCGTTATTAAAAATAACTACAAAAAAAACGGGGGTTATTAGTAATAACATTTTATTTATCACTATAAATGTAATTGTTTGTAATAATTATTATATATATTGATAAGCAAGGAAACATTGTAATGGTTTTTGTTCCAGAGAAATGTTTACTTTGCGATGAGGGAGCGAAATGGGCCTGGCCAGAGAAGAAATTCACCGGCCCGCTACTCATTTTCCCGTTCCCCAGAGCCCCGTGCTCCAGAGCCCCGTGTTCCACAGCCTCGTGCTCCAGAGCCCCGTGTTCCAGAGCCTCGTGCTCCAGAGCCCCCTGTCCCCCCCCCCTTCTGTAAAACCCGAATAAAACAAAATATATAATTACAGTGTTTTATTTAACGGAAGTCACAATGAAAGTCTTATAAAAAAAAGTATACAGCAATTTGCAGTAGCAGGTACATAAATGCAGAAGTATGATAAGTACTGTATCAAATGATATCTTGAATATTTTTTTTCTTAAATTGATATACTCCACAATGCTTATTGCACTTGAAATTAGTTGCAATACTTAAAATCTATTGATAAAAAAAAGATCGAAAAAGTGAACGAAAATCAATGATCCACTAAAATGCTATAGTGGAATGATTAATATCCACAAAGTACTATTTGAACCAATACATGACACTGTAACAGAGCATGTAGATTGTAAATGCTCTTGCCCTGTGAATTTTTTTATCATTGATAAACTAATGCAATGCAAACCAAATAAAATTGTATTGTCTGACAATACAAAATGAAAACGTGTTACTGTAAGAGTATAAGAAAAGAATTACACAACTCAAAGTTACAATATGAATGGAAAGTCTGTGGACAGTCCCAGTCATATTATCAATAATATATAAAGAGAAATACATTTTTGTGATATACTATTAGATTTAGATGTATGTCTAAAGAAAGTACATAAATTGAATTACATATTTTTTGCTTGATATTATTGATTATTGATTGATTGTGGCAAACAGGTAAATTGGAGAATAGGTTAGCAAATATATTTTGTTTATGAACAAATTTTTATTGTTTTATGATGTAACTGTTTGTCTAAAATTTATGTGCGATCTGATAATTTTTTTTGCCTGGTATGTCATTCATCATGTTACAGACTATTTCCATATATTATATCCATAATCATTTTTATCAAGATTTATTTGTCCGTCTATAAATATAAGTTATATGTATGTCAACAGAACTGACAAACTTTTGGTTGCAGAGGAAAACATTGTGTAATTAACACACAGTTTCAGTAGTACTTTATTATTGAAAATGTCTTAATTACACAATATGTTTTTCCGCATGATGGAAGAGGTTCACCAAGTAAGAGCATCTGTAATGTACAGGATTAGAGGTATTTTTAATTTTTTGTATAAAAAATCAAACCTGTAGTAAAGTACAGTAGCGTTCTGCATCTTCCAATTATTTGTATGATATATCCAAGTAGCTTCATCAACATAGTACTGAAGGTGTTAATAGTTATTCTGAAATATTTGTGAATCTCCTTAGTTTTTCCTAGCGCAGTTGGTGAGCGTGTAACGCTGTGCTCTCAAGAGCAGTTGAGTACCACATAAAATAAGCTTTCAAATCATAGGTTAATCGTTTTTGTATGTCATGTAGTTTTCGAGATATCTATTAAAACGTTTAAATGCAAAATATCGGATAAATTTCAATTTTGGGTACACCCTGTATATCGTATTCACTTTAAAACTTTTTTCGTCCCTGTATATCATGTACTTCTTGAGATATCTATTAAAACGTTCAAATGTATATTTTCGGCTAATTTCAATTTTGGGTACACCTTGTATATGCTAATCACTTCAACACTTATGTCACAGTAGTCATAACCAGTACTCTCACTCTCGCCAATATTTGTCAGACGAGTGGATTTCATTGCACATCCTTCCCGGGACATTCTGGGGACATCGACGTATTAGTCTAACTCGAGCGGTCGACGCGTGTTGACGAGAGCGTTTCAGCGATACAGTGCCGTACTTTGATTCTTGTCGACGAATAGTGGTGTAATGCGGTATGCAGCCCTAGGCTGTTTAAATACAGCTGCAAACTGTGCTTATAGCTTGTTCAAGTAGTGGATGTAAAAGGGAATGATATTACTTCTTTAATAAAATGTTTAGCAGGTTGGAAAGTAACACTTAAAGGGATGCTCAAATTAGGGGAATTCGCAAAAAGTGGGAGAATGGAATTTCTGTTAACTAGGAGGCTGAATCAAGACACTTTGGATAATTTTTTTGGAGTAATAAGGCAACAGAGTGGCAACTGCTTCAATCCAACCCCCATTCAATTTATAAGATCCTTTCGAAAGTTATTTTTCACAGAAATAATGCAGTCAGGCAGCGAAAATTGTGAAGAGGATGAATCCAGTCTCCTACTGAAAGCAGTAGACTTAGCAAATGAGGTTTCTAAAATTAAAGATGAACCACCACTATGCGCAGTAAAAATTGCAATAGATAAAGACTATCAGACCTCCGATGTATTGGAAAAAAATTTCATGAAATATATCGGTGGATATTTAGCTGAGAAATGCCTAGCTAAGCATTCGTGTCAAACGTGCATAAATTATGCGAATGTTTGCAGCGATGAGTTGGATGAAACTTCAATATTTACGCTTCATAAGGCCTTCAAAAGAACAGAATTACACCTGTTTGGCGATACATGCCACATGATTGTTTCATTCAGCAGATTGCATCAATGGAAATTATATTTCAAAAAAAATTCGAAAACATATGTGTGCAAAATAATACTGTCAAGAGTTTGGTATGTGCTTTCAAACTGTTAAACTTCCATCATCCCTGTAACGATTTCAATTACGAATTTCTATATAACTTATATGCTAGGATAAGGATTTATTATAGTATAAAATATGCAAACAGAAACTTTAAACTGCCCAATCGAAACAGAAAACTGATTATTTGACGACATGACTGAATTTACGTCTAGACCTTCTGCGTGCGCTCTTGCATAAAAAAAAAATATTCCAGTGAAAAAGCCAAATCCACTGTGTAATATTTAACCTATAACCAACAATTCTGAGTATAAATTAGGTCATTGGCGCAACCGTCGCGTTAGTCGTTTTACCAATAATCTCCAGTGCGGCCCTGTATGTAGCGACGGCATATCAGCCTGACGCCGCGCTGTGGCGGCGGTAAATTTGTGCTGACACGTATTTTGGCGAGAGTGAATCTACTGGTCTATGACTCTACTGTGCTTATGTCGTCCCTGTATATCATGTAGTTTTTGAGATATCTATAAAAACGTTGAAATGTTATTATTCGGCACACCCTGTATATGCTTTTCACTTCGACACGTTTGCTCTTTGTGCATTCCATATAGTTTTCGAGATATATTTTGAGTTAGATTTCAAGATTGATGGAAATGACGTAAGTATAAAAAATCTCTGCATGGATTATCTCTGTTTGGTCTGTCTCTGGCTGGTGTGTCTATGTTTTTTCTCTGGTTTGTCTCAGTTTCTGTCATTTTTGAGTGTCAATTACAAACATACCATGCAATCCCCTATGTCATTTCATGAGTTCAAATTTGAAGTATTAAGTCTCACCCTGTATATGCCAATTACTTCAATACGTCTTTAGTAACCATGTACGATAACTGTTAGAGTGAAATGAGCAGAAATTAATACCCTGTATAATTCATCAAAGTTGACGAATACCAATTGAACACTACATCGAATAAGCAACATAGATATCAAGATTAATTTCTAGGTAGTACCCTTAAGACTTCTTTATACCTGTATCTGTTATATTTCAAGTCTTCCTGTGTGTGCATATGTTGATTGTATAGGAATGTCAATCCAAAGAATACATTCCAATATTCTATCATCTCATTTCAATGTTTCAAGCTTGAAGTATGCTTATGAAAATAGTTTGTAATAAACATTGACTTGCGCTGGATATCAGATGGATACTCGAGTGATTTTCAGGTCAGAATGTGGAATTTTCAGATAGAGTTAGACTTTGGGTAGAAATGAAATACTTGCCCAACAAACTGTTTCACATGATAGATACTATAAAAAAATTTCCTGACAAACCTCATGTTAAGTAATATTTTCTATATAGTACATAAATTTAGACACACCCTGTATGAGATAATTACTGTGTTATGTTGGTAGCTGTTACAATAATCGAGCCAACATTTCTGCTGCACCCTGTATATTTCTTCAAAGTTGATGGATATCAATTGAATACTATACTGAAACAGTGAAACTGCAATCCCCATATTACTATCCATTTTCAAGTAGTTATGCTTAGAACTTCTTTGCATCTTCTGCGTTTCCGGGACTCTTGTACATTGTGATTGTCTTGCAATATCAAGTAGAAAGATAAAATTTGAACCTCAATGTCCTCCCAAAGAACCACCTGATTTCAAATGCATCCACTGCATATACACTTTTAAGATTATCTATCAAACAGTTTCCTCATTGAAACATATTATTATTTTAAAACTAATATTATTTAATATGTTAAGTTGAAATTTAAGTACCAGAAAGCATTACATATGTCTTTCGATTTACTTATTTCTACTAACAAGGTGATGTCCATACAACTGTTTTCGTTAATCACTATTTTGAAATGTTCAAACTCGAAATGTTAATAATGATAGCAATATTAATTGATCTATTTTTGAAGTTGTCTTGCTTTTCTGTGATCTAGTTGATAATGGAAGATGCTGGTTGAAGTTTGTTGCCAAAGGGACATTATGTTCAGATAGCGTAATGTTTCTGAAACATTACGCTTACATTCGACATGACCAATCAATCATAATATCATATATAAGAGACACCAAAATAATTAAAATAAGATTAAAAAGATATCTTGATAGCTATAAAATTTGTGAAATATCTTTCAGTAAAGCTGCCTGCAAGCTACCCCAGCTATGGAAGAAATGATAAAAATCAAGGCGAACATCACTTTTCACTTGCTTATACATTTCAATGAAGTGTTATACTTTGTGAGATTGAAAGGTATGCACACCAGTTGTAAATCAATGGTTGCTATAAGATCATCTTTACATTTTCATCATAGATCGTGAACCAATGGAATCTATATGTATAAGCATACCATCCATGATTTTAGATAGCCAAGAAACAAAATGATTAGCAATATTTTGTCTATCTCATAAATAATGATTTGAGAATATTTCAAAGATATATTAATATTAAAAAGCATCAACATTCACCTCAGTATATGTTAGGAAGAATTGCAAAGATGTAATTATACAATGCAATAGTTGATTTGGCTAATTGATATAAAAGTAATTCTTTGCACCTTGACCAGTTATATTTGTAGATTGTGTTTTCTGCTTGCACAACAATATACTGTGTCTGAGATTTCCAGAAGTGTATTATTATCCTGATATGAACTGACTGTTGTGCGAAATGAAAAATAGCTGTGATGTGTAAGTCTGATACTTATCTTATGACTATCTGTGCCTAGTCTATTTTCAAATACATAACTTCTTGACAAATGTTTATATGCCGTTTCACAGCAACAAAGTCCAACTGCATTCCGGCTTTTCATAAGATTTCATACAAAGTTGTTCTGGTAAATGAAAATACCTATTGCAAAAAACCTAACCTCAAATGCAATTTGACAACTATTGTAGTTAGATTTTAATCAGCATAATTGGGGAGCAATATATACCGTACATAAGAATTTTCAAGACTGTGCTCATCGTTTATTCATATTATCGAGATTTTTTACGTTAAAGAAGTACAAATAAACATTTTTCCTGTGCACCATGAACCATGACTGGTGAATGGTAATAAGTCATTTACGCTGGTAATCATATTTGTGGGTACCTTGCTTGCAACTGAAATCTCTAGGATATATATTCAATCACAGTAGTTTTTTTTAATAGAAAAAGTTATTCCCGAAAAATTTTCTCCTAGAATGAAGAATTTTCAACATGTCACTGTCAAGGTATATAACCCTACATTATAACTGAGTTGCCCGGTTGCCGGAATGTGAAAAAAGAATGCAAAATGATATGTAGCAGCAAAATCACCCTGATATTATGTGCAAAAATACGAACAATTTACGAAACTATACTCGAAATAATTTTTATTCACCATTTCCGTCCAGGAAATTTTTTTACGGCAATCGTAGATTGAAGTTATCGATGCTGTTATTGCATAAGCAATGGACAGCTGTACCGTTCAACCAACCTCCAATCTGCGAGGTGCACATTTTGGCAACAGCGGGGCTGCACTCGCATCCGGCAAGATGGACGACCAGCTGTCATGCGTGTTATGTTTGGTTAAAATTTCAAACATTTTCGATAATTTTCAATATCCTGACGAAAGGTGATGGAATCGGGCAGTGAAAAGTTGTCTAACTATTAAGGAAACCCTGAATTTTCATCGCGCTAAATAAAAAGTTGATAATATAGTGTGACAAATGTTTCGTATGGATTTGAAAGGGACCTCATGGATTTTACTCAGTGATCGTTGGAAAAATAGCTGTATTTTGTGGAAAGTGTGTGTCGGTATGAAAAGCTCAGCTCAAAACTTGACTTGTCCGGTGAGTAGTATTCGTTTTCTGTATAAATATATGAGTGAATTTTCCTATAAAAGGAAAACGACACGTCCGCGGCCCGTTTCCGTGTAGCCAGGTTTTTTCGAAATATCTCAGAAACGGTTTGAGCGATCTTTGAACACTTTTCGAATTTGACTATCGTGAAATCTCCTCTTCACCCGGATATAGGCGGTTTTCCGTTTGTCGGTGGAATTATCCGTGCAGCTCTGTCGGAATACGTGGTTGACACCAGTTTTATCGGTCTGATTTGAAAAATTTCACAATACATTTATGGAATTTTCTGGAAATACGAAAAGGATAGGAATATCGGTCCCTGTATGTCGTAAAGACCGTTTCGAGAGGAAAAAAAACGATGTGAAATTTGCTCGATCAGAATTCCGGAATACGAAATATCGGACTGGAAAGTGCGCGACGTCACAGAAAGTGTCGTTTTTTCGAAAAAAATTTAAACGGTCATAAATCGAAAACCGTACGACGTACCTGCCTGGATTTACATTTAAACACTGACCGCCCTCGTGAAGATTCGCGGAAAAAATACGAAAATGTAGTAGCGACGACGACATCTATCCGCTGTTGGATCCTTCGTTTTTGGAGTGCGCTTTCAGCCGGTGCAATCGTCGTCGTTTCGGAACTTTGAAAATCGTTTCCGGGAAAAGGGAGCGTTTTTCGAAAAAAAGTCTCTCTTTACGATCTGTAGTGCTCGTCGGGAGGTACACTTTGCGATAGTTTCGAAACGAAACGGAAAACCGGAAATGGGAAATTTTCGCGATTTTCGAATTTTCTCGAAAAAATCGACGTTTTCGGAAAAAAATTCGTTTCTCGAAAACGTGGTGGGCGACGATTTTCTCACCCCCTGCACTGTACCCGCACGTCATTGACCCGTCGAACGGCGCCACCCCCTCTCGGATATTCCCACGGCGAGCAAAGAATACGCGTTTACCGCAAACCGTTACGCGTTTTTCGCGCGTTTTTCCGCTTTCCCGGCACTTTTTCGACCGCCCGCCCCCCCGAAAAACCCCTCGAAAGGCTAGCCACGCGAAACGCCCGACTCCGAACTACCCGAAAACCGGCTTTCCCTCCGAAAAAACCCCGCTTACGCCCGAAAAACCCCCGAAACGTTGGAAAAAACCGAAAAAACCATGGCGTCCGTCCAAAAAGTTTCCACCCAAAAAAAAACAAAAGATCACCTGTTAATATTAAGGACTAGCCCAGTCTGTGCACGCGTAACGCTGTGCTCTTTATGGTAGTTGAGTACCACATAAAATGAGCTTTCGAATGACAGCTGTAACGTTGCAGTATGTCATGTAGTTTTCGAGATATCTATCAAAACGTTCAAATGTAAATTATCGTATGGCTGTCACTTTTGGGCACACCCTGTATATGGTAATCACTTTAAAACCTTTGTCGTCCCTGTATATCACGTAGTTTTCGAGATATCTATTAAAGCATTCAAATGTATATTTTCGGCTAGATTTCAATTTTAGGCTCACCCTGTATATGCTAATCACTTTAACACTTTTGCCGTCCCTGTATTTCATGTCGTTTTCGCGATATCTAGCAAATCGTCGAAAGTGAATTTTAGGGGAAATTTTAATCTGGGACATCCTGTATATCATGTAGTTTTCGGAATATCTGTTTAAATGTTTAAATCTGAATTTTAGGTGAAATTCAAATTTTAGATACACCCTGTATATGCTAACAACTTTAGAACAATTACCGTTTGATATAGTTTTCAACATATCTATTGAAACGTTAAAGTATGAATTTTCGGTGAAACTTAAATTTTAGACACACGGTATATATTAATCGTTTCAACATGTCTCGTTTTTTGTATGGTGTAGTTTTCGAGATATGTTAAAATGTTTAATTTTCGGTGAATTTTTAATTTGAAATCCCGCCCGGAATATGGTAATCACTCCAACATATCCCTTCACAAGTATTGCATAAAATCAGATTGCGAATCGTAGATGTGCCGTTTCGGTATGTCTTGCATATGCTGCTTCAAATGCTTTTTCGATTTAGTAGTTTTGCCCATCTCTAGATGGCAGTGGTTCATAAAAATATTTGCTATATAGTCTGACTTAACGGTAGGGTAACCACAACTACTCTGTCATATTTGGACAAAATTTTATACATTTTTTATGATTTGTTTTTAGTGTCCTGATTGAAATTCAAGTGGATTAGGCAAAGTATAAACGTCTTATCAGTAACGGAACCATAGATTTTCATTCTGTCAAAGTAAAAGTAGGTGATATACTGGTCCAAAGAAGATCGCAGTCTGAGCATTACATAACGCTATGCTGTATTATGTAAAAGTGACATAAAATTTGTTTTAAACGATATGTTCAACGTGTTTATATTTTATGTAGTGTTTGAGATATTGATTGAAATATGTTGAAAAGTATACAATAATTGTTATCTAATTATTATATTTTTGCTCGATAGTATTGGTCTTGTTATTAATTTTTCGGATTTTCTGATTGTTTTGTATTGTGTAGCAGTGAAAAAGTTTTTTTAGAAATTAACAAGACATTTGAAGTATGTAATAATTATGTTATAAAAAAATAATAGTGCAACAAAATATAACAAAAATATATGCAGTGTTGTTTATTTCAATTTTTATTTTACAGGATTACAAGAACAATAAAAATGTATCTAGAGTATAAATGTCTTACCTGGTTAATTACTTTTCCATCATTAGATAAATTTGTGTAATAATGAACATAAGGTATAATGAATGAAATTCGGTTTTGTGTCGTGATGCAATATTGCAAAATTGATAATTGGACGATGATAAAATATCAAATCGAAACGTGTTACAGAAGCAGAGATGAATGAAATTTTGTTCAATGTTACACAATTTTATCAGAATAAATATGGATGTTCCGTATAATGTAACTTGGCTATTATAAAATTATATGTATGGATGTACTTTTTTTTTCAAAATAAGCAGAAATTTTGGAATTTTTTTTTATTGAATAATGTTTAACGAAGTGTATGGAATCAGTAAAGGAAGGAAAGTGGTGTAAAGCAATTTATTTATAAATTTAAGAAGGAAATTATAGAGCTTGTGGTTTTTTCAAAGATTGTCAAAAACCGATCATAATTGTATTCCGACCGTATGTTAATCAAATTATTTTGACTCTTCAGTTTGGTGATACATGTAAGATTGATATAGGAATAGGAAATAATTCATTTGATTTTAAGTAAGGTTAATTTTTGTTATAGTAGAATAGTGATACTGGAGATAAGCATAGTATATTTATTATTAGTGTGTTTCGTAGATGGATACCGAGCGCAACAGAATGTATAATATAAACAGGAGTTGCAAAATATTATAGAATTATCAAGTTTGCAGGAGAAGCGCGGTTCTGTCTAACATGTCTGTGAGATGTAGTCTGGCTGATTGGTCTCTTTGTTGTGTTTGTTTAGTATGTCTGGACAATTGTGTTATGAATGTGAATGAGTTATATTTTAGCTGTGAAAAGTGTACAATCTTTTAAACGATGAAAACTATGTATGATGATATTATCCTGGATCCCTTGTCAACATTATAGATCTGTGCGCCGATACTGCTTTATTGCATAACTACTTAACAACACTTTTATTCCATAGATGCATATTTCTTTGTTCATGTCATCGTACTTTTATTATTAGTGTGTTTCGTAGATGGATACCGAGCGCAGCAGAAAGTATAATATAAACAGGAGTTACAAAATATTATAGTGTTATCAAGTTTGCAGGAGAAGCGCGGTTCTGTCTAACATGTCTGTGATGTAGTCTGGCTGATTGATCTCTTTGTTTGTTGTGTTTGTTTAGTATTTCTGGACAATTGTATTATGAATGTGAGTGAGTTATATTTTAGTTGTAAAATGTGTACAATGTTTTAAACGATGAAAACTATGTATGATGATATTATCCTGGATCCCTTGTCAACATTATAGATCTGTGCGCCGATACTGCTTTATTGCATAACTACTTAACAACACTTTTATTCCATAGATGCATATTTCTTTGTTCATGTCATCGTACTTTTATTATTAGTGTGTTTCGTAGATGGATACCGAGCGCAGCAAAATGTATAATATAAACAGGAGTTGCAGAATATTATAGTGTTATCAAGTTTGCAGGAGAAGTGCGGTTCTGTCTAACATGTCTGTGTGATGTAGTCTGGCTGATTGGTCTCTTTGTTTGTTGTGTTTGTTTAGTATGTCTGGAAAATTGTGTTATGAATGTGAATGAGTTATATTATATTTCGGCCTCGTCTCGTAAATAAGACTAGATGTAGTATCTCCGATTGGCGTCAGCGCTCACACATTTTTAAAGAAAATAAACAGACCCTCCCCGCTCCGCTCCGACGTCCAGCACCCAGCTCGCCTGTGTCACACTATCATTCTTTGTTTGTGTGTCAGCCCGTTCACACTACGGGTACATGATAGTGCGGTTTCCGGTTTTTCGGATCTTCAAGCTACATAAC
The DNA here is from genome assembly GCA_949316355.1 of Bruchidius siliquastri. Lineage (NCBI taxonomy): Eukaryota > Metazoa > Arthropoda > Insecta > Coleoptera > Chrysomelidae > Bruchidius > Bruchidius siliquastri. Next base: position 7,302,439 of record OX438534.1, on the reverse strand, counting down.
TATGCCCAAAAACAATAGAAAGCGTCGTGGGGAGGTTCGCCATAGTTCACGCGAAACCGATACAAAAACTCTTCAGAAACTCATCGAGACTTTAGATTCCTAGGAAGCGAAGACGCAGGTCACGATCGCCATCCCTTTCCCCCGTTGTCGACCCTGAGGTTTTCTCACGACAAGGTAGGCATTTTTTTTATTCTCTCACTCTCACCCATCATGTGTGGAGCAGGGGGGGGCAGAAGGGACATATAGTCCATCGCTATTGAGTTAATGAACATTCAACCATAGACACATATAGCAATGAGCCTATAATGTTAGTAGAAAGGACATATCGTTCACCGCTACTGAGCTAATGAACACTCAATTATAGCAACATAAAGCAATGAGCCTTTAATGTTTGTCCTTTTTACTTCCAGACTGCTCTGGCACGTTCCTGGTTTATGAGCCTATAATGTTTGTAGAAACGACATATCGTTCACCGCTATTGAGTTAATGAACACTCAACCACAGACACATATAGCAATGAGCCTATAATGTTTGTAGTAAGGACATATCGTTCACCGCTATTGAGTTAATGAACACTCAACCATAGACACATAATATAGCAATGAGCCTATAATGTTTGTAGAAAGGACATATCGTTCACCGCTATTGAGTTAATGAACAATCAACCATAGACACATATAGCAACGAGCCTATAATGTTTGTAGAAAGGACATATCGTTCACCGCTATTGAGTTAATGAACACTCAATTATAGCAACATAAAGCAATGAGCCTTTAATGTTTGTCCTTTTTACTTCCAGACTGCTCTGGCACGTTCCTGGTTTTTTTTGCCCTATCTCCATTACAGGTTTACTGAACACCCCCGATGTGCAGCACTGAGTATACACATAAATATATCTGAAAATTTTCTTTTGGGAAACGCCGATATCAATGAGAATATGTTTGTTCTTTCTTTCTTATTTCATGTTCACTGTTGTTCCAGACAATGATGCAGCCCCAGAAATTTCGGAAGAAATTCCCCTCTCCTCCGCACCATTAAGCGAGGATATTGTCGAGATTTTGGGAAAGAGAAGCACTACCCCAAAACTAACTGGCCCAAAGGTCCATGAGGATCTAGTCTTTCGTCGGAAAAATTTTCAAATACTGGTCTTTCTGATGAAGAGAGATATTTACTTCTTTCAAAACTCCCCCCGCCCGACAATTTTCAAATCGTTTCTGCACCACGGCTAAACGCTGTCGTACACAAAGCTATTTCTCCATCCAACTTATCCAGAGATGACAGACTAACAAAGTTGCAAAATGTAGTTGCTGCCAGCTTGACTGGAGTTGGTTAGGTCTGTAGTATGATTCTGGCCGAACAGGGGGGGGGGGGGGGGGAGAGACAGGCGATATATTGAATTGCCTAACCACACGGGCCGATTACTAGCAGACCTGTGGCACTCACAAAACACAAAAAATTTCTTAGATTTGAATCTGAAGGCAATATATATGAATATAATTGTATGCCTTTTGGGTTAAATGTTGCCCCTCTAGTATTCACAAAATTAATGAAACCCGTCATGACCTTTCTCAGAGCGAAAGGTTATATGTCGGTTATATATTTAGATGACATTTCACTTGGTTTCCTCCTGAATTACAGAAAAAGTGTTTTGGTTCCTGACTAAAACACTCAATATCTCGGTTTAATTTATGACTCCGTTAATATGTGGGTGTCGCTCCCAGAGGACAAGAGAAAAAACATTAGTGAAAAAGTTTTCAACTATGAATAGTTGCTCTATCAGAGATTTTGCCAAGTTTGTGGGTAAAATAGTCTCTATATGTCCAGGGGTCAAGTACGCGTGGCTATACACAAAATCGTTTGAAAGAAAAAAGTTTCTGGCGTTACTCCACTCAGGGGGAAATTACAATGCAAAACTGCAAATATCCCCAGAGCTCCGAGGCTTATATAATTAGGATTAAACTTCACTTAGGTAAGTTCTTTTAATCGTAAAATTATATGTACTTATCTGAAAAATAATCCTGATTTGTAAAAACGCAAGTCACTCTCGTAATTGCGTTCACAAAAGAAAAAGATTCAGTGGGTATAGTCTGTCGAAAATATCACAGAATATATAAGGAAAATATGCAAACTCATTCGCAGTGTTGCCAGGTGCCATCGGATGGTTTTCGGTAGAGTCGTTCTAAATTTTTCGGTAGATATCGGTAGATGTAGTAGTAATGAATTTAGTGGTGGCAAAACATCAAAATGTCACGTCGGCAAAATAAATAGCCTATACAACGCTGTGCCAGTATGCAAAATCATGATTGTGAGGAAGTCTTTATTTATAAAAACCAAATATGATCATGATATTGCACTTGAATAAACGATTAACTTTACAATAATTCTACAGAAACAGAAAACGGATAAACCCACAGACCACAGAACATACATAGATAGGGACAAAATCATAGAATATGGTCTTATCGTCCAACACAAAAAATGACTGCACGACTGAAACCGGACGCAGAGGCGTATAAACTGCGAGACTTGTCAAAATAAAAAAAGTTAAGCTGTGATTAGTGCAACAGTATTCCTGCGTTTTGTTGAATTGTTGTATCGCGGGTATATAGATAATAAATTCTCTCTGAAAGTACAAAAAGCAATTAATTTATTTCGGTAGATTTTGCATTCAAATCGGTAGATCGGTATAACTCGTCTGAAATCGGTAGATCTACCGAAAAATCGGTATATCTGCTAACACTGGTGACCGACACAAAACAAGTACATCACAGAATATGTTCATAGATTGGCGAATGCCGATAACTATCACAGAACGGCAAATGAGATAATAAAACATAAAAATTATTATGATGCCTTCGATACTGTATAGTAGATGTATCGTACGTTTTTTACACCTACTGCTAATTGATTAGTCGTTATATTTGGAATTGTGGTGTGTTTTTTGAAAATGTAGCTGACATTGCCAGGAAATGTGAATGAAAGTTTGATTGATTTCTTAGCACTCAAAATGTTTTGATTAAATAATATGAAAGTGTAGAATAATATCAAATTATTTGGAATTATAATTAGCTGTTACTGTTAAAACGGCCCAGAATATGCCCAAAAATACGGACCACAAACGATTGATATTAAATAATAAGTAGAGTCTTCTTTGTGTTAATTTGTCAATACATGTCATATAAAATTGTAGTATTACAGTTCGCGTTTTGTATTTTGATAACGTTTAATTTTTGTACTCATGGAATTGAATTGATTGATTTCGCTGTTAATACCTCTATTGCCTTTCATAAAACAGCTGTATTGACTCTGGTTGAAAGTATAATAGTACAAGTAAGCTTTTGTCATGCGCCGTATGTTATCAATATCAAGTGACAATACGTAGCGAAATGTTAGGACATGTTGAAATAATCACGTTCAGTACAAATGCAAATAGTTCTATTATTAATTCATTATCGATACTAATTGCGTTGCTTTGATAAATCATAGAGGAAGTCAGTTCCATGTCAAATATCAACAGTGTCATATTCAGTAGCCGCTAAAAGTTTTCCCGCGTAGCGCACGCGCCAAATGCGGAAGAATTGTTAACCGCCGTTTCAAATTGAATTTTGCAATTCATCGAGATTACAACCATGAGAGGCTCCAGGCAAAGAGGCAGTGGAAGAGGCCGTGCTGGCCGTGGAAAAAATAGCAGCAGTAAATAGACAATAATAATTATAATTGAAATAAATAAAATAAGATAATTTTAGATTGTAAATATGTGTAGTAGAGTATTGTGATAAGTAGATAATGGATATGAATTTTAAGAAAGGAACGTATAGGTAATCGAATAGATCTGTCAGAAAAATATTAGTTTTTATGAAATTATGATTGTTAGGTGGAAAAGAAAATCGATCCCGTATCAATCCCATAATAGAAAAAGTATGATATATCTTCGATAATGACAGTATTTAAACCATTTAAGTGATGTAGTTGGCGTTTCATCCCTTAAATTGTATAAGGGAAAGATATAGCAGTGTCATACAGCAAGAAGCAGCATGAGCTTTCGGTCAAACTCATCAAGTAATCATCGTAATTTTTTTTAAGATCGTATAGTAAATGTTGGACAATGTAAAGAGGATAATAATACAGTCAGTGTAAACACAAAAACTTGTAATGAAAATGTCATGTTGTCTGTTTAGGTAGTTATTTGATATTTTATTTCATATGTGATAAAATAATCATCACACAGAAAGGGGAAAAATGAAGTTAATATAGTTCTATGACTTTTCATGAAGTCATTGAGTTATCAATGGATAGTATAGATTCTTCCAAAAAAACATTTGGATGTATTAGACAAGGTTTGCCTATTATCTACATGCTAAAAGTAAAGTAGCATCGATATTGGGTTATATATAAAATAGAAAAATTGATTTTGATTTAAGATTACTACTGGTCAAACAGTAACAGAAAAATAATTCAAACATCATCTAAAGAATTGGAAAACCTTTATTTGTATTTCATAAGTTTCATATAAATATAGATCAGAATAATAAATTTTTATATATAAGGTAAAAGTATAGAAAGTACAATAATGTAATATGTAATGTTTATTTGAAATAACATATATTAATTCAAAATATAATGTTATTTACAGTGGCAATACATTGGGCTACCGCCCAAGCTCTGATGTATCTTCAGGTGAGTACATATATGTATATATACAAACAAATTTCCATATGTGTTAGACTTTAGATTTTTCTGATACATTTGATTGGTTAATAATCTGTGGACTTGCAATGCGCATATATACAAAAAATAAAATATTATTGTGCATAGATAATAGAAATGTCTGTGGATAAACATGAAATATCAATAGTTAACATCATTATTTACACAAATAAATAAGAGGACATAATATATAGTTGTATAGTATATATTTTTTCAATGAAATAGACTGCAGATATCGTGCTATTAATGTTAACACTTTAAAGTTTAGTTTCATATATCCTACATACATGAAATCCTGAAAATTTGTATGTAGAATTTGTCAATTTGATATGCTACTATTTTTGGAACTTACATTTCTAAAAACATACACCTCTTCTGTCTGATACTGTTCAAATAAGTGTTACATGACCAAAGATACAAAGAGATTGATTATATGGTGCATTTTTCTTTAGACGATTTTCGTATTATCATTTAAATGTATTAGGTACGAACGACGATCGGGGAGAAACGTTCCTGGCAATTTTATCTTCATAAGGTAATGCAGGACAAAGTAGTGTAATCGTGAAAAATTTGAATTGTGAACCCGATACTTAATCATACATTTTATATGTTCGAGACAATAAATGGTCTCAAACATAACGATTTCAATTTGTTGGCACAAGGAATATATCAGTGGATAATTTAAATGATATAATCCGTGTACTTTGTATAGTAATAAAAAAATGCCACATATATTGAAGGATTTATTCATTTGAGGTGTTGTGACCTATTTACTGCCAAACATAGAATAAGTATAGTTTTTCTATGAACTAAGAACAATCTGTTCAAAAAGTAAATTAGTTTCTGTAAATAAGTATATGGTACTGTTATTGCTACGGATGAAAAATCGTAGAAGTTACGATAATTGAAGTAGTGGTGGTGAATTGCGCGTACAAAGCAATTGGAAAGACACGATGTTTGTGATCAATGTTCAAAAACTTTCAGAGAGATTTATTAATTTGAGAATAAATAGAAAAGGAATAAAAAAATATGTGCAGATTAAAGAACAAATATTGATCTATAATTTGAAAGCTCGATAATCAAGTTATCCAAGTTACAGATGAATTTTGACAATGTATAGTATTTACAGCACACTATAGGCTCAGTAGGAATTGAAATATGAATATATTGTATTTAATATTAAATTTGTTTTAAACAATAAGCGGAACATATAATTTTTCATTTACAGAGAAATATGTACCAGTTAGGCAGGGCAGAGGACGGGAAGTGAGAGGGGGAGGGCGACCAGGCCGGAGTAGAGGAGGATTCAGAAGGGGGCGGCAGTATTCCTCCTCTAGAGAATCCTCGCCCTGCCCTTCCCCGCGTCGACCGGATACGCCGACAGAACCCCGGCCTCTCCCACGGAGTGGTCCTTCCGAAGGACCAACAAGTAACCCTCCTCCTGCGGAAGCCACTCCAGTGGCCAATGGCACAAGCCAAGAAAACTAAAAAAAAATAAAAAATGATAAGTTTAAAAAGTGTTTTATTTAATGCTCCAAAGTCAGCAGTAATTCTAAACTCCCAATCGTATGAAGAAATTAGTTTTATTGAAAGTATAATACCACTGGCAATGAATAAATTGAAATATGAGGTATATTAGTTGAAGTGAATTTTTTTTTCGGTTTATATATTTTCCGACAGCATATCATTGGAAATTTGCTCACCGGGGTCACATAATAGTGAAAATGGCATATTTTTTTCGGAGCTAGATACAACAACGTGCGATATTTATATTAATGAACGTGCAAAATGCCGACGATCGATAGGTAGTGCCTTCCTTTAGATTGCTCTCATTGTTTCATGTATTATTCAATTTGATATTTTCTGAATATTTTCAGATTTCGTATATGAATTACACCGTATATATAAAAAATATAAAAAATGGCAAGTCCAAAGAAATGGATGTTTAACGTCATTTTTGATATAACATAATACGCATACACTTGCGCAACAAATATTAAGTTGTTACATTTTTTTACTCTATTGATGTAAGAAACTGTACCCAAGATATTTGTTTTTTCGCTATTCCCTTCTCGGAGTATTTTTTTCACAAGCTTATCATTAGTCGTTCATCTTCTCTCCTATCGATGATTTTTCTGCATAAGCAACGAACAGCTGTAGCCGATATTCGTATATATAACGTTCCTGGGGTACATCTCTCATTTTAATCACTTCTCCCTCACTACTTGTATGATATTTATTATTAATAATTACGAAAATGCATGAAGAACCACTGTCAAAAATATTTACCCTTCGATAGATTGCGGAAAATATGCCCTTTTAGTATTTTACAATGGAAAGATTGCAAGCTTTCAAATAATCAACTTCCCATACCCGAATGTGTACAATCTGGCAACAGCGGTACTGCATTCGTCACGATGAACATTGCAAGACGGACTCGCTCGTGGTGGGGACCTGTCATGTTTGGACGAAATTTGCTACATTTTCAATAATGTTTCCAAAATTCTGACGAAAATTGATGGAATCGGGCAGAGAAAAAACGTCCAACTATTAAGGAAACACTGAATTTTCATCGCGCGAAAGAAAAAGTCGATTATATAGTGTGACAAATGAGATGTACGACGGTTTTCCGAGTTTCGTATGGATTTGATAGGGACCTCATGGACTTTACTTAGTGATTGTTGGAAAAATAGCTGTATTTTGTGGAAACTGTGTATCGGTATGAAAAGCTCAGCTCCGGTGAGTAGTATTCGTTTTCTGTATAAATATATGAGTGAATTTTCTGATAAAAGGAAACCGACACGTCCGCGGCCCGTTTCCGTGTAGCGAAGTTTTGTCGAAATATCTCAGAAACGGTTTGAGCAATCTTTGAAAACTTTTCGAATTTGGCTATTGTGGATACTCCTCTTCGCCCGGTTTTCCGTTTGTCGGTCGAATTATCCGTGCAGCTGTCGGAATACGTGGTTGACACCGGTTTTATCGGTCTGATTTGAAAAATTTCACTATACATTCATGGAATTTTCTGGAAAGCCGAAAAGGATAGAAGTATCGGTCCCTGTGTGTCTTAAAGACCGTTTCGAGAGGAAAAAAAAACGATGTGAAACTTGCTCGATCGAAATTCCGAAATACGAAATATCGGACTGGAAAGTGCGCGACGTCACAGAAAGTGTCGTTTTTTCGAAAAAAATTTAAACGGTCATAAATTGAAAACCGTACGACGTACCTGCCTGGATTTACTTTTAAACACCGCTCTCGTGAAGATTCGCGAAAAAAATACGAAAATGTCGTAGCGACGACCATCTATCCGCTGTTGGACCCATCGTTTTAGAAACGCGCTTTCGGCCGGTGTAACCGTCGTCGTTTCGGAACTTTGAAAATCGTTTACGGGAAAAGGGAGCGTTTTCCGAAAAAAGTTGCTCCTTACGATCTGTAGTGCTCGTCGAGAGGTATACTTTGCGATAGTTTCGAAACGAAACGGAAAACCGGAAATGGGAAATTTTCGCGGTTTTCGAATTTTCTCGAAAAAATCGAGGTTTTCGGAAAAAAATCGTTCCTCGAAAACGTGGTTGGCGACGATTTTCTCACCCACTGCACGTCATTCGCCCGTCGAACGGCGCCACTCTCGCGCGGATATTTCCACGGCCAGGAAAGATTATGCGTTTACGCCAAACCGTTTTTCGGGCGTTTTTCCGCTTTCCCGGCCCTTTTTCGACTGCCGTCCCTCGGAAAACCCCCTCGAAAGGCCGGCCACGCGAAACACCCGACTCCGAACTCCCCGAAAACCCGCTTTCCCCCCGAAAAAAACCCCACTTACGCCCGAAAAACCCCCGAAAACCTCGAAAAAACCGAAAACCAACATGTCGTCCGTCCAAAAAGTTCCACCCAAAAAAACAAAAGATCACCCGTTAATATTAAGGACTAGCTCAGTCTCGGCACGCGTAACGCTGTTTAGGGTAGTTGAGTACCACATAAAATCAGCTTTCGAACGATAGGTGTAACGTCTCTGTATCTGTCTCTAAGGTGATAGGGCCTAAAGGAATTAAATAAATTGGCCAAATGGCTAGTGGTGAACGTGGTCAGATTGTAACAGTTATTGCTGCAATTAATGCAATCGTTAATCACATCCCACCAATGCTGATTTTTCAGAGAGTTCATTTTAAAATGCACATGCTAAAGGGTTGTCCAATTGGTAGCATTGGAGGAGCAAATCCATCAGGGTGGTCTAATAAACAACTATTTCAGAATTTTTTGAACACTTCAAGAAACACGCAAAGCCTTCAGTTGAAGATCCAGTATTGTTAATATTAGATAACCACAACAGTCACGTGAATATTGAAGCAATTGATTATTGTAAAAGGAACGGGATAATTATGTTAACCTTTCATCCACATACGAGCCACAAAATGCAACCCCTTGACAGGACAGTATTTAGACCTCTAAAGACATATTACAATTCTGCCTGCAATGAATGGATGATGATGAATCCTGCAAGGCCTATTACAATCTACGATATAGCCGAACTTGTAGGCAAAGCATACCCAAAAGCTTTCAACTTCTCAAATATCCAAAAGGGTTTCCAAGTAACCGGACTCCATCCACTAAATGAAAATATTTTTGAAGACCATGAGTCTTTAAGATCTTTTGTTACAGACTGACCAGAATACCAAAGCACCGACACATTTCCTGAAGAGCAACAAGAAACGCAAACCATGGATTTCACGCTGAAACATCTTGACATCAACAAGGATTTGTCAGTGAAAGCTCTAGGTATATATACTTAGACAGCGGTCTTTCATGGAATGGACACATTAATCATCTGCTTATCAAGCTCAACAAAGGCATTTTTGCTCTTCGCTGTATTAGGAACACGGTATCTCTCAGCATCTGACTCCAAGCATACTATAGCTATTTCCACTCACATATGGTTTACGGAGCATTATTATGGGGACATTCAGCTCATTCCTCAGCAGTATTTGCTGCACAAAGAAAGTATATACGAATAATGACTAGAACACCTTATAGAAGTACCTGTTCAGACAAATTTGTCTCATTGGGTATTTTAACATTACCCAGTGTATATATACTAGAGTGTATTTTACATGTGAAAAAAAATATAAATGACTACAACAGAAATCTTAATTTCCACAATTATGAGACTAGATACCGTAATAATATGTGCATCCGATGCAGTAGAATACAAAAATCTGGAGATGGACATAGTTATTACGGCATCAAGTTTCTTAATGCAATTCCAGAATCAGTCAAATGTTTGACCACTGCGACGTTTAAAAATAAACTAGGAATGTACCTAAAACAAAAAACATTCTATACTACTGACGAATTTCTTAGAAACGATTTCAGTGATATGAAATGATTTTGATGTGGATCCAACAATATGTTGTCATTTTATTAATATTTAATTACATTCTGTTATTGTATTGTCTTTGTATTGTATTTTTAAGTAATGTTTATTGTATTATATACTTACTATGTGCCTCCTTTTGGGTACATTTCCTTTTTTCTGACATGTATAAATGCTCCGGCATGCCCAACATCATTAAAATTATTATCATTACTATTATTATTATTATTATATATAGGCAGTACCAGTTTGTCATTTCCTTTCACAACATCAAAAGAAAACTTTTCTGTAAGATGCATGAGGCTTCCTATAACTTGCTCCAAATCTAAGCAGAAATAATAGTTTTCAGCATCAAGTGACGCATATGACATGGAACTGCTGAATGGGGTTCATAAATTTTTTTGAATGGTCGTGGCTCATTTTCAGACCTGTAAACAATGCATTTGCTGATACTGTCTGAATTGTATATTTTGAAACGAACCTTTTATCTACTTCGATAGTATCAATAGACTGCTAATGTAGGTATATTTTATGATTTCACTTCAAAAGCAACAGCGACACAAGTGTGCATCAGGACCTGGTTCAAGAGTCCTGCAATTGGAGGAAACAATATGTATATTGATGTATAAATTTAAAAGATTATGTTTATTTATTTATTCAGATGGGGAACCTAATTAAATTAAAATAGTTAGAATCCAATAAGATAAAAAGAACTAACATTAAAATGTAACGTACTGAACACATCTAGCATATCAACTGAATGTTTGCTCTGAATGCATCATAGTTATATGTCCTAAATATATCATAACTGTCACAATTTGAGAGTTTTAGGGTTAGGGATGAAGTAACGTGTCCGGTCCAGTCCAGTCTTTCAATAAGCTGGAAGGAATTTTAATATTTATTTTTTTCTAGAATAATGGAGTAATAATAAAACCCATTCATCAACTTGAATATAAAAGATACATCCATGACAATTCTCTTCTTATCTAATGATTCTAAATTAAGTAAAATCAAATTCTCAGTTTAGTGTTAAGGAATAATCAATTTATATGATGAGTAGTTAAAAACCGATTTTAAAATTTGTCTATTAAAGATTTATATAAGGTAATTCCGGGTTAGATGCCCCACCGGTACAGATGCCCCGATCGGCAAATCTTCGAACGTAGTCGTTAGTTGGCGCCATGTGCATGGTGGTTGCTTACTTGTTGTGTGTTTTGCGGAAGGCACAAGTAATAATCCACCAAAATCTTTTTGATCCTAAAATATTTTACAAAAACAGGTAAGTGTTGATGATTTACTCCTATGATCTAATTTAGGTGTGAACATATTATAGCGGAAAATGTTTTCTTTTAACGTTTGATGCAATATTATAGAATCCTCGTTTGAAAAAGTCTATTGGCTTATTTTAGGTTAGGAAATGGTTGACAAATTCTTCACAGGTGCATTTTGATGTACTGGGGCATCTCTCCCGTACAAAAAGGATAGATGGCCTAAAATAATACGGGATAGACGCTTCAGATTTATTTGTGTATTTTGCAAATGTTAGTGGTATATTAATGACTGAATATTGTTGTAGATACCAACTCGGTACAAACGGAAGCAATCTGCTAAGCCAAGAAAACAGTGGCGTGAAGAACATTTAGTAGCTGCTATTCGGGCTATAAATTCTGGTGAGATGGGCACTAATGAAGCTTCAACTACCTTTGGTGTACCATCTAGAACATTACGCCGTCGAATGAAATCAGGAGTTACCAGAGATCTTCCTCTAGGCCCTGAAGGATGCTAAGGCAATGCAAATGAAAAGCGACTTGTGAAACATGTACAGAGATTGGAAAAATGTGGTTTTGCGCTCGATAGAGATCCGTTGCTTATCAATTCGCTGAAAAATTAAAAATAAAGCACAGGTTTAATCGTGAAACACAACTGGCGGGCTATGACTGGCTCAATTCATTTTTGCTGCGTAACCAAGAAGTTAGTGTTAGAGCGGCCCAAGCATTGTCGATCGCTAGGGCAGAAGGTATGGATCGTATGGAAGTAAATAATTTTTTCAATCTGCTTAATGAAGTTTACACGGAACACATGTTTATCAAACCGAGTAATATTTTCAACATGGATGAGACCGGCTTTTAAATCAATAACGAGGCCGGAAAGGTTATTGCAAGCAAGGGAGCTAAAGATGTTCATGTACTCAGTTCAAGTGAAAGAGGTGAGAACGTAACGATAATAGCTTGCTGCAATGCAGAAGGCAATTTTATGCGACCAGTGGTTATATTTAAAGGTGTAAGAGAAAAGCAGGAATTTCAAGATGGACTTCCACCAGGATCAAAAGTATTTATGAACAAAAAGTCGTCCTATATCTTGTCAGACCTCTTTCTCAAATGGCTTCAAGAACATTTTGTTCCTAAAAAGCCTCCTGGTCCAACTATTTTAATACTCGACGGACATTCATCGCATAGGAATTCTATGGAAATGCTTGACTTCGCTGAACAAAATGAAATTATTATACTCTGCTTACCAAGCCACACTACCCAAGCGATACAGCCACTTGACAGATCATTTTTCCGGCCCTTAAAACATTTTTTAAGAAAAGAAGCCAGGCAATGGATGATAAATCACCCTGGAAGACGTTTGACTCGCCTGCAGGTTGGTAAAATCATAGGAGCTGCATGGGGCAAAGCAGCTAATGTAGAAACTGGTGTCTCTGGGTTTCGAGCATCAGGAATTTTCCCACTTGATCCGGCTGCCATTCCTGACCATTTTTATCACATTTCGGATAATATGTCCCAACTTACAATGACTAATTCCACAGGTAAAAAATACTCTCCTTCAAAGGAACTCGAAAAAGGCCCAAATCCAGTTTTAGCACCAGCCCCCGAAGAAGCTCAGTCCGACAAATCTATCTCAGAAGAAGTCAGCGCCGAACCAGGTCCAGGTACAAGCTCAATGATAGTTCCAGATATTGTTCAGTCAAAAGAAACCCCTTCAAAATACCTGGATGGTATTAGTCCGGTACCAATTCTTCCAAAATCAATTAAAAAACGAAAGAAGCAATCCGCCGAAGTTTTGACAAAGCGAAACCCAAAATCTAAAAAAAAATATTGAAGACGATTTTTCCTCCTCGGATGATGAACCACTTGCCGTTCATATAAAAAAAGCTAAAAAGTCACCATCTACGAGTTGTGCTAAAGAATCAGAATCTTGCATAGAATGCTGGGAAAATTATTATGATACAACGAACAAGGCAGATTGGTTAAAATGTTTGGGTTGTGACAAGTGGTTCCATGAGACGTGTGCACTATATGATGACAACTGCGTCACATGTTGACGTGAAAAATTAAGGGCTGCAAATCTTGACCGCGCCAAGAAAAAAATACTCTCATAAACAGAGAGATTTTGTCATGTTTATTAAAAAAAAAGTTTCAGTTAAAAATTTCCGGTTATGGCTAATACATCTAATTTAGGTTAAGATGATAAAAATGATGAAAGTTCCTGCTTTTCATTTATATGGCGACTCTCCCAGAATGGGGCACCTCACCCAAACTACAGGGGCAACTCTCCCTTACTCTTGGGAGAGATGGCCAAAAAAGTTGTTTTTGTTTTAATTTTTTTTTAGATAAAATATAAGAATTTTAAGTTTGGTAAACATAATATGTTGTGTCTAAATACATATATTATTTTTTTAACATATACTTTTTAATTTTAAATAATAATTGAATTTTTCATCACATTTTTTTGTTAAGTGGGGCATTTCACCCGGAATTACCTTACTGCAAATTTAGACTCCAGATAAGCATACAATATTGCATATTGACTAATAAATGATTTTCGAAAAGAGGACTGAGAGATCTTTGACATGTTTAATTATAAACCCCAGCATCTGTAAAGATATAAGTAATATAGAACCATATTCCTGAATGAAAGTGATCAAAGTGAGTAATGTGTTAGATATATCTAGTATAGTAATTGTTAGAGACAATAGATATATTTGTAGGAAAAACAACTTGGCCGAGCGTCTTTTGGGAGACAGGCGGGAAGCAATGCTTCGATTTTTTTTTAGATCAGACTCATTAACGGAGTCAGTCACAAAAATACTTTTCGCTCGAATCAACCGATCGGGAAGGATTATTAAATCGACTAGAATAATTTGTATTTCATCGGAATATAATTGTCAGGTTTTTACCACTGGAGCTCTGATGATAGATTGTTTTAACACCACCACCTTTTATCAAGTAAAAGTGAAATAAAACCAGAGAGTGCAGTTTTATTTGCTTTCCGATCAGTCGAGGCCTTAAAGACGGCTAGTTTTTATGGTGCACGACACATCTGGCGACCATGACAGGACTTGATACAGGTGTTTGGTGTTTTTCCGGCGGGACATTTGTGGTACACCGAGTGGAAAAAAGAACGTAGTTTTGTGTAGACTCGATTAGATGTTTTCGTTGGCGCCTAAAGCAGCGTTTTCCTAGCAACGCACATTTTACGCGGCGTAGAACGTAATTCGTAATTTCCTACACTGCGCATAAACGTCTTGCGCCAGCGTAATACGGCCGACGCAACGGGACGACTGCTCGGAGAGCAGTCTATTCAATTGTACGCCGCGTGTTTTGTACTGTTGTAAAATGAGTTCGCAAAGACTACAAATCCGTTTCAGTGCTACTGAGGATGAACAGTTAATAGAATCAGTTAGTGGTTACCCCATTCTTTGGGACATGAAGGTGAAGGAATTTAAAGATGTAGCGAAAAAGAACACAATCTGGAATGAAATGGACAAAATGTTAAATAAACCAGGTAATTATTGTAGATTTTATTCTTTTTTTCACAGTGTTATTTTAATACAGCGGTGCGGCGCCTATTCATTTCTGCGTGTTTCTGAAGTAGTCTTTGAACTGGGCTCTAACTTCAAATCCTTCAGAATTAGCAAATCCTCCTACTCCAGGCAATGGTATCATATTGTCCGCCGGGAGTTCATATGTATCTTCAGCTTGACTAAACGGTGCGCAACGATCAAGGGACTCTTCTCTCAAGTAGTTGTGTAAACAACAACATACCCAAACAATTAGGTCAACTGTCTCAGCTTTTACATTAATAGGTGTAAAAAAATTCTAAATATAGAACACATTATGCCAAAAGCGTTTTCAGTCACCCTTGTTGCTCGACATAGGTGATAGTTGAACCCCTTTTTGTCTCCATCTTGTACAGCTTGTTTCCGGCAATAAGGTTTCATGACATGTTTATCGAATCGGAAAGCCTCATCGCCTACTATTACATGAGGCAACAGAATTTTCGAACCTGGTAAAAATCTCGGAGGAGGAAAAAAAATCCGTTTGTGATCTGCTTTCCCATTTCTGATTTGTTAAAGATTACAGCGTGTTCTCCCTTGCCATAAGACACCACATCAATACCAATGAATTTGTACCTTGCATCCACCATAGCAAGAAGAACAATTGAAAAGTAATTTTTGTAGTTATGGAATAAGGAACCTGTGTTGTCTGGCGCTACAATCCTAACGTGTTTGCTATACAATCCTACTAAAAAATTTGGAAAATTCCATCGGTGCCAGAATTCTTCTGCTTTTTCTTTCCAATTTATTTGAGACATAGGTGGTAGAAACGTAGGTTGCAGATTCGTTTTGAGTGCTCTTGAAACTATTGGAACGAACTTCGATATAGCTGACGGTGATATGCGATAGGAAAATGCCATCGATCGAAACGACTCCCAGCTGTAGCCAGGAATCTGAAAAAAATGACAGCATCTTTAAAGAGAAAATGCTCTGCATATTCTACAAAAGAAAATTTGATTTATCAAGGCACTCTCACATATGGCCCGCGTGATTTTATAGACAAAAATGTGCTGGCAGAAATATGTATTCATTCATCGAAATCAAGAGAAATTTATCTTCAGATGGACAATCCAAATCTCGATGGAAGAGTGTCCGAGATCATTATAAAAGGCAAAGGAAGTTAGAAAAAAATACGCTTACTGGATCTGCAGGTACGAAGAAACGGGCTGTGTACTGGGACAGATTGAGGTTCTTTGATGGTGAGGAAGATGAGCGAGAGTAAGTAAAATACGTACATTTTCCATTCTTATTCTTACGAAGCTAATTTTCAATATTTTGTTTCGTTTCAGGTGTCAGTCAAAAATCCAATCGACCAAAATTGACATAACTGATGACGAGGCGCATAATAGTAATCATTGTACAGCCGGTGATGAACTTGATAGAAGTGGACTTGATGATATTGCCGAAGAACTCAATGAAAATAAACTTAAAAGGAGAAGAGAAACGTGCAGGTCCCTAAAATCGGATAAAGATAAGTCTGAAGTTTTAAGTTTAGTAAGCTCTTTGACAAAGAGAAATAGAGGAAATGACACATTGATGCAGTTACTAAAAAACAAGGAGCAGGAGAGGCAACATATCGGGACATATGTTGACCAATTAATGGGGTCTAGTCAAGCGAAATTGATCTTCTTTTCAAAAGCCTTGCTGCTACGGTCAAAAAATTTCAGCCTGAAGATGTAACCGAGGCTAAAATGAAAATATTTAATGTGGTAACTGAAATTGAACTTAGAAATCAGAGAGCAAGAAGAAGCAGAATGTCTACATTTAATGAAAGTTGCACCCGACCTAGCTGAGCATTATCTTCTTACTCGTCCTCTAACACATTTGTGGAACAATCATCTGGTTTCACTTCACTTCCACCGAATTTCAACGAAAATGCACCATATTCAAATCTATCGTCGCCCTTCCAAATAGAGGCACCGTTTCAAGTCGAAAATACGTCTAATCCTAACTTTCCTGAGGCAAATGGACACGACATATACACTTTTAAGTAATGAGCACAATAATTGTGAAAAGTTTCGTGTAAAATGGATTTAAAAAATATAGGTTTCATCATTTCGAAAAAATGTATTATATTTACTTACTCAATGTTAGGCCAAGTTTTTCAGGTGGCGAAATAGGATGTCGCACACGATTACCTGGTTCCACATTTAAATCTTCCTTCACGAGATCGAGGAGAAACGAGAATTGCTGCCTTGAAACTCTAAAATATGCTTCAAATTTTACTCCGTCGTCAAGCAGATGTCTATGGATAAGTAATTTAAATGCTCCTTCGCTGCTTCTTTTTTGAAATAATTGACTAACTGAATTTCTAGTGTTATTATGAATCGTGGTTATTATGTCAATTTCATCTTGTAAAATTAAAAACTGCCAAAGCTAATTTCCGCCTTTTAAATGATACACTCATTGCGACCAGGACGCAACTGACAATCATAGGAAAACACTTTTACGCAGCGCATTGGACGTTGCGTTGCGTCGGCCATCTTACGTTCTACGCAGCGTAAAATGTGCGTTGCTAGGAAAACGCTGCTTAAAGTAAACTTTTACCGCGTTTTACATTGTGTTCTGTTAAAACGACAGGTGGTTTGACCGAGTTTAAAAAATGGCCAGCGAGATCGGAAATAAAAGAAAAAGCCGTAAAGTGCTCCGTGGTTCGGTTACAAAGGCGTTAAATGATCTGGACACTTTGTTAAACGCCGAATCGCGCGAAAATGAGAGTCTTGAAGCCGCGTTTGAACTGGTGAGTGGTAAATATGATAGCCTACAGGTGCTTGACCGTGACATATTCGAGTGGTTGTTAGAGAGTGCATCTGAACATGAGCTTGAAAATGAAATGGAAACCTGTGACACATATGTGAAGAAGTTCATCACTCTGAGGATTAAATACAACAAAATTATGGAGGACTCTGTATCCGTGGGAGGTGGAGGAAGTAACCCAGGTACAAATAATGGTTCTAGTGTTTCAAATCCAGTGGAGAACACAGGTTTGCGTAAACTTAAGTTACCCAGAATAGAGTTTAAACAGTATGATGGCGACATAAAAGGCTGGTTAGTTTTTTGGGCACAGTTTAAAAAGGTGCACGAGGACAACTCTATTGAATGTTGTGACAAAATTGAGTATTTACGCCAAGCAACTGTTAAAGATTATTTTGTCTAATTCTACATCACGGGGAGTGGATTAGTTTGCTCTATGACAGACTTGAGACCCAATTGCGCCCACTAGAAACATTAGGTATTACGTCAGATAAATGCGCAGCTATATTATTCCCGCTCATAGAGTCTTGTCTCCCCAACGAGGTGTTAAGGGTCTGGCAACGTTCTACATTCAATAGCCCTACATCAAACCTTGAAGATAAGCTAAAAAATATTATGGTTTTCCTACAACAGGATAGAACATGAACAGCGCATAGGTTTAGCAGCTGAAGGTTTTGGTATCGTGGACGAGAAGACAAAATTGTCCTCGCTGGAAGCTGGCGCTAATAAGACTATGATAAAGGGTAAGCTGTTTGCAAAAAGGTATGTGAGGTATCAACAGCTACTGGGCTTACTAATCAGGATGCTGCACGTTGTGTTTTTTGTGATGGTTCACATGAAACCAAAAATTCAAAAAAAATCAGAAATATTACCCTCCACATCATAAACAGATATATTAACAGAAAAACTAGAGGCAACAGGAAATATTGTGAAGAAAAATGTCTTCGGTGACAAACACAAGGCTTCAGAGGACCGCCCAAGAAAAAAATTAAAGCAGAAATTATCAACTTCTAAAGGACTTACTGAGTCTGTAAATAATGTTGCCTGTCTCTTGTGCAGAGAACATTACAGCACTTCGGAATAGATTAGATGTGACTATTGTGCTACCTGGTGGCACGAAGGGTGTACCCAATATTCTGGGTTTGGTAAATTTGTATGCAATTTTTGTTGACAATAACTGCCTACTCTTATGGCCAGCACTGCGTACCCTTTAAATCAAGAGTGCGCAAGAGTACGCATGTGCGTTTTTTCAAATAGTAGTATTTTTTTATCTGGGTACCAAGAAAAATGTGTTATGTTATTTTCTCCAAGTTTTATATTGGGTAGTTTAGACTTTTTATCGAAAGTTAAGGTTTGTCTCTTTGTAGGGGCTCTAAGGTTCTGTTCAACCTCAATAAATGCTCTTTTAAACCGCATTGCCAATTCAGGAGCATAATTTTCCTGAAAGTCATAACGTTATCTTTGTGGCTGTAAAATATCGTCAAAAGGTAAGACAATATCTCGACCATGGATTAGAAAATACGGTGATTCCCGTGGAACTATGTACCTGATTCCTATAGGCCAACGCGATGAAAGGTAACCATTAGTCCCATTCAATTCGGTCATTAATAACAAAATGAGATAACATATCAATTAATGTTCTGTGACTTCTTTCGATCATACCGTTTGTACTAGGATGATAAGGTGTAGTTTGGATTTTTCGTATACGGAGAATTTTGCAAATTTCTTTAAATGTATCGGATAAAAAGTTTGCACCTTGATCTGTAAGTAGTTGCTCAGGTTTGATCTGGCATTGGAACTGCTTCTAACCATTTAGTAAAATAATCTTGATAAGTATGTATTTATTCCCTGAATTTGAAATTGGAAAGGGACCCACTATGTCCATCGAAGTTCTTTGGAATCGCTTAATTTTTTCCTGATTTTTTGCAAAGGTGTCGGTTTCAGGTGAGGTGACGTTTTCCGCAAACAGAACTGCGTAATGTCGTTATTCATTTTAGGCCAATAAAAGTTTCTTTTAATTAATAAATAAGTTTTTTCTGGTCCTGGATGACCTGCGAATTGTGCTTCGTGGTAGGCTTTAAGGACACTGGGTATCATCTTGTCCGGAATGAAAATGATTTACCTGCTCTTGTTTTATTTCATTCCGACCCCAAATAGGTTTGTAACATCATACTATTACTCGAGAAGATAAACCCACGCGCATGTCGTAGCGCTATCTCTCTCGCACCTCTGACGTCACAATTGCCATGACAATTATCTGCTGTGTGTTATAGGTTATGTGATCTGTTTATGAAAGGGCGTTAGCTTTAATAGTGACAAACTTTGTTAAAATGGTCCATTGTGCAATGATGGGTTGTTGAAACAACAACAATAAGAAATGTAATGTCGTTCCGGATTGCCGTTTTTTTAGATTTCCAAAGGACAAAAAAGTTTGCGACCAATGGATTCTGAGATGTTATCAAAAGCACAAATTTAATATTAAAACGGCAAGGATATGTTCCGTTCATTTTGTAGAAAATGATTACTGCTTAAAAGAAAAAATGCTGGAACTACTAAAAAGTGATGCGGTACCTTCTGTCAATTTGATGAAATCACCAAGGGAGCGGACATCGTTTCAGCAGGAACGATGTATGCGCATGGAAAAAAGACTGAATAGGGAGATAATACAGGATAAAATGTCTCATGTCAATGCAGTAACGGAGATACAAAATGAAAATGTGGAAGACAAAGAAAATTTTTCTGGGAAAACTAGAACTGCTTCTACTCGAACAGCAAGGTAGAAAATGAAATAATTTGTTACATTATGATATATTAAAACACTTTTTTGAAAGGGAAGAAAAGACTAAAATTGAAAAGATTTTTACAAAAGGACAACTGCGTAAATTAAAATCGGCTAAGCAAATTCAGTGGGGTATCGAAGATATTGCTTCGGCTGTGTCATTGTATGCAGGAGGTCCAAGGTCCTACCGTTTATTACGGAAAAGAGGTTACCCTCTTCCTTCTGTTTCTACTTTAAGGAGATGAGCAAGCAAGCTTAATATTCAACTAGGTGCTTCAAATTCCATTTTTATTCAAAATTTCATCAAGATTTTTATTTAATTTAATTTAAGTAATTAATTTTTCAGGAATATTAAACGTAGTACTGACGCTGATAAAAAATACGTCTCTATCAAAAATGGAGAAGTCATGTGTCCTATTGTTTGACGAAATGAAAATCCAATATTCATATGATTATGATAAGAAGAATGATACAACTTTAGGACCTGCCAAATATGTGCAAGTTGTCATGGCTCGTGGAATATGTGGAAATTGGAAGCAGCCAATATTTTACGGCTATGACAGGAAAATAACAAAAGATCTTATGTTCAAACTTATAACAAAATTAGAAAATATAGGGTACCCGGTTTATGCCATTAATTTCGATTTAGGAGGCAGCAATAGGGGACTGTGGAAATCTCTGAATATTACAGTGGAAAATACGTGGTTTTCAAATCCAGTAAGTAAAAAAAGGGTACATGTGTTTGCAGATGCACCACATATGATTAAACTGTTGAGAAACCATTTTCTTGATGATGGATTTTTATTTAATGGAAAGATTATAACTTCCAAGCCAATTGTTGATTTACTCCAGAATACGCAAAATTTGGATTTAAATATTGCACATAAAATTAGTGCAGATTTTTTAACAGTTAAGGGTGCCCAACGACAAAAAGTTTAATTCGCAACCAAATTATTCTCTCACACAGTATCAAAAGCAATTTCAAGGCTAGGGTTATTGGGCATTTTTAAAAGTGAAAACAATTGGCTTGAATGTTTGGAGCTATTGAAAATCACCAATGACTGGTTTGATGTTTTTAATTCTAAAGTACCAGAAAGTGACTCGAGAGATCGTGTGAAAGCGTATGGCTTAGCTTTATCTGAGCAAAATATCATTTTGGACAAAATGGAACAAACAATGTACAATCTTAAAAAAGTTGGTTCCAATACATTGTTACCATTCCAACGAGGTATAATCATAAGCATAAAGTCCTTGAAGCAACTTTTCATCGATATGAACGAGGATTATGGCATAAAATATTTGTTGAAATATAATTTAAATCAGGATCCATTGAAAGGTCTTTTTTCCACTATACGTGCAATTGGAGGCCTATATGATCATCCAACAGCGTTACAATCAAATATAGGTTAAGAAATTATCTTCTGGGGCGAAATGACGAAATTATGTCGAGATCGGCAAATGTTGCTAAAGTGGAAGACGCTCCAAATATTGCCGTTGCAGGCATGAGTGGTATTTCTGACCTGGGTGTATACGAAAACGATGCCGATGAGTCTCAAATTGTTACTGAACAAATGTTCCAAGAATTAAATTTATCCACCAATAATGAAGTTGTTGATCAAAACTAGTCTACTGACGTTAAGGAAGAAGATATTGAACATCATATTAAAAAACTACAGTGGGATGGCTAAGAAAATTTGGCTGGGTTTATCGCATTCAAGCTAAGAAAAAAAGAAAATCTGGGTTTTATTTCACACAATAGTGAAGCGTCACTTTCTTGGGCAGACCATCTCTCCGAAGGTGGTTTACCCAAACCAAACCTTGATTTTTTAACTTTATGTAATGAGCTCGACCATATTTTTAACAACTTCAATGGGGAGTCATTAAAACTGACAAAAAATTATTTGAAATCGCTGATGAATTCAGCTGAATCGGTTAATGTAAGCACAGATGCCAAACTTCTTTTCTTCAAATGCAAAATGTATTTCAAAATTCGAAAGTTGAATAGAGGTATCAAGGAAAAATCGAAAGTAAGGAAGAGAAAAATGACAAAAGTTGTAAAATGAGATAATAGAATATGTGAATGTTGATTTAATTGTTGTTGTAACTAAATCGCTATATTTAATGGATTTCATAAATGTGTTCTTCATTACCAAAGCTTTTTATTGACACTTACCCATTGAATTTTTTTGAAAACACGAATATACCTTGAACTATATATATTTGTTTATAATAAATCTAAATCACTGATATTTTTCTACCAAGGTATTGTTTCTAAAAGGACTGCTTCGATTTAAATAAGAAACAAATACATGTCTTTGAGCAATAATTAAGTCTAGTATGAAATGCTGAAACATATTCAAAATGAAATGGTTCGAATTCTCATAACTTTCCATATTTTGGTATTTTATATTGATCCTGAAATTGAAATATTCATTGCTAAAAATATGTATGTGAACATTTTTCAAGAATCATATTCTTACCAAGAGAATTTATTTTATTTATAAAATACTTACTCTATTTGAAGCCGTACTATCCTAGCATTGTTCGTAAATTCTATTGAAAAAAACAACGAATAAGTGTAATGATTTTTTATAATAAATTGCTAAAAATATTTTAAATACTAACAGCTAGTGCTCGGAAGCAGTGGCTCTTCCCACCGGCAAGTGCGATTGTTGTCTCCGAGTGACGTCATGCGCAGTGCCGAACGAAATTGGAGCGCGAGGTGGGTTTATCTTCTCGAGTAATAGTATCATGGGTTCGTACATATCCGCTTCCCGAATTGCAACGGTATTTACAGGATATCTCGATAACGCATTAGCATTACCATTCATTCTACCTGTACGGTGGACTATTTCGAAGTCGTAGGAAGAAACTGCTAATGACCATCGTGTGAGACGGCTGCTGGGATCTCTGACATTGAACAACCACCTCAAACTATTGTGGGCCGTAATGACAGTAAATTTACGCCCTAATCAATAGCTCCGGAAGTATTTTACAACCAATCTAACACCTGAACATTCCTGTTCCGTGCAACTATACTTTTCTTCAGCAGGGGGTCATTGTCCTACGATAGGATGTTCGTTACCGTCAATTTTCTGATTTAACGCATAACCAGATGCGTCAGTTGTCAATATGAAGGGGTGAGCAAAATTCGGGTATTTCATAACAGGGTTTGTACATAAAACAGTTCTTAACTTATTAAACGCTTCTTGGCATTCATCTGACTATATGAAAGGTACGTCTTTTTTAGTCAATTTAGTTAAAGGTTTGGCAATAAATGAAAAATTTGGAATAAATCTACGATAAAAACCAACTAGACTTAAAAATGATCTAAAATCTATAACACATTTTGGAACTGGAAAATTTTTCACAGCTATAGTTTTCTTTTCGTCTGGTTTAATACCATCTTTTGAGATAATATATCCTAAATATTCAGTTTCTTGTTTCAAAAAAAAACACTTAGAAAGGTTTTTAAGCTAAATTAGACTCAATTATCCTGTTTTAATATCCTGATCTAGGTGATTCAATTCAAACTTATTTTCGAAATTTGAGGTATTTTTCTTATGCGAGCAACTTTTATTTCACTTTTATCATTCTCCCTATTATTTTCCAGAATTTCCACCAATTTGGCACCAATTACAAGGGCCTGTTCAGAGATTCATTATTCTCACTGAGATAAGGCCCTCGCCACACACCAAACCTCTCGCAACCAAAAAAAATGCCATGAATGTTCAAATCCACTAGTTGCATTATGGCGGGCCCAACGAGAAACTTGTGAGTCCCGGCAACTATGACTTCGCATCGCGGAATATTACATTTAGGTTTACCTTAATATCATGTAGTGTCTAGAAATTCATTTTCTTTTGTTTCTATATGTCTTCTAAATCTTGTTATTTTTTACATAACAGTCTTTTATGTATTTCTGCTACGTTTCATATATAATACTTTATTTTACACCTAGTTATTTCTTAACGTAATCATTTTTCAATAAATTAATTTTCTCTTTTTTGGACATATTGTTTATCTTTAAGAATAGTCAACGCAAAATTGCACCGACTAGCTTTCAACCGCTACAACGTAATCATATCGGAAGACACGCGTGGGAAAATTTAAAGATTAATCGAATACTTATCTGTATAAGATTAATCATAATTTTTCGAGCTTGTCTTCCGATATGATTACAACCAACCCGCCCAACCACATACCCCTATAGGGGCAATTTTGCAGAATGAATAAGCAGTGGTTGTGTCGGGCGATGGTCGGAATGCTGACGAAAAATCTCTGCTGTAAACACGTATCGATGGATGTGATAAATAAGAAACTACAACATAATTATATCGGAAGACAAGCTCGAAAAATTTGATTAATCTTCATACAGGTAAGAATTCGATTAATCTTTAAATTATGTCATAAAATTTCCAAGTAATATTTCCTTTTCCAGTACTCCTCTTTGTGTTCTGGTTATCTCTTATTCGCATAGATGTTTGTTTCAGGTTTCTGAATTTCTTATCTAGCATGTCCTCTGTGACAGTATAGTTATGTTTAGCAAAAACGGCAACAATTTGTTGCCACAGATTACGTTTATTTGTTTTTGGGTTTCTAAACATATCTCTAAGTTTTCTGTATTCTTCTAACAAAAGACGAAGTATATTATCACTCCATACAATACCTAAAACACATCATGATGAACTATTTTACTTAACAATGAAACTGTTGTGTATTACCTTCAGATTCTTCAGAGTCCTGTCTAAAATAAGAAGCATTTTGTGAAAACAAAATTGCCTTAGGTTACGTTACCAACCAGTAAGGAGTCTCATTTTTTCCTCTTCAGTACGAGCCTCAAAGTAAATTTCTTCACCATTTATTTGTACACAGACAATCATTTCTTGTTCGTCTTCCATTTAACACAAACAACAAACAAACCATACAGAAACTATTTTTCACAAAGGTTAGGCACAGACCATATCTTCTATCCGAATTTCCAGCGGTTAAGCACACGAAATCATATGCTTTAACGCTTTACGAAAGCGCATTAGCGAAATGCCGTTTTAAGCAGCCGCTTGAATAAAACGCTAAAGCACTTTAGTTCCCTGAATGCGGCCATTTTGTCACCATTTTGTATTCGACTGTTTTGCTGGAAACGTTGCTTTTGTGAGTTTATTCTTTGCATATCTGATCTGTTCAATTTATTCAACAATGAGTCCAAAAAGGATATGTCGTTGTGCTGTTCCAAATTGTAACAATGAGGATGCTCGAAGGTAAGTGATTCATGATATTTATACCTGATATATACTTTTTCTAACATCATGTTCGTATTGTGATGTAAAATTAGTATTAACACAAGATGAATCATTTCTACATGAAATATATATTATTTGAATGCATGTTGTTTTCACTAATATGTATGGCTTTGTGTTAGCGTTGTTAACAGGTTATTTCTTGTGAAACCATCAGATGATGAAGCCAATCTAATCATATACAGATGAATCGACTATTATGAGTAATTAGTTATTGTATTTTACGTAGACGTAAAGGTACTGTGTGGAGCATTCCCTGTCTTTGGCAAAACATTGTGTTGAAGGTGAAGTTTGATGGTCTAAAGATACATTCTTTTATTTCAGACATTACATTCCATCTAATGAGTATCTACGGAGACTCTGGCTAGAAAGGATTGGTAACCCTAACCCTGCTGAGGGTGACAACCATTCGAAATTGAAATATGTTGCGGTTTGTGAGCAACATTTCGAGCCACAATGTATTGAAGAAAGTGGCAAACTGAGGCCCTATTCCTTGCCCACCATTGACTTACCAAGTAAGTATCTCACATCATATTAGTTTTGTGTTGCTGTATCAATCTGTTATTGGTTATTCAAGTGCTATCAAATATTATATGAACTCTTTTTTCAAATACCTAGTGTGTAAAGTACATGAATTAATTTGATAATTTCCACATATAGATTGTTTTGATATGTAGATATTGTGTATAGTAACTACCAAAAACAATTATGTCACAGAGGGTTAGGCTATATTATATGACTGCCGTATTTTACTATTCTACAGTCACATTGCAAGAATAAATCTACTATGACAGATTCTAGTTGGTAATTTTTTTAAGATGCTAGTATTAATAGAAAAAATGTTACAGATATTGGAGAGGATTCTGCTGGTTGTTTTTGCTATCCAAGCTGAAGAAGAGGGTCATTCCAGCTTACCAGAAAACCTCAAAGGAATGTATTTTCACGAGTAGAAATTGTTTTACACATTACCAAATCTCCATTATTGTAAACAATTATTCATTTTTCGGAAATGTTAGTGAAAATAAAAACACCAACGACTTTCTCTAGTGACAGTCCTGTGAAAAGGCCAAAGAAGCCTGTGAAAGTATACACAGGTCCTTTTAAGAAGTGTCTCTTTTCACCAACTGAGGATATGCAAGATGGGGTGCAGCCAGGACAGTCATCTGGTACATTTGATGATGTACCAGTTGACCCAGGACAATCATCCTCCTCCATGTTTGTTGAGAAAGATGCTTTGCAGATTAAGGGTAAAAAACATGTTAATGTTAACTGGTGTGTGTGTGTATCAATAACACAAAAATTTCATTTTATAGATTATTAAAATAATGATCAGTGTACAATACAGGACATCAAAAATCACAGAATGGAAAAACCCTTATGCAATATTTCAAAAAGCCCGCTCTTTCCATAACCTACCTCACGCTTTCTAAGTTGACCTAGGTCGTGGATATCTACAGTTTCCTTTAATGGATTCAAGAATGCATTGCGGACATTATGTTCAACGATAGATCGTAAATGTGTTACCAACTATCATTTAGGGAGTTTCTTGTCTGTAAGTAGATCTATCGTCCATGGTCTGCCGTTGACCACTGAAGGATACGCATTGACGCTAAAAGTACAAATAGACGATCGAACATGGTCCGGCCGAACCACGAACGCGGTCCGCTGTCGGACCATATTCGGTCGTGTAGCGCACAGTACGCCGAACTTAGTCCGGTCCAGCTGGTTCGATCGCTTGCACATCGAACTCGGTCCGCACCACGTGCGCTCCCGAACAGGATCCGCCCGTGTGGCCGACACACCGAACCATTTTGTATGCGTCTGTGGTATGAGTGATACGTTTTAACAAGAATGGATTCAGAGCACCGCGAAGAAATCATTTTATCCGAGAAACAAGCTGTTACAGAGCTGCTAGAGCTAGAGCTATATAAAGATTATCCTTGTTTGCGGGGTACACTCGACATCCTTTATTGTCAAAAGTTTGATTTCGGGCATCCATTGTCTATAAAACTTTGAGTATCATTTGATTGATGTGCTATCTTCAATCGTCTTCAGGTGAACTGGTGAACACGTTCCTTTCATGCCTATTTATACCCCGTCCGGTGACGTGTCGTTCTGCGCGGTATGTTCTGATTGGTTCCCGATGCGCGGTATTCCGGTCTGCTGACGTGGCTGTTTGTCGGTCATTGTTTGTTGTCTGGTCCAGTCGTAGTCTATTGATCTTCTTTATGAGTGGCTGCCAGATTGGTTTAATGTCTATGCTGGGTTTGCTGTACACTTTGCTGTTGTTGGTGATGAATGCCGCCTCCTTGAATTTCCTTCGATACCAATGCGGTTCCTTGGCAATAACCTTAGCGTCGTCCCAAGCTATTTTATGGTGCTCCGTCCATACGTGGTCAGCTATTCCTAAATTCTATAGACAATGGAAGTCCGTAATCAAACTTTTGATAAATCCACCTTGTCTACAAGTTTCAAACAACATCCTTTATTGTAAAAAGATGCACGTAGTCAAGCGCTGCAAATCATTTCAGAAAAATGGAAGCAATATTATCCACTTGCCACGATGAACGATGTCAAGAAGAGAATAGAAAACCTTAGAGCTGCATACAGACGTGAGCGAAATAAGGTGCGAAAATGAGATAAAACAAAACACATTGCATATTAATATAACTTTATTGAACTGTATAGATAAGTAGATATTACAATATGACATTCTATTGATTTTTAGGTGGAATCTAGCAAAACTAGTGGCGCTGGGGTGGAAGATGTGCATACCCCGTCATTGTGGTATTACCAGCATTTGAGTTTTCTCAACACCATCTCTACAGAAGGCCGGTTGGCTGTGACGTATAGGTCACGTGACGCGCCGGCCAGTAGTCATAACAGTGATGGCCGACAATGCTGTTTGCAGGTTATTTCGTATGTGATTTTTGCTGATTTATACCCCGAGAACGTTTTCGGATGCAATTCACGTATGAACTAGTGTGTTCGCTCGAATCTACTGTACAATAGTGTATAATTAGTCTGAACTTCACAGCCACATTCATGGATTTTCTGCTGTGCACTGTGTAAGAGCAACAAGTGCGGTGAATCAACCACCTGTGTTGGCTGTGAGCCACCCGTTGGTGTCGAGAGGAACATTTCAGTAACGCGTAGCGCAATTATTGTAGTGTACTTTCGATTGTGAGTACTCCTGTTGTTTTTTTAACATGCCTTACCAGTGTTGTGTGCCGAATTGTTCTGGGAACTATGGTTATGGAGATGCTCCGAAGGTAACAGTATTTTCTTTCCCAGAGGATGAAAATATTCGAAAACAATGGTTGCAGGCCATTCTACGTGCAAATTTTGTACCATCAAAGTCCAGCAGTATGACATTATTCGTGACGTAGAAAAATTGGATACAAAAACTGGTGAATCTTCTAGCATTAATCTAAGACGCCTTCGTTTAAAGGTGGGTGCCAGACCTAGCAAATTTCCGAATTGTCCAAAATATCTCTCAAAGTCCACTTGCTCTAAAGCCCTTAAAAGTAGGGAAGAGAAGATTCGTGTGAAGTTGAACAAGCCAATTTGCTCAGTGCATTGAAATAAAGTGAGGCAGAATTTGTTGCGCATCAAGAATTCGTTTCTTTTCAAAACTTTGACAAATTATTGGAAATTCTCGGTCCCTTCAATGAAAATGAATGGTGTAAAGTTACTGATAGCTCTATAGTAGTTTTTTAAAGTTGAGTATGCTCCACTACAACAAATTATGCTGTTGCAATAAATCCAAATTTAAAAATGGAGACGTATATATGTGGACATGAAATTTCTATAGATATGAATCATGTGAAACCACCTTGCTGCGTTGATAATTTGGAAATTATTGAAAGCTGTCTAACTACCATAGCTAAAAATGGTATAGATAATTGTGACAGTGACAAAATGAAGCTGGTGGTTAATCGTGTAACGTCAATCTTGGATAATTTAAATTGTGCTGATTCTGATAAAAAGGTTGCTTTTAATTTCCTATCCGAACAGCTGAAACTTCAAATTTCTCCAAAAGAGAGATACCGGTATTCTGCAAATACAATGATTTGGACCTCTATATTAAATACCATAAGTTCAGATGCTTACAAGTATTTAAGGCACTCCAGTTCATTAATTTTACCTCACCCATGAACGATTGAAACTGTTTGCAATACATTTTTGACTGATCCCACTGATGAAGATAAAAAGTTGTTTATGGTTTATGCACAAAATCTTTTTAAATTCATTGAAGATCATGAAAAACAAGTTATCCTTCTTATGGACGAAATCCACATTCAACCTTATTTGAATTTCAAAGGTGGAAATATAGTAGGCACTGCCTCAGATGGTAAATCTTTGGCAACTTCGGCCTACACATTTATGATTTCCAGTGTCAGATCTAATCTGAAGGAAGTTGTTCATTTATATCCAACATCTACTATGGAAAGTAATACTCTTTTTATATGCATCAAAACTATTATAGTTAAACTGAAGGAAATAATTATGAAGTCTTTTTGTGTAATCAGTGATAATAATGCTTTAAATGGCAAAGCAATGAATAATTTTTCACCAAAAAAGGAATTAAGCATTGTTTATCCGCATCCATGTGACAACAGACGACCTCTGTTTTTCTTATATGATTCTGTTCATCTATTAAAATGTATCAGAAATATTTGGATGAATACAAAAAACAACAAAACGCTAACCTACCCTGATTTTGAGACTGGTGAAAAGAAAGTTGCAAACTTCAATTTCCTGATATGGCTGCATAAACTAGAGCATCATAAACTGTTGAAATTTGGATACTCTTTGTCGCTGAATACATTACTTCCTTCAACGTTTGAACGACAAAATGTCAATTTATGTCTAAAGATTTTCAATCCATTTGTTATAGAGGCTTTATTAAAATTTGGAACAAATATAGAACATTCAACTGAAACTGCTAATTTTATAAATATTATTTTGACTTGGTGGAAAATCGTGAACGTTAAAACGCCATTCAAACGACAACGACTTCAAGATAATATTCAGACATCTATCAGTTCAACACCAGCAAATTGAGATGATCAAAAATTGCTGTTCTTGTGCAAAATGATTGGTTGGCTTGACAAGTGAAAATCTAACGATTTTCCTAATAAACTTTCTTCCCAGACACATACCGCACTTTCTCACAGATTACATGGAATGGTGGAGTTAGTTAAGTATTGCTTTGACGAGCTGAAACTAAATTATGTTCTATTAGGAAAATTCCAGACAGACCCAGATTTGGGAAATACAGGCAATTAGCAGGTGGCCAGTACCATATATCGGTTAGACAATTATATGAGTGAAAAAAAACTTAGAATTCAGTCTCTGTTGATATTATCATCGCGGACATTTGGTGATATTCCCATAAAAACATTTTCAGAAAATTTGGACGACTTGCATCACGAACAGAGGCAATTGGATTATTCATTTCATCCTGAACTATGTATCGAAAATAGCGATTATGAACAAGTACAGTATGAAATGCCGGTGGTAACATATTTAGCTGGTTATTGGTACTACAAAATTTTATGAAAAATATTTGTAAATCGGAGCTGGTATACAATGAAGATCTGGTTGTAGAATAAAATTATAACTTAATATCAAGCCTCAACCGTAGTGGTCTACTTTTCCCTAGAGATAATGTGATACATATTGTTTTAATTTGCTATATAATATTTAACAAAATACTTGCAAATTACGAGGATGAATTTTTGAATATTCATTACAAAAGGGATTTTTTGACAGATATATGCATCAAGTACTGGTTTCTGAATGAATCAGAGAACCATAAACTCAATCTTTGCCATAATCACAAAAAAGAAAATATTGTGAAACTGGCACTTGCTAGTACAACGAATACTCTACTAAAAAATTATTGCGGCAAATCCAACGATCGATTGGACAAAACTAAAAAAGAATAATAGAGACCGTCTCTAAAAAATAATAAATTTAGGGCATATTTGACTATATCTAATGGTTTGCTTTGAAAATTCGTTTTCCATTTTGAAAAAACCGAATGGGGTGCGATTGAGAGTTCAGTTCACGTCTTTCAGCCCCGTTTAAACAGGAAACTCTCAGCGAACAAAACACGCTTCACTGCATCACCGCGTTTCGTCGCATGTCTATGACTACTAGTGAGCCGGTGACGTCACAGCCGCCCGGCCTTCTGTAGAGGTGGTGTTGGTTTTCTCCATGAAAAAATAAGCCCCACATCAACAGGAATTGATAACTTTGACACAAACTCTAATCATTCAAATATCGAGGCAAGCGTTAAATATTTAGTACATTAATCATTCTTTCCTGAATATTGACCTGACCCTGATCGTTAAATATTCTGTGAATATCTGCCTAACAGAATTTACCATCTGCATTGCGTTGCCTATCCGTTCTAACACCTACTGAGTTATCATTTTGCCGCCAATTTCCTGGTCGGAAAGTAGATCTTTCAGTATCTTCTACATCGACACAATTTCCTGTTATATAGTTGCTAGATTTTTTCCTCAGATAATTGTGCAGTGCGCATGACGCCATTACAACTTTAGGCACATTTTTACCATTAATTTGAATTGATTTTTTAAATACTCTAAAGCGTTCAGCTAAAATTTCGAATGCGTTTTCGATAATTCGCCTAGCTCTGGAAAGTCTGTAGTTGTATATTCTCTTGTCATGTGTCAAATTTCTCTGGGGATATGGCTTTAAAAGGTTTTCATTGATGGCAAATGCGTTATCTGCGACAAAACAATATGGGGCAATAGCGTCCGACCCAGGTAAATTTAGTTGATACCAGTTTTTCATGAAAAGCTGTATGCTTAAATACTCCACCATCAAAAACACTGCCATTTGCACCTACATTCACATATATAAATTCATAATTGGCATTCACAATACCAAGCATAACTATGCGGAATGTTCCCTTGTAATTGTAATATAATGAACCAGAGCCTCGCTATTTTTCGATGATAACATGCTTGCCGTCAATGGCTCCCAAACAATGACTAAATTTCCTTTTTCTTTAAAAATCTCTCGCTATTTGTAACCAAGCATCTTCTATTTCAGGAACCTGCAACAAAAAAGGGAAAAAATCCAATAAAGCGCCAGAGTGCTCTTCTGAAGAAGCAGGAAGACTTAATCGACTCTGCCGAACAACTAATAAGTACCACTAGCACTGGTGAAGAGACTTCGGCGGATGCCTTTGGACATTCCGTTAGTTCTCAACTCAAGGAGCTACCAAAATTGCAAAGATGCATAACGGAAAAATTGAAACAATATCAGCAATAGTCACCACAGTCGTTAACATTACCGCAATATTCACAACCATCACCATACCAACAATCGCCGTCACCTCAGCATCATTCACAACAATTACCATACCATCCATATCATTCACAACCATCACTATATCAATAAGTTCCATCATCTCAGCTTCCGTCGCCTCCACCTCAACGATCCTCCCTATCACGTCCACATCCATTTTCATCACTAAAGCATTCACGACCATCATCATACCCTCAATCACCATCACCTCATCATTCACGACCATCACCATGCCAACAATTACCATCACCGTCCTCTCAGCCTCCAACTTCATCACCTCAGCAATCCCCGCCATCAATCCCGCATCCATCATCATCGCCGAAGCATCCACGATCATCATCATGCGAACCATCATTATATACTTCACATTCTCAGTCCCAGACAATTACAGATTCGCTACTAATCTATTCAGTAGATTCACAACCACCTCCAGGTCAAGTACAATCTCCTTTATCAAATGACTTTCCAAACCGCAATAGAAGTTCAAGTATTAGTCCTTCGCAATTGACAAGAAATAATGGCCATCAAGAGGTTTTTAGAGAAAACCAAACAGACAACATACAGGAATAGTTGCTTTTTAGAAAATAGACCTGTAATTTGCTCTTGTTTTGTCACGTTTAATTATTCAATGGTTAATGAATAAAAATGTCTGCCAATTACTTATATTTTTCTACTTCGTATGTTTCACCTTGATTAAGCTGTATTGTAAATAATTAAGAGGTTGCCTGCAACTTATGCCTTGTGCATAGTGCGGAAACCATTATTTATACTTTTCTATTTCATTTATTTATGGGTAATTGGATTTTATATGAAATTATTTTTATATAATACATACCTTCATATAGTTATTGAGTACTTTATAGATTGCTCCACAGGTCTCTGGTATTATCTCTGACAGTAGTTGCGATGATGTGCTGAATTTAAGTTCTCTGAATTCCCTTCCTGACGCGATATTTTAAGGTAGCCACTAATCTCTCTTCAGCAGTCACAGCTTGCCTCATAACAGTATCGGTTTTAGTTATATGTGATCTGAGAAGCTCCAATAATTCAACGAATGATTCTGGGTTCATTCGAAGATATATACGAAAATCTTCATCATCGAGATCTTTAATGAGTCTCATGTCTCATGAGTCTCGATCGTCTATTTGTAGTTTAAGGCACGATACAAGGTGCAATACGTATTTGTAACTTTAATATTTTTATGGTTAAAAGTGTATGGAACAGTTATACAAACAAGGCAATAAAGGCATAGGAAATACAGTACACAATTAATTGGTGTTTAGTAATACCACTACAAGAGGAAACATCAAAAGAAGTCGCTGGATTTGTTACGCCTGATGGTCACTATCAGTTCACGAGATTACCTTTTGGTATAGTGAATGGACCAGCTGTATTTCAGAGAATGGTAAATCGGATTTTAGGACCTTTGAGGTATATTATAGTGATGGCATATATGGATGACTTGCTTATACTAAATTCTACAATTATGGAAGGACTTGTGCTCTTAGAAGAGGTTTTAAAAATATTGAGGAATGCTAATTCGAAACTAAACCCTTCAAAATCTTCATTGTTCTGCACTGAATTGAGCTACCTAGGATTCAAAATATCACCAGAACAGATCGACAGGAAGTATTAAAGAATTTCCTGTCCCAAATAATGTACATCAAGTGAGACAGTTTCTTAGAATAACTTCATATTTCAGAAGATTCATTGAAAATTATGGAATGATTGCAAGTCCGTTAACGAGACTTTTAAGGAAGAGTGCACCATGGGAATGAACAAAAAGAGAGCAAGATGCATTTTATCTTCTCAAGAATAAGTTGTGTGAGAAGCCAGTATGGAAGTTGTACTCTCAGACAGCAGATACAGAAGTTCATACTGATGCATGTATTCAAGTACTAGGTGGAGTACTATTTCAGAAAGACAAAGATGGGAAGTTTCACCCAGTGATGTATGCAAGTAGGGAAACCACACCAGAAGAAAGTCGTTATCATTCTACAGAGTTGAAGACATTAGCAGTAATTTGGGTTTGTGAGAGAAACTTGATTGGAGAGCATTGCCCTAGGATGGATTATACATCGAACAAAATCTTTATTAAAGCCGAGTACAAACATAGAATATCTGGGCATAGAGTGGGATACAGTATCCATACCAGAAAAGAAACGAAAGGTCATAATAAAAGATTTGAACTAGATCGTATGCCATCGGCGATGGAACTGGCACCTGGCGACAAGACTGAAATTTGACCTTCGCCAGCTTTGCTATTCCTTTGGGAAGATTTTACACCCGAGAAACTCAAAGAGCATGACGCTACCCATCCGAATCAACACCAAGGAAGTATGTTCGAGCTGCTCCAACTGTACTAGCAAGTTGTAGATGGTGTACCCAAAACTTGTGCAAGGTATTGCCATTTTTCGACCAAAGGCAACATTTTTCTTGACAACCGATGCATCGGACACGGGTTGGGGAGCGATACTAGAAAACAAAACAATGCAGGGTTGTTGGTCTCGCCAGCAAAAGCTTTGACATATAAATGTGAAAGAAATGTTTGCTGTGTATGCTGTGATTCACCGTCAGAGGTGTCGGCTGACGGAGAAGTCTGTTCTACTACAATCAGTTAACAAAACAGTGATATCTTACATAAAGAAGCAGGGAGGTATGAAAGGTCAAAGATATTACTACTGGAAGCCACTTCGAAGCTACTGATAATTTGCAATCGCCTAAAAATAACAAACAGTACATTTTATTCTTGGGATATGCAACGATGTAGCCGGCAGTCTGTCTCGAAACAAGTCTCTTCCAGATTGGTCCACCAATTATACCAGTCAGATTTTTCACCTATTCGGAACCCCGGAGATCTCTTTGCGTCATGCCGATCAAATATAGTGCCGATCTATGCTTCAATGGATGTACATGACAGTTATGGCAGCGTTCATAAATGCATTCAGCAAAGAATGCAGCTATCGACTAGCATGGGTGTTTCCTCCTCCAGCGTTAATCCCACGAGTGCTTCAAAATATGAACTCGGCGAAAGGAAGATCCCGATTGGGAGAAAGTATTCTGGCGAACGAGTTAGTATCGCACCACTATCCACACTACCACGGCAGAACCTTCACGTGACGGATGCCACGACAGGAATGCCATTGAGTCAAGCCCAGAATCTTTGTTTGGTGGCATGGCTGGTACAGGGTGGACTCACTACATAAGATAATGGTGCGAAGAGGATGTTCAGCTTCTGGAAACATCTGAGGGAAGATCTACTTAGAAAACGTATCGTTCTCCTTGGTACGAATCGCTTAAGTTTATTTTTTATTTATTTACGGATCCCGATCCTTCAAACGTAGCACAATATTTAGCCTATCTATTTCGTGTTAGAAGGTTGTCTCCTGCTACCAATACGGTTCACAAATTGGCGATTTCAACGCTGGCGAATCCGCACCTAGCGCAATCCCGTACGTCGCACCCTCTGGTGAGGCGTATTCTGAAAGAAGAATTTCGAGAGAAAAAAAAAACGTAGACATTCACGTTTCTACTGTCAAACGACGTCTAGCCGCCTTTGGATTACCTGGCCTAAGGCCGGCGGAAAAACCATTTATATTTGCGGGAAACGGAAAGTCTCGACTAGCTTCGCAAAACAGCGTAAAATATTTAATTTCGTGTCATCTGACGGTATTAAGTATGTTCGACGGCCTAAGAACAAGAAATACGATTTTCGGTACCAGATATCTCCACAGTTGAACACGGAGGTAGAAGTGTGATAGTTTGGGGATTTTTTTACGTTATGGCGTTGGACCGTTAGTGTATGAACTATGGATGCGGGAATTTTTTCAAATTTAACTAATGTGTCAAATTTTTTTTCGCATTCCACACAACGAATAGCTGTATTGGATGAAGTTGTTGGACAAAAAGTTCCCCGGTCTTCTGCTACAAGATGGAATTTTAAAAGTAGAGCTGTAAACACGGTGTACGAATATCGGGAACTGCTAGTAGAATGTATGGAAAAAGTAGATGCGACTTCAAAACAGACTGTAACTATAAATCAAGCTACTGCTATCTGCCGTATGCTACAAGATTCAAAATGTGTGTTTCATCGAATTTTTCCGCAAGTTCATATTTTATATAATCAGTTACAAAAAACAGTAACAGACCCTATTCAAATACATGCAGCCATAACATGTTTTGAAAATTGCATTCAAAAAGAACGAGACGGTTTGCAGACAATTGAAAACGAAGTGTAGGGATATAACACTCAAACTAAAAGGCGTCGTGAAAATGAAGATCCGTATATCAGAAGAACTGTAGCTGCAAAGGAAGTTTGTGATATTATAATCATACACGTAAAAGACATATTCTTTTTTACAAAACATTTAAGTACCGCTATTCTTTTTTCGTCAGATGAATTTTCCCAGTACGAAATAAATTTTCCAACGCAACACCTAGAAAGTATAGTGGAAGTATACCCATTTTTAGATAAAGTTCGTCTGCAGACCGACTAATATATCGAAGACCTGATTTTAGAAACATGAGTGGGGCTATTAGTTTGTTGAAATTCTTGATAGAAAATAATCTTGAAAGCATATTTCTCGCCACTTTCAACCTTTTAAAAATAATAATTACCATACCCATGACGACAGCCGAAGCGGAAAGAAATTTTTCCACATTAAAGAGGATAAAAACATTTTTACGAAGTTCTATGAACCAAGAAAGACTAACAGCCTTAGCTATGTTATCAATTGAAAAAAATGTATCGAAGCAATTCCAAACTTTAATGAAGCTGTTATTGACAAATTTGCTCCAAATAAGAACAGAAGAATGGACTTTGCGTTTAAACAATGTACACAGTAATGAAAAATCAATAAGCTTTTATTTTATTATCTAAATATATGTTGAATAAAAATGTTTTATCATATTCTCGTTTTGTGTTTTTCATTTATATCTACCTTTTCAAAGGCAAAAGATATTTTGATGTTCAAAAAAAATCTCATTGTGGTTGGGGGGGGGGGAGTAACTAGTAAACCCCCTTCTTCAATGACCACGAGCCGCCACTGCTACCTAATAGTATTTCCTGATCTCCATTGTGCTATTTACCTTGCAAATTGATTTCATTAGCTAAGTTTTTTCAGATCAACTGGAGTCCCTTTAGCTAGTAGTTGATCGCAACTGCTTTAAGTCCTTCATACAGAATAAGAACTCTCCATCAAACATTTTTCACCTATTTTCTGTTTTACTCTCTCTTCTATTTAATTTTTTACTATATTTTATAACTTTATTCACTTGCAACTAACTTAAACTGGGAAAAAATAAGTTTTTACCATTCGGTTTTAAATAGTTTCAATTCCTCCTAAGTCAGAAAATAACTAGTGTAATTTTTCCTATGTGCCAGCATATTCAAAACAATATCTCCTAACTAATTTTTAAAACATAAAACGATAAAAAAAATTGAAATTAACCTTAACAGTTAAATGCAGTACAGTTAATAAAATATCTAGCAGTGAAAAAATAATTTGAGAACATCGAACAAGAAAATAATGTGGTTTTTGATGCCTCCTGTGAAAAATCGTTCAAGTGACTTAGGAGCTATTGCCACGTCATGAACGCTATATATGCTAA
Source organism: Bruchidius siliquastri (assembly GCA_949316355.1). NCBI lineage: Eukaryota > Metazoa > Arthropoda > Insecta > Coleoptera > Chrysomelidae > Bruchidius > Bruchidius siliquastri. The sequence continues at coordinate 7,263,743 of OX438534.1, read as the reverse complement.
TTAAGGAGCTTTATGAGAAAATTGCTCTCCTTGATTATAAAGTTAAACAAGCCACAACTATACAGGTGTCTGAAATGTGCAGAAGAACATTGGACCAACACCTGCACAAAAAGTAAGGAAACACCAGCAAAATGTGCCTACTGTCAAGGAACACATCCTGCTAATTACTCAGGATGTCCGGAATACAAGAAAAAAGTAGAGGTTGTGGATGAGAAACGGTCCTGGGCCAAGCAACAACTGAAGCCAGCATCACTACCAACAAGTAATGCTTGGACCCAACGCACAAGACCAACCGACCGTCAAAGGAAGAAATAGCCGCAATAAGGAGAGAACCACTGGACAGGATAGGACTCTGATCTGAGGAAGTTGCTCAACTTGGAAGACTGCTGGATGGCTTCAAAGACCTCAACCGCCAACTAGGGACCGCCAGGAGCCCACAGGAAAAGTTTACAACATTCATACAGTTTGTCCAAAGTCTAGAGAAGTATAATATTTAGGATAAATAATATTAGAGTATCGTACATCAACATTAATGGCTTTAGTAATAAAAAAGCCGAATTTGTAAATTTCGTACTGAATCACCGGCTTGATATTGTCGCGGTTGCTGAAACATACTTCAGAGACCGAGATCATTTAAGACTTAGAAAGTACAATCAAATCCGAGGGATAGACCGATAAATCCTAATCAGATAAGAGCGAAAGCTGGAGGTGGTCTTCTAATGTTCATTAAGCATTGAGCAGTATTGCAAAGGTAATTGCACAACTTTGCTAGACACAAGACTAAAATCTTCAGGCCTCTGTCAGTAACGAGAAAATTCAAGAAAGTAAAACTGTTAAGTACCTGGGTATAACAATAGACAAACTATTAACCTTTCAGAATCATATAACAAAACTTAGAATCAAAGCCAACGGAATGATGAAGACCCTCTATCCGCTAATATGTTCAACTAGTAAACTACACCCGTCAGTCAAGCTACTAGTGTACAAACAAGTCATAAGACCTGTGTTACTTTACGGTTGTGAGGTCTACAGTTCAGCATCAAATACACAACTAAGCTTTCTCCAAAGACTCGAAAATAAATACTTGAGGATAATTTTGAGTGCAGCTCGTAGCGAAACCAACGAGCATATAATACAAAATCTAAGACATCACGTTAGAAAATTCAAAAATTTTCTGGATAATAATAATCAATAATTCCTTACTAGTGTCCTCCATGTTTTGTAGAAATACCCCCACGTAGGAGGATATTTCGTCGTTGTTGTCAGTTAGATCCATTACAATCTGTGCCCAGTTTAAATAGATTTTTTTCAGGTTCTGTTGAAACGCGTTGAATGATTCATCCAGGATATTGTTTCCGTTTACACTATAAAAATATACATATTTTTTATATGTATTTTTATAGATGAAATATATTTATGTGTTAATATACATAAAACTGATTCTGGCAAATTCTAACAGAGACAGCGTGAAAAAAATTAGACTTTTTACAGACAAACACGGATTTGTTAGGAATGCTGATTTTTTGAGTGCCCAAAATCGATCATCTCAAACAGACCACCAGTATTAAGATATGCAAAGGAAATCGCAGTCGGTACGTGTCACCCGTTATTTTTTTCAATTGTATGGCAAGTTATCTTATTACATAGAAATAGATTTTTCGAACTAACAAGTTTGATCAATTCAGGATAAAAACCTAGAATTTTTATAAATATATGAGACCTGATGTTTACGAATCAAATGTTTTCTTGAAAACTTTGTTTTCCTAAAATGTTTATTTTTTGCTAATATGTAACAAAAAGTGTGTAGGATGAGGATTTCATCAGTTTATTTCTCTGGCAGCAGCAAATACAGGATTATTAAATTAGTTCTCTTCAGAGGAAGGATTTCAAATAGATTTGTTCCTAACGAGCTATGAAAAACTAAAAATAAATTACTGACATGACGAATTGAATGAATGAAAGCAAGCTATAAAGCTATAAAATACCTCATCAGTAAAATACTCCCAAACCTATGGTCGCATTCCCACCAGGTTGAGCTTCCAACGCCAACGCCACCGCCTCGAAGGAGCCTTTTTCCAATGTCGTTCTTTTGGAGAACCTAGGCGTTGAGGAATTAGCTACCAAGAAGTTTGTTCTCCAGCTCTACAGAGCTTTAAGGTCAATTCAAATGGATATTCATCATGTAGTAGCGCTTCTAGTGCGCGAAAGGCGTTCTGCCTTTGCAAGAAATTATCTATATAAAACAAGTCAAACAATTAGGAAATAGATATTAATTAACAAAATGATTCTTATAAAAATTAGAACCTAATAGCTTATTAACAGGTTGATAACAAATGTCAAGTTGTTCACCAAATATTCTTTCTCCCCATGCTTCTTGTGTGGTGCAGACATATGCATATAAGTGATTTTGTTCTCCAGAACTAAGCATGATATTGAAGAAATTCAGGAGACAAAAAATTGGTATTTTCGCTTGATTCATCTGAAATATGTGAATATAAAAAGTCATAGCGTATTTTTTTAAATATGTTTGCTTAGGACGCCACTGGACCTAATAACTTAAATCAAGTTAGGGTCTAAATCAGCCCCTCAATACTACAAATAGCACTGCCAAATCAGAACAAAAATTGGGTAAAGAATCTTTAGGATACTTAGTAAGAAGAATTTTTTCAAGTTTAACAGCCTCTATATCTGTAATAGTTTTCACCTTCATAAAAAAGTCAAGGAAATAGCTGGACTGTACAATAATAGACCGTTGGGTTTTATTAAAAATGAGAACAACGAAATAGCGACAGCCGAAGAACTGTTGCAAATCTGGAGAGAATATACAATCAGTCTCTTCAACGACGACAGGCCAGGGAACCCCACAACAGAAATACCCACTACATCAGGACCAAGCATATTAAAAAGTGAAATCATACATGCCATCAAGTTAATGAAAAATAAAAAAGCTGCGGGTCCGGATGATATGTACTCGGAAACGTTTCACTTAATTAACGAACAAAATCTTGAAACAATCGTAAGACTCTTCAATAACATCTACGACACTGGACACTTTCCTGAAGATTGGCTCCGCTCCACGTTCATCACAATACCAAAATCGAACAACGCAACCTCATGTAAAGACTATCGTCTCATCAGTCTAATGAGCCATTTTCTAAAACTCTTCCTTCGAGTTTTACACACAAGACTTTATCAAAAATGCGAGGAAGTAAGCGGTGTCAGCCAATTCGGATTTAAGAGCGGATTCGGAACTAGAGAAGCCATATTCAGTCTCCAGACATTGGTCCAAAACTGCCAAGATCAAAGAAAAGATGTCTTCATGTGCTTCATTGACTATGAAAAGGCATTTGACAACGTTAAGCACAATCTTTTGATAGCATACCTCAGAGATTTGGGACTGGATGGAAAGGATGTAAGACTGATTGGTAATCTGTATTGGCACCAAAAAGCAGAAATTCGAGTAGGCAACACAAGAACAACTGAAGATTTTGAAATTAGAAAAGGGGTTCGCCAGGGATGTATCCTGTCCCCAATGTTATTCAATTTGTACGTGGAAAGGGCATTCTCCGAGGCAATCTCAGATAGCCCCTTTGGTATTAAAGTAAACGGATTCCCCATTAACAATATCCGATATGCGGACGATACCGTAATAATAGCAGAAAACGCACAAGATCTGCAAAGTCTGTTGGATCGGGTTAACGAAGAAAGCCAAAGATTGGGTTTGAAACTTAACATCAGCAAAACCAAGTTTATGATTGTCAGTAGAAATGATATACAACAAACTCGAATTCATATTAATGAAGAGAATATCGAACAGGTCACACAGTTTAAATACTTGGGATGCATGATAAATAAAGAATGGGATCCGGATCAAGAGATAAGGTGCAGGATCGAGCAGGCTAGAACAACATTTCTAAGACTTCGTAAGTTCCTTACAGACAAAAACTTGGACTTTAACCTCAGATATAGGATGATAAAGTGTTATATTTGGTCCGTTCTCCTATACGGGGTTGAGGCATGGACGTTGAAAGCAGCAGTCATCAACAAAATAGAAGCCTTCGAGATGTGGATCCTGCGCCGAATGTTGAAAGTGTCGTGGGTCGATCATGTGAGAAATGAGGACATTCTCCGAAGAGCCGGTCTAACGGATCGAGAACTTTTCGAAAATATCAAGAAAAGAAAAATAGGTTATCTCGGACACGTACTGCGCGGAGAACGCTACCACTTTCAACGCCTCATTCTTCAAGGTAAAATTGAGGGAGGAAGAAGAGGAATAGGCAGAAGAAAATTATCATGGCTCAGAAATATCCGTCAATGGACGGGGATAAAGGACTTCCAAACGTTGCAGAATGCTGCAATTAATAGAAGCATATGATAGGAATAGAAAAGATGAACGCCTACGCAGGAATTTGCACGGCACTAAAAGAATAAGAAGAAGAAGATATCTGTAAAACAAAGTATTTGCGGACCCATGTTTATATGGACATTTTGTGTTGAATCCACTCAATTAATGGTTTGTGGGTAATTGGCACCCTGTATATCTATGTAGAACTTTTTCAATGGGAAATTTCACATCAATTTTTATCTTTGATTTCTATCAAATGTATGTCGTATGTCGTATTCCAATGATTGTCCTTGCACTCACTCATATTAGATCAGATACACTATATTACTATTTTTCTTAGCAAACATGTGATTCCATTGGCATTAAAATAATTTAAATGTAGGTACTGGAAGTGATAAAAGCAAGAAACAACTAAGTAAAGTTGGTAAGAAAGGTCTCGAAGAGGTGATTGAAATTCTCAAGATATCTCTTCAACATCAGGCTGTAGTTTCGAGATTAGAAAAATTATTAGAAAAATTTGAACCCACTTCTGAGAGGTTTCTCACTGATGTGAACATGGTAGCAATAATGAGTAGATGCATTAATAATAGTTATAGCTATATAGGTATATAAAACTTACATGTTTTCGTCGACCATCAATAAATCTGCGACGTTTTCGAATGATGCCATTTTAAAGATAATACGAGATAAACTTAATTAACTTCAATGAATATAACAGTTAAAATAACCGAGAAAAAAAAATTCGACAAACTAACACCAACTAGGTACCACCTCGTTTGACTCGCGTCTACAGACAGGATCGCATTCACGATACGAACACCTAGAGATAGGATGTTGCGCATAGTGGGCGTACCAGCAGTGTACTTTTCGGTGGTTTTTTTGACGGTTTAAATAATTTAACACAGTTTATAGACTTTATTTGGTTATCGAAGTGATAAAAATGCGGTGTGTTTTTGTGGGATGTGAGTCTGACAACCAGTCTAAGCGGAATCCGTGCACAGACGTTAAGTTTTTTTCATTCCCTAAAGACCCCAACCTCAGCCAAAAGTGGTTACACCTCAGCAAGAGGAAAGACAGAGTAAATACAAAAACGCTAGACTTTGTTCGAAACATTTTTGTGATAGTAATTAAAAAAATATCGTGGACTGACATATGATGCAATTCCTTCGCAAAATTTACCCCAATCTCTTTCATCACCTTCAACATCTGGTGCTGCTGAAAAGCGAAAACGTATGTAAGAAAAAGGCAAATGGCTTAAATAATTCATGGCATGATTACTAACGACACGTAAGTTTTTAATATTCTGATTTGGATGACTAATTATCAGTTTATGTTTATGCATGACAGGGGCGCAAAATATCCGAGCCTGAAATGATCAATGATAGCGACGATAAATTTACTAGACAAAATTTAGATCCAGTCTACGCTCGCCCTTCGTACGGTTAACAGCGTTTTCGTTCGGCCGGCCGGTGCGATAGTGAATACGTATTAAACCAACAAGGTATTTAGACATTTTTTGTGTGAAAACTCGTGATCAATACCTTTGGATACGACAAGGGTAACTGGTGGCAATGCCAGACACTTCTTCCCCTGATAGGGGGAGGACAGATACCGACAATGGTACAAAGAACCAGATCATCACATCCCCGGACGAGGATATATCAACACCAGTAGAAGACGTAAATAAAAACAATGGAGATAGTATTCAGCAAAAAAGTAAGGTTTTTAATTTAAGAAAACCGAACGTGTATTCCGACATCATCTATGTATTTATAGAAAAGGTAAATAATGAAAACATTGGAAAATTACACCCGATGGCAGTGGGACATATACTGCATCAAAAATTAAACATATTTTACGAATTGATAGTGTTGGAAGAAATAGAATAAAAGTTCAATTTAAAAATTTGGCTGATGCGAATAATCTTGTTTCTAATGAAAACCTTAAAAAAGAGAATCTTAGAGCCTATATACCAAACAATCTGTTATCAAGGAAGGGGGTGATCAAACACGTGAATACTTCGTTTAGCGAACAATATCTGTTCAGTAATTTTTTGTCACCTGTTACTATAACAGCGGTAACCAGAATCAAACGAAAAGTTGTTAGTGATCGGGAAACAAAAGAAGTTCCAAGACAAGTTGTTATTGTTACATTTGAGAGTAATAAGTTGCCCAATACAATATACATTAATTCAGTTGCATGTATAGTTGAACCTTATGTTCACAAAGTGACTCAATGTTATCGATGTCTCAAGTACGGTCACGTAGCGAGACAATGTAAAAGTAATACCACCCTATGCATTAATTGCGGTAAAGAAAAAAGTAGTACGCATAATTGTCGTGACCCTCAAGACAATTGTCGCATTTATTGCAAAACCAACACCCACAAGTCTATCTCGAGAACATGTCCCTTCAATGTAAAACAACAGGAAATAAAAAAAAGATGGCAGAAGATAACTTAACTTACTTAGAAGTTATCTCCCAAAAAACCTCTCCATATGCAACCGCTTTAAAAACACAAAACCGTTTTGAAGATTTTAACATCCATAATATACAAGAATTCCCCCCCTTGCGCAATACAAAACCATATCGTAACCACACATCTCAACATACTCACTCATCACAACCCAGCACATCTCGCAACTTAAGTATCACATAAACAGCAAACAAGTCATTGACTCAAGTTAGCAACCCTAATAAGAAAAGGAAGCCTTCCTCTCCTGTGGTAATAGCGCCCATGTTTCCTTTCAATTTTGGCCCCAAAAAACCAGTTTACTTTCCTGATAGAGGGGAAGTGCCTGAAAGTAACTCTTGTGATGAATTTATCAAATTGTTCTTCGATGTTTTCCGAAAAATTATAAGTGAAATTCAATCATTTGAAGAACTCTCTAACATAGATCCTAAAATTAAAGAAATTTTGTACTCAAATCAAGATATAAATTTAAGTGAATATGACGAATACTAATATAAAAATTATGCAGTGGAATGCACGTTCGGCTGTCAGCAACAAAAACAGCCTAGTTAAAGCTTTGTCAGAGTTCGAGATCGACATCGCACTAATATCTGAAACCTGGTTCAAACCCAACCTTAATTATAAATTTAGCGGGTATAAGGTGGTCCGACAGGACAGACTAGATGGCACAACGGGAGTCTCTATCCTGATTAAAAATAATATCAGATTCCAGGAAGTAACCCTAAATAACATTCCAGATAATATAAAGGCACGCGCAGTAAATATTTCTATCAACCATATATCAATAACGCTATTATCAGTCTACTGTCCTCCTACTATCAGAACCTCTCCTCAGAATTTCCTCAATATTTTCAACAATTGTACTGGTACCACCATTATTGGTGGAGATTTCAATGGACACCACAATCTTTGGGGCTCCTACAAAGTTAACCCATCCGGTTCCCACATCGTCAATGCACTGAATCAGTCAGACTTAGTTTTACTCAATGATGGATTAGCAACAAAAATCTCCAGATCAGGACAAAATTCGGCGGTGGATTTGACAATCGCCACTCCCGACATAGCTAACATAATTTCATGGAATGTTCTACCAGACACACTAGGTTCAGACCACTTCATGATATTAATGAATATAGATTCTACAACCAGACAGACCCCATCACTCATCCACCCCAAGACCAAATCGAATACCACAGAAGCCGATTGGGCAAAATATAATTCACTAACCGAGGAATATTTTACTAACAACAGACATTTTGATAGCCTGAACGAAAAATACAATCACTTCATGAACGGAATCGAACACGCTGCCACAGCTTCAATACCTATCAAAAAACCGTTCAAACCTAAAAATCACCTTGCACCTCCTTGGTGGGACACCGACTGTGATAACATTGTTGGACAAAGAAGGCAAGCCATGAGAAACTACACAAACAAAAGTACACTGGAAAATTTTACCACAGTTAACAAGGAAATAGCAAGGTCTAAAAAACTCCTTAAAAATAAAGCAAAACGTTTCTGGATACAATATTGCAGTAAACTAAATAAAAATACTCCATCAAAAGACCTGTGGCAACAGGCTAAGAGAATGCAACGGGTAACAGTAAACAACAACTGCGTAAGATTTGACTGGGTGAATGACTTCCTATGTAAGATTTCACCACCATCTGTGAACAACAATTTGGAAGACGACATCACCAATCAAATAGATAATAGTTTTTTTGACCAGCCTATAACACATAACGAACTCAATTTTGTATTGAAACATACGTCTAACACTTCTCCAGGGTATGACCAAATAACGTACGATATGCTGTGGAACCTATCCGATAATGCAAAAACATACTTCATTGAAATATATAATAAAACATGGCTGGAAGGGGTTGTTATAGATGCCTGGAAAAATTCAATAGTATTGCCTATCTTGAAACAGGGAAAAGATCCGAATATAGCAGAATCCTACAGGCCCATTACACTTTTGTCTTGTATAATGAAAACCTTCGAGAGGATAATTAAAAACAGACTGGGTCAAAGCACACTCAGGCTTACAAGCTAATGAAGTAGTCAACAGACTAGCTAAAGAAAGCATACATAGAGGACTCAAATTTGATAACTTCATTAGCGTCCAAGAGTGCATCAGTGTTTGTAAAAATAAAATGAAACAAACGTGGAACAACACCTGGCAGGAATATTGTAACCAAAAGCCTACACGATATACTCTTATCAGTCCATCAATTTCCCATGAATTATGGTTCAAAAACCTCAATTATCATCGTAGTGCCATAGTGACCATAAGCAGATTGAAATTTGGACACGCCTGTTACCCTTATCATCTACAGAAAATCGGTGTACAAGACACCAACACATGTGACACATGTAACACAGTAAGCGACCTAGATCACATATTTTTTGGATTTATAAAATATAACAGAGAATGTAATCAATTATATTCGAACCTAATAAAAAACAAAATACAAGCTCCATTCAATTTGATATCCCTTTTAGTTATGAACAGATCAGACATATACGACGCTTTATTATCATTCCTAAAAAATATCGTAATAAGATTGTAGAAGTAGGAATAGATTAGCCGTACACCTGTGTTTCCATACCTTATTATAATAATAACCTCTGATTCCGTGGTCCACCTTACCTGTGTAAAAAAGTCACCCTGATTGACCCCTGGGTGTGAAGTGTGTATTACCCTATCCCTTCCTTTGTTTCTTCTGAAGAACTTCGGGAGTCGATTAGGTTAGAAGTTAGGACCTCATAAATAAACTCAGTCTCTCAAATATACTAAAATAGTTACTGGCTGAAATGAGCATGATGCTCTAGGGCCAAAAAAAAAAATTAGATCATAATACGGCAGTGAAAGCGGTGGTGGAGTCAAATACTACAGAAATAGGGTGATGGTTATTTTTATATAATTTAAAAATGTTTATGTACTGTATTTTTTATAATTTTCTGATACGCTATTTGTTCAGAATTGAAAGAAACGAACTATATGAAAAACTAAAACATCAGCTTGCTGGAGTAAAAAAAGTATTTAGTGAAAATCAAATAAAAAAAATGGACAGTCAAAAGAGAATAACTTGGTCAGTAAGTGAGATTTCAAATGCTATCTCAATGTATGCTGCTGGCCCTAGAGCATACAGGCTTAGTTTGAAAAGGGGTTTTCCATATCCAGCAGTCTCTACACTGAAGCAGTGGCTAAGAAAAATTAAGTTAGAACCAGGGATTCTGAAAAACGCATTGAAAATCGCCGAGTTTACTGATATGACTGAAAAGGATCGTGTATGTACTATTGTATTTGATGAATTGAAAAGTCAGAAAGGAGTATCAGTATGACCAAACAAAGGACTGTATAATGAAACCTTATGATTACGTCCAGGTTGTTTTAATCAAAGGAATATTCAGCTCGTGGAAACAGCCAGTCTTTTATAATTTTGATTGTAAAATGACATTGCCCATTTTAATGGAGATTATTAAGTTTGTGGAGAATTCTGGTAAGTCTGATAATTATTTATAATAAATCTAATATAAATTTCTTAATGCAATATTTTTAAGGTTTTCATGTTGTTGCCATGGTGATTTGGGAGATGCAAATCGGGGACTTCACACTGAATTAAATATTTCAGAGACCAAACCGTACTTCGTACGAAAATCCTAGTAGCAAAGAAAACATTTTTGTGATAGCTGACGTACCTCATCTTCTAAAATTAATAAAACATAATTTTGTTTCACGGCTTTTTAGTCAACAATAAATCCATCAAAAAGGAAATTGTGGAGCAGACCATAAATGCAACATCAGGCTCAGATTTAAAAATAACCCACAATATAACACTTGACCAGGTGAATGTGACTGGACCTCAAAGGCAAAGGGTAAAATATGAGGCTAAATTATTCTCGCACACAATGTCAAGTGCAATATCCAGATGTGGTACACTTGGGTTTTTAACCTCCAAAAATTGGGTAGTATGCAGATTTTTTCAAATTGGTACGTCATTCTTTCGGAATTATTTATTTTTTTGTGATTTTGTATTTGTTTGCAGGTAAATGATTGGTTTGATGTATTCAATGTCAGCATCCCAGTGACCGACACTCGGGCAAGAAATAGGGCCTATGGATTAGCTCATGACGAACAAAAGGCAATGAAATGATAGCTATAACTGTTCTGTTAGGTCCGATAAAAAAAACAGAAATACTGTTTAACTGTATATTGAGTTAGAGAAATACAGGAGTCATACTTAACTATATGCACCACGTGCAAGATAAGAGCCAAGTGAGGTTAGCCGGGACCTTCCGTCAAAGTTCTCCCAAATGACAATCACAGAACAGCAAGGAATCACAGCTCTGACAGAACATCCCCCTCTTACAGTATTTATTTTTACATTTCATACATAATCCTTCAAATAAAACGGTTTCTTAATGTCCCTTTTGGGTCTTTGTGAAACTAGCGCGTCAGGACCTTTAGACCTATCGCGCGAGGGTAACATTCCCTGTTTTTGAGTTACTCCTTGGTTAAGCACTAATTCAGTTATTCCAGAGTACTCACTTTTGGGATCACTTACACATTTTGGTCGTTCACTAATGTTGTCACCTGCGCTTGTTGGTGTGTCCTCATTCACCCGCGCATTCACATCCTCAAAGCTATTATAATCTGAGGGGTCTGATACTTCTGAAGCGACTGAAGCCGGAGTAAAGTTGCGAGGGTTTACATAATAAGGGGCTGGTATCAAGTGCCACCTATTACGACGATGAGTGCCGCCTGAATTTGTCTCTATTAAAAATGAACGTGGTTCATCTAATATTTCTATTATTTTTGCATATACTCTGAGATCAGTCACCCAGACATAGTCGCCTACATTCAAATCAGACAGCTGTCTAGTCTGGTGTCTGTGGTTAAATTGTGCCTTTTGATCTGTCCTCCCTTTCCTTAAAAGTGCTTAAATTGACGCGTGTATTCAGTTGGCTAGGCAACATTGGAAGGAAGGATCTAATCTTTCTACCATATAATAATTCAGCTGGCGAAAAGCCACATTCTAGGGGAGTAGTTCTATAAGACAATAAAGCTTTATGAATATTATCGTTATTTTTTATAAGAGCCTTAGCAGTTTTAACTGCTGCCTCTACACAACCATTAGACTGAGGAAAAAAAGGACAGCTTGTTATTAATTTAAAATCATATTCTTGGGAAAATTTGATAAACTCATTACGAAATTGTGGTCCATTGTCCGAACGCATTATCTCACAAATACCATATCGGGAAAACATTCCTTTCACCTTTTCTACAATAACAGACTCTACTTTACTAAGTTTGAATATTTCCAACCTAGAATAGTAATCAGTAACTATTAAATACCACGAGTCATTGCATTTATAGAGGTCTAATGCTGCTTTTTGCCAAGGTCTTTCTGGAAAATCATCTATTACCATAGGCTCTTTGGGATTTGTTCTATGTTCAACACATTGTGGGCAATTTTCATTTGCCGGTAATCCGGTATACGGGAGATTTGAAATTAGATAAATTCGGAAAGTTTTCGCAGATTGCTCTATCGATTTCGAAGATATTTCGAAAAAACTTGCCGATACGGAAACCGCTCGCGGACGTCTGGGCTTGCATTTTTGGGTAAATTCATCGCCATCAGTATACAGAAAACGAATACTACTCACTTGATAAGTTAATTTTTGAGTTGAACTCGCTCTATGAACACATAGTTTTCAGAATCCACAGCAATTTTTGGAACAATCACTACATAAAGAACATCAGTTCACCTCCAAATATATACAAAGTTCCGGAAACCGACGTACATCTTCTTTACGACACTACATAACCGACGTTTTCTTTGACAAAATGAAGATCTGGAGTTTCGTTATTAATAATAGGTATTTACTTGGCCTCATTCGATTCAATTTTAGCTAGGATATTAAGAATTAATGAAAATGTATGGAATTTCAACCAAATGTCACACACTTTCCCCTCGAAAGTCGTTTTTACCTGATGAATGTCAGTTGCGGTTGAGCTGACGCTGTTGCCGACATGTGCGGGTTGGACATCAGTAACTGACTCCTTTGAAAGTTCACATTCTTTCCATAAAAAAATATTAATCGGAGCCTTTTTACGTAAGTATCATAACAAACTGTTTCTTACAATAGTTTGTGCTTAATTTTTGTTATCATTAATAAAAAATATCATACAGTTACTGAGGGAAAAACGTTTAAAATGAGAGGTATCGAGGACCGCTGTTCATTGCTTATGCAGAAAAATCACTTCGATAAGAGAAAAGATAAAGAGCTAATAACAATCTTATGAAACCCAAGGCTCCAATCTACGATTGCCGAAAAAAATATTACGAGTATAGTTTCATAGATTAATAGAGGAAAACATGTCACAACTTGATATTTGTTGCGCAAATGTATGCGTGTCATCTTATATTACAAATAACATCAAACATCACTTTGTTTGGACTTGGCATTTTTTACGTTATACGAATTCTCAAAACATTCGGCACATAAAAAAATTAATACTACATGAAACAATGACATTCTGGCAACACAGCGTAATAACCTTACAAAATTTGACAAGTCGGAAATTCATCAATCTAGGCTAGAAGATAATTTTTAGGGAATAACTCTTTCTATTTGAAAAAACTACTTTGATTGAATATATCTTCGAGATTTAAGTTGCAAGCAAGGTGCCCACAAATTCACAAATATGTTTACCAGCGTAAATGACTTATTACCATTCACCAGTCATGGTTCATGGTGCACAGGAAAAATGTTTATTTGTACTTCTTTAACGTAAAAAATCTCGATAATATGAATAAATGGTGAGTACAGTCTTGAAAACTCTCATGTACCGTATATATTGCTCCCCAGTTATGCTGATTAAAATCTAACTACAATAGTTGTCATATTGCACTTGAGGTTATGTTTTGCAATATTTTCATTTACCAGAACAACTTTGTATGAAATCTTATGAAAAGCCGGAATGCAGTTGAATTTTGTTGCTGTGAAACAGCATATAAACATTTGTTAAGAACTTATTTGAAAATAGACTAGGCACAGATAGTCATAAGATAAGTATCAGACTTACACATCACAGCTATTTTTCATTTCGCACAACAGTCAATTCATATCAGGATAATGATACACTTCTGGAAATCTCAGACACAATATATTGTTGTGCAAGCAGCAAACACTAACAAATATAACTGGCCAAGGTGCAAAGAATTACTTTCATATCAATTAGACGGATCAACTATTTATCACTTTTTCAATTGCATTGTATAATTACATCTTTGCAATTCTTCCTAACATATACTGAGGTGAATGTAGATGCTTTACAATATTAATATATCTTTGAAATATTCTCAAAACATTATTTATGAGATAGACAAAATATTGCTAATCATTTTTATTTTTTGCTATCTAAAATCATGGATGGTATGCTTATACATATAGATTCCATTGGTTCAGGATCTATGATGAAAATGTGAAGATGATCTTACAACAACCATTGATTTACAACTGGTATGCATACCTTTCATTCTCAAAAAGTAAAACACTTTATTAAAATGTGTAAGCAAGTGAAAAGTCATGTTCGCCTTGATTTTTATTATTCCTTCTATAACTGGGGTAGCTTGCAGGCAGCTCCATTGGAAGATATTTTTGCAATTTTATAGCTACTAAGATAACTTTTCAAGCTTATTTCAATTATATTTTGGTGTCTCTTATATAAATATAACTGCAAAAGTTATAATTTCTATCAATGATTGGTCATTTCGAACTATAACAACAGTTTCTGAAACTCTCTTCGCTATCTCAACATAATGTGCCTTTGGCAACAAACTTCAACCAGCATCTTCCATTGTCAACTAGATCATACAGAAAAGCAAGACAACATCAACGATGATAATTTTAGCATATCTGATTTTATCGGCAGATATACTTTGATTACGAATTCTTGATGTTGAATTATCTAAAAACGGTACTGGTAGCATGGAAGCGGAATGAATCGTTTGACCGTTTTTCAATAAGCTTGCTGCAATGCCCGTATAGGACATGGCAACATAACGATAATTGTTACCCAATAAGTAAGATAGGAGCGTGTTTAGTAAAAACGTTTTTCCAGCGCCTCCAACTCCGTTGATGAAGAAGAGACGATGTGGAACTGCCTGGTTTTAATTGAGAGCCAGCATAACATCATCAAAGATATGTCTTTGCTCTCTGTTCAACAATGGTATGTTTGTGTTGGCGATGTTTCGCTCTTCTGTTGGGTCAAGCTCGTTCTCAGCTTCTATCAGATGGTCAACTGGTTGGCTAGGTAATGGAAGCTGGAAATCGGTGTTCGATTTGCCTGCAAAAAGTGAAAATCTGAGATAATTTTCAATTGTATGATCAGTGAAAAGAGTAAAGTTGTATAAAATTAAATTCTAAACGATTTTTGTAATTTTAAAATTCCTATATTATAAAAATTATACTTCAATTCGGCGTTTTAACAAATAATTGAAAAAATAATAATTGAATAATTTTTTAGCGATTGTTAGAAAGATGAAGCATATGACAAATATTTGTAAAAGAAATATTAGTGAACAATAAAAATTTCATAATTGGTGTTTTTTTTTAATAATATCAAATTGTTAGGAATAATTTAAAATAGCAATTTAATGAGAACAACTAACCTTGTTGAGCTAAATAGCGATTGATGTAAGCTAAGGCACAATTATATGCTTGTTCGATGTTATTGTTTAATCGACGAATGTAATCTTCAGAAAGCTGGTATTTGAAGTGTTCCCATAATGCCAGCGGACTTTCTATTTCACAAAATAGCAACATTTGAGAAAACATACGACGAAGAGCTCTTGGAAGCTCTACGTTGGTTGCTTCTTGTAAGGTCGTAAACCATATTCTATCGTCTGTTAGAAGATTCATCGCTATAGCAGCATCACGGAATGTTTCGTACGTGCGTCCACGCACAGTACGAAGGTCTTCGAATGATGTGCATCCAGTTTTGTGTAGTAGGATTTGTCGTAGATAGAATCTTTCACCCTCTCTTGGATGAACGAAATATAATCGGGGGATGATACGTTCGAAATGTCGTTGACGTCTTGACCAAAATCGTCTCTCTCTTGTTTTTTGCCAAACATAATTGTACGGAATTTGTACGTAGGTATACCGTCTCGCTTCTTCATCTTCTGTATTTAGAACGAACCATCCTGTCAGAGTTGTATGTTGATTTGTAGCTCTTTCTACGACGTCAGAAATTTCGCTATTGGTATTAAAATATACCTGTTGCATATTTGGTAGATGAACGGCTAATCTAATGATAGCGTGAGACAGGTCACTCATCTCATAGGTTTGCAATCGCCACATAGCCTCTGGTGCTGAAACGTAGCGTACATCCAAAAACATCTGTACTTCGTTGTATTCCTGTAATTGTTCGTTATCATTTTCCGAAGTACGAACTATAATTTGAGCTCGATCATATCCTTTGTAAATATACTTAAACAGGTATTTTACGCTTCTAATCGAAGAGCAGGCCTCTACGTTAATGTGCGCTTGATATTTTTGAAGTAGATATGAGTTGTAGGGAACCACCCAACCATTATCTACTGTTCGTCTTCCTATGCGCACAGGTACTTGCATTTCTCTTCTTCTGTACTGTGGATATCCGTTAGGATTGTATAACGTATCGTTTCTTAGAGGTTTCGGAAATTGTTTCTTGCAGTTTCCTTGTTCGTCTAAGCATCTTGCTTCAGAACAGGGTCCGTGAAGCATATGAACTTTTACTAAATTGTGCAGCGATGGATTTATGGTAGAATCAGGAAATTCAGCAGATATTAGACGATCTATTGCTGCTGTGTCTAATATTCTGTCAGTTCCTTCCAGCCAAATCAACATATGCGCATGCGGAAGTCCCCTCTTTTGGAATTCTATAACGTACACATATGCGACACATATGCCTAGGATGTGACGTTTGTCGATGTCTTGTAGAAGTTCGTTCAACTTGCATTTGAAAACTCGACTTACCAAGTCTGGTCGATTGGAAGCAATTTGATTGGCGTACAAATTTTCGGTAATTTCTGTCCAAGTCGGATTGCATGTGAACGTTAGGAAAATGTCTGGTTTACCATGTTTTGTAACTATTGACATTGCGTCCAAATAATTTTGCCGGAATGCTCGTGGACTTCCGATGAATGTTGATGGTAAGATGAAGATGTTGCCTGGCTGGTAATTGCCTTCTAATTGCCTTGAATCCAAATAGTCGATCAGACCTTGATAGGCGTCCTGTCTGATACGGGTTTGATTTTCTAAAATGAATGATAAGCGACTCTGTTCAACCTTTATGTATGCGTCTACGATGAATTGTTGTGTCAATTTGCCTGCCATTATGAACTGGTTGAAGATGTTTGGCCGAGCTGCTAATCTATAACTGTAGTATTCTAATAGAGATATAAAGCCTCTTCCACGATTAAGAGGTGTTCTCGATTGCCATCCCGGTTCACCTCTTGGATGCAATAAGGGATATATCATTGCATCACAGTTGACGCTAAGGTATGGTAAATCACGTATTCGTTGATCATTGTCTCGACAGTAGACGCGCAGGCAACGATCTAAAGGTGGTCTGCCGTCTTCAGATATGAAAACACCTGCGATCTCGTTGCACTGTACTGCACCGTATTGTCGGAAGTTGACGCTTCGATTGAAATCGTTGTTGATGTATAGCTGTAATGTCGGTTGTCTGTTACCTTGTAGCTGTTGTTGTTGATAGACGTCTCTGAGAAATCTATAAGCTTGAGCTAAAGGATTATGTGTGTGTAAATAATTGGAGATTATTCCAAGGATCTCCAGATCTAACTGTTCTCGACTTTGTGGGCCAGATGCTCGCAATTGATTTGCTTCTTCTGTGTCTAGGAAGTATAAATTACCAAATTGTCTTCTGTCATCAGATATATTCGTGGAAACATTTGATATCTGATGTCTCACTTCTCCCTGTACCTGTAATAAAATATTATATATACCAAGATATGTTGTTATTTGAACACAATTATTTACCACTAATATCAATTGATTGGTATGTTTTTGAATGTGAAGCATATACAGTGGGAATAAGTATTAATATAATTTAGTTGTAAATGAAGAAACTGGTTTTTATAGGTTTTAATGAATTTTAAAACAAAATAGAAATGGAGAGGTGGTGGGGGGGAGAAGAAATAAAGAGCCTCAATTGAATTGGCATAAATGTCAGAGTAAATTTTCTGTGAAACAGTCTGGAGATGGAACAGAGTAATGAATCAGGTAGGAATGTTTTTTTGACAATCAATGTTATATGGCTGATGGTGTAACATGAGATAACATAAAAGTTGTGTACGAATGAAGTTAAGTATAATCGTGAAAGATTGTTCGATGTATAAATGCAATAGTTGTACTGTGATACAATCAATTAGCGTAGTATACTTTTTATGCATTTTAAAAAATAAAATATAAATGGGAAAAAATGATAAAAAGTAAATATGTATCTGGTATATTTTGAGCACTTACTTTAAAAACATATGGACCTCGTCCTGCGAGATTAACTACGTTAGCTCCGAGAGACGCGAATGCAAAACTGTTATTGTAATATCTTATTCTGTCCATAAATTGTCTGTTGTCAAACAAAGTTATCAATTCCTCTGGATATGGTAGAAAAGGAGGTAGCTGTACGGCATTATTTCTGCAGCAATGAGAATAAATGTTTCTGGTGTTTCTTTCACACAGAAAATGTATTGCTGTACAGTGAGGACATGTATGCGAAAAGGCTCCCAAACCATATGTACCCAAATATAATTCTGCGGCAGCCATATAATGGGAACCTCTACGTCGATGAGATTCGCCAATATTTTCAATTATATTGTCTGTAGTATGCTGTGCCAGTAGATCATCTATATCTAAATGGGCAAGTATCTCGTTGATTTCTTCGTCTGCCATAGCCATAGTTATATTTGTGTGATATTCATTGTCGGTTTGAGAAACTTGTAAGAAAGCTTCAGTTGAATCAGCGATTTGGTTGGCTCCATCAATATGTATGATTGCAGAAGCAGTATCTGTCGTTGGTACGGCAATGTCGTCAGTTGTTTCTTGTGCACAATCATAGGTTATTATGTTGATCTGTGCTGTGACTATTCGATTTTCAATACGTCTAACTTTTCGGACAGGTGACGGAGATGAATTGCTAAAATAAAATTATACAATTGTAAGGTATATAAAAAATGACGAATAAACAAATTGAGGTGCATAAAAATCACATAATTATGGCATTTTCATCATTTTACAGGAAGATATTGTTTCTATTAAAAAAATTAACACCTATTTTGTCTTATTTATCACATTCCTAATTAATTATGATGTTATGATTTGGAATATTATAGCAGTAACCTACAAAATGTGAAAAGATTAGTCTCGTTTAGATAAATTTGAATATTCTCAAAAAATGTTTTGCAGTTGTAGAATAGTAAATAAGACTATTGCGGAATAAATTTGCTTGTGAAATGTTTTCTCAAAAATCTTGAGGAGACCACGCAAAGAGCTTTCAAAAAAATGGGCGAAACAAACGGTGAAGTACACATTTTCATCAGATCTGATTGATTTACTTTTTATATGTTATACGGTCTTGAAAGTTGCAGATGAAAAGAACATATTAAATGTTCAATATATTCCAAATATGTTAGGTTTAATCCAATAGAAATAATGTAATAAGCATTATTTCTAATGAAGGTGTATATGTTATAAAATGTATATATATATATATGTATATATATATATATATATATATATATATATATATATATATATATATATATATATATATAACTGAATGCCATTCCAGAGATGTAAGTGTGATAATGGTTTTTTTTGGCAACTGTTCGTATATGGTGAATCAACTGTTTCTATTAAAATTGATAGCAAAATCAGTGAACATGACATTTGTTTAAAAAATTGAATGATGTGTCTTGGTCTGGTTGGTGTCTCACTGGTGTGTTTCTGTCTATGGTCGGTCTCTGTCTTTGGTGTGTCTCTGTCCGGACTGTCTCCATGTGATCTATTTCTGTCTGGCCTGTTTTTATCTAGTCTATATGTGTTGTAAATATGTTATATGGCATAGAATAGTACTTACTTCGTGCTTATGATTCGTGTTGATGGACCTGGTTGATTCTTAGTGGCAACAAAGGTATCAATAAATTGTGTGTTTTCTTGGTTGCTTCCAATAGTAGCATCCCTACGTGTATTTATTAAAGACTGCCCTCCAGAACAATATAATGGATGCTGTACCATTATAGATGATGAAGATTGCGTAGATATTGTTGCATCAGTAAAACTTCTTTTCTGGCTATTCGGAGGTAGTCGCGTTTTTCCTTTATTTGTAGCTGTACTAACAGTATTAATTTGTGGCATATGCGAAGGAGGTGTAGGAATAGTTGTATTCACAAGGTCGCTGTTGCTTGATGAGCAAGGACTTACAGAAGACGATGTAACTGGCTGTTTACGCGCTTTTGTTCTGTGCACACTTAAAATTGTTCGTTTTCTTTTAGTTTGCAATGGCTTTGAGCTGAAAATAATGTAGATGATATATATTTATATGATATAGTTATTGTAGTAACAATAAATGTATTATTAGGAAGTAGACGTTTTGTTAACAGTATAATATGCATGTCGGATGAAAGAGATAGACTGTTAATTTTTTTCTTGTCATAGTGTTATTATGGAAAAAGTGTTCGAGGCACTATCAAAAAACCTGGTAATGTTAAGTTAATATCGACTGAGGGGGAAGGTACTGCCTGGAATGTGTGCAACGAAAGTATATCAAGTGATAATCTCATAGAGGCAATTAATGTATGAAGTCATAATTATTGAGTGAAGTGGTAAAAGGATAGTGGAAAGTCATAATAGGCAATTTAATGGACTTGGTAGTAATAAAAAAAAATAATTTGGTATACAAAGGAAGTTGTCGCTAATGGCAATTTTACAGAAAACACTCTTAAAAAGAGGTGATTTATGTAGATGAGATGTATTGTGCAAAACTGCAAAATGGATAGCTGAGGAAATTGTTGTTGTTCAGTAAGAGTTTATTTTAAGAAATCAGATCTTGAGGTAATCTCTAAATCTAGTGAAGATGCCTGAGGTTGTTCAGTCATCATCAGTGAATTTTGATTTGGTTTTTGTTTGCCAAGTTTACATCAACGAATTATTGAAGTGTAATAGAAAAAAACGGGTAAAATATAAATGTAATTGATCGCAAAATAAGGTAATTATTTTTTTTTCAGAAATATTAGTATTTTATCTTGAGGTTTATATGATAAAAACAGTCATAAATGTTATAATTTTGATAGTTTGACAAATCATATGGAATGAAAAATACCAACGTAATATTTGGATAAATACGATCATAATGAAGCAACTGTACACGTGTAGTTTCAAATATAATATGTAAGAAAGATAAAGGAAATTCAAAGTTTGATATGTCTATCAAACATTGCATATTGCAAAAATATTTATTGTTTGTGTCATTGAAGAATAAGATGTAAGTATTATTGATAGCAGCTTTAATGTCATACTGAAAAAAATAACTATTCCACAATCATTTGACTTGTTTTGAAATATGATCGAGGATATTATTGATGCTTGTATTCTAAGTTAGTTTTTGTTCATGTATCGTATAAAACTGTAATCTTCTGTAGTAGATGTTATAAGTCGTTTGATTACTACTTCGCATTTGCCCAGCCATTTACTTGGTTAATATCAGTTTTTGTCAATTTAATATATGCATACATAACCCAAGCTGAATCAGTGTTAATACCAGGATGAAAGCATAAACAAATTGTTGCTCTTCATCCATCACCTCATTAATTTGGTCGTTTAAACTTTGAGAATGTCCAGCTCGAGCTAATGATTGAATAGATATGTGAAAATAATTATTGTGTGAATAATTGTATGTCTACAGTCATAATTATAAGTAATATTAGACGTTTTTTGTTATGTACATGAATGTATTAATTATAAAGTAAATTATATTTCTATCATTTTCAAAATGATATTTTTTTGATCTATCAATTATTTCACGACAAAATATTGATATAATTCCTGTAGCGCCGGTTGAGGTTTATAATAATAATAATATCCTTTATTCAATTGATCATCAGTTGATCACATAGAATGTGTCACATAGCGAATAACCTTAAAAAAAAGAAAAAAGTACTGAATAAAAATAAACATTGGGGTTGAAGAAGTTATTTTTTACTAAAAAATCGGTCAGACAGGTGGCTACATATTTTTCAATAATCTTAGCAAATGGACTTAAAAGAGATATAGGTATGTCATTATTGATATCTTCAGAATTGCCTGATTTTAATATAGGAATTATTTTAGCAATCTTCAGTTTCTCAGTTTGTAGTGAATAATTGACCAGGTATGTTAGCGGTGTCAATATGTGCTTATAACATTTTTTTATTAGATTAGTGCTAAATGCATCATCTCCAGTGGAATCAGATGTTCCTATATTTTTTATTATATCAGATATATCGTCTTCTGCTGCTGGTCGAAGAAAAAAGTTCGCAAGTTAACTGTAAATGCTGTGAATTTTGGGTGAATATTTCCTCGTAGTTTTTGCGGAATCCCCGCAGAATTCAGTTGCTATCATACTGGGATCAGAGATTACATTATTGTTTATGTTAAGCTTGAGTCTTGGTTCTACCTTCTTATTTGATCTGATAATGTTCCAAATGATACGGGACTTATTATTTGAATTGATAATTAAATCACAGTGGAACAACTTTTTTGCTACATTCAATAATTTTCTGTACAGTTTTTTGCAGCTTTCATAGTACCTCTTACTTTCTGTATCTATAACTAAATGGTATAAATCTTGGAGTTTTTGCCCACAGGTCAACCGTCCCTCAGTAAGCCAAGGCTTTCTAGATCTGTTACACGTTTGTCTTTTCTTTAGCGGAAACGCCGGTTCGAAGTGGTAAGGGAGTATACCAGAAAACATTTCAAACTTATCATTCACATCACCGTCCATATTGCAAATAGACTGCCAATCTTCCATGCTTAGAAGTTCGTTGAAATGAACTATTTTTTTCATCCTGGAGTTTTCGATACTTAATTGGAGGTTTTTTTATCACTTACTCTGGTAATGATTGACTTTCAGTATTTGACAGAGGTGATCACTGATGTTACCATTAACGACTGAGCTCTGATACATATCTGTGCCAAGATTTACGCAAATGTTGTCTAAGCAACTAAGTATTCTTGTTGGTAAATGGACTGTTGGCTGAATATTCCAAATTCCAAGTAGTTCCAATAAAGAACTTAGATTTGCACTATGCTCTAAAAAATTTATATTAAAGTCACCACAGATTTTTAGTTTGTAATCTTTAAGTTTGCTGTATATCATTGTGAGAGTAGAACACAGATGGTCTATAAATGTATTGAAATTGCCTGAAGGGCCTCTGTATAAAGTTAAGGAATAAATGACCTTATATCTCAGCCACTGCATTATTTAATATTATAAGTTGTATTCCAACCAGTGAAACTACAGGTAGCATGCAAAAAACAACTGCTGGAGCTTACACAAAATCAGTATCACTAACTGTAACATATATATAAGTAACATGCATTGTTTCGAAATCTTTTCTCGCTGAGGGTGGGATGGAACTTAATGTCACATAAAAACAGGAAACTATATTATTCCAAATAAACTTGCTTACACAGAAGGTGAAGATGAACAAATCAACGACAGCTATAAGGATCAAAATTTCAGTCCAAATTGTAACAAAACAGTTTTTAGTTTTTTCAAGTTCGAAATTTTAAAGCCGTGTCTTCATGGACATATTTTTAAAACTGAATTCAACCTAGCTTTCAAAAAACATTCTATCAATACCTCCGACCAGTGTTATATGTGTAAATTAAAAATTGCAAGAGTAAAAATGAAAATGAGAAATCTCAGCTATATATACACCTTGAAGCTGCCGAAAATCAATATGGTGAAAAACGAAAGGATAAGGAACATAAAGAGAAAACTAAAGTCATTGTGCTTGATTTACAATAATGGCTACCTCTCCATACCTAACCGAATGCTTCTTCTTACTCAAATTGTGGACGTTAAATTTAACAATTTATGACGCTACAGGAATAAATCGTAATATATCGTTTGAGATGATTCTCAGGCAGGCAGAGGCGGTGATGAAAGTGCTTCTGTGCTCTTAAATTGGACATAAATTTTCCAAAAAAAATAGTAATATAGGAACTCGGAAAATTATCTAACCAGATAGAAACATTATGATGCCCTTCATAAAAGCACATCATCCACAAGTTCCTCTCACGTGGACAGACAATTTTGCAGAACTTATTTTCTAGACATTCTTTTAAAAAAAATGCAGAGCAAAAATATACCTCAAATACCTGTCAACCAAAATTAAATACCACTCGATCAAACGTTTACCTCCTCTGAAACATGTGAAGAGCCAAACAAACTCCCTGTATTGTCCTCCTCTAATCAACCTGCAATGTTAATCTCTTATGTGCTCCCCAAGACCCTAGTTGCCCAATCCTAACTAAACCCCCGAAGCTGCTTATTTTTTAAACGTCTGTATCAAGACATAATTTATTAGTCTTACAAGTCCATTATTATATGCAATTCTGTTTAGTGTATTGCTTTTTATTTGTTACGATTGCTTTATATTTCTACTATGTAGAACTTAACCCAAGTGTTATATATACATATAGATATATCATAGTTACCAGTCATTGCTATAATACTTACTTTTGTGAAATAGAAGTATCAAGCTAGTAACTATAAGGCAAAACCTAATCTGTGCCAACTACTGCATTCATGTATGTTCGACGATCAATATAACTTGGCAAACAGTGATAACATAAAAATATATGGTATAGACAGTAATTTTATATTGAATCTGTATATTGATAGTTCATGTTTCATATAAATTTTTCAATACCAATAAGGAAAAAAGCATAAAATATTATTTATCAAGTGACAAACAGTATTCATGCAGCAGTCCAATTTGTTATATTCCAAAAGCAATATCAGAAAGTACTTACACATTCAGAACAATAGATGGGTTAATTTGCACAGGTTCCATCGGTTCGCCAGTAGTACAATCGTTTTCTGTGTTTAATTGAGTAGCTATTATATCTGTTATTTGGGAAGACGCTGATGTGTCATTTTGAACGTTAGCAGTTGAAGTGGAAGCCTCCTCCCTTGTCGACCTGTTGCTTGTTGTATTTCTTCTTGTACTCTTACGTTTGCTCCACCCAGAACCACGTCTTTTTTTCGGTGCCGGAGTCATATTTTATAGCTAAAAAATAGTACAAGTGATCAATTATATGTAGTGCTATGAAAAAGTGTGGTATATGATAGATTATATGTACTTATCTGAAAAATAATCCTGATTTGTAAAAACGCAAGTCACTCTCGTAATTGCGTTGCACAATAGGAAAAGATTCAGTGGGTATAGTCTGTGGAAAATATCACAGAATATTTATATGTATAAGGAAAATATACAAACTCATGCGCAGTGTTGCCAGGTGCCATCGGATGGTTTTCAGTAGAGTCGTTCTAAATTTTTCGGTAGATTTCGGTAGATGGAGTAGTAATGAATTTAGTGGTGGCAAAACATCAAAATTTCACGTCCGCAAAATAAATAGCCTATACAACGCTGCGCCAGTATGCAAAATCATGATTGTGAGGAAGTCTTTATTTATAAAAACCAAATATGACCATGATATTGCGCTTGAATAAACAATTAACTTTACAATAATTCTACAGAAACAGAAATCGGATAAACCCACAGACCACAGAACATACATAGATAGGGACAGAATTATAGAATATGGTCTTATCGTCTAACACAAAACACGACTGCACGACTGAAACCGGACGCAGAGGCGTATAAACTGCGAGACTTGTCAAAATAAAAAAAGTTAAGCTGTGATTAGTGCAACAGTATTCCTGCGTTTTGTTGAATTGTTGTATCGCGGGTATATAGATAATAAATTGTCTCTGAAAGTACAAAAAGCAATTAATTTATTTCGGTAGATTTTGCAATCAAATCGGTAGATCGGTATAACTCATCTGAAATCGGTAGATTTACCGAAAAATCGGTAGATCTGACAACACTGGTGACCGATCACAAAACATGTACATCACAGAATATGTTCATAGATTGGCGAATGCCGATAACTATCACAGAACGGCAAATGAGACAATAAAACATAAAAATTATTATGAGGCCTTAGATATTGTATAGTAGATGTATCGTACGTTTTTTACACCAACTGCTAATTAATTAGTCGTTATATTTGGAATGTTTTAATTAAATAATATGAAAGTGTAGAATAATATCAAATTATTCGGAATTATTAGTATCTAATTAGCTGTTAATGTTAAAACGGCCCAGAATATGCCCAAAAATACGGACCACAAACGATTGATATTAAATAATAAGTAGAGTCTTCTTTGTGTTAATTTGTCAATACATGTCATATATAATTGTAGTATTACAGTTCGCGTTTTGTATTTTGAAAACGTTTAATTTTTGTACTCATGGAATTGAATTGATTGATTTCGCCGTTAATACCTCTATTGCCTTTCACATAACAACTGTATTGACTCTGGATGAAAGTATAACAATACAAGTAAGCTTTTGTTATGCGCCGTATGTTATCAATATCAAGTGACAATACGTAGCGAAATGTTAGGACATGTTGGAAGAATCACGTTCAGTATAAATGCAAATAGGTCCATTATTAATTCATTGTCGATACTTAATGTGTTGCTTCGATAGAACATAGAGGAAGTCAGTTCCATGTCAAATGTCAACAGTGTCATATTCAGTAGCTGCTAAAAGTTTTCCCGCGTAGCGCACGCGCCAAATGCGGAAGAATTGTTAACCGCCGTTTCAAATTGAATTTTGCAATTCATTGCGATTCCAACAATGAGAGGCTCCAGGCAAAGAGGCAGTGGAAGAGGCCGTGCTGGCCGTGGGAAAAATAGCTGCAGTAAGTAGACAATAATAATTATAATTGAAATAAATAAAATAAAATAAAAACTATAGATATATTGTTTTTTTGAATGAAAAAAGATGATTTTTTAGGAAGATAATTTTAGCTTTTAAATATGTGTAGTAGAGTATTGTGATAAGTAGATAATGGATATGAATTTTAAGAAAGGAACGTATGGGTAATCGAATAGATCTGTCAGAAAAATATTAGTTTTTATGAAATTATGATTGTTAGGTGGAAAAGAAAATCGATCCCGTATCAATCCCATAAAAGAAAAAGTATGATATATCTTCGATAATGACAGTATTTAAACCATTTAAGTGATGTAGTTAGGGTTTCATCCCTTGAATTGTATAAGGGAAAGATATAGCAGTGTCATATAGCAAGAAGCAGCATAAGCTTTCGGTAAAACTCATTAAGTAATCATCATTTTATTTCATATGTGATAAAATAATCATCACACAGAAAGGGGAAAAATGAAGTTAATATAGTTCTATGACTTTTCATGAAGTCATTGAGTTATCAATGGATAGTATAGATTTTTCCAAAAAAAAACATTTGGATGTATTAGACAAGGTTTGCCTATTATTTACATGCTAAAAGTAAAGTAGCATCGATATTGGGTTATATATGAATTAGAAAAATTAATTTTGATTTAAGATTACTACTGGTCAAACAGTAACAGAAAAATAATTCAAACATCACCTAAAGAATTGGAAAGCCTTTATTTGTATTTCATAAGTTTCATATAAATATAGAACAGAATAATAAATTTTTACAAAGGTAAAAGTATAGAAAGTATAATAATGTAATATGTAATGTTTATTTGAAATAACATATATTAATTCAAAATATAATGTTATTTACAGTGGCAATACATTGGGCTACCGCGCAAGCCCTAATGTTTCTGCAGGTGAGTAAATCTATGTATATATACAAACAAATTTCCATATGTGTTACACTTTAGATTTTTCTGATACATTTGATTGGTTAATAATTTGTGGACTTACAATGCGCATATATACAAAAAATGAAATATTATTGTGCATAGATAATAGAAATGTCTGTGGATAAACATGAAATATCAATAGTTAACATCATTATTTACACAAATAAATAAGAGGACATAATATATAGTTGTATAATATATATTTTTTCAATTAAATAGACTGCAGATATCGTGCTATTAATGTTAACACTTTAAAGTTTAGTTTTATATATCCTATATACATGAAATCCTGAAAATTTGTATGTAGAATTTGTCAATTTGATATGCTACTATTTTTGGAACTTACATTTCTAAAAACATACACCTCTTCTATCTGATACTGTTCAAATAAGTGTTACATGACCAAAGATACAAAGAGATTGATTATATGGTGCATTTTTCTTTAGACGATTTTCGTATTATCATTTAAATGTATTAGGTACGAACGACGATCGGGGAGAAACGTTCCTGGCAATTTTATCTTCATAAGGTAATGCACGACAAAGTAGTGTAATCGTGAAAAATTTGAATTGTGAACCCGATACTTAATCATACATTTTATATGTTCGAGACAATAAATGGTCACAAACATAACGATTTCAATTTGTTGGCACAAGGAATATATCAGTGGATAATTTAAATGATATAATCCGTGTACTTTGTATAGTAATAAAAAAATGCCACATATATTGAAGAATTTATTCATTTGAGGTGTTGTGACCTATTTACTGCCAAACATAGAAGTATAGTTCTTCTATTAACTAAGAACAATCCGTTCAAAAAGTAAATTAGTTTCTGTAAATAAGTATATGGTACTGTTATTGCTACGGATGAAAAATCGTAGAAGTTACGATAATTGAAGTAGTGGTGGTGAATTGCGCGTACAAAGCAATTGGAAAGACAGGATGTTTGTGATCAATGTTCAAAAACTTTCAGAGAGATTTATTAATTTGAGAATAAATAGAAAAGGAATAAAAAAATATGTGCAGATAAAAGAACAAATATTGATCTATAAATTTGAAAGCTCGATAATCAATTTATTGAAGTTACAGATGAATTTTGAAAATGTATAGTATTTACAGCACACTATAGGCTCAGTAGGAATTGAAATATGAATATATTATATTTAATATTAAATTTGTTTTAAACAATAAGCAGAACATATAATTTTTCATTTACAGAGGAATATGTACCAGTTAGGGCGGGGCAGAGGACGGGAAGTCAGAGGGGGAGGGCGACCAGGCCGGGGTAGAGGAGGATTCAGGAGGGGGAGGCAGTATTCCTCCTCTAGAGAATCCTCGCCCTGCCCTTCCCCGCGTCGACCGGATACGCCGACAGAACCCCGGCCTCTCCCACGGAGTGGTCCTTCCGAGGGACCAACAAGTAACCCTCCTCCTGCGGAAGCCACTCCAGTGGCAGCCAAGAAAACTAAAAAAAAAAATAAAAAATGATAAGTTTAAAAAGTGTTTTATTTAATGCTCCAAAGTCAGCAGTAATTCGAAACTCCCAATCGTATGAAGAAATTAGTTTTATTGAAAGTATAATACCACTGGCAATGAATAAATTGAAATATGAGGTATATTAGTTAAAGTGAATTTTGTTTTTCGGTTTATATATTTTCCGACAGCATATCATTGGAAATTTGATTTATTAATGTTTACAATGATCGACCAGTCACTGAAACATTGTACAACATTTAATGATGGAATAGAAGTTATTTTTGTAGATTGTCAACGCTATTACTTGGTGAAACTGTTCTACCATTCATATAAAACAATCTTGTAACGCACCGTTTCACAAAAAAAAATCGTTATATTTCAGTAACGCGTTCCGATTTATAATCAAATCTGACAATGCAATGATGAATCAAATATAAATGGAAACGCACGTTACTGGAAGCAAAATAGTTTTAGTTGTTTAAGCTGCGGTCAAATACAGGATCTTTGTATATGCATGAAAGTGATGTACCAAAATATAAATAATTTTTCATTTCCAAAGAGTACCTAAACGCACGAAGTGTGTTATCGGTAAGAACAACTTTTAAATGAGTCTCATTTCTATGATACCCATTGATAGTTCTTGAAATATAGTATCTGCAAGGTATTGTGTGATTAGCCAAACTAACTATGATATTGATGGAATATATTTTGTTTAGTACCTATTGCATGAATGATTCATAATACAATTAGAAAAAAAAACCTTTAAATTTTTGTAGCATTACAAAAAAGCTGCTGTTATGCAGAGAATTGAATTCAAAACAAAATTATCAAATTATTTGTTTGATCTGTCTGCCTGCTCTTCATAATTTATCAGTTTGCTGTGACTATAACATATCATGCTTGATCCATTGTAAATAAGGGTTGATAATATTGAGGACGACTTTTATGTATCTATTTATGCTAAAGAAAAATAAATGTAACAATATTTTTTTTGCCTCTGATGGCCTTCTTTACCATCCATATTAGCTGCTGAACCAATCTACTACAGCAACTGTTAGCTTGGCATCTGAAGATTATCTTCATTATTCATTCAAGATGTTAAACCAATTACGAAGGCTCCTGTAGTAGTTATATAAATTTCCATCAGCTTATTCCTCTTAACATGTTACTTCGTTCTTGAGCTCTGAAATTTGAAATGAGTATGATATTTCATTCATCAATCATAAATGAAAGCAGACGCTTGGTTTCTCGAAAATGACATCTCTTTTCATATGATAGGTCGGTTATGTTCCTTATGTGATTGACACCGGGTTTTTCAAGACAAAAATATAGAATAAAAATTGTGAGATCCTCGGAATGTTTGAATAAATACCTTTAATATATTTAATCGTATCTATATGTCATAATTGAATTCAAAAGGTGGTCTTCACGACCATCCAAGTCCTCTTCGGTCGGTGAAAACTGGACGCGGGAGCATTCGGCCCGAACATCAACAAACATTTTCTGTATTAGATATTTTTTTGTAATTGTAAAAATAAACGCGTTTCAGAGACAATAAGCATGATATCCATATCTCCCTAATGAGAATTACTCTCACGGTGACGTCATGCGCGTGGCAGACGAAAAGTGAACACGGGAGCATCCGGCCCTGGATCGCATTTTGGCTGTATGGCTTCGCGCAAGCGCAAATGTACTTTTAGTTTGTTTTTAGGTTATGTTATGTTTCTTTCCGTTTGTTTTGATATTTAAATTTTTCTTTCTCGTCAAATCACATAAATAAGGTTTTAAAATTGATTCAACTTACTTAAGTAAGACCAGTTACCTACCAGATAATGGCAAACAAATGTTCCGTGTGCAAAAAAGTATTTTCTAAACATTCCAATCTATGAAGCCATGTGAAAAAATTTCATTCTGGTAACTTTCACTTATGAATGTTCATTTCCTGTGGTTCATTACCTAGGCAAAACGAATGATAAAATACCTATAATAATAGATACCTACCCAAATGGACTCGAGTCCCAAATTGAGTTTTTCTCAACTTAAGATGTTTTCCTTTTTTAAATCCGTAGGTTGCACCCAATAAAGTTACTAAATGTGCGGCAGTATGTAACAAATGCAATAAAACATTTTCAAAGTACTCAAATTTGAAACAACATGTACTAAAATTTCATCCAGGTAAGTGTTTTTATAAAAAGTTTGCCTGTAATTTTTACAAAATATCTACCAACTTTTAGATGAAATAGATAAGTTGACGTCTCCAAAGGTGTACCTCTACCCATATGAATTATGCCAAAAAAACTTTTCAGACCGAGGGCACTACAATTATCATAAAAAAATACATTTGTGCGAAGAAAGTGTTGCTAAACGATCGTTGTTACAATGCAGTCTGTGCAATAATATATTTTCCCAAAAGTGTTGCTTAAGCAACACTTTCAACAAGACCATCACATAGAGATTTTAACCAAATCACTCAAACTTTTCAAATAATTTAGAAGAGGAAATACACTCACGATATGTTAAACAAATGGGTTCCTATACAACTTCAGAGTGTATTAAAGATGTTTATCTTTGCCAGCGTTCTAGATTTTATGTTGCAAAAGGAAGTGGTAAAAGACACTTGAAAATCCAAGGAAGTAAAAAAATGAACGGTGTATGTCCACCTGAAATGCACGTTACAGAGTTTAAAAATGGTGAGCATAAAGTAGACTTTACAGAGACACACATAGGACATGACAATGATTTAGGACACCTTAATTTGACTGTTGCACAGAGGATGGAGGTTGCTGGCAAAATAGCTACAAAAATACCATTTTCATGCATATTGGATGATATTAGAGACTCAGTAACTGGTAATCAGTTAGAGAGAATTCACCTTCCAACAAAAAAGGATCTTCACAATTTAACTCAAACATTTAATTCAAATAATGATTCTGTACGACACAAAGATGATGTCATAAGTATAGAATCTTGGATAAATGAAGTAAAAGAGAGTGGTACTGTTATTTATTATAAGCCTAAAAATAAATTGTGCAGGCGACATCCCAACTTGCAGGAAGAGGATTTCATGCTAATCATGATGCATCCAGGACAATTGGAGATTTTGCAGAAATTTTCAGATTACTGCATTTGCATTGATGCGAATCATGGAATCAACTTGTATAACTTTGAGTTAACTACCTTGTTGGTCTTAAGGTTGATACAGATTGCTATGACGTGACGTGGTAACACGTAGGAACGTCGTAATGCGTGTGATATAAAATTCTAGCAAGGGGTTTTGTATGTTTACGTTCACATTGGGCTGACGTGACGTGGGAACGTGGAGTATGATGCAATCTGACGCAACACGGCTTCTGACGCATCAGAGCCATATCAAACAATTTAGATTTTTTGTCAGTCGTGTGAAGGCGTCAGAAGGTTCAGGTGGTTCACTCTGCTCCGTTGTTTACTTTTGATTATTGAATAGGTATTTTTCGAAGATGGAAGAGGCGCTTATTGAGTACGTTCGAACAAATTATGTGCTATACAATCCAGCAAATCGAGAATATCGCAAACAGAAATATAATTCTAATTCTAATTACAAATCCATCCTCATCAGTGCAGCTAGATTCTTCAACAATATCTCTTCATCAATCTGAACTCAGTTTGGACCCTTCATTAGTCGATCTCCTCCTACACCTTCCAAGATATTCAGCATGTAATTACATGTAATCCAACAACTATAAAAGAAAATTGAGAATACTTACTTTAAGTGTATCCCGGTAGAGGTCATAACTAGAAGTTCATCTAGGTGTTATAATGACTTACCTATAACATATAACAACATGAGTATGTTCATGACCCCCCGAAATCACTTAATCGTGTCAAAAGGAACTGAAATACCATGTACCCCCATGGTGTATCCGGCCTACAAGTTGCAAGGATCTTGGTATGAAATGTCCCCTCAACTCCATGAGACAACACCTCCTCAACAAATTAGCATCTCTAATACATTAGCGTGGAGATATAAGTCTCCTTATCAGCTAGCTCAATCAGGTATATACAGTGATGAGGCAATTACCAAATTGAGGGATCACATCATGTTCCCATCAGAGAAACAGGCTATCACTAATATACTTGCACAAGGCATGAACAAAATGAACCCAGATTTACAACATTTGACGATATCTGGATTATTTGATGAAGAAACAATAAGCAGGATCACGCAGGGGTACCTTGATAAAATGTGGGGCGCATTCGTATGGGTAGGAAATGCTTTTTCCGGAGTTATGGGCATATGGTTTATGTGGAAAGTACTGTGTTTCTGCTGGAATACAGCGATACGTGGATTGTCGCTATACAAAACCTTTGGAGTTAGTTTCCACCTCTTGACAGCTGTTAGTAGCTCGTTGTCACATTATTTCCTACATAAACACAACAGGTCTTCATCCACCTCCTCGAAGACCGAAGAACCATCGCAGGAAGTTCAATTAGAGATAATCACGGAAAAGACTAGGGACGATGATTCACAGTATGACATACCACCTAGTGCACCAGACCATGTGTTAATCCATCATGATAGATATCCCGTGGTAATAGCAGCTCCTTTATTATCGAAAAATCATGTGTAAACACGCTATTACCAGCTGTATAACTATTAGACATAATGCTTAATCCTATATAACCACTTGTTTATAACTATACACGTTTTCCCACTAATGTCTTACGGTTTTTAATGTAGTTTTTATTGATTTAAAAAAAAAATCCATTCTGTCGAATTTTTCCAAACTATTCGAAATCGTCATTTATAATCGTATATTTCCTGTAGTCAGAAAACACATTGTCCCATCACAACATGGCTTTCTTAATGGCAAATCTACTGAAACAAACCTTGCAGTATTTACACAACATATATCTGAAGCCCTTGACCTTGGTGGCCAAGTGGATGTAATATATACAGATTTTGCCAAAGCCTTCGACCGACTGGATCATGGCACTCTAATTGATAAATTAGACTACTTTGGCATTTCATCCACCCTTATTCGGTTTTTTGTGTCATATTTGGGGAGCAGATTGCAAATGGTACATTACAATGGATTTGTATCTAATAGTTACATAGCATCTTCAGGCGTCCCACAGGGATCTAATCTCGGCCCATTGTTATTCACACTGTTCATTAACGATTTAGATTATATAATGGCATCTTATAGATTGTTTTATGCCGATGACCTGAAGATATATTCTGTTATCTGTAGTCATACTGATTGCATTAAGCTCCAGTCAACTCTTGATAATATCAGTTTATGGTGTGAATCCAACAAACTTCATTTGAATGTCGCTAAGTGTAAAATGATGACTTTTACTAGGAAAAAGACTATACTTTCTTTTGATTACCGTATTCAAGGTGCGCTACTATCTCGTCAGAATAGTGTTGTAGATTTAGGAGTTTTGTTTGACTCAGAAATTAATTTTATTGAACACATCAATCAGAAAATCTCAGAAGCCTACAAGAGATATGGATTCATTGTCAGAAATTGTCAAAAGTTTGATAACATTTCAGCTTTAAAATGTTTGTTGTGCGTATATAAGATCAAAACTGGAATACTGTTGTATAATATGGAATCCATATTATAAGTATCACATTGATAGGTTGGAAAAAATTCAAAGGAAGTTTTTGAAATATTTGTCATTTAAAATGTATAAAGTGTATCCTGAACGAGGTATCGAATATCAGTTGTTGTTGAGTCGCTTTGATATGGATAAGCTGGAAACTAGAAGGAAAATATCATCTTTGACTTTTCTATATAAATTATGTCATAATTTCATTGATTGCCCGGAGTTGCTCAGTTTTATCAATTTCAATGTTCCTCAATTCAACTCACGTCACTTCGTGACCTTCTACTGTAGTTCTTCAAGAACTAATTTATTATTAAAGTCGCCAATTATGGTAATGTGTACTTTACTCAATAATATGTCAAACCACGTCGATTTATTCAACTGTAGACTAACGGAATTGAAATCAACTGCTAAATTGTTATTATAATCCCTTTATATTCCTCCTAGTTATATGTACTGCTTTAATGATTATATCAAATTGTATCTTTGTCCTCTAATCTCTGCTCAAGCTTTTGATTTATTTTATTTAATATTGTATATTGCTCTGTAAAGGGACTATGTCTGTTGGGCAATAAAGTGCTATTATTATTATTATTATTAACATATACTATAGATAATTTATTAAACAAATATAAATTGTTGCTAAAAATTGTTGCTAGGCAACCTACCTTATTATATCGAAAAATATAGAAAGGTCAGCCCGTTCCTTATTATCTTATCCTATCTTTTTATCTTGCTATTTATCCTAGCTTCTGTTTGTGTGGTACGGGTGAAATCTTGAATATGTGTGTAAATTAACCATATTAAGAACCTTTTTTTATGATTTAAAATCTTCAGGGGTATCTGATGAGCAATTAGAGCAATTAGCTGCTAGATTAGCAGTGGCGGAACATTATGTTTCAGAGTTTATAGATATTCAAGAAAAAATTGACATATTAATCCTCAGTCAAGATCTTCCTGCAGGTAAATCAGTTTCTGACTATGAAAATTATATTTTGACAGTAAGTTTTGAGCACGGAAAGGAGTTTGAACGGACTTATTATGACATTATTTCTCAGATTAAGGTTTTCATGTCTTAAAATAGACTTCCTAGAGAGGAGGATGCCTTGACAGTTATATCACGCATATCAGACGGCTCTAATCAATCCAGGGGCGTATCTAGCAATAATGTAAAATATCCTGCTATAAATCTTCCTACCTTTTCGGGCCGTTATCATGACTGGATGGAATTTCATGACATATTTACCTCACTCATTCATAGTAATGATAATCTCAGTGACGTAGAAAAGTTGTATTACTGAAAATCATCGCCTTATGGCAGAGATATGGCAGCATTCTCAAATATGTTGACCAATTTTATAAGCCTGATGCATTCTTCTTCCGAAACATTAGAATTTGGAAATTACTTTGTACAATTGTTAGAACCCCATTGTTAGTCTTTTCCTAAATTCACGTTACTATTCAAGTTATGTGACATTATGTATCTTTCCAAATTATCAATTCTCCGAACGTTGCGTAATTATTTTATATTTCTCATAAGGGTATCTGAGCGTGAAAAGACGCAGACCTTTATCACTTATTTTTGTAGCCCTAATTAATTTCAATTAATATAAATACTACCGAATCCCCATTATCGGGGACACTCACAAATCTAAACTTTCTGCGACACTTGGCCGCTATCGTCCTAGACGCAACAGTTCACACTTTGCCGCTATCAGTCACTCATTTTCTGCTTACTTCTTTATTGTACTTGTGTACAAGTGTAAATTTGAACATCATTAAACCACATCTGAAGATCTTCTGTTTTCATTTGGAGCCCTAACATATTGGTGTCAGAAGTGGGATATCAACGCTGGTTTCCTAAGCATCCAGACTTGGGGAAGAAGGCTACCATCTACGAGAATCTTCGAGAAACCACTACTGAATTCCTAGGAAGATGACCACCTCCAAGACCAGTCGATCCAAAGAACAAGGGCCACTTCAGACGTTAGAACAGTAAGATCCTTTCTTTCCTTCCTATTATTATTTTGATAAAGATCTATAATCGTTTTGCATATCTTGCTTTTTTGTAGGAAGTTCCATTTTACATTTTTATTGAGTGTCCCGTCAAATTCCTCTAAATTATTTGATTGATCGAGTGAATTGCTCTAGGAAAATTTTATTTTAATTTTGCATCATGGTTGAATCTACTCATACTGATAATGGTTTTCATCTTACCTTTTTGTGCTCGCTGATTTCTAAGCCATTCGATGGTAATCGTAGCGAATTATCAGAATGTTTGACGAATGCCGATAATGCCTTTAAATTTGCTGATAGAACACAGACTGATGGTTTATTAGTTTACGTGATTTCTAAAATTACTGGGAATGCTGAAACGCAACCTCGCAAAAGACTATCTATTAATAATTGGGCTGAACCAAAAGAACTTCTTCAGAAATTATATTCAGGCAGGAAACATTACACGCAATTGACGGAAGAATTAAATACTATCCGTCAAAATAAACATGAATTTGTCCTTAGTTTTTTCAATCGCATAGATAAGCTTAGCTCTAGATTATTGAATAGCATTGATTTAGAATTTAGACAAAGAAGATGAAATCGCCGGAAGATCTCAAACGATTAAAGAACTTTCATTGCAAAGATTCATATTACATTTTCAGACTGAAATCTCTCGTTTTCTAAGAAGTAAAGGTCCTTCAGACATAACAGACGCTTTGAACGCCGCAATAGAAGAAGAACGTGCCCTTAACATTCCGAAATAATTTAGCAAATTTTTCATTTCCTCTAAGCATGATAGGGCTAGTAGTCAGAATCAGAAATATTGCTCATTTTGCAAAATTAAAACGCATTCATGTAATGACTGCTTCAAAAGGAAGAATCGCAGTATTAATTTTAATCAAGCAAGTAATGCGTGTCTAATCAAACACATAGGGCTCAAGCCTCATCTTCTCATAATTCTTCAGACTCTACATCTAAATTTTGCAACTACTGCAAAAAGAATGGACATTTGATATCTGAGTGTTATAAACGTAAAAAGAATAATGAATCCAAAAAGTTTAATTCTTCTCAGGGCTCTAATTCTGCAAACATTAATCTGGCTTCAAACGATTCAGAGTCTCAGAGCAATCTCGTCTCCTGGGACCTGAATTAGATGCAACCGACGTAAATCTTTCCTCTCATACAACGAACTTCTCTCGTGACCATAGTAGCCAAACCTTTTCAAGGAGCTATTCACAGGGCTGTTCGTTCCGTAATAATAATTTCTCACAGAACCTCTTTCGTGACAATGATAGCCCAACCTTTTCAGGGAACTATTCACAAAGTAGTTCTCCGAAATTATTCGAGGACATCTTCCTCAATAATGCTGAAAGTCCATATATCGATTTATTCTTCAAAGGGGAATCTTTTCGTTTCTTAATAGTCACAGGTGCTAGTATCTCTATTTTAAGGGGTGAGAAAATCTCTCACACCTGTCTAGATATCAATACAAATGATATCCTTATCTTGAATGGGCTAAGTCCTAACTCCCCAGTGCAAACTCTAGGTAGTTGCACCTTAAAATTGGATTTTTCAGACAAATCAATTCCAGTTAAATTTTACGTTGTATCTCAATCCAAAAATATACCATATGACGATATCATTGGGAACGATTTCTTATTCCAGCAGAAAGCTATAATTAATTTAGATAAACTTAAACTTCATTTGGATTCCTTGCCAGAGCCGATAAGCATAATTTGTCCTAATAAAAATCACGATGAGTCGTCTAGAAATCAATTTGTTATACAACCGCGATCTGAGACATTGATTCAAGTAGATGTACTCAATCCGAATATTGAAGAAGGTATTTGTCCTGATATTACTATTATACCGGGCGTGTATATTTCGCTAAAGCTATTTTAAAGGTAGAAAATGGTAAAGCATTGACCACTGTTTTGAATACTACTGAAAAATCTATAATAATAAAAGACATAAAGTTGTATCTTGAACCTTCTAATGAAAACGAAAGTAATATTTTTATACAGACTTCTCAAAAGCAAACGACTAAAGACCTACACCTAAGATTAAAAATGCTTCACGAAAATTTGAGGTTGGATCATTTGAATCCAGAAGAAAAACGTTCTGTTTTAGACATTTGTGATGAGTACAATAACATCTTTTACTCACCTAGTGACCAACTGACATGTACCAATTTACTAGAACATGAGATTACAGTCACGGATCCTACTCCAATCTCTTCTAAAATTTATCGTTTTCCAGAAATTCATAAGAAAGAATTAGACAAACAAACAAACAACAAAATTGCTAAGATGCTTAAATAAGGGTTAATCCGAGAATCTTGTTCACCTTATAATTCACCTCTTTGGATAGTCCCTAAGAAACTAGATGCGTCAGGTGAAAGAAAATGGCGTATTGTTATAGATTACCGAAAATTGAATAAAATCACCGTAGGCATTTTTTTCCTTTGCCGAATATGGACGAAATATTAGATCAGTTAGGTAAATCTGTTTATTTCACTAGCCTTTATCTTGCTTCAGGATTTCATCAAATTAAAATGAAAGAGAGTGACATTCCTAAGACTTCTTTTTCCACCCCTACCAGTCATTACGAAAGCCTCCGTATGCAATTTGGTCTTTGTAATGCTCCTCACGATTTCTAGAGACTCATGAACTTAGCTTTAACTGGACTTCAAGGTTTACAATGTTTTGTGTATCTAGATGATGTCGTCTGTTTTGCTAAAAATATTGAAGAACATTCCTCGCGTTTGAGAAACATTTTCGATGGATTACGTTCAAATACACTTTTATTGCAACCTGATAAGTGTGAATTCATGCGTAAAGAAGTGAATTACTTAGGTCATATTATTAACGGAAAAGGTGTTGCTCCTGATAAGGTTGAAGCCATACTAAAATGGAAAACTCCTTCTAATCCGAAAGAAATAAAGCAATTTTTAGGACTCGTTGGATATTATAGAAAATTCATCGATAACTTTTCCAAAATCGCTAAGCCTCTTACATCACTTTTGAAAAAAAAATACTACTTTTAATTGGAACGAAGAATGCCAAGCTTCTTTTGATCATTTCAAACATATTTTAACTTCGTCTCCTATATTACAATATCCAGATTTTTTTAAAGAATTTATCTTAACTACAGATGCTTCGCAATACGCAATTGGTTCTGTTCTTTCACAAGGTGAGATAGGTAAAGATCTCCCTATCGCTTATGCATCGCGAACTTTGAATAAAGCTGAAGTAAATTATTCCGTCATAGAGAAAGATCTTCTAGCTATAGTATGGAATGTTAAAAGATTCCGAGCTTACCTATACGGTAGAAAATTTACAATTTTCAGTGACCACCGACCTTTGACCTTTTTGTTTAACTGCAAAGATCCGACTAGTAGATTAATGCGTTGGAGATTACGATTAGAAGATTATGACTTCAAAATTGTATACAAACCTGGTAAAGTAAATTCTAATGCCGATACACTATCTAGAAATTCAGTTTATATGATCGAAAATAAGATATTATGTGGTAAAGAACGTTATTCAGATTTTATTCGATTCCATTACGAAACACAAAATATACCTGATATAAAAATATTGAAAGAGAACCTATTTACCAAAGCATTGATATTTTCTAGAGATTTCGACGAAAATAATCCTTATGCTGAAAATTTATTTTCTCTATTTGAATTGAATAAACTACATCTTTCCGAAATTAATCTATATGATATAATACCTCTCACGAATTCTAGCAATAATAAAATTACTTTTCTCATTATTTCAAAATTAAATCACTTTGATAAACTAACGTATAATGATTTATTCTACTCATTACAAAATTTAAGGACTGTATTACTACTTAAATAATATTTATTCTTGGGCCTACTGTTACCACCTAGGTGCGGGTCTTAATACAAACATGCATATAGAGAGAGTGCATCACACTATAAAGTATCTCTATCTAAATGGGAAGCATGTACAAAGTCTAGACAAATCAATAAACCAGCTCATGAAACTTGTTAAAGACAAACTCTTTGAAAGAGTTATCACAATAAATAAAGGAAAGCTTTGTTCGAAAATTGAGGAATTAAGGAAAAGACACAAACTTAGGGAAGAATTATATATAAGCTCCATCATAGAGTCTAAAATGGGTTGACAGGTTCCCTCAGCATCGACAAGTGAAATTTACCTTATTGAAGAAAGGAATTTGAATTGTTCTTGCAAGCTAGTCTGTGCGGCTTGTTTACATTCCTACTTTTATACATGTGTGGACAATAGCATACGTTGGAACATGTGTAAGCGTATACACTTGGTATGCCAGTACAGAAACTCCATTGCAGAACACCCCGCTCTAAAAAGTCCTAAAGGTAATAAAATATATTTTTTATTTATTTTATATATTTTGTATATGGTTACTATGATCTGCACTTTTGCGGTTTACCCACGATTTTTTCATTTATATATATGAAAATCACAAACACAACCCGGACAAAATGTATGAATAGTGATCTTTCTGGACTGAATGTCCTGGTCATTTTGAGAACTGTTGTTTTTATGGAGGTAACAATATACTTTCAGTACAACCTTATTATACATCAGCCTAACACCAGGCATCTTTGTGGGCCAAATCGAGTGTGGGCTCGATTCCATAGAGGACAATATTTGTTAGCCTCAAGGCCTAACCCACGTCTTATATATGATTTAACATGTTTGCTTATATTAACTCAAAATTTGTTTATGTTGAACAACACATGAAGTCACAGCAGATATCATTGTATAAGAATACAATGCAGCATAAGTGTGCTATAGAACAGCAAACAATCCACAACTTAATGAATCTTGCTATCTCAGATCCGGAGTTATTTGCCTACTCATACATGAAAATCCCTGGGTATACGGCAGTTAGAGCTGGAGAGCTTATACATGTCATTAAGTGTATCCCGGTAGAGGTCATAACTAGAAGTTCATCTAGGTGTTATAATGACTTACCTATAACATATAACAACATGAGTATGTTCATGACCCCCCGAAATCACTTAATCGTGTCAAAAGGAACTGAAATACCATGTACCCCCATGGTGCATCCGGCCTACAAGTTGCAAGGATCTTGGTATGAAATGTCCCCTCAACTCCATGAGACAACACCTCCTCAACAAATTAGCATCTCTAATACATTAGCGTGGAGATATAAGTCTCCTTATCAGCTAGCTCAATCAGGTATATACAGTGATGAGGCAATTACCAAATTGAGGGATCACATCATGTTCCCATCAGAGAAACAGGCTATCACTAATATACTTGCACAAGGCATGAACAAAATGAACCCAGATTTACAACATTTGACGATATCTGGATTATTTGATGAAGAAACAATAAGCAGGATCACGCAGGGGTACCTTGATAAAATGTGGGGCGCATTCGTATGGGTAGGAAATGCTTTTTCCGGAGTTATGGGCATATGGTTTATGTGGAAAGTACTGTGTTTCTGCTGGAATACAGCGATACGTGGATTGTCGCTATACAAAACCTTTGGAGTTAGTTTCCACCTCTTGACAGCTGTTAGTAGCTCGTTGTCACATTATTTCCTACATAAACACAACAGGTCTTCATCCACCTCCTCGAAGACCGAAGAACCATCGCAAGAAGTTCAATTAGAGATAATCACGGAAAAGACTAGGGACGATGATTCACAGTATGACATACCACCTAGTGCACCAGACCATGTGTTAATC
Source organism: Bruchidius siliquastri (assembly GCA_949316355.1). Lineage (NCBI taxonomy): Eukaryota > Metazoa > Arthropoda > Insecta > Coleoptera > Chrysomelidae > Bruchidius > Bruchidius siliquastri. The sequence goes on along the minus strand of OX438534.1, from coordinate 7,221,117 downwards.
CATCATGATAGATATCCCGTGGTAATATCAGCTCCTTTATTATCGAAAAATCATGTGTAAACATGCTATTACCAGCTGTATAACTATTAGACATAATGCTTAATCCTATATAACCACTTGTTTATAACTATACACGTTTTCCCACTAATGTCTTACGGTTTTTAATGTAGTTTTTATTGATTTAAAAAAAAAATCCATTCTGTCGAATTTTTCCAAACTATTCGAAATCGTCATTTATAATCGTATATTTCCTGTAGTCAGAAAACACATTGTCCCATCACAACATGGCTTTCTTAATGGCAAATCTACTGAAACAAACCTTGCAGTATTTACACAACATATATCTGAAGCCCTTGACCTTGGTGGCCAAGTGGATGTAATATATACAGATTTTGCCAAAGCCTTCGACCGACTGGATCATGGCACTCTAATTGATAAATTAGACTACTTTGGCATTTCATCCACCCTTATTCGGTTTTTTGTGTCATATTTGGGGAGCAGATTGCAAATGGTACATTACAATGGATTTGTATCTAATAGTTACATAGTATCTTCAGGCGTCCCACAGGGATCTAATCTCGGCCCATTGTTATTCACACTGTTCATTAACGATTTAGATTATATAATGGCATCTTATAGATTGTTTTATGCCGATGACCTGAAGATATATTCTGTTATCTGTAGTCATACTGATTGCATTAAGCTCCAGTCAACTCTTGATAATATCAGTTTATGGTGTGAATCCAACAAACTTCATTTGAATGTCGCTAAGTGTAAAATGATGACTTTTACTAGGAAAAAGACTATACTTTCTTTTGATTACCGTATTCAAGGTGCGCTACTATCTCGTCAGAATAGTGTTGTAGATTTAGGAGTTTTGTTTGACTCAGAAATTAATTTTATTGAACACATCAATCAGAAAATCTCAGAAGCCTACAAGAGATATGGATTCATTGTCAGAAATTGTCAAAAGTTTGATAACATTTCAGCTTAAAAATGTTTGTTTTGTGCGTATATAAGATCAAAACTGTAATACTGTTGTATAATATGGAATCCATATTATAAGTATCACATTGATAGGTTGGAAAAAATTCAAAGGAAGTTTTTGAAATATTTGTCATTTAAAATGTATAAAGTGTATCCTGAACGAGGTATCGAATATCAGTTGTTGTTGAGTCGCTTTGATATGGATAAGCTGGAAACTAGAAGGAAAATATCATCTTTGACTTTTCTATATAAATTATGTCATAATTTCATTGATTGCCCGGAGTTGCTCAGTTTTATCAATTTCAATGTTCCTCAATTCAACTCACGTCACTTCGTGACCTTCTACTGTAGTTCTTCAAGAACTAATTTATTATTAAAGTCGCCAATTATGGTAATGTGTACTTTACTCAATAATATGTCAAACCACGTCGATTTATTCAACTGTAGACTAACGGAATTGAAATCAACTGCTAAATTGTTATTATAATCCCTTTATATTCCTCCTAGTTATATGTACTGCTTTAATGATTATATCAAATTGTATCTTTGTCCTCTTATCTCTGCTCAAGCTTTTGATTTATTTTATTTAATATTGTATATTGCTCTGTAAAGGGACTATGTCTGTTGGGCAATAAAGTGCTATTATTATTATTAAGATATACTATAGATAATTTATTAAACAAATATAAATTGTTGCTAAAAATTGTTGCTAGGCAACCTACCTTATTATATCGAAGAATATAGAAAGGTCAGCCCGTTCCTTATTATCTTATCCTATCTTTTTATCTTGCTATTTATCCTAGCTTCTGTTTGTGTGGTACGGGTGAAATCTTGAATATGTGTGTAAATTAACCATATTAAGAACCTTTTTTTATGATTTAAAATCTTCAGGGGTATCTGATGAGCAATTAGAGCAATTAGCTGCTAGATTAGCAGTGGCGGAACATTATGTTTCAGAGTTTATAGATATTCAAGAAAAAATTGACATATTAATCCTCAGTCAAGATCTTCCTGCAGGTAAATCAGTTTCTGACTATGAAAATTATATTTTGACAGTAAGTTTTGAGCACGGAAAGGAGTTTGAACGGACTTATTATGACATTATTTCTCAGATTAAGGTTTTCATGTCTTAAAATAGACTTCCTAGAGAGGAGGATGCCTTGACAGTTATATCACGCATATCAGACGGCTCTAATCAATCCAGGGGCGTATCTAGCAATAATGTAAAATATCCTGCTATAAATCTTCCTACCTTTTCGGGCCGTTATCATGACTGGATGGAATTTCATGACATATTTACCTCACTCATTCATAGTAATGATAATCTCAGTGACGTAGAAAAGTTGTATTACTGAAAATCATCGCCTTATGGCAGAGATATGGCAGCATTCTCAAATATGTTGACCAATTTTATAAGCCTGATGCATTCTTCTTCCGAAACATTAGAATTTGGAAATTACTTTGTACAATTGTTAGAACCCCATTGTTAGTCTTTTCCTAAATTCACGTTACTATTCAAGTTATGTGACATTATGTATCTTTCCAAATTATCAATTCTCCGAACGTTGCGTAATTATTTTATATTTCTCATAAGGGTATCTGAGCGTGAAAAGACGCAGACCTTTATCACTTATTTTTGTAGCCCTAATTAATTTCAATTAATATAAATACTACCGAATCCCCATTATCGGGGACACTCACAAATCTAAACTTTCTGCGACACTTGGCCGCTATCGTCCTAGACGCAACAGTTCACACTTTGCCGCTATCAGTCACTCATTTTCTGCTTACTTCTTTATTGTACTTGTGTACAAGTGTAAATTTGAACATCATTAAACCACATCTGAAGATCTTCTGTTTTCATTTGGAGCCCCAACATATTGGTGTCAGAAGTGGGATATCAACGCTGGTTTCCTAAGAATCCAGACTTGGGGAAGAAGGCTACCATCTACGAGAATCTTCGAGAAACCACTACTGAATTCCTAGGAAGATGACCACCTCCAAGACCAGTCGATCCAAAGAACAAGGGCCACTTCAGACGTTAGAACAGTAAGATCCTTTCTTTCCTTCCTATTATTATTTTGATAAAGATCTATAATCGTTTTGCATATCTTGCTTTTTTGTAGGAAGTTCCATTTTACATTTTTATTGAGTGTCCCGTCAAATTCCTCTAAATTATTTGATTGATCAAGTGAATTGCTCTAGGAAGATCTCAAACGATTAAAGAACTTTCATTGCAAAGATTCATATTACATTCTCAGACTGAAATCTCTCGTTTTCTAAGAAGTAAAGGTCCTTCAGACATAACAGACGCTTTGAACGCCGCAATAGAAGAAGAACGTGCCCTTAACATTCCGAAATAATTTAGCAAATTTTTCATTTCCTCTAAGCATGATAGGGCTAGTAGTCAGAATCAGAAATATTGCTCATTTTGCAAAACTAAAACGCATTCATGTAATGACTGCTTCAAAAGGAAGAATCGCAGTATTAATTTTAATCAAGCAAGTAATGCGTGTCTAATCAAACACATAGGGCTCAAGCCTCATCTTCTCATAATTCTTCAGACTCTACATCTAAATTTTGCAACTACTGCAAAAAGAATGGACATTTGATATCTGAGTGTTATAAACGTAAAAAGAATAATGAATCCAAAAAGTTTAATTCTTCTCAGGGCTCTAATTCTGCAAACATTAATCTGGCTTCAAACGATTCGGAGTCTCAGAGCAATCTCGTCTCCTGGGACCTGAATTAGATGCAACCGACGTAAATCTTTCCTCTCATACAACGAACTTCTCAACTGAACTATCAATACAAATGATATCCTTATCTTGAATGGGCTAAGTCCTAACTCCCCAGTGCAAACTCTAGGTAGTTGCACCTTAAAATTGGATTTTTCAGACAAATCAATTCCAGTTAAATTTTACGTTGTATCTCAATCCAAAAATATACCATATGACGGTATCATTGGGAAAGATTTCTTATTCCAGCAGAAAGCTATAATTAATTTAGATAAACTTAAACTTCATTTGGATTCCTTGCCAGAGCCGATAAGCATAATTTGTCCTAATAAAAATCACGATGAGTCGTCTAGAAATCAATTTGTTATACAACCGCGATCTGAGACATTGATTCAAGTAGATGTACTCAATCCGAATATTAAAGAAGGTATTTGTCCTGATATTACTATTATACCGGGCGTATATTTCGCTAAAGCTATTTTAAAGGTAGAAAATGGTAAAGCATTGACCACTGTTTTGAATACTACTGAAAAATCTATAATAATAAAAGACATAAAGTTGTATCTTGAACCTTCTAATGATAACGAAAGTAATATTTTCATACAGACTTCTCAAAAGCAAACGACTAAAGACCTACACCTAAGATTAAAAATGCTTCACGAAAATTTGAGGTTGGATCATTTGAATCCAGAAGTAAAACGTTCTGTTTTAGACATTTGTAATGAGTACAATAACATCTTTTACTCACCTGGTGACCAACTGACATGTACCAATTTACTAGAACATGAGATTACAGTCACGGATCCTACTCCAATCTCTTCTAAAATTTATCGTTTTCCAGAAATTCATAAGAAAGAATTAGACAAACAAACAAACAACAAAATTGCTAAGATGCTTAAATAAGGGTTAATCCGAGAATCTTGTTCACCTTATAATTCACCTCTTTGGATAGTCCCTAAGAAACTAGATGCGTCAGGTGAAAGAAAATGGCGTATTGTTATAGATTACCGAAAATTGAATAAAATCACCGTAGGACATTTTTTTCCTTTGCCGAATATGGACGAAATATTAGATCAGTTAGGTAAATCTGTTTATTTCACTAGCCTTTATCTTGCTTCAGGATTTCATCAAATTAAAATGAAAGAGAGTGACATTCCTAAGACTTCTTTTTCCACCCCTACCAGTCATTACGAAAGCCTCCGTATGCAATTTGGTCTTTGTAATGCTCCTCACGATTTCTAGAGACTCATGAACTTAGCTTTAACTGGACTACAAGGTTTACAATGTTTTGTGTATCTAGATGATGTCGTCTGTTTTGCTAAAAATATTGAAGAACATTCCTCGCGTTTGAGAAACATTTTCGATGGATTACATTTAAATACACTTTTATTGCAACCTGATAAGTGTACATGCGTAAAAAAGTGAATTACTTAGGTCATGTTATTAACGGAAAAGGTGTTGCTCCTGATAAGGTTGAAGCCATACTTAAATGGAAAACTCCTTCTAATCCGAAAGAAACAAAGCAATTTTTAGGACTCGTTGGATATTATAGAAAATTCATCGATAACTTTTCCAAAATCGCTAAGCCTCTTACATCACTTTTGAAAAAAAAATACTACTTTTAATTGGAACGAAGAATGCCAAGCTTCTTTTGATCATTTCAAACATATTTTAACTTCGTCTCCTGTATTACAATATCCAGAGTTTTTTAAAGAATTTATCTTAACTACAGATGCTTCGCAATACGCAATTGGTTCTGTTCTTTCACAAGGTGAGATAGGTAAAGATCTCCCTATCGCTTATGCATCGCGAACTTTGAATAAAGCTGAAGTAAATTATTCCGTCATAGAGAAAGAACTTCTAGCTATAGTATGGAATGTTAAAAGATTCCGAGCTTACCTATACGGTAGAAAATTTACAATTTTCAGTGACCACCGACCTTTGACCTTTTTGTTTAACTGCAAAGATCCGACTAGTAGATTAATGCGTTGGAGATTACGATTAGAAGATTATGACTTCAAAATTGTATACAAACCTGGTAAAGTAAATTCTAATGCCGATACACTATCTAGAAATTCAGTTTATATGATCGAAAATAAGATATCATGTGGTAAAGAACGTTATTCAGATTTTATTCGATTCCACTACGAAACACAAAATCTTGTCCGTCAAATTCATAAAACTAATAATAAGACTGCCAAAGCTCCTATGGAAATTACCACGACTAGTGACAGACCTTTTCAGAAATTGGCTCTTGATATAGCTGGACCGTTACCACTTACTATTAATTCCTATCGTTTTATATTGACAATGCAAGATGACCTTACCAGATATTCCTATGCTGTTCCTATTATTAATCACGAATCTATAACTATTGCAAATGAATTCCTCAAATTCATATGTAGGGGAAGTATGGGGAAAATCGACCAGGAGGGTAAAGCCGATCACGGCGTTTTAGTTTCAAAATACGCGCCAACCAAGGTTTAATATACCGCCAACAACGGTTGCTCGACTAAGCTGCTCATTAGTATCGTCTCTAACGCCATAGGTGGCAGTTTGTGCGTGTAGCAAATCAAAAACGTTTTTCCAACAAATTGATGTAATATTTTGTCACGTGTCTAAGGTGAGTATATTGTTATTATGACAAAGTTTGAAAATGTTTGTATCACATCTAGTAGAGCGAGTATTTGCTTATTTACTGCTGTAAATATATATAACCTAGCTCTTTTGGTAAACACGTGCGAGAAATTTATGTAAACGTAAACAACGACCGAGGTGGTCGGTTTTATCCTAAATGATCGGTTTTACCCTAAATCGTCGATTCTACCCAAAACATTTTTTCTTCTTCCAGGGCTACTCACAGAATGCCATTCCGGTACAACAGAAAAACAAACCGGGGCTCCTGGTCCATCGAAAATATGACCGCAGCTATAAATGCTGTACAAAATGATAATCTGCCAATCAGGCAAGCTTCCAGATCGTACAACGTTCCTTACGGAACTCTACAAGACCGCCTTCGAGGCAAAGTTGACAAAGCAGTAAAAAGACTAGGCAGACATTCAGTTCTCAACAGTGGTCAGGAAGAAGAGCTTTTCAGCCATATTATCAAATTGTCTAAACTGTTTTACGGATTATCCAGGCAAGATGTTAAAAGGATTGCTTTTCAGTTCGCAGAAATGAACAATATTCCCCAAAATTTTAATAATGACAGAGCAGTTTGTGGTAATGACTGGTATTACGGGTTTTTAAAAAGACATCCTAATCTTTCACTCAGGAAACCAGAGAGTACCTCGCTAAATAGGGTAAAAGGTTATAATAGACCTCGCCTATGAAAAACATAGTTACACTGCTGATCGTGTGTATAATGCAGATGAAACAGGGATAACACCTGTACACGCACCTTCAAAAATTTTAGCAGTCAAAGGACAGCCTCAGGTCGGAACAATCACAAGTGGTGAACGGGGTAAATTGATAACCGTTCTTTGTGCCATGAATGCTGCAGGTAGCTACGTTCCCCCAATGTTTATATTCGGAAGAGTAAGGATGAAGTATGAGCTAAGAAAAAATGGACCAGCTAATGCAATCTATAGAGTATCAAAGAACGGTTGGATCAATGAAGATTAATTTTTCGAATGGATTCAACATTTTGCCAAACACACCATGTGTTCAGTCAATAACAGAGTGTTATTGATAATCGACAATCACAGCAGCCATTGTACACTAAAAGTGTATAATTTTTGTAAAGAAAATGGAATAGATATAGTAACCCTTCCCCCACATACATCCCATAGGCTCCAGCCGTTGGATGTTTGCTTTTTTGGCCCGTTAAAAACGGCGTACAATCGCGAATGTGATTATTTCCTCAAGTCTCAAAATTATCAAAAAATTGACCAAACAGATGTTGCTGAACTGTTTAAAAAAGCCTACAACAAAACAGCTACACGTGAAAAAGGTGTAAAGGGATTTGAATGTACGGGAATTTTCCCATTGAACAGGGAAGTCATAAATGAAGAATAATTTATCATTGGAAAGGAACAAGCTGTTGAGGAAAAAGCAGAAAAAAATCCTAACGATGGAAAAAATGCTAATGAAAACGAAAAAAGTAAAAAGACCGGAATAAAGTTGGCCAAAGGAAAGAAAGACGAGGTCGTACTAGAAGCAGGCCCATCACGGAGATCCAAACCAAACGTACTTAGAAGCCACTCAAAGAGATTGAATAGCGATAGCGAATCTGAGGCCAGTGTAGTTTACTACACAGATGAAGAAAGTGACGATGATAGGGATAAGAGTGTGCTTGCTAATATATCCTTCGAAAATATCCAAGCAATTCCAAGATTTTTAAGATCAAGTGAGGATAACAGAAAAAAAATACATTCAAAGTTTTTTACAACTACCCCCAACAAAGAAGCTTTAGAAGCTAGAGAAAAAATGAAGCAAAGAAAAGTGGATTTAGAGACAACCAAAGGAACCTCCCGAAAGTTAATTAAGCTCGAAGAAAAACAATCAAAAAAGAAAAAAGTATTAGAAGCCACCGAACCTTGCATTGTATGTATGGAATATGGCAAAGATAACGAATGGTGGGTAACGTGCACTTGTGGAAAATCTGCTCATGCCGAATGTGCTGGAGTGTATATTACGGAAGTGTATATTTGTCATTTTTGTAAATCATAAACTAACAGTCCATTTGTAAGAATATTTATTTTTAATAATGTTACTTTTGTTATTAAACCGGAAGGTCATTCAGTTTTGTAAGGATTTTGTTACTTGATCGGAATAACACTATCTGTTGGTCGAATTTACCCAAAGGCTAAGGTTAATACCGACCTTTTATGCATTTTTTATTTTTGATAATAAAATTTTTGTAACCTTAAATAAACATCGTCTATCAATTCTAATTGATTCTATAGACCGTCTTATTCATTTAAATACGATAAAATGTGGCTTGTAGTGGACAAGTTGATCAGTAGTTGACTAATTTCCTTAAGTAGTCGATATTCCCCATACTTCCCCTATTTTCGGTATCCCTGAAACAATTTCAACTGACCAAGGTCAGGATTTCATGTCAAATTTGATTAAAGATGTTAACAAGTTATTCAAGATGAAACACATCTTATCTAGTCCATATCATCCACAAACAAACGGTGCTTTAGAAAGATCACATCTTACTCTCAAAGATTATTTGAAGCACTATATAAATACTTCACAAGATAATTGGTGCGAATATGTACCTTTAACTATGTTCACATATAATACACATTTCCACAAGTCTACTAACTTTACTCCTTTCGAACTTATTTTTGGACATAACGCCTCTATTCCAAATTCTTTGACGTCTAGACCAGACTTTAGATATTCATATGACGATTATTACAATAATCTCAAATTAAAAATGAACCAAAGTTTTGAAATAGCTCGTGAAAATCTCATTAAATCTAAAGAAACTTTTAAGAATTATTTTGATAAAAATTTACATAGCCATACTTATTCTGAAGGTGACTTAGTATATTTACAGAATAAATCTACGAAACAAGGTATTAATAAGAAATTGTCTCCGAATTATAAAGGTCCCTATAGAATACTCAAGGTATTTGACAATCAAACGATAAAATTACTACTCAATCACAATAAAACAGGTGTCTACCATCATTGAAACCATTTGTTTCAGATGTTTTCAACTGTACGAATATTAATGCTCATAATCCTCATGTTTCTCAGTCCTACCATTCCGTATAAAATAACAAATATTAATGGTAAATCTGGTTTATTTTACCAAAATTTAGGTCAAGCTAGAATAACTCTGGATCAGTCTACCTTATTATCTTTTGTTAATATTTCTATATATGAAAAGAAATTATTTTTGACTCGAAAGATTTATGAATCATCAATTCCTCTTTGTAAAGGATTCAGAAAATCCTTGAATATTACTCAAAAAAGATTTGATTTCACTTGTTCTGAAACTTTAGAAGCATGCGAAAACAATTTCGTAATTTTGAATGACAAATTTGTTTCGATTTGCCACTTGACAGGTCATAACATAGTTAATGAAAATAATGGATCCATGCGTGGATTAATAAATGGCGTATCCTATGCTTTTAAATGGCTTTTTGGTACTCCAGACGCCGATGACGCACAATACTTTTTTGAATCTATCAATAAAATGGCACAAGATAATGATGGCATGCATAAACTTATGAACCAGCAAGTACACATATTATCTAATGCAATTCATGACTATAACAAAACAGCACAATCGATCATTCGTAACCAACGGATCTTCAATCAAAATACTGAGATATTTAATAAATTTGCTCAGTCTACTGCCAAACGTATCAATCGAATTAGTTTTCAAGACAGAGTTACTGAACAATTGAATTTATTAATCAGGTTGATTAATCAACTTCAGGAGGAATTTGATGCAATTATATCGTCAATTTTATTCTCTAAACAAAATATCCTACATCCTAATGTCATTACTCCTCGTCAATTGAAGAAGGAACTGACAAAAATCAAATTATCGTATAATTACGATTTTCCTTTTGACAATGATAATATTGATAACATGTATAAATATTTTGAGATATGTTCTCTAGATGTCGTGTACAACAACAATATTTTAATTTTTGCAATTAAAATTCCTTTAGTTTCTAAAGATCTTTATCAAATGTTTAATCTCATACCCTTACCTATACAAACCTTAAATACCTCCATCTACTCCTACATTGACCCCTCTCATCCTTACTTACTGATAAGCACTAATCATCTGTATTACGGAGAGATGAAAGACCTATCTACATGCAAACACGTACCTGGCATCTATATATGCAGCCGCATATCCATATATGTGACAAGCGAACACCCTACCTGTGAGACAGAATTGAAGCTCAAGCAAATGCTCACAATCCCGAAAACATGCAACACGAAAACCATCAAAACGGAAGCAGAAATAAGGCATCCCTTAAACAAAAACCAATGGCTTTTTGTGGTTACTCACCCTGTAACTGGAACCATGAACTGTGAAACAATGAATGCCATATCCGATGTCACGATCCAAGGCATTGGCATTTTAACATTGAATCCTGGGTGTAGACTGTACACCATAAATGCAGTACTTACCTCCACGGCAAACGTCACAACAGCTAACTATACGCTGTACATTCCACCTGTTGATATAACGGTAGATGAATGCTGCACAAATCAACAAGAATTCCTTAAAACTGAAGCCATGGAACCGATCAAACTATCCAATCTCAACCTGAACGAGCTACATCATGCCGAAAGTAAATTGAACCAGTTTAGGGAAGACTTGCAAGAAAAGATAAACCACCCTTACGGTCTATACAACTTCAGAAAATGGTACAACTCCTTTATAGGCATTGTTGCAATTATTCTAAGCACAATGTTGATTTGCTGGTGCTGCTGTCGTGGACTTAGATGGCCGTTCCTATCCTCCATGCGTCGTTTCTTCACACCGTCAAGTAATTGCCAGTACTTAGTGTGTATCAATAGCCATAATACACTATCACATAGCAGTCTTCGTGCCGAGCAAATCTCCGATGAGCCCAAGGTGAAGTATCAACGAACTTTGGCGTATACCGTTGACAACCCCATGTACGGTACTGCCGAACGCCCATCCAGAGAGAGGCCTTGCGACTCTCCAGAGGCTGTCTACGCCGAAATCGAGCTTCCAACCCCTTCGCCGAAAAGGATGACCAGAAAATTCTGACTTTTTGAACTTTTATTTATTTATTTTATTGTAAAATTTATATACTATTGTACAAATACATCATGAGTGTCTTAAGCTAATTAATCATTTTATTTTGAGTTCATTTTACGTTTCAATAATCTTCAAATAACTTTCAGATTATTAAAACGCTTAAAGGGGGAGGATTGTTAGAACCCCATTGTTAGTCTTTTCCTAAATTCACGTTACTATTCAAGTTATGTGACATTGCGTATTTTTCCAAATTATCAATTCTCCGAACGTTGCGTACATTTCTATGTCTATTTTTCATAACTAGATCTTCTTAACATAATTACTATATTTTTCTTCCAATTATTTTATATTTCTCAAAAGGGTATCTGAGCGTGAAATGACGCAGACCTGTATCACTTATTTTTGTAACCCTAATTAATTTCAATTTTGAACATCATTAAACCACATCTGAAGAAGATCGTCTGTTTTCGTTTGGAGCCCCATCACAATACTACTTAAATAATGTTCATTCTTGGGCCTACTCGTCGGCCATTCTCACTTGGGACAGCATTCGATACGGAGTAGGCAGATTGAGGCCGTATCAGCTTACCAGTGTGAATTTTACGCTAGCCGTGCTTCTCCGGACTAGTAAAGCGTATCGATATGGAGTAGGCAGATTGAGACCATATCGGCTTTACTAGTGACGAGTTCACGTTTTTCTTTTGCGCTCGACGCAATTTTTATTTCCTGACTGAACCATTCGCGTTTTTCGTCAGCCTTAGCTCACGCTTTTTTCGTCTGGCCCCCCTAGGGCCAGACTTTCCCACCCAGTGTCATGGACACCGACGAAACCAACCTCGTTGAGCTTGTCAAAAGCCTTACTGCAAAAATTACTCTCCTCGAGCACGAGCTCCAAATCTCAAATTCTCGTCTCAGAGAATTTGAATCCACTGTTCTGTCCCCAACTCCAACTCCAATTCAGATTCAAACCGAATCAACTCCAACTCCGACTTTCCCCCCAAGTCTCGAGACGGTACCTTTGACCCCTCTCCCTCCAAAGAGGACTCCAGCCTCCCCGAAGGTTCGCCCCCAAACACGCAAACGTCCGCGTAAGGCCTCCCCTCCCGTCGAAGTTGGGATCTTCGACTCTTCGTCGTCCTCTTCCGCCTCTGATTCAGAGGCTGAATCTTCGTCTGTCGTAAAGAAAGAGCGTCTCCCCCCTCCTGTCATCATCCAGGATAAGAGCAAGTGGCCGAAGATCCACTCGGCCATGCTCGAGAACGACATCCCTATTCGAAGGGCTGTCAATACTACCCAGGGTGTCAGAGTGTACCCCTCCAACGTGGGCTCCCACAGAGAAATCACCAAACAGCTCGATAAGAGCAACATCCCCTTCACCACCTTCCAGATCAGTGAAGATAAAGACCTTTCTGTCGTCCTCAGAGGAGTGAACGAGTCCTCCTCTGAATCCGAAATCCTGGAGGAACTGAGGGTTAAAATCCCTGCGGTCAAAACAGTCCACCGCATGAGAAGCGGTGTCAAAGTTTTCCCCCTGGTCGTCGTTCGTCTGGACGCCAAAGCTCCCTCGGCCAAGTCGATTTTCGATCTCAATCGTCTTGGCGGTCTTTGCATCTCGGTCGAAATCCCCAGAAAACGCAACGTGGTTCCTCAGTGCCGTCGTTGCCTCAGCTTTTTCCACACGGCTAACTACTGCCGTGCCCAATGGGCCTGTTCGTTTTGCGCGAAGCGCCACCCCACTTTCGAGTGTCCAGACAAGGACAAATCTTCTTCGAAGCCGAAATGCTTCAACTGTTCTGGCGAACATAGAGCCACTTACGGCGGCTGCCCGAAGGTTCCTCAAAAGAAGTCCCCGTCTCAGGCCCCTTCTCAAACCCCCAGAGCACCTCATCACAGTGCTGCAAGAACGATTAATTCGAACCGTTCGTACGCCAGCTCTACCCACGGCCACACTGCTGCCCCTCCCACCTCCCCAGCAGTCCCAATCAGTGCTCCCTTCAATCTTGAAGAGGTCATCGCACAAGCCATCCGAAAGGCTGTAGCCGAAGTTACAGCCAAAATCGCCCAAAACTCGCAATGAACAATCCAACACTCCGAGTTCTAAATTGGAATGCGAAAAGTGTTCGCAATAAAACCGTTGAATTGCAACATTTACTCTCTGAACACTCTGTAAATATTGCCTGTATCACTGAGACTTTCCTTCGCCCCAAGCATTCCTTTTTCGTCCCCAACTACAGGATACATAGGTTTGACAGGCCCGTAGACACGCTAGGTGGTGGCGTCGCCATCCTCGTGAAAAACGACATCCACCACTCGCCCATTCTTACAGGCGATTCCCAAAGTGAATCAGTTGGCATTGAAGTTAACACCTCGCCTTCTCCAACTAGAATTATTTGTCTATACTCTCCCCCGTCTGTCGAAAATCTGGATTGTATTCCCAACTTCTTCGTTTCAAATTCCCCCACCCTAGTACTTGGCGATTTCAACTCCAAACACACAGCATGGGGCTGTGCGAACACAAACGCTAAAGGCAAGATCCTGCTCAATCACATCGTCAATCTCCACCTCACGGTTGAAGTACCAAACGAGCCCACCTTCATTCCTGACAGCGGAAATCTCAATCCGGATATTCTAGACTTGGCGGTCACTACTAGAGTATCCCTCAGTCGCGACCCCTGGGTAGTCAACGACCTGTCTTCAGATCACCTCCCAGTTATGATGGAAGTTGTTTGGACCCCCATCAAAACCCCAGTCACCTTCTCGAAAGTTGACTGGTTACTTCTCAGATATAAACTCGAGACCTTACCCTTCGAATGCCCTTCCATGTCCAGCACGGCTGATATCGATGCCGCAGTCGAAAAAATCACTCTCTGTATAAATGCGGCCACTGAGCGCGCAACGGTCACCTCTCCCAAATCTGAGAAGTCTCCACCCCTCCCGACTGAGGTTCTTAATCTAATCAAGAACAGAAACGTCCTTCGTAAACGTTGGCAACGTTCCCGTGATCCTGTGATCAAGAGGAATTTAAACTCTCTCCAACGCCAAATCCGTTCCCAACTCGTCGAAATTCGCAGCAAAAATTTCAACGATTTCATCGAGGAAGCAGAGAACCACCCACGTAGTGTCTGGAAGGTCACCAGAATACTACGTAATCGGAAACCCGTCTTGCCCCCCATCCAAATTGGCAATAGGACCCTCCTACTTGATTCTGAGAAAGCAAATGCCTTCGCTGACTCCCTCCAAAATCAATGTACCCCAAACCCCAGTTCTTCGGAGTTAACCGAACTCCACCGCAAAATCACAAGCGAAGTCCGTAATTTCGTTATTCCCGAATCTTCTTTCGTTCCCTGCTCTCCTGAAGAGATCCACAATCTGATTCGTCGTCTAAAGAATCGGAAAGCTCCCGGTGGGGACGGTATCCCCAACAAGGTCCTCAAACTCCTGCCGAGGAAGTACCAAGTCGCCTTATGCAACATTATAAATGCTTGCATGCAGCTTAGCTACTTTCCTGACGTCTGGAAGGAAGCCATTGCCATTTTTATCCCTAAAAAGGGCAAAGAACTCAACACCCCCGAAGGTTTTAGGCCCATCAGTCTTCTCTCTTCGCTCGCCAAGCTAGCCGAATCGGTTCTCCTGACCCGAGTCAACTCCCACCTCGAGGCCAACAACATTATCCCCGACTCGCAATTCGGTTTTAGACATGGCCATGGCACCGGCCACCAACTTCTCCGTGTGACGGAGCATATAGCCGAGTCCCTGAACAAGAGACATCACACGGCAATGGTCCTTCTCGACATCCGTCAAGCTTTCGACCGTGTATGGCACGAAGGTCTCGTTCACAAGCTAATTCAGCTTAAATTCCCCCCTTATCTCATAGGCATCATCCGCTCGTATCTCACTAACAGGAAATTCAAAGCCAAGATCGGCACAGCCCTCTCGGACTCTCGCCCCATCTCTGCTGGCGTCCCCCAAGGAGGAAAACTGTCTCCCTCCCTTTTCAATATCTTCTGTCACGACATCTCTCATCATCCGAAAATCACAACTTCCCAGTACGCTGATGACATCGCCTTGCTGCGTTCTTCTAACCAAATTTCAACTTGCACAGCGCTACTCAACTCCCACCTCAAATCCGTGACCGGTTGGTACCGGAAATGGAGACTTGACATCAACGTCAAGAAATCCGACAGCATTTTCTTCTCTCGTAGAAGAAGAACCCCTCCTCCCGTCCTCGTGAATGCTCAACCCCTCAAATGGAGCAATTACACGACTTATCTAGGTGTCACCTTCAACAGACACCTAAACTGGTCCCGTCACATTAGGCTAACCCAAAACAAGGCTAGGTCAGCCTTCATCGCCCTTAAACCGTTCTTCGACAATAAAAACGTCAACAACCGGACCAAACTCCGTGCTTTTTCAGCAATCGTAAAAAGCATATGTACCTATGCTATTCCTATTTGGGGCACCCCCGAGCTCGGCCTCAAACGCATTCAGGGCACGTTCATGAGACTCCTGAAGTCTTCCCTGAAAATTCCCTGGTACATAAGGAATCATCAAATCCTTAAGGATATTCCCATCACCTCTCCTTCAGAGGCTGCCCTCAAATTCGCAGCAAACCTCAACAAGACAGTCAGGAATCATCCAAATCCTGCTGTTTCATCCCTAGTAAGGTTCTGTCCTAAATCTTACGATAGGGTCAAACGCCCTTGTTCCCTGCTAATCAGACGAGATTAGCAACCCCCTCTTCCGAAGTCGCAAACCCTCTTCATAACCCTGGCAAAGGCCATCAAGTCTCGCATTTCGCGTACAAGTTCCTTTGGTCTCCTCAAGGCCAATGAAACGTCCAAATCTCGTGTGTCCTTTCACACCCCAAGATGGCAAAACTTCGCAGTTGAACCTCTTACGGGGAGGAGTTTTAGTTGGTAGGCTTCACTTGCTGGCGAATCCAACACTACCCGCATTTCCATCGCGGGCGTCTTATTGAAGATTTCTCCTCCTCGTCCTTCAAACAAAAAAAAAAAAAAAATTGGGCCTACTGTTACCGCCTAGGTGCGGGTCTTAATACAAACATGCTCCTCTTCGGACCCAGGGTATCATATTTGATACTCACGTAAATAGATCAAAATTTTATTTTACCGCGCGACGTTTCTCTTTAATTCCACGTGTATCAGCTATGATACCCCTCCCACTCTGTGGAATCGGTCGTTGCAACGTGTCGCTTTGCGGTCGCTCATCATTACAGCGTTGTTTATGTTAGTGTGCATTCCTCTGTGTAACCTTGAAATGGACTTCCGTGAATATAGACGTAAGTAAGATATCTTTTTGATCTGGGGCCTGTAACACAAACTATACAATTGTAACAAGTTACAAGTAATGTACCTGTAACTACAAGCCTTACTTAATTCTGTATCACAATGCAAATTTCTACACCTGTACAAATTAAATAATTTTGTACATATGTAGCTAAATATGTAATATGATTATTATACCTATCCAGCATCCTAGCAGACTTGTCATGACACGTTCGGGTCAGGTTATTCAAGTAGGTGGCATCATGAATTAAGTGTTCGGTGGCGTGGTAGTTACTGCGTGTTCAGTACAATGTCTTCAAAACAAGTTGTTTTTGAACGTAAAATGCAATTCTCAAATAAGATTAAAGAAAATAAACACATTCTTTTCGGTGCCTTCTCAGAAAAACTAAGAAAGCAAGATAAAGTAGAAAAGTGGAAAGAAATGGCTATGGCCCAAAGTATTTGTTTACTTCCCGCGGACAAGGATTCAACCTATGTAAAGGATACAAACTGATAGAATTTGAAGAAGACTGCAATGGTAGGAAGTATTATAAATTACAATCGTTATTATTGACTTGTGTTACAAATTTATAGATTAAAATTGATAACGCAAAGAAAACTGGAACCGGTGGAATAGAGATGTTAACCGAAGTTGATAATATGGTACTAGAAATAATTGGGGAAGAGTCTCCTATAATATGTGGGCTTGGAGTATCTGAGTCGTCGTTCGAAAAGCCTCAGGACCAGTTACGTGAAATAGTCTCAGAGGGTAACTCCAGAGACATTGTTAACAATAGCCGACCAATAAGTGATCACGTGACCCCATGTACTTCAAAAGAAGCGAATGGTAAGCCACTCAAATGTCACTTCGTTTTCAAAATATGTACCGGCTGACTTCGTATAAACTGGCATACCCCATAACTTCTTTATTTTTTGTCGTACGAAAAAAATAAAAAAAACTGACCTACATGGGGAATTTTTTTACTTCCTAAATCTGCATTGTAGTACCCGATAATTTTACATATATACGGAGGACGACAGAAAGTATAAATTTTTTAAATGGAATGCGCTGTAAATTTTTTGCTAGAATGAAACATCTTTCTTGTCTGATTCCAAATATACAAGTTGACATTTGGTTCAGCCGTTTTGGCACTATTTAAGTTTAAAGGTTTATTTTTCCTATTACCCTGCTGTGCTGCTCAACAAACAATACGAATCATAAAATTTATTGTTAAGGCGGCTTGGTATAATATATAATTGTTTTAAAGTCAATGGTGTAAATTTTTTTTGTCAAAAATGTCCGGTAATGTGCCCTCCGCAACGCCACTGGACTTATAACTTATAATCTAATTTAACTACTACTACTATAAATAAAAGCGCTAAATTGCAACAAATCGGGTATAGGATATTTGATATTTTTAAAGAAGTCGTTTTTGTTTTTAAAATTTAATACTCTGTATCCCCAAAACCAAGCTTTTGCGGACCCACGCCTATATGAAACTTTATTCATAAAACAATCCAAAGAATCACCCCCTTTCGTTTGTACATGATATTTATGATCGCCCTGTATATTGGATTGAATGTTCTTAGAGTAGGCAAAAAACCGCCAACTATAAATAAAATGTGTTTGCAGGAAAACGAATTACCGGAAACAATTCCAATACAGACAACTCCTCTGCTATAAAACAGGAAAAGCTTACACTACAAGTCGAATATCTGAAACTGAAGAATTACAGAACTAACCTGGAAATCCTAAAATTAGAACAAGAGTTTAAACTGCCCATGTCCGAGTTTACGGCAACATTACCACAATATAACTATAACATTGAAAATGGCAGGACCTTTCATAATTTGTAATAGTATAACTTGCTATATGGATCAAACAATTTAGTTTTGTTACTTTATTAATTTTAGACCTAAAAGACGTATTAATTTTAGTGCAAACATCATGTATTTAATAAACTACTTAGAATCTAATCATATTTTCATGTTACGTTCATCTTATGACTACAATAAAGTTAATTTCTTTCAAAACAATTGATGAGTTCTTGTAATCTAGCTTGGGCGCCGACAGCAGGTGCATCATATTCGATATTTTCATAATTCTCGGCATCTGGGGCATCTTCTTCATCTTGAACTGCGAAATCTTCAGCGTGACCATATTTTGAAATGTTACATAGAGTCGTACAACATTTGAAAATATTTGCGGCAAATACAGGTTCGACGCGTAGATGATTTAACCAGGGAAATTTTTCTTTTAAAATTCCGAATGCATTTCCAATTAATCTTCTTGTTCGTTTATGTGCCCTGTTGAAGTTATTCTGAGCTGGATTTATTGCATTTTCATATGTTGGTGGAATTAACCACTGCTTTAGCGGATAAGCGGAATCTCCGAGAATTACAGCATTGGGATGTCTCCAACCATTTTCCATTCTACGAAAAAATGAACTATTTTGAAGTACCCGTGCGTCGTGAACACTACCGGGCCAGTTTGCACTAACATAATAGAAGGCTTGGTCGGGACCGCAAACAGCCATACAGTTAATTGAGTGTTTACCATGGCGATCCACATAGGCTGGTTCGTTAATTCTGGGAGCGTCTATATCTATAAGTATTCCATCCACTGCACCACATACTTCAGGAAAACTGGCTATTGCGTGAAATCTTTGTACAACATTCAACATATTCTGAGGCCATGATACTATTTCGTCAAATTTTATCTCATTAACAGCACTAACAGTGTCATGTACGCATCTACACACTGTCATTTTTCGTACCCCATGCATACCGCAAACACCATGGTACTGACCTCCATTCCCTAACCAGTGGAGGGCAATTAATATCTTCTGTGGTGGTGTCAATCCATACCATCGAACCGTTCTGTTGACAAGCCTTGGTCCAATATCCCGAAGGAGATTTTCAAATTGGCATCGGCTCAGACGAAATCTTTCGTTGAATTCGTTATCAGTGAGAAAATTGAAGTCTTTTCTTATACTAAATCGGTATTCTCTAGACAAATCTTCATAATCACTTTCGGAACTACTTGACCACATGATGGGAGAGATACGTACGTGTTCACAATATGGGAATTGCCGTAACACTGTGCATTTACCCAGAGTTGAAGATAAGTAAAACATTATCTACACTTGTAGAAAATTCTGTAACACATTTATACAAGTATTAACTTTGTGTTATATAATACATATACATATGTAGAAATTCTTCCGTAATTACTGGTGCCGTAGGGGTAATTACAAGATAAGTTGTGTTATAAAAAAGTTACAAGTGTAAAATATATTTTAACAACTGTAGTATATGTACGGCTTGTGTTACAGGCCCCTGGTTTTGATGTTTGCTTATTGCTGAGATGTTTGATCGAGTATATTTGATTTTTTTTTTGATAGAATATCAACAATGTAGGGCTTGGTTGGACATACCTTGGCACTTCTGCCTTCTCAGTTTTAGTTAAGTAAACTTAAAAACATTTTAATGTTGTAATACGAATTTTAGTTTTACATTTTAGGAGTTATTACTTCTAGTTATTAGGGAATGCTGTAAAATCGTTTTGAAATAAAAGGTAAAAAAACACACTTAATAAAATTGTTTCCTTAATCATCTCATATTTATGGATTTGGCACTTAGTGCGTTTAGTACTTCCACTCTTCAATTATTGTAAGTCATTGATATTAATATTTAAAGACATTGTGCTACAACGAGGAAAAGTATTTGATATGTGCGCTGTGATAGAATTCTAAAACATTTGAATCATATCATAGGAAAAGACTTCTTGAGTTTTCAATGGAAGGGAATTTTTGAAGAAAGAAGTTCAATATTTGGGTCACGTTATTACCCCTTATCCAGACAAAATTTCAGCAATCAAAAATTCTCCTATTCCTAGAACCCAGAAGGAAATGAAATCATTTTTAGGCCTTGTAGGATATTATCGTCGATTCATCAAAGATTTTGCCAAAATTACTCCCCGGTGACACTTTGTCTGAATAAGGACGCTAAAGTTATTCATACCTCCAAATTTAAGTCTTTCGAATACTGTAAACATCTTCTTGTAAATGCACTTATCCTCTCATATCCTGATTTCGAAAAACCGTTTATTCTGACTACATATGCTTCAACCAAGCTTTAGGTGTTGTTTAGTCTCAAGGTACAATTCCTAACGATGAACCAGTGGCTAGTCGAACTTTGAATGAAACCGAGAGCATATATAGTACGATATAAAATAGCTGCTTGTGAAAAGGTTAGACCGTATCTCTTTGGACGTAGATTTTACATATATACCGACCACCGGCCTTTTGTATGGCTGTTCTTTGTGCGCGAGCCAAATAGCAAGATTGTTCGACGGCGTCTCAAGTTACAAGATTTTGAATATGAAATTATTTATAAGAAAGGAAAATATAACACTAACGCCGATGCTCTGTCACGCATTCAATTGAACGCAATGTCATTAACGATGCTGGTGACATTAATTATAATGAGGGAATTAATTCCTATGTTGAATGAAATTATTAATAATGAGGTTACTCAGATTATCATTTCCAAAATCCACACGAACAAACAGATGTTAAACAAGAAAGCTTTGGCCAACACAAAATTCTTCATGTAAAAATTTCACATTCCGCTTCAGCTATAGAGGAATTTCTTCGAAAGTATATATCTAATGATCTAATATTTTATTTTTACTTCCACGATGATTCACTCTATATGTTCAATCAAATTTTCATAAACAGTTTCGACAGTAATGGATTAAAATCAGTTCAATGTACAAAATTAATTAATACAGTCAAGGAGAAGGGATAAAATTCCAACATGAGGGTAAAATTAATCATCACGGAATTAATGAAACGTTAGAAAAATTAAATCAAAATTATTATTGGCAAAGCATAAAATCAGTTTCAATAATTTTCTGAATGTTACTAATTATATCAATGATTGCGTAATTTTGGTCACACAAATTCCAGAGACCCTCCCAACCTTATTGAAACCTTTTTTATATATCGATTATGCTTCGACTCACAAATACGAAATGAAATATTCATATCAGCGTATTTTAGAAAACCTAAAGGCAAATAGAACTAAAGTACTCGAAAAACGAAATAAACAAGGTAGTTCACAATATAAATTTAAAGTAGAGCAAACAATTTATAAAGCCACGCGGAAAAGAAATAAAAAAGATAATAAATTTAAAGGACCTTTCTAAATATTCGACATTTTAGCATATATGATGTTGTGAAAGTAGTTACACATATCTCCCAATCTGTATCTGTAACCGACATTCAAAGAATTGGTAAATACGATGCAAACAGACCTGTCACGAAACCAAAGCCAATCAAAATTACCTTGTCTTATGCCGAACATGTACTAGAACTGCTCTAAAAAATTCTGAAAAGATCAAAGGCATTTCTTTTTCGTTTGATAGAACACCTCGCCAGATGCAGCTTTAAAAAGATGTGAAGAAGTAGCTAGATGACAGGAAGAGTGACGGAGAGTCTAACATAAAAATAAAATACATTAATGGCGTCCCCAAGATAGTGAATTTTTAGAAGCAACACCTAATTATGTCAATGAAGTTACCTGTTATTATCAGAATGTAAATGGCCTCAATTCTAAACTGTACACTTTTTATAATAATCTACTTGTGCGTGATGATACTGATATCTTCTAACTGAAACTTGGTTAACTGAAGGAGTTTATAATGGTAAGATTTTTGGAGTAACATTCAAATTTCAACAAACAAATACCCTGCAACTCCTGTTTATATTATACATTCTGCTGCGCTCAGTATCAATCTACGGAACACTCACTAATGACAAAAGTACGATGCTATAAACAAATAAATATGCATCTATGAAATAAAAGTGTTTTTAAGTACGTACGCCATAAAGCAGTATCGGCGCACAGATCTATAATGTTGACAAGGGATCCAAGATAAGATCATCTTACATAGTTTCCATCGTTTAAAACATCATACACATTTCACAACTAAAATATATCTCATTCATATTCATAATACACTTAATCAGACAAATAGACAGGCAAAAGAAACAAACCAGTCAAACATACATGACATAGTGACGCGTCACTAAAAGAAAGAGTATTATTTGCGAAACTGTGTGAAAACTACACAACTTTTTATCTACATTTTCCATAGTATTAGACGAGAGCACCGATTTGTCTGACACAGCTCAACTGGCTATATTTATTCGAGGTGTTGATAAGGAGTTCACTGTTACTGAGGAATTGCTTGCTTTACAGCCGCTAAAAGGAACCACTACAAGAGAGGATATTTTTATTGAAGTTCAAAAGGTATTCACAAGTTTTGGCTTGCCATGGTCAAAATTAATTGGGAGTATACACTGATGGTGCACGTTCTATGGTCGGCTTATGTAAAGGTTTCATCGGAATTTTGAATGAAAAAGCAACAGAATCAAATGTCAAAATCGACTCCAGAATGTTATGAATATGGTAGTAAAAACCATCAACTTTATTCGATCCCGAGGGCTCAACCATCGTCAGTTCAAGGCGTTTTTGGATGAAATAGCAGCTGAATATAACGACGTAACATATTATTGTGAAGTCAGATGGCTGAGCAAAAGAAAAATGTTGAAACGGTTTTACGAGCTTAGAAATGAGATAGCAAACTTTATGAAAATAAAAGATAAACCACTATCTGAATTAAGTGACCCGAAATGGATCTGTGACTTAGCATTTCTGGTCGATCTTACAGGCTATTTGAATGATTTAAATTTGAAACTTCAAAAACAAGGACAGTTAGTAAATGATTTGTACAGCCATTTCAAAGAGTTTCAGATCAAACTACGCTTGTGGGAGTCACAGATGCTGTCTGGTAACAGTTACCATTTCAACACGCTCTCTGCGTATGAAAATATTGCTTATGCTCAATATGCTGAAGAACTCAAGTAACTGTCGGAACAATTTTCGAACAGATTTAGCGACTTCAAAAACATGGAAGACTGTTTCAGTTTATTTGCTACTCCTACAAAATATAATGTACAAAATGCTCCAATTCACTTACAAATGGAGTTGATCGAGATTTAAGAAAACTCACTCCTAAAATCCAAATTTGAAGACGTAGAGTTGTGCGATTTCTACAAAAAATACCTAGAGAAAGACAATTTTCCGCAGCTTAGAAAATTTGCAAGAAGATTGATTTGTGCGTTTGGCAGTACTTATAAATGCGAACAGTTCTTTTCATTGATGAAAGTTAATAAATCAACATATCGTACAAGACTGACTGACGATAATTTGGAAAATTCTTTACGTCTTTGTATCAGTGGAATTAATCCAAATATCGATGGATTAGTTTCCCAAATTCAAGCTCAAGTCTCATTGCTTTCATTGTATTCAACTTTCGTAGTTTGTAACATTGCAAATTTAACGATTTAATCATAATGTACCATTTTTTTAATTTCATTTTGTTATTTTCATAAATTGTACTATAATAACATTGTCGTGTTATTTCATGTCTAATATCTATCGCAAAAAATATTATCACTACTTTAAAGTGCACTAAGTACTTTTAAACGTGGCCCGCGAACGTATGTGCACGCTAAAATTTGGCACTCAACATGTCAGAGGTTGCCCATACCTGGTGTAGACCGTTTCTCGTACGACTCGGCACACACACACAGCGACGACCGTGTTTTGGACAACACGGCGCCAAATAATATACCAGACGATGTTTTGTCTTTACACAATAATGTTAACCTAGAAGATATCCAGGACCTTCCGAGCACTGTTCCGGCTATTTTAGGTGACGACCCAAATACAGAAAAGCCAGCTTCTCACCATTTGCACAAAGCAGTTTGTACTAGATGGGAATACATATTAACAAACGGCGTTTGGTCGGGATTTCGAGGAGAAATTCAAAACAGCCAAAAATCTGGAGAAAACTAGTATTGCTAGTTCCTCGGGAAAAACATTTGCAGTGCAGAAAAGCGGAGAGGGGCAGAAACAAGCCCCTAGCGCCAGTCTGGTATCACGCCCTGAGAACAATTTAAACAGGCAGGGCCCGTTTCATCAAAGGGGGGAGATAAGACCGTCAAAAGGGTAACAACGACCCTCCAAAAAAGGGCTAATCAAGAGAAGAAGTATACCCAGCGAAGCAGGGAACGCTAGAGGTAAGTATCCCTGCACAATTAGCAGGTAGATTCAGGATGTTTTATACAGCTTGGTCATCACCTCACGAAGCGGCGTAAGTGGACTTCAACCCGTTATCCCATAATTCCATTATTAAAAAGTGGCGTAAATGCCTAAGTCCAAAAAAATTTGTCTCGTAGTGACGTATGAGACTTACGCCTCTACGTTACAACCAATATCCTCCAAATTTCGATTTTTACTTACAGCACGTACTGACGTATCTGACAGCAATGTCAGTTACCGTTGACGGAGGACATGATGTTAACACTACTAAAAATGATCTGCCAGAAATATTTTCTGTTGAAGACGTAGGGAAAGAAACTGAAATTCATAAACAGAAAAAAAATAATAAGGCAAAACAGTCCGAACAATTAAGAAATAGCGGGCAAGAGTACTTCTGCATAAAAGGTAAACAAATTATTGCAGCTAAAAAATCAAAGGTCGTTGTAACGGCGAAAAATGTAGAATGATGGGCAAAGCGTGTGAAAAGATGAGATAAAGAACCTTTCCAAGTAACTATTCAATATTCTAAAAGAGAATATTGTGCCTTTCCTGAATTTAATTTCAATGAAACAATTAAATTTCATTTGTTCAAATTTCATAAGTATTTTGATGGTCTCATTGATTTAAATATCTTTTTATAAAGTCATCAAAGAGGTTTCAACTAAAATGTCAAAGTATAGGCTTCCAGTCTAACACCATCTTCCTGACCCATGACTTAACAAAAACTAACCTGGAACTTTTGAAAAAGGCTCAGACATTAAGAAAGGAAAATCAATACAAGTTTCTATGGATCAAGGATGGTAGCATACTGCTTCGTAAAGAAGAAAAGACCAAGGTTATTATGGTAGAAACGGAACAAGATATTACAAATTTAGCTATGTATAGGAAACTAGAAGTGATCTATATGAACATTCAAAGTATAAGAAACAAACAGGACGAAGTACAATGTTTTGTGATCAACAATCCATGTGATGTGTAAGTTTTGAGTGCAACATGGCTGTGTGATATTGAGGCTGGTTTTTTTAGTTTGATTGGATACAGAGCTGTGCATGCTTGTCGACAAAAGAGAGGAGGTGGAGTTGCATTTTATGTAAAAGATGGTATACACTTTCATGAAATTGGTAAGTCAGGGGTTTAATGATTTGTTTAACCATTCAACTATTGAGATTGGCTCCAACAACATAAAATTAACAGCAATTTACAAGCCTCCTTCATATAGTGTGGATGATTTCTTGAATTATTTTGAAAAATTTCTTATCAAATATCCACAGAATCACATTATAAAAGGTGACCAACATTAATCTGCTGGATTCACAGAATAGTACTGGAAAAAGATACAAGAGTATAATAGCAATGCATAACTATTCTATAAAAAATTCTTTAACCATACGTGATGCAACTCGAATTACTGCAAACACATCTACTATCAGTAATCATGCTATAGCATGTCATCAAAATAAAAATTTATGTACAATGTCTGTAAAAAATAATTCGCTTTCCGATCATAATAGATTACATCTAAAAATCAAATAAAAAAATGTAGTTATGTAAAATTAATTATAAACCATAAAAAATGTGTATCCTCTTTTGAGCGGCAATGTAGAACAACTCTTTTCAAGAGCTCATTCAAATGATAGAAAAATGTGGACAAAGCTCTACTTTCTGCAAAATAATAAAATGTCATTAAAATAATGAATGGATTAATGAAGAGTTGCTTCAAATGGTTAAGGAACGTGATAAATAATATGATAGAAAACAGGCAAAAAGGGGTGATGCTGATATTGAAAATGAGTTTAGGTCAGCGAAAAAAAAAAGGTAAACGATAAAATGAAGTGTTAAAAAAAAATTATTTTAGGGATAAGTGGAATGAAACAGGAGGAAATGCAAAAAAGCAATGAAAATTCATAGTTTTATTAAAAATAAAAAATGGATGATCATTTAAAGTGCATTAAAATTAACAGTACAATTATCACAGATCAAAATCTTATAGCTAACTCGATAAATAACCATTTTACTAATATAGGTAAAACTATAGCACAAGAAGTTAATTCAGCAATGAACAAAAATGCGATAAATACTTACAATGATCTCAGTTTTAGGGAAATTATATGCAAAGTAACTGCAATTAATTTATAAACCGTTACAGTGGCTTATGTCCTTAAAAGAACCAAATTCTCGACTTCATAGATGGCGTCCAAAATTATCCGAATCCGAATATGAAGTTGTATACAAAAAAGGAATAGAAAACAAAAATGCTGGCATGCTTTCACGAATCCAAATTATTGAAATGAAATTGAATCAACTATCTACTCCTCAAGCTCAAAATTCCGAATCCGAAATGGATTATCCATTTTTTGAATACACGCGAACTTTTAATAAAGATTTTTCAGAAAATCCTATTGGAAACGATCGAACTTCAGTCGAAAACAATATGGATAGAGATCCATCGTTCCGCGATTTGCAAGAATTTGGCGAAATAATTGAAGACTTAACAATTCATTCAGATGACGAATGCCGTGTGCAAGAAATTAACCCCCGTAGAAAAACCAATCAATGTATTCAAATATCAAATTTTTGTGAAAAATGCCAGCCTACCTAGAAAATTCACTCTTCGAACCCTCTGGGATCCTAAAAAATTTCTATACACCCTGTACATAGTCAATAATGACCTAACTCCTATTATCATGTTTTTGAAAGATTACGGTCAACCAAAAGGTACATATGCATTTTATTTTTAAGATAATGATGGTAACGAGATCTTGCCACTCATGTATCTAATACATTCAAAAATTCCGCATTTAAACTGGTAAAGTGCAATAAAAATTTGGAAAATAACAAAAATTTTGAGACAATAGGATGCAATGTGACTGCATCTCATCTTCTCATGGTATCGTAGGGTAGCGCAAATAAAACATGTTGTTCGGTGAAAAGGTTAAACATGACTATATTTTAATAATACTAAAATTTACACACTTACATGAAAGTTTCAAAATGTAAGGTCAGTTATTATGGCGAGCAATCAGGAAGTACGTCATAGGAATTTATAAGCAATGAATATTCCATCGGTAATTGAACTATATCAAGGGTGCTGATGTATCAAGTATCAACGGAAACGAACTGTTCATACTCACATGAAATATATTCGATTTTGTGAATGTTATTACCTTACAAGGAAATAATGAGATATAGTCATGAAACAAAAACAAATCACCCACATTGATACTACTAACCAAATTAAAAGGAAGTATTATTGGCCACATATAGATAATGATGTAAAATTGTATATCAATACATGCGATATTTGCCAACGAGGTAAATATCAATGGCATCGTCCTCGAATTGAATTCGAAATAACCCCAACTCCTAAAATGCCTTTCCAAATTATTCATTTAGACGTTTATCAAGCAAAAAGTAAGAAATGTTTAACAATCATTGATAACTTTTCCAAATACGCTCAAGCTTTCCCAATCGATTCAGCAGATGGTATTTCAGTAATAGATAGTTTAATCAAGTTTATGTCATTTCATGGTTTGCCCATCCAAATTGTAGCTGACTTGGGTACAGAATTTAACAATTCATTAAAGTTACATCACACCACTTCACAAGTTCAAACAGTAACTCGCCTATTTAAAGATTTCACTCTACTATAACTAAACAAATGATGAAAACAACGATGATGAATCTATAATTACGACTATTCACACTGAGCAAGATGATCCAATATCAGATATTCAAGGCAGTGTCGCCTGCACTCCTGAGGAAAATTCGTTATCTGATGTAAATTCGATTCCATTGAAGGCAAATATTCGTAGGTTAAATACACAGAAACGTGTCAAAAAATGTGATAAGTCCGAGTCTCCTACCCCTACTGATACAGTACTCAAGTAGATACCTCAAAGAGAAACAGTCTTCGGTCAGTAATGCACCAGATGCAATTTCATTAATTTTTGCCGGATATGTCGCAACAGTTAATAAATTTTCACCGCGAATGGAAATAAATGCAAAACTAAAATTCACCTAATGAATGGCAGAATTTGAGTTGCAAAATGAAGTAGAAGTAAATGATGTTTTAGATGATGGTACAAATACTAGAAGTTCCTCTCAATGTAGCAGCCAGTTACAACTGTTCTCCCCTAGATCTATGAACATGCAAAGTAACTCTGAAGTTGATGATCAACACACTGCTCCTGGAAATACCGATTGCTGTACTGGTATTGGAAACAAAACGACATTGCTTTCAGACTGCAATTTGTCATATTTTTCTGACTTACTGTCCAAACTAGTGGAGCCTCAGATGCATCCCCAGAGTGACAGTGGATCATCCTCACTCACCAATTATTTTACTAGTTACATTCAAACACACCACAAAATATGTGATGTAAAAAACTAAACACCAATCTAATAAATCACTCTGATACAAAAATATGTTTTTCTTACATTAACGTAATAGCTAAGCGGTGTTATTGCTTCACCTAATTTGTTCAGTTTCAGCAAGTGCCAATAATAGCAGAGCTTCTTCTTCATCAGAAGAAGTCATTGTACTTCAGAAAACTAATAAATTGTGAAACTATCAGAAACACTGATTTGGTTTCGTATATTAATTCCTCTTGGTTTTCGCGTCGGTGTGAGTAAGCTGTGTCCGCTGCCGCACCGCTAGAAAACTTTCCGCAGCGAAAGATCCGCGCCGCGAATGTTTCGCGCCGGTTTGAGGGCTCCTTAAAGGAATGAATACATTGACGCGAATAATTCGGTGCGACGACAAAATTTTCGCGTCGCGAAATATTCGTCGTCTCAAGGTCTTCGGCGTATAACGAGGAGCAACAAACTGGCGCGAAAATTTCGCTTGGCGACAACGAAACTCCAGCGATTTTATTTCTTTCGCTACCAGCCGCGTTTTCTGTCGTTTTCGTTGCGAATCAAAGATGGCTTCTACTGAAAGGTTGATAGAGTTTGTGAAGTGTTATACGATTTAAGTCATGAAGATTATAAAAATATAAGAAATAAGGATAAGTTATGGGATGAAATTGGTCAAGAGATGCATATTACAGGTAGGTGTTCAATTTAATTGTGAAAAATACATTTTTTCACATACGTTTTATTGTATATCTAAATTGTACCTACTTCTCATCGCAATATCTAAGAATGATACTCTGTAACATTCAGGGATGGTAATATACATGTATATCAGGTTTTATACGTTACATGTATGTTATGTATCTATAAAACGTATTAATACACTGTATTATACGTGATTCAAATATACTGTGTTTTATAAATGTATAATACGTTTTATATACGGTATAAAAGAGATAATATTCTACATTACCGACCGCGATCGAGTATAGGTTATGTTATCATGGCTGACTGTTTTTGCTGGATTATTGTTTAAATGGTGTTTGGTGATTTCAGCCTTGTGTTTGGACTGCAGATTCTGCAAAAATCTAAACTCCTCTAAATTCCCAACACAAGACATTGACATAGAGATAATGATCGATACCATAACAATATAAATTATTCCTTAAGGTGACGTATAATACATGTATATTACAGTAAAATTCCTGTGAAATACAGCTTTCAAATACACGTGTAATTTACGTGTCGATTGATGTTTTATACGTTACTGTAATATACGGAATTATACGTGCGCAAATTACTATTTTATACAAAGTGTATTATATTTCGTCATCCCTGGTAACATTACTATTTGGATTAAAGTAACTAACAAAGTTTTCTCGAGTAGCGAATGCAATATTTGTGGCACGTCTTGGGTCCCTTTGTATATTGTTGAATGCTCTTCCTATGTTTTCCTTAAAGTCCCTTGGTTGCAAATCGAAATCTTGTTCATTTCCTCGAGTTCTTAAAAAATTACGCAAAATGCACGCTGTTTTCACAATCAAAATTGTCGTTTCCACTTTAGTTTCAATTGACCTAAAAAATATTCGCCATTTTTGGGCCAAAATTCCAAAGGAATTCTCGACCACTCTTCTAGCTTTGCATGAACGAGTATTTAAATTCTCTTTCCATCTGTCTGTTCTGGACTGCTTATATGGAAAAGGTCTCATTAGATAAGGCTTCAAGGCAAACGCCTCATCCCCGACCAAAACATGCGGACACGGTTCGGTTTGCCCAGGAAGATTTTTATCGTCTGGAACATTCATCAGATTATCTCTGTCCCATATTAGAATTTTCAAATATGCCCCCATCACTATTTTTGCCATAACCCCCTATGTCCACACAAATAAATTTATAGTCAGCACTAACGATCGCCATCAGTACTATAGAGAATTGTTTTGAATAGTAAAAATGATTTGAACCGGTTTTTTGTGGGCATTTTATTGTGACATGTTTGCCATCTATACTGCCAATGCAGTTAGGAAACTACCACAATCTTGAATATTGTTCAGCAGAATTTTCTCATATTTCTTTGGTCGGCACTGGAAGATAAAGAGGCTCCATTCTTGTACATATAGCTTCACACACTTCCTTTACAATCAGACCAACAGTCGAAAACCCAACACGATAGCAGTACTATTGTACTGAAGCTGTCTCCAATTGCTAAAAATCTTTAAAAAAATGTTTCAGGTGACGAAGCCAAGAAAAGATGGAAAAATTTACGTGATACCTATGTCAGATTTAACGGGTGTTTTTTTAGGAGGTTTGTTTTCCGATATCATTTGATTGTATGACAGTTGTTTTGACAGCTCAGTGGCAGTTCTACTCAGTATTGTTTGGCAAATCATCATGAATAGGTTAAATCCAGAACAACGTTTTCAAATCGTGGAAATTTATTTTCAGAATCAGTGTTCAATTAAAAATGTTTATAGAGCACTTCGCGAATTTTATGGTGCATATAATCGTCCGACAGAGACCATCATGAAGAACGTAATTACCAAATTTCGGTCTATATCCACTCTTTTGGATGCCAAGCCACCGACAAGAATGAGAAGAGTGCGTATAGAAAAAAATATTGCTATAGTTGAAGCGAGTGTCGAAGAAAACGACAAATTATCGATTCGTCGTCGTGCTCAGCAAATTGGACTTTGTCCATCGAATTTATGGAAAATTTTACGTAAAGATTTGAGTTTGGTGCCATACAAAATTCAATTGGTGCAAGAATTAAAGCCACACGACCATCGTTTGCGCCGTGAATTCAGTGATTCGTCGTTCAATCAATCGATCGAAGATCCATTTTTTACCGTAAAATTCTCTTTAGTGATGAGGCGCATTTTTGGTTAAATGGATACGTCAACAAGCAAAATTGTCGTATTTGGAGCAAAGATAATCCACACGCCGTTCAATATTACCGATGCATCCTGATAAATGTACTGTTTGGTGCGGTCTATGGGCTGGTGCAATCATCGGTCCATATTTATTTAAAAATGAAGAAGGTCGACGCGTTACCGTGAATGGAAATCGATACAGAACCATGATCAATGAGTTTTTGTTGCCAAATCTTGAAGATATGGATATGGACGAAATGTGGTTTCAACAAGACGGTGCCACTTGCCATACAGCACGTGAAACAATCGACTTATTGGAAGAAACATTCAACGACAACATTATTTCAAGAAATGGTCCGGTGAATTGGCCTCCGCGTTCGTGCGATTTAACGCCACTCGATTACTTTTTGTGGGGATACGTGAAGTCATTGGTTTATGTGGATAAACCTCAATCGATTGACGCTTTAGAAACCAATATTCAAAGAGTCATTGCTGATATACGCTCTCAAATGCTTGAAAAAGTGGTCGAAAATCGGACCTCCACAATGACATTTTTGAAGAATAGTCGTGGTGGCCATATGCCAGAAATTGTGTTCAAATGTTAAATGCCAAGAAATTATTTACCAAATAAAACAAATTTTTGGTCATTTCATAAGTTTGTATGTTTTATTCAAAAAAAAATCGGCAACCTCTTAAAAAAACACCCAGTATAAGGATAAATAGAACAAAAACGGGACAAGCTGCAAAACAAAGCAAAAAATGGTAATGGTCAGAGCACATGGAAACTTCTTCAAATGTGCCTGAATTCATAAGTGAAGCAGAGTCTACCGAAGCACTAAATGTGAATGATAATACACAGGAGACAAATATAAATCAAGAAACCGAAAGTTGCGATTTTTCTGAAACCCTGGAAAATAATGATGTTACACGTTCTAATAGGAGTGATGATAACACAACGCCCTCTAGTAGCATCAAAAAAAACAAAAGATCACAAAGCCATCGACTATGAAGGCAACATCTTCAGTGGAATCAGTAATTGGCTATTTTGAAAGTAAAAAAACATCTGGAACAAATGATGATGTAGATTTATTGTTCTCATCATACGCACGTACCATAAAGAAATTTTCAGGTAAACGTCAGGCCCAGACATAATTACAAATTGCGAAGATTATTGCTCAACAAGAAATAATGCATTATGAAGAGGTGTTCTCGCAGCAAGTACAGCAACAAGTATGCGTGAATGTGTCCAGACCTTCAACATCAAACAGTTACAACTCTGATTTAGGACCGGTTTCATAATCAAAGTTAATTCCTCAGTTATATTTAATCGGGGTTTTAACAACCGAATGGTTTCATAATCACTAACTGCCCAGTTAAAATTCTATAACCGTCCGTTAAGTTAATTGCTCGTTTTTTATTTGTTAACGTGGCTAACTGGAAAATTAAATATAACATAACCTATAAACGATTTTTGTGACATTCCACCGTTGACGTTCGCTCTATTCAGTACGAATTTTTATTAAAGTGTGCCATTAATCTATCTAATAGATAGCAGCAGTATAAAGGCAAGTATTCCTCATAATGTCACATATGTTTTGTTTATTTTGGTATACCTTCTTGTAGATGATTTCGCTGCAAACTACCAGTAGCTCTTCTGATGAGGATATACCTGTCTTTTGCAAAGCTAAGGTTTACAGGATAAGAGAAAATCATTTTGAAAAATACGACGAATTGGAATTCTTCCAACGATTTCGATTAACAAAGGGGACTTGCTTAAGATTACTGGAAAAAATAAATGATAAAATACAGCCGGCAACAAATAGGTAAACGAGAAAAGGACCAAAAAATGTATTATAGCAAAGTAATGTATGTTATTTCAGGGGAGGGAGCATTAAGGCTGAGAGTCAGCTCCTACTGACATTATGATTCTACGCCACCGGTTGTATGTTGAGGTCAGTAGGTGACTTCACAGGCGTATCAATAGCATCAGCATCCAGAATTGTGCGTAGAGTTTCAGAAAGTATTGCAGAGTTGCAATCAACATATATCCAGATGCCGAGAACAACTGAAGAGCTAGAAGCATCTGCTGCACAGATCTATAGATTGGCTAGGTTTTCCAAAGTCATTGGAGCCATTGACTGCACCTTAATAAAGATTGACAGCCCAGGTGGTGATGATGCTGAAATCTATAGGAAAAGAAAACAATTTTTCGGGATGAATGTTCAGACAGTATCCAATGCTTCGTTAAAGATAACTAACATCGTGGCACGATGGCCTGGATCATCACACGATGAAACAATCTTCAATAACAGCCATCTGAAACAATGCTTCGAGAGAGGTCAATTTCGGAATTACTTATTAGTGGGGGATTCCGGATACCATCTTTGTCCATATTTAATGACAAAACTGCAAACTGTAAGTACAAATGCAGAGAATTTATATAAT
This sequence comes from Bruchidius siliquastri, assembly GCA_949316355.1. Classification (NCBI taxonomy): domain Eukaryota; kingdom Metazoa; phylum Arthropoda; class Insecta; order Coleoptera; family Chrysomelidae; genus Bruchidius; species Bruchidius siliquastri. Next base: position 7,186,553 of record OX438534.1, on the reverse strand, counting down.
GAATCTATAATTAGGACTCGCAATGTGGTAGAAAGACAGTATGGAGTATGGAAACGTCGATTTCCTATCTTAAAATTAGGCATGAGGGTGCAAATACCAACAGTCATGGCAATAATCGTAGCAACAGCAGTCTTGCACAGTGTTGCTATTGACGAGAATGAAGAGATACCAGAAGACTGGATTGATAGTTCAGAAACCCCTGAAGAAGGAACAGTTGATCAAGGCAATGATATGGATAGAAATCATTCAGGACAGAGGGTCAGACAACTTCTAATAAATGAATATTTTGCTAATTTGTAATATATTTATTGGTTTAGCATATGTTTCTTGATTTCTATCTCTAAATCCAGACGCTCCATCCTTTTCATGTATTATTCTATTGCCCTGGCTTTCCTTTCATCATCTTTTTGCCTTTTTAAAAGGATATCCTCCTGTTCAAGTTTACTTTTTTTTATTTCCTCTTCAACGAAGAGAATCTTCTTCTCATAGTACCTATCCCTTTGAGAGGTACTACCCATCCTCAACTTTTTTGTTATGGGGGTTCTCAATTTCCTCGGTGTGTATGAATCCCAAGTCTGCAATATAACAGAAAGCCCATGTTAAGTCCAGCATTTGATGGATTGACCAAATTTGATATAAAGTACATGCACAGAATCACCATGATGCAGTTTCATCTAAATTGGGTTAAATTATTGGAGTTCTGTTGTAAAGTAATAACTAACCCTCATCACAGCATGAGTTTCCATATATATGCAGTGGTAGAATTGTCTACGATACCTGTCATGAACTTAGTGATAATATACCTACTTTTGAAACTATGTGACCCTCAGAGTTGCTTAGGTCTGGCTGTATTTACCCCATTTACCTTTTGAAGCTACATTTCTGCAATCATAATTTTATATAATCATCAAACTTATCAGCTGTTTATATTCTTTAGAGCCTAAACAACAACTAAAATTTGGCCAGACTTTTCCACAAACACCAAAGATACACCATTACTATTTTCTAAGGTAAGATTCATGAAACGGCAAGTTTAAATATAAGCTTCCAATAGAATCTCGTATATGATCTTACCATATATGCCTCTGCTATGGGAGTATCTTCATCCACAGCTTCTACTGCTATGATCTAAAATCAAAATTGCATAATAATTTGAATACAACCTCATATTCAATGACATACCTTTGACTGGCTTGCTGAAGGTAGGGTGTTTTCAAGTAATTGCATTTCTTGCCCTGGTATTATATTCTATAAAAATAAGAGAGAATCAGTGGAGTGTTTCACCTAATGAATCAGAATGCAGACTTAAGGCCTGGTTTCGCACGTGCGATGGATGCATGCGTCCGACGCTTGCAGTGGCTGCAGCGTCTATCGCATGCGTTTGAGTGGTTTTGCTTGTGCGACTAGATGCAACAGTCGGAACGCGGCGGCGGCGGTTCAGTTCGTGAAAGCATCATGGAGCTTGTGTTGGCCTGTCTATTTAAAGAAGAAGATGATGATGCAATCATTCCGTTGTTAATCCAAAGAAAACCCCATCATACCATGTACAAGCACAGAAATGCAGAAGGGACATTCAGCAATTTATTTTCAAGATATCTCGTAGATAATGAAACCAAATTTCACGCCTATTTTCGCTTAACCAGAAATCAATTTGATTTTGTATTAACTTCTATAAAGGCAGATATTAAAAAGGCACCAACCCACTGGGTTAAGAACCCAATATCTCCAGAAGATAAATTAGGAATATCACTAAGGTAAGAACTTTTTTATTTAAGTACAACATAGTGAGTTTATTTGACAAAAGCAAACAACTAACAATAGACATTCAAGAAAATAACTATGCTGCACATAATAATTAGGCAAAGTACCTAAAAAAATAAACAAAACAAAATAGGAAACTGTTGTTACATATTATGTATATAATAATTCTTGATTTTCTTCGACCTCTACTTCTTCTACTTCCTCTGTTCTAAAGTTTAAATTTTTAATAACAGAGTTCTGTCCTACTGGAAAATTATGTCCCTGATTATGAGAGCTGAACTAAGACTGATATCTCCGAATGTTCGAGCTACAATCCATAGACAGCTCATTTGCTATAATTATATTTTTTTGTTGTGTGGCTTCTATTTCCAATTCATTAAGAACTTCTAAATGCTTGATTTTGGCTTTACGGATAAGATGAGGTGGAAGTTTTTTTACTGTCATCGCTATACTTTTGTAAAATGTGACACGCTTGTCAAGTGTCAACTCTTTTGTGAATACGGTTTCAAAATATGATTGTGTAAAGCGAAAGCTTCATCACTAATAAATACAAACTTCAAATGTTCATCTGTTTCTTCCTTATATGGCAATTCCAGCTTATTATTGGCTTATAAATCATAAAATCTTGTAGATGCAAGAATTCCGACATCAGATATTCTGCCTTGTTTACCAACGTCAACATATATGAATTCATAGTTTGAGTTAACAATGGCCATTAGCACAACGCTATAGAAATTCTTATAATTATAGTAGAGGGCCCCCGTGTTGGGGGGAGGCTGAATTCTTATATGTTTCCCGTCAATTGCCCCTCCACAATTAATCACTTGCCAGCGGTTTTTAAAGCCAGCTGCGATGTTTTTCCACTCGTCTTTTGATTTTGGGAACTGAAAAAAAAAAATTTGGAGCTTCCTCTTATCTGAGTGATGTTTTACATTTCAAAAGCATTGATATTTTATTATGCATCATATACGTTTTCTCTTTTAGGTATTTGCAAAGCCTGCAGTAACACCCGGAAAAAACAAAAAAGAAAAAATGATGCAGATGTCGTTACATTTATGAATACATGTACAGATGCTATCCAGGGTCACAAAACCGATGAGTATGATGCTGTTGGTTTAAATGTTGCTGCAAAATTAAGAAAAATGGAAGCAGATCAAGCAATGTTAGCGGAATCAATTACTAACAGGGTTTTGTTCCAAGGAATATTTAAGAAGCTTACTACTGAAAAGACTCTAACAGAACCTCCGACTAGTTTCAATTATGTAAATCCATCAGCACCAATACAATATGTACAGTCGCCACTTTCATATATACCTTCTACCTCATCTACAGCAAGCGAATATTACGAACACGTTGGACAGACAGTTTCGTAAAATACATAAAATGAATTACATTTGTTATGAGTTACTTTACTACTTAATAGATAAAAATATTTCATTAAAAGTTACCTTCATATATTTATCCTTCAGTACATCAAAAATAAATTTACAAGTTTCTGGAATGATGTGTCCTAAAGTTTGAGCAGCAATACAAAAATTTTAAATCTTCGTAAGATCATCCAGTTGCCAAAAATCTAAGAGTGGCAAAGAGGCGCTGTTCTGTAGAGATGGATTCTCGCATTATTGTATCTTTCTTTTTTAAATGAACTTCTACCATACTTAACAAATGTTGGAAAGTATCATTATCCATTCTTGAATAGTTACGGAAATCATTTGGCTCGTCTTGTTGAAGTTCTTCAAAAAAGTAACATATGACTCAGTTGATCTCAACGAAAAATCCACTTTTTTACCCACTTTCTTAGTTTTTTCGATTTTTCTTTATTGGCAATAAATACGTACGACATGGCACAAGCTATAGCGAGTCTTCTACGATCGTGATTCATTTTTAAAACTCACTGGGTACAAAATTATCGCGTCGTCGATCTAAATGCACCAGTTAGCAGTTATATCTGTTAGGAATTCTAAAAGATCGCAAGCCACGCCAAAACTGTTATAAAACGTCGAGTTCTGCCCCATTAACTAGACTGTTTAATCAGACAAATCTTATCATCGGGTTATTAAGTCGGCTAGCCAAATTTGGCTGCCCAAATTTGACGAGAGTTTTGGTACGTGCCGAGCCTAGTTGGCAGAGAAAATCCCAACGGATCAAATCGGTCCGACTTTTATGTTGGTGTATGGGGGACTAATAACTGTGGCGGATCAAACTGTAAGATTTAACCGCAGATTTTTATGCTGCGTTAGTGGATTACAGCAGTTTTAATGTACGGTAGATAAAACTGGCGGATCTATCTGTCGCGGATACACCTGACAGATCGAACTCTGTGTCTATGGGCAACTATTGCTGTTTGGGCTTTGTGACGCTAAAACATTTTACGTGAGTAATTTGGAGTTGTACTGTGCAAAAAAAACAGCCAATACAACCAATCAAACACACCAACTGCCATAGTTCACCGCTTGCTCGAAGAACAGAAAAGAAGTAAAGGTAGCTGTCCATTTGAGAGAAAAACTCTCGAGAGTCGCTCTCGAGAGTAATACTCGCAGATGGACACAGTTTCGCGAGCTACTATCCGACAGCACTGATGCACTCTCAGACAGCGGAAAAGTTGAGACCTGCTCGCAATTGGACGGCGTGATTTTCTGTAATCTGAGAGCAACTATCATAATTTGAACGAAATTCGTACTGTGAGAGTGCTCGCAAGATGGAAGGAAAGAAAGAATGGCCGAAGGAAGATGTAATCAAACTGATTGGTGTTTATGAGGAGAATCCAATACTTTGGGATACAAAATGTGTGGAATACCGGAATCGCGAGAAGAAATAGGGAATACTACAAGAGTTTGCCGCTGAATTTCGTTGTACTGCTGATGAAGTGCAAAGGAAGTTACACAATTTGAGAAACCAGGTAAACAGTGTGATTCTATATCATGTTACATGCATAAACGTTCCATTAATTCCAAATGTCACAAGAAATTAAAAAAAGTAAAAAAAAGAAAAGTGGAGCCGGCACCGACGAAATTTATGTTAGCAACTGGCCTTATTTCTCAGCCCTGAAGTTTTTGTTACCGGCCTTGACAGCAAACCAAACGCAGTCATCAATGTCAACGCAATCGCTTTCCCAAACAACAGCATCAAACGAGGTATATAAAACATAGTTCATGATTCACTTAAAATTTTATTATGTGTATTTATATACATATACCTACACCTCTTAAGTATATTATATATGTCTATATTGCCAAGCAACTTCACCAACTGGGGTCATGAAATATTCTTTAAATTCGTCTCTAACCTGTTTTTGGGAAATTGTATAATTTTGTCGAGTGCCTTTTTGTAATGGTGGTAATGCATTGGTTGGCATTTCATCCCTCCAACTTCCTGGAATAAATTCGTGACGTTCTTCACATTCCGAATCAACCAGTCCTTGGTGTAAATAGTTCATGCTGGACGCACTATCTGCTAATAAATAATTGTGAATTGCGCAAATCGCCAAAACAATATCTACTACCCTGTCAGGCTCGAGAGCTATCGGTTTACGAAAAACTCGAAATTTGTTTGCCAGAATTCCAAACGTATTTTCTACGGTACGGCGAGCTCTGGATAACCTGTAGTTGAATATACGGTTAGCTGCGGGCTGGCCGTGAAATGGGCACGGCTTCAGTACATACAACTTCATAGCAAATGCATCGTCGGCGACAAAACAATATGGCACAGCAATGTTCCTGTTAGGTAGAGGTGCTGCGGGAGGTAAATGTAATGTTCCCTGTTCCAGTCCGTCACTTAGTGAACAGTTTTGGAAAACTCCTCCGTCAGAGATTCTTCCATTAGGGGAGAGGTGGGGAAACGCGAACGCGGGGTAATGCCGAATTCGATGGTTCTAATATGTTAGAAAGAGATAGTCATATTTTACTTGCTGCCATTTCGGCGATCATGCCACCACTAGTTCCAGTCAACAACACAAAAGACGCGGACGCACGTACTTGTCAAGGTATGTAGTTTTCAATATTTTGTATGTTTTTGATGTAATTTTTTGGTCAATTCAAGTTGCTGTAGCTTTATTTCTATCTATAATAGAGATTTGGCTTTTACATAGTGGAATAATCACATATAAATCAGCTAAATGATAATAACGCAGTTGGCAAAAGAAATCTAACCTAATTTGTTTATTGCCATTTTATTGTTTCCGATCCCGCGAGGTAAAGGCGAACACTCCACGTCGGGCAATCTCGAACGTTCGGCATTACCCCACTTCCTTATGTTAGTTCCCCGTTCAGATTCAGATGCCTCGTACTCACTAGAGAAAAACCGAACAGACTTACAGTTTAGAAGATCTCAAAAAGGCTATAGACGATGTGAAAACCAAAAAAGTCACTCTCGGCAAAGCGATGATACAAACAAGCATGCAGTTTCCCTCGTCGTGATCGTTGAATTGCCTATTGTTTCTCTAAAAATATCAAAACACAATATCAGGAAGAAAAAATCTACTATTCTTACGAGCACACCTATGAAAGATCAGTTAGAGGAAAAGGAAAACAGAAAAAGAGCTAAAGCAGAAGGAATCAAGCAAAAAACCGGAAAAAATGCCAAAAAAGGGAACCCAAATAAAAAGACTGAAATGTATCAAGAAGAAACCCCAAAAGAGTATTGAAGAATTTAAACAATATGAAAGACTTTAGTGACCCTAGTAAAAATACGAAAGAAAAAAAAAGAGAAAAAGAAAAAGGCGAAAAGGAAAACGAAGACTACTTTTGTATTATTTGTAGAGATAAATATATAGATACCCCGCTCACGAAAATTGTACTGAGGGATAGTCAACATCGTTAGGTTTTAAATGTGATCTTTGTCGTTGATAATGTTAGTTCGTAATTACCCCAATTGGTGTTCGTATTTCCCCAACTAATGTCGGATAAAGCCGAATGCTAAGGGTTTTGTTTTTCTTTCAAAATATTGCAATTTATTTGAAAAATATGAATGTTGATTAGTGAATTCGTTAGACAGATAAGTAAAATTTATAATTGAATAAAATAAAGAAACTTTTGATCAAATTCCACTGTTTTAATTAAGTTTTTCCTTAGGTGTTCGTATTTCCCGCACTTTCCCCTACATCCGACATCAATATAAGTGAACTTATATTATACTGTGGGTGCCTTTGTAGTTGAAATAGTGACTACCACTGTTTTTTGGAGCTTGCATAACCACATGTTTGCCATCAATCGCCCTAAGACAATGAGGGAAATTCCAACGATTGTCAAAAGCATCCGCAAGGCTTAGCCACTGATTTGTGTTGTCTGGAAACTGAAAAAAAGTTTTTACAATTTATTTACGTACATATCGATCTATACAGTAGCAGCATTCTCGTAAACTATAAAAGATAGAAAGACAAGCAAAAAGTTGAAGGCGATTATGTTGGAAGTTCATTGCTACTTGTAGAATAGCTGTAGCTCTTTTGGTTTTTGAGATATTTTCGAAAAACTAAAATGTTGCAAACTTCCAACAGTATTGCCCAAAACTTTCTCCATTCATCGGATTCTTACTACCTGTATAATAGACAAAAATACTGAAAATGAAGTTTTATTGTAGTGTTTTGCTCTTCTAGGTTGAAATGAAAAACAATCTGAAAAGCAGGTTTCAGAGGCACAGTTATCTGACGTTGAACGACATAAGCAAAACAACACGGAAACAAGAAATGTCCCGGTGTCAGCAAAAAAACGGAAACAAAACACTAATGATGATACATCTGATGACGATAAAGTTTTCAAAAGTGCCTTGCAGATTCTTCAGAAGCCAATGGATGATTACGACCGTTTTGGACAGTATGTTGCAATGGAGCTACGGGGTCTACAGACCGATCTCTGTAAAAGACGACTAAAGAGTGAAATTCGGAAGTCTATAGTTCGCATTTATGGTGAAGAAGATATGTACTGTGCATCATCGTCCACCGTATCGACACCGTTGCCATCTCCCGGACTTTTTGAACCAGCTGTTGAACAAAACGCACAACACGAAAATAGTTCGTCATGTGCAACATACTACAGTTCGTTCACTACATTGTAAACTAGTTTTGTCATAATTTGATTCGTTTGTGTATGTCACATTGCAAATAAATTCAGCTTCTTTCGTTCAGAAAAGGGTATTGTTATTTGACAAACAGTGATAAAAGGTGGAAGCATTTGATACAATGCAAACTTCACAAGGACTATGACATAGAATCATATTTGATTTGAAGGTAAAATAAAATTGACAAAGGGTAATCACTTGGAAATTCTGGTAATACCCTTGGTCCTTATAAACAAAACAACGCCCTGATAACACGTAAAACTTCGCGGTCGCTATAGCTATAGTTACATATCACACTAAAATTAGTACTTTGTTCTTCATTATAATACAAGGAAAAAAACATGAGTTACTCTTCAAATTAGTATTTTCATATTTTTGTTTAATCGGACATTTAATGCTGTAAGGACCTTGGGTATCATGAAGGATAACGCATCCAGTCGACATATTTCTCCCGGACCAGGGACCCTCTGGAAACACTGTCGTTCTCAAGCGTTACAATACCGTTGATACTTTAGAAACTATTATAGGAATGTACACTTTTCTGTACCTTCATGGACACGTCCTTTAAGGCACTGTAAATTGCAGAAGTCACTTCCTTCACTATTCTGCCTATGGTACATACAGGTATCCGAAATAAATATTGCAAACTGCTATAGGAATCTCCTGCAAAATATATGCATTTGTAAAGTATATTCACACACGGCACCTATTTTTCATAATACCTGACGCTAAAAATCGTAATGTGACCATTACGCGTTCGTAGACGGAAATAGCTTCTCGCATTCTCGTATCTCTTTTCGCTATTGATGGTCCAACTTGGTCTATTAAATATTGAACCTGCACTGCATTCATACGGACGAAATTGCGAAATTGTTGTGCATCCGCGATTTGCAACTCCCTTGTGAGTGTAGAGCATGCACCTAACTCTACTCTACGCCGAATCCAAGGTTTCGCAGTTTGTTTTTTCTTCCTCTTGAGTAGAATTTTGTAACAAACGATAGTAGCCGCAAGTTTTTCAACATCCATATTCTGCAAATATTCCCAACTCGTAGGAATTCACCTGCTGTGGACACGGTTTTGAGAGCACTGTTGCTATAACTCTCAGCGAGTCCCTCTCGTGGAGCTATCTGAGAGTAAAAAGTTGTTAAAATACTCTCGAATGTACAAGCAACTGAGATCAGCTATCGAGAGTAGCTCTCGTGAGTAACTCTCAAGTGGACACCTACCTTAACAGGAATTTAACCTGCGATAATTGGTATTCTAGCTACCCTTTGGCAGTGGAACTGCTACAAGACAAAATAACATTTATTGGCACCCTAAAAACAATAAACGGGAGCTGCCCTAGAAAACTAGATCAGTTGGGTCATCAACTTTTGGATAAATAAACGATGCGACGATGATATATATTTATATATCATCGTCCCATCATTATATATATATATATATATATATATATATATATATATATATATATATATATATATATATATATATATAAAACTTGAAGGCTCGGTTAACTTGTGTTTTAAGAACAATTTTTATTTTACAAACCGAAAAATTACAGAGAGGTCTTTACTCATATAATTCTAAATTCAGACTGCCATTAAAAGTTCGTTACAAATGCCAAAGTCTGGGAATGCATACGATAAGGTGATAAGAAATGAGAAACACAATCGCGGTGGGACGCTGACTCATCAAAATCTTCAATGGCCGGACTGTCATGTAACTTATATATATACATATATATATATATATATATATATATATATATATATATATATATATATATATATATAGAACAAAATTGTAGCAAAGTAGCTGGGAAGCGGCAAAAAAAACAGCGAAGTGTACTCTTAGAACTCTATTTCCTAGCTTTCGAGATCTTTTGACCCCTTCTTCATGGCTTCAAGACAAAGAAAATTCGTTTCAAACAACATGATGATATAAAAATAGAAAGTTACTTACAAAAAGTCACATGAGAATGTTGCTGAAAGTTGTAGATAGCTTAAATAGGATTCAGCGTGTACAGAATTCCTGTATAAGATTTATATATGGAATCCGGAAGTTTGATCGGGTGTCACACAAATTAAAAGAATTAAATTGGTTGAATATGGAAGACAGGTTTGACGTCCACGCTTTATGCCTATTCCATAAAATAATTGTACATAAACACCCTCCTTATTTGTATAGTAAAATATTATTTAGAACAGATATACACAGTGTCGATACTAGAAATAAATCGTCTATCACTGCTCCACCACATAAAACTACACTATTTGAGAGAAGTTTTACGTTCAATGTCTATAGGCTATATAATTCCATACCTTCTCATTGTAAATGTTATAGTGCTCATAGATTCAAAACATATGTTCGTGATCAATATTTTTCTAAAAACTAAACAGCAGTATAATAGCTATTGATTGGACTCAAAAGGTGACCCCCATGCATGTTTTGTTGTGCTTCTTATTTTAGAATAGTTTTAGTTTACTTTTTTACGGTACAAATGATAACACATACAAGGGTTGAGTGGAAGAACACTTTGCGTGAACTCCACCTTGGGGTTTTCTCTTTGCTAGTATTTATATTGACTCAATGTGAGGATTCTATTATTTTTCAAAGGAAAAATAAAGAAAGTATTATTATTATTATTATTATTATCAGTTCTGACCAAGTAAGTAACAGGTGACCTTTAATATTCCTCTGTTATTTTCGTCTTATACTAGTTTTTTCTATTTATTTTTGTTTAGTTAATATTTGCCTCATTTATTTTTATTACCGGGTTAAGTGTGTAACATTACGCACTTTCCCTTATCAGCTTTAATGTAAATATTTTCTTTCAGGAATGGTGAGGAATCATGTACGTAAAACAAGCCGGGGAAGGTGTATTCCAAAGAAGATTTGCAAAGGGCCAAGGACGAAGTTAAAATGGAATTATTACTGCTTATGGTGCTAGCAAGAAATATCGAATACCAATGATGACACTAAATTACCATATAAGAGGATTAAGAGGAAAGAAAAATCAAACTCAAGGCTGAAATTTAACCATTCCCCTCTTGGAGGAGAATAAACTGGCGGATGGCCTTAAGACAATGGAAAAGTGGGGATTTGGGACTAAGCCGAAAAGAAGTTTTAAGAATAGTGGGCCAGTACGTTAGGCGAAACAATATGAAAACTCCCTTTAAAGACGGATATCCAGGAGAAGATTGGTATTTAGGGTTTGCTAAGCGCCATAATTTGTCGATTAAGAAACCGCAGTCAGCCGAGTATGCTCGCAAAAAATGTATGGACCCTTTCAAAATAAAGAACTATTTTGAGCTATCGGAGAGAACACTGAACGAATTGAATCTGCATGACAAACCTCATCCAATTTGGAACCTTGATGAATCGAGTTTTTGTCTAGATCCGTCTATAACTGAAGTTGTTGGGAATAAAGGAACCCCAGCTTCCCGAACTACTGCTGGAGCAGGACGAGAAAACATAACTGTTCTGCTGCGTTTGCTGCACCACCACTGATAGTATTTAAAGGGAAACATGTGTGGAATGAGTGGCTTGCCAATGAAACCAAATATCCAGGCACTACCTATTCCGCCACGACTAATGGGTGGATGGAGGCGGAAGTGTTCCTAAATTATTCCTTGGCAGAAATTGGTGAGATTCGACCTGTTTTGTTAATATATGATGGGCACTCTTCACATATAGATGAGCGATTAATAGCATGCGCTGTGAACAATAATGTGCCCATACTCAAACTTCCGCCTCATTCAAGTCACTTATTGCAACCTCTTGACTTAAGCGTGTTCCGTTCACTCAAGACAAGGTGGGATGCAGAAGTTATACAATGGCAGCGACATAATCAGGGACAACGAATTCCGAAAAAACACTTTAGCAAACTGATAGGTAAGGTTTGGTCTGAAACTAGCTCTGCCATAGTATCGAATGGCTGCAGGAAAGGGGGTATATTTCCTTTTAATTCTAATGTTATCTCTGATGAAAGTTATGATCCGGTAGCGCTGAAGCGCTGGGAATCCATTCGAAATATTCCCAACAGAAATTTAAATGGGCCTGAAAATAACATGCCTGGACCTTCAAACATTGATTCAAACCAGCATGTTTGCTCTACAGAAATTGTGAGTGAAAGTAAAACGTCATTTGAGGAACTATTGTTAGATAGGGGAGACTGGGGCTGGTTGTGACAGGGGTAGGTAGTTACAGCAGCTGTAGTGACTGAATAGAGAACGCTATATTCACGCTAAAGAGAGACAAATGATCAGGCCATCATCGGACAGCACGCTGCGAGTGCCAGTGACGCCAGCGACATTGAGAGGGGAGCACGTGTACACCGCCATCCAAATTGCAGGTTAGTAACATTTTTGATTTTTCGTAATATTGGACTATAACATGTATTTCATAATATCAGAGTTGAGTTTTGCTGTGATTGTATGCCCCAATACTGTCTTCTTGCTATAAGGCTACATTTATGCTGTTATTTACATTCACTTTTTTGCTACTCAACATTAAAAGGTTCATTTTGATGTCGGGGCTAAAAGTTACGTTTTCTTGGGGTAGGTAGTTACATGTCACTATCTAACCCGTAGTATTTGTTGTGGACTATTATTACACGGATTAAAGATTTTGTTGTCTTTTTTGTAGGATGAGGACATCTGAGCGTGGGAGAATATCCAAAGGTACCTATGATAAAGCAGCAGATATTTTGGCAACACGACAAAACTAAAACAATCCGTGGCATCGCGAAGGACTTTGGGCTATGTCATATGTCACTTACAAGGTATTTAAAGAAACGAAAAGAAGCAAAAGAAAAAGGCATTTCTGTGGAGTCTATCACAGTCGGATACCAGAAGAATAGACAAGTTTTTACCGATTGTTTTGGTGAGTTACTTAAATCTAGTCAGATCTACTATGGACTGACTCCAAAAGATGTCCGGATATTAGCAATTGATTGTGCACTGAAGTTCAATATTTTAATGCCACAATCGTGGCTCAAAAATAAAGAAGCAGGAGTCGATTGGCTGACAGCGTTTTTGAAACGCAACCAATCTTTATCTATAAGATCACCAGAGGCTACTAGCATGAGCAGAGCTACATCATTTATTGGAATAAACGTTGATCTCTTCTTTACTAATTTGGCAGATGTGATGGATAGATATAAATTCCCTTAGTCACGCATATGGAATGTTGATGAGACTGGTGTTACCACAGTTCAGAAACCTAGGAAAATTTTGGCTCTAAAAGGGGCTAAACAAGTTGGTTCGATCACATCTGCAGAGAGAGGAACCCTTGTCACACTCTGTGCAGCAATTGCTCTAATAAGCTCCAGCCTATGGATTTGGGGGTTAATGCACCCTTTAAAAATTACTGTGCCACTCAACAAGATGCTTGGCTTAGAAGCAATCCGGGTAAGACAATGACCATTCACGATATTCCATCTATTGTAAGTAAAGCTCTACCCTTGGCACTCAACCCTGTTAACATCATCAACTCATTTAGAAAGACTGGGATTGCACCATTCAATAAAGAAATTTTTCAAGATGAAGACTTCCTCTATGCTTTTGTTACTGACAGACCACTTAACGTAACAGCTGACTTGGACCTCGAAAATATTGCTGTTGGCAGGCAGAATAGTGAAATTGATTTTGATAGGACTCCATCTTCACCTCTTCACTCATCAACGCAGAACACTACACCTTCTATTATCCAAAAGCAGGTGCAAGAAAGAACAAGAACAGACGAAAAACTCGCAAATCAGCAATTTTAACTGATACCCCAGAAAAAGACGCATTGGCACTGGAACAGACTAGTAAAAAAAGACAAACAACGGAACAAGGAGGAGCGGGTAAAGGGAAAAAATAGACCAAAAAAACAGCGAAAAAATGTGTAAAGAGGAAAGTTCTACCAGACTCTGACGAAGAAAGAGTAAAGATGATAGTTTTTGTCTGGTACGTTGTGAACCATTTGAACAGAGTCGAGCTGGTAAAGAATGGGTGCAGTGTGTTATCTGTAAGAAATGGTCACACGTGAGATGAGCTAAGGGGAACGAGGATGGCGGCAAACAGGAAACCAGTCCCCCGGCTACCCGGCCGGGGCCCATCTGCGGATGGGTAAAGGGGTCGGCGCTTAGCCGAGGACAGGATAGCAACACTACCAAGCTATCCAACCCCTAGGGTAAGACCCCCCCAAAGGCCTAGCAAACCAGGGGGTGGCGCAGGCAAGTGCTCCTAATATTTCTGATAGAGCCTCGGAAGTAGGCAGAGACGAGCCTCCTCTGCCTGAAAACCTGGATGGGAGGCTCAACGACGATGCCAATGGCGAGAACACCGGAACTGACTTTGTGATAACGCTCCCCTACTCTGAGAGGTCCTGTCCAAAGTGTAGGAATATTGGACACAATTTCCTACACTTATCCCTAGTGGACGAACTAAAGCACATAAAGACTGAACATAAGACCTCTCAGGTAAAATTTAAATGTGCTAAGTGCAATAAACTGTACATCAAAAAACATGCGGCACTGTGTCACGTCCCCAAGTGCCAGGTGGGTGCTGCTATGGCGGCCCCACCCTCAGAGTCTTCGAACTCTGAAAATCAAGGAGAACCGAGTAGCTTGCCCATACCCGATTCGAAGAGCTTTGCCTGCCTCGAATGCCGCGAAAAGTTCTCCTCCTCGAGTGGACTAGGGCAACACGAGAGGCACCGGCATCCTGCCACCCGAAATGAGGCTAGGGCAGCCAGTACCCGACGGCCTCCTCCAAAGAGTAGACTGAAAGTCTTCTCTGAGGAGGAGATTCAAATTATGTTGGAGTGCGAACTCCGGAACTGGGGTGGCAGTTTCTTAGCGAAACGCATGCAACCTCTGATCCCAGGGAAGACCACTAAGCAAATCCGGGTCAAGAGAAATACAGAATCTTACAAAGAACAAAGGAAAGAATATCTGAGGCAGAAGGGCATATTAGAGGGCGAAAGTGCCGAAGGCGCAAGACCTCCATCCGTAGAAAGGATGGAGAGCAACGAGAGCTCTGAAGAAGGCAGCAGCAACGCTGCAGCCCAAGAGCCGCCTGCAGTAACTGCCTCAGATGTCCCGGAAACCCCTGAAAGATCGGAGGAAGCTACGTTTGCTGGGGGAATAACGGACGAGGCAATGGCTTCCCCCGCCGTCGAAATTATAAATCCGTCACCGAGTACTAATGCAGCAGAGAGGGTATCTGACATCAGCGACGAGGTAATGGTATCGCCAGCAGCTTCTCCGGATGAAGAAGTCTGGAGACGGGATGTCGCTCCGACTGCCCTAAGCCGACAGTTGACGCCAGCGGCACGGCGACACCCGGAGGTAAGCACGGTTACCCAGCTGCTCAGAAATGCAATCTCTGAGGCTCGCGACCTGCCCACAGGGCTTCCCCAGTCGCAGATCGACCCAATCTATGACAGAGTCACCGCTCTCTTCACCAGCGAGGAGCGGGGAGATGCAGGGCGACGAAAAGGAAACCGTAGAGGTATGAATAAACGGGGCAACAGACGGTACCTCTACGCGCTGTCCCAAGATTTATATAAAAAGAATCCAGGCCTTCTTGCCAAGCACGTCCGTAACAATGTGGACTGGCTGGAGGAACCAAGCGTTCAAGCTCCAGCTGAGGACGTGCGGGACCTGTACCAAACGCTATGGGGAACAAATCCGTCTCTCTTCCTGGGAGAGCCCCCTGAATAGCAACTCGAGTTGGGTTCTGTCCTGATTGTGGTGACCGCGAAGGAGGTGTATACGCGTCTCTCCCGGATGAAAATGTCCACGGCACCGGGCCCCGATGGGATTAAGAAAGGGGATGTTAAGCGCGTTCCCGGTGCCACCGAAGTCCTCCAGTTGTTTTACAACATTCTAATGATAAGCGGAACTCTGCCAACCGCTTGGAGGAAGAATCGAACAACACTGATCCCTAAGGAGGGTAAAGACGCGAAGTTCGCCGAGAACTACCGTCCAATTACCATCTCCTCGCTACTGTCAAGAATATACTTTGGGATACTTGCGATTCTCACCCAGACAAAAGGGCTTCATCTGGGTGCTTCAACAACATCCACATCCTCAACGAGTTGCTGCGACACTCGAAAGTCAAGAAGGGTCTGGTCGTAACGCAGCTGGACGTGTCCAAAGCATTCGATACCGTGCCGCACCAAGCAATCGGACACGCGTTACGCCGCAAAGGTTTTCCCGAGCAGGTGGTACGCATCGTGGAAAACGCATACGAGGATGTGGAAACAAGAATCGAACTCAAACAGGCGCCAGTCGATATACGCCTCCAACGCGGGGTCAAGCAAGGTGACCCCCTCAGCCCGCTTATATTTAATCTAGTCCGGGAGCCCTTACTAGATGCGTTGGAAAGTGAGCCAGGTTACCAAATCGACAACGATACGCAGATATCGTCCTTAGCATTTGCCGACGATCTGTTATTAGTCGCGCAAACGGTACCACAAGCTAAGGCACAGCTAAGTCGCACGGAAGCATACCTAAAGCGTCTAGGTATGAAGATTGCGGCAAATAAATGCCGCACCTTCCGTGTAATTTGAACGAAAGACTCTTGGTACTTAGCTGACCATGGTCTCGCACTCGACAGTGGGGAAAGGATACCGGTGGCGAGGGCCGGCGATCACCTTGTCTACCTCGGTTGCAAAGTGTCTCCTTGAGCGAGGGTCACTGTGGAGTGCATACGAGCCCACCTTGCATCAACTCTCAGTCGTGTACAACGACTGAAGTTGAAACCGCACCAGAAGGTAGACTTAATCTCCACTTATCTAATCCCACATTACCTGTACCAACTTGCCATAGCAATGCCGGCTATGACACAGATTAAGTTGATGGACCAAGAGCTACGAGTAGTGGTAAAGAATATTTTACACTTGCCGCAAGCGACAACAAACGCCTTGCTCTACTACGGCAAGAGGGACGGGGGACTGGGACTCCCGAGGTTGGAGTGGCTCGCCACCTCAGCAGCCCTTAAAACCGGCCTAAAATTTGCGGACAACCCCGACCCGGTAATGCGAGCTTTAGCCACGGGTACTAAGCTCGAGAGTCGATTCAGGCGTATCATTCTCGACGCCCGTATAGCCTGGCCAGTCGTTGGGGAGCAGCTGGTCGGCTACACTAGAAAGCAGAAAGCGGCTGAGCTCGCCAAGTGGAAACGCCTTGGTTCTCAAGGGAAGTCAGCAGCGGCCTTTGCTGACTCCAAGATAGCGAACGAATGGCTTAGGGACCCCTCGCTGCTCAAGCCATGTCGGATGATAACAGCCCTCCGAATGAAAACCAACTCATGTGCAGACAGGGCGGCCATGAGTAGAGCGTCCGCAGTTCCGGATCCGAAATGCAGGCAATGCGGTTATCAGGTTGAGACATTGGGACACATATTGGGGCAATGTCAACACACCAAACCGCATAGGATCTCGAGGCACGATGAGATCAAAAGTCTCATCGTGGATGAACTGAAGAAAAAAGGCAACGGGGTAGCAATAACGGTCGAACCGATGGTGGCGGCGACCGGAGGCGGGAATCTCAAACCTGACCTGGTGATACAGAGCCAGGAAAGGGTCTTCGTGGTCGACGTAACAGTCCGCCACGAAGAATGGAGAAAATCTCGCTCAAGGGTTTACAAGCAAAATAGAAAAATATAGCCGTTTGCTACCCCAATTCCAGCAGAGGTGGGCAGCTCGCTCTGCTGAAGTCCTACCGATCGTGGTTGGAACACGAGGGGCTATGCCCAAGCAGACCATCAAAAATTTAAGAAAACTTGGTATCTCCCAGAGAAATGTGCATTTAACTATATCGTTAATTGCACTACGTAGTTCCATCGAAATATACCACTACTTCATGGACTACGATGCCCCTCGTGCACGTCGCGGCGTGCAACCCCACAGGTAACTCGGCAGCCTGTGGGAAAGCTTCTGGTCATTAGCCTCACTGCACTTTGTGTATTTTATCTTCCTGACTTGTTTTTATTTTATCTATTTATTTATTTATTATTTTAATTGGAGTTGTCCTAGCTTCGGCTATTTTAATCTGTTCCCACCTCACCCCTATTGGTGACCACCCCTTTTGGTGGAGCGTGGGTATTTGTGGCGTCTGTGTGTGCAGTGAGTGCGAGTCGTACGACACCTTTAGAAGGCAAAATGTTAGTCACGGCGGCGGGATGTGCTCTAAAGTAGCTCGTCTACATTTATCACCGGCGGCGACCTCTGCGACGGTTTTCCCTAGTAACTGGGTCCGCCCTCCTAGAGGGTCCCAGGCTAAGGGCCGCTTCCTCCGACTTAGGCCGTAGTCGGGGGGCCCGCTTAACCCTAATTTTTCCAACCCAAAAAACTGGGGTTCCCTGGCAGAACGTATTAGGTTTCTCCTCCTGCGGGAGGGCACTGGCCAGAAGTGCTAATAGTTGGGCTTACAGTGAGCGAGCGGTTGTGTGCGAAGATAGATCCGGGGTTCCCAGTAGGATCTGAGCCACAACCAATGTATATGTACATGTTCTGCTGCGGCAGAAAGGGGACCACCCCACAAATAGGAAAGTACGCAATCCACGATGATTGCGCAGAATTTATCGTTACTTACGTATGTTTGAATTGCGAAAGCGATTGTTCGGACTAGTGAATGAACTCCTTTGTTTAGCTTCAAAATGTTTGTATTTGTTCAAAATGGAGGAATAATAAATTAGTTTCTCATTTTTTTTAATTAGGCAAAACTTGCCGTTGCTTTTGTTTTGTGTAAGAGAATTTTACAGTTTTTATTTGATGTCAAAAGTTATTTTATGTTTATGTCAGCTCATGAGACTCTAAAAACATAGTTTTCCTAAGTTTTTACTCAAGACATACTATTATAATTTTGTTATAAATCAGAGTTTCCAAATATGTGTTGTCATGAAGCTGCTTATAATACATTGTTTAAATGAAACTATTGTCTTTTTATACTGATTAAGCAAATAAACGGTGATTGTTCCCATCCAAGCATATTAGAATCCATTTGTCTTTTGTTGTAACATTTTGCCCCTTGCGGTGTAACAAGTTTCTGGCTTCTGACACGGATTATTTCCGTATTTTGTTACTAACAACGCCATCTACTACTTGGTAACTCTGAACTCAACAAACGAACAAACAGGATTTGACGCGATGTGATCTGTGATCCTGAGTACTGCTACGGATCTATTGATGGCGTTAGCTTAGATTTGCATAGTAAATTTGGTGAAACACATTGTCGGTTTATTCAAATTCATACTTTAAAGTGTAAGTTATAACAATAAATATGAGCTCGAGGAAAAGGAGTGAGATATGGAATCACTTTAGGGGCACCAGTTCAAATGATAAAGTCATATGTGCATATTGTAAAGAGACTGTTAGCATTAGTGGTGGATCGACAGGAAATCTATCCCGCCACATGCAACGTAAGCATTACAATATTGAAGCGTGGGAACACCGGGAATGACCATAATGTTCAAGACAATTCGAAGAGCGGCAGGGTCAGAGAAGGTGAAGTAGCAGAAGCTCCGACGACGTCCCATGCTAACAAAACTATTACACGCGCAAACCCAGCGCAGCAAACAATAACGGAATAAGTTAACGTCACCAAGCCACTAAGTCTATCAAAAACTCAAATAATAGACAGGCAGCTTGTTACAATGATAGTCAAAGAGTACCATCCATTGAGGATCGTGGAGGAAGCAGAATTTAAAGAATTTGTCAAAACGCTAAATCCATCGTATAACCTTCCTTCAAGACAAACTTCAACATCAGAGTCACTGATAACGCAGCAAACATAGTTAAGGCAGTTAGACTATGCAACTGGCGTCACATTCCTTGTTTTGCACACATATCAAATCTAATTGTGCACTCAGGGATAGAGTCCATACAGGATATATTAGTTAGAGTAAATAAAATGTAGAGTTTTTTAAGAGAAGCTCATCATCTCTCAAAAAGCTACAAGATCTCCAGGAGCAGATGAATCTACCCGATCAAGTTGAAACAGGACGTTGTAACAAGGTGGAACTCCACTTATGACATGCTCGTAAGGATTTTTCAAATAAAAGATGCTGTCATAGCTACATTAGCTCTGGTTAATAGGTATGGCTTCGACTTCTCTTTTTTGTTTCAAAAATATATAATAATTTTATTTGGTTTCCTTTCCAAGAATCTGAATGAAATTAGTGAAGATGAATGGGATGAGCTGAGACAGGCCATTGATATTCTCAAGATTTTTTCTGGAGTTACAAAGGAAGTTAGTTCTGAAAAGAACGTTTCTATTTCAAAGATTTTCATTTTTATTAAGGCCATAGAAAATCACTTATTATATATGTCCAATTCCAGTATGAAGCCACGCTGCTGTGCTATGCTCAAAATTTTGAGTGAAGAGGTAAAAAATAGATTGTTCAAATATGAATACAGTGAAATTATTTGTCAAGCGAAACTCTTAGACCCCCGCATCAAGAAATTTTGTTTTCGATCAGAAACAGCATATGAAACGACGATTCAAGGTCTAAGAAACAGATTTAAAATGTCCGTTCCTCAGATTGAAGAATCGCAGTTGACCCCTGTTTCTAACATTCAATCAAATACTGTCACACATAGTTTATGGCTAGAGTTTGACGCGCAGGTGAAGGATAACGAACGCCAAAAAAAATCCGAGATCTGCAGTAATACTGGAATTGGATAGATATATTAGTGAATCATCAATTTCTAGAAGTGATAATCCGCTACTTTGGTGGGAGGAAAGGAAAGCCATACACCCCACTTTGTATGACCTAACAAAAAAAAGACTATGTATTCCCTCAACCTCTGTGCCATCCGACAGAATTTTCTCGAAAGCGGGTCAGGTTTTGACAGATAGACGGAGTAGGCTAAAAGGAGAAAAAGTTTCCCAAATTTTATTTTTAAACAGTAACTTGGAATAATATGTTTTAACGAATTAGTTCTTGAATAAGATTTAATTTTTATTTAGGATTTTGAAATTTAAGCAGTTTCGAGGTTGTTGCATTGTCTAACTGACTGTTATAAGTGAAGTTCCACCGTGTCACAACATCCTGCTTCAACTTGAGATTAGGAAAATTCATCTGTTCTTGGAGATCTTGGAGCAGCTTTTTGAGATACGATGAACTGCTCTTAAAAAACTCGACTATTTTTTTTACATTAAGTATTGTATCCTGCATGGACTTTATCCCTGATTACACAGTTAGATTTAATGTATGTACAAAACAAGAAATATCACGACACTTGCAAAGTCTAACTGCCTTAACTATGTTTGTCACGCTATCAGTATTGATAGCAGTAACTTTGATGGTGATATGCCATTCGTTTACTGTTTGTAGCATTTTTTTGTAGATTTTCTGAGTTATGAGCAATGACTCGTCACTATAGTACTTTATCGCTCATGAAGATAAGATTTTAAGTTTGTCTACTTGTTAGTTCATATTATTGCTGTTATGCTGTTCCAGATTATTGCAAAAATAGTTGTTAATTTCTCAATTAAACTTTAATTTATTTGATCATATTTTCACTTTTAATATATAAACCTGAATCTTGTTTATACTTTACCGCTACATTGCATCACACATCCCCTGCTCCCCCCTACACACTACACAGGTGACTCAAATCCCGCTGTTCAGATATTTGATTAAGAACTCTTATTAATTATACATTTATACTGTCGCGACAAACGTGAATACGAATTTATAGCTAAACTATTTTCAGTGTATCCCATGTTTTATATTCGCTAAAAGTTAGATTAGATCATTAAAAACAATGTCATCTATCTACTATATACATGGCACATAGAATCATACACATAAATCCATATCTTCAAATCATTCAATGGTTTCGTCGGATCCGTGAACCGCGTTGTCCGATTTACTATGGAACAGAGCATATTCGGTCCGCGCAATGTCAGCGCCGCCGGTCCGCCTAAGCCTGTCGGTCGGGTCGATCCGCCTCGATTTGATGACCCGTAGACCGATGAGATGGTTTCGTTCCGTCTAACCCGGATGGACCGAGAAGTGGGATTCGGTCCGACCCGGTCCACTACGGCCTCGGTCAGAGTGGCACCGTTTCCGGCCGAACTTAATTTCGGCCGTTTACGGCAGATTACTCCGATCGTTTTATTTATGAACAGACACATTTACATGGTCATAGTAAAACCGATTCGGATCGGATATTTCGGCCGAATTGTTCTGGCATCGGACGAATTCAAATTTATTTGTTTTTTTTTCGGAAGTTTCGGTTCACTTTCGATAAAAAATTTGTTTGTATTTAATATTTAAAAATGGTGGATTGTGAACTTTTGATAAGTTTAGTGTTTGAAAAAACCACCTTATGGGATACACGGAATAAAAATTATCATAACAGAGATATTGCCAGGAAACTATGGAATGAGATAGCTTTAGAAATGAAAACAACAAGTAAGTAAAAGCTTTATTAAATATTATATTGATTTTCAATTGCCCCTACAGTATTAAAATATTGTTTAAATTGATCTCGTATTTCGTATGCTTCTCTGGTAGCACGATTAAAACGTCTGACTCCTCTATTTCCATTGTATACACCTCTTTCGTTTGTAGAGATTTCCGGAGGTATTTCGTATATTCCCTCTCTGTCAATTACAATATTGTGCAATAGGCAAACACATTTTACTATTGTATCAACATGATTTGGGTAAACTTGTAATTCGGTTTTAAGGCATCTCCATTTGTTCACTAAAATTCCAAATGCACATTCAACAGTGCGTCTTGCTCTACTTAGCCGATAATTGAATATTTCCTTATCATTAGTAATATGATCGTCAGCAGGATATGGTCGCAATAAATATTTTTTTAAAGGATACCCTTGATCTCCCAATAAAACAAAGGGAAGGACAACATCTGCATTTGATAGTTTTCTATCTACTGGTAAATTGAATGTTTGGGCTTCCAAGCAATGATATACTCGTACATTAGTTGTAGTAAATACTCCACTATCACTTTGTTTTCCATATGCTCCTATATCTACCGTTATAAATTTATAGTTTGCATCTGCGATTCCTTGAAGATGAATTGAAAAATATTTTTTATAGTTATAAAATTGAGATCCAGAATTATTTGGGCATTTTATTCGCACATGTTTGCCGTCAAGACATCCAACGCAATTTGGGAAGTTCCATAAATGTTCAAACTCGGTCGCAATTTTGTAAAAGTCATCAGTTGTTGGTATAGCCATATGTTTTAAACAAAATGTATTCCAAATAGCTTCACATGTTTCGTAAACAATATTTGCTATTGTGTTATGAGCCATTCGAAAAGAGAATGCCAGTGACCTGAATGCAATTCCTGTTGATAGAAACCTGCAAAATAAGAAAAAAATATAATAAATAAACTAAATAAATAAATAAATAGTATTTGTATTTTAATAGTATCAGGAAACAAAGGATAATAATTATTTATAATCTATTTCTTTTAGGTGTTGCAGTTAAAAATAAATGGCAGAATTTGAGAGATACCTATCGCAAGGAGTACATGAAATCTTTATTACCAACCGGGTCTGGTTCTAAAGGCTTCATTTCAAAATGGAAATATTTTGATCTGTTGACCTTTTTGAATGATTCCCTTGCACCACGACGAGTTATTAGCAACGTTTCTAATGAAAGAGCAAATTTAAATTCGGAATCATCTACAGATGTTCATGAAGAATCAAACAATGAATCTCAGTCAGATTTACAATTGGATGATAATTCGCAGTCCCTAGATGGTTCTGAAACCACACCGAAGTCTGACAAAACCCCAAACAAAAAAGATCAAAATACAGCGACAACAGATGTGTTACAAAAGCCGAAATCTGTTAACACAATGGAGACGCCACAACCTACAAAAAAGAGATTTCGTTCTCAGAAGGATCCCATAAGTGACTTGATAGCCATTGAAAAACAAAAAATTGCTCATTTAGACGTTATTGCTTCTCACTCCCAACCAAATACGGAAATTCAAGATGAAGACTATTTCTTTGTAATGAGTTTGCTTCCACATTTACGATCTATTCCAAAAGATCGTAAATTAGAAACGCGAATTAAAATTCAGCAGCTTATTATTGAAGAAAAACAACTTTGTGATTTTAACCAGTTAGCATTGATTCCCGTTTCAACACCTTCACCTTCAACACAAGATCATACAATTGAAAATGACTCGCTTTCATCAACAAGTGTTGGCCAAAGCAACCCCCAACAAAAAAAATACCAGGAGTTACGCCCACCAACTACTAACACTCAAGACTTTTCTGGCCTGTTGGGTGAATTTTTACACTTCCCTAATAATACCTAAAGTAACATCTAATAGTTAATATGACTAGTTATTTGTACGTTTCGAACAATAAATATTTTGTCTGTTCTTGATAATTAAAGAGAAAAGTTAAATGAAAAATCTGTTTACTTACCTTAGAGTAACAACAAGCCTTTCCTCTGGAGATATACACTGACGAAAATTTGAGTATTTTTGAATCGTATCTTGAATTTCATTCAAAATGTAGTAAAATGTTCTTCTGTCCATTCTCATGTACTCAAAAAACTTTTCTGGTTGATCCAGTAATTGTGGAAACAGCGTATGATATTCACCAAATCTATTTCTCGAATGATAAATCTCATGAATGTTGAAGCGTTTCTTTTTTCTTTTATTAAACAATAACACTCTTAGCGCTACGCTACTTTCTGTCAATAAATAGGTTTGCAAATTCATCATGATTATTATTCACTTATTATATTATTAATGAAAATCGTTATATAAAAATTGAAACGCGTACCTTTTTTTTGCGATTTCAACCGAAAACGGCCAAATACAGACCATCTCGCTCGGCCGATCACTTTCGGCCGTATACAACCGAAATTTAGTTCTGCCGAAAACGGTGCCACTCTGACCGAGGCCTACAGGATTCGTTCAATCGGAACGGGTCGGACCGGAACGACACAACTCTACTCGTCAGTAGTATTCCGCTTGTCGAGAACGTGGCATAGGATCTCGCGTGGCACTGCGTGTCTATTATTATATTATTATAGTTACGTAGTGCAAGGTAATGTAATAATACGAGTTTACGAATATACATTTATTTAACTAATCGCTCGCGATATTTATTGTTTCTCGTGCGCTGGATGCCAAAGTTATTAGATACCACCATAAATATAGGAAGGTAACTTTGATATATTTAACTTAATTATTGTTATATTAATTATATTATGTCATTTGCATTACAGTCTGCAATTTACAGAATAAATATAATTAAAGCATGGATATTCGGGAATTTTTCAAAGCAAAATCCTCAACTTCAAGCAAATCCAAGGATGAAGCAAATAATGAAAGTCCACCAAAAAAAAAGAACAAGTCCAAGTCAACTAATGAGCAGTCCGTTATTGAACAGGAGTCTACTGTTGTGCAGGATGGCTCGTCCTCGTCGAACGCAACTAGGGAACTGCAAGAGAAGGACAGTAATGATTTAGGAAACTACGTAGGTTTGCATCAACGAGTGAACGATTTACAAAAATTTAATTTCCTGACCAGTTCATGTATACCTTTAGAGAATTATGATTTCAAAAAGGATCTTTTTGAAAATAGGAGGTATTTTAGGCGTGAATGGTTAAGCGATTATGAATGGATTGCTTATGCGGAAAAATTAAAAGGGGCACTTTGTAAATATTGTGTACTTTTCAAACCAGCCATCAAAAGAGGCGTCCAAGGTGCCTTCATTGTCAGATAATTTACAGATTTTAAGCATTTTCACGAATCGGCCAAAAAACATATAAAGTCAGAATGGCACCGCAGTGCTGTTTCGAAGGCAAATAATTTCATAAAACATTTTCTGGTCAGAATCCTACTGTTCTGGATCTCTTGGATTATTTCAACAATCTTACTGTGTGGAAAACGCGACCTGGCTATAATAGGTAACGAGCAAGATGGAAATTTTGAGGAACTTCTGAAATTTAGAGTTGAAAGTGGCGACAAAATACTAGAGAATCATTTAGCGACGTGCTCTAAGACAGCAAAGTATACATCTCACCAAATTCAAAACCAACTTTTTTTCTGGGTTTTACAGAATTAAAAGCTATGGATGCTCAAACTATTTCAAGCGCAATTTTAAATACTCTGAGGGCTCTGAAGCTTGATTTAAATAATCTTGTTGGCTTGGGATTTGATAGGTGTTCCACGATGGCCGGTAAAGAAAATGGAGTGCAACAATTAATTAGAAACGAATATCCCAAGGCAAACTTTTTTCATTGTGCCTCGCATAAACTTAATTTGGTCATCAATGATCCAAATTCCGTTTCAGTTGTTCAAAATTCTGTAGGCGTTATTAAGGAAACAATAAATTTTTTTAGAGACATTCCTAAAAGGCGGGCGTTGGTATCTAACCTGCCTGTTTGCGGCTTAATTCAAATCCGACAACGTCGCCTTGTCTGGCTGCGATCTGTCATATTCGTTGTTTCCGCTGCCCCACTTCCGGAGTCCCTGCGTGTCTAAGAGTGGACCCCGAATTATTGTACAGTCCTCTTTAAGTTCTTCTCGTAAAATGTAATATATGTATGTACGGATGCATTTTGCATTTATCAATACAGTTGATTTTAATTACCCGTACAAGTTTATTTCACGACGATTGCAAGATCGTTAACACTGCCTTTGTTGTGCGAGACCCGTTGGTCATCAAAATATAAATCTATTAGGCTTTTCCATTTATTTTCATCGCAACAGCGTTACAAAATATGTCGACAGATGAAAATTTTAATGCCAAAACAAGGTCAAAATCTCAGCAATTGCTATACTCAGTATCCTCGCCCCAATTTATTATCTGCCTTAATATAATTGCAAAGTATTCTTCATTATTAGAACCAGTGGCAAATAAATTGCAAGGCGTTTCTATTGATTTGCTTTCAGTAAAACATCACATTCATACATTAAATACCATGTTCGAAAATAACAGAACAAATGCAAATACAGTGTTTTCAGTCATATTTAAAAAATGTATAGAATTTGCTAACGAATTAGATGTAGATATTAAAATTCCCCGAATAGTTTCACGTCAAATTAACAGATCAAATGTACAGGGCAGTTCAGCAGAAGAGTATTTTAGGGTATCTGTATTTACTCCGTATCTAGATTCAATAATAATCTCTCTTAAAACTCGGTTTACGTCTGATAATACAATAGCCTTTTCTTTATCACGGTTTCACCCATCTCTCATTAAACAGGGAAATATTCTTAGTGAAAGTCAATTAGGCGATATTTCATCAAAATTTGGTGTTGAAAATTTAAAGGCGGAATATTCCACATGGCAACAAGTGTGGAAAAAAAAGAATTTTCGGGGGACATAACCAAACTTTTAAATGAGAAATGTGATTTTTTCCCAACATTAAAACATGTTTAAAATTATTTGTAATTAGGCCCCCTACAAAATGTTCGATTGAACGGTCTTTTAGTACTATCAGGAGAATTAAGACTTGGCTTAGATCAACAATTAGCGAAAATCGTCTTTCTGGGCTAGCTCTTATAAGTGTACACAGGAAATACGTTGACAACAATAAACTTGATATAATTAATAAAGTAATTGACTTATTTGGCTTAGAAAAAAAGAGATTTAAAATTTCTTTTTGATGACTAAGACTGCCCACTGCCCATAGGTGTAGCTCTGTTTTTTATCGTTATGTATTTGTACAGTTAGTATTGTTAAGGTACTAGGTTTCTTCTGTCTTCCATTAAAATTTAAGTCTTGTTTAATATATAAAAGAGTTTTGAATTCTGTCAATAGAATATGTTTTGTTATTCTTATGTTTCCTTATGATTTGCCAAAGAAACAAATTATATATGCTTTTTATTTTTATGATTTTTATTTATTTTTTCTTTTGAGTTTTATATAAAAATAACTAATATTAGGTTTTCTTTTTACAAAATAAATGTATTTTTTCAAGTTTGCTGTTTTAATCATGTTCAACTAAATATATTACTATACTCGTATATCTTTTTTGTAAATTTAATGTTCTTGAAAGAAAACTGGTGGTAGGTAGTGGGTACTGACAGTATACTGAGCATTGCTCGTAAGGCTCTTCCCTGTAATATAATGCAAGACCTTTATTTTAAAAATAATGCCCCCCCCTAAAGTTTTTTCTGGCGGCGCACATGAAAAAGCTGTGGCACATAATTGCTCTAGCTAGTTATCAGGTCCACCTTATGCGTCACAATATAATAATTGATGATAATCTTCTTACAATATATGACCTTGCTCATTTACAAGAGGTGCATAAAAATAAGGATAAATTGTAGTTGGATAAAAATATATTTTATTCTATTATATATCGCTGCTGCGCGCGTAAAGGGGGTTAAGTCAGTTTTCGTGAAAATGGGTTTTTGTCAAGAACTGACAGAATTTTTCATTCTGCATCTTCGTACACAACGAGTTAAGTCATCCAACTCATTGTTGGTTGTCTATCGACATATACCCGAGGGGTTAAGTCAATTTATGTGGCTATCTAACTTTGTAAAACGAGTTTAGTTCAGTTATCTCCCTTTTCACAGTACGTTCGTAATCGATACGAAGTGTAAAAGGAGATATATTGACTTAACCCGTTTTTCTCGCCGACTAGAGCTCTTGATTATTATCTTACCCTACTTGAACATATGAATTGGCTCAACATCATCTTGAAGCAGATTTGGGTTATACTTCTAAATCAGCGGATAAGGAGTTATCAAAAAATGACCCAAGCAAAAAGCCATTACCTTCGACCTCCAACAATGTCTTCCAACTCCAGATGTACACAACTCACTTTCATTTTATCCCTTAACTACGGACAGGGAGTCAGCCAGACCAATACCCTCTAAAAAATTAGGAGGCCTACTATCTGAGAAAGAATTCTCCCGTGACGTCACGACTAGTAGTCATACGCCATTCGACTCGGGTCGCGCATTGCCAGACGTTTACTTTCATTTGCAATATGCGTAAAACGATTACTTATTGCCAGCCAGTAAAAAGATACTACGGTATACCTATTGTATACCGAAGATCGCTATTTCAGATTTGACAGAACGTTTTATAGTTTATAAGTAATCATATATTGGTTAGTGAAAAGGTCTCCATACCATAGTTCATAGTATGGCCTATGGTCTCATCAAGACTAGTATCGTATGACTAGTGTTAGCCATCGGAGAAGTTTATGCTTATATTCGTAATATGCTTGAATAAATAAATAATTAAAGTATGTGGAAGTACATACAATACTTATTTTCTTGCACAGTGAGCTGATATTCACAATCCAGTGAATAATACAGGAAACGCAGATATCACGGCTTGAAAACGTTGCGTTATTTGTTAGGTTAGAATTAGAATGTTAGATTAGAAAACGACAAGGCGTTAAAAACCGCGTCGTATTCCAACATTCCAAGATTCTGTTGGCTGAAAATTTCACGTGATGAACTATATTTTGTTTGGCCAGGTTAGGTCTGTGGTCTGTGTTGTGTATTTTGTTTATCTAAATATTATTATTTCGAGGGATAATCGTAATTATTCATAAACACATATATTTATTATAAAAATGCCGGTTTGTTGCTTTCTTTGCAAAAAAGTCTTTAGTACCCAATTTAATATTGTCGTGTCCAACACAACATTAAGAAACCTATTCATATGCTGGAAATAAATTCGACTTTTTGTGTTTGGACTGTAATAGTTCATTTAGAAATGGTAATGATCTTGTTGATCACTTACAAAATGAACATTCATTAAAAATTGAACAGGAAGAAAAATATTTTCAAACTATAGAAGGTAAGTACCTATGTATTCCCAGACAGTCAGGGTATTGCATTTATTTGAAATGGTATTGTATAGAAGTTTTTAAAACAAAGTACAAAGTTCTATATATTTTAGAATTTAAATCTTAGGAAGCTGATGTGGAAGTAAAGGAGAAATGCAATTATGTCATTAATGAGGAAAAGAAAATTTTAGGTTCTGGTGATAAAGTACAATATTTCCGTTGTTGTAGAAGTGGTAAGTATGTACACATGTTTTCAGAACCTACATAGTTATTTGTATCCTTATTTGTATATAAATTACCTATAAAATATTTGAAAAAATCTTCTCAAAGTTAAATACACAAACCAAGACACAAACAGTTTCTTTAGATTATAAATAATTGTTTTATTTAAGGTACAGAAAATGTCAATTTGAAAACTTCAGAAAAGATTATGAATCAAAAACGAAATGTAAAAACTCAAGGTTCCTCGAAATTAAATTTTGCTTGTATAAGTAAAATTACTTTAAGGAAACATGACAATAAATTTTATGCTAAACGAATAATTTCACACTATGGTCACTCAAACGACATCCAACATCTAAGGATAAGGAACATCGATAAACAACAGTTAGCAACAAAATTATTAGATGGTGTAACAACTACAAAGTAAGTTTCAGGATGTTATAAGCACTTTTTAATTTTTATGCATACTTTAAAAAACCTAGTTATAAAAAGAAGTACTTGTAGTCACTGTTTTAGCAGATTATGCTCTGACACATTTAGAGATTGAAATCTTTCTATTGAAATTATTGTAATTAGACTAAATTGCTGGACACTTGAAACGGGTAAGCAAAATTTGTGGCCTATATTCACACATACATATCTCCAAAACTAAAAAGATATTGAAACGGGGTACTCGCCATATACAGGCTCATTTTATCCTCTATTATTGCGTTTGAACAGAGGTTTGTCTAATTGTACAATTTTTAATATACAAGGTGATAGACAAAATGTTTATCACCTTGTATATTAAACATTTTTTTCAAAATTTTAACAAGAGGACACTTAAAAAAATCGTTTTTTCAATTTTTATGCATATTGCTAAAAATCTATGTACTAAAAGTAAAAAACCAATTCGGGCGATTTATATACCCAATTCATTGCCTTGCAATTAAATGTTGGAGTTTGTAAAATGATCACTATTTTCTGTTTTTTTAGAATACTAGATGATATCCGAGACATATTGGTACTAATTTGATCTTGTCACAAGGCAGGATTTAGAAAACATCAAAAGAAGTTACAACATAAGCCAGCGAGATGGGGTAAAGCACAAAAATGACGTTATTAGTGTAGAGTTATGGGTGCAGGAATGGAAAACAAGTCAAAATAATCCTGTTCTAATGCACAAACCACAAGGTCAATCATATACAGATTTTATGGAATCAGATTTTTGTCTTATTGTTATGAATAAAATGCAAGCATCACTGCTGTCTCAATTTGGAAATAACATCATTGCAATTGATAGCACACATGGTCTGAATAACTATGACTTTGAGATGACCACTCTTATGGTAGTGGATGATTTTTACGAAAGCTTTCCAGTTGCAATAATGTTTAGTAACAGAAAGGATACCTTTATAAATAAAATATTTTTTGAAGCAATAAGGCAAAAAGTAGGAGTCATTTCATGCAAATCGTTTATGAGTGATCTGTGTGAAACATTTTATAATGCTTGGGTCGTAGTTATGGGTCCTTCACAACATCAGCTTCACTGTTCTTGGCATGTGGATCGTGCTTGGCGCACAAATTCGTATAAAATTAGTACTAATCTTTGTTTATAAAACTCTAAAATATCTACAAAAAACAACAGATATATCCTCATTCCATGAACACTTAACCAGTGCTATAAATCATATGCTTGATGATCCTGATATAAGAAAATTTGGAGAGTATTTTTCAAGTTACTATTCATGCAATTATTTGAAATGGGCATATTGCTTCCGAAAGGACTGCGGAATCAATACGAATATGAAATTAGAAAGCATGCATAAAGTAATAAAATATTTTTACCTAAACGGAAAACAAGTAAAACGATTAGATAAGGGTTTGCATAGGATGGAACACTTTAATCCGGCCTTTCGGCAGCCGCAAGCTTTGCCGCAGTTTTTGGCGCATCCGCAGGATATAATGTCCAATAGAACTTGTGGAATCGGGTCTTGTTCATTTGCTCCAATCGACAAAAGCTCCGGCCCGACGTCACCCGAAGCTAACTGTTTGTTTACCCCAATGTTTACCTCTGTTAGGGGAAGGGCGGGTAAAATGGATATGTCGGGCAAAAAGAATACTGGCCTTTTTATATGAACAGTTAATGTGAGAGAGCCATGCATTGTGTCATTGAATAGTGTGTCTGTGGTGCTCTCAGATCTGTGTTCCGCGAGACGTGTCACGGACGACATCTTGGTATGTGCGGCAAAAATTTGTTTTAGGCGATTTAGGATTGATTTCACACCGAAGTAACATTCCGTTTATTTTGTTTGTATGTGTAATTGACCTGGGTATAATAATTTACTGTATTCAGTGGTTCATTAAGTTCATAACTTATCAGGAGACTTATCTTCTGCCTTGCTTTTTCTGCACATAAAGTAAGGTTAAGTATTATCAGTGATGGGCGGGCAAAATGGATGCGGGCAATATGAATACTATCCGTTTTGCCCGTAGTAATTTTTTGGACTACTTTCCAAATAATTTTTCGTTTTGCAGATGGTATACAATTACAAAAGGAAAACTGATAGAGCGGCTTGGTCGGAGAAACCTTAAAAAATGCAATGATAGAGGCAGGAAGATCTACAATACTTACAGCAAGCAAGAGATATGGAATCCCGTATGCCACGCTACATCGCCACATGAAGTCAGGTTCATCGGAGAAAAAGCTGGGCCGGTTTAAGAAAGTATTTTCTGATGAAGAAGAAGCTGAGCTGATGAAATTTTTGCAGAGGCTGGACGACGTATTCTATGGTATGACTCGATTGGAGTTCCTACAGTTGGCTGAAGAGTTTGCGAAACGCAAGGGAAAAAGCGGTCGATTTACAGAAGGCGTTGCTCGAAAGGGATGGTATAAAAACTTCATGCTCAGAAATCCTAGTGTGACGCTTAGAACACCTGAACCAACATCAGTGGTACGAGTAGAAGGTTTCAATCGAGTAGCGGTTGGGCGATTTTACGACTTACTAGATGAAGTGGTAGTTAAAAATCAAATTTGTCCAGAGATGATCTTCAACATGGATGAAACTGGGGTATATACTTCCTCTAATAGACCACCTAAAGTTTTATCGACTTACGGTAAAAAACAGGTGGAATCATTTCCAGCAATGAAAAAGGGGTAATAACGACAGTCATTTGCTGCTGCAATGTAACTGGTACCTATTTACCACCATTTTTCATCTTTAAAAGGAAAAAATTTGATGCAAGCTTATTGGATGGAGCACCTCCTGGCTCTGAAGCCTCAATAACCGACAGTGGGTGGATCAACAATGAGAAATTTATGAACTGGATTCAGCTATTTGTCCATAAGGTACGCCCCACTAAGGATAAAAAAGCGTTATTGGTTTTAGATAACCATGAGTCCCATAAAAGTTATGCTGCTCTTCAATTTGCCTGTGCAAACAATGTGATATTTCTCTCGATACCTCCACATACATCTCATAAGTTGCAACCGCTCGACGTAGTCGTTTATGGACCAATCAAAAAATTTTTTGAGATAGAAGTTAACGTCTTTCAGAAAGCGCACCCAGGCAGGATTATAAATCAATTTGATGTTGCAAGACTCTTTTCAGCTGCATATTTGGAAGGAGCATCACAGGGTAATGCAATAAGTGGATTTCGTGCCAGTGGCATATATCCGTACAACAGGCATGCCATAAGTGAAGAATATTTTGCTCCATCTAAAATTTACGAATTTGAGCATACTGAGGAAGATACACAAACAATACATCCCACCGCAGATAGTAATGTACAGCTCCATTTGGACGAAAATGGTGATACACCAAATAATGCTTCTATCGTGCAAAATATTCCACCTATCCCTATAGAAGTCAGAAAACAGAGCAGACAAGGTAGTCGAAAGCAACAGGCTGAAATATTAACTAGTACACCGGTTCGAAATGAACAGAAGCGTAAATCTGATGCCGCTGCTGCAAAGAGAAAAGTTTTTGATGATGGTCCTGGTCCGTCTGAAGTGAGCAAAAAACCAACTCAAACTCCTCGTGGAAAAGAAAACGTCCAGAGTGATTGCTTTTGTACTGTCTGCAATGAACCATATATTGACCCACCAATAGAGGATTGGATACAGCGTGACTCGTGCAGAAGATGGACCCATGAAGCATGCTCCTCATACATGGGTAGAGGTGCTTACTTTTGTGACGACTGCGACGATTAAAAATACTTATTTGGAGATCTACTTTTATATTCATTTTGCCCGCCAGTGAGTTCCGTTTTGCCCGTCCTAGTCGATGTTTTGGTCATCATCGTTTATTGAATTACTTGCTGTGAAGCGTGATGAACGAAGTTTTTGTTTTTATATTTATATTTTTTTTTTTTGAAATAATCTTTGTACCTAGCTATTATTTTTTCAATAACAATTATTCATAATACCACACTTCATCGGCGTAACTTTTAAATCCACATTTTCTATCTTCAACTGTTATGAAACAGTTTTACGATGATAATAATAATGGGAACTTGGAAGATCAGCAAATTGAAAATTAATGTGGAATAGTGAGATTTATTCGAGCAAGGTAGGATATACAGTAATATAGGTGTTGTTGATTTTTTAGGTTATGAAATTTATTATTTGTATTATAGATTGAGACATTGCTATGGTCCCAGATGTAAATCATACCACGCTAGATTCACTGGTTCAAGGATAGAACCAAACTGAGACTTTTTGAGAATAAGCCAACTTGCCTTTCCAATCCCAAACTCCCAATCAGAAGAAACCCAGAAGAAAGATCTCTCACAACGGAGCTTCGAAAAAATCACATCAAACAATTCCTCCAGAAAGATTTGATATCAAGTTTCAGTGACCTAGTGCGAGATCTAAGTGGAAATATTGTTTTAAATGAGTGCAACATGAAAGTTTCAGAAAGATATCCAAGACAACTATCATAATAGTTACCTCAAAGCTTTTTCTACAATCTAGTTCTCATCCCAAGAACTGAAGTGAATTTTATCAGATTATTGCGAGTGAAGTAGGTGGTCACAGCTGAAAAATTTGCTATCTAGATATGTCAAGCATGCAACCAGACCATAATATTAGTTATCTGATTCTAAATCCCATAACAAGAATATCATTCAAAATTCATATGATAGCAAATATAATATTAAACTTGATGAAAAATCAGTTATAGCTATTGGCATCAAACAAAGTTACTTATACTTTAGAAAGTATTTTCTACTCATTGACAATGTGTAATCAGTCTTCTTCATCATATCATTATTTAATAAAGTTTTCAAATATTACTATACAAAAACACCTTATAATGATGACATCATTCCATCTATACCCAGCAAATTATTTAAAATATGATTATTACTCACATCTTGCCTTATTATTCAATGGATGAGAACAAATTGTTAATTTTCTGATATATAGAATATACATCAAAACTGTTTTATAGTACAAATCAAACAATATTACTGGATGTGTAAGTAACAACAGCAATCAATTAGCTGAAACAGTTGTTGCTTTTATAATTTTTTCTGTATTTGGCAATTTGACAGATGTGATCGTCTGGTGACAGTTCATAATATCAGTTATCATATACATACTTAAGGAAATAATGCACTTGCTGCAGTTAGCCGTGTTTTCAAAATATTATGTATCATAACAGATACTAGCAGATAGAATCAAAATATGTTCAACACAATTATACCAATCTTAAATCAAAATTTGTCGATGTTCAAATTTTTATTCGTTTTGATTTTGTCTACTTTTACAAAAATCTCAGAAATGATTGGCTGAGTCAAAAAAATGTCAAATAAATGTTTTACCAGATTTTAACAGACATTCAATCAAACCTAATGGAAGTTTTTTTTTCATTTGAAGGAATTAAATAAAAGAGAATTCAGTAATAAACCTATTAACTAAAGAGATGAATGTCCATCTATCAATATAATTTAGAACACTTTGCTAGAAAACATATTCCATAAATCTACTATAGGCTGCTTAACTCTCATGTATGTTTGGGAAAAAACATTTCATCAAATTATAAGAAACTAGTTGAGTGTAGTTAATGTTAAAAGTTATTTCAAAGTGCAGATAAGAAAATGTACAGTATTATCTGTAACTGATAATGAGATGAACCTTTTGAAATGCTCTGTGGATTGTCTTGATGCTTAATTTATAAACAAATAATTTAACCACATACTTAATGAATATGACCAAACTCATATTGTGTGCATATGCAGCTTATAGTATGCAAATTTGTAAAAAAATTACATCAGAGGTGCAAACGAAGAAAATATTGCATACCTTCTACAAAAAACGAATTACTCATTAAGTTGTTCCATTATTTTCAACAATTGTTTTTTAAAAGTGAAAATAACAATTCTCACATCAAAAAAGTACCTAAAAATATTGACATACAAACTACTTTTCATCTGTTTCTCGAATATAGGTAAAATATAGGAATTAGTTTTTGTTAATATGAACTCATTTTGTGATTTGTATATTGCTATATATAGCTGTTTTTATAACATAGGGAGAAAAATGCATATTCTGTCTCATTTCTTTTATTCAATATTGTAAACACCGCATTTGTATTTTGACAGTATAGATGCATCAGAATCATCACTGATTCAAAATATCTTGCTTGTTGTAAGATAATTTGTTAACCCAATAATTTACATTGAAAGCTGCCATATATGTATGTATGTGAAATACCATAATGTATAAACATGGTTCCATCATCACTCCAAAGATTTAAAATTTTTCTGAATGTTACTATCAGCGAAGACTGAAATAATCACCGCCAAATCAGTTTTAACGTGAGGAAAAAAATTACGTTAATGTATATGTGTGATAGGTATCATCTTCACAATTAGTTTTTAGTATATCTCCTTTCATTGTGAATGTTTAAGTTTTTTGAATATAAATTATCGAACCTATGTACAGTAAGTATTTTGTCAGATTAACTACAATCTACTATGTAGTTTGTTTTATAGCATCGAATATTTATTCATTCTCGCATCATTTTTGTTTTTGTTATAAAAATTTGGTATTACATATTGATTTATATTTATTACTAATGTGTAGACGTACTTATCTATTTCTAAATGTGTTTAAAATAAATTAATTATCTAGGCCACCTAGGCTGTGATTCAGGCCCTTGAGAATTGCGCCAATCAAATTATGTATTTTCCAAGTACACTGTACCGGATTTTCGGAAATTCTCATCAGATTTCAAATTCTCAATTCAATTTCAACTAACAGCATCACGAAAATCTGGTTCAAATCCTAATTTCTAAACTGATACCATTGCATGGGAAGTACAGTACACCCACTGGGTGCCATTTTTAAAGTGCTTATAGACTATTGGAATATATTTTGAACTACTTTCTCAGCTTATGCTACTACTTAATTTTTATATCTTGGGACAATTGAGCGTGGTTATGGTGGGACAGAATATATATTATTCCATGTCATAAAACAGTATTTGTAGTTTGGCTGTATGTATGTAAATCTATGAAAATTTTATCTATACTACAAATTACCTCTGAGTGCCTTGTGTTTTGGACAAATAAAATACTTCTAATAGTATGCGTTTTTTTTCATCATACAGGTGTCAGGGTCGTGATTCGTGGAATAAAACATTTTTTTAGTGAATAAAGAAGATAATAAAATATGTTTAATTTCAAATGTACTTTAAAGTCTTGTTTGATAAAACTTTTGTATAGGAAATATATTGGATGGTAAAATAAAAACAGATTTTCAGTGAAAATAAATATTCGTCTAATCTAAATTTTTGAACTTTGTATAGGAAACTAAATTTACATCAGACATGTATAACTAACGGGGAAGAAATTTTCAAAGCTTTATATATTTTAATCGGACCGGTATTGGCGTCTCTGACATGCGGATTTCCATCTACCCAATAGGACGGAATGGATGCAGCCAGCAACGTCTCCCAACTAACCCTGATATGGGTTAAGCTGCCTATTGAGTAGTCTAAGAAGCAGCCCTTCTACCTCCAGTGCTGGAGAATGCGGTGCAGTCACCGCGACATCGGGGCTAGACCAATGTACCGACTTCCCCTAAACTGACGCTTAACACAAATAATCCTCAATGGCACTCCCTATATCAAAAAATTCTGGAGGTAAAATACCTAGCTGTTCGGGTACAGAGCCGTCCTCAACAAAATCTTCACTTGGACGACAGGCCACAAGGCTAAGGAAACATATTCGAGGTCAACTTCAATAATGTTCTAGGTCTCTTCTCAAACATAAACCCAGTCCATCAATCTCTGCAGACACAAAAACAACACATTCTAGCATTATCAGAGATCCAAGTCGGCTGATCTGATATGGACATTTGTTTCAGATATCCCGTATACGACATACATCCGATTCAGATGAAGATAGGGCGTATGCGTGTATGTTAAATCAGGACTCTTTTGTCATTGCGAGAAGGTACGCAAATATAAAGGCTTCAATATCAACTGTCGATTGAAACGGATAGTGAATTGACAAGAGACCCCGATCACCATAAAGATGTTAGCCGATGAATTTTCATTCAGTAAGCTTCAGATTTTTTTTTATTAGTTAAAACAAAAATTAATGTAGGCTCAAATCGGTTGATCTCAAGTGTTACCGGCTAATCAGCTGTTGCTTAGGTGCGTACCCTTCCTTAGCATCGACATTGAAATCACATGTTGGGATAGGTTATGGCATAATCTAAACAGTAAACAAATATACATATTTGACGTCAAGTGAAAAAAGTAGCGTTTTCCAGTTGAATTCAGTGAAGAATAGGCTGTATTCATGATCAGGTATGTAATAAGTGATCCCCTATATTTGTGAGCATTTTGATAATAAATAGTGCTTGATATTGTCATATTCTAGTTTCATAACCTATATTTCAAGGTTAGCTTTATACATCTATTTCCAAAGTAATTTTTGTCTAACTTGTTTCAATATATCACAGAAAATGCTACCTCTATAATGTTAAACGAGCGTTTAGGGAGTTTCATGTTTCCAAAAGATCCAAAAGCAGAAAAACTTACTAGGTATTACTATACTAGATATATAACACATTTAATCACTTCGATTGTCTCTTAATCAATGAATATGTATCTATATTACTTCTATCTTTAAAGGTGCTGGGGTTTATAATAAAAAATATTAAGGATCTCTCAGTTCACTTTTGGAAATCATTTATTGGCCATTAGTTGGAATGATTTTGCAATATTGTATGCTTATCTGTAGTCTAAATATGCAATATATAAATCTTTAATAATTAAAGTTTAGAATCGGTTTTTCAACTACTGCTCATATAGATTGATTATTCCTTACAATTAAACAGAATTTGATTTCACTTAATTCAGAATCCCTAGATAAGAAATTTTTTCTTGGATGTATCTTTGATATTTATCCAATATTCTGGAAAAAATCAATATTAAAATTCCTTCCAGGTTATTAAAAGACTGGACTTATTTGAAATGCCTTATCATATCAAAACCAGTTGATATGCTAGATGTGTTCAGTGTAAAATATATTAGCTTTCAATGATATTTGTTTTTATCTTATTGTATTCTATTTTAATGTAATTGGGTTCCTCATATGAATACATAAACATAATTTTTTAAAGTTATACATCAATATACATATTGTTACCTTAAATTGCAGGAATCTCGAACGAGGCCCTGGTGTTTACTTGTTTAAGAACATAAAATATACCTACATTAGTTGCTTAAAATAAGAGGCAAGTAAGGTTTCCATCTCCAGAAAGAAGAACCCAGAAGAAAACAGCAGAGCAGTCTTTGATGCTATTGAAGTAGATCTAAGATTTGTTCCAAAAATATACATGTCATACAGTATTAAAAAATGCATCATTCACAGGTCTGGAAATGAGCCTCGACCATTCATCTCAAAAAAAATTAATGAACCCCATGCACTCAAGTTGTTTATCAATTATTGCAATTGTTTTTCACAGCACACTTACTAAATAGATGAACATTTATTTATTTACAATAGCCTGCATCGATTCAATAATTTGCATTTTTCTCGAAAACGGTTAGCCCTATCGAGATGTACCAAGAGACCATTTTTACGTAGAAATCTCTGAAATACCATATTCTAAAATCAAAATGTCAAAAAATTACCATTTAGAAAATGGGGTTATTTTTACCCTTAACTCCTTCCGTATGATACGCCTCTGA
The DNA here is from genome assembly GCA_949316355.1 of Bruchidius siliquastri. Classification (NCBI taxonomy): domain Eukaryota; kingdom Metazoa; phylum Arthropoda; class Insecta; order Coleoptera; family Chrysomelidae; genus Bruchidius; species Bruchidius siliquastri. Next base: position 7,146,563 of record OX438534.1, on the reverse strand, counting down.
TCAAAATTATGAAATTCTGAATTCAGAATCAGATTCAGCGTCAAAAGTTTACCCATCGTACCTAATTTCGTAATTTTGTTATGAATGGTTTCAAGAATATCGAGGGAAAACCGTCTTCAGGGTGCCCCATGCAAAGGAGCGTAGCTCCCTTAGAAAGCATTTCCGGACCCATGTTCAGATGACATTTTCTTTCTATTTTCCGGAGTACTATTCGTGGTTAAAGTTAATTAACACCCTGTATATATATATATATACGGTAATGATACAAAGTTGAGCCAATAATAGATAAATGAGCTTACTGTCCTGAGCCACTCATGAAAATCTGAACCAGTATATTGGTTCAGGATTGTTTTCGCTTATTAATGATGTCATAAATCGCTATGTTGCCAGTAAAAAGAACATTAGTGGCTAGCTTCATAAATTTCAGAGTCGAAACATAGCTCCATCCTCGTCCTGCGCGTATAGTAACTATATATTGCTCTCAATTGTAGTGGTTCAGAATTGTATCAAACTTTGATATTCTAGTTAGAGCTTTCTCCACTAGCGTCACTAGCGGTGGATTTGTATATCTCCGATTGATATACAAGTGAGCCTACGTTCAGTACTATTCTGAACCTATAAAAAGGACAACACTGTATCATTGTTTTCGCGTTAATTTGTACCACATTCATCGTTGATCGTCAAAAATTATCCCGTCGGTATTTGGTTGGTTCAGTTTTGAATTGTGCTTAATTCCGTATACAATATGCAGACTTTATCTGAGAGAAGCAGGAGGATCACTCAAATGTGTCGACAAAAAGGTAAGACAGAATTATTATTTTATTTCTAATAAAGAGGCGTATATAATTCTTTATTGATTTACGTATAATCCTTTTTTATGCATGAGGCGTAGAACAAAAAATACTTTTCAAGTTAAACAGATGATGAGTTATATGGAATTTGCGATTTTGTCATCAAGACTAGGAAATTGAACTCAACAGTAGTTAGGTAAATCCCAGAGCCTGCATCCATAAACAATCATAATAAGCCACAGTGTATTGATTGATCTCAACAGAATTTGGGCGAATAAAAACATAAATGAAAAAATGGTAACTAACATCTCGTGATGTTCTGTAATCTATAGGTTGTCCAGTTATACAAATCAACATTTTTTTATCAAGGCATATAGCAAAGCCTATAGTCTACTGTTTCTGTATTGAAACCTATACTAAAATCTATGGTAAGGTTTTACTTTTAGTTATGTCAGCTTAAAAAGCACAGGAGCACATCTTAATGAATTTGTACCCCAACAGATACTCAAGAACAGCAAGAGGATGCTCCAGAAATGTCGGTAGTTCTTCCTCGTTATTCTTCAGAAAGCAGGCTGAGCACATATATGACCCCTCAGAAAATACGAATAATTGAAGATTGGCTTTTGGGAGCTGAGCCTACATGTTTGTATTCTAGCATCCCGCACAATCAGAAACTCAATGATTCGAGGGAAACATTCACAGATTCATTCCTGTGTACCAATTTAGATGAATCAGTAAATACCACTGCGCCTGCTAGTCACCTAACAATCGGTCAGGACTCTGTTCGTTTTCCCTTACCTGATGGCTCGACTAACTATTCAGAAAATATGCTATATACACCAAGCTGTATTACTGGACGGACAATAGCTCCGAATGATATAAATGTAAATGTAAACACTAATATAAACGGAAGTAGTGACTCTGATCGCATTTCTGAAGATCACAAAGACGACGATTCAATAGCTGATCCAGACTTTATTCCTGAGTCTGATAGTGGTGATGATTTCGTCAACAACGAAGTAAGTATATATAAAAATTATCTACTTCAGACTTCCTCAGTTTAGCATTGTTTTTGAATATGTATACGATCAAAAAGGCTCGACGGTGTATTGGAACCGGACGTCCCCTTCCCTTAATTCATTCAGTCCATCATAATATAAAAAATATAAGTTTATCAGGCTCAGGGCTGATTCAGTGATAAAGAACTTGCTCTTTCAGAATACAATGTTGTACGGTAACTTGCCTCCATTAAGAAACTTTGAAAACTCTCGAGTAGACGAAGCGATGGAGCTACCGGATAGAGACGTACCGGATTTCAAAGATGAGGTAATGATAGATTATTCCTTATTATTTCAGTAGCTACATCATAAGTGAATTGAATAATCTAGTAAATTGATTAAAATAACGAAATGGTTGTTCCTTATTGCACCTTAGTCAGAGATTAGGAAGCTGTTTTGTCGTTTTAAATTATGGGACAACAATACTGCTGTGGAAATACAGACTGTTGACTGGGACATATGTCGCAGGCTCATATTTAAGTCAAGATTCGGCTATACCTGCTACATTTTATTAACCTAAATCTTAGAAACGTTTTGCTTTTACATATATTTAACAAAAGACACTAGTACTGCATACATCAAATATAAAGTTTTGCTAAAGGTTCCGGTAATAGTTTGCTATTACTCAACTACAGTTTCTCTGGAGTGATATTGGATTATAAATATGCATTGTTATAGGGAGACGTGGAGAGAATCGAACGCAAGAACTACAAGGACAAAAAAGATTTCTGCATGTTTTGCGAAAATGATGTTACCCACTTTTCAAGACATGTTGCTACATGGCACGCTGTTGAAATAGATGTTCAACGCATTTTTCGCGAGGCTTTCGCTGGCTGAAAAAAGCCGTATTAAACTTCTGGGTAGACCGACTCCCGATTTAAATTTAACCCAAGCAGATAAAACTTCAAAAAGTTCTTACACAAGACGATTTTCAAGACAAGTGTATGAGAAGAACAGGTGGATATGTGGCTGTGATACTGTGAATGCATTGTTTTGCTTTCCTTGTTTATTATTCTACTCCGATGGAAGTGATAACGTGTGGGCAAGGGCAGGATTTAGAGATTTAAAGCACCTTGATGAAAAAATTAAGAAGCATGAAGTATCTGCCAAGCACGTAAGTTGTTCGACAGAACTAGCTTTTCTGGGTACTACTAATATCGCTGCTCAGTTGGATTCAGGTTACCGGCAAAATATCATAAAGCACAACGAGCAAATAGATAAGAACAGGTATGTTTTAAAAAGAATGATAAATTGCATCAAATTTTGCGGTAACCTGGAATTAGCTTTAAGGGGCCAAGATGAAAAAGACAGCTCCGAAAATCGTGGCGTTTTTCGAGAACTAATTGACTTTACATCTGAACTCGATTCTATATTAAAAGATCATTTAAAAAATACTACTGTGTTTAAAGGTACATCGAAAACGATACAAAACGAATATTACACAGTATGTTAGAAATATGTCGCAACGAAATTCGAGAACAAATTAACAATGCAGATTTTTTAGCAATACAGTGTGACGAAACCAGTGACATTTCAAATCATTGTCAAATGGTAGTGGTGTTTAGATATTTACATGAAGGCAGTATACTTGAACGATTTTGGTGTTTTTTGAGATTTTAGATAAAACTGCTACAGGTTTAACAAAGTGTATAAAAACCGAATTAGATTCGTTATTAAATGATAAACTGGAAAAGTTAATTGCACAGGCCTACAATGGTGCAAATGTGATGAGTGGCAAAACTGGAGGGGTTCAATCAAAAATCAAAGAAACCTATAAAAATGCCCATTTTGTGCACTGCTACGCCCACCAATTAAATTTAATTATGCTGCAGAAAGCTACGAGTCAAAATACAAAAGTTAAAATTTTTTTCGCAACGCTCACTGGGATTCCAAATTTCTTTTCCAGTTCAACTCACAGGTGCGATATTTTAGAAGAAATAGTGAGAATAAAAATGCCAAGGGTTGCACTAACACGTTGGAACTATAATATACGAACTGTAAATACGATTTTTGAAAATCGTGAAAAATTGATAGTGTTTTGGTGAATTAGAAGATAAATGTGACAAAACTATTAATTGCAAAGAGGCTACATATTACAGACTACAAACTTATTTCTTGTAAGTAAATTCGAGTCTTCTGTTTTTCACTTTTACAAAATGTTCTATCACTTTTTCGTCAAAATTGTCGATGCTATGTACAAAATTTTTATTAATTGACATCATTGCCAATGCATTCAGCCGTTCTTCATTCATGGAGTTTCTTAAGAATGTCTTGATTCTTTTAAGAGAAGAAAAACAACGCTCGGGTTCAGCAGTAGACATCGGCGTAGTTATAATTATTTTCAATAATTTTATTACTTCGCTGTAGGTTTCATCCAAGTTGTTATTGAGCATAAATCAAAGTAAATTTAAAGCGCCTACTATGTTTCTAAAATCCTCTCTCATGTATACTACTTCAAGTTCGGTTCTTAGTTTTTCTTTAGATAACATTGCGTAAAAGCCAACAACTGAATTTAACAAAACTTTTGGAAAGTTTTTCGAATACGTTAAAAAGTTTCCAGGGTTTAATAAAGATGCAGCTTCTAAGTAACCTCTATAAGAAAATCGTTCTTTCGATTGGATAATTATAATGTCACAAACTTCTTTTGCAATGACACCATTACTACACTCCGCATTAATCTTCTTTCGTTTTTTATCGTCAATTGCACCATGCTCATCCTCAACATTTTTTTGTATTTCATCTGTAGTCTCCCTAATTAATATAATTGCTTTTTCGAAATAATACCGGGGGTGTGAATTTTATAGATTCCAAAATGAAAATGAGCCATTTCAGTCGATAGTCAAAAGGGTGAAAAGTGAAAAGAAATTTAAATTGGAGCTGTCAAGCATTGAAAACGGAATCGCTGAAGAAAAGAAAAATAATGTAAACAGTTACTCAAAACACAGTACAACAACGATGAAAAGGGTATCAAATGGGAAGACATTCCAGAATTGATATTTTTTTGAAAAATAATTCACGGAAATTCAACACAAAACGAGGCACTAGATTATGAAGAGGAAGCCTGCGATTGTTTGGAATTTAAACTGTGGAAGTTTGCACGTATGAACTTATTTAGTTGTTCAATCTGGAACACTGTGTTTTCCATTCGAAAGTATACATTTTTATAATTATTCTATCAATAAATCGTTCAAAATAACACATGTCCATTCAGTTGTTTCAAGCAAAACTAAACTTGTCCATCGCGTTTGAGCAAAATTACACATGTCCAAATTAATAACGTGGGTTTTTCGGTTATTCTGTAAAAAAATATTTTTTTTGCATTTATGTCTTTTAGGAACCTGTGGTATACTCACTGAAAATTACCTTGAAATAACATTAGTGGCTGCTTTATAATCAGTTTAGATTGAATAACTCAAAACTACGTTTAATGGACATGTGCAACTTTGCATGGACGCTCCTCAACTATTGTAAATTGAATCACCTAAAGAACTAAGTCTCTACGAGCCCTGTGTCACACAATAGGATTACGCCGAAAATTATAACGAAAATAATTTTACCTGTATGATACGTGAAAGAAATATAACGAAATTTTTCATGAAAATTTTCGTGGTAAAAATATAGAACATGTTCTAAATTTTGCCTAGAAACTGCGCGAGAATCGGCGCAGATTGTTAAAAAATGTATATTTGACATCTGACAGATGTCAGTGGCCATATAACCTCCATTTTGTAATCTTGACTGGTCGCTTGGCTTTGGTTTGTTTATTGTTCGCTGCGAGTTTTTTTCCTTTATTTTCTCTCCTGAAATCTATTATTTTGTCCTGGACACGAGAACAAGTGACTGTGCTCTTGGAAGAGTACCGAAAATTTGTATAAAGTAAAGTCAATAAATTATAAAAATCGCAACAAGCGGAGGGAGGCACTGGATTCTGTTGTCAATGCTTTGAATCATGTGAAGCCCGATGTTAGTGTCGCAGACATTCAGAGCAAATTCCAAGCTCTGAAACAAAATGCTCAACGGAAAAGGAAGAAGTGTCTCGAATCACAAAGAAGTGGAGCTGGCACTGATGAGGTAATTATCACCTTCCCTTAACAGAATATTTGAATCTGATCATGTATATGCTTGCAGATTGTAGAACCATAGTATATTTTTGATAACTAAGATAGCTGACCAGAAGATCCAAAGATCCAAACAAGTTTCTCTAGGAATGCCACCCTCAGAAGTATCCTAACAAAAACAAAGCCCAAGAATGAATCTCAAGAGACAAAGGACTGCATCTACCAGATACCATGTCAATGTGGTGAAATCTATGTTGGAGAAACAAAAAGGCCACTGGAAGTAAGAATCAAAGAAAATCGTCTCAACACCCAGCGAGCAGAGACAGGAAAATCTGGAATAGCTGACCACGCATGGACGGAGCACCATAAAATAGCTTGGGACGACGCTAAGGTTATTGCCAAGGAACCGCATTGGTATCAAAGGAAATTCAAGGAGGCGGCAAACAACAACAGCAAAGTGTACAGCCAACCCAGCGTATACATTGAACCAATCTGGCAGCCACTCATAAAGAAGAGCAATAGACTACGACTGGACCAGACAACAAACAATGACCGACAAACAGCCACGTCAGCAAACCGGAATACCGCGCATCGGGAACCAATCAGAACAGACCGCGCACAACGACACGTCACCGGACGCGGTATAAATAGGCATGAAAGCAACGTGTTCGCCAGTTCACCTGAAGACGATTGAAGATAGCATATCAATCGAAACATCGTGATACTCAAAAATTTCATAGACAATGGAAAATATGCCTACTTGTTTCAGTGAATTTAAACATGTAAGAGTTGTGATAGAATATTTAGAAATACCGATTGAAAAACCCAAGTGTTTATGCTGTCGGGTCGAACATACTCGCATTATAAAGGGAGGCAAACTTTAAAAATCATTACCTGTATTAGTCGAGCTGGACTCATTACATTTGTGTCCAAAAGTTATGGGGGAAGAAGTTCAGATAAAGCCAGTTTTACACAAAGTAATATAATAGAAAAATTGCAATCAACGCAGGATTCTATTATGGTAGATAAGGGTTTTTGTGATAGATGAAATATGTAGAGAGTATTTTATTAAGTTGACGAGACCCCATTTCATGAGAGAAAAAAAATAGTTCTCAGAAACAGAATCACGAGAAAATGTTCCAATTTCGAGAGCTAGGGTTCACATTAAACGTGTAAACCAGAGAATGAGAATGTTTAATATTCTAAATACTCCTCTACCAATTGCCTTGGTACCTTTGGTGGATGATATGATTATAATCATTGGTGGAATGGTAAATCTGCAAACGCCAGGTCTGGCACAAATCAGATTTCAGTAAAGTATAATACATACATTCTCTATGTTAATTTGTGTTTCACAATCTGAAGAAAATTGAAGATATTATCAAGCGAAACATAGTGAAATGCAAATTGAATATACAAAATGGAAGTACTTGACTAATACTTTTGAAACATCCACATCCACAGATGTTAAGAGACTTATGTCAACTTTTATACCTAACATTAGCTTTTACTTTTAGCCAGTGAAAACAAAATGAAACAAATCGTTATTGTTATTGAAGATTAGTTTATATTCCTCTCCTTTCACATATTATATAGTGAACCATACATTTAAAATACTTTTCAGTGATGGTATGGAACATTTTGGTTGTGAAGTCCTCATCAAATGTCACCACTATATTAATAAATGACCTTGACTTGGAGGATTAAATAACGAAGTCGCACAATTTCAAATTTAGAATACAAATGTAGTAAAGAATAAAATAACAAAAATAAGAAAAAAACATTTTTGTCTAATCACTTGATTCCCAGAAATCTAAGAGAATTTTGGATGGATAAATTGGAAGTACCTTTATGAGACTTTATTTTCATTAAAAAAATACCCAAAAATTTTATTATAAATATTTTATATTTAAATGCAATGGACTATTATGAACCATATTTTCTTGGGAATAATTTGTTACAAAAATTATTCACATATTTTTAACAATAATTTTTCCATCACCTCTGGTGTATTATAATAGTTTTAAAATTATTGTAGTGCTGGTCAAACAATTGTTATCAGTTTCAAGTTAAATTTTTATAGGAATCATACACAAAACTATTCAGTATAAATTGAAAATGTTGAATTTTTCTGGTTGAATATGAATTCCAGTAAATAGTTATTTTTACCATCATTGGGGCATTATTTGATTTCTACTAATCTTGTTGGCACTTTTTCGACCATCACTATGCCGACAGGAGAAAAGGCGAACCAGGGATATTGCTGGCATATGACTAGCCCAATTTCACATACATCATAATTATTTACAGTTTTGTATTTTTCAAGTGCTTCTTTTTCGTATTTCAAGCCATGTGTATATATTTGCTTGTAAAACTTTTTGGCCAAAAATAACTTGTGGCTTTCGTTTTCCAGTCTTCTTTGGAGAATGTGTAAATTGAATAACATCTAGAACCTAACAAGCATACATTTCAGTGAAAAAAATTCAGGTTTCTTTAACTTTTGTTACTGGCCTTAAAATATTTTTGCAATATATAGTTAAAGGCTCAAGAAAAGCAAAGAACTTTGGTAATATAATTCTGAAGTAACGCGATATATTACCAGTTATTCGTAGCTGACGTTCTTGATGCCAAACGTCCGATCTTTAGGCTGATATTATAGCTTCATTAAATGCCTTCAAATCAAATATCTCCTTTGTTATATTTTTGCAGCATGGCTTTATCAGGAAATCAATTTTTAAATTCAGTGAAGACAAATATTCTGAGCATGCTATATGGGAAATTATCGTTTTTATCTCTAGAGATGTATGTATTGATAGAAATCTAAGCCCAATATAAAATAGTTACAAATGGCAATCCAAACTGAAATCATTACAAACACGAGCAAATAAATTTAAACATTCTTGTTGTTGAACTTCGCCATCCGCAATAGATAACTTTCCCTTTATTTCGTGTGAATAACTTTTAATGGCACTTATTTGTAAACACAATGCAAATATCTCCAAGCATATATGTCTGTTTGATTTGTAGTACCAATTAATATGACGTGTTTGCCATTCAAAATTTCTTCGACTTCAACTATGCATCTGCTTGAGGCATTGGCTTTTAAATAAGCGAAAGCTGAAGCAAGTTTTAAAAATAGTTCTGGAACCTCTGAGTCCATGTTTATAGAACCAATACGTGTCAAAACTATACGCTAACGGCGCTAACGCAACACTAAAGTCAATAAATCGCAACAATAACAAATAAAACGTAAGTAGCACAAAAGAATCGAGACAAAACAAAATCAGTCAAGCGAACTAGGAACCAGGTTAGGAGGGTTACTCGCTTTCGGCCATTGTTGTTTACATGCGACAGCGCCCCCAACGATAATTGAAATCGCCAATTGCATAGGTCTAGTTTTATCTAGTATCTACTCGACATATTGACAAGCCACATCAAAATGGCCAACACAAGCATAAGCGGTTCCCATAATGGTGTAAATTCTGACGATACTAGCAAGAAAAATAGTGAAGTTGAGTCGACATTCGATAACAGTGACCGTGACCCTGATTATGTACTATCTAGAAGTGACTCAAGTGAAAATACACCGGTATGTATTTTTGTTCCTAAATGAGGCTTGTCACATTATTACAATTCAAAATTAAAGTAATATGGTGTGGCTTGTGACGTGGCTTGCTATATTATTGCATATTTTTGTGTATAATGAACAAGGTCCGTCAAGAAAAAGGAAAAACCAAACACACCAGAAAAAACTCCAACAAGTTAGTGGAGACAAACAAATGAAGTGTTATTCAAGAACAAAAAGAAAAATTCGACGAAATTTGGGGCAAGAATATGTAAGCGACAAAACGAAAAAACTGTGCCTGATCGTGAATTGGGTCCACCTTGCAGTTGCAATAAGAAATGTAGGAAAAAGCTTCGGGGCTACGGAAACAATATTTTTAATGAGTTTTAGAATCTTGGTTCATGGGAGCAGCAAAATAATTACTTATTAGATTAGATTAGATAAACATTTAAACCTCGGTTTACCCAGGTAAACTGCGTAATACCAACCTTTGCCTGAAGAATGCTATATTTCCTGATATCTGAAAAACCTCTAGAATTTCACCTATCTTTAAAAAGGGAGATAGAACTAAGATCGAAAACTACAGAGCCGTATTTATCTTAAGAGTCTGAGATTTTATTCAATCATACTAAACGAATCCTGATACCGAATCAGCACGGATTTTTTCCTGGAAGGTCAACTACAACCAATCTAATGACCATTACACAATTTGCATCTGAGGTTTTAGATGATGGCGGTCAGGTTGATGTGATTTACACAGACTTCTCTAAAGCTTTTGATAGATTGGATCACGGTGTTTTACTTGCAAAACTTAATAACTGTGGCCTTTGTAACGAGCTTATCACTTTTTTAGATCATATTTAAGTAATAGAGAGTCCTTTGTGGGCTACCGTGGATTTCAATCAATTAAAATATATGTTAAGTCGGGAGTGCCCCAAGGATCTATATTGGGGCCCTTGTTATTTAGCAAATTTGTTAATGATATAACCGCTAACCTGACCTGCAACACTCTCCTATTTGCAGATGACTTGAAATTGTTTAATTGTATTGATAATATCGGTGATTGTGAAACGTTACAAACAGATTTGGCAACGTTACAGAATTGGTGTCAAATTAACAAACTATATCTAAATATAAACGAATGTTTCAAGCTCTCTTTCAGCCGAAAGTTGAATATAGTAGATTGCAACTATAAATTAGATGGCTCAACATTATTAAGATGCCAGGAATTTAAAGACCTGGGTGTCATATTTGACACAAAACTGTCATTCGTAGCTCACATCACCTCTATAACATCAGATGCTTATAAAAGTTTAGGATTTGTGGTGAGAAACTCCAAAGATTCCAATGAGCCTGAAACGATTCTAACATTATTCTCTACTTTTGTAAGGTCCAAGTTGGAATACTGCTCCATTATTTGGAATCCCCACTACGAGGTTCATTCGAATAATTTAGAAAAGATTCAAAGAAGACTTGTTAAATACTTGTGGTTTAAATTGGACGGTGTTTATCCACCTCATGGTTTTTGCAATGATATTCTTTTAAGTCGTTTCAATTTATCGAACCTGTCAAAGCGTAGAGAGTTTGCAAGTCTACAATTTTTACTAAAACTACTTAACAACCAAATTGATAGCTCCTTCCTCTTACAAAAGTTTATGTTCAGAGTCCCCAATTTGCGAACTCGACTGATTCACTCGTTTTTTTATCTACCCGTCCCTCCTACAAATGTATTACTGTGTTCACCTTTGTATGTCATGTGTCGTAATTACGATGGAATATCGGAATATATTGATATTTTTTGTTGTACTGTTAGAGACTTGAGAAGACAGATTCTGTCAGTAGGGTAAATGCTGTTTTATCCGTGATGTCTTGCTCAATCTATGTACTAATTCAATTTATTAACTAATATAGTTCTCTTTTGTAGAGCACTTCTAATTCTCATATAATTCTGATTGTTGAATATATAATATATATGTGTTTGAAATAATCTCTGAGTAGTTTTTAGGCTAGTGAAGTGTACTGACAGTTATTGATGGATAATCTAGATACTAGTATATGTTTGTATTGGATCGGAAATGTTTGATTATTTCTTCGTTTGTATCTTCCCTGTTCTTTTATTGGAGATCTCTGTTGAACAGGTGTACTGAGAAATAAATAAATAAATACCCAAGAAACATGGGTAAAGTCCAGAATATGTTTGAAATTCTTCACATTTCGGGCTTTACCCGGGTAAACCGCATTTTATCCGTTTTCCCTTGGCTAAAGTTGGGTGTAGGATTTTATTATAGCATCATCTTTCACCACCGCCACGTGGCCACGTGCAGTTCGAAAATGGCAACCCAAGAGAGTGGACGCGCTCGTTTAAAACAGCGTTTCTATGAAGTTTTCAATGAGTTGGTATCTTCGAAAAGTGCAAACAGTTTTTATTTTAATAATGAACAATACCAAGAAATGTTGTTAAGTTAGCAAAAAATGCTAAAACCAAGTCCACTCTACAATATCGACGTTTGAAGAGGTTCGACATATGTTATGTTCGAGGCATCGAAAAGCTTATTGCTCGCGTATCATCAGGTGAATCCAGCATAAAATATTACGTTAAAAACGACGAAATGTTTGATACACATTTAGCCATTGGACATGGTGGTAAACATCGTATGGAAAGTGAATGCAAGAAAAAGTACAAGAATATAACTCAAGATGTTATTAAGTTATATCTGCGCTTGTGTGAAGGGTGTCAAAAAAAACTGAAATCTGTCAAAAAAGGACTTGTGGTGAAACCGATGGTTTTTTCGGAGATGAACAGCCGTTGTCAGGTGGATCTTATTGACGTGCAATCCCATCCAGATGGAGAATACAAATTTATCTTGGTATATGAGGACCACTCAACGAAGTTTGTTCAGATACGTGCATTAAAATCGGAAAAGGCTGAGAAAGTTGCTAAGATCCTGATAGACATAGTTTGTATTTTTGGCGCCCCATCTATACTACAATCGGACAACGGGCGGGAGTTTGCGAACCGTGTCATTGAAGAGTTATGTTCCATGTGGAATGGCCTTAAAATAGTAGGGTAAATGCGGGAGAGTTGCCGCGGAGGGAGAGACGCCGCATTTCACGTATTTCAGTGATAACGCTATAACGTAGGCGACCAAGTATACCCACATTCAGAGTTCATCGTTTAGTGAACGGTTATAACATCGGACGAGTTTGTTGTCTAAAATATCGCTTGCCATTCTTGAATTTACGAAGGTAAGGTATAATTTTCTTAGCAAAATTTTAAGTACTGTCCTAATAAGTGTGGTTCTTTGCAATGTGGTAGTTTTATTTCATATTCGTGAGTTTTATTCAGTATTTTGGGGTTTTGTGTACAGGTGTCATGCCGTATTTTGTTGCGTTTTAAATTTGTGACCTTGATAATGAGATGCGGCATCTCCCCCAACAAAAAGGATAGTTGCCGCATTTTCAAGGAGAGACGCCGCATCCTATTTTCTCAAGGTTTTTGTTTTGTTATGATTTTTTTTACATTGAAATCATTTCAGATGGATTACCAGCTGGATCCAAAGTTTACATGAATAGATAGTAATCCTTCATAAACTCCGAATTATTTCTTAAATGGTTGAAGGAGCAGTTTATCCCCAATAAGTCAGCCAGCAAGTGTTTATTAATCCTAGATGGTCACACTTCACACAGTAGTGATGGCGATATGCTGCAAGTGGCTGACGATAACAATATCGTTATTTTGTGTTTACCTAGCCACTGTACGCAAGCTCTTCAGCCACTGGACCGAAGCTTTTTTAAGCCATTCAAAACTTATTTTAACCAGGAAATGTGCTCACATGCCAGTGCATGGTAAACCTAGAAGATGCGCATATTGCAGTACAAGAAATGTGCCTCACAAATCATCTTGGAGTTGCTCTACATGCAGTGTGGGACTCTGTCTTAACGATAAAAAGAACTGTTTTGCTTTGTTCCATATAAAATGAATGTATTTTCAATTTCGTTCGAAACGTGTGAATGAATACTTTTTTTTGAACTCTTTTGTTCACGTATCTTACTCCTAGTGTCCTAAAGAACAGGACACGTTCTGAGCCCTAAACTAAGGTTCAGAAAATTATTTTTTTCACCTAGGTTATTTTATTGAGTGCCTCTGATAATGTTTTTATCTTGGTTGCATCTCTCTGATGGTAAAAAAAATATTCGGCCTCAAAGGATTAAAAATGAATGTTAGCGTAGGTGCACACGAGCCGTGCGAATTCACCCGGCACCGCGCCGGCGCCGGGTATTGGAGGTGGTATCGCATGAACTTATATACATCGTGTCACATGTGCCGGGTAAATCCATCCATCCATCCATCCACACCGGGCCGACCGCTGCTAGTCGGGTTGACGCCGGGTGTGCCAATCGAATCGCCCGGTGGCATTTTTGTAACGAGCGTAGGCTATCGCATAGCCGAAAAAACCGGAAATAATGCGAACATTGATTTTATATCGAGCGTGCTTTATCGCATTTGTCCTATGCATTCCTAGACGCTCGATATAACATGCGTCATGGCATAGTTTTCTATTTTGTTTTCAGATTGTTTGCAGTTTGATGTGTAGTGCATGTGTATCAGTACTTAGAGCCGTGTGACACACAATAGGATTACGCCGAAAATTATAGCGAAAATTATAACGAAAATAATTTTACCTGTATGATACGTGAAAGAAATATAACGAAATTTTTCATGAAAATTTTCGTAGTAAAAATATAGAACATGTGTTCTAAATTTTGCCTAGAAACTGCGCGAGAATCGGCGCAGATTGTTAAAAAATGTATATTCGACATAAGACAGATGTCAGTGGCCATATAACCTCCATTTTGTAATCTAGACCGGTCGCTTTTCTTTGGTTTGTTTATTGTTTGCTGTGAGTTTTTTTCCTTTATTTTATCTCCTAAAATCTATTATCATGTCCTGGACACGAGAACAAGTGACTGTGCTCTTAGAAGAGTACCGAAAATGGCCAAATTTGTATAAAGTAAAGTCAATAAATTATAAAAATCTCAACAAGCGGAGAGAGGCACTGGATTCTGTAGTCAATGCTTTGAAGCATGTGAAGCCCGATGTTAGTGTCGCAGACATTCAGAGTAAATTCCAAGCTCTGAAACAAAATGCTCAACGGGAAAGGAAGAAGTGTCTCGAATCACAAAGAAGTGGAGCTGGCACTGATGAGGTAATTATCACCTTCCCTTAACAGAATATTTGAATCTGATCATGCATATGCTTTCAGATTGTAGAACCATCCTTGTGGTACTTTAACCACATACAGTATATTTTTGATGAAAATGACCCAAGACCAGCAGTAGATTCTCTGCAAGATGTGACACATCGGGAACCTGATGAAGTACAAGAAATGGTAATTTTTTTTATTGTGTCATAATAATAGTATGTCTTTATTTGTTCTCCTACATGAGGCAAAGTTGAGCCAAATGGCTACACTATCACTTAACCTATACATATCTATAATTTTTAGGTGGATGAAGATTCACAAGCCGAAAAGGTTAATCCAATGGGGTCACAGGAAGGTCTACTGATATTGGATATTTCAGACCATTCGAGCCCAGCTTTATTGTCACCATCAACACCAGTTTTGGTGTCACCGACGCCTTCTTCTGCTGTAGCCGGGCCCAGCTGGTTACATTCAAAACCTAACACACCTGAGGTAGCTGACCCAAAACCAAAAAAAAGAAAGCCAATACAGCAGAGGATGGCGTTTTAAATCAGGTGGCTAAATCTTTAAGTTCTATTTCAGCTGCAATAGAACAGCCTCATTTGTCATCTGTCCCTTTGCAGCAACAAGGGTTATCAACTGCAAGCTTTAACTTTGCTAATTATGTTGCTGCAAAGCTGGACAGAATCACAGATGAGGGACTACGGGATGAAGCAGAACAAGAAATAGTAGGGTGCTTAAGCAGGGCTCTAAAAAAGTGCAGAGAGCTGCAAACAAAATTGTGAGGTTTATGTATTTAGTTTTATTTAAATTTATTTTAAGATTATTTTGTTATTAGTATTAGTTTATACTTTTGAATAAATAAACAAAATGTATCCTGTGGTTATGTCTCTGATTCCTTGAGGTTTACCAGCCCATAATTAAAACCACATGACATAATGAAAATGTTTTGGTGGCCTCTGTAGCCTTTCTCTTTTTATTTTGAGAAAGGCTGCGGAGGCAGTCATAATATATATATATATATATATATATATATATATATATATATATATATATATATATATATATATATATATATATATACATACATACATATATACATTGTTTGTACTGCCATCTTTGGGACATGGCTTCCCTATATATGTATCCAAAAGAGGCACACACAGTTTGTGAACAAAAAAAACTATGTTATAAGATATTGAGCATAAGAGGCTCCATCCTATAGTGCTGTAAAAGCTAAGAACTGATAATAAGTTCAATAATATTGTAGTATATTCATGATACAATTTATTTTACTCTACTTTCATACAGTAAATATAAATAATATGTTTACAAAACACACTATAAAATAAAAACGTGTACGAATAATATTCAGTTCCCTCTCTGCACTGCAGTGTCCTGCCAAGGGACTGAGCCTAAGTCACTAATAAAATAGTTTTTAAATTCCTCACGAATATCCCGGCTCAGTGTTGAAGAACGATTGCCAACCTGCTGTGCAATTTGATTCAAAGTATTACTGAAGTCTGTATCATACACACCCTCTGTATATTTTAGGTTTTCTGTAGCTAAAAAGTTATGTAAAACTATACAGGTCAGTGTGATTAATTCAGTTTTTTCTGGACTCAGGTGAATTTTATTTAGTAGTACCCTCCACCTGTTGGCTAAAATGCCAAAAGCACATTCCACAAGGCGTCTGGCTCTACAAAGGCGGTAATTAAAAATTCTATTTTCATATGACAGTGCACGTTGTGGAAATGGCTTCATCAAATTAGGAAGCAAAGGAAATGCCTCATCAGCTATAATAACATATGGTACTTTTGAGGTCCCCCCTGGTAAACATTGAGGTTCTGGTAAGGCTAAAGTACCATCACGGATTTTTTTTGACAGCTGTGATGCACTAAAAACACCACCATCACTTACTCTACCATTGACTCCTACATTAACATAGATAAATCTGTACTGTGCATCTACTAAACCTAGCAAAATAATACTATCAGTTCCTTTATAATTGTGGTACTGTGATCCAGATGATACAGGTGCACTGAAACTGATATGTCGACCATCCAATGCACCAATACAATGAGGAAAATTCCATTTCTCATGATATTCTTTTGCTATCTTCAAACAACCTTCTGCTGAAGTTGGCACCTAAAAACAAGAAAACGTTTAGTAATGATTTTTGATCACTGAATGCATGAATGCAGGTTAATAACATACTGTCAAATATTTCTTTCTCAGATGTATATATATTGCAGCACAAACTTCAGGAACGAACTTAGAAATTGTGCTCTCATGTATCCGTGTGCTATACATCAGTGATCTATAGGTCTCCCCAGTTGCCAGAAAACGAAGGGTAACATTGAGCCTACAATAAAATTATTAGTTAGGTGTATTAATATATTTCTTAACTTTCTGGACTTACTTGTGTTCTGCACTAATGCATTCTCGCATGAAGGTATCCTGCTTTTTAATATCGTGTTCAACAAGACTGAGTAGTGTTGTAAACTGCGATTGATTAGCCTTAAAAAATTTTTGTAAGCTTCTGGGTCTTCTGTTCTCAGCTCTGTGTTCAGAAGAGCCAACGTTCCTTTTCCCTGTCTTCTTTGCAACCACTTTCGTGACCACAGAGTTCTTTTTCTGCGAGTATTTTTATTTCGTCTCTGTCGGCGTTTACTTATGTACACCACTAGCGCGGCACATACCACGGCAGCACTAGCTAATAATAATCTTTGCCTGTCCATTTTATTTTCTCAAAACTTTAAAACCACAAAATAAGTACAGTTGCTAAGGTTGTTCAAAACAATAACAATTGTAGTGGTTATGTTTGACAAAAGACCTTGACGTTATGGCAGTTGTCATTTTCATGGTTGTCACAGCTTAGAACGTTTAAATGTAGCCGTCAATAATGTCAACTGCAGACCGGATTAGTGAGAAGAAAGTGATTCCACGAGATACTACACCAAATGCGCATGCTTATGATATGAATTTATGGATAAATTTTGGTAGTAATTTATTTGTGTATCATACACGTCTTCTTGCCAATGTTGAAAAGTTTTACGACGAAAAGTTTCATTGAAATTATCACATCAATTTTCGGCGTAATCCTATTGTGTGTCACACGGCTCTTAGGAAGCTCGAGAAAATTCTTATCTTTGTAGTATCACTCAAAAAAGGCTACGTCCATTTCAATGGACGTCAGGTGGTTGAGTATACAAAACTATATCACTTCCGATTTTTTGTTTCAGCGATTTTTGGGAATAAAACCTATTTGAGACCAGGAGTAAATGATGAAAAGCTGTTACAATGCCTAGAACTCTCGGACCTGTCTGACTGTGGCGATACTTCTGAGGATGATTGTCAAGACTTCATCGAGCCAGTTAATTATGATATTGATGATCCGGAATTCCGATAGAGATGTTCAAGAATTAATATTTGAAAATGATGAAGATGACGAACCACTTAGCGAACTTAGAAAAAAGCTGCTCCAACAAAAATCTCTCAGCAACGGCAAACATTTATCACGGACAAAAATGGGATGTTTTGTCCCTCCAGGTGTCAACTTCCCTGCACCCAAAGACACAGCTTATGAAAGACGAGACTGGAAAATTGAAAATTACATTCGCATGAACTTTGATGATTCTGACTTCGGAGATATTTGTCATTGCACAAATGTTAGATATTTCCAAGAGAAAGGAAAACATATGAACCTGACAGCCGAAGAGGTAAAAAAGTTTTTTGGTATTTCAGTTTTAATGTCTTGCCTTAGGTACCCCCAAATCAAAATGTACTGGGCTAAAATGACTAAAGTCAGTAGTATTGCTGGATCAATGACTCGTGACCGATATTTCCAAATTAGGAGTAATTTGAAAGTAGTTATCGATGCTGATGTGCCTGAAAATGAACGGAAAGTCGATAAACTTTTTAAGATTCGTCCCCTAATTGACAGAATTAGAAAAGGTTGCACATCACTCCCAAGGAATCATGAGGTTGCTATTGATGAGCAAATGATACCATTCTTTGGAATGTGCCACATGAAACAATTTGTTCGCGGTAAGCCTAAGCCAGTAGGGTTGAAAAATTTTGTGTGTACCACTCCCAAAGGCTTGGTATTAGACTTTGTAATTTATCAAGGCAAAAACACTTTCCTTGACCACACTGTTACAAATTTGGGAGTAGGCCCGTCTGCTGTTGTTAAATTGAGTGCAACATTACTTGAAGAAACGCACATTTACATTGGCAGATATTTCACTACCGTACCTCTTATTGAATACATGTTGAATAAAAATATGGTACTGACTGGCACAATAATGAAATCTAGAATCCCAAAAGCAATCAATTTAACATCAGACAGGATGATGTCTCGACTAGAACGTGGTTCTTCGGAGCAGGATGTGAGATCTGACGGAAAAATCAACATTGCACAATGGTACGATATGAAATCAGTTCTTTTAGCCTCATCTTCTTTACAAATAGAGCCTTCAGATGAATGCAGACGTTGGTCGAAAAAGGACTCCAAATATATACAGGTTGTAACGGTTCAACCGTTTACAAATTTCATTTTATATAGAATCCTGAATTTATATGTAAATCTCCTGTATCTATTCTCAGTTATGATTTTCTAATCATTGATTATTTCCCCGATTTTAATCTAGTTCAATCATATCTATATTCAATGTCCCATCTCTATTACTGTCATTAACAGGAAGTCAATCAGTCTGTTATTTTGCTCTCCTTCCGATTTTTAATCCCATGTATGGCTTTGCGCTTGCGCTCTTATTTCGTGCATTGTGTGATTTGGATACGCAGCACCTGAGAATCATCCCACTCGAATTCAGACCGCCGAGACGCGTTCACCTGTTAATTAATCAGTGACGCCATGTCGTCTCTTTTCTTGATTATGATAACTTTATGCAAAATGCAAATCTAAATCATCTTTTCTAGTGTGCGGAATATGCTGATTCGTTTATGGAACACCTCTTCTTTTGCTCGAAGGACCTTCTTTTTCCGGAAGGACCTTCTTTTTTTCCGGAAGCCCTCTCTTTTGTTGGAAGGACTTTTTTTTGGGAGGACCTCTACTTCTTTTTGGGATGACCCCTTTTCCTGCTGGAGGATCCTTAGAGGAGCCCTGCTCATTCAGCTTTTAACTGGAGCTTAATGGAAATTGCATCAGCGCAGCTTTGCACCTGCAGGGGAAGACCACTGATGCCATGGGAACCTGGCGGAGTCAACATGTCCCCAGCCCCAAGATAAGTTTTAGTTT
This sequence comes from Bruchidius siliquastri, assembly GCA_949316355.1. Lineage (NCBI taxonomy): Eukaryota > Metazoa > Arthropoda > Insecta > Coleoptera > Chrysomelidae > Bruchidius > Bruchidius siliquastri. The sequence goes on along the minus strand of OX438534.1, from coordinate 7,126,627 downwards.
GTGATGCCATTATGTGGTCAGACACTTTGTTTCCTTTATAATAAATTCTTTACCTTAATGCTCTGTATATTTTCTTCCCACTCATTCCACCTCATGTGACAGTGATATTGAAATTAATCAGGGAAACATTGAACAGTCAAGACTTAGATCACACCTTAGCACAGACGCTAAACAAATTTAAAAAAACGTATATAATGAATTACGGAAAGATCCGGAAAATAGAAATAAAGGAAGTATGCTAAGAAAAACATCTATTTTAACACACGTGCCATACCCAACAGTATGTCAGATTTTGAGGAAAGGCCCACAAAAAAGGAAACGTAGGTCTGATGCTGGCATTTTGAAAGAACTTGATCCTTCTACTACAAGAATATTGAGAAACGTTATATATGAAAAATTCAAAAACAATGAAATTCCAACAATTGGATCAGTTCAAAAACGACTGGCTGAGATGGGAAAAAATTACGCCAGAAGTTCTATAAGAGAGATGGCTTAGAAAGATCGGATTTAAGTACAAAGCTGTCGACAAACGGATAGCAATAATGGAAAGTGCAGGGATTGTAGAATGGCGCCGTGATTACTTGCACAAAATTAAACAATTCAGAGATGAGGGAAGATCAATTTATTACCTTGACGAGACCTGGTATGACACACATGATACTGCCAAAAAAGGATGGACTGACGGTTCAAATAAGTGTCAACTCAAGGGCGTTGCTCCAAACAAAGGCTCTCGTATAGTCATTTTACACTGCGGATCATCTGATGGTTGGGTTGACAACGCACTTATGTTATGCGAAAAGAAAATCGAGGACTGCAATGTGGATTACCACAAAAACATGAAGTCGGGAATCTTCGAAGGGTGGTTTGAGAATACTCTTATTCCTAATTTAAAGCCTTCCAGCGTCATCGTTATGGACAATGCAAGCTATCACTCAAGACAAAAATATAAAATTCCGATTGCAGCATCTTCAAAAGCGGAAATTCAAAATTTTCTTATGGACAACGATATTTATTTTGAAGAAAGTTACACTAAAAATGAATTGTTAGAAGTGCTAGGAACCAAGAAATTTGAGAGACAATACATCATCGATAGTATAGCCAAAAGTCATGGTCATGATGTTCTGAGGTTGTCCCCCTACTTTTGCGTTTTTAACCCCATCGAATTAATCTGGGGACAACTGAAGAAACAAGTTCGACGAAAAAATACGTACCTCAAGTTTGACAAAAAAAAATATTGATTTAATCAAAACAGAGATCGGGATGATAAGCAAAGAATACTGGACGACTGTAATAAATAAAATTAAATATATTGAGGATGAATACAAATTGGACACATTCTGATTAACCAAGGTGATAGATTCATAATTGAATGGTGTTATGCAACAGGGAACCAACCCACAAAATGTATAAAATAGAGATACTGCTTCCACTCGAAGCTCTAATGAAGAGCCATCCATGGGAAACTTTATTTACCATTTCTAACAGCGCATAAGCGAAAAATTACTCGTTGTTAAAAATCAGATCTCTGTAAGTCCAGTTCTTGGTTTTCAACAAAGTTCCAAGCTGGTTGGTTGACGTGAGTTTTCTGATTCATCGCATAACGTGAATTACATCAAAGCCCCAAGCAGCCTGGCTCACACCAGTAGTGCAATAATTCCTTATATTTATATTTCAAAAAAGATCCAAGTAACAAGGTACCAAGACGCATGGTTTCCTTTTGCGTATTGCAGAGCTATGTTCTTACTAGTAAAATAATAATTAGCAACAAGGAACCAAGTTGCTTGGGATCGTCTTACAAATGGATTTCCCTCCAATTTTTTGTTTAAAGGTTATGTTGTCTGTTGTATACACTAATTGTGTGAATTTGTACTGTTACTCAGTGACTATATTAGATAATAAAAGTGCATTATATACGTTAAATATACAGCACTATGTTTTCGGGAGGTGTAAAGATGGTTAGCATGGCGAAGCAAAAGGTATGTAGCTATATATACTATTAATGAAACTTATGCTGACTGTTAAGTATTCTGTCATCGGTGGCTAGCGTAAATAAGTAATAAGCCCCATTTCTATGAGATACGTACTCTTAAGCAAAATATTATTCATTCTAGTATGTTGTTTCAGACGGAGAGTAGTATTTTTAATTACATTATTGACAACCGTTCTCCAGAAAACGAGCGAATCTTTTACAACAATTTCAATCTACATTTTAAACCTCTGAAAACTGATACGTGCAACTTCTGTGACAACATCCATGCTAGGTTGCAGAATCAACTTGGAAACGACGGAAATTTGAGTCTCAAACTACAGCTAGAGGAACATCAAGGTTTGGCTCAGGTTGCCAGGCTGAAGATGAAATCAGATATGGATGATGCTAAGGTTATGAAGCATGTTGAAACGATCACTTTTGATCTGGGAAGACTATACCTTTGCCAAGACTCACCACAAACATAATCTTCTACAAGAGACAACTTTGGGTGTACAATTTAGAGATACATTGAGCTAAAGAGAGTAAAGGAAACTGTATGGTTTAGGTGGAAGGAGAAGCAGGACGGGGAGCTCAGGAATTAGCGTCGTGTTTGATGAAGTACGTTTCTATGAAGCTTGGGTTAGAAAATTAAGAACTTCGGCTTTGGTCCGACTCGTGTGGATGGCAGAATCGGAACATAAAGCTGGTAAGAATGAGAGGTGACTATGTCAACTTCTTTCACAACTTTGCGTTCCTGTAAGCTTCGTATACTGACTCATTGCATTTGTTACAATTTTTTTATTTGTCGAAGCCGTACATCATTAATATAATACCATTATTATAAAATTCATCTCGGATATATAGTTTGGTATTTTTTTAAATTGTTGACAGCAAATCATTTTACTTACTACAGTAATGTATTATGGAGCACTGTCTACTACGACACACATTATTTGAACTTTTCTATTTTCAGGTTCTCATGCTTAGGCACATACTGAGCATGCACTCTTCACTTGAAGTAATTAAGTTGAGATTTCTAGTAAGTGGACATTCTTCTTTACCCAATGATGCAGACTTCAGCGACATAGAAAAGGCATTGAAATACGAACAAAGAATATATACGCCAGATGAATATACGAGTATAAGCGTTATGAAGAGTTGCAGAAGGATTAAGCTTGATTCTCATAGAATGAAAAAGACTGACTTCTTTGGCACATGCGTTTTAGAGAAAAATATTACCAATAGGAAGATAGATAAAACAGGTAAAATATAATGAAATTGCTTATATGTTTCTGAAACGCATATTTTTAAGGTACCATATCTCATTTTCATGTAAGTGAGGGTTGGTTCCCTGTTGCATAACACCATTCAATTAATCTTGATTCCGAAGAGGATGATATCTAGTGGAGTACATATAACTCTATATACTACATTTATCATTAGAAAGATGTTTCAGGTGTTGTTATTGCAATGTATTTTGTTTTTTAAATTCGTAATTTTTCGTTTTTACAGTTTATTTACCATTTATTTATTTATTTTTATTTATTTATTTACAAACATGGTCACCTAACAGACCTACATCAACTGCAGATCCAATGACAAGGCAACTCAAAATGACAAAAAATGTATACAATATAAAGCTACAAGCTAAATCTCATAACCTAAGAAAAAAATATATTAACAGATTAATTTTGACCTACAGCTGTACTGAATCAATAAAATGATATAGAGAAAAGAGAAAAAATAAAAAAAAGGGAATAACTAGGAGCTCCAATGCCACAATCAGGGTAAATTACCCCTATCCATAAAAATTTCTAAGTATTTTCAATAAATTTCTTTTGAATACGGTCAGGTTCGAGGAAAAGATTTCAATATCAGAGCGACAGATGATATTGTAAGAATTCATACACCTGATTAAAGGCGAGTTAGCATAATAGTTGGTAGAATAAATAGGAACGTAAAATAGCAGCCTAGATCTAGTATATGGACGACTACAATTGAGCAGAAAGTGGGAAATACAGTACTCAGAGTCAACTAAATTATTGAAGACCTTATATATAAATAGTATGTCACTAAATTCTCTTCTAATGTGTAACTCATTGTTTTGTCTCATAATAATTATACATAATATACTATGTTCCTCAAATTCCAGATTTTCACAGTTATTTAGTTTTTTTTTGTATTTTCTCACTGCATTCCTGTTCACATAAATGTATACGCATTATTTATTCTACTATACATTTTTATATTATATTGTACTATACAGGGTTATTCACTTGGTTATTCATGACAAATCTCACCGTTCGTTATACTTAATTATTCATTGCCTATATAAAGAAATGACGATATAAAATGTATATGGTGATGCCCGACTTATACTAAAATGATGCCAAAATTCACAGTAGCCAGCTGATTTCATATAGCACTATTATATAGAAATTTTCAAAATGTTTTCCTGATTTCTCAAATCTACCATAATGTCAACCTTACTTTATATTAGGGGCATTTCACGTGAAGCGGACAACGACAAAAAAAGTGAGGTTCTGAAATTAGTTCATATTGGGCATATTTCTACTTCTAGAAGATATAAACGTGCACACTATTATTTTCTTATTTGAGGTTCAGTTGTTATGGGATTATATAAATTCACTTGATTGAAGGAAGGGGTTTTTTAGATTTTTTTAATACTGAAGTAAATTATAATAAAAGCTGTTAAGTGTCCAGTATCTCATTAAACCTATGAGAGAAGAAAACTTAAAATCGTTTAAGTAAGCTATGGCAATGAATTTTTGCATTCTCGCCCAATCCGGCTCTGTTCCTGATCCTTTGTCGGTATTTTTTTGCAGACATCCTCACAAATGCTATACCGTTGGGCTCTACTATAACTAGATAGCTGCGTGCGGTGCGTTCCACTGAGCGTTTGCCAGAAAGAGACGGCCTGATATCACTCCTTCTACCTACATCTTTGTAAATTCGTGTCGTTCTGTTTGCCAGTTGTTACTTGTTTTGAATTTGAGTTGGTGAGTTTTTCAGTGTTTCGTAATTATTTTAATTTCAAAACAATGTCAGGAGTATCTTCTAAGTATAAACGAAAGATATCTGAAGAACATAGAATGTTTCAAGATGAGTGGGAAACTGAATATTTTGTTGTGCCTAACAAAAACAGTGCAGCTACTTGTTTGATATTTCGTGAAAGTATTACATAGAAGAAATACAATATTTCTCGTCATTTTACTACAAAACATAAATCGTTCAAGACACTTTTCCTCCTGGGTTGTCTTTAAGGAATGAGAAATTGCAGTGTTTTAAGAGGGCATTAAACCAACAACGGAATGTTATGTCTGTGGCATTATCACAAGACTCCGCGGCATCATACGAAGTTTGTTACATTCTTGGTAAACATATGAAACCATTTACCGATGCAGAAATCGTAAAAGAATGCTTTGGTTAGTGCTGCCGATATACTTTTTGATAAGTTCAGTAACAAGAAACAAATACTGGCTGATATAAGAAAATACAACTTTCCGATTCAACCTGTACGAGGCGTATTGAAGATATTTCTATTTATGAAGATGTTTTGGATAACCTGAGAAAGTGCAAGTTTTTTAGTTTGGCTTTCGATTCCAGTACAGACATTTCAGCTACATCGCAATGCTCGGTGTTTGTTAGATATTGTCTTTTTCAAAAATGAAATACATAACGTGTATAGAAACAAACTTACAGATTCTCACCTGGATGCTGTAATAAGGTAAGCATGCAGCGACAAGCCAGATCTGGACAAAATTATGAAAAAGCGCTCAGTTTCAAAAATCACATTGAATGGTTAACATCTTAAGTTTTTTTTTTTTCATAAGATTTGTTTCTGTCATATCATTATCTCGCCTAATATTTTGAATGTTATTGTAACTACCCTGTCTTTTTCGGCGGCCCGCGACACCATGACTAAAACGTGTTTGTGGCCCGTATAAAAAAAGGTTGGGTAACAATGATCTAGAACTACTCATTAATTTGGAGGGTACACTTGCAAATAACCCGGACTTGGTGACAATTCGATATTTCCAACAAGACGGTGCTCCACCTCGCTTCGGATTACAAGTTCGTGAATATCTGAATGCAGAGTTTGGCATGTGGATAGGGAGAAGAGGAAAAATCGAGTGTCCAACACTCGCCAGATTTAACGGCATGTGATTTCAGCCCATGCGGAGTATTCAAAATTCAAGTGTTTGCCACCCCATTATGTGGTATTGGACATTTGAAAACAAGAATTCGGGAGGAATTTGACGCTCTTCGCTCGAACCCAGGATTTTTTGACAAAACCTACTCTACCGCTAATAAGCGGTGCCATTTATGCATTTATGACTGTGGATTGCAATTTGAACACAAAATGTAACCATCATTGCCCCTGAATTGAAATAATGCAATGAACCATGTTTCTGGATACTGTTTGTTTATCTTTTTTCAGTCTGCAAATTGGTTAACTCACTTATGCCGGGCCCGCAGTTATGAGTATGGTGAAACCTATTGCTGACACCAGCCGCATAACTACTGATAATTATTGTTACTCTACTTTGAAATTACCCAGAGAATTGGAACATCAGAAGCTGACATTCGTTGGAACTTTGAAGAAAAATAAGACATGCATACCTGCTGAATTTCTGCCTACTCTTTGGATTTACTCCAAATTCAACTATTTTCTCATACGTTCCGAAGAGGAACAAATCCGTCATTCTATTATCAAAAATGCACAATGACAACAAGGTAAATTGAATGACAACAAAACCTGACATGTTTCTTTTTTTATAATAGTACCGAGGTTGGTGAAGATGCATTTGACTAAAAATTTGCCAATTACTCTACATCACGTAGAACAAGGAGATGGCCAATGGTGACTGATAAAATATAATTTCCTCCATCAGAGCCATACAATATAGTCCATTACATAATCCGTATTTTGAAATCAGAAAAAAATGGTCAAGTGCGGGATTCAAACCACACATCTTCCGATTCCGGGCCGGACGATCTAACCAACTGAACTAACTGGGCAGCTGCCGAATCGTTACAGAGCGCGAATAATATGTTAAGCGGAATCCCCGAAAGCTTGCAAAATAAATTCATGAAAGTACGCATGAAATTACTTATATTCATTTCTGTACCTCTGCATACTCCCAAGGAATGTGGATGTGAATTTTTCTGGCAGGGGTCTTCATTTTGACCACCAATGCACCAGGAATAGATCAAAGCATCTAACGGAATATGTTTTAGTAGAAGCTGTGTCTGCTTCAGGTCCGCACAAATGAGTCAATAAGAACAAGATACTATTTTAGAAAATGAGATATGATAAGCATATTTCAATAAATATAGAACAAGTGTTTCGCTGGTATAAGAAAACTGTAGATAATGCAAGATATTTGCTCTGCCACCAAATTTAAAATGGAGAAATGCTCACACTACGGACTACTTGATGATAGAACATATTTAAGCATGGAATACTATCTATATACAGAAATGGTAGGCATTTGCTCCATACCATAATTGGGGTTATACCGCCCTTACTCGGTCTTCATAAATTCCTTCAACGGAAAAGTGTAATAGAATGTAGAAAAATGGTAGGCATCTGCTCGATACAACAATTAGGGTTATACCGCCCATACTCGGTGTTCGGTGTCTTTCAAGAGAACATTGCAAAGGTGGTGATAGCGGGAAGATTTTCATATGACATTCTATCAACATACAATAATGGTAGGCATTTTCTCCATACCAAAGTTAGGGTTATACCGCCCATGTTCGGTCGATTTGCTTCATAGAAACTGAGGCTACATCGTTGAATGAAGTATTGATAAAATAATCGTTAACATACATTTACAACTCTATAGACACATACACATACTATCAGCAAAATCAAATATACTTCCAGACATGCATAGACGTCAACCTTTTCCCTCAAAACCAAAAATAATAAAGTCTGTATCTATAGCTTGCCCCAAAACAGGAATGCTGCCAATCAGGGATGAAATCACAATCCTCCAGATGAAATCCTAGTATTCAAAAAATCAATAGCACGCTTCCATTTCTACAGCAGATCAATCCTGCGTAGAAATGCTCAGAGCTCTCCATCCAAATCAGTTGATACCGGATGATAAAATCCACTGCTAGAAAAAATAGGGTTGAGGTAAAATTATTAACTCAAAAACTCAATCATTTATTCTTCAACACGCAGATATTTCTATGTCGGTTTTCTCTATACATTACTTATCAAGAAAGTCTTTATTTTTCTTATAGATATTGTACAATTGTTATAAAATAATATAACGGCGATGTTCTACCACTGAAGTAACCTTCTGCACAACAAACAGCTCACTGAGGATATTTGCAGATCTATAACAAAATAAACGATTAGTTGGATATCACAGTGATATAAACCCCTTTGTCTAATTTTGACATGTAATGTATTTCAAAACTGATGACCATAGGCGAAGTTATGGAGGGGGGAAGTTTGGGGGGTCTAAGGCCCCCTGAAAAGAGAATGAGCGAATTAATTCTCACATAAGCACTCTAAAACACAAAAAAATTTCTTCTTGGCCAACCATAATATAGTAAAAACTTGGCGTCGCCACTGGCTTCAGACCTCCCTCCACCCAGATTTGACCACTTAACTTCGTCCATGTTCATGACATATCTTGAACGTATTTATTTTTATAACCATTGAAAAATACAGAACTATGGAAAAATCATGACAATTATTTACTTGCTAATCCGCAAAATGGAAGCCGAAATAGCAATCGCAAACTTCGATAAAGACACTGGGTAACTGCGAGAATCGGTCCACTTTACTTCCGAATTCCAAACTACGCCCGCCTTTTTTTTAGTTTCAAAATGTGACTTTGTATTTGAAAAAAATCCTTTCTTAAGTTACGAAAACAATGATGCAAGTTAAAGATAATTTATATTAATATCAGTAAATTTATTATTATATAACACGTTTTTTCTAATTATTTCAAAACAAATAAGCATAATAAACAGGAAAATACTCAATTTAAAAGCGAATATTCTCGACATAGATTGTACTGACGCTTAACTACCAAAAATTATGTGTATTTTTTAATGAAAAATGTGGAGTGCTTTGTTCTGGAACTACTATAGTAGTAGTTAGATTCACAGGGGAAATAATACGGACATTGTTTTTAAACTTGAGTACGCCTTTAACAAGTTCGATTCACCGGATAGAGCAATAAATATTTGGATGGGCATCTGCAACTGTTGTAACTTTGGAAATTGAATTTAATAAATATTGAAAAACACTGAATCTTTAAATCAAATCACAGTAATCAACATACTGTATTATACTTTACAAAGCTCGACATTTTCAGCCCTTTACCGATATTAACAGACCGACTAAATGTGAATGTATTTTCGTCACGCCGCAATTATAAAATGTCAAAAAATAAATTCACCTTGCATATCTCAAATTATACCCTCAAAACTATTTTGTGGTATAGAAATATGAATGTACAAATATCACTTCTATCGAGATATCGATGTATAGATTATTAGACGTTACATTTTGATAAACTAGATTTAACATGTAGTGCTCCAAAGCGATGGGTGAAGTTGTATATTGATATATAGACTACTTTGTTATGTCATTCATCAAAATATCTACTTCATACGCAAAACATCCACAAAGAATTTAAAATAGATTATATGCATTCACTTAGACCTTATAAACAAAAATTTTAGGAATGATCAATGGTTTTTCACACATCAGCAAACTAGATCTTTTACCAAAAAAAGTTGTATGTAAATGTTTTAGGTAATAAAAAGGTCTTTAACTTCTGTTTTGATCATTTTTTAACAGCCAACAATTTTAAGAGAAGAATTGATCAATCTTTCACTTTGTATTAAATCTCGCACACAGAAATTCTTAAAATTAAGTCTGCACTTTTGTGTCCCAAACTTCTGTTTCTTGGTAAAATAAATTTATACAGGGTGTTTTAAAAGTTGGGACTTTTTTTTCCGGATCAACTGTCCTTGAAGTGGCAAAACTAATGTACGGTGCACCAGCAGCAAAACAGTAAAAAAAAAATTTTAAGCAAGTACTTACTGTTCGGTTGCTGCGAAGTTGAAAGTGCGGTCCTGTTACACGCGTCTTACAGATACTGTTCGAAGTTAGCGCCGTGAGACTGAAAAGCGCAAAGGCATGCTCGACGTAGCCATGAATCAGTGCACGCGTTAAGGATGGACGGTGTTCCCCGAATAACTGCAGCAGCTTCTGTAATTCGCGCTGATAATTCATCAATCGTGTTCACTTCTGTTTGATACACTAAACGTTTCATCAAGAAAAAAACAGTTGTTAGACGTATATTCTAGATTATACATATGCATACAACCTATCCTTAGTATAAGTTATTATAAGTTAGGAGTAAGTTTTTGACCTGGTTAAGTATGAGTAGCTAGAAGCTAGACGTCGCCATTTATAACTAGTAGCATAATAGTTATAATAAATTCATTATGATTATTATTTAGGTATTAAATATAAGGTTGAAATGTTTTTAGCAAAAAAAATGGTTACTAATTTTTCAATATAAAAAAAATGATGTGTACATAGTCATCTTAAGCAAGTGATCTTATGATCAAACATTTTGATACTAGGGATTGACTTTTCTTATCTATTTATACTTTCCAAGAGTTTCCATTTCTACATATACAACTCAATATAATTTCTCTTAATTTTTCTCACTACAAAATGGTGTTTTTAATCCCCCTCTCCTATATTAAATAATTTAATATGGACTAAATCTTTTTCCAACATGGCTCCTACGTGATTTCTGTTACCGCTCAACCACGGTAACGACTATAAGTGTGTTCTCATCAATCAGCAAAATGTTAATTTAATTTGTGAAGGGAGAACTCAAGTTTAGAAAATATAAATATAATATGGCATGTTTTCATGATATAGGACCCCAGAGTGACCCTGATGAGTCCCTCTCCTGCCTAAATGTTTTTTAATAGATGAAATATACTCTCCACGTAAGTTTCTTGTGGTGGCTGGTAATTTCAACATGAATTTTGTTATTGAAAGTGGTGATGTTCTTTCAATTTACAATATTTTTTCAACTTACACTATAGAACCGCATGCTGTGGGTATATCAAGGATGGATCCTGTGTCTGGGACACAAATTGACCATATTCTAAGTAATGTACCCCTAGAATGTGTTAAAACCGATATATCTCATTTTGGTCAAAATATTTATGTCAATTTTGAATTACTGAATCAACTACAAAAAGATTTTTTACATGACAATATAAATATTTTTCAGAGAAATTTGCAGGATGAGTCCTAGGCAGATGTATATATTTGTGACAACCCAAATGATCAGTATAGCCTTAAAGAATATAATGTTATTATTTCAATATTTCTTTTCCTATATCTACCTGTCAGGTAAAAGGGAGAGACTAACTGGGTAAGCATACAATGAAAGACCTATGCTAGCCATGTGCAGGATCTATAATTTCTGATGAAATACCTATATTTTTAATAAAACATATAGCAAAGAAAATTAGTGGTCCTCTGACATTATGATAAATGAAAAAGATTGCAAAAATTATAACCATACATATGTTTATGAACAATTGGAAATAAATTAGAAAGGTGCTGGAATGACCTCTCAAAGGCCTTTGGCATCCTCAATAATAAATTGTTGTTGGAAAGGCTGGAATGCTATAGTTTTAGGGGAAAAGTACTAACATTAATTAAATCCTAACTTAAGCGTCAATTAGAATGGCAAAACCTTTTTTTCAAAGAAAAGTCCTATAAAACAAGGTGTGCCGCAGGGATCCCATCAACGCCTGCTTTTGTTCTTATTATATGTGAATAGTCCACCTACAAGTCTGTCAGTATGCTGATGATAGTTCAGTAATATTGGCGAATCCGTCTTGCTAGGGCTGTCTTTGGGCCGTTCGCGTGTGGTAGAACAAATGTCATATAGTGTAACATGAGTTGATCAAATCCTTACACTGACAAGACAGGATTAATCATTTTGGGTAAGGTCAGGTCAAATAAGGGATCTTTATAAGTAAGGGTTGATCATAAGAGGATGCCAAAAATTTCTTGGATTGAACATAATGGATGGCAATCTTAACTAGGAGAAACATATCCTGGGACTTCAATCAAGAATGAGCAGTGCATGTGAGGCCATACATAGGTTGCACAATTCAGTAACACTGGCTAGTTTAAACCTGTTATATTTTGCATATGTTCAAACTATAATTAACCACGAAATCCTTTTTTTGGCATCCTCAAAAGATGCATCAGAAATCTTCAAGACACAAAAACAAACTATTGTATGTATGCTCTACCTAGATCACAGAACATCATGCAGAAATTATTGCTCACAAATAGGTTTTTTAGCCGTTCCATCTTTATACTTCATTTCTCTAGTAATATTTGTAAAAAATAACCAGCAACTTTTTCAGACCAACTATGATGGTTATGCTGGGGGGATGTCTTTTTTGCCCAGAGGTAGGTTCAACCTTTGTATACCACACAACACATCTTTTTATTAAAAAAAAGTTCATATGATATGACTATTAAGGCCTACCAATTGGAGGACATAGGCTCCATTGTGGGGAGGAAATTATTCAAAACAATCGTCTGAATTTCCTGCAATCCAACAATTTTATTATTTTAATTTTCTACTGAAATAATTTTGTCATATTAATTCTGAATAAGTGCATATATTTTTCACTGTATAGTTTACAATGTATTATGTCAGCTTTTATACATTTCAATGGTTATTGTTATACTATCAGCATCTTGGAAGCATCCATTTTAGACATTGCTTTTTCACTTACTTGATGGCAATGGAGGAGTTAAATAAATAAATAATACGAGGCAATAATGAGTGCTTATTATGTTTCTACCAATTTCAATGATTCCCAAGAACCTGAACAAACGGTGAATTTCACCATTCAGAACTATTATTACAATAATCCGCAATTTGAAGATCCTCACCAAGAATCGTTTGATAGTCACTAAATAAGGCAATGATTAAAAAGCAGGAAATGATCGCCTCCTTCTGCTGAAAACTGTTATATCTAAAGATGTTCGGCCTTTAGCCTTCAAATTCATCATTACAAACATACTGAATACTAGTGTTATTACTTAAATGTATTATTTGTATTACCGTTTGGTATCGATGTATCCTCCTACGATGTATAATCTTATACATTTGTTTTTCCAGTACTGTATTCAATAGCTCGTGTGAGCAGAAAATAGTTGGTAATTGTATAGAATAGCTACTTTTGTCAGAGCTTGATAAAATGGGCAAAATTGTTGCAGCGATGTGAGTTGGTTTACAAAAACATTTTAATGTCCATGTTTGCACATTCTTCCAATAAAAAGCGAGAGGCCCTGTGTTTGTGAAGCAAATCACCTTAGTGCAACAATTTGGCCATTTTTTTCGAGCTTTGGCAGAAGTAGCTATTCTAGACAATTACCTAGATACACTCTGAAATGTATGATTTTGTTTCTACAGAACCAAATAGAACAGCAAACTTACCAAACTAAACAATCTTCTCTTCTTCTTATCACTATACATCACACACGACATGGCGACTTTCGGAAACCACGCTGCTTAGATTAGGAAAGCACGCTGTAACCCACAGAACACAGAATATATAAGATATAAGATAACCACCATGTGAGGTAAACTGAAGCCTGAGAACAGTGAAAACCCGCAACACGCTGCGAGCGCCAACGGTCGTTGTCAAAACTAAGTAAACTACTTCGTGGTCAACACTGTCATTAATATTTAATGTCATTAACGCCACTCGTCAGCGTCATTTTTGATACCGTCAAAAGTATGTAACTTAACCATACATTTGTAATTGTAAAAACGCCGAAGAAGCATCATTGCGGGCTCAAGTTTTGAGGCTGGTAAGTTGTTAAATATGGTAGGTGAAATAATTGGAATTATAGTTTCAGCTTCCTTATTTCGAGTATTCATATTATCATAGTATTATTAATATTGTTAATAACTTTAGTTCCCCATTGACAAAAACAAAAAATTGTGAGGATGATTCATGTGAAACCTTTGGTAACTTTGCATTGATTTTAAAACAGAATTGTTTAGACAAACAGTAGTTACCTAGTTATAGATGGTCCATCCATGGTGACATATATGGAAATAAAGATGAAAGAGCAGTAAATATTCTCGAGATGAGGATTTACATGGCTTTGAATTCTTGCATTTTCCTAGAATGGCCATCAGAGGGTCATTTTAGGGTGTTTTTTTTCCCGAACATACTTGAATATTGTCAGTCTAATGCATTTATCAATCATATCTTTCAAGATATCATGATCCTTGCAAGACCGAAAATTTTCTAGCTATTCGTTCTGATCTCTGAAAATGGCTTCAACATTAGACAAATGACCAAACTTGTCCAAAAAACTGTAAAGCGACTTTATCTAGGTGATGGGCTAGTTGGTCATCTGCATAGGTCAGTCTATTTATTATCATATTCCTTGAAATAAATATACAACTGTGCTTCAGTCAAATCTGAAAAGTGCTGCCCTACATGATTCATATTTAGGTACATCAATTTGCTTTAGAAGATAGCCAGCAACATAGGAACTATCAGGGTTCACAATGTTTTCATGTATGAAAGATTCAACTTCAAGATTACAGCTGGCTGTGGGACCACTAGGTAACTGCAGTTTGTCTAAACAATTCTGTTTTAAAATCAATGCAAAGTTACCAAAGGTTTCACATGAATCATCCTCACAATTTTTTGTTTTTGTCAATGGGGAACTAAAGTTATTAACAATATTAATAATACTATGATAATATGAATACTCGAAATAAGGAAGCTGAAACTATAATTCCAATTATCTCACCTACCATATTTAACAACTTACCAGCCTCAAAACTTGAGCCCGCAATGATGCTTCTTCGGCGTTTTTACAATTACAAATGTATGGTTAAGTTACATACTTTTGACGGTATCAAAAATGACGCTGACGAGTGGCGTTAATGACATTAAATATTAATGACAGTGTTGACACGAAGTAGTTTACTTAGTTTTGACAACGACCGTTGGCGCTCGCAGCGTGTTGCGGGTTCTCAGGCTTCAGTTTACCTCACATGTTGTTTATTAGAAAAAGATTAGACCTACGTTTTGCCAACATGCTAGTGTCATTGGTGTTGCCAGCTAAAATGTATGGAGTTTACGTTCTTTTACCTTATATATTCTGTGATAACCACAGAATATATAAGGTCTGTAACCACTCTCACTTTCGCACAGAAGTCACAGAACATTCCTGTACGCATAAGTATGGCATAAGTTTTCCCGGTTTCACGTTTTGGCATCTGTCGAGTCGCACGTGACATCTGATGACAGGTGACAGCGCAAAAACTGATCAAACACAGAGGCCAGGGTTTCCAGGCTGATTTTCATTTTTTCAGTAGATATAATTGAAACATTGGATAGATTTCAGTAGCCATTTATATGTTATACGAATTTCAGAAAATGATACTGATTTTGACCCAATGTTCATTTGCTCCGATCTACAAAAGAACCAACGCCACCCGAAGTGAAGTGTTTATTTCTGTTGTCTGTCGTTTATTTCTATGTTTTGTGATTTATTTCTGTTGGGTGGTCTGTGGTGTTGGGCGACATTTGTGCCAGACATCATCAATGTAATTTTTAATTGCACATTTTTCATTTTTAACTGTTTTAATATAATAGTAATAAGACATTTTGGAAGTTAAAAGCTTAAAGTGGAATGCTCTAATAGTGGAATTTATTAATGTATACCTACCTTTCTCAAATATATATCACTATTACGGCATTCCACTTTAAGTTCTTGACTTCAATTACTCCTATATTATAGTAAAACTGTTTTAGCATTCACATTTCGTATTTAGTATAGCCTAGCGGTCTAACTGTAGAGATCCATTGGGTAGTATATACGTTAAAAATGAAAAATATGGAGTTAAAAAGTTTATTTTATGTGTATATCTTACTTGCTCTTGTATTATTAGTTGTATTACGGAAGATATTCCATTCCGCCTTTCAGAAATTATTCATCGATCAAATCGGTTGCCGACTAACGAAGTAAGCACCACCCAAACCCAATACCCATCACTAGCACATGCTGAAGTTTCGCTTTCTATGCGTTCCGTGACTATCTTGCTGTCCTTCCGACAAAACCCGACCGAAGACGTCGGATGGCGCTTTGGCTGATTGGAGCAAAGGCACTTTGGGGCTTTGGGCCATTTGTGGTACTCCCCCAAAACCAGCCATCTCCTCCCTTTGTTGTACTCCCCTCCCTTTCATTCAGCCTAGCGTGTCGAAGAATCGAGTCAAACGCTCGGACGTCATCGTGCATATCGAATCGGCGGTTGGTCGCACTTAAATCGCATAGGCGTTGTGTGGATGCGCGTTTGTTTCGCCTAAACGTGTTTGTTCAGTTGCGCGTACTGAATCGCTGGTTATTTATTATTCGTCTGCTGTTGTGATGTTTTGAAGAGGCACTGCATATCGGGTGGCACAGGCCCGACGTTTCGGGTGTGAATCGTGTTTTTTGTGGATTTGACTGTGTCTCCGTGGAGTGTTTTTAAAACTAATGCTTTAAAGGTAAGTTACAACTCATGTTGCAGATAAAAGGATTGTGTATTTAATACACCAAGTAAGAGCATCTACAATCTACATGATTCCAACTACTGTATCATTCAGCGATGATTTTTATTATATTTTCCGCTGGATGTTAATTGAAACCACATACGAATGCATGAATATATTTACTGGTGACATTGATAAAAGCTGCCGAGACAGCCGAAACGTCAGGAAAGATGTGTACTCATTAGTATGTGGTTTCAATTAGCGGCCAGCCGAAAATATAACTTACATTAGTCAGAGTGACAGTCACCTTTATAGGAATAGTAAAAGCAAATGATATAAAGCAACTTAAAATACAATAAAAATGAAACAAACATTCGTACTGCATCAGGTCCGATAAACCATAAAAAATGATTGGTTTTTGCATATTTTAATCGAATCGCTAGAAAGCTATTTTATTACACTATATTATCATGTTAATAGTAACAATACATATTATTTTTTATAGATATTTTCCCGCAAAGGCAGAATCGCTCATCGCGCTCTAGAAGCGCTGCGAAAGGAAAATGTCTATTCATATTGACCTTAAAACAGCAAATTGTAACCATCGGTGAACAAACTGCCCCGTAGCTCATTCTCACAGCCGAGGTTCTCCGAAAGAACCTCTGTTGTGAGAGTCTCGTTCGAGGCGTTGTAAGCTCGTCCTGGTGAGGATGGGCCCATCCGTATTGGGCCTCTCTAGTCTCTGCTGTACTGGCGCATTGTGGTGTCATTATGCGAGACAGCTCGGTCCAACATTTGCCATAATAATATCTATATATCAGCCACTCTCCTTCCATGTTCAAAACTATAGATGCCCGTTGTAAGGTCAGACGCGTCCACATGTATTGCTTGTTTCTGGATTATGTCCAGAAGCTTTGGGGAGTGCTTCGGAGCGCAGCCCCACACATGCGAGCAGTACTCCAACGATGGTCTGACCTGAGACTTGTAGAGTAGCGCAGTAGATGCTTCGGTGAATGAAATCTCCTGGATGACAACATGATTGTGCCAGGACATGTAATTGTCGGTGTTAATTCCTAGAAGCATTCCACAGTTCACCTCATTAATTTGAATAATAATATATAGATACTCAGTCAGTTTTCCGAAATTTCAAAGTTTAAAGTTGAAAAATGCTCTGCAGAAATGCGAAAGACTCCTAGAACATAGTATGATATTTGTTTTGCAATTTACATACGAGAACCACGAAATTCGAAGAATTTGGATAGCGCACTCATGTCACCATATAAAAGATAATTATGTGAATTTGGAAACCCCAGTTTGTGAAACAATATTAGAAACGTATTTCAATATAGGATGAACAATGTAATTGTCACCACAGGCCTCGGGACATCAAAAAACAACACAAAGATATGAAAAATTCTAAAATAGTCTTAGTGCCCATCTCGAATGTTCCATAACCTAATTTCGAACAATCTTGACATTCGAGATGCCTGTTTTGACAACTGCTCACATGTTCTGGATTATTTACATACAGGGTGATCTTGTCTTATCTGCTACCTCTGATCTCATTGCAGTATTAACAATTATCAATATCATCACTTTCGAAACTGCGAGTCCCATTCGAAAGGAAATCCTGGGAGTTCAATAATGCCCTTATACGCATACTAAATGCGTGTGTAATTTTTATTCAAATCAGCGATGACGTAGGGTCGAGTGTCATTGGCTCTCATACTATTAGGAGATGATATTTTCGCAATAAATTTTGTCTGACATTCCAATGTATATGTTTACAAGTATAGTTAATGACAGTTGTCAAATATATCTGCTTGTAAGTTAAAAGAGTTTAAAGTGATTATTTCACATATAAGTGATGGAAATGGACAGAGAGCATTATCTGATTGTTTTTTTACTATTTCAAGCGTGAGTGACAGTTGCTTCAGAAATTTAATACAAACCATTGAAAGATATGACAAAGATCAATAATTTATGGCTACCATATCCATTTTCCATAAGATTCTTCAGCTGCCTATACTGTTCAGCTTATTCACTCTATTAGGACACTATTATACACTGAGACGTCTTCTTTAGCTCGTCAACGACGTAGAATCATTGATAACTACACAAATCTTAAATAGACACATGTTTGACATCCAGATAATATAAAAATATTATTAATATTTAACCTCCAGTTAACAAAAAGCGGTACACAGACATGTCGTGACCTAGAGAGCATTATGCAATTATAATAAATAAATTAAAATTAATATGTTTTTGAGTGACGGACAACCTACATCTCTTACTTTTAGACAGTATCACCCGTGAACAATTCAGGTTAGGGCCTTTCGTTATCATTACAGTCAGTGTAGTTCAATATCCGTAGAAAAATAGCTATCCAATGGACTTTGATAATTTTTTTATCCGAACCAAAAGTTATACTAAAAATTTTATTTAAGAAACATGTCAAGTACCTATATTAGGTGTATGCTCTCCACTATGCATCAGACCTGCTGTAGACATGCAAGTTTCGTCTTTAGCCTAGACTCGTCAGTATAGCCTGGCGGTCTAACTGTAGAGAGCAATCGGTGCTATATACGTAACCCAGTCAAGGCTGTGATGACAAAATCAACTCATCTCCAAGTGTCGCCCTCTATGGTGTTAGGACCTTTTACTTCGTAATTTGCCAATGGGCGTCCCCTATAGAGGACGACACTTGGAGATGAGTTGAAGTATTTATATTGACTACTGCAATTAAGGCCTCGGTGTAAGGGGGATCTGGGAGGGGGGGGGGGGGGTTAGCAATATTTTACGTTTCCGATCTGGATCTAAGGTGATCCCTAAGAGGCCTGGGGGTCTTGCCTCCCTTGAAATGGGCTTCCCTTAATCGTTAAGCAAGAATTGCAGGAGCTTTTAACCGAATTCAGAAGAGGAAAACTCTCAATTCGGGTGAATCTTTTCAATGTAATAACTCAATCTTTTATAACAGGATTTAGAAAATTTAGAGAATAATTTTTTTATGTGAAAGGGCATACTTTTAGCCTTTCTATGGGAACTATTCCAGGAATGGCGATAAGCTGTCTAGATTAAGAAAGCTAAAGGGGTAAGTCGAAGCAAATTCAAATAAATTCTCCTGATGAGATTATGAGAATGGTTACAACGAACTGCCTATCTTTCATATTCTTCAACGCTGACACCGGAAGGTAGAAACCGGAACCCCGTAATATAAAAATGTTCAACAAAAAACGACTTCAAAAAGGCATCTACAAAAAAGCTACTCTGAAAATTGATCTGAAAAGTTTGTTTAGTGCAATTTTGGTTGATTTTTTTAAGTCGTCATACAAAAATGTTCTATATAAAACCTAGAGCATACAAATATCGTATCTCAAATTCGCTATTACAATATTTCTATTGGCGTAAGGAGTAAAAAGTCACAAAAGAATTCGAAAGTATGTCGCTCTGTTAAGCGTTATGTTTGTCTTTCCAAAGCCTTATAAAATCTGTGATGGAAACAGAGTCGGTGTTATTTTTGTCTAACGGATTTTTTCTACAAGGTCTGCCGGTTCGGAAATGAAGGATTGAATCACGCCTTTCCCAAAGAAGAAATTGTAGGAAGATAATAAAAACTATCGAATTTTGCCGTCTTGTAAATCCAAGGTGTAGGTGTATCGGTTATAATAAATGCGTCCTTGTGAGTTAAATGTGCAATAACAAAAAGTAAGTTATTTGAAAAATCGTTGAAAAAGTACAGATAAATTAATGATGTGTTATGCAAAAGGTTTTAGAGGTTGTGGTTTAATGATTATTATACAGTTGCTTAAAGCATATATGTTACGCTAGTCTTAGTAAATTGATTGGTATAACCTAACACTATCCATGCCAGTCTGTAAATAATATTATGTTATGAATATACCGGGTGGTCCATTTAACTTGAGACAGACGTATAGCGCGTAAACGGTGACCTTTTTGATGAGATCGTTCAGATGAAAGTTTTTGGGTGTAATGGGGGAGAGTTAATAATGTCTTTTATTTTCGAAATTGACAGCGTTTTCAAGGTGTTTTCAAGGTCAACCAAGCGCTTGCTCTACGTAAAACCGCTTCATTGGTCTTCATGGCTACCCATGGCATTCGGAGCATTTGTTATGATAAATTTAAAGGTTTCCCATATGATAATCACGTTATTTATGCTTTTGTGAGAAGAAAAGCATTCCTGATGAATGATGTAATTATTGGAAAATTAAAAAAAAGAAAAAATATTATATTTTTCCTCTACTCAAGTTGCATTCGAATTTCAAAATTTTGTGAACAAGAGATATTTGTTTTTTCTCGTAAAGCAAGATTTTGCAAAATAATATTTGATCCCATTAAAAAAACATGGTTGCCCTTGGAAAAAAATGATTTGAAAATGCTGTCTTTGTGACATACGTCAGAAACCCGTATTTTCTAGAGTTTGAAAATGTTCATGATCGCTATATTTGTTTCGCTTACGATAAATATAAATTACCCTGTACATCGGCTGAGTACAATGCGCATGAATCAACTACTCACTTCCAAGTGATTTCTCATGTCCAACATTCAAGGCAACAACCATTGCTTAGACAATGGAGCCCCGGGATTCCAGATATTCAAACTTACAGCGAAAAACCTAAAAGTCACGTTTCGAAAGTAAACATCCTTGGGAACTTTTTAGTTTTTATCAGTACGGATTATATCATGCTTGTTTCCTTGTATAGACGTATTCCAGGAACGATGCTATCCGGTGGTTTAAGTGACGCTTTATGAACGTAAGTATACGATAAGTCACAATAAAACTGACACGAAAAATGCCATTGTGCCAAACTCATAGGCTACATTTTTATAATTTCAGGGCTGACAGAACAGCAAATTTGCCGCCAAGTAGGTTGACGCAATAGAATCAGCTTGAAAATAAGATCAACTCATCTCCAAGTGTCGCCCTCTGGCAGGCTATACTGACGAGTCTAGGCTAAAGACGAAACATGCATGTCTATAGCAGGTCTGATGCATAGTGGAGAGCATACACTTGAAAATAAGCTTCTCAAAAATGCACTAAAAAGTACCATTATTATTGTATTTGGAGTTGCCGACAGCCATGAGCAACAAACACAATTATTTACTTTTTTGTGCATTTTTCAGTGTAGATTGCAATGATCCGTTTTCCTTAAATTCTTATATTACGGATTTCCGCATTTGCTTCATCGTAGTCGCTGTGCTTTCTTGATCGAAATAGCTTATCGCCATTTATTGAATAAGGGTGGCCATCGGTGGTCTTCTTCATCAGTTCCAATTTGAGGAGTTCCTTCAATTCCTCATAGATTCCATCATCAGAACTGGATTATGGTAACAATGGGACCAATATGCAAGTATATCCTCTAAATGAAAAGAGAATTATCCAGATTAAAAAAATCAATTGAATTGAGAACTTCCTCCTTTGATGTCGGTTAAGAAAAAATACTGCTCGACCTTCTGAGAACAATCCATTGATGAGAGTGGATGAGATAAACTGACCTAGGTATCTACCAACTAAAGTGCGTCTACACACAGATAAGACATGTTTACCAACGGTTTTATACCTGACTCTTTGTTAGACATTCTAGTCGTAAATTAGTATTATCTGGGCTTATCTGTGCTAAGTACCCTAGTATTCCCGAAATTATTTACGTCAAGCAGTGATTTGATTTTTATGATTTCCTATAAATCATTTTTTATTCCTCCAGTAATATAATTACTTGTTTTGTTTTGTATACTACTTTTTCTGAATAAAGAGTCGCAATTTCATTCGTTATTTGTGTGCATTTTTCTAGTCACGCGTTACTGAAAATTTAGGTTTGCGAATGAAAAATCTGTTAAAAAGAATAATAATTTTACAATTTCATTTTCGAACCAAGATTGTCATATTATAATGGAGGTTCTGCATTATTAGCATCTTAGTTTTTAGTTAAATTATATTTTTCTTTAGATTGAGTATTGAAATCGAAAATATACTTTTCTTGGTTCAAATAAACAATAATTATCTCATCAATCAAATTATATTGCAGTGAGAACTGGTGTAGTTCTTGTCCTGAGTATACCGGGTGGATGATTTACCTTGAGACGTATAGCGCGAAAGCGGTGATTTTTTTATGAAAACGTTCTGATAAAAGTTCTTGAGTGCAATGGGGGAGAGTTAATGATGATTTTTATTTTCGACTTCGACAACATTTTCAAGGTTTTTTCAAGGTCAACTGTTTTTTTTATGAGAACATATTTTTTATTGCATAATCTTACTGTACTAGAATAAATAAATATCTTTGTTCACAAAATTTTTGAATCCGATTGCAAGTTAAGAGGATAAAAAATACAATATTTATTCTTTTTATAAATTTTCCAATAATTACACGGTTTGGAAATGATTTTCTTGTATAAAAGCATAAATAACGTAATTGTCATACGGGAATCCTCTAAATATATTATAACAAATGTTCAAAATGATGCTCGCCAACCTCAATACACTTATCAATACATTTTATAAGGTTTTCATAGTTTTCATAAGGTTTCTTTATTGGTTGCTCTACAAGCATACCTTATGCGTTACATCATATTTTCCAATGTAGCGGGGGCTTCTCGAAAAAACAACTTGTTTTAGACGGCCTAATTAAAGGAAATCGAGAGAGGTTAAATCTGGTGACCTAGCGGGCCACATAACGAAACCACCTTATCCGATCCATCGATTAGGGTATTCCCTATACAGCACTTTCCGGAAAATTCTGGCATAATGAGCAAGGGCAACCATCATGTTAAAACCACATATTTGCCCTTTCTTGAAGTGGTATATGGTCTATTTGGTCTCGTAAATGGTATTGTAGAATGTCTCGATATTTTTGTCTATCCAATGTTCCTTCTATGAAATATGGACCGATCAACCTGTCATCAATAATTCCACACCATACAGTCACCAACGAAGGGCGCTGATGTTCCACTCCTCCCAACCATCGCGGATGTTCCACACTCCAGTAACGGCGTCATCTACCGTTGCGGTATGGAAAGGTTTCGAAAAAGAACAAATGTTTTATTTTTTATCTACTTAAGTTGCAATCGGATTAAAAATTTTGTGAACAAAAGGTAATTGATTTTTCTCGTAGTTTAAGATTCTGCAATAAAAATAAATGTTTAAATAAAAAAAATAACATTGACCTTGAAAAAAACTGTGAACGGTGTCAATGTCGAAAATAAAAGTAATCATTAACTCTCCCCCATTGCACCCAAGAACTTTCATTCGAATGTTTTCATCAAAAAACTAACCTTTTTCGCGCTATACGGCTGTTTCAAGTTAAATGCACGAGGCAGTATTTTCACAATATCGCGATTCTAGGATTGATAATTTCTTTTTGTGTCCACAGATATAAGTTGAGCCTTTGGGCTAACTTGAGGAAACAGTTATCAATAAGCGCAGCATATAAGCAGTCTTCCTTTCTACAGAAACCATATGATACCTGAGACGAAATATTTGTAGGATTGTAAGCCTCAGGAGGCAAGCTGATGCTGCGTTTCAGTTCCAAATGAAATATATGGTATACATACTGTATGGTGGAGATGGGCATCGAAATGTGATAGATTTTTTTCCAGAAGATCGATTGGATATTGATATTAATTTAATTATATAATGGTATCTGGTGGCTAAAAAGGCGTCGTTTTAGGGCATAGTATTCACAATACCCTAAATCCATTATGCGTGAAATTTCACAACTTTATTTGTCCCCCCTTCCGATTTTAATACATTAACAATCGTGAGATCACTCGTAAAAAAATTGCCGAATGTTTTCCTATTCAAAACATCCACAGGCACAAATTACCCCTGCCTCTTTCACCCCTCGTTTCCTCGCTCCCTCCCTTCATTCTCCCTCAGACAAATATACTCTTAATCCGTTTCTGAGCCAGAAACCCAACCCCCCCCCCCCTAATAGCACATCAATATGAGAGAGCCTCAGTAACTTCAAAGCTCGATGCAGTACAGCGAAATAATGAACGGTACTCAGTGACTCACTCATCAAAATAATATTCACATCCAAAAAATCATGACACAGACATAGAACACCCTTCTGTGGTTAATTTTAAACGTATGGCAATGGAATGTGTCAGATCACTAAGTGCATTCCACCCTTTACTCCGTATCTTAGACATTCCAAACAATAAACAGAGATCTCAAGTGCTTCACGGAATCATCTACAATGGATGCATATGTTACAGAATGATATTTATGAACAGAAAACTGTATCCTTACATCAAGTCAATCTACTTAACACCATTTTTCTCAATATTTGGATCATCTCTACCTTAGGGCATCTAACCTTTGTATGTATTCCCAAACTTGTTCAAAGCTATAGCTGTTTGTAATTTTCTGACTCACTCTAAATAAAACGTTTATCTACACTCTACAGTGATTCATTCGATAACCATATTACTCACGCCACATGGTTTAGTGTTCATTGAAAAAATATGTTTACTTCCTGCATCCAAAATTCCGCGCAAAGCATAGAATGCAGTATGTCAGCTATATTGTGTTTCCAAACAAAAGCTGAAAAATCTGCGCACTCAGATCGGGTAGCATACAAATGGTTTATGCCGCTAGAGCAGCGGTACTCAAACATTTATTCGCATACCTTGAGTGTGCAATGCAACTCAAAAGCCTAAGTAACAATACTGTATTTTTGATCATATAGGGTTAACTTCAGTAAGTATTTTCAAGTCATAGTCGCAGAAACAGACATGTATAATCAAGAGTCGCGATTCGCAGTGTATAGTTTCGAACCAAGACTTTCATATTCTCAATGGAGGTTCTGCAATTTCCAGGATGTTAGTATTGTCGATCAAAGTAAATGGGGCTCCTTTGGAAAATATGATAACCTTGCTACAAAAATATGTAATCCTTGTAGACGCCCTTACTTGGTGAATATTTCCATCATGCAGATAAAAAGAACGATACACACAGTTTCACAAATAAAACTCCTGACGATGATTAAATATAAATCGAAACGCGTCACTGAAAGAAAGAGAGCTTTATTTGTGAAACTGTGTGTTAGGTACATATGATACTTGTCGGAAAAGTATTGAAATCTTAGTTGTAAAGAAAATTATATTAATCTTCAGAGTATATTTTTCTTGGTTCGAATAAACCTTAATCCATCAAGCAAATTGTTTTAGAGTTATAGCAGATGTTCTTGTCCTGCGTACATCTTTAGTCTTTACAATATCGCAATTCTTGAATTGGGAATTTATTTTTATCTGTGTATAGCTATAAAACGTAACAGTTAATTTTTTAGGTTGTATCATCTTCCTCCTCTTCAAAGTGCCTATCTTCTATTGATGTTGGCGATCACATCATACTTTGTTCACTGCCATTCTGAAAAGTTCTGATGACGTTAAGCCTGCCGATTTTCTGAGATTTGCCAGCTAGGAAGTGCCGCTTTTCTGCATTTAATCGTGTTGAGAATTTCCCTGTATTTCCTCAGTTTTTATAGTTAGCGTCATTTGTGATGTGGTGCACCAATTCCTCATAGGAGTTTTTGATAAGACTGCACCACATGAAAGCACAGAGATCACATATCGAAAAACTCTGATTCGTACATCGATGTTTAACGAGAGATTACAGAGAACTTTTTACTGGCGGCTGAGGGCATTTCTTGCTTTTTCAATACGAGCTCTCATTTCGTATGAGTGGTCCCTATGTTGGATCCTCAATAACAAAATCAATTTACTCAATATTGACACTATACTTTTCTTCATGTACCAAAAATCGAAACTGGTGTGCATATGTTTAAGTTTAAAAATTCTTAAAGCTAGTGCTGTTGTATTATCGTGTACCGCAGTTTGAGAAAGTCTGCACTAGAGTATGAATACATGATTTTGCCCGCAGAAATACCATATCTGGTTAAAGGTCGTTTTTTGTTTCGTGTCACAGCCCACTGTGCTCGGAGCATCAACCTTTGCGTCGCAATTTTTTCCACTAGAAAGCCTCGTGAATAAATATGAAAAAGAGACAGATAATTATCAATTATTTTGAGTAGGTGTAATGTTATGCATCGGCATTGATTTACTAAATTGCCAGGTTTCTTCATAACTGAAAGACGGTGTTTTTATGATTTAAGGATCGAGCTCATAGGTTCTCACTGTGGGCGACAACGCCCCCTTGTGGGAGAGCCCTTGTGAGACTTCCAGGAAAGTTAGGGGGTGTCGATATCGTATGTCACGACTATATAATATTATACTTTTAAATATAATCGTGGCAATAGCTGTTCAAGATTCGCAACAGAAGGCAAAAAAATTGGTGACTCTAGAAAAAAAATTATAGTTAATAAAAACTAAAAAACACGTTTTCATAGTGAATCTGATTAAAAAGTGAAAAATAATTCTCAATATACGA
Organism: Bruchidius siliquastri; assembly: GCA_949316355.1. Classification (NCBI taxonomy): domain Eukaryota; kingdom Metazoa; phylum Arthropoda; class Insecta; order Coleoptera; family Chrysomelidae; genus Bruchidius; species Bruchidius siliquastri. The sequence continues at coordinate 7,099,628 of OX438534.1, read as the reverse complement.
GTAAAATGATCCACATTGTGATACAAGATTGCGGTGCTCAATATCAATTGTTATAATTGCTTACTAGTTCTATTCAAAACTGCAGATTTAGTCTAGACATGTAGTACAAAGAACCCCACGCTTTTATCACAATTACATTAAATTTCTTTTTATTTTATTTTATTCTTGTATTAAGAATTATTTTTTGGGGTGCCTTGTACTACATTTTTACAGTAAGTCTGCATTTTGAAATAGAACGAGGAAGAAATTATAACAATTGATATCAAGCAGCTCACGTCTTTATGACAATGACATTTATTCACTCGTTAATCATTTTATTATTATATTAAGAAATATTTTTTACTTTTTAGCTCAATCCACCATAAAAGCCTGTATTTTTTAATTTTGAACTATCATTTATTCATTAATAAATTTATCCTTGTACTTTAATATTTGGACACACAATTACGTGGCTGCTGGAATTAGACTTGATCTTCAATGAATCTCAGTTAAGGGGCTGAGGGGTATTCTCTTCCGCTCTTCGTTTACGTGGCCTCGAATGAGTCCCCTATCGTTATATTTTCATAGAATCTGTCTATAAATACAGATCTAACTAATGAAAGAACTGGTAAAAGATTTAATCATAATGTTAATTCGTATCATCACTTAACTTATAACTATTGTATTGTCATAGGTACTTGGATAAGTGCGCAAAATTTGAAATTAGCGTTCGAAGATTTAGTTACAAACATACATACACGTAAAGCTATGAAAAAGCGTGTTGAAAATAGTAACATTCTGGATCAAAACATACATTTTCGGAAAACAACCAAATGCATGCTTTTTAAACAACAAATTTCCTTTGTAAAAAAATGACATTATGATTTTTATTCAACTAAGTCATTGTTGCAGAGTATCATTTCTCAGTTTTTCCATATCCCATTGCTGCCATATTTATGTTCTCACACATCTTACATAAAATTATCTGCGGCTGGCGGCATTTTAAAGCGTTTTACTTGTAAACGCGGATTTTTCTCATCTAAATATCTTAGGTAGTAGAATGCTGAATGCCGAAGGTGATTGTAAATGGTTGTCTTTGGGTGTGCCGCTGCCTCGCCGCCCTAAACTGATCCGGTTCTCTCTTTCTATTTCTTTCTCGGGTTTCATTGAAAACACGCTTAAGCTTGTCAGGTGTTTGCTTATAGTAGTTCTTCCACTGCCCACTTTAGTAGACCGTCCTTATTAATTTATTAGGAGAACGCCTTTCGAAGTGTCAACACTGCAATATTCTATCTTTCCTGCTGTCCTCACTCACTCCTATACTCTCAACGTTCAGGCTGATATAGCCTCAATCTAGTTGTGACAGTTGCTATTGTTTTTTGTAAAGAATATTACACAATTTCGCAGATTTTTGAAAGGTCGGTTTCAGAAAAGTTAGATTGCGGAATCAGAAGTGCTGTAGATACTACTTCATTATCAAATGTCAGAAATTTGAATTGCCACTCGCAGCCGGACCTACAGAGAGAGAGACACTGTTGCCACATTTCATAGTGACAGCGAAAAGGGCTCTTCTTTGTCTTTAGATATAAAAAGACGGTGGTGTAAATCGGTATCATCCTATTTTCGTATACTCAGAATACCCGCTTTGTTTACACTTTTTTTCATTTGAAATATTAATGGTAATTTTTTTCTACCTCGGACCCACTTTGCGTATGGATAAAAAGTTATCCAATATCCGTACACTTTTTTATCTAAGATAAAACAATAATTATCATTTTTTCTTTTTAGCATTTTTCTCTCAACTTTTCAATACATACTTACATACATTATGAAGATGTCAAGTCTAGTGGTTAAAAAATGCATTTTTTTCAATTTTATTTTTTATTAATGTATATATTTTCTTTTAACACCTTCTAAATACAATTCCAAGCGCATTATTTCGCATCCGCCTTTGATGCTGCTTGTTTCAAACATTTTATTACATTTCTGAATCTTGGATTGGTGCAAACATGGAAGTCATATATGATGTGATTATGACCTTCAGCTCCATTATTAGTTCGATGTCTTCTGCAGCAATTCCACATTGTAATTGGTACGTTTGTATTTTGCATCCATTGTTGTACAAAGCAATTTAAAAACTGTCAGCAATTTTTTCTTGGGAGTAATCTTTGTTCATCTAATTGATCTTTTTCATCGTCTGATAATTCCGGATCATCTTCCATAAATTCTAAGAAGCCATCTTCAAACGCCGATGCAATCTAGGTATACGCAAATATGGGGACACGGGTGTACGACTTCGAACTAACGGGTGTTCTTTCATATGAAATTCGTTTTTGGTGCAATTCTATTTGGACTTCATTTTCCAAAAAAAGCTTGCTCTGGATATATTTGAGAGTTTGCAGTCATAATAACAAATTTGATGCAAATCTGCAGAAAATTCAATCAACTTAATATTGTCATAAAATAGCTGTATTTATTTTGTTATCGCGAAAAGACTCCGAATTTATGTTTCCTCGTACACGCATCACGAAAAACTTATTCTAAATAAAAAAGATAAATACCGGCAAGTAGGTTGGCGCTAAAATGGTATCTGTCAAATATGGTGTAAAATCGTTTTCTCTGTGATTGAGGGCCTCCATTTTTGGCTGGAGCCTAAATGGACGGGCCTTTGGGCGCGTACCTTCCTGGAAACGGTAAGTTGTGTTTTTTTTAATAATCATATTTGTATTCAGCGCGACCAAATACATAAATTCACCGAGTTTAGTTCGCTCGTCTCCAATAGAGGCCACTCTCGAAGGTTTTGTGTCTCATTATAACAAAATCACTTTTTTGTGTGTTGCATTGAGAAATAATCGACATACCTATGTATTTGAGTGCCCTGAATTTGATCGTTTAAAAAGCCTAAGATTTTGTGGAGTGACCATTTGTAGGCGGGACAAGCGCGAAAATGTTCCCCCGATACCCCCTAATGCCCCCTCACTTCCGTCGCGGAAACGAAGAAATGACGCTCAAGTAAACCCTCATTTAGCATCGCGATCGCCCCAACTTTAAACAAATTGAGACCTCTGAAACACACACACTGCAGAGGCATATGTGGTGTTTCAATAATTAGTGGGATGAAATTCGATGTATGAAGAAACAACCAAAGAATAAATTGTACAATTAAAAGTCGTGTTTGACTGACGAAGACAAAAGCTAAAGTAAACTCTCACTGACCACTCCCGAGCCACCTTGTACAAAAAAATATAACATAAAATCGTCAAAACTTGTAAAGACGCACTGGAAAAAACTTAATTTTGTTTAAAAGAGGTCCATTCGCCATGACCGGAAAAAAGAAACAGTGTAGAGTGGACGTCGAGTCAAATCAAGTGTGCCGCGGCTGGTAAGGTCAAGGGCACCCGCGACTGCCGACATGACAGCGACGAAATTCAGGCCTGAAAACTTTCTCATTTCAGATTTTGAACCTGTTTATGCTCACGGCTGTGGCTCAGCAGTCAGCTGCCGACAACATCGACAGTGAGAAATCTTCTCGTGGTAATTTGGTTGATGTATTTTGTATCTTCTTCTTCCAGTGCCATTCTAAAGTCTATGGTTGGAAACTATCGTGGCTATTTTCTCTTTAGAAGGGGCTGCATTAAAAAGTATTCCCTTAGGTTTCGCAATCATGAGATTCTTCTCCTCTCTGTACTGCGATTTTCCTGGATTTTGACTAGACGATCAACTGTAGAAGTTCATATTATGTTCCTCCCATATGGTCCAGATATTTCCAATTTTACGTCTATTCAATTTATTAACAACCTCTCTTTTCCTGCCTATGCGTCTCAGAATTTCTGCATTTGTTACTTGGAATCCTTCTATACACCACATTTCAAATAACTCGATCTTTTTGAGAATCGCAGCATCTGCAGTCCATCATGTAGATGGTTAGATAAAAAGTTGTTTATTATCGAACAGTTTCACAAATAAAACTCTTTCTTTTAGTGACCCTTTTCAATTTTCATTAAAATTATAACTTTTTATCTACATGATGGAAAAGTTTCACCAAGTAAGAGCATCTACAATCTACATGATCTACAGTCCATGCTTCCTCTCCATAAAGGAGAGTTCAGAAGACGTAAGTAACATTTAGCTAAACGCTGTCTAAATGTTATACTTAGATCTTTGCTGCGAATATAGCTTTGTTAATTTTCATGAAATTGAATCGAGATTTTCCTATTCTTATTCTTATTTCCTGGGTGTATTGATTTGTGCAGTTAACCATCGCTCCAAGATAGGTATACTGCTCTACTGTTTCCACATTTCGTCCTTTTATAATTAGACTAACTTTTATTGGATTCTTCTTAAAGATTACCATAAATTTTGTCTTTTGAATATTAATTTGAATATCAAGCGACAAACATATATTTTGTAGACCTTCAATACTATCTGCCAGAATTACTGCATCGCCCCCTATATCTTGAGTTATTAACTCGTTTTCCCACATTCCTCGTTGTCGAGGTATTTTGTATAGTTTGGTATTATTTGAATAGTATCATTCTTCATATCATTGGCACAACTTGATTGACAGCCTGGTATGATCCAGATAAGTTGGAACACTAGATTGTAACTATCGGAAAATAGACTCCTCGGTAATTAATTTCATAACGCCGAGGTTCTCCAAAAGAACGACTTTTTGAGGCTTGTTCTAGCGTTGTAAGCTCGTCCTGGTGGGATGCGTTCGTACGGCTCCTCTAGTGCTTGCTGCTCTAGTAATTATTGGCGTTATTTGCGAGGAACATCTGCCATGATTATATCAATAGATCAGTCACCCTTCTTCGATGTTCTAGACTGTGGAAGTCCTCCGTATGGTCAGGCGCATCCACTAGACATATTGCTCTCTTTTCTGGATTGTGTCCAGAAGGTTTAGTGAGTGTGTCTTCTTTGTCAGGGTTTTTATCTGAAACTTCTGTGAGTTAAAAGTTAACTCCATTTATAGATTCATTCGAAAATTCTCTCAATGTTCTCTGCTGCCCTCTGCGAAGTAAGGTCTCCCGGGATGGTAGTGATTTGCCCAGTTCCATGCAGGAAATAAGAGTGCTTTTATCTGCTTGATATGTAGAGATAAATCAGCCTAATAAAATATTTGATCATCATAAAATAGTCTACAACTACGTAGAGACGCATCTTACCTCTTACTGCGAATATAGTATTGCATGTACAACTTTACTTTCATTGGAATACCTTTTTTTCTCGGTATGCCACCATGATGCGGCGTTTGTCTAAGAAAACAATCAACCACACAAACCGCGTTTCCAGCAATTAAAACGACGGTCAGTAATTACCAAAACAATAAAGAAAAAAAGAAAATTGCCTGTCAGTTTGGAAGAATGCCTAAGGTTCATAGTATAATGAAGAGGATGATATTGCTGGGAACCATGTAATTGTGTCAACAGTGACCTTCCATGAACACTTCACGCCTTGTGAACTTGAGGAATGTGTAAAGATGATGATTATGATGTGTTGGTATTTTACAGAGTATCTTTGTATAGTTTATAGTGTGTTCCTCAGAATACAATTTTCTGGAGTGGAAGAAAACCTCTAGTTTCTGGGACGCCGATCTAGCGAGGCCTGCGACATGATCGTGCCATGACATGTTAATGTTGATGTTGAAGCTTGATGGAATATGATTCAAGTATTAGGTTCCCTCCATCTCCACGGATGGTAGACCAGCATGTGATTTCCTCCAGGAGTCAAAGTAAGATCGCCAGGTTCTGGAAACATGTCTTCAATAATACAACTCATAGTTAGCAGTTAAATGAAACACACAAATACCTAGACCTTGTCACCAATTCTCATCGGTCTGTCTGTCTGTCTGTATTTTGCCGATCATCTTTTGCTCCTTTACAAACAATCTTTTTACATTGTTTATGGAACTCTGATTTATCATCTGATGCATTAGAATCATTAATAACAGTTTTGCAAGTGATTTTGGTCACACATAAGTAGTTATGATCTGGGAAAAACATTATACTGTAGTATTAAAAAGCAATTAAAAATCCATTTTGTCTTTGTAACGTTTTATAACCATCTATTCATGAAGTCTAACATTGTGAACCACAGCACGTTTGCGCATTTCCTAAGGTTGCATTTGTTTTTAAAGCGTGTTATATCGATTTTCGTTTACTAACATCATTTTGTTTATTATTATTTAAAAAATGGACCGATCGAACTTTGCTCTATACTATTCGCAGGCACTTCCTGGGGGAACTTTGATCTCATAACACCTAAATAATTAAACATAGAAATTAATTGATTCATTAAATATTTTATGTTTTGGATTTGAAGGGGAATTATGTGCAGTAATCGTGACATAAGGATATGATTTGATCAAAAAAAAGGTAGATCGAAGGTAATCATTATTTTTTCTGTCAGGGTTCTGCAAATAATTTTGGATATTTGATGGTTTTATAAAATTTAAATCATGTATTTTATTGCAATTATCAAGTATGCTAATGTGATAGCCTACACTTTATGCAAGTATTTAGCAGAATTAATCACTTTTTTGAACGAACGTACTTGCACTGTAGTAAATGAACAGATTGAACTTTGAAACTCAATTTTTATCAATACACTACTATACATTTCTATCTATTTGTACTTCTATTTATATGTTAAGTTACTCTTGAGAATCTAATTCGTAAAATATATAAACAAACAAATAGATTAAGGTTCGAGATATCTTCTCCCTTAAGCCAAGAGCAAATGCAGTCGCCAAAAAATATTTCCCTAAGACGCACATAAGAGAAAAAAGAAATGTATAGCACAATAACTAGTCTAGATAAATAAAATGTTAGATTTGACGATTCCAGTTTTGCATTCGTGTTAGGACCAAGTTAGGTAGTTGGAAAGTAACTTGGGTGGCCTTTGTAAACAGTCAAATCTGACAGTCTGACGATGATTTGAATATTAAATCGAAGCAGATCACTGAAAAAGAGTTTTATTTGTGAGACTTGTTCAATTTTCACAATTTTCATCTAAATACATTTTTATGTAAATTGATTCACTATTCAATCAATTCCACTTGAATCTGTTAAAAAAAGTTTTTACATTAAAAATATGGTTTTATTCACTTTTTCTCGCCAAAACTATTCCAAATTAATATTCAATACTTGGAAAATTACCAATTTTCGCAGGTTTATTTTGAAAACTTCACACTTAAGTGACTTATAATTTCTTAATCCATTAATTTAACATTATATCTTACATTTTTCAAGGATTCCAAGCATAAATTTTAATAAACAATGAGAAAATACAGTTATTGAAAAATTACCTTTCAAAATTAGGTTTATCGTATTTAGCGTAATTCCCGGAAAATTTGTAAATTGTAATATTCATTTTTTTACCATCTGAAAGTGAACATTCCAATGAAAAAAATTATTGTTTGTTTTGAAAAAACTGTTTCCAGCACATGGACATTTTCGGCTGAAAATAAGGTCTCTTCTTAGGTTTAAAATCAATAAAAATGTGAAACTCAATATTCTGATGAAAAAAATCGTGGTTAGAAATCGCATTTTACCCCTAAACGCCTCCCTCTCATTTCACCCTTTTTGAGAAGTTCTGTGTAAGGCGAAGAAAAACCAAATAAGTATTTAACTTCATACTGCGCCTGATATTTTATAATCCGAATAATTCTCAACAATCGCTATAATGATGCAGGAAATCTCTACGTTACTTATGATAATTGTAATCTCAAGAAACGAGGTTGGTTGAGTAATTAGTGGTCATAACAATGCCACTTCAATATCTCCTCGGGGACTAAAAGCAATCACGCAATAAAAATAATATTTCATTAGATAACAGTTGTTTATCCATTGAGGTTACAACAGGTGTTGGATTTGTGGTTTTTAGAGCAAAAACTAGTTCAGTCTTCAAACTAGTAGTTTATCGCTGAAAAGTACGTTGTCCCAAAGCTTACATCAAAGAATGGCAGCGCTGGGAATTACGGGAGCAATGAGAACCACGCCGTCAGCAGCCCTGGACGTTATCCTGGGCTTGTCGTCTCTGGACGTCTGGATTAAACAAGCCGCCATGGCGGCCTACTTGAAAATGTGACGGGGATTCGTCAGCTCCGTTTGTGGAACGGTAACATCTCCAAGGATCTGATCACCACTGGTCCAGAAATGCAGCGCCCTCCAATGCTTAGCTCAATCCAAGAACGTGTCCCTCATGTGAGTCCCTGGCCACAGTGGGGGGCCAGATAACGAAACTGTGTGTTAAATACACAATCTCTTTATTTGCATTATGGAAGAGTTTCACCAATTAAGAGCATCTACGATCTACTGGTGAGGTTGTGCCCGTTGGTCTCTAATTTTTGCTGTACTGGCGACTCTTGATGTCATTATGCGAACCAGCTCGATCGAAAATTTGCCATGATAGAATGTGTAGAATAGAGACAGTTCAGCTACTCTTCTCCGAATATCTGGACTGTGTAGATCCTTTGTAAGCTCAGGCGCATCCACTAGACGTATTGCTCGTATTAGTAGAGAATCCCAAAAGCCCTATTAGGCTCCCCATCGTACAGACAGAAGGTAAAATGATCTTAGAATCATCTTATTATCCACTGAGAAGAACCGCGCTCTTCAATAATCTGACCCTCTTGAACCATTCCAGTCGATCGTAATTCAACCACTTTTCTCTTAGGCTATTGAAGACCTCACACGAACCATATCTCCGATATCAGTTTCCCATATTTTCGAAGTTGTTATGAAACGGAAATGCCGCGATTTATGTATTTATAGAGAGTGCATTCCATAGATAATCTCATTCCCTTTTCTAATTCTAGCGTATTTTAGGTGAATGAACGTCTCAAGATACAACACGCTGAATTAAATATAGCGCGAAGGTATTCAGAGCGGGTGTATTTTAATGCGGTGTTGTAGGTACGGGATATATTTGTGTAGGGAGATGATGAACGTGGAGATTTCATCGAATCCCTTAGGACGCTTACGCCCAAAGAAGTGTACGTAGAATATATTATAGTTTAGAAAACTAAATAACACGCTTTCAAAGTTGCTCGAACTAAAAAGTAAAAAATATAGAATTAATATAAGAAGCATAATTAACGAGAACATTGAGCTCATTGTGACAAAAGCATGGTATGCTCGATACCAATATTGTTATAATTTCTTACTAGTTCTATTTCAAAATACAGAGTTAATGTAAAAATTCAACCCACTCTTTTATCACAATGACATTAATTTTCTGGTTTATCTCTTTTTCCTTATATTATAAATTATTTTTCACTTTTAAGTTCGATTTACTATAAAACCGTGTTTTTTTGGTTTTAAACTCGTCATCTATTCATTGATGAATTTATCATTATAATTGGAGCCGGAATTACGTGGCTGCTTGAATTAGAGTTGCTCTGCAAGGGATCTTAATTAACGGGTCTGAAGGGTATTCTCTCCGTTTACGGGGCTTCGGATGAGGTGTTATATATACAGTTAAAACTAATAAAATTATGTTAAGAAGAAGATGATAATGTTAATTCGTATCATCACTTCTAAACCTATTACTTTATTAAAATAAATAATGGGACAAACTTATTAAACTATTGCATTATCATTGGTCCTTGATAAGTGACTAAAATTTAAAATTAAACCAATGTTTTGAAGTGGGTGAAAATATGGTTCAAACATTATGTTGCAAACATACATACATACAGGTGAAGCTAATGAAAAAGCGTGTTAAAAAGCAAACGACATGCTGTATTCGCAAGCGATCACCCATCTAAGTACTAACCCGCCCGATGCTGCTTAGCTTTGGCAATCGAACAAGAACCTGCGTTCTCAGCGTGGTATAGCTGTTACCTCATATAATTTATCGTATATCTGTATATTTAAACTTCAAATATAATCATTACATTCTTTGAACATATGTCAAAATATTTGGCACATCTGTAACATTTCAAAACGTTTCCGTTCAAACCTTCATTATCGTGCATGACTAATAATATTATACTTGAAATGATATAATAATATTGAGAAATCCGTTAAATGTTGTAAAAAACTGGTTGTGCAGCAATTTTTGTGTTATTTCACCCCCTCACCACCACTGCGCTTGAGCAATTTATCTCCATATTTTCCGACGGGAATTCGTCTGCACTTTAGATAGAAATAGAATGGACGAGGATTGTTAGTGATGAACCATGTAATTATTGAAAAATTTATAAAAAGAATAAATATTTAAATTTTTATCTAATTAAGTTGCAATCGGATTTCAAAGTTTTGTGAACAAAATATATTCGTTTTTTCTCGTACAGTAAGATTCTGCAATTAAATATATGTTCCCATTGAAGAAACAGGGTTGACCTTGAAAAAACCTTGAAAGCGCTGTCAATGTCAAAAGTAAAAGTCATCATTAACTCTCCCACATCGCACTCAAGAACTTTAATCAGAACGATTTTATCTAAAAACTCACCGTTTTCGCGCCATATAGTTGTCTCAAGTTAAATGGATCACCTGGTATATGCAACTTTTATAACGCTGAAGGCCCATATTTTGAGTCGTAAATAAAATAACGGCACAGAACACTCCGTGTCACAACGACGCATCGTCGTTGCTACTCCTTTTTCGACATCTAGGGCGCACTAAACAGAATAGTCACCGTCGGTTCGTGACCGCTGTGTTCGCGGCGTTGCTTCTGTTTGATTGTCAGACGCTGGTTTGGTGGATTGCTGCCTCTGATGTCAAATCATGCATAAAAGCCTAATTTTTTTGTTAGTGTTTGAGATCCCAAATTGCTCAACAATCTCTCTTCATGCATGCGGAGTATATCGAATACACTTTTATAGTATCAATCATTAAATTCCTATTCGTCATTAATAATTATATCATTTCAGTTATCAACGGTTAAAAAAATGTACAGCTCTTGACACTGCATAACCATTGCATACCAGTTTGCATAGGTCGACTAGAAAAAGTTGTAGCGCTTTAGCTGGAAAAAATGAATAAACGTATGCAGAAAGCAAGGTTGTTTTGAGCAATAGAAAATGTAATATGTTCATTATTTATTAGAATTTATAATTTACATAAGCTGGTCTTTATGAAACTGAAACGCATAATGCAGGATATTATGACACATCGTATATTACCACCTTTTCCGTTTAACGAAATAATGCAATGACGAAAAACATGATTAAGCATTATAATTAATTTTTATTAATTATTGGTTTCATTATTTCATCATTAAAAGAATAGGAGTAGAAATAACAATAGGAAACAACTGTATATTGCTGTATTACTCAATTGATATATTACGTTTTGTCTCTGCCATCCATACTCCATCAAGCTTCAGGGAATTAACATCATCAATAGCATGTCCTGGCACGATCATATTACCGGCCTTGCTAGGTCGGCGTCCCCGAAACTGGGAGTTTTCTTCCACTCCAGGGAATTGTATTCTCAGGAACACACTAAACACGGCCCAAATCAGACCATCGCGAGATAACTGCTGGCATGTGTGAGGAGGCGCTTCAAAGCACTCCCTGAAGATCCTGGACACAGGAAATCTAGTCTATAAAATCGAAGAAGGGTGGCTGATCTGCCGCTATTCTATAGATATTATCGTACCAGATGTTAGACCGAGCTTTCTCATGTTAATGTATGTCCCTAATCTCCCCATCCTACTCTTTCACAGTAGCTCTAACTCTCTGACCGTCTGTCTTCAATAATTAACCCCCCAAACTAGCAGGTGGCGATCACCAGTTATAGCTCTAAAAATTCAACTCGCAGGTAGAGATAAATGAAGCCACTGTCTTTTTTTTAAGTGATTTAGTTCTATCCTAGTCAGATTTATAGAAAATATTCCTCGAATATCGTATTCTGAGATAAACCCCTGTATTTGACCCACTTTTCCAGTTATTGTTTGGAATCTAATCGAATGCGTACGTTTTTTGTATTAGCTATTATTTACTAATCCAGCATCCATCTCGGATAACGTAGATACCGTTACATAAGCAACAATATAATGAAGCGAATTCCAGAAAAAAGATGATTACCTACTGACTGCTGCAGCTAATTGCATAATGTATTAATGCACAATGATGTTCATTTCGCCACACGCTTACGAAATAATCAGACCAATAAACCGGAACAAAAACAATCTCATCTCGCCAACAAAAATAACCGATAAGATTCCGAAAAACTCAAATGTTTGTAGTAAGCATAGGCGGCAGCAAAAATTTTTTCTAGGGATGTCTCTTAGGACATTGAGAGAATTGTGGAATGGGGATCCAAAATGCAGTTCAGTTTAGGGCGCAGAAGACTGAGACAACAACCTCGACAAAGTAGTCACATGTTGGTCTGTCACCCATGGAGATAGATGGACGCCTAGTACTTGAATCATTTTCCATCAAGCTTCTGGGAATCAAGAACATGTCGTGGAAAGATCATGTTGCTGGCCTCGCTAGGTCGGGTCTCAGAATCTGAGGATCTTTTCCTCTCCAGGAAATTTTATACTCCGGAACAGCTACTACTGCTCTAGAGTACCCAGATCAGACCCTGTGCTTCGAAGCACTCTCTAAAGCTTCCGGACATGATCCAGGATGCGCCTGACTTTACAAAGGACCTCCACAGTCTAGAACATCGTAGGTGGATGACTAATCTATCTCTCTTCTATACACATTGTCATGGTCGATGTTCGACCGAGCTGTCTCGCATTATAGCACCAAGAGGTGCCAGTACAGGAAACATTAGAGGAGCCCAACGCGTGCATCCTCAACAGGTGAAGTTTACAGCGCCCCGCACAAGCCTCTCCAAACGTCGTTCACACCTCGGCATGTGTAGAATGAGTTGCCGGGGACTTTGTTCCCTGATGGGGACAAGTTACAGCGTTTTATGGTCAATATAAGTAGTTATTTCTTCCTTTCTGCCTTTGTGCGAGGCTTTAAAAAAAATCATTTTTCATCCTGATGATCCTGCTTATAACATAAGTGCAAAGATATGAATAATACTCGACTGTTTATAATAAACATAAGTGCGTGGAAAATACTGATTTAATCTACTAGACTGCATTATTTTAGTTCCAAATGCCTGGGACCATTGTTTTGGTTAACCTTTACTTTGTACTTGATGAAATGACGATACTTTTAACGATAGCACCTTGCATTTCACCAGCCTGAAGTGTATAATGAGGATATAACTGCCTTGATAAAACTATAACTTACAGACCTCTAACAACAATTGCGGGAAAGGAAAACCTCACGCATCCTGTTCCACCATAATCACCTGCTTAAGTGCTATAATACGAAAACGAAAGTGAATCTATTGCAGGTAAATACTATAAACTACAAGCTGCAATTTATAATATTGAACAACACCATAATTTAAAGCAATATCACTTTTTCAAACGCTATGTGCCATATGTTTAATTGAGTGAATTGATCAGCTACCATTTCAATTAGTAAAGACAGAACAAAGACATGTTATGTTTCAGTCGGGTGACCAAAATACATCAATTATGTGAGGACAGTAGACGGCACCGCTCCCTTAAGGGCGATGTCTCGGTATATTGTCCCCCATACAATTGCCGACTACGCCTAATTGAGCTTGTTTCCAGTGTATCAAAGATAATTAGGATGTACATGTATTTTTAAAGAGTTATAATTGAAGATAAATGGGTACTAAAGTTTGCTCTATAGATTTGGGGAATTGGATCGTTTAGTAGTTGACGCTGTCTTTTTGGCCACTGTTAGTTCCTAAAAAAATATCAAAAAAATACCAATGTGACTTCTTTCTTACTTTTCTCTGCGTCATATAGTATTTTTCGTAAAGTTTGAAAGGTATTGGACAAATAGACCTTATTGGTAATGGGGCCTATTCACAACGTACATATCACATCGACACCAGGTGTATCTATGAAATTTTCAGTTCCGGGGCATTCTTGCATTCAAGAAGTAGATTCAGTACATAGCTCCAAAGAAAGGGCATTGAGCAAAATAGAATACTATTCCCCAGTCTTAGTTCTTCGCTTTCTAATGAAAGTAAACCAACAGAAACCTTACACAACAATTCAAATGAAAAAACAGGACTTCATAGACTTTCAGTTCTACTCAAATAAATTACCACAACACTGCCGTTCGAAAGTTGTATGTTTGCAGTTTTCCAGAATTTTTTTGAGCTGAAATTTAAAGATTAATTCAAACCGGAGGATGAATCTAATTTGTTCAAAGCCGTAAACTTGCAACTCCGAAGAGCTCCCGTTACAGCTAAAACCGAAACACCCATTCCCTTGGAACTAAAAAATGTGACAGCAGTGTTGCTCTGCCTCAAACAAAAATGGATGCTATAAAAACCATGTACAAATGGATAAGGATTACTATGACGCTATTTCAATCAAAAATAAATACTGTTTGAAACATACATATTATGTTAGTTCGTAAAAATTAATTTTAAATACCAAAGTTTTATGTTACGTAAATTAGAAAAACTGTTAATTTTATAAATATTTAAGTCTTATATTTTTTTCAATAAATGAATTGTTCAAAATTGTTTTTCTCATTGAAAAAGTTTTAACCAAGAGCGTTTGAATTAATCACTATAAAAATCCCCTGTAAATTGAAAAATATTAAAAATAAGGGTTAAAAATAAAGCATTTTTTTTAAATCGATTTATCAGGCTGACGAGCTGTATAAGATTCTCACAACATTGACAACCCCATCTTTCAACAGCTCATGAAGGTGGGTTAATAAAAATTTTATTTTTCTTTGGACCATTTTTTTTTAGAGTACTGATATCGAAAATATACTTTTCTTGATTCATATGAACCATCATTTTTCATCAAGTCCTTAGAGTGAGAATAGATATTCTTGTCGTGACTATATCTCTACAAGAGAATATCGCAATTTTCAAATTGTGTGTTTATTTTTATGTGTACAAGGTATGTTAAGTTTAGTTTAGAGTACAGCTGATTTCCTATAAAACAGATGAGCGCTATGAGCAGAGTAAAACAACCGACCAACGAATCTATTCATTTTTATGCGTCTGATAGGATAGACCGTCCTAGATGTCTATGTAGGTAGATATACTTAGACACAAAATACAAACAACAACAGTTATCTTGACTGCATTTTAGTTCAGATTGTAGGTCGATTTTAAATGTCGAACAAATTGAAATGTTAAGTATATGACCCCATATTCTTTTGGTGAGTAATACAACGTAGAGGTGATTTGGAATTCATCGAAGCATACATTTCGTGGTATAATCGTTACGAAATCCACATTATTTGCAAAAAAGGCTGGGTCGTGATTTTTTTGCCCAATCGATATTCAGCACTGAGTATGTAAATTGGACTATACTGTAACTTTCAAAAAAAATATTCGTTTTGTAATACAAGTGAGGTTTCCTATTTTCACTTTTTGATGTTTGTTCTTTTATTTCTTACGACTGTATGCAGGCTTGGTATGTCAGAGGTAAGAGCTGGCAACAGCGGGCACTGTCAGTAAATGAAGAGCTGCTGAATTTTCGACCTTATCCATAGGGTGATTACGGTCTACAAAATGACTGAAATTACATACATTCAAATTTAATTTCCTATTGACTTTAGATGCATAATTAAAACCCCACAGTGCTCAATCTGGATAGTTAAAGTGTTGAGTAAAACTCATGCATACAGACAAAATTTATTGAAAACGTATTATATTAAAAAACATATAGCAATCAGGTCATATATTTCAATTGTATGACGCATGCGCATACTAAAATGAACTTCAAATTTCTGTAGACAACCATAGGCTTTCTAATATGGAGACATTCTAGCCTAGTATGGAGTGGTCCTATAGAGAGGGCGCGCGCGATCTGTAGCAGTGCAACAGAGATAGGCGACGAAAAGGGAAAGAAACGCACGAAAGCTATAGATCCTTGTATCATTTCTTTCAAAACATAAAATTAACAGCGCTAGAGAATGTCGAGATGAATTTGTGATCCTTCCCCTCCTTTAATCCCTACCCTCTCACTTTCTTTATCCCTAATATTTAAAAATTATTATGTACTTTTCGGTTAGGTTTACTATTAAAGCGTGTTTTTCAACTATATAATTTATTTCGTGAGGATCTTATCCATTGGCATCGGTGCATTGTAAACAAGGAGAGAACGATATGCACCGTTATTCTTTGAGATCCAATACTCAACCAAGTATGTAACACATACAAATATGGCAAATCAAGCCTATGTAAATAGCCGTTCATGGTGATATCTTGCCATGTGGTTGTCCGAATACCAAACAGCAACGGTAATGTTACATGTTTTATACACGCATAAAAATAAATTCTCAGACCAAGAATATGTGCTTTCATTCAAATATATCATATCTTCCTATATGCGCTTTGATAATCTTAAAGTAAGAATACTGTATTTTTGATCATATAGAGTAAATTTGAGTAAGTATATTCAATTCAAACCTGGGAAAGTCTTGGGAGTGAGAATACCAAAATTTCAAATTGAGCAAACCATAATCTTGGCACAAAACATAGAAAATCTAACCTAGAAGAATACTTTAGTGTTGACTGAAGCATTTCATGATCTTGGCGCAAATAGTTGAGCTTCATTATATAATCTATTATTGGTATACACATTCTGTAATTTTCATGAGCTGTTATCAAAGCTACTGTTGGTTCTTTAACCTTTTAAAGCAAAACTGTACCAATGTGACTTCTTTCTTACATTTATTGCGTCACATGGAATTTTTCCTAATTCAAATTTGAAAGGTGTTTCACAGATAATCAGAATATAAAAAATATGAACCTGTGATTAAGCCAAAACGTCCTCCATTTGTAATAGAACCCATTCACAAGTTACATATCACTCATATCACATCAACACCTGTACTTGTATGAGATCCTCACAACAGTCACAACCCGAACTTTTTAACAACACATTCATCCTGAGAGGTGATTGGTAAACATTAAATCCAATAGAAACTATCGGGCGCGGGAACAAACCGACGCATACCATTGAATTGCCGTTGATGAATATGTCGATGCCAAACAAGTAAATGAATTACTTGGAGGGAATCGCAAGATGTTCGTATTCTTGATTCAAGTACACGGAACTCCGTTGGAAAGTATGATAACCTTACTAAAAAAAATAGGGAATACTGTGCATTGGAATCTTAGTTGTGGAGAAAATATAAATTTTCTTTATAGTATATTCATTTAGAATGAGTATTGAATTCGAAAATATACTTTTCTTGGTTGAAATCAATAATAATTTTCTTATCAAGTAAATTGTCTTATAGTAAGATTAGATGTTCTTGTCGTATCTTTACAAGAATATCGAAATTCTCAAATTGAGATTTTTTCATGTATGTACCTGGTGTATCGGATAAATCCATCAAAATGATGAAATGATTTATATACGACAAATAAAATTTGGGACGGCTCCGTCCCCACCACCTCAATCGTACACGTACCTATGGGGGAGCCCGAGGGGACCCCCCAAAATTACTAAAATGTAGTTATTTATATCTTTCCACAAGGCGCAGACACACAATATTATGACTTTTGAAACTGCGGGCCCCCTCCAAAAGAAAATTCTGGGTACGACCCTGAGCCCAATAACAATAATAATGGATCTGAGAAATACCCATTCACTTCATGTGAACTGTGTCGCCACTGCAACGATTTTCAAAATTTAAAACGCCTTTTTGCCATTGCCAAAGTGCCAACATTCTTTAAAATTCTTATACTGCTTTATAGTTATGTTGCATACCTGAAAACTAATTTTTTACAGATTTTCCTTAATAAACTACATGCAACATGGAATACAATTCAAATATATGCCGTGAATAATATAATACGTTTTAAATATTGTTTGTTTGATAGATGAGTATTACTTAACAATTTAACTATACAAATTTAGCACTTTGACGTCTTAAATATGCTTCTATAGTCGAGGAGAAAATAAAAATTGAACGTACATAATTTGAGTAATTTTGTAGACCGTATTCACCTCAAGCGTAGGGTCGACAATCCAACTGCTCTTCAATTTCTGGTTTTCTTGTGACAGTGGCCACTGTTGCCAGCTTTTACGTGGGACGTCATACTCAACGGGTCCATAAAAGAGAGAATGCTCAACACGTGAAATTACTAGCAATATTACTAACAAATGTTTAACGATTTGGAAAATACTGCAGGTGAAATATCTCGTGGGTATATATCATTGCTTTTGATACAATAATTATATATTTTCTAGAGCTGTCAACGATACCACTATCTTATAAACATTTCAAATGTTAAATGCAAAGACTGGCTCTGTCTATAGTTTTCTGTATGTCTTTGTGAAAAATCGTGTTTCGAATAACAGAAAAAAAGAGAAACCGACTTAGCATCGACAAATGTATAGATATTGCTTGTCGCCAATGTCTTTTATGGAATCGAACAGGAAAATAGGAAATAGCCGAGAGGTATCCTCATACTTTAATGGTCAAGTGCATTGTGTTTACCTTCATGAATCCAACGATTTCTATTCGAATGGTAGGATGATGTTTTATCTTGTTTGCTTTCGAAAAACTAATATTTACTTTTAGCTGCGTCGAGTAAACATGACTAGCTGTAGATTTCTCTCGGTTATTACATTCCAGTAAATATTTATATAAATAATACCGATTTTAAGTAGGTTCTCAGAACGTTGTTCCTAATATTATTCCGATATTACAAAATGCTAGAGCTGATGACTGATAAGAGTCTTCGATACAGTTTATAGGATAGCATACAGACAAATTTATCCTCAAAATACGAACAAAACAAAAAATGCTCAAACTTCCATTTTGGACTTCAGATTGTAGATAGCTGCGTTTAAATTTTCTGTACACATGTAACGGAGATTTACCTTCTAGAATTCATTATCTACGAGGGTCACGCTGAAAGTTTTTAGATACAGAAAAAAAAGGTTTTTTAAAAAACTATTCTGTTTTTTCAACATATTCTCCCCCTTGTCAAATTCTTGTGACCAACGTTTTTTTGAAAGGTTGCTAATTTCCTCCTCAAATGCAGCGATTGCCTCTCCATCGGGGGAGAAATGGCGACCTCGTAACTTTTCTTTGATCTCAGGGAATAAGAAGTAGCACGGAGCTAGGTCCGGAAAATAAGTTGGGTAAGGCAACAGTTTGACACCCTGTTCATCAAAAAAATCGAGTATTTTAGCGGCGCTGTGGGCGGGTGTCATGGTGCCATTGAATACCCCGCAGACCAGTCTTTGGACGGCTCTTGCATGATATAACCATGTTTCGTCTCCAATTAGGATATTAAAAGTGTTTTTACTGTGCCCATTATCAAATTTTTCAAGCATAAACTTAGCTCAATCAACTCTTGTTGCTTTTTGCTCACTGGTCTACAAATGTGGCACCCATCTGGAACACCGCTTCCTTAGGCAAAGGTGATCATGAATGATTGTTCGGACTGCTGTCGATCCAATCCCTAGAGAAGCCTCAATCTCGGTGTAGGTTATATGTCGATCTTTTTTTACCATACTTCGCACAGCTTCTACAGTTTCCGGAGTAACAGCAGTGGGCGGTCGACCTGTGCGAGATTCATCATCGAATGAGACCTGGCCCCTTTTAAACTCAGCAAACCAATTAAAAACTGTAGCGCTAGAAGGCAAACTCACTGAACTTTCGTGACCTTCCGCTTGTTTTAGTCCCTTTTCATTAGTCGTACAAAATCATGGCTCGAAAATCGCGACTACCCGGTTCCATTTTCACGTTAAAATTTGTCCAAAACTTAGGGGCGTTCGAGACCGTAGCAAGGCAACTTCTGAGAGATTCAAACGCTGCCTTTGCGTGTAAGCACTTACAACGGTGGACAAAATAGCTGCATGCTCAAACTTGTTTAAACTTGTATAGATTAGGAATATCTGAAGACTTTCAGCGTGACCCTCGTATGTAAGTGTTGGTTTATGTGCAACAAGATTGTGCGAATCTGAAGTAAATAACCTTAATTGCATCGCAATTTGAATGCCCAGCAAAAAAGATGTTCAGTGTAACATGCAACATTTTAATTGAACATTATTATAGACCTTGTGTTTCGGAAATATGCAGTACCACCTTTACTGAGCTTCTCTCAGGTATACTTAAACGATAAAAATTGCATATTTTCCTCTCTACGAGATTTTATACGTGATAGACTGGCTGCAGGATTAACATGGTACTGTATTTTTAGTTTATTCAATGTGTATTTTGAAGGATTTTCAGCAGCCGGCTTTAAACTGAACTAGATAAATGCATTTACATTTTTACTTGGTGAGTAAATTATATTCTGATTTTGCACTATCTAGCAACTAAATTTTTCGAAATATTTTAAAACTTATCGCAGGAACTTTAAATGGGAGACTTCCATAACAGGTTGCATCATATCACTCCAGAAATCTGTTAAAAATGTGCCAAAAAGCTACGCAACGTCTAAAATACATATCTCTTAAGATTAAAAAATACACCTCTATTTTAATTTTATATTATAGGACATCTTACCCTAACTTATTTTTCTAAAGGGGGTTAATTTACTTAGCTTTTGTTTTAGCAACTACGATTAAATATTTCTGAATTTTCACCGAATCGTGACCGTGAATAGTGTTTCAGAATATGGCAATCGTAAGCTCGAAAACTGGAAATTTTTAGAATTATAGAAGATTTAGAGAATCTTTCAATTCAATATTTTTTTGTTCAATTCTAAACGAACAACATTTCCAAAAATCGATCCAAATCTTTATAACTTAACCGACACCATGGCGTATGAAGTACAGAGTACAGCGTCAACCTACTTGACGTCAGTTTGCGACGATTGCTTACAGGAGAATGCAAATGTTTGTGAGCGTTGCAAAGGAAATTGTACACCTGACATCTGGTACTTCAAATCCATGACGTCAAGATGATAATGAGAAGAACCAAAGACATGTAAAAAAATAGACGTATTTGTTCATATCTAGCAACATGTCAACAATGAAATTCGTAGTAGTGCAATGCTGCCATATTTACCTAGAAAAACTCCGTTTAAGACTCGAAATTGATATATACTAGTAATATTACGTGCATTTTACCATTCGTGTGCTTTAAATAGCTTCATGTGTATTTATGTATAAATGTATGTATCTATGTTTGTAACGGAATCTTCGAACGCTGTTTTCACCCACTTCAAAACGTTAGATTACTTCCAAATTTTGCAAACTCATCAAGGAATGATGACAGTACAGCAGTTTGATAAGTGTACTCACTATTATTTATCTTTATGAAGCAATACGTTTAGACGTGAAAATACGAATCCCAGTTCTCGAAGCAATATGTTTAAAAGATGATAATAGTAATGTCATTTAATATTTCCCATTAACACACTTTAATTAGTATGACCTGTATCTATAGAGACCTAATATTTGAAATATAATGACATGGGGCTCATCCGAGGATACGTAAACGGAGAGAATACCCTCCAGACCCGTTAATTAAGATCCATTGAAGAACAAGCCTAATATCAGCAACCACGTAATTGTGGCTCTAAATATGAAAGTACCAGGATAAATCCATCAATGAATAAATGATAGTTCAAAAAACTTGAAAAAGCTTTTATAGTAGATCGAACTAAAAAGTAAAAATTAATTCTTTACGTAAGAATAAAATAATTGAAGAAAAATTAATGTCATTGTGATAAAAACTTGGGGTGATCAACATCAATTGTTATAATTTCTGACTAGTTCTATTTAAAAATGCAGAGTTAGTGTGGAAATGTTGCACAAAGCACCCCCACGCTATAATCACAATGACATTAATTTTCTCCTTAATCATTTTATTCTCATATTGAGAATTATTTTTTACTTTTCACTTCGATTAAATATAAAAGCGGGTTTTTGTTTTTAAACCATTTATTATTCCTTCTTATTGCACAATTCTGCAGCACTGCAGGCTCGGCCAATGCCATAATGCCATCAAGTTCAATTCATGTATTTCCACCGCGGGAACGCTTTATCGGCTGTTGTTTTGTCGCAGCACTCACGCTGCAAAAAATACGTAGTATTTCTACTGATTGAAGCTTGACATTTGATTCTTGAATCCAAATGTTACATTCGACAGGCGAGAATTCTTTGTTAGATTGTCGTCTCTCTCTCTCTGACTAATGTCGGCGAGTAAACAATGAGCAATTTATGAATGACGGGCTCCGTCTATCGTTTTCATATGTCTTTGAGAAGAACCAATCGCACCATTACACGAATTACGAATCACGCGGGCTATTAATCAAGAAAAATATATTTCAAGAGCGCGAGATGAATCATCTGTTGGTCTGCATCATCGGGACTTTTAATAAGTCGGGTTAGTGTAGACGGAAATACTTAGATGAAAATAACTCTAGACTATCCACTTTAGATACGTCACGCGTGATTCCTACAAAAAGTCCGTTCAACTTGATCTTCGCACTAACAGGTTCATTAATTTATGAATTTTCACTAGCGTTGTTCTGTTAGTTTATGCTCACTCACATATTACGAGCGACAGCTGGATAATACATACTCATTTGTTCACAAGGGCGTATACAAGGGGGGTAAGTAGCCCCCCCTCAGTTTTTTTACTAAATTTGAGTCATTGTTTTTTCCGAAGGAATGAATATTTTATATCTAAGTTTGAGGTATGTTCTATTTAAAAAACGTATTGTTAATTCGGTACTTATTCATATACTTCGCGTTCCACATAAAAATAGCAGATCAATACATGATGTATATCTATTTTTGCATATTCTGTGCACTGATTGCCGTTTTCTTCCTATTTATGAACGACTCTGATTTTTCAGATAAATAATATGAGTCTGGTATAATTGAAATCAAAATGAAATTCCGCAAACCTTGGGATAAATCAAAATTAAAATGAAATGCATATTTCTTGTGCGGTTTCCGAAATCCGATAGCTTGACTGGAACTAAAAGTCGGCTTAAGGTAAGCGCGCATTTGTGCGTATCGAAGAGACGAGACGAACAAAAATAATCCTATGCCCTCTTCATAAAACTCATCGTATTTATCTCCTTTATCTCATTTCAGAAAACATCATGATGATTCTTATGTGGTGGCTCAGTACCATTAATGCATCAAGTGATGTTTTAATTCATCTTCCTGAAATGCCAAAGACTCCTCTGTTTCACTTTCTGTTTAAATTCTCCTTCTTTATTATAATACTTTGTTACATCAACTACCGCGACTAAGGTATTACAAAAAATGGTGATAGCATACACAAACTTCTTGCTCTGCTGTCCCCCTCCTCCCTAGGACTGTGGTCTAGATGCGCCCTTGCTTGTTTATTAGTTTATTAGGCATTTTTTAACGTTAAGTGTATGCTCTCCACAATGCATCAGATCAGATCAGATGTTTCGTCTTTAGCCTAGACTCGTCAGTATAGCCAGGTGTTAGGACCGTTGGCCTCGTAAGATGTCAATGGGCGTCCCCATAGAGGGCGACACTTAGGTGAGTTGATTTCTTAACGTTTTACAGGTTTATGATTCCTGTAGGAGATAGTTCAAGGGTCCAATGCAAGTCCAATTTCTCACGAATTGAGTCATCCATCTGTTTGTGCATAATTTGGAATAATTATGTATCGTTCAGTACAGTGCTTATAATAAACGCGATGCAGAGCTGTTATTGATGGTTACCAGGTTTTATACACTGAGTAAGACCAAGACTTAACTTATTCTTGCACAATACTAATTTATTGTGAACGTGAATTATTGTTGTGAGTTTTTTGCCAGACTAAAAATTTTAAAAAAGCGTAATGTGTATTGATGTCTCCTGTAAGTGAGGAGTCAAATTATGACCCATTTTTGGGAACTATGACTCTGCTCTGCATCATCTCCAACGTTATGGTGACTGTCATCAATGTGCGTGTTCTGAAGTACCTGTATAGAAATAATATCATCAATGATCACCAATATGGTTTCAACAAGGATAGAACAACCTACGTCAGACATATGTGGAGCAGAGCAGCTGAGCTTCGTGGAGAGTATCGAGTCGTCGCGCTCGACATATCAGCAAATGACAACACTCAGATGTGAATAGGTTCCTTTTTTTTACACCTAAAGACGATTGAAAATACCACATCAATCGAAACGTTGAGCAACGAAAAATCTCAAGACAATCGAATTCCTAAACAGTGTTATCTAGACATCTGCATTGTCTACACATTTCAAACAATTTTGAAGTATGAGACCACCATATACGAAGAACCTTCAATAATATTCAAAAAATTCTAGATAAATTATAAGCTATATGAAATCACTGAAAAATATGCGAAAATTGTTTTCATATCCAGAAATTATCGACTGTTTCACGTAGATGCAAAATAACTGTTGTTCCGATATCAGCAAGATAAAGCACATAGCATTGTTAAATCAAGAAATAAAAACATTGGAACGAGTGATAAATACCTACATAAAATATATTGCGAATATGAGTTGAAGTCTTGCAAATTAATTCTAGCCGATACTGCATTAATGTCACATTAGATTCTGAAGACAAATATACAACAGTGCTCAAGAAAGTTATTGATAATATCAGTACATTTTAAACTTTGAAAAAAAGGCACTTCTCACGGATCTGATTTCAGAAATGATTTATTGTAATTTGGTATAAAAATACTTGTTATAAAAAAATCTCAAATCTGTTTTTAATTGTGAATAAAAATTAAATGATTGAAATTGTTTGAAACATATGACGTGCATGGTAGATCTATGTTCATAAGTCGAAGGTATCGTCCACAGGACAACCTAAACTTCATTTTGCCCACCACCCTCTTCGATAATTTTGTTTGTAGAGGCCCCTACCCATTTTTTTACTTATCATCTGACGCGAATTGTATTTCAAACTTATTATATTATATAGTCCCAAGTTACATAAATACAAATTGGAACACTGTACAGCATTTAAAAATCTATTATATTACTGTGCTTGAAGGCAAATGTGTGACCAATAATCCTTTATAATATAATTTGCGGATTTTACAAACCATTAAATTTTTCACATAGATACCTATTCCCGTCGATTTTAATAGAACTCTCCTTACACCATGTATAATTTTAAAAAAAATACCACTTATCCACCATTTGTACCATTACTTTATTTTCTAGATGCCTTCAAAGTTCGGATAAATATTCGAATCTAACCTAATAATTGTGAGAAATGTTTTCCGCTGACTGCTGTGATGTCTCGCAAACGAATTTTTGCGAAATTCTGGCCACACTCAGCCGAGCTTCGTTTGTTTTTCTAGTTGCCATGTAACCATTGTTTTTGTGACTTTGAATCAGAGGCATCTATGCTTCAGCCCTCTAGTTTGGCCGGAAATATCGCGTGTTAATCATTCTCTCCTCTATTCTCTATTTTTTTTTGTAGTTTTTGATTGACAAGCCGCTCTATTCCATCAAAATAGTGTGGAGTGTGCGTTTGAGATTAGCGCGTATGATTGTGTAAAAGGTTTTCTGTTAAATATGTATAAATGTATACGGAGTAATTTTTACCTATTTAACATTTGGAATAATAAAATGAGAGGCCAGATACTAGCTAATTTTACTGGTGAGTGGAGCTTGATTTAACTTAAGAACGTATTATTGTAGATTGTAGATGCTCTTACTTGATGAAACTCATCATTCAGATACAAAATTGTATGTCTAACACAAAGTTTCACTGATAAAACTCTCTTTTAATGACGCGTTTCGATTTATATTTAAATCATAGCCGGTGTGTGTAGTAAATAAACAGACTAATCTTTTGAACTCAATTTTTATCGATACACTACTATAAGTTTCCATTTGTATTGTATGTTAACTTATTCTTGAAATATCTTAAGGATGGTTTGACGGTGATGGTTGAGTTTTTCTAGGGGTCTTCCTTTAACACTAGGATAAATGCAGTCGTCAAAAAATATTTCTCCTAAGACAGACAATAGAAAACGGAATTTAATAGAATAATAGCAAGACAGGATAGATGGTATGCGAGATTCGAGAACTGTAGTTTTGTATTCATGATGGGACCTATAGTATGAGAGCCGATGGCACTCGACCCTACGTCATCGCGGATTTGAATAAGAATTACACAGCGTTTGGTATGTGTATAGGGCATTATGGAGCCCCCAACTCTGCCAGGAAAATCTTCTGCTTAAGTGCATTAATTAATTATAGAAAAATCAAAAAATCCTTTGAAATTTAACATGATTTCGGATTGAATAAAAAAATTCATGGACTTGAAGGGGGAGAAAGCATTTTAAAAAATCTAGATGTGCCCAGGCCTGTACGGGGGTTTCCCTCCGGAGGGGGGGGCGACTTTCAAAAGTGATAATATTAATACTGCATACTGCATTGAGATCACCGGTAGCAGCTAAGAAATGATCACCCTGTATGTAAATCATCCAGAACATGTGAGCAATTGTCTGTTTTGAATGTCAAGAATGTTCGAAATTTGGTTATGTAACATTCGAGATGGGCAATTTCAATATATTGGAGCATAGAGCTGTGACAGCAGTCAGTCATTCTTCAGACGTCAAACAGTTAAGAACTATTAATTGAAACTTGTAGACAAGGTAGATTTTTCAAAAGTTTGATTTCAGACTTCCATTGTCTATAATTTTTTTAGTATCACGACGTTTCGATTGATATGCTATCTTCAATCGTCTTCAGTTATCAATCGAAACGTCGTGATACTCAAAAATTTATAGACAATAGAAGTCCGAAATCAAACTTTTGAAAGTTAAGAACTAGAAATCGTGGATATGAATTTTAGTACAGGATTTTCCTGGCGGACTTGGGGGTTCCATAATCCCCTATTCTCATACTAAACGCGTTTGTAATTCTTATTTAATTCCGCGATGATGGTAGGGTCGAGTGTCAATGGCTCTTATTAGACTACTAGTTAGCTAGCTGACTAGCTGGGTAGCGTTTGTAAACAGTCAGATCCGACAGTACGACGATGATTTAAATATAAATCGAAAGGCGTCACTTGAAGAGAGTTTTATTTGTGAAAATTTGTGTTAAAAATACAACACCCCAATTTGTTTTAAGATCTCAACAGAGACAGGTCTCGTTCATAGCATAGCAGTTTTTCTAATTCATGTTGTTTCGGCGAATTTAAGAATATAATAATAAAATTATAAATAAAGCTTTACGTGGCCAAGAAAATAGGGAGTTATACCACCTGAGAACATCCATTAGTCAGCAATGTCAACTATGCTGTTGTTTAATGAGAAAACCGATTCCAGAACGGAAAAAGTGAAACGAGTGTCTAGAGCTTGCTGTAAAATCTTTATAGCTGACTTTTATGCCTCCGTATAAGTACATTTATGTAAATGTTTTCTAATCGTAAGAGAGCCTTGATGGCCTAGCTACGCCCATCTTATTGGATTTTATCGCTCTTTGTGTTTTACAGTGACATATTATTTCAAATCTTAACACATGTCACATGTTATAAAGACTTAAAATCATGTATTTCCTTCGAATTGGTATCACTTCGAGAATAAATATTTGCATCGGATTTTGGACCTGTTGATCTTTTGAGTTTCAATAATAAAATATTGGAACTACTGAAACGCCTTAAATCTTTTATGAATGTTTCAAAATATCCAAGATTTCACGATTTTCGATCGTCGACTTGTGACATCTATTTCGAGGCGAAAAACTGTTTTCTTTTCTATTGTTGGACCTCATCCGATGGAAAATTTTCCGCTGAATCCATTGTTGTACTCAGACTTGCGCTATGACATTCCGTTGCTGAGGGGGTCCGTGAATCGATGTTCTTCAATTAGGCCAAAAACTCATTTCCTGCGTAATTTTGGGGTGCTAAGCACGATGTTCCATAAAGTATTGCGCAAATTTTCCATGTTCCTAAGACGTCAACCAAACTCCTAATTTTTTTAGTGAACCTGGTAAATGTTACTGAAATAATCGACATAATATGTAGGCATCTGTATTTGATTTGCAAGATTGGAAAGCACGCCTCTGTACCCAACCTACCCATAAAACGGTATGTGATTCCCGTTAGGATCTGTTAGTGAATTCACAAACGCGAAAATCGAGTTGTTACCGCTGATTTTTAGTAGGCTATGACTACAGCTACCCGTCGTTTTTTTCTTGCTTCGCGTCAGCTGACCTTGGTTTATAACTAGATTTTCTTCCACTCTATTGATGCCGTTGAGTTATTGAATAAAATTTTTTGTATCAGGTGTGAACGCATATCACTCAAGCTCGTACTCCGGTCGAAAGCGCAAAAATTATTAAAAATGAACACATGGTCTTTGGAAGGTGACTGACAGCGTTGTCAACCATACTGAAAAAGCAGTAGATATATTGATTTTACGTTTCGTCTACTGATCCATTGATTTTAGTTTCAAATCTACTGATATATGGAACACCAATGTCTGGGCTACTGAAAAATTGGTAATATACTATTGGTTTTATATTCAAATTTACTGAATACCGGCCTTTTCCTGTCTTTTAATCTCGTTCATTTTGTAAGTTGCAATCAATAACACTGCATTTTATTTATTATACCTTATTACATGTTGGTATTACCAGAAGATTAGTTTTGTTTTAAACATATATACTTAGCTATATGGATTAAACAATAATTTCTTTATCTATTTTTTCAATTTTTATAACTCCAAGCATCAATGTTTATATGTATATGTATATATATATATATATATATATATATATATACCGGGTGGTTCATTTAACTTGAGACGCGAAAACGATTAGTTTTCTGAGGAAAACGTTCAGATCAAAGTTTTTGGCTGAGAGTTAATAATGAGTTTTATTTTCGACATTGACAGCATTTTCGAATCTTAATCTACGAGAAACAACAAATACCTTACACACAACCTTTATCACAATTTTTTTATCCGAATGAGACTTAAGTAGATAAAAAAATTGTTCTTTTTCGAAACGTTTCCATACCGCAACGCCGTTATCATTTCAGTGGAACATCATTAACTGAGTCGTATTTTCTCAGTGGACAAGAAATTGAATAGAAGTAAATCGATTTTTTTTCTTTTGTTTGTTGTTTTCAGATGGATCTGGTTTTACATACCATGGTAGAGTGAATCGACATAATATGCACTACTCGAGTGTGGAAAATCCGCGATGGTTGTCAGAAGTGGAACATCAGCTCCCTTCGTTGGTGAATGTATGGTAAAAATTATTGATGACAGGTTGATCGGTCCATATTTTATTGAAGGAACATTGGATGGGCAAAAATATCGAGAGTTTCTACACTATTTGCCAGGGCTAATAGACGATATACCAGTTCAAGGAATGGCAAAGATGTGGTTTCAACATGATGGCTGCATCATGCCAGAATTTTCTGGGAAGTGCTTGCTTGGGAATACCCTAATCGATGGTTCGGATGAGGTACTTCCGTTATGTGGCCTGCTAGGTCACCAGATTTGACTCCTCTCGATTTCCTTCTGAAATAAGTTGTTCATTCGAGAAGTTCCCACTACATTGGAAAATATGGTGTAATGCATAAGATATGCTTGTAGAGCAATCAATAAAGAAACTCTCCTTAGGTATCATGAAAACTCTATAAAATGTATTGATAAGTGTATCGAAGTTGGAGGGATCATTTTGAACATTTGTTATAATGAATTTAAAGGTTTCCCATATAATAATTACGTTATTTATGGTTTCGTGAGAAGAAAAGCATTGCTGATAAACGATGTAATAATTGGAAAATTTATAAAAAGGATAAATATTGTATTTTGTTATCTACTTAAGCTGCAATCGGATTTCAAAATTTTGTGAAAAAAAATATTTGTTATTTCTCGTAGAGAAAGATTCTACAATAAAAAATATATTGTCCCATTAAAAAACATCGTTTACCTAAAAACCTTGAAAACGCTGTCAAGGTCGAAAATAAAGGTCATCATAACCCACCTACTGCATTAAAGAACTTTCATCTGAACGTTTTTAATATTTTTATTTCATTTTACTATTATTTTGTGAAATTTTCAAAGTTAGTACCCATTAATAAGAGTATCAAAAGGTTTGGAACAACAGTTTTTATTAACTATGATCATATTTTTTGTCCTTTATTTATCATTTTTGATTTTATCAGTGAAAGAGATTGTAGAAAACCATTTTTCACAAATTTCAGCAAAATTTATATTTTTTTATTTGCATGTCATTGCCATTTCCATATTTTCAACATTCAGTGATTTAAGAAAAAAGTCAGATTAAGAAAATCCTTCCAGATAATCATCTGATTATGGATCGAGTATTTCAAAATGTCGCCATGAGCGTGCTTCTTACACGAATCGATAGTCTGTTGAATATGAACTTCGTTTGGGATTATTCAACATCCCTTTGAATATCTAAAGCGCTTGAGTATTTCCATGTCAGTATTTTTTTACATTTTTGAAAGACTGTATACCATCCCCCCACCGGTGAAATGTCATACATCATATAATTTTTTTGCTTTCCACAATCTAATCTTCAGAATCCAGTAGGTACCCAGAACACTCGAGTACATCCCAATTTAGCATCGTGTGCACCCGTATAACCACTCCAAATGCTACTTTAGTAGTGTCTGTACTCTGTAGTACTATTTCTATTTGAGTGTTATTCCAATCGTATCTACGCCAATGGTGACTATTACCCTGCTCGACAGAGCGTTTTGAAAGGTGTTATCGAATGATAGAGAGAGATGTATCTGCTTCGAGTAAAGACTATGATGGTAGGAACGTAGAACCCATGATTATCTGTTACAAAACCAGTTAATTATTATTGTTTTGAGTTTGTCCGAGCAGCGGACCGTGCCAGTGCGCTTATAAAGACAGAGAGAGAGTGAAAAAATATAATCAAATTGGTTATTCGAAAAAAATCGTAATAAAGATAACCATTATAATTAATACCGCAAGATTTTGCGTTCTGTAGAACATTCCACACAGGAAATCGTATCAATGAAATGACTGCAAGATAAGAAATTATCTGAGGACATCAGGTGGTCGATCAATGTGAATTTAATAATATGGGTCACCAATGCAAGTACTAAATCGGCTCTTTTGATCTCGCACGATTAATTTAAGGCCATATTGATTGAAAATATAATAGATAAATATTTGGAATTTTATCAACTATCATAACTTGCAGTTAACCTCATATTTGAAGTTTCATGTGGATCCGAAAACTAGGTGATATTTATCCGGTTTCATAAATGATGGTCATAATGTATCTTCTACTGACTGCATTTACACACATATCAGAAAACCTTCAACATAATGATTCTCAGATATCTATAATGATAATCACCGATGTTTCCACTACACTTATATGCATAAACATCAAATCTCTAATACACCATAGTTTGGAACAACTTTCTTCTTTTATACTGATTTTCATCAGATGTATGAATGGAAAAAATCCAGGCCGGAGATAGTATATTCCCATGGTATAAATCAATGCATCTGTGTTAATGAACTTCAGGCAACTTATGAAAAAATTATTGTATTATTAGTTTCTATCTATTGTTTCAGCTGTGGCGCGAAGTCGTTATTAATATTAATATGTTTGTTGTTTAATGTTGAACCAAATTGGAGATCAAGATAACAGTGTACCTGCGTCAAAAAGAAATTCCTGTGACATCAATGCCCATTGTTCTTCCAGGCAAGGAATTTCATGGTGTTTCACTAAACGTCGTTGCAGTGTTTGGTGAAAGTGACTAAAGTTCCAAAAATTTATGAAAAATAATTCAGTCTGTATTCATCGCACAACAGTAGTGGTTTGAAAATGTATTAATGAAACTCCGACGGTACAAAATCCGAATAGAGAACAGCAGCACATCTGTGACATATGTGTATGCCATCTTGCACTGCGAAAGGACAAACAATGAGCGAGCCTATGAAAATTAGAGGATCGCCATATTCAGTGATAGTCAGGCGACACTCAGGGCTTAAGAAGGTCCCAGGGTAACGTCTGCACTTGTTTGGGAATGTCAGAAAGAATTGAGCAAACTGGCGAAAGACAACGAAGTAAATCAGGAGTGGGTACCAGGGCACTAAGGAATTATTGGCAATGAAAGGCAGGCTTGCAAGAAAGGGATCATCTTCCTCATTCGTTGTCTCAGAACCAGTCTTGAATATCCCTAAAATCGCAGTTAGGAACTAAGTCAAGGGTTGGGTGAGACTTTAGTACAAGGAACACTGGATCTTGATGACTCGAGGCAGGCATTGTAAACAATTAATTGAAGCACCATGATCACGTGATACTGTGACTCCTTCAAGGAGTAAGTGCTTTACGTCTGATAAAACATCAAAAAATATATAAAAAATACATAATACATCCTATATTGGAAATAATTCGCAATTACACAACTTCCCGGCCTATTAGTGTGAGAAGTAAAAATAGCTATACAGCGAATAACTCGCCACAAAGATATACCATTTCGTTACGCCTGCCAAATGGCAATTGATTTTTATTGTAAAGCCTAAATGTCAGCATGTATGATATGCGTTTTGTATTCGAGTACTTTTACAAAAAAAATAATGTCATGGAGATGGGTCAGTGACATTCAAACTAGGTATAGACAGTACGAATCTTTCCAGGGAATCGTATGATACGAATCATTTACAGAAGTTTATCGGGTTACACAGCAATCTTCTTACGGATTTGCTTTTAAATATAACCACTGGGGTCTTTCTCTCTGCTGAATGATATAAGGTACTAGTATAATCAATATACTTGATACAGTATATCTGGACATGCCTCATACATTTGTGATATACAAGTATAAACAAATAAGTGTACCAGCTACAATAATTTTTTTGTAAGAGGAAGTACATCAATCTTTAATGCAGATCTAATCACATTGCATGCCCATATTTTAAAGATGTCCTAGTTCATAGTGTTCATGCAGGCATACATGTCCTTAATGTGATGTAATTGTTGAATGTAATAGAAGCTGCAAAGGAAGTTGTTATGCATTTTTGTGTTCGACAAGCATACAGATGATAGTTAACCGTTTGCATCCCATTGTATAGTAGAAAAAATGTAGGCTTAAAATTCATACACCGGAACCTCGGAAGGTGAAAGTGAAGATTTCTTGGTGACGATCCGCGGTTTCTAATTTTTTAATTTGTATGAAATACGCGTTTTCTGGGTTTCGTTTTTATTATGTAATTAGTAGCTGCCAAAAACATGTGTTTAATTATACATTTAGGAATTACTGCGTGAAAGGATCCTCATATTAATTGGCAATACAAAATCTCACAAAACTTTTCAAATAAAAGCTTAGAGAAATGTATTGTTCATATCAAGCTCCGGTTATTGTGAATCTTATACATCCAGTTGTTCGGCTTCATTTTCTGCTAAATTTGCTCCTTTTTCTCCATCTTCCCTCAATGTATTATCTTCCTCTTCTTCATCATTAATATTTTCACCTTCACCATCGCTCTTCTCATCCGCTTCAGTTTCAGTTGTATAGTCTGTAGTAAACTCTGTCGTGGTTGGTGCTTCGGTTTCATCCTCACTACTTTGTTCTTCAAATATTTCTTCCATTAACTTCCTGCCTTTATTTTCTGCCACTTCTCTTTCGGACAATGTCACGAATTCTTTGTTTATCCTTTTCAAATTCGGAAGTAACACCAACAGATGTATCTTGAATGGGTCGATTTTTGCGCTAGCGTCCATCTCAGAACCTTCAAAGTCCGTGGAGGCGTCGGTTTCAGGTTCTGTGCTTCTTATCGTGGTGTCTTGATCTTGATCTTCTTCTCCCATAACAGATTCTCTTCTTTTACCATCATACAATGGATTTTCTAACATTATGAGTGTTTCTAGTTTCGGTAACACCACTAGCTTCCTGAACTGTCTAACTTTTGTTATCTTGTTGCCCCTGACGTTCAGATATACCAAATTAACGAGATGTTCAGAAAAGCCACTGAGCTTTCTGATACTATTATCCCTCAAATTCAGTATTGTAAGGTTGGGAAGCATAGAGAAATTCGTATTAATTCTCACTATTTTGTTCTTGTTAAGAAAGAGCTTTTCTAAGCTGGTTGGATACGCTCCAGATGTATCTATCAAGTGGTTGTTGTGCAAACTCAGCTCCTTCAAGTTTGGTAGCCTTTCCGAATCAAATTGAGCGGTGTAAATAACATTTTCTCCTAGTTCCAGTAGCTCTAACATGGGTTGGTTGATGTCACATGTTTCGGTGATTTGGTTCATATTCAGGAGGAGCACTTGGAGATAAGGTGCGACTTTGAGTCCAGCAGATTCGAGACTGTTTCTCTCAGCTCTGAGGTACAAGAGGAAAGGGATCTGCGTTAAAACTTGCAGAGCTTCTGTGCTCAGAAAGTTTCCACTTACGTCTACGAACAGCAGGTGTTTGAAGTTGACAACAGTTAATATGTCGGTTAGCTTTCGTTCTGTAGCTGATAACATGAGATAAGCGTATCGTACTCCGCTCTCGTCTTTTCCCAAGGTGTTGAGACATCTGGAAATATGATCGATAAGATATAAATAGCTCTTCAACTGGACACTGCCTAATAACCTAACCCAACTGATTCACAGTGACATCCGTTGTCCTTCACAACGCTGAGGTTATCCTAAACAACGACTTTTGTAAAGAGACTTCTTAGAAGCGATAAGGCTCAACCTTGAGACCATGAGCCCATTGGACCCCTCTAGTACTTGCCGCACTGATAACTGTTGGTATTATTATTAGAGTCAGCTCGTTCCGACATTTGCCATGATAGTATCTACAGAATACGGATAGAACAGCCACCCTTCTTTGATGTTCCAGACTATGGTGGTCATTCATAAGGTCAGGCGCATTCTCTAGATCTATTGCTCGTTTTTGGATAGTGTCCAGAAGCTTCTTGTGGTTCTTCGGAGTGCATTTCCGCAAATGCAACCAGTTCTCCAGCTATGATCTTATCTGAAAATTCTCTAAAGCAGAACAAAACCCCTGCTTTCTGGTCATCGACCTAGCAAGGCCGGCAACATGATCGTGCCATGACATGTTATTGTTGATGTTAATTTTTAGAAGGTTGATGGATGATGATTCAAGCGTTGGGCTCCATCTCCACGGCTGGCAGGCCGGCATCTGATTCTTTTGTCAGGGCAGTTGTCTGAGTCTTCGGTGCGTTAAGCTAAACTTTCCTCCTTATACCTATGGTCTGCTATAGACATGAATGTTTCGTCTTTAGCCTAGACTTGTCAGTATAGCTGGGACGTAGAGAGAAATATAGCTTAAATATAATCTGAGTAAAGGATGTCACTATAAATCAGTTCACTCTTGTTAATTGATATATTAGGGATCAAGAAAGAAAAGAGAACGACAATCAATGGTTTATCGAAACTAGGAAAAGGTCTTGCGTTACTCATATTCATGCCACTACCGTTTCTCAGATTCGGGTATAAAATAATATCCAAGTATAGGAACATACCTGGAGGCCTCCTCAAAAGTTAGCTTTTTCTCCTTGATTTCTATCTCAAAATGAGGTGTCGGGGGAATCTTTGGCGTTAAACCTATAGGGGTTGCACCTTCCCCAAAGTGAACTGCCAACTCATCACTTTCTTCCGCATCCATTACTGTTTAGGTGACCTATTTGGTTTATTTCCCTAAAGGTCAAAATGACAATGTCAATGTTTTAATTGTGTCACGTCACTGTGATCCTTCTTCTTCAATCTTTAGGCACTACAGTACCTGCCAACACATTCAGCTTTTTTTATAGATAACCTCACGCAAAGGCAGATAGCCTATCGCGCTTCATAAGCACTGCGCGAGGATAAATGCCTATCCACATCGACCTTAAAACGCTGTAGATTGTAACCATCGGGGAATTAAAGAACTTCTTTTGGAACAGGCTTGTTCGCGGCGTTGTAAGCTCGACTAGTATTTGTATTTGCGTATAGTTATCTATGAAAACAGCAGACATCGATTCTATTTGGATTGATATATCCATAGCTCTGTCCTTATACAGCCGATAACTTAATATTTTGCTGTCTCTCTCTATTTTTATTCCCTATTTTCCATCCTACATTACTCTCCTCTATAATGCCTATAGATATCAATGTAACGGTGCATATAGGTACGTATGGTGGTGCAACGTTTCCAATACTGTACCAAAACTATTCCAAGGTTGTTGTTGGTATTTCGCGGAGCCTGTACTGGTTGCACAAGAGATCTTTCTCTTGCTAACCGCTCGCAAATGAAGCGTGAGCAGGTTCACTAACCCACATGCGCTGCTTGGCCATCAATGGCCCGAGTCATAGGCGTACATATTTTGTGGAGCAAAGCGGGAAGACCAGATGCTAATTTTAACAAGCTTTTTATTAGTTTCATCAGTGTGTATGTATGTTTGTAACAGATTCTTCGAACAGTTATCAAGGACAGATCACAATACAATAGAATAAGTTTGTTCCTTTACTGCTTTTCATTTCCAAATTCTTTTTGATGAAAATTATATTTAAAGTTTAAATAGCCGGATATACGATAACTTATATGAGGCCACACCACGCTGAGAACGCCGACCGCCTAAGCAGCGTCGAGCCCGGTCAGTACTTGGATGGTTGACCGCTTGGAAACTCCGCGTGTCGGTAGCTTTTTTTATTAGCTTCACCTGTATGAATGTATGTATGTTTGTAACCGAATCTTAGAACACTATTTTCTCCCACTTAAAACGTCAGATTAATTTTAAAATTTACACACTCATAAGATATCCATGACAATAGAATAGTTAAGAGTTTGTCCCATTATTTATCTCTATTAGAACTGATGATTCGAATTAACATTAAATTTTTTGCCAGTTCTTGGAGCAATACGTTTAAAAGGTGATAATACGAATAGCATTTAATATTTCTTCTTAACAATGAAGCAGATATGAAAGGATACGGGACTTTTTTACATAAGGGACTTCTTCGCGCGTTTTACAATTTAGGACCGTTGATTACCGGTAATTGATATTCAAATTTTCACGAGAAACGGAGTAGGGCAATACGAATATTGTGTCACTGAAATTTGACACTCATGTCGTACTGGAAATAAATTCATACTCTAGTTAAACATTATTGAAAAGCTTTAAAATATGTATTCAAAAATTTTCAAGTTTTTAAAAAATTTCCATTATTTCGAATACTTAGTTCAAGTGGATCAGCAGCTCTGAAGTAAGTGAGAATTATTGAAGTCTACGGTTTATAAATGAACGGCGTTTACGAACGAGACCCTATTTTTTTCGTTTATTGATGATGATTCTCTCACCACTGAATGATTTCTAAAAACTTCAAAACTGTAAACTACTTTCCGAGTTATACAGGAGAGGGGGAACCGAAAGATTACCGGACAGATTACAGACAGACCCACGGAAAAAATGACATTTTTCTCATGATTTATATAAATGCAGGCATATGAAATATTTCATCAAAGCACCATGTTCAGAAACGGCTAGAGGCCTAATTTCTTTAAACAGGAATCAGAATGTATTTGCCGAACTCCTCACAGGACACTGCATCCTGAAGGAGCACGTGAACAAGCTAGGGCTTTATATGGTAGACCTTAATTGCAGATAATGCGGGAAAGGAACATAGCCAGCCAATCACGTCCTCGGTGAGTGCATGCACTAGACCACAAGATGAAACATAGGAAACTAGGAACCCTAGGCTAGAACGAGTAGAGAACCAATATTGAATAGAGCAGAGAATCTGTACAAACTAGTACACAGTTGAAGACTGCTAAAATGTTTGCTGTAGGCAATATGAGTAAAAAGCACAGTAAGTCTAAGGGCTATGCTATAGTAAAAACAGGGACATTTCGCCGGATGGCTCCTAGGAAAGGAAAAAACATGAAAAATGTATCCTGAAAACCCATGGTAAACAATATGAATGTCGAAAAGTATCACACACTTTATTTGTGAAAGGTGTCCTAGTCAGACACTTTCGTTCGTTAATACGTATATAAATAGACCTGTGAAAATATCACCACTACACCACTGATAATAATATGTAGATACATAAAGTGCTTGCAGACCGAGCACAAGAAGAATAATAAGGAACGAACAGGCTAGAGGCTAGACGGCAGACGGCGATGTGGCCTGAGTTTCACACAACTCTCATTTCAAATGTATTATTAGCTTGACCCATGTCTGCAGGCACCGAAGACTTTTACCACCGGAAAAATATCGTTGGTCTGCACCATTAACGTAGTGTCACTACTGGGGAATTGAATCGTTTAGTGGTGACGTCACAAATGATATATATAACAACATCGTGCGCTGTCCTAAAAAAATTCTTGATTTTTTGTGCGTTATATTTTATAAAAAAATATTGGTTCAAAATTTCCCCCTAAATTTAATCCATTTCTCTGTTATTTGAATTATTTAACAATAAAAAAATTATTGAAGCATATAAATAAGACATGTCAAGATATTAAGTGTATGCTCTCCACTATGCATCAGACCTGCTATAGACATGCATGTTTCGTCTTATTGGAAAGCATACATTCAATATCAGTTGTCAGCTTCTGATGTGAATGAGCCGAGATAACGGTAGATCGTAAAAGTGTTTACGAAGAAACAGGGATGTCGCTGTAAATCAATTCACATTTGTTGACAGATGTCGTAAGGGACATCTGTTGTCGCTTCAAGGCAATCCAGGCGTTAGGACCTTTAATAAAAATGGCTGGTAGCTCCTTAGTTAGCATGAGTGTAATATTCCCGTTTTTCAGAGAAAGTAAACTAATACTGCCGTGTGAAAACTCAGTATCATCTCAGGTCCGAGGAGAAGTGCGGGCTTTCATGAAAACTCGAACATAAAAGGTTGAGTTGAGTTTAGCGTCTCTATGTTTTATACCTACTTGGAAACCGATCTTTTACAGACTTTCCTAGATACACTACATACAACATACAATCTTTTCATCTTTCACGCGCTTCTTTCCCTTTTCGTCGCTCTCTCTGTCGCACAGCTACGGATTTAACGCTTTGAGGTCTTAAATATGTCTCTAAAGTCAAGAAGAAGATCTTTAAGAATACTATATTTTTGATAATATGGGGTCAAAATGAGTGGATATTTTCAGTTCAAACCTAGGAAAATCTTGGAAGTAACAGTACCAAAATCTTGAATTGAGCATATGATAATCTTCACGCAAACAAAGAATTACTCGTCTATAAGTAAACTAGGAGTGACTGAACCATTCCATAATCTTGGCACAAATAGTTCAACTTCGTTGGAAAATTGTGTTCTTTTTGAAGGAAAAGTCTTTAGAGTATTTGTTCCACTATTGATTCCATAACCTTCAAACGAAGAACTAAAAAGTGTCCAAACTGTACCATTGCGGGGTGTGTCAAAAATGAAAACCATAATAGGAACGGAAACAGACACAAAATAAGTGAGCTGCGTAATCCAGAATCCCTGACTGTCCGCTGACTGATAATATTCTGCTCTACGAATAATGGTACCTGTATTATCATGCAATCTGCCATATGGTTACTAGAAACAATCCAACCATAATACCTCGTACACATTGAAATAATGCACAGAGTAGCCGCTCTACATTAAAACTAACAGCAAATTATAGAAGCACGAGGCCTGATCAGCAACAATGGCCGCATCGTACTCTAAGCACTGTTATAACTGTCCGGTGGCAGTGTGTTAAAGAGAAACTTGTTCCATTGAGTCCATTTAAGGAGCAAAAAGTTGCCAGTGGCTGTAATCCTGTCTCGATGCGGTGTCTTCGTCGAAAGGAAGAAGCAAAGCGGACAGGCGCATCTGGTCTGGAGGAAGGCAAGGCAAGGCATCCGGATGCGACCACGCCATGCACGGTCATGTCCACTCGATGCTGCTGAAATTGTGCTAATTGATCATCACCATCGACGCATCATACAGGCAAGACCCGGACTTTCGAATTTTAAAGCAGTGGCGTAACTATTGGGTGCTGTGTTCATTCATTTCAGAGGCGTAGTGGAAAGCGCCGCGCTGGGAATCTACACGTCCTACTCACCAGAAGTGCTGCAAAGAGGACGTGACCTCGTTCCACTTCCTAGGAAAGTGTACCGTATACCGCGGCATTTTCATGATCATTAAATCACTGAGCTTTGGGGTGTGATTCCACTTGTGTTGTTCCAACATGATTATCTTACTCTTACCTCATACCTCTTGTTACAAATAAATTTTAATAATGACTATATTTTTTCCAGGACCTGATGGTGAGCTCCATCCCCAGCCATGTCATCTTCAGCTATATGTCAGAATTTCGTTCAAAATGCTTGGAAGAAAGAACTTTGCTCCAACTGCTTCAAGTCCAAGGACGAACACAGTTCCAAACCTAAACCCAAGCCCGTTCAACTCATTTCCACGAACCAAGTCATAGGCATCATCAGAAATGGGGATAGGAGCAGACCAAAAATGTCCGTCTGCTTTTTAAAGGAACTAACGGAAGTTATAGGTAAGATTTATTAAACCAATATTTAAAGTGGTTCTTCTATTAAACCCATCTTTCGTAGATTTGCATCAAATTTGCTATTATGCTATAAACTGATAGTGGAATGAGTATGCAAAATTTCAAATCTATACGAAGCATAGTTTTTTTGAAAATTAATGTCTAGGTTGACACGCTGGCCACGATTTCAGTGGTCAGTTTTTCTCGTTTTTAACACGCATTCACTAGCTCCACGTGTATATTTGTATTATATAGTTAGGTATGTTTGTAACGCAATCTTCGAACGCAATTTTCACCCACTTATCAACAAACGATGACAATACAATAGTTCCCATTATGGCTTTTCATTTAAACATTTTTTCTGATAAAATTATGTGGAGAACCTTTAAGATGTAATTTTAAATGTAGTACTGAACCATAGATTTACAACAAAAATGATTTTATATAAAAAAAATCGCGCTAGTGTCTGTGATATCCCTTTTTCTGGTGCCTCGACTACCTTGACGAAGGCAGGGATGGATTAATCATTAGCAGATTAGGCAACTGCCTAGGGGCCCTGCGTCGACTAGGGGCCCGTGCACGCACCAAGAAACAAAGTTCCATCGAACGAAAATTTTTATTGAATATTTCAATGAATTTGTGGAATAGCAATATTATTTTAATGTGATTAAGTTTAAAATAACCGTGTCGCGTCTCATTTATCTTTTCTGTCCCATTACGAGACCTGAAGTAACCATGTTTTTGCAATATCACATAAGACATTGAAATAATGAAATACCTGGACTCGGATCATCTGGAAGTTACTCACATCCCTTCATCAACTTGAAAAGACGTGATTGCATTGTCTAGAGGCCCGGACAAGGTTTTTCTCTAGGGGCCCAGACAGAGTTAATCAGTCCCTGGATGAAGGTATTACAGAAATGGTCAAAGCATAAACAAACTTCATGCCTCCCTAGACTGAGGCTTAGATACACCCTTGCGTGCTGCGCTCTGTTAGTAAAAAAAATAAGGATGTCTATTAACCTGGCCAGTA
Organism: Bruchidius siliquastri; assembly: GCA_949316355.1. Classification (NCBI taxonomy): domain Eukaryota; kingdom Metazoa; phylum Arthropoda; class Insecta; order Coleoptera; family Chrysomelidae; genus Bruchidius; species Bruchidius siliquastri. Next base: position 7,058,212 of record OX438534.1, on the reverse strand, counting down.
ATAAAATTACCTAAAGTGATAAAATCTAAACCTGGTCGTGCTTATTCATAATCTAACGATTTAAACAACAATTTTCATTATTTTTCTTTGAATCGTCGTAAGTGACAAATAAACAGAAAATCGCAGGCAAATAAAAAATATATAAATTTATAAAAAGTCAAATCCTTCAATCTCTTTCTGTGATTAAATTAGAAATCATAAATAAATAATAGGTATATTTTTACACTCTTGATAGTTTTAATGAAGAGTAATATTTACAGATGTCACAAAAAATAGTAAAATATGAAAAAATGTAAAATAAATTGTAAATCTTTCGCCTTTGTCAAATATTAAATTCAGATACATATCACCACGAGTACTATAATCAGCTGTGATGGCTGATATTATCTTGAATAAGGATTTGGAGTATAGTGTGGGGACGGTGCGAGAGATTGAGTGATACAGAAAGAGTGAAATGGAGGGAAAGAAGCGCAAAGCGGAAGATACGTGCTTTACTGCAGCTACACTCGCTTAACTCTATCGACGATCTTTGTGAATTCGGATGGTAAAAATCGATAGATTATATTTGTTCTGTTATCTTTGTATTAAGAAAATTTTCCCGCGCTCGAAAATGACGAGGTGACGTTTTTTTCTCCAAGTTTTTAACCCTCACATTCCATAGCATGTAGATACCTTATTATCTCATCAAGTGGATTTGCATGAATTTTAAAAATTATTTATCGCCTCAGGGTATGGTGGGGATGACTGGCATTCGGAGACCGAAGACGAAGTGGATGAAAACGAAAGTAGTAGCGATGGCTACATTTCGACAGACTCTGAAGGTGAAGAGTCCCATGAGGAATTGAAGAGGATTACCAAGGCTAACACAGATTTCAATACAACGTCTTTAGGTAAGCACTTCCCATTAGATGTTTATTCTCTTCATTAAACAAAATTTGTTTTTTAATTTCAATTAGAACTATAACATGCCACGATCACGTTGCTAGGTCCGTGTCCCAGCAGCTGATGGTTCTCTCCCGCTCCAGGATATTCTATTATCTGGAATATCTGGAACAACGGCTGCTACTCTACAATGCCCAGATAATATGATAATGAACGTCTAGGAACGAGCAATGCATCTAGTGGATGCGCCCGACCTCTCCTCCACAGTCTAGAACATCAATGAAAGGTGGCTAATCTGTCCCTATTCTATATATTATCATATTGTTGAGCTGAGCTGTCTCGCGTAATAATACCAAGAGTCGCTAGTACAGAAAAGACTAGAGGAACTCATTGGACGCATCCTCACCAGGTCGAGCTTACAACGCCTCGAAGAAGCCTCTTCCAAAAGTCGTTCTTTTGGAGAACCTCAGAACTGTGGAATGCACTGGTTCTCAGATAGTTACAATCTGCAGCGTCAATGTCTCCTCGCGCAGCGCTTATGAAGTGCGAGACGCTTCCTGCCTTTGCGTGACGCTATCTATAAAAAAGGTGTTTTATTTGGAAGTTTCGAATTTTAAAGTCAGTTTCCAACCTTTACTTAATGAAAAAAGCTTTTGAATCCTATTATGTTTCACTATAATTATGTTTCAGGGGATACAGAACCCAAAAGATCGTTTACACAACTTCTTCTGGGCAAACCATTGGTCGACTCCTCGGGCAAGAAACAAACTCTTTTAGTATCCGTGACTCCTTTTGGTGAGGAGCCTTCCTCTCCGATCAAAAAATCAAGTATAAAGACCTTCTCGCACATCCCCATAGCAAAGAACAAAGAAGTAATCGCAGAGAACAAAACCAGCAACGTGGTGCTCACTTCTTATACAAAGAACGAGGAAAAAGAGGAAAAGTCGCTATTGGACGAAATCAACGAGACTTTGGAGAGCGGCAGGAATCCCATTAGCATAATGACCAAGAAAAAGAAAACCGAGAAGGAGATACTTCTTACAGTTAGTGAGTTAGATAAGGAAAACATAGCGCAAGAGAGGGATAAAAATGATGATGAAATTGAAGAGGAACGAGCTCAAAAGGTAGGTCTATCAATGGCGTTTAGTGGAGCCCAGAGATATAGTGATTGGATTTACTATGGAACGCACTTTATATATATATTATCATGTTTATAATAATTTTTTGCAGGTGGTTGTGAGCGAAAAAAAGATTAATCTGACCAGAACCCCAGCGTTGAAGCGAGATGTAGGAAAACCTGTAATCTATCAAACATCAACCGCCAAGATTGAGTTGATGAACAGCAAGAATCTCAAACTAAACAAAGAAACGAATAACAACAAGGCGAAGAATGAGGTGAACAACAATACGACAACTAGTGATAATAAAGAAACAAAGAAAATAGAGGTGATAGAGGTCACGAAAACTAAGGAGAAGAAAGATGAAATAAATGCGACTGTAGCAGAAAAGGGTGAAAATGTGAAAGAGGACAAGGTGGTAGGGCTACCCCCTCCAGTACCCGCTAAAAGTTCCTTAGTGTTTACTCAAAGCAGGGAGCAGGCTGGTAAGACTTTTTCAGAATTTTTCCTTTGCTGAATGCGGCTAAACGGCAAAATTTGATTTCTTCGTTGCACTAAAAACAGCATGACGTTATGGGAAACCCTGAGCTGTCTACTCAACTCAATGTTTTTTGCAGGCAAACCAGACGGGCGCGAGGATCCCCTCTCCTTAGAGCTTCCCCCTTTGCCCGTGACTCCCCCTCCCGTCCTCGAGACCCAGACCTCTTTTCTGCATGGCCCAGCTCCCGCTCCTCCCATCTACGAGAAGCCTAAGATCCCCATCAAACCCGCTGGCAACATGTTAATCAGAAAGCCGATGAATGTCACGTCTCCCACCTCTTCTGCCTTAACCACTTTTTCCTCTAATCCGGTGGAGAAACAGCCACTTACCAAACAAGATTCTGGAGAGTTGGATGGAAAGAGCGGCAAGAGAAAAGCTCCCATGCCTCCTGAAGATGGACAAGGTTTGTAGGTTATACTTTGGCATTCTTACACTTTTCTTGATTCTTCTTTAAGTGCCTATTCGGTCAGAATGTCCGTAATCATCCTGGCTATAGTTATTTTATTTACTGAAGCACTGAAAAGACCAGCTGTAGTCCTTGCTTTAACGGTTAGAATTATTACTTTGCGAAAGTAAAGTTCACTCAGTATTCTTAAATACGTACAGTTTATTGCCGGCCAGGAGAAGTCGGATGAATATATGTTCATATTTTTGTAGGTCCAGTATATGCAAGGAACAATACTGTATTGAACAAGATTGATTCTCCAGTGGTTAGGGAGAAGGATAAAAGAGAAAGAGCATCATCCTGTGCCCCAAAACTAACAGCAAGTTTGGATGAAGTAGATTATGTTTCACCTGAACCGGCTCCCAGGAAGTCTCTCTCCGTATCAACTGATTGTCTGGCTACTGACGAAAAGCGCAAACAGAAAGCTAGGTATGTCAAAAATGCATTGATAAATTCTTTTATTCAGATGCCCCTCGCTAGGTCGGCGTCCCAGAAGCTGGAGTTTTTCTTCCGCTCCAGAAAATTGTACTCACCAAAACAGCTACTGCTACTCTAAAAGGCTCAAATGTCCTGGACACAATCCAGAAGCCTGACAAAAGATGATTCAAGTATTGGGTGCCCTCCCACCTCCACCTTCTCTTTTATTTTATATTTTTCATTTATATTTCATAATTTTAATCCCTAAACTGTTGGTTCTATCATCTTTATCGATCGATTACCATTTTACCGAATTTTTATTCACTTTATGACGATCCCCATATTTACAGATTTTCTCTGAAGAAATTCCTACGAATGGGTTCCAGCAAAGACGTATCCAAGCTTGGACCTGATGAACTTACAAAGACTGATGAGAAGTCTGAACCTCATTCGAACTCAAAGCCTCGATTAGTTATTGTACACCCTAGTGAATTGAATGGAAGCAAGGTAATGATATGACATTTTGAGTTTGAGTCAAGTTGTTACAATAAATTATCAATTATGGTACCTCCAGTTTTTAGGAAAATGTTTACTAAATACAACCGCAACCGATACCAACAGATTTGACTCGATCATTCTCATTTGCAGGTGGAAGTTGTCGCGACTCCCGTAGGCGTGGCTCCTAAATCTCCATTAGCTCCGCCCACTCCTACATCTGCCCCTCCCTCTCCAGTAAATCACGACTACGCCTCCACGGATGGCGGAGACTACGAGAGCTACGCGCCCAAGCCCAGCGTTAACAAGCCACCTCCCCCTCCACGCAACTTAGAGGCTGTACAAGGTTTGAGACCGCCTCCTAAGTCATCGGATGTGCTTAGTAGGCAGAGACTTGCCAGCAGGACGGAACCGGTTGTGAAGAAAACAGAGACTGTGTATGCGAATATAGGAGAGGTTAGGTGAGTTAAATGAACCGGTTTAGGTGTTTGCAGTCACATTGTCGAGAAAAGGCATTTTAATATTAGGCTTAAGGAAAAAAACAAGATACCAGTTTCCATAAAAAAGTTGTATTGTCTTTAATAGGTCGGCAATAGTACCCAACAAACCAGTGAGGACAGCCAGTATGAGAGAGAGGGAGGCCATGCAACAGAAGCAGATGCGAAAGACCAATCACAATTATGAACCAATAAACGTCAGGGGTAAAGAAAGCACCGAAAATGTATACGATTACATCAACTCTACCAGATCCAGCTCTCCAGATAGTGATTCTAGCAGAGGCAAGGGCAGTCCCAAAGCCAAAAATATGAGGTTAGGTAAGTACTGAACTAACTGAGGATCGACAAATGGTGTTATTGAATTGTCCATTATATATTGCGTATAGATTTAAGAGTTCTTCGAATGTGATTTCATTTGTTCAGCCGAGCATCGTACTGACGAGTCCCAAGAGACAAAAGGGCTTCGAACTCGTCTAGGGTGACGTCACACTCAAGAGTTGGCAACAGCGCCCACTGTCATGAGGAAGCCATGAATTAAAGAGCTGTTGGATTGTCGACCTCTTGCATGAGGAGGCTACGGTCTACAAAATGACCTCAAAGTGCTTAGACCAATATTTTTTTATCCTGATGGGAAGAGTGCATATCGTTCAAAATAGAACGAACAAATAACCAGAAATTTGTTCATAACAGTGGATGGTGTTGCCATATGTTCTTTGTAACGCCACCACTAAACGGGTCCTGATTTGTATTTGATAAAATTAATGACATTGTTTCAATTCACCCAGGAAAGAGATCCGAAAGCAGCATAGACGTGTCAGGAGAATATTTCAAATACGGCATCATTCCGAGGAGCATGTCCTTGACTTATTGTGGCAGCGAGACCGAATCTGAGATCTATTCGCCCTATGGTTTCTATGGCAGCGAAAGCGAAGTCACTGAAGATGATCACGATTGGATACAGAACGGGAGGACACACAAATTGAGGTCCCGCAAAGGCAGAAGTATCGTTCACAAGAACTTGGAAGATAACTACGGCGCTGTTGTGGTCGCTAATCATGAAGCTTTGGCACAGGTCTTGGAAAACGTAAGTTTGAGATCATATTTATTAGCCTTATTTATAAAACGCAATACTGTTTATCTGGAAGATAACATTAAGTGCTTCATTGAAATTTCAACAATTTTTGTTTTACTGTTTTGGCGTGCCTTTCCAAAAAAATTAGCTTGAACACTATCATCCTCATCCTAATCCTAATGCTTATATGTGTTTCGTCAACAGATCCAGCAATCGTCTCACATCCAGCCGGCGTTACGCGGGTTGAAAACCACGTCCAGTCTCCGGTGGTCGGACTTCGCTGTGGTTTCGGGCCCCAACTCTCCCGTATTGGCCGGACACCGCGCCTTCCACCAGGCCTTGTGGGGCACCACCTCGCATCACGTGACGCTGTGCGTAGACGCCGGCGCGGCTGCTAGTGCGAAGGGGGCCTTAGCGCTGGGAGCGTTTGCCGTCCAAGCGGTCACCGAGTTTAGCGATCTGGTGCCCGAAAGATATTTGGCCAAAAGTAAAGGGGAGGACGTTTTGGTTCAAGGTAAAATGAAATGTAGCTTACACGGTGTCCTTGGATCGTAAATAAGCGGCAGTATCTATATACCATCTAGTTCAAATATTAACATAATACGTTTTTATATACAGGGTGATTCACAAGTCGTGACCAAAAATGACAGGGACGTATTTTAATGTAACATTTTTTCCTCGGGGGCTTCATTGAAAAGATACAAGGTGCTGAAATTCAATAATAAAAAATAATTTTGAATATGTTCAAAACCGACAACTGGAATGAACTAAAATTGGGTATGTGGATTTACCTTTGTCACGACTTGTAAATCACCCTGTATATTTACCAATATAATATAGCCTAAGTAACATTCCTGTAGCCAATAACTTTCCTAAGAGGGGACTCTACAAAGGCGTTTTGCATGGGTTTCCAATATTTCGTTTCCAGCACTCATTTTTATATGATGGATCGGTTTTTTGGAAATATGGAGAAGGTTGGTTCTATGCTCGTACGAGGTCTTTCTCTCAATTTTCGATACAATATTTTAGATAGTGTCGCAAGGGCGCTCGTATCAGCGGTAAAAATATGTTCGTGTACGGTGCCACAATATTTCGTTTGAAGCACATGATTTTGAACATATTGAAAATGTTTTTTAAGCAGATCAAATAGAGAGGACGGCTCTATGCCTGTAAGAAGCCCTTTTCTTGAGATATTTTGGTATTAGGTTGAAAAACATCCCAAATGAGTTAAAAAATGTCTATATTCATGTGTCAATATCTGAAATTATGTATCAAAAAACACGAGCGCACATGATAGATCCAACCTTTCTCTATCATTTGCAAAAAAATCCTTCCATTATCTGTAAAAATGAGCGTTGGAAACGAAATATTGGAAACCCAAGCACTGTTTATCTGGAGTGAAGCCGTGATGGACAGTGGTAGAATGTACGGCATATAACATGGGCCTTGAGCTTCGGTCAAGCGACGGCCAGCTGATATCAATCGATAGCGTGCGACGCTTGCATTTATGTTCGCCTTGCTCAATTGTTTTTAGTGCCATAGGTGTGTTTTGGTATTATGCCGTTTAAACTTTTTCAAATTTAATCACAATATTTTATTAAATATTCCGTTTTGTGATAAACGGGCTGACAAGAATATTACCCTTCAATTTTTTTTTACTTGCTCATATCAGATTAACGTGTATCTATGTAACGGAATCTTTCAGGGTGATTTAAACAACTTCAAGACGTCTGATTAATTTGAAAATTGAGATTTTTCGAAACTGGAATGATTAAAAAAATTACAAAAAAGGAAATGGACTCTTGGCTGGTCAAATCATCGAATCTTCTGGTTACTATTTTTCACATTTGAGTTTGTTTTTAGAATCAGTATTGTTTTAAAGAATATATCCAATATTTTAAACCAGTTTTTCCATATTACAGCTACCATATCTGTGTTACCATGGCTCCAGATCCACACGATCCAGTCATACAGTGATTATCTGAAATCGAAATCTCAAAACCCCGAAGAAACATGGAAAGATTCGAACTTTGTCTTGTTACAGTTTGTGAATGCACTGAAGACATTACAAGCACAAGGCATTGAAGAGTTACCAGTTTCACTCAGCTGTTTTGTGTTGTGTAAAGAGACGGAGAAGGATAATCATCATAGGTTATGTATCCTGCAGGTGAGAAACGACTATGAAGTCACGCACTGTATTTAAGTAGTTTTCTAATTTAATTTAATTGAAAAAAATAAATTTAGAGGCACATTTCTGTCATAAGCTTAATTTCCTGTTAAAAACTTAAAATTACATCAGTTTGAAAGCAATATGATGATTAGCTTCATAGACTTGAATGCATATTTTCTTCCACTTCCTTACAACATCAAGTGTTGTCCTCTGTGGGAGACGCCCATTGGCAACTCACAAAGTCAAAGGTCATGACACCTGAACTGTCTTGAAGCCGCAAAAGATGTCCCTTACATCAGTCAATAAAGGTGACCTGATTTACAGCGACCTCTGACTTCGTAAGTTGGCAATGGGCCTCCCCATAGAGGGCGACACTTGGAGATGAGTTGGTGTTGCTTTCACACCCTAATTGGGTTACGAATATTCCACCTGATTTCCCTCTACAGTTAAACCGCCAGGCTATACAAACAAGTCGAGGCTAAAGACGAAATATGCATGCCTATGGCAGGTCTGATGCATAGGGAGAGCATACGCTTAACTTCCTTACAAGTTTATACCCAAAACAACTTACGTTTCATATATTTTTTCAGCCAGGACTGACGACAGACAGTGTTTCAGAGAAGCATGCCACACTGTGCGCATGCGCCTTGAAAGCACTGAATCTCCTTCAGACGTCTCCGAAAATATCTACTTTACTACAGTCGCTGTTGAGTCACGAAAGGGCAGTTTCGCTAACGCAAGTCAAAAGTGTACTAGAGTTCACGTTATGGGGACCGTCGGACGTAGCTTTAGGTAGCACTGTTAGGGAGAGAGAATTGGCATTACAGAGGTGAGAAACATGAAATTTAGTCATCCAGTTAAACAGGGTTTTGCAACAGGTATCACCTATTTTTGAAATAAGTTTGAGATAACTATAGTCTATTTCAGAAAGCTATAGAGTGATAAAAGCTCATTAGGTATGCAAAGAGACTACAGAGTGACCAACGAATATTCAAGCTACATTCATAGTTTGGCACTGATTCTATTATAAAATTATTTCTTTTATCAAATGCAACACACGAATAATTTTATAGGTCTCTTTTAACCTGTGAACGACTTGGATCTCATATGGGTATAAATCTGAATGCAGAATTGTTAGTGAGCTTTTTTCAGAAATCTGGAGTGCCATTGAATGTGTCGGTGCTGATCTCTGAAGACTTCATTGAATAGCTTGTCTGACAGCGTCGATTAACTTTGGAGTTCTTACAGTTTCATACACCACCTCTAAACTGAGTTGAAATTTCGTGTATTATCGAAGTCTCTGACCCACCTCATTATTATTTGCCGTGTTAGAATTCTCCCATGTCTTGGAGCATTCAACTCGCGACGAATCGTTACAAAGACTGAACAGACGACTAAATATCATAATAATCTCACAGACTCAAAAAAAAAGAGCTACTATGTCTACTTTCATCATCGAAGACGTTGCTTACACTTTATCGGTGAAAGAAGAAACTGTTTAGTTGAACCATATCGCTTTAAATGTTTGTAAAAGATTCCATGCATGGGCTCTAAAAGTTTAGAGAGATGCGGGCTTTCAGTTAACTTAGAGCCATCTCTGTAATGGACTCCCATTTGAAGTAAAGTGTGCATTTACTAAATCATGGTTTGTTTAATTTTCAGATGGTTGGACCTCCAAAGAGCTACAGTTCTCCATGGATTAGTGTGTGCCAGAGTTCAACTGACAGTTTACGAAGAATGTCATCTGACTTTCCTAGTTAGAAGCAATGCCAGAATGATGAGTGACGCATCTCTACTCATCGAGTCAAGCAATATCAAGCATGCAGTTACCAATGGGCATAAATAGCTTAATTTCCGTCAATATTCATGTGAAAGAATTTCAGAAAGCACATCCACTTTCAAAATTTTGGAGTCGATATGGGGTTTACCTTTTTTTTAAGGATACCTGTATAGCTAAAAGTAACCACAAAGAAAAGTTTTTGAACCAGTATAACCTGAAGAAAGAGAAATGTAAATATGTTCTTTCTACTAAAACTGCTAGAAAGTTGATGTGCTGTCCGAGATTGTCCACTCTTTATACTCATTTTGGTTGTGGAAAAGCAAAGCAATAACCAATTATGTTACAATACTAATTCTCAAACGTGTATTAGAATAATTACCTCTTTTTTATATTGTACTTACTCTTGCAATCCTTAGATGTATTTTTTATTATCTGTCCCTTTTATACACATTTCTAAATATTATACATGTATGTTTGTTAACTTTTTTGTAAATACTCGTCAAAACTGCCAATGTAATATACTTAGGTTAATTTTTTTATATTTAATAGTTTTTAATTTTTTGTAAATCAAATTATAGTTTCCTGAAAGCGTTAATATATTTTGTAAATAAATAAAAATCACAATAATTGTATAACATTTTACAAAATTGCGAGAAAATCAACAATAAACAAATTTTTAAAAATTATTGCCTTATTATTACTCAATAAATAATATTGCTACAAATAAAACAAAAAACAGCAACAAAATATTTTAAGTAGTTTTTCCTTAGCACTAACTTTCGGGTTTACGTATACTTCATATGAAAGTGATACCTTGATTTTTTTCCTCATATACTATTAAACTATTATTGTCGAGTGAGATTCTGCATTTGTGCTTACAATCCTTTGTTGAAGTAGACTCTTTCTGGCAACTTTCCGCCACAGGCCTCTTTCATTTTTTCGTAAGCTTCTGGTTCTAGCCATGCCAAAGTAGTCGTTTTGAGTGAACTAGAAAAAAGGGGGAAAAATCCTTAGTAATACATCAACACTCATCTCCAAGCGTCGCGCACTATTGCAAATATCAAAGGTAACACCTGGTGTAGCGCCACGGTGCGCGACGCTTGGAGATGAGTGTTGATATTTCTATCTCACCCTTGACTGGGTTATGTATATACCACTAGTGCTATTTACAGTTATACCGACTAGTCTAGGCATGCATGTCTATTTCAGGTCAGATGCATTGTTAAAATCATACACTTAGTAATAGATGCAAGTTGTTAATAAAGCTTTCATAGCACAGACGGGTCTAGGCTCAGTACCAAGGATTTTGGTCTCAGCAACCCTCTGCCAGCCAGTCAGCTGTAATATTGCCTCTCGAAAGCAAGTGTTCTTTTATCCAACCAACAATATTTTGCTGTTGCTAATAGGCGCATTCACAAGTGTCTAGTGGCAGTACAGTGCTGATCTCGATGTTAGTTTGTGACACTTGGGAGCCAGTAAATCCTGTCTGCTGTCTATGTAAACTAAAATATTATTGCCCACAATATTCCTATGGGTGATTTCATGAACAGCTATGGTTATGTCAGCCTGTTCTGGCTGTGTTACGCTGGTATGTTTATCCTTGTGCCATTTTACAAATTATCCCCCACTACCTGTGAAAGTGAGCATTTTGTCTCACGAAACCAAAACTGTGAATAAATTTACAACCAACTAAAATTTAAAAACTCATATGTAGTCGCCATACCTCCCAAGTAATTAACTCAAAATTTCATACTGATTTAAATGTGTTGACTTTTTCCCAATGTTTCACTTATAGTTTAACTAAACTATTTTTATCTGTTGACATAGCTAAAATTAAACTTACCATCTTTGTGGAAACAGTGCACAAGCCGTGGGTACCATGAATGTGAGGCTGCAAAAAAAATTGTACATTACTGACTGACATCACAGTTTAGGTAGTTTGTCCACTGGCTACGTTGGTATGATAGCAGAAAGGCAACACTGCATTCCCTTTATATTTCTATCTTTTGCAGTTACTCTCTTATACACTTAACGTTTAGGCCAACATAGCCTCAATATCATTTTCATAGATACTGTAATTTATCAAAAAGAATTGTCCTATTGTCAAAATTTCTTTTATATACCTAACCTCACGCAAAGGCAGGAAGCCTATTGCACTCCAAATGCACACTAGTACTACAAATCCCATTAAACTACTTACAAACATCCCACAGCCATAACTTGGATAGGCCCATGCAAAAATGTAATCCTCTGCATGAACTTGTATTTCTCGGCTCTTTCCATAATCACCGGGAGTATCAACATTCCGGGGGCGCACATTGTAATTCTTGATATGATAACTTGGCTGATGCCTTTCGCTGCTGCCAATTTTGATTGCCCTAGATAAAGGAAATATTTTAAATAAAAACGAGGTGCATAGCGACTTCAACATCTTCATAAATATATAGAACCATTGAAAACATCCAACCCATTGGAAATATCGAGCTTAATGGCTCTCCTCCACATGTTGAATATGTAGGCCAGCATATTTTTCTTGCAAATTAGTAATTGAATAACTGTCATAATTGCAGAATAAAGCAAAATCTAGTAAAATTACATACCTACAATCTTTCCTGATTCATCAGTACAGTCAATTCCATAAAGAATCTCATTTTGCCTCATCAGTGGAATATTCACACAGTTAGCTGCAGCTACAGCTGCAAATGGCACATATCTCTAAAAATGAGTATAAAATTTTGTTAAGTATATGAAGTCTCAACAAAATCTAGATTGTATAATAAATAGGTAGAAATAGCTATTTGATTTTCATATGTAACATTCTGTAATTCCAAATAATTTAAAAACCCTTTGCCTAAAATTGATCACTTCTTCAAACACCAAGAAGTTCATGGTAATATAAGAGCAATAGATGTATCTTACATCATTCTATTGGAAATGATTACTGATTTCACTAAAAACAATGAACCACAACACACAAAATGATACTTTTATCTCAATTACCTGAACGAAAGGACTGGCTCTCTTTGACCAGTAAGCTTTGCATCCCAAAGCAGTTATCATAGCTGAGGAAGTTGCAGACACATATGCTACAACCAATTGCTTAGTTGAAGTTGGTGATTTTGCATTGCGGTTTGTGTAATTGACTAGAGCATTGAAGGACTGGTTCACCCACTGCCAAAATACCACCGCAAAAGGTGTTCTGAAAGGAATTAAATAACAATATTACACATCAGTTCATTTATATTATTATTAATATTTTGCATTAAATAAATATTTTGATCTGAGATCCAATATATAATGAATAGAATAGCTTTGATTTTAATAATTTAGTTTTAAAGCATCTGGCAGAAGTTCAGTGTCCAATGTGCAGACTTGTATTTATTCTGTTGTTTGAAACTTGTAGACAAGGTGGATTTATCAAAAGTTTGATTTCGGACTTCCATTGTCTATAAAATTTTGAGTATCACGACGTTTCTATTGATGTGCTATCTTCAATCGTCTTCAGGTGTATTTATTCTGTATTCTTTGCCTTTAGATACTCCTAGAGAAACCACATAGAAGAATATATGGATAAAAATGAATTAAAAGTAATTATTACACATTACCTATACCACTGCAATATTGCACATCAGTTCATTTATATTGTTATTAATATTTTGCATTAAATAAATATTTTGATCTGAGATCCAATATATAATGAATAGAATAGCTTTGATTTTAATAATTTAGTTTTAAAGCATCTGGCAGAAGTTCAGTGTCCAATGTGCAGACTTGTATTTATTCTGTATTCTTTGCCTTTAGATACTCCTAGAGAAACCACATAGAACAATATATGGATAAAAAAGAATTAAAAGTAATTATTACACATTACCTATACCACTGCAGCATGGCCCCAGTGATAGCCATACCGCCAGGCACCTGAAATGACATCCTGCCGAACACATTCTGCTTCTCTCCGCTGTCAGGGTGGAACGCGCTCTCGTAGAGCTTCTTGGCATACACGATTTGCTCTTTGGTTGTGCCTGGAGGCTCTTGACCTTTCCTGTACTGTTCCACTAAGACTTTGGCGTTGTCAAGCTCATCTTCACTCACCAGACAAGTCCTGGGGTCTGTAACCCATAAAAAGTGCTTGAATCTTCCCACAAACGTGCTCTGGTCCCATAGCGGCGCGTCTACGTTGATTCTTTCATTAAACACCGACATAACTGCCTTCAAATAAGGGAATGATAGTTCAGAATATTATGTAAAATCTAGCAGGTTGTAGTGCACAAAATGAACCAGGAAAACACGGCCGAAAATCAAAGTGCAAAGTACTTGGATTGCTGGGGCTTTTTTCGACATTTTTCAAATGATAAATTATGTTTGTAAATAACATTAGACATAATATTTCTTACCGATAAGATTGTTTATTAATTATGGGACTTTATCAGGGTGAAGGTATGATGAATCCCCCTCCAGGCACAACTCACAAATGCAAATCGACAAATCATAGTGCAGCCAGCAAGCGTCAACAAATGAAATTTCTACCATCTGTGCGCGCGCAAACCTCAAGTATTTTTGAATAAGATAGATTCTAAATTTATATTCTCATATGAATCAATCGACTTAAACCAATATAACTATTTCATCGTGAGCTATTTGACCAAAATATTAGATTGGTACTGACAAACTTAGCATATCTAATTTATTTGATGGCCAAGCCGCCACGAAAGATCGTTTGAATTACCCCAACTTTTGAATAAAATTGTGGACTGAAATTATGACAGCGTAAAGGTATGTTCAGATGTAGCGATTTTGAGATACAAATAGACCATGTTTATGTTAACCTAGAAAAATGTCCTGGAGAGCAATTATTATTTTAGGATGTATAAATTAAGATATTTACCAGAAACGCCAATCTGGAGGATTTTCATCTATGAATAATCCCAAATGACATTGTCTAGGCTTGTCAGAAACTATCAAGCATTTTTGTTACTGCCTGAGACTATATGAATATTTGAAAGAATCTTTGTTCACGTCCAAAAAAATTGCTTTAGTTTTTGTTGTGTTGTATTAATACATGTAATATGTAGTGACAGGAAAACAAGGTTAACAAGCTAAACAATGCAATGTCAAGCAAGAATAGGACGTTGGTGTATACATAAGCGTCCTGTTGTTTCAATATTGCAGCCACCCATAAGAAAAGTCAAGAAACTATAGGTGGACAGCACGAAATTGAACATGAACGTGATAGGAAATAACAACCCTATACCCACATCAACAGAAAACAATGTCACTCAACCGAAACTCCGTCCGAACTAACAGAACTGTATATATGTGTGTACTATGATCTGAACTAGTCACACAAGCTGCGAAGAGGTATGATCACTAGTTCACCTGAAGACGATTGAAGATAATAAATCAATCGAAACGTCGTGATACTAAAAATTACATAGACAATGTGCGAAACACACCATTTGACACCTCTGAAGTTGCTGTCAAATCAGAAAAGTATGAACGAAAATAACATGCTTATTTTTTTGTATATAAAGAAAACATACGTTTCCAGTATATCCAACATAATATATTAATTTGAACGCTTTGAAACCGGTTAAACATCAGCACTATCTTTTCCCCGCTTTCGCTTCGAAGTTTTGTTTCCGTTCATCTGTGAGCAGCTTTCCGCAGATACGAATCTTTGTAAAATAGATTTGTTTTAAAATAAAACGTACTGATTGTTACATTGCCAAACACCTGTAAATTGATTCTAATAGTTTTAACGAAAGCCAAGGCTGACCACATGTTCAAGCGAGCGTATGTTCAATGAAACATCTGTATTTAAGAACGCGGTATCCAAAAATACTTTGAATGAGAATAGCACGAGTCTCGAGTTCAGGACAGACTGGATGTTTTACACGAATTGTACGCGCTGCTAGGATTATTATTATATATCACGAGATGCAAACCAAATGAAGTAAAAATGCCCTGACACGATGATATTGCCGACCTTGCTAGATCAGCTTCCCAAAAGCTCTGTGTTCTCTTCCGCTCCGGAAGATTATATTCACCGGAACAGCCATTGCAACTCTATAAGGCCTAGATTAGACCATCCCTGGAATACTGCTCACATATGTGGAGGATACACTCCCTAGAGCTTTTAGTCACAATCGAGAAATGAGCAGTACTCTGGTCGATGCGCCTGAGGTTACAAAGAACCTTCACAGTGTGAAGCATTGGAAAAGGGAGGCTGATCTGTCTCTATTCTATAGATACTATCACGGCAGATTTTAGACCAAGCTGTCTCATATAACATCATGGCACTGCAAACAGGCGAACCCTATCAGAACTTTCATCGCCTCGAACGAGCCTCTTCCAAATATCGTTCACTGGAAGAACCTCGATGTTGTGGCATGAGCTACACGGCAGTTTGTTCACCACCGCAGCGTGATAGGCTTTCTGCCGCGAAATGTTTTCTATTGAAAAATTCATTGTTATTTTTGTCGAAGTCACGTACTCAAGATTCTTCTTAATATTGTCCGCAAACGCATTTCTACACGAAACTGGAAGAAAACATTACGGAGGCACAGTTCGGGTTCAGATATGGGTACCAAACAGGATCTATCGTACAGGTTCTGATTCAGAGAGTGTCCAACTGCGACATATACGCACGTTTCATACTTTGAAAAAGCATTCGATGAAGTTAAACAGCAAAAACTTCTAGATGCTCTAGCAGAATCAAGCAGATGATACGGATGTAAATTTGATAAAAAAATTGTATTCAAACCAACAAGTACTAGGCAGAACAGAACAGGAATTATCTAGGCTTTCAAATTAAACACAAATTACATGTAGCAAATTATCATTTTTCAATTTTACAACTACTCTTATCTAAAAGAATAAAATCACAGATATATTATTGTATAACAGATACCTAGGACTGAAATAAATACATATTTGATGTAAATCCTGCAAAAACCTTAAAATAAAAACGTAAACGTTATCACAAAAAACTAATCAAATTTTTAGTAACCCGTTTTTCTATATACCCAATCAGATTTACAAATATACTGAATTTTGTAGTCCATCAACATTACTGGTCACAACTTAATACAGATGATCCTTTTAGATATTTCAGAAAGAAAAACTAGAAATTAAAACAAATACCTTTTTGGAATTTGGAAGCTTATTAAACAAATAACCTTACAATGGAATTTGTTGGCGCGGTGAATAAGATTTTTGTTAGAAAATGAATTCAGAACGTACTGGGTAATCAACTGTTGCTTTAAAAATGTTGCTGAAAGTAATTTACATTTGGTCACAGCAAATTAATTATAAACTGTCATTATCTTTTTCTGTAAAGCGATTAACTGCTGCTGTTAGTACATCAGATCAACTGTAAGTTGCAGGTTACATTTTGACATATTACGAAGTTCAACATACAAAATAATTGTAAAAAGCTGTTATAAAAGTACACATTTATATACACATTACATCAATTTGGAGATACATTCAAAAATGTTCAGGATTCCGCATACATTCATAGAAAAATTAAGTTTATATGGAGAAATACATTACATTGGACTTCTCTGAAGGAAAAAAAAGAAGTTGGAAGAGCAAATGTCAAGTAAATCTGAATATTTGGGAGTGAAACATGTCGGCAGAATATTCTATTTACACAAAGCTTTAAAGATCTCTCTATAAAAGAGGAATTGAAATGGAAGATCAAGAATGATGTATGATTAATTCTGTTTTCTGATCAGAGAAATCCTTGGTTGTGTTTTCTTATCCATAATGGCAATCCTAACTCTACACAATTTTTTCGCGTATATATTTTACTCGTATCTCCACATCAATAAATTAATGTTGGGGAACTTATCCAAGTATTTACAAAATTACGTCTTTTTGAAATTTCAAGAATGATTGTACAGGCAAACATGGATTCCCGTAGTTGGAATCATACAGGGTATTTCTGAATAATTGTCCGATATTTCATAACGTAAAAAGTCAATATAAACATAAACTTCATCGTTTCCAAGATACAGAGTTTTATTTCTATGCATCTCGAAATGAAACATTTTAGACTACACGTTTATATTAACTTTTTACCATAAAAATTCCTGCAAAATTCCCAGACACTTATTCAGAAACACCCTGTATAGTGAGTAAATATCTATCAGTAGGCTATGATTGTACTTTTTGTTAGAAATCTTCAAATATGCGAGATACGAATAAAATTCTTTTAATCACAAATAGATGTGGACAACATTTTTTTCTTATTTCAGAAACCTGCAAAATGATAATAGAAAATATTATGTTGTCCTTGAAAGGAACATCTTGAAAAAATCGGTAGTGGAGCGAAATCGAAAGAGAAAAATTGAACGGGAACCAGAAGTATTCACTTCCGGGGTACAGCATCAGTTTGCGATGGGGTTAAAGGCCAGTAAGCTACCTCCAAGGAGCAATGGATAGCACTCCAACTGCAGTACTGGAGACTGGAGAGACCTTTCTGGTCAATTCGTAATGATGGGGGAGGCGAAAATAGTTTACTACAGATGCATATCGTACCAAAAGGAACCTACAAGGCCCTTGAATAAACTGTATTTGGAGTGAGTGCTAGGGCATTCAGGAATTATTGGCAACAATAAGGCAAATGAGATTGAAAGGGGTCGTCTTCCTCATCAATTGGCACTGAACCAACCTTGGGAGTCCTTAAAAACACAGTTAGGAACCAAGTCAAGGAATGTGCGAGACTTAAGCACGAGGAATATTGAAACTTGATGGGTTGATGTAGGTATGCAAAACAATTCAATAAAGCACCATGCTAATAAACGGCTACAGGAATCAGCTTGATATTGTTATTGGATGCCAAACAGGACTCTGCAGCCTGAAGGAGCACCTGAACAACCTAGGGCTTTCTAACGGAGACATTAACTGCAAATGATGCGGGGAAGGAACAGAGTCAGCCTTTCACCATATCTTTGAGTGCCATGCTCAAGATCCCAAGTGGAAACAGCTCTTTGAGAAGCCTAGGCTAGAACAGTTCAATACAGCACCAACGGGGAAACTGTACAAATAAGTACAGAGTTCAACACTGCTAAAATTGGTGCTGCAAGCAATAAGAGTAAAAGTATAATAAGCCTAAAGGCTAGAATACTATATATTGACATCGGACGGCTCCTAGAAGAGGAAAACAAATCAACCTAGATAGTCCACAATGTGATAATGTATTAATTTAACTATCAAATGAAAAGACAAACAAACATTCAGTGCTTTGATGCAACATCTAATGATCTGTATACATGAAACATTATTTAAACGGAATGCTGTTTCTAAGAATAAAAATATTCTACAAAATGCAGTTCGATCAAAAAAACATGAATAAATGGCATATCAGAAAATAATGCTGTCCTCATATAGAAAAACTCGTTTTTCAATAAAAAAACTACCACTTAGATTGCAGATGCTACCACTTATCAGCTTACTCACCATTATCTATCTTGAAAATGTGTATTTTTGCAAGTGTAAACTGATAAGGGTATTTAAAATATACAACACCCTGTGTAGAATAGACCAATATACAAGCCATAAAACAAGTTTGTAGCTCAAAACCATAAACCAAAATAGATCTTCCTCATTTCAGAAAAGTCTCTATTTGGTATCACGATTACTGTTGGTAGATACCTGGCAGATACCAAAAACGATGCTTGTGGATTGAATTGTAGCTGTGTTGTTTCACAATACACATCAAATGTGTATTAAATGACGATAATGCAGAGTGTACGACAATTTGTCAATTGTATAAAAATAAGCTGTGATAATTATTTCATTTCACATAATTCCGATGATTTAAAATTTTTTAACTCAGGGTTTAGCGTTAACTGAATCTATCCAGTGAATGAATAGGTCCGCATTTTGAGAGGTATTCCCGCTTACATTTAGAGAAATTTAGAACAACAATCCAGGCTTTGAACCTTTGTGTGATATTGATATTTATTAATTTGATGGAGGAAATGGGAAGTGCTAATATAGCACCCAAATTCAAATACCAGCCCATTTCCACTTATAAAAACATTTCAAGTGACCAAAAACACAATCGTACTACCAATACTTGATTGTTAACGTTGACAAAAGTGACATAATGTTAAATGATTTTTTACTATCGTCGATAAGTTGTTAAATAACATGTCTCATATCAATAATTTATAAATTTCATTATGATTTTCAAACACAACTAAAAATTACCTTTTTTAATAATTAATGTTGCGTATTTTATCACTTTTCCTGTATAGTTCAAGCTTACGATGTTGCATACTCGTATAATCAGGTCTCTAGTAAAAACTTACACCTATATAGTTAGGTGTATTTTATGGTCCTGCCAAAAATCTACCGACTGATCATTCATCCACTTTACTGTGGAAGTTTACTTAAGCAAGATCCAACAAGTGTTCTATGATACAACATCGATTTCCCTGGGCGATGCTAGCGCGGGAGGGACAACTTGAATGATGTTGTGCGATGGGGAATTTCCTAATGGTTGCCGCACTCTGTTCTCAGCATTTTCTCGCGCCTCGACCGTCGCTTGTTTCACGGCCTCCTTGTACGGACCCTTTTTCTTCCTATTATAGAGGAACTGAAACACGCAACAGTTAAAGAACGCAACACCTTCAGGGTTTACTGAAATTATTGACAAATAATAAATATACAATTACAGAGTAACGTCGTTTGGGATGAGATTGATCTCAAAGACCCATTTTCGTATATTCAAATTTAGAGCGTTATATGGAAAACATCCAATTGCATGCCTGCTATGAAATAATGTACCTTAAAATTGTCTAAATAATGGCTGAGCTGATCACACTGCATCAAGGAAGAAGTCGATGAGCCATACCAAGCCACGTGTGCCTGAGGTCCTTGACTGCTACTGTTCGTCATCGTCAAAATTTTCCCCGGCCACCAAGGAAAGCCTCTTATTTTTCCCCAAACCACGTCTCCCACCAACAGACGAACACCTAGAAAACATAAACAAATTTGAATCCAATATCGCTCACTAACGCCATTTATGAGAAAACAGCGGATTGAACCTTATGAACCTGGTAACACTAACAACGATTTAATTTGAAAAACAAATTGGAACTTACACCGTTCCCACATTGGAAAATATACAACTACATCACTGACTACAAGAAGGAAAAGAAGCCCCACCACTTACCATCCGCCCCGACGGCGCTGGTCACAGTCTGCGCGTTGATCCGAAGCATCAGTGGTGGATTGGCCTGCGGAAAATCTGGAACCAGCTCGCCATGTTCATCGGAGCTCGAAACGTCGTCTGCCTTGTCAGGTTGACACGGAGCGTAGGTGTTGTTGAGCCGACGAAGGTTGATGGACAGTTTCTGGGTGATGCACTGCTCTTTCGAATCATCCTGAGTCGAACTCACCTGGGAGAAAAACACGCTTAAATCACCCTTTCCCTTTATTATGAGGGTGCTCAGCGCTCATTTTTCAAGATAATGGAACGATTTTTTTTCAGATGGTAGAGAAAAGTCAGTTCTAACCTCGTGCGAAGCAGTTTTTTCAATATTTGAATCAAAATCTTAGGTATTGTCACATGAATATTGACATTTCGGATGTTTTTTTTTAACTTTTGGTAACCAAAGTAGCCAAAATATCAAGAAAAAGGCTTTGCACGGTATAGAACCATCCTTTCTCTACGATGTGCATAAAAAATATGTTTGATATCTTTACAATCCATCGCGAAAAACGAAATATTGCGACACCGTACATGGACGTATTTTCACCGTTGATACGAGCGCTCTTGCGACAATATCTCAACATTTGAACAAAAAATGAAAAAAGGGCTTCGCACGAGCATAGAAGCAACCTTCATAACTTGCATAATTGTCAAATGATTTATAATTTTTAAAGACTCAGTAGTTAAAAGAAAACTTCGACAATTTTGGAATTATCAACATACGTTACCATGCATAAATTGCATATAACAAATAATGTTATTCGATGATTAGATTTTCCTTTGGATAATAATAAATCGAAAGTTTTTCGTTTCCTTATTACTTACAGCTAAAGCATAACATAATCCTACTTGAGTGCAGATCATGCGTCTACTCTTAAATCTAATGGATAAAAAAGAAGAAAAAAAGGTGCATCAAATACATGTGTGAATCTGAACCAAATAAAGTCAAACTACCTCTCCTTCTTTATGTTTTCTGTCCTTATCTTCTCTATGCTTCTTTTTATGCTTCATTTTGTGCTTTCTTTTCCTAGGCATATTTATGTCGTACATGTATCTTGGAGAGTTGTTTCCTAGGCCGTGTCTAGGTGAAGCACTACCTACGGTGTACCTGAAATAAAAAGATATTACTACGAATCTCGGACTGGATATTTAACAAAGGATTTAAAGAAAAAATAAAAAAATATTTTTCAATATATTTAGTTCCCTTGGTTCTGAATATGAATACCATCCAATCAAACTTGATCTGGGTCGGTCCATATATAGCATTTTCAACTATGCAAAAAAATAGGCAACGAAATCTGCTTGAGATACAAAACTATAATTAGTTCCGAATCAATTTTAAGACCGTTCGTACAGAAACAGATTATTTGGGAACCGATACTTGGACGGTGAAATTTCTTGGTTCTGAGTGAGAATTAAAAGCGATGATCTTTCGCGCATGCGGAGAGAAGAAGCGTCAGATTAAAACAAAGGTATTTCAGTTGTGTACATATTTAAGGTTAGGTTGTCACCCAGTCCATGTTTTGTCAAAAACCCTAGGCTACATAAAAAAAATCAAAAAAACATTCCATACGTCTCAAGTTTATGCATATTTGACCCATTTGTCAAAACTAAAACATGGATTCAATTTGAAATCTCACCGAGACTAATATTTCAACATAACTTATAATCTATATGAGTTTAAAATCCGAGGTCTATAAAGATTCAAGGCACTATTAAGTAACTGTATAATTGTTGCTGAACTCACATAACTCACTCACCTTGGCGATAGACCTCCGGCTTTGCATCTTGGCGATGTACCTCCAGAAGTCGTCCCCAACATAATCCTTTTCCTTGCTTCTTTCCTGGCTCTTTTCAGTGCCTTTCTTGCTGCCTTACCTCCATCTGAAAACCAAAATTGTTGTTACTTCAACTAAAATAAAAACGTGTTTTTTTTAAATGGTATGTCTTAACAAATTTTTTTTTGGAGCTTATAAATCTTAGATTGCAGGAATTAATCTTTGTTTTGTTTCATACAAACTTTTTTTGGAGCATCAGCCAAAATAGAAATCACGCATTTTCGAAGGACTGTCCAATTGAATTCTAGTGTGATGAGCAGAAGAAAATATCTCGCATTCAAAGATGTGGCAATACAAATACGCCTGGTTGATAAATAAAATATAAAATCTTTAAATTGAAAGTTCTTACCATGAATGTCAACATTTTCCTCGGAATCATCTTCTAGACTTTCGGCGGGTATTTTCAAAACCGTGCCTTCTCCCTGAGGTCCATAGGAAATCTTGATGGTTCTGGTGCTGATGGTGGAAGGTGCAGGTGTTGATGAATCTGATATGGTAGCTGATGGTACAGTCGTTGAAGGCCTATTATCAGAAAATCCAGTTTTCAGACAAAGTATAAGCAATGCACTTCCTTTTTAATAATAAAAATAACATATGTTCAGTTAGAATTTAGATCTCAAAGTCAACTTGGTTTTATAACGCTTGTTGCTGGTAGTGATCTTAAGAGCCATAATCACTCTATTGGGAATAATGATCAGTCTTATACCCATTTTTTGTAGATAACCTCTTGCAAAGGCGGAAAGCAGATCGCGCTCCAGGAGCGCTGCGAGGAAATAAATGTTTATTCACATTGTCCTTAAAACGCTGTATATTGTAACCATCGGGGGAAAAATCCCCGGATAGCTCATCTCACAACGCAGAAGTTCCCCAAAAGAACGACTTTTGAAAAAGGATCAATTATGGCGTTGGAAATTCGACCTGGTGAGGATGTGCCTGTTGGACAGGCTTTTTGCTGTTTCAGACTGTGGTCTTTTGCCAGATCAGGAGCATCCTTTGGATGAATTTTGTCCATAAGCCTTAGGCAGCAATCTCCAAATATGCAAGCTGTGTTCCTGAGACAGTCTAATGTGAGCCTTGTAAAGTAGTAGAAGCTGTTCCAGAGGATAAAAATTTCTGGAGCGGAAGAAAACCTCCAGCTTCTCTGAGAATCTAGCAAGGCCGACAATAGGTTCGTGCCATGAAATGTTGTTGTTGATGTTAATTCCCAGGAGCTTGATGGACGAGTACAGTTCAAATTGCAGATTTGTCACAAACTAACTGGCTTTCACAATGTATCATTACGTTGTTTAGCTTTAAGACCATTTTTTTAACATTGTTAGTGATAGTACCATAATAACCTTTTTTTAATGTAATTACAATTGTTATTGTGCCTGTAGATTGTTCAACAATTGATAAAACAACTTTGTAACAATTACAATGATTCAAAGCATAATAAATAAATTTTGTAAAGAAAAATTGTATATTAACGATTTCTGTTTTGAACTGTTCTGGTTTTATTCACACTATTAAACATTAGTTTTAATAACATTAAAACAAATGTCATTTATTCAATACGTTACACCATAAAAGATGCTGCAATCAATAAGTTACTAATGGCTAATGTTTTGTTGAACACAATGCATGCATCATTTACCCTTTCACCTCCAACTTACCTGCTTTAAAACAATCACTTTTACTCTAGATAGTCCTGGATGTAAGCCAATCATAAGGAAACACCTATTCCAATCCGTTTCCAAATAAAAGCACATGCAATTCAAAAACTTACAATTTATTGTACAAAAAATACATAAAAGGTTCCTAAAAGTAATTTTCTAATGAAGTATTTTCAAATTTAGTTTCTTTTTACAAGTAATACCGACTAACTAATCTTTAAGTAGGAGTATTTTAGGTTTACATAAACATGAAAATTCATTGTAAACTCTTAATAGTAAAATATATCAATGTTGTCATTGTAAACTTTTTCAAACGAGTGAAATTCCTTCTTGATTTCTAATCACAGTTGGTTACGGAAAAAAACGAACTTATCATGATAACGATGGCTTTATTTTGCCTGGCCTTATCACAGATAGAATACTTGAATTGGTATATACAATGCATAATTCTGAACAAAATTGATGCCCACTTCTACTTTGACCGACCCTCAACTGAACTAGACCAATTCATTTACATTTTCACTTGGTGAGTAGATTACTTTTGGATTTTGTGCTGTTGACTTGCTTCAATTGCTGAAAAACTATCAAACATGAGTAAACAACTTAACATCTGCAGACTAATGAATAGTATATGATTGTAGTGAGGAATACGGTTTGCCGCTCAATATTACAATGACAAAATGAATGGTGATCTCTAAGTAGAATCCCATAAATGTTAGCCTAATTATAGACGGAAGAAATGTAGAAAGAGAGGGGCGATAGTAAACTGCACGAATGAATACACTCATCGAATAATAAGAATAGAAAACTCCCGATCTAACTTCATTAAAAAGAAACTAAGTTTTTTGCAAGTACGGCATTTCAACGTCTCTGAGCTGAATTCAACTCTCCTTTATGGAACGGAAGCATGGACTGTAAATGCTGCAATTCTTAAAAAGATCGAACCATTTGAAATGTGGGTGTTCATAAGGATCGTGGATGGATCGAGTAACAAATGCCGAAGTTTTGTGAGGCATAGGAAGGGGGAGAGAGAGTGCCAATACAATCAAGAAATGTAAATTGAAATATCTGGGCCATATCATTATAGGAACTTCTACAGTTGCTATCTGAGGCAAAATACAGGTGAAACGCATTATAGGCAGAAAAGAAGAATCTCATGGTTGGGGAATCTGAGAGAGTGCTTCGGGTGTACTTCTAACAACCTTTTAAGAAGAGACTATACTTAGAATTAAAGGCGTTTCGCATGGATTTTGATTATTTAGTTTCCAGCGCTCGTTTTTCAAGATAATGGAACGATTTTTTTTGCAAATGATTGAGAAAGATTGGATCTATGCTCGTGCGCAGCCCTTTCTGCAATTGTTTATACCCAATTTCAGATATTTTCACATAAATATTGATGTTTTTTACTCATTTCGGATGTTGTTTAACATTTGGTAACCATAGTAACCAAAATATCAAGAAAAGATCTTCACACGGACATACAATCGTCCATTCTCTATGATCTGCATAAAAAATATTTTCATTATGTTCAAAATCAAGCACTTCAAACGAAATATTGTGGCACTGTAGATGAAGTAATTTTTACCGCTAATGCGAGCGCCCTTGCGTCGATATAAAAAAATTTGTATCAAAAATTGAAAAAAGGGTTCACACGGGTATAGAACCAACCTTTCTCTATCATTTTCTAAAAAAATGGTTCTATTATCTTAAAAAATGAGCGCTGTTAAACCCATACAAAACGGCTTTTATGCTAAGGCATTCAGGCTATTTTCAGGGGCTGCTTTGAAAGAAGTTATCGCTAAATGCCATACATAGGATCGATTCACGATAGAATGTTGATGGACAATGCAACAGTTTTTCGACAATTGAAACCACTCAACAGCGCAAAATCCGAAAACTAATCTACTCACTAAGTAAAAATGAAAATAAACTGATGTAGATCAGTTAATAGTCGGTGGGACGAACTAATCTTCTACCCTATGCTATAACGTTCACGAACACGAAAAACGTTCGATCAAAAGGAAATTCACTCTGCTGTGCCTAGAGTTGTTAAGAACGGATCAAGTTTTTGGAACAGCTTATAGGTTCGACTATTACTTACTTGCTTTTTGCGCAAGGAGGAAACAGATACACAATTCGCAATTTGAAATAAGGAAAAAACTGGCCCAGTGCGGGATTCTAACCACACACCTTCCGATTGCCGGTCGGACGCTCTGGCCAACTGAGCACCTGCCCAGTCGTTGCAGAGCGCGGATGATCTTAAGAGGAATCCCCCGATAGCCATTCTTCCGAATTAGAAACTGCGCGCATCGTTCGCATCTGGAGGTACAGCAGTGTCAGTGTTTGGGTTGGTGAAGATCTCCAACCGCGATTACCGACAGCAATTACTTACTTGCTTTTTCCGCAACTAATTGTCACGCTTGTTGCCTAAATAGTGAGACTATGATTGTTCGATGCTGAGATCTGCTGTCGGTAATCGCAGTTGGAGATGTTTACTAACCCAAACACTGACGCTGCTGTACCTCCAGATACGAACGACGCGCGCAGTTTCAAATTCGGAAGAATTGCTTTCGGGGGATTCCGCTGAACATCAGACGCGCTCTTCAAAGAGTGGGCAGGTGTTCAGTTAGTTCAGTTGGTCGAAGCATCCGACCGGCAATCGAAAGTTCGTATCCCGTATTGGACCAGTTATTTCTGGATTTCAAAATGCGAATCGTGTAGGTTCTGGGTAGTCTGTTCTGTAAACTGTTCCCATTACGAGAACAGAATCACCAACTTGTCATTCAACATGAAACCGATATCGGAACATCAAAAAGAATTTCACAAAAAGGTTGTTAAATTTTAAGGATGGCGTCAGTTGTCACCATCATGGATGTGAGTGATTCAACTTTCATACTGTTGGCAGTGACATGGTGAGATGTTGGTACCACTGGAACGCAGTTGTGTTCTCAAACCACAACTCTGAAATAGTACTTTGTTCGAGTGCAGTTTATGTGGCGACGCAAATGTTTTCATGTTCCCGGACAGTTCAGTCTGTTTTAACAAGTCACAGTGTCATCCGTTGATTGCCAGTAACACTTTTGGATGATTTTGGTCGCCAAAAACAATACTCGTATTCATGATACAAAGAACGGGTGAACCTGTCTTCGGGTGAAAACCGAATTGTCGAAATCCTGTTCCGGGATTTCACCGTTCTTTAACAACTCTAGCCGCGTCACCCAGTCCTCAACACGCATCACATTACCTATTTGCCTCCTCCCATCGTTCTTCGGTAGAGCTAGCGCTTCGTTTCTTCCGGAACATCCTCTTCAGTTTCGCGAGCGGAGGCGGAGGCGGCGCCGCCGCTTCAGAAGGCGGCACTTCCCTTTCCGGGTCCGACGACTGGTCTTCGGATTGGTTGTTCGTTCTGCTGTGATCCGAATCGTGACCGTTTTCTTGCTGCTGGTGAGGTTGAGAGCCTAGTGAAGGCCTTTTGGAAGATGAAGAATCAGCCATTCGGGTGTTGCCTGTGGAGGAAGAAGCACTGACGTTGTTACGCAGTAGTAACGAGGGAGTATTACGCCTTATTAATAATTTGAGGAAATATGATCATACATTAAGGAGCATTGATAGCAAATTAATGAGGACATAGTAAGGATTTTCGAATGGGATATACAAATGAGGAGCAGCAATCTAAAATGAAATAAATCAATTACATGGTAATTTGAAAGTTGAAAAACTATCAAAAGGAGTTAAAAAAAGAACTACAAAAATTTTATATAGCTCAGAATAATTTAAATAATAGTTTTAAATATAAATATTTCCAGTTTTGGTTTATCAACTTTTGTTTTTTCATTTCCGTTATTGACGTGAAAAACAGCGGATGAATCATACTACTTAATTGACATTGTATGATTTCTCATCATCGCAATATATTTTTTTTGTTTTAGAAAGGAAGCCTTTTTACAGATTTTTCCAACAAATCCGGACATGAATCCTTTCCGCTGGCGACGAGCGAACCACCTCGAGAAGTTTATGTATTTGGTGATACTGAAATTTCTGCAACATTCGATTTATTACGATTTTTGAACGTTCACTTTTGATACCTATGTCGATTGGGAAAACAGTTTCCTCTTTTATTTTTGGACTCCAGCCGATATACAATTTTCCGCTAAATCCAACGGTGTTGTCAGATTTGCACTAGGACGTTCCGTTCTCCAGAAAAATATTATTTTATGAAAAATGCATATTCGAAGGAGGGGGTCAAAAATCGTTTTCTGAGAAATTTTAGGTTATTAATCACGAATCTGGCCTCCATTTCCATGCCAATGTGAGGGCGCTCGGGAAACTACCGGGGGAGCCAGGGAGATCATTTTAGTACTTGCCAAATGGGCAACCCATGACATGTTAGGTGTTTTTTATTACCAGATTCAAATCCATGGGTGTGTCGAGAATATTTGCAGTCGGCGATTTTATCCTTTTGTCTCTGAAAAATTTCCAAAGCGTTTGTTGTTAAAAAAAAAGAACCAAAAAAGTATCAAAACTGTACCAATGTGACTTCTTTCTTAGATTCATCAGCGTCATATAATACTTTTCCTAATTTAAGTTTAAAAGGTGTTGTACAAATAAACGGAATATAAAAGATATGTACCTGTAATTAAGCCAAAAGATATACGTCCACCATTTGTAATAGAACTTATTCACAACTCACATATCACTTAAATCACATCAACACCTATACATTAGTATGAGATCATCACAACAGTCACAACCCCAACTTTTTAACAGCACATTCATCCTAAGAGGTGGTTGGTAAAAATTAAGTCTAATAGAAACTAACAGGCGCGGGAACAGACACACGCGTACCGCTGAGTTGCCGTTGACGAATATGGCGATGCCAAACAAGTAAATGAATTGGAGGGAAATTGAAATGGAAGGATTCGCAAGATGTTCGTATTATTGATTGAGGTAAACAGAGGTCCGTTGGAAAATATGATAACCTTCAAAAATATGGAATACTTGTTAGAAAAGCATTGAAATATTAGTTCTGAAACAAATCATATTTTTCTTTAGAGTATATTTCTTCGGAATGAGTAGTGTATTCGAAAATATACTTTTCTTAGTACAAATCAATAATAATTTCATCAAGTAAATTATCTTAGAGTAAGATCAGATGTTCTTAGCGTGAGTATATCTTTACAAGAATATCGAAATTCTTGTATTGACTTTCTTTTTACGTGTGTATGACATATAACCATGTAACTAATTTCCATTGGACTGTCTGTCCGGTAAACCTTGGTCCCTATGTAATTTTTAGGATTTTGAAGAAACTAGTAGTGAAAAGGGCGAAAAATATAAAAAAGTTCGAAACCTCGTTTTGGGACATTTTTAAAAAACCTGGTCATCGTCCAAAAATTTTTGTGGGTAGGAGGAGCAGTAGATGTCCAAAAATTAGGTTTCTGTAGAGAACTACTGATGAAAATCGGATTCCACACTTATTGTTGGACTCGTATATGTTTCCCTTTTTTTTTGAGCTACCAAACCGCGCCAATGAATCGTGTGAAATGCTCATCAAACATTTGGATTTTTACCTGTTTGCTTAGTGTGGATTTCCTGACTAGTAATTCCTTAGCTTAAAAGATTTCAATAGAGGTGTCGTATTTGATTTTTGAGAAATAATTTGAACAAATGCAAAACTATAATAATAACTGCCAACTATCTTCATTGATTTATATAAACCCTCATATATCTTACCCACAGTACTTTCTGGTGTATCGGTTAACGGCGGTACCACACCCGTCAACCTAGTGAGGTACGGCACCAATGAGGGCGTCACCGTCGACTGTTGCTGTTGCCCCCCTCCCCTGTCCCTGGGGGGCTTTCTGACGGCCGCCAGTACGTTCGTCGACCTGGTCACTGGGGCGTTCAAACCTCTTTTGGCAGGCTGCGTTGTGGCCGGAGTCAGATCCACCTTATCGGAGAACTTCCGCTTCCTCGACACATTCTCGGAGTTCTCGTTGCAGATGCCTTTGCACTTGGAGCAAAGCACCTTGGAGGAAAATTTGAAAAATGAGATTACAGATGTTGTGGTCAAGATCTTAAATTTGCATCTCAAGGTCAGGATGCTAAATTGCTATGAGTTCTCAGTGCTGCTTTATGGGATGGAAGCTTGGACATTGGAGAAGGAGAGTAGTAACTGCCTGGAGTAATTTGAAATTTAGGTATATATGAAAATTTTAAAAATTAAATGGATATATGAAATGCACTACATCACAGATAATTATTAAAAATAATATACAGGAAAGGAAAAGCAGATGTAGAAGAAGCACTTCCTAGTTGAGTAATTTAAGATAGTGATTCAGATGCAATTCTGTTGACTTGCTTAGAGCTGAAGCTTAGAAAATAAAATTAGCTGTGATGATAGCCAACCTTCTGAAAAGAGGGCACATGTAGAAGAAATGAGATTTGAGATTCTAAAGTTTTATGAGCAATCCATGTTGAACCACTAGCAGTTATATGCCTCTGTAAATGTATCCAAATGTACCTGTCTCGGCCGGAGACGCACAGTCATTCTGCTGTTCTTGTATTTGCTAGATATCTGTACGTTCCGTTTTTTTGCAGCTCCCGGCTCACTGTAAGCAAACCTTTGATTCACAGCGTACAAGGGGTCCTCCTTGGCTGTCTTTGCGGGAACTTCAAAAGCCGGGTTTAGGTGGGGTACCCCGCATGGCAAGTTTCTGTTGAGTTTAATGGAGATTAAAGTTTCATTGATCCAGAATGGTCTATAAATTATACTGGTCTACAAAGAATGGGGCCATGATTGCTGTTAGGGACATTATAGAATTTAGAATTTACCGCGAATAATTCGAATCTAAGAGCAAAATTTCTCCATCACATGAGGGTCATAGGTGACCGCTCAAGAATTTATGTGAAAGGATAAGGCTACTACTGTTGGCATACTCTGGGGTAGATTGAAGCTAGTAGTCTTAGTAAAACTACTTCCTCTGTCGGCAAAATGGGCGTCATGTTTTTATAAAAAGCTGTTTGTTGAGTGGTAAAATTGTGTACTGTTTGTGGTTGCTGTGCTAATGGATCCAGTATCAGATATGAGTTCAATTTTTTTACAACTATCATGAACTGACTATTTTGTTTTTAGGAAGTTAATTGTTCGATGTTGGAAAATAGAAGAATATCTTTTGAATTTTTCAGAAATTATAATTAACCCTATAAAAAATATTTCAATAAAAATAAAAAACAATACAATGTTTCCAATAATTGGTATAATTCTGATACTTTGGTTTCATGTTTGGAGTAACTTTTCATTTCTAAAGGGTTGTTTTTGCTCAAGATTATTGAGTAATAATTCAGTTGACAAATATTGGAAGGTATTTTTAGATAGTTAAAGTAAAAAAATAATTGTTTTATCTTTAAGTATACTTCAACTAACTTATACAGTTTTGTCTAATTCCATTGGAAATATATTAAAGCCTAGTGGTCATTTCAACCCCTTACATAATGAAAAAAATGCTGCTGTTGGTTTCTAATGACTGATAATTTACACCTGCATAACCTTCTGGGATGTATTCTCAGCACTGAATTTTCTACACAAAAAAATTTGTAAATCAACTTTCTCAGTTATTTCATATTTTGAGCATTAACATTATAGAAATGAATACCATGTTTCTGCCTGCTGGATGGTGAACCCTTTTCTGTTTTCATCTCTGCTACAATAATAGGCATGTCAAATCTGTGCATTAACAGCAGAATGCCTAACATCAAAAAGCATTGATACATACTCAAACTTTTTGTGTCTTTTGTGTGCAGGATCACTTTTGCCAGTCAAAAAAATGTTTTGAAGATTCATTTGGCAGTGAGGCAGTCTTTGGTGGTTTGTTTCAGGCCTTTGTGCAACCTAAAGCCATAAATGGGCTTTGATGTTTTTATTTATCATAGTAGATTTCGCATAAATTTACATACATTTTATGTGATGGCAGTTGCTCCACTTAGGATAATTAAACATTAGTTTGGAAATTTGTCACATTATAAATGGTACAACTAATATTTTTGATCAGAATAGTTTGAATACCTTATTATTGGTATTGATAACATGCTAGTCAGAATTATGTATTTAGGACAGAATTAATCGAATTTACAAGGGCTGTGTACCTTGAAAAAAAAAATTGAAAAAGAAAAATAATTTTTTTCAATGAATTCAACATATATATTATAAAACAAGTATATAAAGACCTAAATCTAATCAGCTTTTCATATCAATTAATGCTTATGGTTAAATTTAACTATGATAATTTCAACATATCCGAACCCTGTGGCAATAATACATTCATGAGGAATCGCTAAAAATTCGTAAATAATCAAAATCGATATCAAGGTCGCATTAAATGGCTTGAAAGGGGGGCCAAACGTATGTCTCACCTTTTGGTAGAATCTAGCAAAACCCCTTTGAAAATTTTTACACCGAATTCGTAAGTGACCACTAGGATATCTGGTAACGCTTCGTCCACGAAAACGGTGATTTTGGTCTTTTTCAGCAATTTTATATCTTTGCAGGGATCATCGGTCGCCATTTTTGTCAAACGGGAAACGATTCCAAGAATCGTTTCTCCTTTGGGAGGAGCCGTCCGGGGCGGAAGTCCTTCCGGGCTGTTCTTGATATCTGCAGACCACATATACACTTCCAATTGTATAAAAATAGGCTAAAAATTACATATTTTTCCTAGGATATTGTTTATAAAAGAAAATTAACCAGCAAAATTGACATATGTCAATTGGTAGTTTTTGACAAATGACATTGTTCACATTGTTGAATGAAATAGTTGCGAATTTGCGACGTTGTTCGTTCGATTGTTAAAAAAGGGTAAAAAAGTATTTTTCAAGATACTGGGCATAGTGCCACTGCAAGCAATAAAATCATTGTTAGGCAACCGTTGAGCACTGTAGCTAAACATACATACAAACAAAAAAGGTCAAAAGTATTTGCGGAAAAAGAATACAATAATTTCCCTTCCAATTGCGTGGGATGAGAAATGCAATAGAATGACCAAGCCAAGGGCTTTGTAAATAACAACGTTCTTGCTATGAAATACCTCAAACATTTTCTTGTTTGTCTAAAGAGTGGAGAAATAATGGCAACGTTGCATGAGCTGTCATTCATTAAAATTTTTAATTATGACATTTGAATTTGAGTCTGCACATTTGTGGAACTTTGCTCTTGGCGGGAAACAATTAGTTGATTGAGGTTAAGTACATTTTTATTTTAGAACAAATTTTTAAGTTTGTAAGTTTTGAAATTGAACATGTATGGGGAGAAAGCATATGCTCTAATTAAAGAGTGTGCCAATAACGAAAATACTTTGCCGCCTTATAATGTGAGTAGAATTTAACAAGTCTCATCCAAATTATAGTAACCTATACATATTTACATATACCTTCCAGACAAGTCTTGTGCAAGACGTGTCAAACGAAATAAGGACATTAGTGGAGCAAAATCAAGAAGATGCGTAAGAAATTATTTGATTTATTTACTCTAACTAGATAGCTGTCATAGTTTATCTAACTTGTACTTCATTATTAATTTTTTGTTTCCCGTTTTTTTTGTAAGTTTTGTTATTCATTTAGTCCATATTTTCCAAATTGTAGATAGGTAGTACAGATTGATATCTCCTCATCTAGTTCCATTGAAATATCCTCAAGTGGTCCTCAGGGATCAGTCCTGGAGCTGCTATGTCACTTAATGTATACAAGAAACCTACATATTTATTTTAGTCAGACTTCCACTGAGGAATCTGGTGACAGTGGATCGGTTGTTTCGACTATTAGACTAAGACATGCAGCAGTCAAAAGAAACTTACGCTGTCTCATGGCCTACCACTACAACCGTTTGAGACTCCTTAGGACTATGCGTTGGGAGTTTGGTAGCATTCTACCTGCAGATATTAAATCAAATCTGAGCCCAGCGGAAATCGACTGGTTTGCAAAATATTCAAGAATTTTGGCATCATATATGAGGTTTGTAATGTTAAAATTGGATCGTACATATTTTTTTATGTTTTTGAAAAAGATCCCTAGGTGAAGATGGCCTTAACCTGGCAGTTGACTTGAGACCTCCCAAGAGTCTCTACATTGAAGTGAAATGTACTGTTGATTATGGCAGATACGAAATGAATGATGGTACTGTACTGCTCTTGAAGAAAGATAGCAGACATTATCTACCAAGAAGTGAGTGTGAGGAGCTGATTAGGCAAGGTGTATTTGAGCATATACTCTAAAATATAATAATCCATAAGTTACATTAATTGTATATCACCTGTAATGAATAATTTAATAATTATATTGTTTAAATAATTTATTAGAAAGTTAATTTCATGAACATTTTCTATTGTTATAATTATTATTTATAAAAGCAATAAACCATTTATTTTTTATTAATTAATCCTGACATGTTTATGAATTTTGCCCTCTATCACTGCCTGGTTGTATTTTCTGTTTAATTGAAAGGTCCAAATTATCCGCGAAAATAGTATATAAAGGCACAGAATATCCTCTTAGCTCCTCTGTAGTGCAGAGGATAAAAAATGAAATTATAATAAAATTGACATTTACTGTTTCCGCATTGTTAATGATCGATAAAAAATTAAACTTAGGTAGCCTAAAACATGAGTAAAGTAATTCATTCAATCACTTGTGGTTGTACAATTTTATGTCGTATCCGCTATTGTTTCAATTATAATAACCATTCCATATATAATACAAAAAAAGCTATTTCTTTATTAAATCGCGTCGCGTCGTCTTTCAAGAGAACCTACAAAAACATGTTTTGTTAGAATAGAAATAAACGATATAAAAAGTTCAAACAATTATACTGCTAGTTTTTCATTGCATTATACAAGGTATAATTGATATTGAATTCAATAGTCCACGCGATTATTTGTTCCCACGATGAAGGCTGACTGTTACCGTGAACATAGTTCCCGCAGTGGCGGTTCATATTGTTTTACCTTGTATCATTTCAAAAGAGAAGTGTATATCCACGATTTCAGTTCTTAACTGTTTGACGTTTGAAGACTGACTGACTGCTGTCACTGCTCGATGCCCCAATATATACAAAAATGCCGATTTCGAATGTTCCATAACCAAATTTCAAACAATCTTTACATTCGAGACGCCTGTTTTGACAACTGCTCACATGCTCTGGATGATTTCATTCATTGAAGTATCACTTTTGAAACTGCGGGCCACATCAGAAAGGTAATCCTGGATACAACTAGTTTTTTGGAGTGCTCGTCCCCCCTACAAGCCTATGTAATTTTTTAATCTATCCGACATTATGTTGAATTTCAGGATTTTTTATTTTTCATTAATTAATTAATGCTCTTTTGCACTGGACTTTCCTGGCAGACTTGCGAGGTTCCTAATAAATTTTCTGTGCATTTTATTAGTCAAATTAAGACATTCAAAAAAAATACTAATTTTTCAAACTATCAGATTGAGAAAATGCTTTCTATACATCATATAACCTTTTTTATTTCTACCATCTACAAAATCCAATAGTCTCCACGACGCTCGAGTAAATCCCCTACTATAATGGAATCTCAATTTGATTGCTTCCATATTATCTTCAACGACCAACAATTTATCAACACGACAGGATTGGAAACAGGTTAACAATATATACGTTTTTATATAAAGATTTAATAACATTGTTCATATATATTGTATAAATATATAAGCATCAAAATAAACGCCAGCTAAAATAGTTAAGTATATAGAAACACACAGAATACAGTTAATTATCATAGGACCCCAAAAAGGCTTTGCAGTTTGGACAGAAATGTTGCAGTGTTTGGCAGGAATCGCAGCAGTATGGGATACATACACAAGGTAAAAGCCTGAAAAATAGAGATAAAATGTATGATTCTTGGTAGAGATAAGCTATAATCAAGTTATCATTGTTCAAATGTTATTTCACCTGAATTAATTTCTTTGTTAGTATATATATCGAATTTTATACCGCGTTTTATTGTAAGGAATAATTCAGCAGCAAAACCAATTACTCCAGGCAAATTAGGTCTAAAAAAGTCTAGCAAAATTTTGATTTAAATGTCTTGACGGAAAGCGCTTTCTATCAACAATACAAACAAAATTGATATTCCAAACGCCTCCAGCTAGGTTACAAAGTGATTTAATAATGTATTTTTCAAAATGTGGAACGATTACGCATATGGTATTTTGTCTATTGTTGCCTATTTCATAATTGGCGCCTAGCAAACGTTTGGCTAAATTTGATTTTTCCGGATTTTGTTTTGAAGCATTCACAGTACCGGCAGAATTTCTTTTAGCATGTAGAATCGATGTGTAAGAAAGAGATAGAAGATCAAACAAACATTTTAGAATGAGTGCGCCAATCTCCCAACGCTGCTATAAGAGTATCTACAATTTATATGTTTTATCGTATTACCAACATCAACTTACACAAAAAGGCAGAGAATCAACGCGATTATGTGCGTTTTTGTATTTGGAGTTGTTCTTACAGTAGTTGTGACCACGGCATGGCAGTGGGGGCACGTCAACCGTGTGGGTCCTGGACCCAACGCTATCGGTGGAGGAGCAATTGTAACTGAAAGATAAATAGATATTGAATAGTGTTTACGGTACATCATAGCTATTATCATAACAACGATGAAATATATTATCACATTAATGGGATGAAAAAATTATGATATATTCTGCCATCATTTATGTACTTTGAACATAGATATGACCAAAGATCTATGAGAAAGGAATATGATTGTGAAATTGGCCGAGATTGAGTAAGATTGGTACAAGTTTTAGTCCCAAGTTATAGTCACTTGATGACGTCACAGCAGAGTTGTGTAGTCGTTTGTTGCTCCTGATACGTTTCAATGCAACGACCTAAACTTTTGATTATAAAAATAGAGATTCCATGATTTCTCTTGAGATGATCTAAATATAGGACTTCAAATAGGGGTTTACTTACGCCTCCATACCAAAATATGTGCTTTTGAGGCAGATACGAAGTAATTCCATCAGACTTTTCGTTACAGGCTTTTCATATTAAAGATGTTATTTTTTCATTCGTGAATTAACCAATTGGACTGATAAAACGAAAGACTTCTTAAAATGGCTATCTTACCGTTTACGACGTCACCAGGACCAGGTACAAACCCCGGTGGTGGTGGTGAATATGGTGGGGGTGGATACTTCGACATTCTGAAAAGTTTCCAAATTAAACTGATGAATTCAAGCCCGTCTGAAGGAGGCCCGGAAACGAAAATTTTACCAGAATTTTCAAGTTTTAAGAGTTCATCCCTTCTGTGAAAATTCGAATCAGAGATATTGTTGTTTTCTTCTATGAAAAAAACATGTCACTCATTTCCGTCGGTCTGTCTGTACTCTGTCTAGCCCTAATTCGTAAAATATTTTTCAACTTTTGATGAAATATCTACACTAAATTACAAATATGGTAAGGGCTAAACAAAAATGGTTCGTGGTTTTAGATCTAACTACGTTTTTGAATGTTTGTGTCGCACATTTTAAAAAAAAAAATATCAATTTTGAATCGAAATCATTTCGTGGGAAGCACAGCGTAAATCTACCTACGCCATTTTGTTATGTCTGCTTTTCTACTTTCTAAAAATAAATATACCAATATCCCAGAGAAATATACACTAAACAGGCACAGGATATCAGCAAGAGCTGACGGACGAAGTGGTCTCGATAACAATTTCAAATGCAGCATAGACATTTTATTTTATAAGGCGTCATCGTATTTCGATATCACGGGAAATATACATTGTAGAAGATAACAAATGACTCAACATCGCTGACGGTTTTCTAGATATTATATACAATAAAAACATTATTCCGGAGAATTATACGACTCATACGTGATTCTACGTAATGTAATAATGTTATCAACAATTAGTGGTCGTCTATCTCTGACGGAGTTGAAACTAATGTACATACCAATCATTATTATTGTTGATACATGCGTTCTAACAACGGATGTAGCACAGCCCCCTAAATTATCAAAAGCATGGATAAAAATCATTCACTCATACGGAAATAGGGCAATCAATAGAGTAGGAATTAGCTATACAGGGTAAATAAAAAGTTTTAAGTCAGGCTAAGACTTAACTGATTTACAAATAACGTAGTCTTTTTTGAACGATCACTGATAGTCTGATGATGATGATGCTTTTGGAATGAAGTGAGATGCATAACAGATTTTAATGCATTCATCTAATGCGAAACTTTATGTTGCATCATGATGGAAAAGTTTTACGGAAGCTGCCCCAATATATCAGAATGAATTCGCCTTCTGCTCTCCTACTCCTGTGGTATAAGGCATTTTTCCTTTGTCTAAGCTCTATCGGGTGGTTTGTCTTTTGATGAACATAATCATAACCTCATTTTATTTTTACTTTTGTTTATTTATAAAAGTGTAATCAAGATTTATTGGATACTTATCAGTTTCTGAAGTTTTCATTGAATGTAAAATATGTGTTTGACTGTATTTGACGTGTATTTGTTGTTTGTTTTATCTAGATTGTAATAATGTTGAATAGTTATGATGAATAGTTTGAACTTGAACCTCAAATTTATGTATAGTAGATTCAAGCGTGTACGGTCATTTAAATACATTGATAAAATCAAAACCAAAGCTGATGCTTCTAAAGTTATGTAATAGTTTGGTAATTGTCACAAAAACATGACCTCTCACTTCTTATTGAAAGAATTTGCAACCATGAACACTAAAATGTTTTTGTAAAGCAACTCACCTCAGTGCAACAATTTAGCCATTTTTCTAAGGTATGTGACAAAAGTAGCTATTCTAGACAATTATCAATAGTTTGAGCCATGATTGTCCTTCATATATGTTTATGAAAATCACATTCCAAATTGTCCAAATCGTAGAATTCGCTAAAACAAATTTCGCGACACACATTATCTTTTTCCGATAGTTTTGACTATCGCAACAAAATCGCAACTTTGTCGTCTACATTAAATTTTTGGATTTTAATAAATGCTCTGATAGAGAATGATATTTTTAATATGAAAATGAGAACTAAAAATTAGGTAAATTCTTCACGGTCATATAATGTATTTGGGAGTATTTATTTTCATTTAAAATTATCCTCATACCTTTACTTTGAGAAAAATATAAATTCATAATTAACATCTTCGAAAAATGGGTATAAGATGCTAGGAAGAATAATCGTGCTAATACACCATTTTTTAGAATAAAAACCTCGATACTTTTGAATTAACGTAGGTATTTCATAGTGCTCTTGAAACTTTAATTTACTATCTACATATTTATATGGCAAGATATTTGAGTGATTCTTCTAGGTACTTCAATTAGGTATTTGCTGAATACATAATCATATATCATAAACTTCTGGATGTATTTTCAACGGAATACTTTCCTATGAAGTTGCATTTTAGTTTATAAGTGTTTGCTGTATAGAAAGACATTGGCAATGAAAATGATTATGTGGTATTTCCACTATTTTCATATTAGTCTAGGGCGCCAATTTTTAAAGTCCTGCCCTGGTAATACAAACCATCGGAATGCGTCTTATGAATACTGTATTTATTTCCTAATAAAACTTGTTACGCCGGTAGCAAAGAGAAAACTGACGTGTCGTATTTTTGGATCAATTAAAATATACAGCAACTCTAGTGTCTAGGAAAGTATAACAAAATTTACTAACCTTAATAATCTAGTCAGACAGGATAGGTGAGGTT
Organism: Bruchidius siliquastri; assembly: GCA_949316355.1. Taxonomy (NCBI): domain Eukaryota; kingdom Metazoa; phylum Arthropoda; class Insecta; order Coleoptera; family Chrysomelidae; genus Bruchidius; species Bruchidius siliquastri. The sequence continues at coordinate 7,018,310 of OX438534.1, read as the reverse complement.
AGAAGCGGCTACCAGTTACACTATGGTTCAAACTTCGAATCGAAACTGAACGCGGAGTCGCGGAACGCGGAACCGACTTACCAAGTTGCAGAAAGAACGAAAGAAGTGAGAGGGAGCGATGGTGTGAGCGCGTGAGACGAAAAAGAACGAAATCCACGGCTTTGATAACACCGCTGACTACTCAACACGTATTATAAGTTGATATGAGCAGTGGCGCAACATGATTGGTTTAAAGTAAGGTAAATCAGCTCGTCAATTATTATATATTTGGAGATTTTATTTGTCCTGTGCGTCAATTAAATCCACACGCGGCTACTGTACGAACTTTACTAACGTAATCAATTAATTTAAAAAAATTACATCAAGTAGGTTGAAGATGTACCTACCACGTATATCGAGTTGAAGTGTAACCTCCTACCGTACTACATGGGAGTCAGGTTTAATATGGATCCACGTGTGCAATGGATGATGTGACCACTATCTACATAATGTCCTCATGGACAGTTGAATAACTCCCGCGTGCGCCACGACGTGTTTTGGAGCAGAGGTACTGGTAGTGCAAGTTACCTCCGAAGATCCCACCATGTGCTCCCATTACATCAGACAGAAGTGGCACCGTTCACCTGCCTCCAGAGTGCAATAGTTTGGCTTCACAAAAATGCACACAAACTACATCTTCGCCATACTTCTGGAAGGACCTGCACTTCGACTTGAGTGCTAATCCTATGGACTGGTATATGGACAGCCACGCTAAGATCAACTTTTACTAGGGAGAACAGTTCAGGGACCGAAGTATAATTGCGTTCTCCTGTTATGATCCAAGTAATCAAAATGTTTACCTTGCTGCTCGTCACAGCAATCACCCAAGAGTTAAAGGCGCCCCACGTACAGAGATACAAGCCAGGGCTGGCACTCCTGCAAACCTCCTCTTACTCCAGAGGGCCCGCAAATAGGGCAGCGCATAGGGTTGCTTAAAAGCAACCCATCATGCTGCCCACTGAACCAGCCTCCAGAGGAGCGGAGCCGACGGCTTCAGGGCTCCACACCTTTGCGCATTCCGGCGTAAGGCTCTGGGTGGGCTAAGCCAGCCAGAAACGGGAATGACGGACGGACTGAGAGGAGTAGTGAACACTGCAGCACCCTGGAGTAGAGAATATCTTACGAGCTCCTCCCTCCTCCGGAGAGTCTTTGAGAACTCGCTTATATCGATAAGCAGTAACATACAGTATAATTTATTTGAAATCTGATACAAATTTGTCAAAAACTATTAATAGCAAAATGGCTAAGTATAGGTGATTAGTAGCAAGCTGTATCAATTTATTATCCAACATAATTCTATCAATGGCACATTCTGAAGGTACGTATCTAATACAATAATTTGTTCTTTAATGTGCAATAACAGCTGATGCATGACACAGTCTTCATCAAGATTGAAGTAACTGACCTAGATCTTTGACAAGAGCATAGATGTTAATTTAAAAAAATGCTATCAAAGAACTGACATGCGAATGCAAACTATGAACAATAAAAGCTTCGAAGAAATCCGATATTTTAGAAACAGAACAATGGGACTGCATGGAGACGCCCCACTCGATATATTTAAATGTTTTTTGGATAGTGCATGGTATGAGAGCCGTGGAGATGGAGGGACTCCCAATACTGAAACATCTTCCATCAAGCTTCTGGGAATTAACATCAACAATAACATGTGATGACACGATCATGTTGCCGGCCTTGCTAAGTCGGAGTACCAGAATCTTAGGATTCTCTTCCGCTCCAGGAAATTGGTCTCCGGAAGAGCTACTGTACAAGGCTCAGATCATACAATCGATAGAGTACTGCTCACATGTGTGGGAATGCGCTCTGAAGAACTGGACAGAATCCAGAAATAAGCAGTACGTCTGGTGGATGCTCCTGGCCTTGCCTGGGGACCTCCACAGTCTAGAATATCGATGGAGGGTGGCTGATCTAACTCGATTCTAAAATAGATACTATCCTGGCAAAATGTTCGGCCGAGACATCTAGCATGACAATAAAAGTAAAGAATAAGTTACATAAATATGCAATGGCTTCGATTTCCAGCAATCTACGTAGTACTTAGTCCAGGACCCGTCCATTTAACATGCCCATCATGCAATACAAGAATGGTAACCCGAACAGTAGCTGTAAGGAACCCCATGACACATTTTCTAGCTTTATTCCTCTGCATATTTGGGTGAGTTTCTTCGATGTATTCATAATACCTTTAGGGTCGTATGAGAATGATTTAACAAACTGGTCATCAAGAGACCAGAGTCACGTGTTGAATCACGAAATCAATCGGAATTCGGAATTCTAAACCCATAACTCGAAACTCGCAACGAGGAACCTGAAGCTTTGAACCCAGAACTTAGAATTCGTAACGTAATTTACAAAGTGTACAAACATCTTTCAACATCAGTATACTTTGAAAAGCACTTAGAAATCATAAATGTGAGGATAGCGATTTTTGAAAGGCAACAGACACGTTGAATGTCAGTTGTCACTCGACGCAGAGCATCTAGATTAAGCATGAACATATTCGAGAATAAAATGAAAAGCTAATATTAATTTGACTAACCAAAAAAATATTGATTCTTTAAGGTCAGTAAAACTACATATATCAAAAAGATAACCTATAAAACACGTCATTTATTAGACGTCCCAATGACGTCGTTATCTCCTTGAAACACGTCAGGTGACAAGCTTGCACTAAATTCCGACGTGATCTGCAATATCTTAGTTTATTTTATTTTCGAGTCACCGTTTGTTTATTTGGGGGGGGGGGGGGGGAGGTACACAGTTTTTAGGACACGTCAAAACTGCCAAAACGTATAGTGAATGGCACGGCAAAAATGAGCTGAAACCGAAAGAAACACGTTAAAGTCAGTCAAAAATCGATTGTTTTCTTCGGTTATCGAGATTTGGTTCTAAATGAATTTATTCCAGAAGGTCAAACAGTCAATAAGCAATGAGTTTTGAGATGCCTATGTGGAGTAATTCGTCATGAACGACCGATTTGTTGGGAGACAATTCACGAAACAATGGTCAGTATTCACCAGATTTGGCTCCCTGTGACTTTTTCCTCTTTCCGAAACTCAAATATCCGCACCGGGGAACGCGTCATGAGTCGATCGCCGACATAAAAAGTAATTTGCTGAAGAAACTGAAGGCTGTTTCAGCCGACGCCAACAGAAAAGATAAGGAATATTGGATTAACCGTTGTCATGCTTGTATTGGCTCAAAAAGAGCCTATTTTGAAGACGACAATGAAGATTTGTATTAAAATGCATAAAAGTATACCAGTCCGGATCAAATTTGTTCAAATGGTATTTATAAACGCATAATAAATCGAGCATATTGAATTTTTCAGATGTTTTCTCTGCAGCTGGATGCCGTACTTCTATATGGCCAAAATGGTCCGCCATTATTGTTCAAATTGCGGTGCCTATCTAGGAACATTCAACCCTTAAATTGTATACCTTAGGAAAAATTTATTATTATTTTATATTATATAACATCGAACAACCACCCTTGGAAACTTTTAACTGGACAAATGTATAATCGATATTATAAAAAGTAATGCACATGTATGTCTATATCAGGTGTGATGCATAGTGGAGAGCATACACTTAAGAAGCAAAATGCATTAAATCCAGTCATGTTTGAGCAAATCGTAATAAATTCACAATAAAGATTTACTTGCCACTGCTCATAGTATGATTTTGATTTATATATTTAATTTTTTTTATTAATTATCAAAATAAGTTTAAAATCTTAATCACAAAAAATGTATAACTCATTACTTTAAGCAATACGCGATATATCCGAACGAGAATTGATTGAAACAAGTCCACATTAATTGTACAAAATTGCATAAATTCACATGCTGGCTGAGTAAAACGGAGTGAATCCATTAAAAAAAGTTTCATATTGATGTGAAAATCGATAGTTTGAACTAAAACTGGAAATATTTCTCTTCAAAATTATTATTTCAATTATTCTGCACTGTATAAAAATACAGTTTCTCTTAAAACTCCTTGTGGTAGTTTTTTTTTTGTTTCATCCCTAATTTTATCCGAGGAAGAGAACATTACAGAAAACTTTTTTCACAAATTTTTGCCAAATGAGGTTTTTATTAAGATTCAATTAAGATCCCCTCTGAAGCAATCGACTAAATTTCTTTCTCCCAATGAGGCATCAAAAGCTGACGCGCCCGACTATTTCCACGTGACTGTTTTTTCCTAGATTTTTGAATGTCCGTAGGCACACTACCTACCGGTGAAAGGGTATATAACATTTTTTTCATTTACACCATCTAATCTTCAAAATCCAATACATCCCCACAACGCTCTATAGAAGTATTTTAGATTTATGAAATCTGTATGTTCACTCTTATTGATTCCTACGTAGTGGGCCATCGATAGCTGTTGAAGGCAATCCATGGTGTTAGGACAATTTCCCTGGTAACACGTTAATGAATAATATTAGTCCGATCGTTTTCTCAATTCTCAAAAATAATAAATTCAAATTAACACAAAATTAACAAAATATTAATTGTTTCATCATTATTTATTTCTTCTGATACTATATGACATGTGAGTTTCGACGATATATCCAGATATTATCCCACTCACTTTACTTGATAAAATATGGCTGATGGGAATATTTTATATTCTATCAAAGCGTCCTATATACACTCCACAAGATGGACAGTAGTGATGAGCACACTGAAACGATCGAGCGCAATATGGAATGAAGCACAAACAGCAATACCACCTAAAAAATCAACATTTTAAGACATTAAGAAGCTTAACATTGAAAATTCGAATGATGATGATTCTTATTCTCCATCACTTATCCTTCCGAATGACATGATGAAGGAAACGCGCTTATATGTTGAGGGATAACAATATAGGAGAGGCATCAACATCATAATGATAATATTGATGTGTTCGTCATATCGAGTGAGTATCTATATTCAGAAAAAAATCTTTAAAAAAATTCCCGGTGACTGTGAATATTTTAGATGAGACGTCTCTAAATAGAAGATAGAATTACATGAGGCCATCTAATCTTCAAAATCGAATAGGTCCCAACGACCCTCGAGTAAATTTTTTTAGCATCCAGGCTCCCCTACTATTACTTCGGCTGCTCAGATTATCTAAGGTTTCACACCAATTTGGTATAACCTCCATGAATCCAATTGCTTTCAGCGCCACCGGGCTGTCACAACAGATAGCAATTGACTAGTAGTTCTTTGCGTCAGTAGTACTTTCGCGTATACTTCTGCCCAAGAGATAAATACACGTACAGGGCGAACTCACCCCAATATGAACAATAGAATTGCGGCCAGATGTGTTTTCATACTTGGTTTAGTTTCTACTCGGGTGACGATCCTCTTCTGACAATTTGGACAGTTCAAGGAAGCCGGCTCTGGACCCAATATAATGAAATTTGGTGGAACTGTAAACAATATAGAATAGCTATAGTACTTGATGGGGTCTCTTGGTTACTCCCATCGATATTTAGATTACTAAAAATCCAAACTATTATTTGTTATCAGATTTCTCTCTCCCAAACATTTGAAAATATTAACTACGCCCCTGGTACTTGGGCTAGACATATTGAACCAATCAACGCCTAAAGAACGACAATTGCGCGACCAATTACGCATTCATTCCTTATTGGATTATTGGAGAAACTTCATTTTCAACAGAATGTTGTTGTTTGCGTTCTCACGTTGTATTAAAACATTTTGTATTTCAACGTTGTCTAAATGTCTACGTATTAGTTGAATGCTGATAGTAAATATTGCTGGGAGGTAACAACATTCGAAAAATATTAATAAAAATTTTTATCAGTATTTTAATACTTTGATAATACCCCCTTCATTTTCCCATTAACTAAACATATACATATTTATGTATATTAAATTTTCAATTTGACTACTGACAGACAATCCGTAGATGTTTTGTGGTGACACAATCGTAGTATATAATGTTTTGTGACAATACCAGAATTTCAATATGATTAGGATCATTCTCGTAATTGTTATCAACCATTAATGACTGAAAGTATGTTTTACTTATACATATGAATATCAAAGGAAAATTTATGGTGAGCTCATACTTACCTTGTGACATTGTGAGAGACGTACGGCTACTACAATTTTCATGAAAAGCCTTTACGACGGTAGATAAAATTTTGTTATAATAAACCTTACAAGCTTTGATTTCAGTGATGCGGTTAATCGTTGAGTCTGATCATTGCTCCAGGCTAACATCTAGTGGAAAATTCTGTCTTCAGTCACAAAAAATATGCAATTAAGGAAGCAAAACGATATTGTCATCCTGACGACATTTTTTGTGCATAGGTTAAAATCTCGATAAATAACATAATATTGGCCCAAAGTTAGTAGCGTTACAGAAAACAATGTTAATAAATTAAGCAGTTGATTGTGAAGTTCCGATAAAGTGATTATCTATTTTCTCATTCTTGGCGTACGAATAACGAGCATGTATAAGTAATAGTCTAAAAGCCAGTGACACTAAGCCCTACGTCATCACGGATTTAAATAAGAATTACAGGCGCGTTCAGTATGCGTATAGGGGATTATGTAACCGTAACCTCCAAGTCTGCCAGGAAAATCCTGTGCAAAAAATTATATCCACGATTTCTGGTTCTTAACTGTTCAACATTTGAAGACTGACTATGGACTGACTGACTGCTGTAACTGCTCATATATACGAAAATGCCCATCTCTAATGTTACATAACCAAATTTGGAACAATATCGACATTCGGGAAGCCTGTTTCGAAAACCACCCACATGTTCTGGATGATTTACATACAGGGTGATCCTTTCTTAGCTGCTACCACTGATCTTTTTGCAGTATTAAGAATTATATATATTATCACTTTTGAAACTGCAAGCCCCTCCCCCCCCCCATTCGAAAGGAAATCCTGGGTTCAGGGCTAGGCACAACTTGATTTCTTTAAAGAGCTCGTCGCCCACTGCAAGCCTTTGTAATTTTTCATTCAATTCGACATCAGGTTAAATTTCAGGATTTTAGGATTCTTCAATAATAGATTAATGCAGTTTTGCACAGGATTTTCCTGGCAAACTGGGGGTTATATAATGCCCTATATGCATACTAAATACGTGTGTAATTTTTATTCATCCACGATGACGTAGGGTCGAGTATCATTGGCTCTCATACTATAAGCATATCTGAAAATTGTATACAGGATGGCAGAATTTCCTTCAGCATGTAGAATCAATGTGTAAGAAAAAAGAAAAAGACGAAAGATGAAACACAAATGTTCGAATGAGTACGCGAATCTCCCAACGCGTGGCAACGCTGACTTTTTGCAGCCCCGCGTTATAATCCAGTAAAATTAGAATTTGTACACAAAAAGTACGTAATGAATTATGAACAGTGTTAAGATACTTCACCATACGGGACGTTATGCTATAGTGGTTTTGCGTAACTACCTACATTTATCAAATGAATGTGAAGGAAACATTTGTGAAGTGATTGGTATAAATATATACAATAAGCTACAAAGTCATCATGTTTTAATTGCATATATTTGCTTGTCTCTTTGAGATTTCATTGTACCTATCATTCTGATAATTTCTGTTTTTTATCCTATTTAAAATATTACAGCACGACTATATTTTTGAACTATTTTTCTTTGTCTTCAGCACTCAATCTATTGCGAATGAAATCAGTTAATTATGAAAATGATAATCTAGTGATTTGACTGTATTATAAACACTGCTCTGCCGTTGTCCTCATCAGAATTCGTTGCGACAAATGCTGATCATTTGAAATGTTAATTTTACTAGACTATAACGCGATCCTGCAAAAGAGCTGGGTTGTCACGCGCTGGAAGATTCGTGCACTATTCTAAAATTTGTGTTTCATCTTCTGTCTTTTTTTACACATTTATTCGACATGCTAAAGGAAATCCTGCCAGTATCATATACGTTATGCATCATAATACCTAGTTTTATTTTTAACTTTCCCACTCAGGAGTGGCCTAGTTTGTTTTGTTTGAAACTCAATAAGAGGCAATTGCTGGCTCCCATTTGAGAGCCGCTAGTGCACTCATGGTAGACCAGCCATAGATTTAAAATATGAGTTCCCTCAATACTTTACATAAGTTATTGTATAAAAAAACAATTTAATTCAAAAATATATTCAATTACTTGTGAATTTCACACTAAAATAAAAATATGATCACACATTGAAACTATGATAGTCCTGTATCAGTTTGAGGTACTGCTTCATGTAGTTTGTATGGTTTAGGTCCGACTAAACTTAAAATCACAGGCAAAAGTACCACACCGTGGAACAGGCCGAATACTATGACTAGAAAAAATATCTGAAACAAAAAATATTTGATTATGATCGTCAACCATTAAAGCGTTAGTCAGAGGATGAGTTTCAGAGGTTACAATATAAAGAAATATATATGTGATGCTGGATCCTTTGGCGCCACAAATACAAACTACACAGTTTCAATCTTCCTCTGAAAATGCTAACATAGTTAGCGAAATACTTGAAGGGTTTAATAAAAGTGATTTGCGAGTGGTAAAACTGTGTAGTGTCTGTAAAGAAATTTAATATAATCTGAATAAATACTATTTTAATTTTCACAAAACAATGAAAATACAAGTAAAACTTATCAAACAATGAATCAAAATGGGCGATGTCAAGCACAAAACTTCAAAGCTATCTTGGGTCAGTGTTGCCAACACATGAAGTTACATTTTTAAGGGCAATTACTACGATTTGTAAAATGAATGAAAAAGGGTCAGATTTTCTTAAAGTAAAACCAGTATCGAGCCCTTTTGAGTATAGTCTGTTTCATTGTCATCATGCTTCTTGTTTAGGTAGAGTTGATTTGATAATCAGAGTTGCTAAAAATTCGGGTCGATTTATGATCGGATGTTAACCAAATTTGTCGCTAGACAATACAAGAGCAGTTTTTCGAGTCAAATTAATCTACTCACCGAGTAAAGTTAAGCAAATTGGCAAATAAGTTCAGTTAATAGTCGGTCATTGTATAAAATGTCTTACCTTGAAGAACGACTGAAAGGTGTATGCCGTTGACAAGCTCATCATCGAGACGCCTATGAAAGTTGACAACCCACCGTACAAGACGGCGGACCCGATTGATGACACCGTGCGTATGGCCCTGTCACGTCTGGTGCCTTCTTTAATTGTTAGGAATGTGTGACCAACGTGCGTCGCATAGTCCACGCATAGGCCAATGGCTAATTCTAGGCCGATACAAGACACCTGAAACAGCAAAAATACAAGGTGGTGCATTAAAGTAGAGACTTTTCACAACGTCAAGCATGCTTTTTTGATGGGATGATATATTTTTTATTGCAGAATTTTGAAATCCGATTGCAACTTGTGTAAATGAAAAATACAATATAAATTTATTTTTTAATAAATTTTTCAATAATTACATGGTGGGTTATAAATGCTTTTCTTCTCAAGAAATCATGAATAACGTCATTATCATATGGGAAAACTTAAATTTATTATAACCAATATTCAAAGTGATACCCGCCAACTTCAATAGACTTATCAATCTATTTTATAAAGTTTTCAACCATTTCTTGTGCGTTACATGATATTTTCCAGTGTAGTGGGAGCTTCTCGAATAAACAACTCTTTTTATATGGCCCCATGAAAAGAAATCGAGAGGGGTTAAACCTGGTGACCTAGCAGACCACATAACAAGACCAGCTTATCCGATCCATCGACTAGGGTATTTCCGATCCATTACTTCCCGGAAAATTCAGGCATTTTGAGCAGGGCAGTCATCATGTTGAAACCACATTCTTACAGACATAATATGGACCCATCAACCTGTCATCAATAATTATTCATCATACATTCACCAACGAAGGGCGCTGATGTTCCACTTCTCTCAACCATCGCGGATTTTCCACACTCCAGTAGTGTATCTTATGTCGATTAACTTCACCATGAAACCAGATTCATCCGACAACACACAAAAGAAAAAAAAATCTATTAAACTTCTTGCCCACTGAGAAAATGCAACTCGGTCAATGTCGAAAAGAAATGATAACTGCGTTGTCTACCCTTGCGGTATTGAAACATTTCGAAAAAGGAAAGATGTATTTTTTATCTACTTAAGTTGCATTCTTGAACAAAAGTTATTTGTTTTTCTTGAAGAATAGGATTCTGCAATGTTAAAGATATGTTCCTATTTAAAAAAACATAGTTGACCTTGAAACAAACCTTGAAAACGCTGTCAAAACAAATTTCATCATTTTCTCTTCCCCACTGCACCCAATAACTTTTATTAACCTCTTTCATTAAAAAACTCACCGTTATCGCGATATTCGGCTGTCTCAAGTAAAATGGACCAAACGGTATAACAAGGCGTGTGCAAATTGCAAAAATACAATAATAGATTTATAACGTATAATTATTTTTACCTAGTTTTTTGAGGTCGGGTGCTTTGTTAATTTTTTTGTATATTGATAAACATGAAAAGACCAACTTACAAGATCAATGGTGAGTCCCCATCGTTGCATATATCCCATCACATCGACCATAGTGATCAGAACGCAGATGAATATCCAAAAGCATGTCTGCCAGTCGGCTATCAGCACTATAGTGCACAACATCACACAAAGGAGAGCTAGTTGTAAATTGCGCATGACTTCTATATCGATCAGCTAAAAAAGAAAGGACTTGAGTGGATTTGCTTCAGACTTCAGTCTAGACGACGATGAGTTTCGATTAACTGTTCCGTCCATCGGAGAGATTATTCTTGGCTTTTTTTAGATAGCCTCACGCCGAGGCAGAAAGCCTATCAAGCTTCATAAGCGCAGCGAGAGGATGAATTCCCATTCACATTGAGCTTGAAATGCTGTAGGTTGTAACTATCTGAGAACTAGCTCATTCCGCAGTTCTGAGGTTCTACAAAAGAACGACTTTTGGAAGTGACTCTTGGTTTTATTATGAGAGACGGCATAGAATAGAGGCGGCTCAGCCACTTTCCATGTTCTAGTCTGTGTAGATCGTTTCTCGATTGTGTCCAGAAGCTTTGGGAAGTGCTATCCCCAGACAGTATTAGATGTTATTTCCAAACAGTTAGCAAGAACAACGTTAGATAACGGACAGATCCCTGTGGGACACCCGCGTTGATGGTAAACACATTGGAAGCGTCCATTCACCACCAAAAATAAAGATCGATCCCCGAGAACACTATCCAACCATTGGCAGCAGCAAGCTTGATCAGACGATCATTAATGATGTTGTTTTTGTCCAGATACGTCAAAAGCTGCACGTTAATAATGATAGTTTCCATTACTTTGGACATGATCTGTTTAGAATGCAGGAGGTTGTGGGATCGACTCCTACTGACTACATATTTTGCTTGCTAATTTTTCTAATAATTAGCCACGGATTCCTGAGGAACCCAATAAGAATAAGCCACAAAAGGCTACACAAGTTGTGAATAATCACCTACCTCATCTGTGATCCAAGTGGCAAAAAATTTTGTCCACACAATCGCTTCTTTATCGCCAGTAGTAAAATTTGCCCTTTCTGCGACATTTCTTACTTTGTGCATTGCTGGTATCTGATCTCTCGTATTCTCAAATCTATGGAAGTTAAAATCTATCACAGATAACTGAAATCAAACAATTCATTCAGCTAAAGTTTTATAACTCCATTTTATTTTCCAACCAAGTCGTGCTTATTATTTTATACATTTTATACATTTTTATACAGGTGACTTGAGAGGCCTTTGTCAGACGCCCGCCTTGTCCGACACAGCAAAAACGATACATACAATATTTTCCTCATATAATGGACCCGTTTAGTGATGACGTCACAAAGAACATCTGACAACACCGCGCTCTGTCAAAGAAATTGTTGATTTTCTGTTCGTTCTATGATGAACCTTATGTACTTTGACCATTGGGCTATAAAAATGGTTTAAAAGTTTCCTATCAATTTAATTTATTTATGTATTAATTGAGTTATTCAACAATAAATAATTATTAAACCATACAAATGAGACATGCCAAAATATTGGTTAAAGGCAAAACATTTTCGGATAAATTGCAATAGAAAAGTACTTACTGGAGTAGTAGGACTTGTGGACTTTCAGATATTAAAAATTAAAAATAGCTGGTAGCTCTGCATGTGTGCAATATTTTCGATTTTCGTAGAGAGTAAACTTATACATCTGGGTGAAAACTCAATATCATCTGGATCTGTTAACAAAATGCTGTACGACAATCATTTTTTCTGGGTCCGAGTAGAAGTGCAGACTAGCATGAAAACTCTAACATACAAAGTTGAGTTGTTTTTAGAGTCTTCATGTTGTATACTTGGTAACCGATCTATTACATATGCATAAGGTCGACAATCCAACATCTCCTAGTTTTCTCATGAGAGTGGCCACTGTTGCCAGCTTTTACGTGTGACATCACACTAAACGGGTCCATATTGAGAGTGGAACAATCGATCATCGTTAATTTGCCATTCTGATGTTTTGCAATGAAATAACGTCAACTCGATTGGACTGTTTCACATCGATAAACAATCATGTGACATTTGATACTGACCTTTATTGTCGGCACTGGAACTCCACATTCAAGTTCTCTGTCAAATACAAAGTTCCCTTGATATTTGGCATATCTTGGACTGTTCAGGAATTTCGATAGGAATATCCTGAATCTGTCTTCGTCCAGAGTCTCAGCATAAATATCTGTTGATAGTAATGAGCAGGATTAAGCTTATATAGAGGTCACTAAAGTTAGTTTCGTGTATATTCATATATTTCCACAAAATTAGACACATTTTTGTGATTTACTTTGAGCTGTATTTAACAAAGGCCTATAAAAAAACTATAGAAGTATTTTTGGAATCTAGCAACACGCCAAAATTTAAATTCGTACTACAATAATGCTGCCATACCTGCAAATCTTGGGAACTCAGGTTAAGATTCCAAATTTATACAGTACCAGGAGAATGTCCTTCAGCAATTAGAATCAATGTGTAAGAAACAGACAGAAGATGAAACACAAATGTTAGAATGAGCGTTATAGTTCAGTGAAATTAGCATTTCAAATGATCAACATTGGTACTTAAGGTGGCGCAACGAATTCTGAACAGGACAACGACAAAGGTTTGTTTATAATACAGTCAAATTACTAAATAATCATTTTTTATAATCAACTGACTTCATTCACAGTGGATTGATTCTTATTTAATCATTGCTATGAGAGCGGGACTGTTATAACGTGCCACAAGTAAGAACGGATATGATCTAGACGTTGAAGTGTTAGGCTCTGATCACTTAATGCCATGTACGAAGTAAGTGCCAGATTATTCAACAATTTGTGGAATGTCAAATAGTTTTGATTCCTTATTTGATAGCCTTGGAAAAAAAATCTGGTTTGCAAGTATATTTAACTAGTTGCCAAATACATTTGTTCACATTATTTCTAATTCAGAATGTGTTAACTGCTTTTATCATTTGAGTTTTTGATATTAAAGATATTATTAAAATAGTCGTGCTGTAATATCTTAAATATGTAGGATAAAAATAGAAATTCCCAGGATGATAGTTATAATGAAATTTCGTAATGACAAGCAAATACATGCAATAAAAGCATGGAGTATAATTACACTAATCACTTTTCAAATGTTTCCCCACATTCATTTTATCAATTTAGGGAGTTCCGTAAAACAACTGTAGCATAACGTCCGTATGTTGAATTATCTAAACACTGTTCATAATTCAATACGTACTTCTTGCGTACAAATGTTGATCATTTGAAATGCTTATTATACTGGACTATGACGCGAGGCTGCAAAAAGGCAGCGTTGCCACTCGTTGGGAAATTCGCACATTCATTCTAACATTTGTTTTTCACCTTCTGTCTTTTTGTTCAACACTGATTCTGCATGCTAAAGGAAATTCTGTCTGTACTGTATATAATTTTACTTGAATTTTACCTATAATGTCCTTATGAGCAATTCATATTTCTTTTAGGGATAAAATAAATATTTATTGTGGTATGTTAACGGATGCGGTCCCATTTGCTTGTCATTGGTGATATGCAGACGCAACTGTCAAAGTGACGTATCACGTAATGTGTCCATGGAGAAACAAAATCTTACAACCCCAAATTTCATAATAATCCATGAAATAGTTCAAAAAATGAAGGAGGGGGTAATAATCGGGTTTTATTTCTTGTTACCTGGTCCAAAATTGACATGTACGAAATCCCTGAAGGGATCGACCCACGATACAACTTCAGCTGTGACATCTGTCATATTCATCAATCTATCGACAGCGTTCCTGATCTTTGGTATCTCTTCTGTATAATTCAAGGCACCCATGTAGAAACCCGCATTAAATCCGCTCTCCGGATAGTAATGGTATTTGGCTTGTAGATATTCGGCTAAATGGGTACCTGGTGGGATGAACCACTTCGGGTCGAACTTCTGCTCTAATTTCAGAGCACTCTGAGTGGCGAAGCCGGCGCATATAATACTTATCAATATCACAATTATCTGAAAACAAGGGAGAACCAGTCGTCAGAGAATACGATTTGACGACCATTTCACAATCATCACAAATTTAATGAAAACAAAAACAAAAAAATTAACCGTCGACCGATATTTTATACATAGAAATATTTTGACATTTTTTATTTATATGGTTTAATACTTTTCAATGTTAAATAACTCAACTAAAAGAGAAATAAATTAAATTCCGAAGTAACTTTCAAACCAATATTTTTGGGCAGAGTATATAAGGTTCAAAATAGAACGAACAGAAGATCAACAATTTCTTTGTGACAGTGCGCGATGTTGTTAAATGTTCTTTGTGACGTCACCACTAGATGGGTCCTTAGTATACTAGTTGAACGCCGTACGTAGCGGCAACACTGCGTTCCCATTCTCTTTGTCTCACTCAATCCTTTACTCTTAGCGTTCAGGCCAACATAACTCCAATCTCGCTTTGACACATACTGTTGTTTATCGTAAGGAATATTATCTACACAATTTCTGAGATTGCGAGGTCGATAACGAAAAAGGAAGTTTGGGGAAATTGAAAAGTATTGAGGC
The DNA here is from genome assembly GCA_949316355.1 of Bruchidius siliquastri. NCBI lineage: Eukaryota > Metazoa > Arthropoda > Insecta > Coleoptera > Chrysomelidae > Bruchidius > Bruchidius siliquastri. Next base: position 7,003,141 of record OX438534.1, on the reverse strand, counting down.
TATGACTGAACCGAAGGATAAACGAACATCGAATGAAAATCCTTATGAAAGGACACTTATTGTGGAGTTACAAGAGCTTGGAAAAAATCTGAACCGTGTCTGAAAATTGCGAGGGTTTGCTGTAAATGTTAAATGTAAAGTGCCAACATTTCTATCGGGAAAAGATACATATTAATACACCGAATAAAAAATTGAAATTGTTTATCATTTTGCGTTTTAGTTAACAAGTTCTTTTTCATACGCTAATTCGTGAATTTTTCAAGATTAGCATTTTGCTTTGAATATCTCCAGAAAAATAATTTACCTCTAAACAGTGTTGCCATATTTCGTTTTCTCTTTGGATAAAAAATGCAGTTTATCGACTTCGTAGTAACGAGGTTCATTCCTGTGTTCTTTTATATAAATTTCGTTTCTGAATGGATTTGACTTTTTGCAGACTTGTATCATAATGGGTTTATTGCCACGATAAAAAATTTAATGCAAATCTACGTAAAATGGGCTCCCGCAAACCGCACAAAAATTTAAGTAAGAAGTTTGCCTCAATTTTTTCTAGCACAACCATTGGACTGTAAGTACTTACCTTTCCAGGAGTGGTAAGGACAACTTTAGAATACAACACTCTGAAAATATTATTTGAGATGTGTCTTTGACTACAGTCATTCGGCGTATAATCATCGGGTAACACGATCCACGGCATGACGCCGTTCCTCCTCTTTGCTATTCGCTGTTCATCCAATACGAAACAGGCAACAAAGAAGGTTATGGCAAATATAAACGTCATCAGTACACTCACTGCTGCGTAGATGCAGAAGGATTCAAGACAGGGCAAGATCTAAAACAGAAAACAGGATTTCCCAAAATACTAGAACACGTAATTACCACGTAGCGTAGAAGTCAAAATATGATCATTTCTAATTTTACTAGACTATAACGCAGGCCTGCAAAAGAGCAGCGTTGCCATGCGTTGGAAGATTCGCACACTGATTCTAACATTTGACTTCTGTCTTTTCCTTACATTCATTCTACATGATAAAGGAAATTCTGCCTATACTGTGTAAATAAATTCTCGAATGAATATCTACAAATGGAGTTTAGTTTAACCTCCACAAGCTTATTTATGGTTCCTATACTACAGCTCATATTTGGAATCGACAACGCACTCAACGGTCTTTGAAAGCGCGAATAAATCATACTTACTGTTGAGGAACCAATGAGGAAAGCTATCACATCTGTTAAGGACGTTATTGATATAGACACGCCAGCGTGTTTGAGCATCGTTCCAACTTTCTCGTGGACAGGGAGCTTCTTTTCTTCCTCTGTCAACTCCTCCCAACAAGCTAGTATCACAAACATATCGTCCACTCCTATAAAATATGTTTATATATGTTAACACGCTTTTTATTAGCTCCACATGTATGTATGTTTTTAACAAAATCTTCGAAGGCTATTTTCACCCACTTCAAAACGTCAGATTAATTCTAAATTCTGCACACTTATTAAGGAACGACGACAATATAATAGTATAAGAAGTTTGTCCCATTATTGCTTTCTAATTCTTTCTGATAAAAATTATATTGAAGCTAAGCAGCGTCGGGTGCAGCTAATACTTAGATGGGTGTCCGCTCAGAAACATCGCGTGTCGTTAGCTTTTTAACACGGCTTTTTTATTAGCTTCACCTGTGTGTATGTTTGAAACGAAATTTTCGAATGCCATATTCACTTCAAAACGTCATATTAATGTTATATTTTGCACACTTATAAAAGGCCGACGACAATATAATAGTCTAACAAGTTTGTGCGATTATTTATTTTTTCAAAGCAATACGTTCAGAAGTGATGATCCGAATTAAAACTCTTTTTTTTCAGCGACGCGTTTCGATTTATATTTAAATCATCGTCGGACTGTCAGATTTGATTGTTAGTAAAGGCATCTCAGATTCCTTGCCAACTAGCTAACTAGATTCTATGATGGATACAAAACTAGAGCTCTCAAATCTAGCATACTATTTATTGTGTCTAGCTATTCTATTAAATTATTCATTTTTAATTTTTTTTGTCTGTCTTAGGTAAATCTTTTTTGGCTCTAGTTTTGTTTCCATGGTTTGAGGTGTATGTATAGAGACATAATATTCGAAATATAACGATACGTGACTCATCCGAAGCCCCGTAAACGGAGAGAATACCCTCCACACCCGTTAATAAAGATCCAGCAAGACTAATTCCAACAGCCACGTGAATGCGGCTCCCAATATCAAAGTGCAAGGATAAATTCATCAAGTAATAAATGATAAATGATAAAAAACAGAAAAAAACACGCTTTCATTTTTACTCGAATTAAAAAGTAAAAATAATTTTTAATATAAAAATAAAATGATTGAGGAGACAATTAATGTCATTGGGCTGCATCTGTTTTACTCTGCTGCCACCGAATCGATAACGTATTCTACCTACACCTAATTTTTTTTCAGATCATATCAGGTTCCTTATGAGATAATTGAACAGACGAAACATTTCAACTATCCCACTTATTTCATATAAATAAATATTAAAATAAAACGTTATGATGTCACAGTTGCGTTCTGCGTATAATTACATTGGTAATGTCATTTTACATTTTTATTATATAATTAATTATTGGGTGACATCAATATTACAGCTACAGATCAGCGATAATTACAGCAATTATTGATAACAATATTCATGTCCTTATCTATTTAATTATGCAGTCAGTTATAAGGAAACGTCAATATTATAAGTACAAAGCATTGAAAATTGCATAATTATGGTAATTATGAAGCAGGTCTAAAGTAACGCTTTTTTACGTTTTTTGCAACTACATGCGTAGATGACAAGGTGGTTTTACCAAGGCGAAAAAAAAGTATGTGTATAATTGTTTGCTTTTTCTAATTAAAATGAATATTGTAACAATTCAATATTAAAAAGCGAATAAATATTATATAGGAATTGAATTAAGAATAATATGAATAACTAATTTTGTTAGATAAAAAATTCCCAAGATTTTATATCAAAAATTGAATTCAATTGTTTTTTCCTAATGAATGAATGGTTTATATCTAAATTTTAGTTACGTAATTTGAAAAACTCATGGTTAATTCGGTTCTATTCCTATACATTGTGTATCAAATAAAAATATAACAGATCACTACATGATGAATTTCGAGTCTAGCATATTTTGTGCACTGATTGCTGTTTTCTGTGTATTTTTGGACAACTCTGATTTTCGAAATAAATGATATGAGTCTGGTATCATTGAAATCAAAATAAAAAATTCGCAAACCTTGCGACAACTCAAAATTCAATTGCATGATTCTTGTGGGATTTCCGAAACCCCGTAGCGTCGACTTAAAGTAAGCGCGCATTTGTACGTATCGGAAAGACGGCACGAACGGAAATGATTCTCTACCCTCTTTCAAAATGAGCTAAAATTGTATCTGCTTGTTCTCATTCGAGAAAACATCATATTAACATGCCCCTTTCTTTTGGCTCAACTACTTCGACGAAAGTATCACAAAAATTGGTGATAGCTTGCACAAACCTCATGCCCAGCTACCCCCCCCTCTCTCTCCAATATTGACGTCTAGATACGCCCTTGTTACAAGCGTATTCATTTGAAAATTGAGACATAGAAGACATAATAAGTACGTAAATATTCACACAGTTAAACCTACCTAAGCCCATCAGCATAAATGGTAGAGATGTGTGGACAGGTCCATAGCGAATCCCAAGTAGTGAACAAAAACCGGCACCAGCAACGAACGCCATGCCAATGGTTAATAGGCCAACAGAACCTAAAACAACCTTCATTCACGTTCAGTATTTGCTTGGCAAAGTGATGGTTGGAACTCTTAAGTTGTATTCAGTAAATATTGACATTAACTAACTGACAAAATTAACTATTGAAGTAACTAGTCGTGAAATGACTGATTTTGAGTGTATACTCTCGATTAGACAGTACTGGCAGAACTTCCTTTAGCACGTAGAACCAATGTGTAAGAAAAAGACAGAAGATGAAACACAAATGTTGGAATGAGTGCGCGAATCTCCCAACGCGTAGCAACGCTGCCTTCTTTACAGGCTCGCGTTATAGTCTTGTAAAATTAGCATTTCATATGCTACGCAAAACCTGAGGAATTCTGAACAGTATTAAGATCTTTCACCATTACACTTGTTCATGATGAGAAGTTATGCCAGAGTGGTTATACGGAAGCTCCCTACATTTATCAAATGAATGCATTGGAAACATTTAAGTAGTGATTAATTTGATCATATACAATCAACTACACAGTCATCATATTTTTATTGCATGTATTTGCTTGTCTCTTTGACACTTCCTTGTACCTATCACCCATTTAAAATATCACAGCACGACTATTTTTAAAATGATGTATTAATCTTTGTCTTCAGTATCGAAAACTGAAAAATAAAAGCAGAGAACACATTCTGAATCATAAGCAATGCGATCAAATGTATTTGACAACTAATTATATATATATATATATATATATATATATTTATATATATATATATATATATATATATATATATATATATATATATATAAGAACAAGAATATTCTATCTTTTATCTATAGGCTATCAAATAAGTAAGGAATCAAAACTGTGTATTACGAATGTAGTCAGTTAATTTTAAAAAATGCTAATTCAATAAATTGACTCTATTATAAACACAGCACTGCTGTTGTCCCCTCCAGAAATCTTGATCATTTGAGATGCTAATTTTACTAGACTATAACGCGAGCCTGAACAAGGGTAGCGTTTCCACGCGTTGAGCGATTCGCGCACTCATGCTAAAGGAAATTCAGCCAGTAATGAATATGTAGCCTCCTATAAACATGTAAATTTCGTCTTTAACCTAGACTGGTCCGTATAAATATAAACAGTACAGATCAATTAAGTTGTATATAGGGTGTCCTAAATTTTTGTGGACATAGAGAACTTTGTATCTCTGTTCAGAGTCGCAGCAATTCATAATTTTTTATTGGAAAGCTACATCCATCTGTAACAGTTTTGGTTTCTTAAAGAAAAAGTGTATCTGTTATGGTCTTTGACTAAAAAAATATAAGCTCAATAATCCTGACCAATTTTGCGATTTTATTTTCAAAACAAAATCCAAAGGATATTCATATTTAAGTTTAGATAAAAATCTTTTAGTTTTTTTTCAAAGTTTTTGTGGAGAACATATTTAGCGAACAAACTGATAAGCTGCTAGTTCTCCTCCTTTTTGATGAGTCCAACAAATAACATTTGGAAAATTTGTCCCACTGGTAATCTTGTTATAAGGTACGTTATTTTGTAATATGTTTCACTCACCCTTGCTTCTAACCAATTATACTTGGATATGACTAATTGTACGTACAGCACCATCACGATTACTCCTAGACATAGTTTATCCATATCTTGGAACATTGTTGCATTACTTATATCACCGAAGCTTGAAAAAAAATCTCAATATCAGACAACCACGCCCAGGATATAAAATGACAATTGTGTCATATGTGATTGGATTAAGTTTTGACATCTTAGCGCCTAATAATTTTTATGTCAACGGAAGTGCGAATTTGTCAAATTTATAGACTTCGTAGATTTTTAGAAAGTTGTATTTTATGATACATCTTATATTTTTAAAAGCTCTCTAATTAAAAACCATATAATATTGACTGAATAACTTCACTGCAGCTTTTTAACTCAAAATATGAAAAATCAAATAACAAATTTTCAGATTATAATGACACTACTGCTTCCAGAAGAACAGTTCACTTTTCTAGCATGATCTTAGTATGATTTATTATACAGCGTAGGATCAAAAAAAAGTAGGACTGAATTGGAGAGTAAGCACTTATATTTCCAAGAACCTATGTTAACAACTGTCGTCGTGATCCAAAGTGAAGAAAAATCTCGAGCTACGATACACAATCTGCAATCTGCTTCAAACTCGAGAAAACCGCGAAGGAACCATCCGAATGATTAAGGACGCCTACAGGGATGCTGCCATGAGCCGCTCAATAGTGTTCGAGTGGAAAAAGCCAGAATGAACAAGTCAAAGGTCAAATCCATGCTCATCAGATTTTTTGATCGTTGTGGTGTGGTTCACAGGGAGTTTGTACTAGTGATGTACGGATCTCAAGTTTTGACGGATGGGGAATCCTTACAAAATAGAACCGGATCTGGATCGTTGCGTATTTGGATTTGAATACAGAAACCGGATTCGGATTTCGGATCTGGATCTAGGATCCAGATGTCGTATCCTCAGATCTGTATTGGAAATTCGGATCTGATTCATTATAATGTTATAGGAAACAAAAATGTAAAACTCGGAACTTAGGTACCACGTGAATTGACGCCAAGAGATGTGGAAAGGCGGATTTGTATGTCGGAAATGCTCCTCCCGCGCTGCAAAAAGAAAAGTTTTTTGCACCCAATTGCGACTGGTGATGAGAAATGGATTCATTACGATAATCCGAAACGAAAAAAATCGTATGTGAAGCCCGGCTAACCAGCAAAATCAACGCCAAAGCAAAATATGCATAGCGCCAAAGTAATGCTCTGTATTTGGTGGGATCAAAAGGGTATCCTGTATTATAAGCTGCTAAAATCGGGTGAAACGACCACAGGAGAACGCTATCGACGACAACTCATCAAACTGAAGCGAGCAATTAACGAAAAACGGCCTGAATATGCAACCAGACACAAAGCCATGATTTTCCATCATGACAACGCTCGGCCTCATATCGCTATACCGGTTAAAAACTATTTGGCAAATAGTGGATGGGAAGTTTTGCCTCACCCGCCTTATAGCCCAGACCTGGCTCCGTCTGATTTCCATTTGTTTAGATCGATGCAAAACGCGCTTACTGGAATACGCTTTACTTCAGAACAGGGCATCAAAAATTGGTTGGATTCGTTTTTGGTCTCAAAAAACGAGGAATTCTATTGGCGTGGAATTCATCTCTTACCCGAGAGATGGGAAAAAGTTATAGCTAGCGATGGCCAATACTTTGAATAAATTGTTTATTATTCTCCAATTAAATAAAATGTTTTTTTTTCATTGAAAAAAGGCGTAATCATATACATACCTCTGTATTATTATTTGCAGTACAAAATATTTTAATTTCCTATTAAGCAAAATAAAACAAATACATTTTAAGTTGACGCAGAAACAACATTCTCATTTCCATATGAAAATACCTGTGTCTACATTATCCGTTGAAAGGCTACTTCTATTTACACGATTAATATTTCCTGCTGTTGAAAACACTGTTTCAGAAGGTATGGAGGTCGAGGGAATACAGGGGACTTTTCTCGCTAGGTTTGATAATTTTGGATATTTTTTTTTACATTTACTTCCCACCATTTCAGTGGACATCTATTTTTGTCGAGATCTTGCTCTTGAATATATCTTTCAACTTCATTAAACTCCTTAGTGCCTGACGGTTTCGGGATGATAAAATACAATACACTAGAGCTTTCTGTATTTCTTTCTTCTCGCAGATTGTCGAATCTAATGTCTGTTCCAGGAATTTAATTGCAATATTATTCATATTTCTAAGCAAAAACATAGGATCAAGGATTGGAGACATTTCATGAATTGATAAATTTGCACCTTCTACCCTCGACAATTGTCTTGAACTTATTCCTTCAGTAACAGTAGTTTTAAAAAGATGTACACGTTCGATAGTAAATCGTCTTCACAAATAACTATCCGGATCCCGGATCTGAGATTCGGATCTTTTAACCGGGACTCAGATACGGCTATTATATCCGGATGGAACCGGATCCGGATTGTTAATTGAAAATTTTGGAACCGATCCGGTTTGAAAAAGGATGCGAATATGATGTGCAGCACTAGTTTGTACTTCCTGGACAAACCGTGAATACCAGTTTTCACGTTGAAAGTTGCGCAAATGTGTCCTACCGCGTGCGGCCAGACATTGCCGATTCTTGAAAGATTCACCACGACAACGCTCCGCGCCACAGCGCGATGCTAGTGAGGGAGTTACTATGCAAGCACAAGGTTCACACGTTGCCCTACTTCCCCTATAGTCCAGATCTTGCTTTGCCGGACCGGACTTTTTCCTCTCTCCTCGGCTCAAGCTGGCCCTCAAGGGAAACCGATACAGCTTGATAGAAGACGCACAAGGGGTCGTGACGGCAGCTGTCAAGGCGATCCCGGAAAGCGAGTTCCAGAAGGCATATGCGCACAAGGGTGCTAAAACTACTAAGAATTAGTACCGATCAGTTCAATGAAAAAAAAAATGAATTCATTCGGCTTTTTGATCCTACCCTGTAAAAGACTAGAATATAGATCATGTATTTGCACTGTTGATAAATCCAAAACAAAATACGTATGATCAAATCTTTGTGTGGGTTGTGGTCTTACCTTCTTCCTGTCTCGTAGAAAAAGCTGTTATTATGAAGCGTCGAATAATTTTCCATTATCTTTAAAAACGTACTTTCCCATTCCAATGCTTGCTCTGAAGCCTATGAAAGAATAAACATTTCATTTGCTATTTCAGGTGCATTCCGTATTTTCGTACAGTCTAAATATATCGGTTGTTTGTAAGCATAGAAAATGGATTTCTGAGTTACAAATGACGTATGTGGCAATTTAGAAAGCATTTTGGAAATATCATTTTCTTTTTCATTATTTTAAACAGAATATATAATACTCGATACATCCCAGCAGAATAGAAAAGGAGTATGAAATAAATTTAGCAGATGGAGTGAAGTGCGCTGAATTGAAAATTTTTATACTTTTGGATACTAGAGTAGTTAATAGAGAACTACAGTATAGAGAACCTCAACTACTTACGTAGTCTTCTTTTAAAATACCCACGTGCTACACAAGCGCCACCATAAATTAACTACTTCCAACGGACACTTTTGGTTACACAGAGACGGTGCTCCTTAACCTCTAACTTCCATACTGAGATGGTGAAAAAACAATCTAATAAACACGGACAAGGTTTCTATCCCTAACACCCAGCTGTTTGCATTAGCTTCTTGATGATGACCTGTCTACCTGACGTGTCCATTTGACAGGTAACAAACGTAATTGAAAGTTACAAACGACAAATATATACGAACAAAAATGAGGTATAATATTTTAGTTCCAATCTTCCCCTGAAGATGGTAACATAGTTTGCGAAACACGTGTCGAGTTTAAAAAGATTATTTCGCAAGTAGTAACTTGATTGATTAAAGACTTTCAATACTCAGGGGTAAAACTGTGTAATGTTTGTGATGGAATAATAAATTATGTATCTTTCATCATACCCAATCAGCCGTCCCAGCCATATTCCCAGATTTATCCATATCAATGGCGGCAAGGTTCAGAAGCAGGTACCAAAAGTTTTGTATTGCTGTAGCTGCTACTATGTGGCCAGTTTCGTTCCTTGTGACACCGCCTAGCAGACCTTCTACGTCTTTCAATTTTCCAAAATAGCTGAAAGACGGTATCCATCTTAAGCATCATGAGGAATTTTTTCAAACATAAAAAAATAATATGACCATTTAACTTTTAAAATCCATCAAGTGGACATATTAAATCACGCCCTTAGAAATTTCACAAAGTAGCTACTATTTTTAAGTAAATGCTCTCCACTATGCATCAGAGCTGCTAAAGATACGCTGTTTCGTCTTTAACCTGGACTCGTCAGTATAGCCTGGCGGTCTAACTGTAGAGAGTTAAGGTCCTAACAATTCGTAAGTTGCTAATTGGCAGCGCGACGACGACGATTTTCATCATTCGAAGATGTATTCCAGCATTCTGGTGCTAGTTGGCACCTAATTTTTTATAAACAACATATTAAACGCATAATATTACGTAAATGACCACTGAAAAGCACAACAAGCGAAATACAGTCATCAATCCATGTAACTTGAACAACAGCATCATGCGAAAAACTGGTTTCCGAGTTTTGGCCTGTAATTTTTCCATTCAAGGCATCAGCAGTACGTTATTAAAAAGTGATCAGGCGATTATTTGTATAGATTTATTTTTGGTATTTTTATAAGCCTTGAGAGTATGTAATTAATCAATAGTTATTTTGTTTAATGTTTTCTGACGTTATTTCTCATATTGTTTGCCTCACACACTCATTAAACAAAAAAATTACGTGAAACTGAGCTCGAGTGTTCACTTGGTACTTCACAAGTATTAAATTATAACCGTTTTTAACACACACAAAAATGCTCGATACCCTTAATAGCGTTTTGATAACACTCAAAGCTAAAATAAATTGAGAATTTCCCATTTCTTTGGCATGTAGTTTGGTGGTATAAAGTAGCTGTCGTCAATCAAATTACCGACATTGCACATGTAAATAACTCATATTTTATAAAAACTATGAAAAAACACGCTTTCATAGGAAATCGACATATAAAAAATAAAAAATAATAAATATAAGAATTAAAATAATGATTTACGAGAAAATTACTGTCAATGTGATAAAAGAGTTGGGTGCTTTGTACTACATTTTTACATTAAATATGTATTCCGAAATAGAATTAGTAAGAAATTATTTATATTGATTATTGATATTGAATCGTCCAGGCTTTCATTATAATGACATATCGTTTTATTCTTATATTAGAAATTATTTTTCTCTTTTTAGTTAGATAAACTATAAAACAGTGTTTTTCAGTTTTTAATGTTATAAAAAGCGTGTTAAAAAACAAACGACTCGTGTTTCCAAGCGGTCATCCATCCAAGTAGTTACCGCACCCGACACTGCTTAGCTTCGGCGATCCGCTGTTGCCGTTAGTCCAGGTGTTAGGACCTTTAACTTCGTAAGTCGCCAATGAACAGCGCCATAGAGCGCGACGCTTGGGGATGAGTTGATGTTGCTATCACACCCTTGACTGGGTTACGTATTTGCCACCTCCCGATTGCTCTCTACAGTTAGACCGCCAGGCTATACTGACGAGTCTAGGCTGAAGACGAAACATGCATACCGATAGCAGGTCTGATGCATAGTGGAGAGCATACACAATTAAATTTATTGTGAAAATTATAGCTGGCGTTCTCAGCGTGGTATGGCCGTAACCTCAATTAATTAATATAATTTTTATCAGAAATGATTTTGGAATGGAAAGCAATATTGGAACAAACCTATTAAACTATTGTATTGTCATCGGTCCTTTGTGAGTGGATGAAAACAGCGTTCGAAGATTCCGTTACACTCATACATACATACATACATACACGTTAGTAATAAAGCTGTGCTGGCGTTTAGCAGCAACTTACTTTGAATCATAATTATTCAACTCATTGATGATATCTTCTTTGGTTAAACTCAGTATTTTCTTCCTATTAAAATTCCACAAATCTAAAATACTTCTGGTATAACACTCCTTTTTCATAGCTTCGACAAAGCTACAATACAGAGCCGGATCCATCTGAAGGCTTGGGTCCAATTTTGTACTATTATCCTCTAGGAAACTTAGAACTTTCCTGTCAATTTTCGGTAATCTGGAAGTAAAAACCAATCAGCCTAATACATCGTTTCAAGTATATAATCCACTCACTCAAAACAAACATTCTTCAATGTTAGGTTGTTCGGTGTTCTTGTATGCCGAACTCTGAAGTCCAATTCAGATAACTGAAAAAAACAATAGATGTTATTGTTTAAATAAGATTAGCATTTTAGTGTATTGATGTCTAATTCTGTTGCATTGGAGGTTCCTAGAAAACATTTTAATTTTGATATAAAACCCGAACTATTGCTCTGCGTTGAGGAAGGACCCTCCATTACTACAGGTTTTGAGAATCACAGACTTTTGGAAGGTTTCATCCAGTCCCAGTTGCTGTATGTGTAGTGTGAATGTGGTGGCGTGGGACCGAATACTGATAGAATGGTGCTTTGAATATTGTTGTCATTGGGGATAGCAATATCTATTAAATAGGTCACTCTATCTGCCTCGGATTGAAAAACGATATCTTGTCTATTTGCTTGTCGGTATGTATTTGGATGTCCCAGTACAGTTCATACTTTTTTAGTAGCATTTTCTGCAGTTGTCATCTCTTATTGAAGAGTCTTTTATTATATAGTTTTTGTATTTAGCTTTGGATAGCAAGCACTGAACCCTCTATTTCTGGGCGATGAGTTGACCATCCTGCAGCCAGGTGTATAACTGATTTTTATTAGTGTTGTCTTGTATCACATGGTATCGATGTTTTCCATGGAATGTTTTCAGTAAACAGGTCTCCATTTTTTTTTGTTGTGATTGTGCATGGTTGTTTGTCTGCCGAGAGGTTTGGACGAGAGAGGCAAAGAGGTTCTTGTCTGATTTGCATCGCTCTATTTAAATTACTTTGTTTGCTTTGAAATAAATGTATTATTATTATTATTTTTATTATTATTATTAAGTAAATAAAAAATCAACTAAAATTACAAGAGTAAAAAAGCCAATGAACTCGTACAATCAGCGTCAAGGAAACACTTTCTAGTCATTACGCACTATACCAAAACTTGAATTTTATTGGCCATAAAATGTCTACTAGGTTCAGAAGTAAGGTTTTTAGCTAAATAATTAAGCATTCCTTTGTTCCATCTTCATGAGTAATTGCAAACTTGTAATAGACTAAAAAGGATATCGCAAACTCATCAGTTGTTTCATAACATATAATTTTGCATCATTTATACTGTTTAACATACGTCACTGTGAAGATGGGAACCTAATAGCTATATACGTCAATTTCGTCTGGGTTTTTAGTCCATAATTGCAGTAAACTTTACATGTCTCACGCAAAATTTAATTATTTCGGATAAGCAACATTTTAACTAGATGATTTGAAACGGACTGTTACTGTCAACAATGAGGGATATCAAGTTAAATTATTTTTAGTTTTTTTTATTTTGCTACGCTGGATCAATTTTCAAGATCTATGAAGGTCTTTTGTCCTTGAGCCAGTGGTGATCTAACGTATAATTCTCATCGATATCAGGATAGTATTTTCTGAATGTATGTAGAAATGTTTCGTAACAAAACATCCAGAACAATGAATTCGAAATTTTCACGATTACAATACCATTCCCGCGGACTGGCGAAAAAAGTAAAACGTACAAATCATAGTACATATTTTATATGAGGCTTTGGCACTTCCAATGCCTCGAACGAGTCTCTTCCAAAAGTCGTTCTTTTGGAGTTTTGGTCTAAGCATGGGAGTTTATCCCAGATTATTACAATCTACGTCAATTTGAATAAACATTTATCCTCTCGCAGCACTGCGAGAAGTTAACTATAAAAGAATACCTATTCCGTGGTCAAAATACCTATTAGCTCTGTTCAACATAAAGATGCTTATAAAGTGTCGAGTATATAGACTGTATTTTAGGTAAACCATAACCGTTGCTTGACTTTCTCTTTCATCTGTTCTTTGTTGTTTTGAATTTACTTTCAATCGACTCATCCTACGCTAGTAATTCATGAAATCTTTTTTATCGACAGAAAATGATCTTAACTAACAAAATCACCGTTACCAAATTTCCCGTAAAGCATCAATGAACATGAACGGTTGAATCAGGTTAATAAACTTCATTATTTTTAAATATCTCAGCATCTTTTTATTACCAATATATTTTTCATTACAGGCTGTGGCTGAAATGGTGGCACCAGGCACCCCACGTTAATACATTTTTTATATCGTAAAATTTTATTTTGACTACTTCTATCAAATTAAACTGTGGATTTAGCATAGAGAGAACTGTTCCAAATGCTGTTTCATTATCAATTGTCAGAATGGAACCGTTTAGTGGTGACGTCACACAGAACATATGACAGCACCGCGCAATGTCCTAATGAAATTGTTTAATTTTGTGTTCGTTCTATTTTGAACCTTCTGTATTCTGCCCATTAGGATGAAATAATATTAGTCAAAAGTTCCCTCAGAATCTGATTGATTTCTCTGTTATTTGAGTTATTAAACAATAAAAAATTGTTAAACGATATAAATAATGTCAAAATATGTATAAAATATAGGTTGATATAAGTAGTGACACCTACTTTCTCTTTGGATTGAGGAACTAACCCGAAAAGTTAATCCGCATGTTCTTTGATATAAAATTTGTTTTGCATGCAAATTTATTGTTCAGTATCGCGAAAAATAAACTAGGAAAATGCATCAATCGTTTTACCGTGGCCAGCGACTTCAATGTTCCTAAAAAATGTGCTGTAGATATATTTGAGATTTTGTAGGCATGTTCCACCATCACACTATTGCCAGAATAAAAATGTTGATGCAAATCTATAGAAAATAGGTTTCAATGAAGAACCAGCATGAGTCTTGTTGTGTGGACTATTTTTGTACACTTCACAACATCTACAGGAAAATGAAGAAATTCGATAGTGCAAAACTCACCTGTTGTATGACCTCAGGCGTTAAAACGTCATCAGCAGTGATGATGATAGCTTCTTCTCTGTACCCCTTCTCTAAAGTCCTCATCAGCCATTCAGAGTCTCTCACAAAAGAAGTATGTGGTGGTACCCAGAGTCTGAGAGGGTTCTTTTCCTGTTGGAACCTGAAGAATCCCAGGCCACCCATGAGGACGATTGCCCAACATATTGCTATGGTTTTCAGTGGATGACTTCCCACGTACAGACCCAATCTAGATCAACAATTACATATATACATGTACAAAATGTCCCATAATATGGGGTGGTCTCCCAAATGATGTAGAAAAACAAAAATAATTAAAGGAATCCAATAGGAAGATTTTCGGATTTATTCATGTGCGGCTGATTAACATTTGGGGGATTCCTTGCACCCTGTTGAGTACCTACACCATATCTGAGCCCTCTAAGATATATAGAGCCACCTGTGTAGAGCAACCGATCAGAATAGTTGAAAATATCGGTTGTTGTAGATTAAGGGCTGATGATACATTGAGTACATGCGGAAAGTGTAGATTTCAATAATCTGAGCGAGCGAAAATTACAGAACTTCACCTCGACATTCTCAAGCACAGTCGTTTCTTTAAACTTAAGCAAATAATTCAAGGATGATGGGAAAATATAATGTGCCAATTTCCACAAGTCGGAGTAACAGAAATAGTCAATAAAGTTTAGTGAGTGCAGCTCCAGTGAAACATGTATCCTTACAATATACTTCAATTCCGAATTTAAGATAATATACTTTCCGTTAGCCATGATGACCTCACAGCTGGCCACAGCAGTGGTGATGAATACAATATTATGGCTTTTTTGTTTTAGGTTATGTAAACTAAATTAGCTGAATTTATGAGTTGACTCTACCTAGGATTAAAGGCATTTTGCATGGGTTTTCAATATTTCATTACCAGAGCTCAAAACGATAGAGAAAGTTACTTCTATACTTGTACGAAGTCCTTTTTTTAATTTTTGATACAAAATTTTGAATATTTTCGCAAGGGCGCTCGTATCAGCGGTAAAAATATGTTCATGTACGGTGCCACACAATTTTGTTTGAAGCGCTCGATTTTGAACGTATTGAAAATATTTTTAATGCGAATCATAGAGAAAGTTCGGCTCTATGTCGGTACGAAGCTCTTTTCTTGACATTTTGTTCACCAAAATGTTGAAAAGACATCCGAATGAGTCAAAAAATGTCAATATTTATGTGACGATATCAAAAAGGGCTTCGTACGAACATAGAACCAACCGTTCTCTATCATTTGCAAATTTCATTATCTTGAAAATGAGCACTGGAAACAGTGGAAACAAAACGCCCTTTACTCTAGGTGGAGTCCTCTCTTAATATCTGCTACGACGCCGATGATGAGTGATAATATATAAAGTGTGTGTTTTGTGATTTTCTGACAAAATACATATTAAATACATATTTTTCTATTAGTACGTTCTTTTTGTGTATTCTATTTGTCACATTCAGTGATTTTAAGAAAATCTATTTTTTGTTCAAACCGTCAGATTGAAAAATCCCTCCAAATAAACGTCAGATTATTGATCAGCATGGCTAGGACCGTCTGTATGAAAATATGATGCTTTCGAGTATTTCAAGATGGCATGACGATTTTGTTTGCATATTGAAAAAGCCGCCACCAGCTTGCATTTCATCCGAATCGTCAGCCTTTTGACTGGGAGCTTCATTCAAGTTCACGTAACACCCCCTCTGAATATCTGACGCGTTCGAGTATTTCCATATCCAATACATTGCTTCTTAAACGAATGAGTGCAATGTTAAAAAAACATATTTGAATTTTTTATGGTTTTAATTAGGATCTTTTCATTGACTACAATGGGTGAGTTAACTTCAAATATCGAGTGGTATCAATGTAACTCGAAAAAATAGAAGACCTTACCAAAAATCCTCACATTCACTGGACATTTTTTTTAATGTGAACAAAAGGATTTGATCATGATTAGAATATTTCCATTGAATGGATTACAATGCACTGGCTATTGAATAAACTACTTAAATTGAGTTACATCAATTAAACATCGTAATAACTCATTAGATACATAGTGTATTATTTTGAATTGAAAACAATGCAGTCAATGGCTCAATGCGTTATGGCAATCGGACATAAATTTGATACAAATACTTGTAATATCAAAATGAAGTCTTGTACGTGGGTGGGAGCAATATATTTTTTATTTATCAAATGGGCATCTCAACCACTCTTAAAATAATTTCAAAGTACATGATTATTTTTATCTTTTATCGATCTATGAGTGTGTGATAAGTGTAAACATAATTTATCGACTTGAAATGTTTGTTTCAAATGTGGTGATTAAATACTTTGTTGATAAAAAAATGGAAGTGCATTTCTTTCCGATATAATATGACATTACCAATGTGTACACTAATATATATATATATATATATATATATATATATATATATATATATATATATATATATATATATATATACGTAATATAAGTGCATTCAATTCTTACTTCATTTTACCAATTGGCGAGGGAATATTGTAATCGCAAAAAAATGTATTCGAGGTATTGCGTTACCGTGACATTTCATGACATCACGAAAAAACATCACTCATTTCCGTCTGTCTGTACCAACGGCGCATCTAGTCCGCAGTCTTGGGGGGGAGTGGGGGGGGGGGGGGGTTTGCAGGGCATGAAGTTTGTGTATTCTTTCACAATTTTTTGTAATTGTTTCGTCAAGGTTGTTAGGGCAATCGAAAGGGGCAAGTGAAACAGTGGAGTCTTTGGCATTTTAGGAAGATGAAATAAAACTTCGATTGATGCACTAATCAATTTTCTTGAAAACAACCGTCTAAAGGTGAGCTTGCATTTGTACTGAGCCGCCACAATAAAAGCATCGTTATGGTTTCTCCTATGGAATAAAACAGATAGAATTTTAGCTCATCCAAAGAATCATTTACGTTCGTCCCGAAATTACTCAGGAAATATGCAATTGATTTTTGATTTATCGCAAGGTTTGCGAAATTTTATTTTGATTTCAATGATACCAGACTAATATTGAATATTTCGAGAATCGGAGTTGTTCGAAAATACAAAGAAAACGGCAATCAATGCACAAAATATACTAAAACAGAAATACATTATGCATTGATCTACTATTTTTATTTAAAACGCAATATAGGTACAGGAAGAGATACCGAATTAATAATACGTTTTCAAATAAATTACGTAACTGAACTTTAGATTTGAACCATTCATTCCTTGAGAAAAATAATTGAGTCAAATTGTTGATCGTGAATCTTGGGGGATAATTACCCGTTTCCCCCCACCCCGCTCTGGTCTGTCTGTCTGTCAGGTAATCCTTGGCCCCTCGAAAAGTAATCTTCGGATTTGGATGAAACTTTCACAGTCAGTTACTACTGTGAGAAAAGCTTTTTAGTTTTCAAAAATCGCTTCAGTGGCGTAGGAGTTAATCAAAAAACGAAAAAACAAATTAAAAAAACACCTAAACTATTATGGGCGTTTCCGAGATGTCTATCATTTTCTAAGAGATTTTTGGGGTCAAAAATCGAGGAGTTGGGGGTTGGTATCGCTCAAAGATACTCGTACGTATTGCAACTTTGTTATATGTATCTTTGTGTTGAAATAGTTTTTTTAAATGTAGGAGCAAGAGGCAGCATAGATGAACATTTCGTCTTCACCAGGGCAACAAGGAAAGACAGAAATGATTCAGTTTTTTGATGGTCGAGTGGATGAAATTGAGCATATCTAATAACAAATGCACTTTCTAAACCAAAGGGTGTAATCGCGAAAAAGATCGAATTCGAGATTTAGTTTTTTCTTGGCATTTCATGGGCATATATCTATCATGAAAAATCATTTCACTCATTTCCGTCGGTCTGTTCGGATAGAAGTTTTGGAAATTTTCGAAATTTCTAAAAATTTTGAATATTGGTATTTTTTAAATCATAAAAGCTTTAGTTCCAATATTTTTTTATCGAAATCCAAACGCTCCATAAGCGCAGAATCAGATCAAAAAATAAAACTGATACCATTGTGTAGGAATTACAGGGTCAATCTACTTGACGCCATCATTTATATTCATGAGACAGTGATATCTTATCGTCTTCCATCTAGTCAGCTAATATTCGATGTGGAAAATATATGAAGTAGATATATATTTCTTTGTTTAATTATTTTCATTTAATGTGTTATCCAATATTTTCTTTAATGATAAGATTTTTGAGGTCAATGTTATTTTAACGATTATTCTACTCAAATTAGACAGCAAGCAAAATTTGGAATCAGTGCTATCGTTTCGAGTCAACAGATTCTCGTGTGATAATTATATACTTGTTAATCATGTAAATCCATAATGTTCCGATTTTCCAACTGCGCAAGCTTTTACGTTTTGTAAAATTGCGGAATTTACAATATTTGCAAAATTCATTACAAGTGGACAAACGGTAAATGAGTGACATGGTTTTCCGTGTATATGTCATGAAGCATCAAGAAAACACAGTATCTCGAATCTGAAAATGCAAATTAGACAAATAAGTCTAGGTATATTTATGTTTTGGCACGCGTTTAGCGTTTCTGACAATTATTCATTATATCTTTACAACAAACTACTGAAAAATATAAACATAACGTTATGTAGTTCACCTTAGGAGTGTAATAAACTATCTATTTATATACGCATTGTATAATACTAAATAATGTAGCGAAAGAATAAACAAACATTTAACGTCCTTCAAAAATCAGTTTTCTTGGGTCTGTACGCCAACCTTGATTCAAGTCTGCGTTCTATGGGAAATGCAAAAAACTACTACTCCCTGAATTCGGAACATTTGGACATTGATATTTTCATAATAAAATCGGTTTATTATACATTTGGTTGGATTAATAAAATACCATTCAAAAATAAACCCTCTGATCTACCTGAATATTTCAATGTAGATATCTACAAATAATAATCAATAATAAAATTATTCTGGGTCGTTAATAGTATTTTATTCATATACATTGATTAAATTAATCCAACCCATAAATTATGTTTTAAATTTTTTATTACTAAATTCAAACAATGAATAATTATTTTTGAGAGAATTCATGTGGACTAATTAGGTAATTTCAATCTGAAAATAAATCCCATTCCTCAGTTTCGTCGACTTGAGAACTTTTATGCATTCTCTCTAGTTTTGTGCTACCAAATCGCTCATGTCAATCAAAAACACATTATCAGTCGTAACATTCAAATGTGATCAGCTATAGTTAAAACGCTTTAAATAATTGGTCAAATTTCACACAGACCAAAAAAGGAACACAATCACGAACGAAAAATGCGGTAGACCACCCCTTAAACCAACCCCAACAACTCACTTGTAAAAAATCGTCTCTGTGAAAGTGACCACCCCTAGAGAGGCTCTCTTGAAATATGACAGGCATCCCTGTTTACCCTTGGCCTTGGTAATCGCCATAATTAGCAATGCCTTTTTTGTTATTCTACATGTTCCCGATATAAAACTTCGCGTTCACTATTTCGCGGCCCGCTTGCTTATATCTCGCGGCACTGCACCAACTGAACACACCGAACCATTATCGTCGATATAAGCGATGAAGATTGCATTGAAGGCGCGTGACACACCATGCTTGATTTCCGTTCAGTTCAGAGTTTGAAAATAGAATAGTTCATATTCAGCTATTCAGCGATTCGGCGCCGGCAGTCGAATGCAGATGGTCAATAACAGCCAGAGAATGACATAACCTAACTTTATCTGGAGCGGTTAGATTGCAGCATAGGCTAAAGTGGGCGTTTTCAACCAACAGTTTCTTTATTCCTTTGTTAATAATTCATCGCAGCTGTGTAGCCGATTATCATTATGAATTATTATTTTATTATAAGCAGTTGTAAAATTAATCGAGACACTTGTGGACTCCTTCCGTAGGCTACTTTAAAAACAGGAATGATAAATTCATTATGTATCTATTTGATATTTATTACGGCCTGTTAGTATTGTAAGACAGTAGAATAAAAGAGTAGACATTCTCATTCAATAAATTTCGTTTCGTGGGTCAATATAAGTGGTCAAGAGAGATAATAATAAGAATCTCCCATTTTAACAAAAATGCGAAACAGGAGAATCAGAAAGTTGTGATTATGAAACGCACCACGCTTGTATTTTGAAGGCAATATAATAATATCTCTGTCTGAACTATACTGCCATTTTTCGAAAGTCACTGGGTGGCTGATAGACCTCGGAAGTCGGAGTGTCTTCGCTTCATAGCGAAAGGGAAATGCACAACTATAATATACTGTTATTATAAAGCTTAGCGGCTATGATACTCGTTTTATCACCAACCAATGCAGTAATGCCCAGGATTTCTTCGAAATACATCAAAGACGACGAATATAGCTTGGGGATGATCTCAAGATAAAGCAGCATTTTCCAAAGTGAAGCCATGGTGATTGCCAAACTTTGACTCGGAAATGACACTCGAAGAAGAAGAAGGCTTTTGAGCATCGGTAGAGTGGGGGGCAAAGTTATCTCTAAGATTAAAAATACTTGATAAATACGTATGATAAAAAGCGTGGCATGTCATAACTGCGCTATAATATAATCACAGGATTACTCGGCATGCAGTCAAATAATGTTCACTCGGCTGGTAGACATTTTGATGATGATTAGGGTTTTCCTTAACCCTAGTGTGAATCCTGTGCCAAAAAAATATTTCATGACACTCAAATATTAGCTAGACAGGATAAATACCTTTAGAATGCAATTCATGCTAATTCTCAGCTGGTTGACAAAACCCTTACGAAGAGTTCCACGATGATTTAAATATTAAATCTACACGCGTCACAAAAACAGAGTTTTATCTGTGAAATCTTTTGTTTGGACTAAATAATTTCTTGAATCATATTGTTGTACTTTTTATAATTTCACTGTTTCAGTTGATTACTCTACGTAATTTATATAATCGTATAATATAGCATTTTCAAGGGCAGACTAATGAACAATCAATACAATGTTTAATAATTCGCTGTGATACTGGATTTAAATAAATATTACAATTCTTCGACAAGGGCAGCATGTTGTTCAGATTAATGAGGACAAGAGAATTGTGGAATGGGGATCTAAGAATGGAGTTCAGTTTAATGCGCAGAAGACAGGGACAACAACCCTGACAATAAATTGCAGGTCCAGAAAGCTTCGGGCTTAAACGCTTCGAACAAGCCTTATCCAAAAGTCGTTCTTTTGGAGAACCTCGGTATTGCGTTGGTAACGAAATAACGGAAACCCCATGCAAAACGCATTTTATTCTCGGTAGTCTTCTCTTAAGGTGTTTAAAATCGTGTTTTGAAGACACAATACACTGCGCTTCAGGATATGAGCGTGTTATGTATATTTTTATTTTTTTGCTTTGAAAATATTGCTGTATACATATGTCTACGTCATATCACATCTTTAAAATATATAAATGATTTTTATTTTCATTAAATACACGTGACGTTAAATGGGAGGTGGGGTAAGGATATAAAAATGGACTAAAATGGCCCTTTCCGTTGTCCTGACGTACCTAGGCGCCTATTGAAGAAGTACATGTAGTACCCAGACACCTAGAATGTGTTGAATTAGCTTTTCTTTGGCACTTCTCCTATGAATATTCCTAACAGCTTTAGTATCGATTCCTCCCACCCCTTAGTAAAAACGTTTATATATAAAACAAAGATTTCTACAAACACCTATATTACAAAAACAAAACAAAGAGACTTTACAGAATGTACAGCATCATGTCACATGCTTCAATTGTAACTAAAATTGGTTTAAGTGTCTAAGCCTTTATGTATTTATAAAAGTACAAAAAATCCCAAAAATATCGACAGAAAAATAGGGATTTATTTAGTTCTCAAATTTACAAAACTAGATTATATTTACGATATTTTTTTAGGGAGAGATTGGGATATAAATCCGAGCAGGTTAAAAATCCCTATTTCGGAAAACTCATACAACCTATACTTCTAGAAGTGTAGCGCGGAGAGGCGCTGCCCATTGACATCTTTACGAAGTCCAAGCTGTTAGGATCTTGACTTCGTGAACATGTAAATTGACAGCGCCACTCTGCGCGAGATAAATTTCACCAAGAAGTAAGTAAGCTTCTCTCAGGTGTCGCGCAGAGGCGCTACCCATTGACATTTGTACCAACAGCTTGGACTTTGTAAAGATGGCAATGAGCAGCGCTACTCTGCGCGACACTCGAAGACATATGTTACCCAGAAAGTTTTCTACTTTCACGCTTATTTCAGGTGTGATACAACTCCTGTATTCTGACAAAAAAAAATGGCTTGTATCCAGACGGCACCAAAAAAGGGATCAAATACAAATTCAAAAAAAACTACAGCCTCAGCTATTTAAATAATGAAGCTATATAGAATCGAATGAAGTGAAACTTTCAAAATTGCTTGAAATAATCACCTTATCTACGAGAGAATTTGGATTTCGTTACCAGGTTGTGGAATTTCCAAGTCAAACAGAATAAGCAGTTGTGTTTGACTAGTAAAAAAAAAATGTGGTACGCAAAGGAATTTATCTTCCGAATATGAAATCAATTTGTATGAGTTAAACGAAATATGAATATCCACAAACAAACCTACTCGAATACTCGAGAAAGGTGAAAAGTATAATGGAATTTGATTCGCTAATAAACTAGTGCCGATTTTTTTATAGTTGAAAAAAATCGATCTTATTTTTGAAAAAGTATTATTTGAACCAAATTAACCAAATCGGAGGGGTTAGTTCATGTACATACTAATTAACGAGTTAGTTATGTATTTTCAGGAATGTTAAGGTAGTTATTAAACTAGCAAAACAAACTAAAAACCTCGGAAGAGGCAGAATTTAGAAAAACAAACAATTGCGTCAGAATTTTCTGTTCAAATACTACTAGCACAAAATGGATTTTTGGAAAACCATTTACTCCACGTAGTAAAATTTTTGATATTTCCAGAATACTTTCCACCAATCGAAATATTGATACCTAGTACTCCTTAACTAAATCATTTACAGAATTACAACTAATATGGCAGATTCACTGGCAAAAATACATAACTATTTTTCGTATTCTACCGCATGATACAACATATTGAACGTTTTCCCTGAGTGTCAAATGTATTTTTTACAATTTTATTTCCTAGGAATTATGAACTTCAGGTCATACGATTGAGAGGGATACATTTTGCCCTGATCATATTTCTTGTAATTCCAATTATTGCTTTTGATGTGAGGTATTCCTTATGTAATTCTTTTTTATGAGTGAACTCATACTTATGTACTTCGAACCCCAAGAATAATATTTTTGCAAATTCTCACACACCACGCTTTTTGATATTTACATTACGTATTGAGCATTTTTGGCATGTTTGTACAATCCACATAAAAATCAGCTTTAATATGCATTAATAGTTCACGATCACTTATTCGGTCGCTTTTTTTAAAATGTTTTTCATGGAAAACTGTAGAACAGCAAAACAAGACAGTTGATCCTAAACCTCCTACCTACCAGTATTGACATTTCATTAATTTAAAATGTAATCAGACCCGGACTTGTTGGTTGTAGGTTGTTTGATTTCTACTCACAGTGGGGTACTTCCCACCTTGCTTGCACCAGATCTGGCAAAAAAATGGTACCAATCACCTCTGGATCTTCCAAGACATGGATCAATGTAAGATAATCATTTTTTCATCAGTTTCGTGATCTATTAATTAAACAGCGCCTTCAAATTTGATAAAGGAAAAATATAGCTTCCTGCAAAAAAGTAGTTTACACTTCAACAGATTCCCACAAATGTATGTAAACAGAATCACAATTAAAATGATAAAATTCATTGTAATTATACTTTTAAAATGATAAAATATGTATAAAGGCAACTAAAAAAATTGATTTAGGTTAACAAATTGTAGTATTATCATGATACAGAAGTGTATTTTTTGAAGCTGAGTCCATTCCACTTTTAACAGCTTTTAAAATCAAATAGTTTGCATTTGATACTTGTCATGAAAGTGAATAGTAGTAGTAAAGCTCTTCACTATGCATCAGACCTGATATAGACATGCATGTTGCGTCTTCTGCCTAGACTCATCAATATAGCCTGGCGGTCTAACTGTAGAGAGCAATCGAGTGGTATACACGTAACCAAGTCAAGGGCGTGATAGCAACTTCAACAGTCATCTACAAACGACGCGCATAGTGGCGCTACCTATTGGTAAATTTTACTTCGTAAGTTGCCAATGGGCAACGCCATAGTGCGGGACACTTGGGGATGACTGTTGATAGTGAAGCTTTCACACTTCAAAATTAATCGCAACAAAAATTGTGTATTGTACAAAATTATGTACTTGGGTGTATTTGAAGGTACAAGTGTATGTAAATATATCAGTAACTTCACTTAATCTCAGTTTCAAGAAATACAGCTATGGTATGTTGTAAAACATCATAACAAATATAATCATTAAAAAAACATAATTTCGATACAGTGATATAATAAAAATTATAAAATCATGAACACCATAAAATCTTACGACTTGAACACAATATCTTCAGCCACTTTTATTCAAGACACCGCCACTATTGCAAAATCAATTCGATATATTTTAGATTCGCTAATTCAGTACAAAATTCAAATTCATTCTACAAAAATCGTTTGGCAAAGACTAACCATTTAACAAATTAATTTTGCAATATATGTGGCATATTTATTCCAGTTAAATTGGATAATTCTCCATTCTGCTAAAAACAGATTAGATATGAGGGAGTTGAATCCCTCTCTTTCAAAAAAATATCTCCTACGACAAACGATCGATTTCACGTAAATAAACGTCCAGAAATTCACACTACAAATCATAATACATGATAATTTTTTTCAGGATCACCCGCTTATCAAAGGAAATATTGTTCACGATTTCTAGACAGCGCATCATCTAGCTCTCCAGGAAGGACTGTTTCTTCTGATGCGTCTACCATATTATTACATACTTGAGATCATTAAATGAAAACAGCATCATTGAATATAAACTAAGTACAACTATCCGTACTTTTTCATATGCTTCTGTTATCTCTACTTACAATATATCTATATATTTCGCTAGAAAGGGATTTTCTGTTCAATTACCTACCCAGTTATTCAGGTCAGGCATCAGATATTTTTGAAAGAGCAAAAATAAACTAGTATGACTTAAGGACCTAGAATAAAAGAGGTTTTGCATGAGTTTCCAATATTTCGTTTCCAGCACTCAGTTTTCAAGATACTGGAACGAACTTTTTTTTTGAAAATTATAGAGAAAGGTTGGTGTTTGATACAAAATTTTAGATATTGTCGCAAGGGCGCTCGTATCAGCGGTAATAATACGTTCATGTATAGTGCTACAATATTTCGTTTGATTTTGAACTTATCGGAAATATTTTTTTATGCAGATCAAAGAGGAAGGACAGCTCGATGCCCGTGGGAAGCCCTTTTCTCGATATTTTGGAACCTTTGGTTACCAAAAGGTTAAAAAGACATTCGAAATGAGTCGAATAATGTCAATATTCATGTGACGATATCTAAAATTTTGTATCAAAAAATTGCAACATACATACAACCTAACTTTCTCTCATTTGCAAAAAAAATCGTTCTATTATCTTAAAAAATGAGTGCTGGAAACGAAATATTGGAAACCCATGTGAAACGCTTTTTATTCTAGGTTGATGCCCCTCCTAAGAGTCGATTCCTCATGTGAAAAGAATGAAAAATAACGGCTCTAAATCAATGTCCACTCAAAAAATTAAAAAAACTAACATTTCCCTTATAATGAATTCATATTTTCAGGTGGTCCACCCTCAACTCTCCCTACTTTTGGATTGAACAACCATATGGTCACAATGGTAACAAAAAATATATCCTAAAGGCAAAATTAAGAAGGTTTTTTTATATGTTCTAATTATAGTAATAATATTTTCCGAGAAGAAGCTTTCCCGACTTTTGGATACCCTGAGATTTTTCCCTGATAATACCTGACTACCACTGGCTCCTTGACTCTCCCTAAATTTTGCAGAAAGTAGATACACCATGAATTAATCCATTAATTAATCTTTAGCCTAGACAGAGAGGAGTTTTGGTTAAATTTTCCATATTGTTGGAATCGCTTCGTGTCTGTGTGTGTGTGTGTGTGTGTGTGTGTGGGGGGGGGGGGGTTGGTAGTTAAATTACAAATTCAAATTCATCATATGGTTGATGTTATAATTAACAATATTAGTGAATAAAGTTTTTTTATCTATCTCCTTCAATATCTCCGTCCTGTTATCCTGTTAACTATTAGTATAGCCCGTATTGGAAAAGATCTTCTTCGTTATGAAGTTCTATGGAAAATAAGTACTGATCGAGGTCGCAATTGTTTCATCCTAGTTCGAATTCCCTAGCTAATGTACTAATCGAGAATAAACGAAAGTTCGTTTCCAGAATGCCTGCAACATGCGTTCAACATGTCAACGTCAGACTGCCAGTAATGCGGATAACCTTGACGCCAGTGCCACGAAGCCGTTTCAGGGAGGCTGTAGGCGAACTTTATTTTGTTTTCAAGCGTGACCTGTACAAACAATGAACAGAAAAATACCCCCTAGATGCTCTACGCGAAACAAACATTTAAAACTTTGATTTGTCATTGCAAGTCTAGAATTCTAGTAATGCTAAAGTAATCGTCCATTTCTTGATCTCAGCTGGCCTTGGAGGAATTGTGGTGGTGCAAATCGGTATCCCTGTCATTTCTGTCACGTCTGATCACCATCTGTAAAAGATCACATCATTCAGATAGAATACATAATGTAAAAGAGTCAAGTTCAAACAAAAAGTTATAACAAGCCATGCATATGAAAAAAAGAAGCCATGAGTGTTGTTAGTATAGTTACCTAGTCATTTCGTATAATTTTATAGCACAAGATTATACACCGGTGAGTAATGAGAATCTATCTAGCTTTATCTTGTGTGACCAACATCAACTCATCTCCAAGTGTCGCCCTCGATAGGGACGCCTATTGGCAACTCACGAAGTTAAAGGTCCTAACACCTGGAATGTCTTGAAGCAGCAACAGATGTCCCTTACGACATGTCACAAGTTGACAACTGATATTAAGGACAAGGGATGTCGTAGTAAATCAGTTCACACTTGTTGACAGATGTCGTAAGACACATCTGTTGCCGCTTCAAGCAGTCCAGGTGTTAGGACCTTTGACTTCGTTAGCTGCCAATGGGCATCCCCCATAGGGCGCGTCACTTGACTGGGTTACGTACATACGATCCGATTGCTCTCTACAGTTAGACCGCCAGGCTATACTGAAGAGTCTAGGCTAAAGACGAAACATGCATGTCTATAGCAGGTCTGATGCATAGTGGAGAGCATTCTCTTTATCTTGTGTTTTTTGCATTCTAGAAAAGCAGATGCCTAGGAGACGAATAACTACAGAGCCTATTTATATAGTGAGCAATGATATTTTTGCAACAAATTTTGTCTTCTGACATTTCATTTCAATCTAGTTATTTAAACGACAGTAACAGAAAAAATATTGATCATATTTGGAGCATGATCAATGAGGACCGGCATTTTACTGTCAGAAACATTCAAGTACCTTTGAAGATTTGGTATAATTAATGCTATTTCAAAGGTTTGTTGTCTGTAGATTCCCCACGGGTCAGGATATTTCCATCTCCAAGACAATCTATTATTAACAGATATATAAAGTCATCCTATAAAATTATACTTTTGTGCATATCTAGTGATTAGTTCAATTATCTTCACCCTGCCCACTTCAGCATCCATAAAAATGTCAAGATAAGATGTAGTTCGAGAATGTTTAACTTCCGCACTCAACAAATTCAGGGAAAGACTAAAACTTTATCTGCTCCTGAAGATGCTAACGTAGTTTTTGAATCACATACTTGCGATTAATGTAAATTTCGATTCATCACAAAATGTCGATTGTTCGATCGAAAATGATTGACGAGAAAATGAATATCATTGTAATAAAAGCGCGGGGTGCTTTGTACTACATTTTAAAACTAACTCAGCATTTTGAAATAGAACTAGAAAGAAGTAAGCACACCACGCTTTTGATCCCGCTAAACAAACAAAAAAACCTAAAACTAACCATGCAAATAATGCCGATATAATAGATGGAATTAAAACAAAACAAAAATTCAATTAGAACATTCCCTCAACTAATACGTTAAACTAGCTAGAACACTGTTGGGTAAGAGAAACCAAATTTAATATATATTTTTGTATTAAGGTAATAAAAACACGTTGCAGTTCAACGCTGATAATTACCAAGTTCGCGCATTTTTAATTGTACTACGAAACAAATTAAAAGCGACAAAGTTATTCTTTGTCCACGTCTGCTTCCATCTGATCCTGAAACGTTAAAGAATACACTTTGTATTGATGTATCAATGTTACATTCCCACAAAAAAGCTCACGAAAAAATTAACTGATTAAAAATTGTATGCTATGTTGTGTTTCGGACTTCCATTGTCTATATAATTTTAAGTGTCATGACGTTTTGATTCACTTAATATCTTCGATTGCCCTAAGGTGAACTGGCGAACATGCCATTTTGCAGCTATTTATACACCTGAAGATGATTGAAGATAGTAAATAAATCGAAACGTCGTGACACTCAAAATTATATAAACAAAGGACTTCCGAAAAACAACTCATGAAGCTTCTACGTTCTCTAAACATTTTAAACAACGGTTGAATTTGATGATATTCAAGTTAACTAGGTCTCACAATGACAAGGCAAAGAACTCAGCTCTAGTTGTTAATGTTGTCTAAAAATTCAAGTTAGCATTTAATTAGAAATCATGTGACGATGAAATGGGCAAAAAATAATTGTACTGGTTAATTCAAAACAGTTATATTTGGCATCCTCATCTGAGTGTCGCCCTCTATGGGGAAGTCCATTGAAATCTTATGAAGCCAAAGGCCATAACACCTGGACTGTCTTGAAGCGGCAAGAGATGTCCCTTACGACATCTGTCGACAAGGGTGAACTGATTTACAGCGACATCCCTTATTCTTCGGAAACACTCTTACGATGTACCGTTATCGCGGCTCATTCACATTAGAAGCTGACGACTGATACTATGTGTATGCTCTCCACAATGCATCAAATTTGCTATAGACATGTATGTTTCGTCTTTAGCATACACTCGTCAATATAGCCTGGCGGTTTAACTGTAAAGAGCAATCGAGTGGTATATACGTAACCCAGTCAAGGGTGTGATAGCAACGCCACGCTTTACTGACGACTGACGAGTGTAGGCTAAAGACGGAACATGCAGTTCTGATGCATAGTGGAGAGCATACACTTAGCTATATTTGAGTTTCAACTAAATATTTTTTATACAATCCTAGAGTACGTGCATCTTCACACAACCCGCATCGTAAGAATTCTATGCATTTGTTTATAAATAAACATTATTATATTATTCGATTCATCATCAAAACGCATGGATGGAAGCAAAACAGCAGATGTCGCGTCTCCGCAGTGTCGGCAAGAAGAAGTTATCTACAGCGAACCTGATCTGAGAATTGGTTTCACGTTTAGCGCACAAGGTAGCACCCACTATTGAACTAGACCAATTTATTTATATTTTTGCTTGGCGAGTAGATTAATTTTAGAAACCTAAAAACAGTCACATGGAAATAGTCGCATGCGTCAGACATTGATAGTGTATATTCCAGTCTGTGATGACCGGTTTGCATTGTGGAGGTGGCCGTACAGAGGGGTTAAAGATGGAAGAGAAAAATTACTCGAGCGCGTCATATTTCATACAGACGGTTCAGCTTGATGTACTGCGCAGTGCTGATGCATAATCTGACGATTATTTGAAGGGACTTCCTTAATCCGACGGTTTGAGAGAAATATGCCGCGTTTGAGTAAATCCCAAAATCCCTTATTGGGATCCCCTGATGTAAGAAAACCGCAAAAACGGGTTTTTAGATGAAAACGTTCAGATGAAAGTTCTTGAGTGCAATGAGGGAGAGTTAATGATGACTTGTATTTTAGACTGACATTTTCAAGGTTTTTTTTCAAGGTCAATGATGTTTTTTTTAATAGGAACTTATATTTTTATAGCATAATCTTCATCTACGAGAAAAAACAAATACATTCTGTTCACATTTTTTTTTAATCTGATTGCTTAAGTAGATAAAAAATAAAACATTTGTTCTTGTTCGGAAGGTTTCCATATTGCAACGGTAGACAACGCAGTTATCATTTGTTTGGAACTAATGACCGAGTCGTATTTTTTCAGTGGACAAGGAATTGAATATTTCCTTTTGTTTCTTGTTCTCAGATGAATCTGGTTTTACGAACCATGGTGAAGTAAATCGAAATAATATGCACTATTGGAGTGCGAACAATCCGTGATGGTTGAAAGAAGTGGAAAATCAGCGCCCTTCGTTGGTGAATGTATGGTGAACAATTATTATTGATCACAGGTTGATCGGTCCATATTTTGTTGAAGGAACATTGGATGAGCAAAAATATCTAGACTTCAGGAAAGGACAAGTATGTGTTTTCAACATGATGGCTGCCCTGCTAATTATGCCAGAATTTTCCGGAAAGACTCTAATCGATGGATCGGATGAGGTGGTCCCGTATGTGGCCTGCTAGGTCACCAGATTTAACCCCTCTCGTTTTCCTTTTTATTGGGCCATCTAAAATGCGTTGTTTATTCAAGAAGCTCCCACTACATTGGGAAATATGATGTAACGCATTAAGATGTTTTTGTAGAACAACCAATAAAAAAAACTCTCCTTGGGTATCACGCAAACTTTCCCATATGATAATGACGTTATTCATGATTTCGTGAGAAGATCAGCATTTCACAAACCATGTATTTATTGGAAATTTTATAATAAGAATGCATATTGTATTTTTTATCTACTCAAGTTGCAATCGGATTTCAAAATTTTGTGAAAAAAGATATTTGCTTTTTCTCGTAGCGTAAGATTCTGTAATAAAATTATATTTTCCCAATAAAAAACATAGCTGACGTTTAAAAAAACCTTGAAAAAGCTGTCATTGTCTAAAATAAGTCATGAGTAACTGTCCCCCATTGCAGCCAAGAACTTTCATC
This sequence comes from Bruchidius siliquastri, assembly GCA_949316355.1. Classification (NCBI taxonomy): domain Eukaryota; kingdom Metazoa; phylum Arthropoda; class Insecta; order Coleoptera; family Chrysomelidae; genus Bruchidius; species Bruchidius siliquastri. The sequence goes on along the minus strand of OX438534.1, from coordinate 6,971,539 downwards.
TAAACGTTTTCATCTAGAAGCTCACCTTTTTGCACTATACGGCTGTTTCAAGTTAAATCGACCATCCGGTATATTTTGTCGTTGCCTTGTCCCCCTGTTAGATTTGGCATCTCTAAGATATTCTCCTAATCAATCTCATAACGAAGCTTAAAAATTATATTTATAGCCTATACGAGTCCACTGCATCCAATTCGACAAGATCCTGTCATATAATAAGCCGACAAAACTTATTCACAGGAAATATAGAAAACGTTACCATAAAAACATGAATTGCGCCTCACACCATCGAAACGTTCAAATACCTGTTGGGATGCAGAGGTCGAGGACGGTCCGGGCCTGGTGTCATAAAGAGGATACGGTTGGGGTCTAGGTGCATGCCTTCCGCTCGAGTCGGGCCTGTGGGGCTGGGACAGTCCACCGTTGCCGCTGTTACTGCCATTTCCGCTGCTGCCGTATGCACCCGCCGGGGAATGGTGTCTATTACAAGCAAAGATAATAATTACAGTAGATCGATACTCGTCTCCAAGCGCACAGTGGCGCTGCCCATCGGCAACTCACGAAGTCAAGGTCCTAACACGTCGTAAGTTACCAAGGGGCAATGCCACCGTGTGCGACGCTTGAAGATGAGTGTTTGCTCTCTACACTTAGACCGCCAGGCTATACTGACGAGTGTAGACTAAAGACAAAACGTGCATGTATATAGCAGGTCTGATGCATAGTGGAGAGCTTACACTTAATTATGGTATAACCTGATTATAGTGTCTTCGGATGTTGCGTTATTCCTTATTCAGCGTCAAATTTTGAACACGACCAAAGGAAAACTGTTTTAGCGCAAATAACTCCTGATATAACAATAAGTATTTACCACTGAGGACCCCCTATTTATGGCGTTTTTCTGGCCTGCGACCGATCGTTGGTAATTCCAAATTTTTACATCTCTTTCCAGGTTAATTTGTTCTGACAGTTTTCACCTCGCTGTATGAGTTTACTCTTTTTGAAAATCGAAAATATTGAACTCATGCTCACTACAGAACTGCCATCCATTTTAATTTTGAATACTAGAATGTTCGCAACTCCTACTACAAGCAGGTACTTTTCAATTACAATTTATTCAAGAATGAGTTGCCACCAACCGATATTTTATGCATAGAATTATTTTGACATGTCTTATTTACATGGTTTGATATTTTTTTATTGCTAAATAACTCAAATAACAGAGGAATAAATTAAATTCAGAGAGAACTTCCAAACCAATATTTTTTATCATAATGGGAAAATTACATAGGTTCGAAAAAGAACGAAGAAAAAATCAACAATTTCTCTATGACCGTGCGCGGTGTTGTCATATTTTATTTGTGAAGTCACCACTAACCGGGTCCATTGTAACCACATACGTACGAATCGATACATTTACTGACGTTTCTGTGCTGAACTTACCTCACTGTAGGACTGGGTTGACCTGCAGGACTCCTGTGAGGGTTTTGGGAGTAAGCATCTGGTGGTAAGCCGTTTTCTAAAGGCGTATGTTGAGACGCTGGTGTATGACTGGGATAACTGGAACTACCTGTGCTGTGTCTCGACCTGGGGAGGTCGCCATGCGACGAGGCCACTGAAGGGTGAATGTTGTTTACTGCAAAAAAATACAAGCAGTGGACATAGCGCAAAATTGTAATATTTCAGTGCAATTGCGAAATTTGGTCGATACCGCGATGACCCTATTCATTTGTATGTGTTTGATAAAAGATAAATAAATAATTGAATTAATTCAGAATCTGTCTGCAGAATTAATAGTGAATGAAATACCTGTATGGGAATGATTTGACTGAGATGCAGCAGGTTGACCCGTCAAAGGTATCGCCAATCTCGCATTTACAGCCAGCAGGTGGTCTCTCCTCTGCAGAAGGGAACTGACGTGGTCCTCTAACCTCAGGTTTTCGGCCCTCAACTGATGCAGGCACGACAGCAAAGATGCAACTGGAGAAAATATGCATACGCTTCAATCTTCCTCAATCACCAGACTCAATACCACTCAACGCAAGCAAAATAAATAAGCATCTTACTACTACCATGAATTCACTATATACAATTTTGTACCGAAAATTGAAAAAAGAGCTTCGCACAAGCATAGAACCAACCTTTGCGCTGGAAACGAAAAATTGCAAACCCATGCGAAATGCGAATATTCTAGGTAGAGTCCTCTGAAATATTGGAAACCCGTCCAAGGGGACTCTACCTAGAATAATAGGCGTTTCGCATGGGTTGGCAATATTTTCAAAAATAATGGAACGATTTTTTCTCCAAATAATAGAGGAATGTTGGTTGTGATCGTGCGAAGCCCTTTTTGAAATTTTACTTACAAAATTTAAGATATTGTCACATGAATATTAAAGAATTTCGGATATTTTTTTAGCCTTTTGGTAACCAAAGTAACCAAAATATCAAGAAGAGGACTTCGCATGGGCATAGAGCCATCCTTTCTCTATAATATGCATAAAAAATAATTCGAATATGTTTTAAATCAACTGTTTCAAACGAAATACTGTGGCACCGTACATGAACATATTTTTACCGCTGATACGTGCGCCCTTGTGACATTATCTAAAATTTTGCATCAAAAATTGAAAAACTGGCTTCACAAGAGCATACAACCCAACCTTTCTCTATCATTTGCAAAAAAAATAGTTATCTTGAAAAACGAGCGCCGGTTTTTTTCATAAACACTACCCCCTCAGATGAAGAAGCATCTCCGAACATATTTGTCAGACACCTACACCATCACACAAAGTCTTAAACCAACTCAGTGAAAGAGCGAAATAAGCATCTAAACCGCCGTACACTCACTATCGAAATGCTGCGCCTGCTCCATGAGGAACTGGGAGCCTTGTTCCCACTGCCTCTCCAGCAGTTGGTCCAATGTTTGCGGGATGGTGCCACCACTGCCCCCCAGCATCGACGACAAACCACTGCCTCCTGACGCCGTGCTTGAAGTTGTACTGCTAGCTCGTGCCTACAAAACAAAATACGATTAATATAACATATCCTGCATCTTTAGTGACGTTTGCCTTTATCAAAGCATAAAATATGGAGAAAGAAACTTAAGTAAGTGAGAAAAGCTGTGGTTTTGATTAACAAACTGTAAAAATATTTCAAAAGTCTCATTCTCACAATCAATATTGAAATGAGGACAACGCCATTAGAACATAATAGTTTCTTACCGACTGAAGGACTCTATGGTGGAGCTGGGGTCCCACAAGGTTCGAGTTATTCTCGTTGGCGTTGAAAATGCTGTGTGCTTCCAGTTCTGAGTTTAGGTGATCAGTCATCTTCGAGTGCATGTTGGAGGTGGGGTTGAGCTGATTTCCCAACATATGGGGTGCCGTGAGACCATTTTGGAATCTATAAATGAAAATCTATCAGCAAGTTTCAAAATATTTATTTTTGCAAAAACACATTGTGTAAAGATTCAAGATAACTGAGTGGTCTATTACAGTGTTTTCTTCCTTTCCATCACCAGGAAATTACTCCACGCTATACCTTTAAGTATACATATTTGATTTTAACAAATTAAAGTACCTACAAAAATCCATTACCTTGCTGGACCTCAAATTTTGCTGTAATAATACTGAAACATGTTTTTATTCATAATGATATCCAGATTCTGGGCAATATGCATCAACGTACCTAAATAAATAATAGTGAATGCAATCAAGATAAATGAATTAAAAGTAAAACACTTTTTTTTAAAACAAGCTTTTATTTAACTCCGGTAAAGAGAATAAAATAAACTTTTCCTCTAAAAATTTTACTATCAAGTTATATCGTCATTACATAATTTATATGATATAAAAGCTTATCGCGAGATTTAAGAGCTCGTATTAACTTCGGATTGGCGAAACGGAGTTTATGATCATATATTTTACTCTCATTCGTATTCTCAACAAGTCGTTTCATTTGATACTCATACTGTAGACAATCATAAAATTTCAGTCCGCCATATTGGATTTAGAGTGTCGTCACTTTATTTTTCGAAATATACTCAGCACGCTCTTTCAAAGATACCCATATTGTAGTAGTGTACTAAAAATAACTAGTTCGCCATCTTGGGTGTTTCCGCCATTTGGATTTAGAATGACGTCACACAGCTAACCATGCATTGTCATCCAAACTAAACGTGTATACAAAATTTCAGCTCAATCGGTTGAAGATATCTGCTTCAAATTGAGTTGCAAGATTCCATAAAACAAACATAGGACATACCATACATACATTACAAGTTAAATAAAAGACGCCGTCGTATAGTTTCTACATACACTTTAATTTCCTTGACGTCTTTCTTGTCCATCACGGGCGGTGAGTCTTCTTCCCTGGTGCCGTTGCCCGCCACGGTCGCAGGCGGAGTACCGGCCGCCCCGTTACCCCCACTCTTCCTTCCTCGGGGTCGGCCCCGCCCGATAGTGGGCGGGGCGCTCAGTTGGCTCTCCGAGCTAGGGCTGCTGGGCGGGGACTCCTTCATCTGCGTGACGGCGGCGAACGCGCCCGGCGTCTGCACCAGGGGCAGATCTTGAAGAGGAGGCGGGGGCGGCGATCCTGAAGGGCGGGATCTACTGGACCGTTTCGGAACGGCGCCGTTGTTGGCAACGGGCAGCGTCGGTGCCGTCGAGGAGGTCGAACGTTTCTTGCCGCGTCCGACGGACATGCTTCCGAGGCTGGCCGTCTGCGGCGCGTGTTTGTCGTTCGATTGGGACTGAGATCTGGAAGACATTCGAATTCAAGTCGTATCAAAAAGGATATTTACAAAGAACCTCACTGGTGTCACCGAAAATGCAAGAAACAAACATTCATCGTCAGCAACAACAATGTTTACGATAAAGTGTAGTAATCAAACTGCTGTCACAGGAGCATTAATGAAGTACAGAAAAAAAATCAATAAAACCCTTTGCCTTCTCACAAAACACTGCTTTTTTCTGAAGTTGTGAGTTTTCCTACCATCACTTAACCTACTTTCAATCACATAATCATCCGTGAACGACGATAAATACAACAATTCTTGAAGTTATTTTTGTTTTAAGTGCCAATGTTATGCTATGGAGTAAAGTATTCCTCACCTTCCTCTCCTAGCAGGTACATCAGTAGTGATGGCTGGTGTGGTATCCAGCTCTAGTTCCATATCAACCTCGGTGTTTATGGAATCTACTTGCTTCTCGTACGTTATTTTTAAGCCTCCGCCACTCATCTCGGAAGTTAAGAGGCCTTGGTTGCTTTTATTGCCTGTCATTAAATCTATAAACAAAAAAAATGATAATCAAACGACATACAAAGAAAAATACATGTGTTTCTTCTTTTTATTTATCAAATGATTGATAAATATACCATAAATCATTTCATTCTTATATCAAGATTTATTTTTTACTGTTTAGGCTGATCAACTATGAAAGCGTTTTTTTTTGTTTTTTATTGATCCTTGTACTTTTGATATTTGGAGCCATAATCACGTTTCTGCTGGAATTCCACTTGATCTTTACTCGATCTTAATCAACGGGTCGGAAGGGTATTCTCTCCGTTTACGAGGCCTCGGATGATTCCCGTATTGGTATATTTCAAAAATTATGTCTCTATACATACAGGTCATACCAATAAAAGTGTGTTGAGAAGAATTATTAAATGTCATTCGTATTATCACTTTTATTTATACGTATCAATTCCAGAACTAGTATTTTTTTGTAATATAATGTTAACTCCTATCATCACTTCTGAGCGTATTGCTTTATAAAAATAAATAATGAGACAAACTTATTAAACTGTGGTGCTATCATCGGTCCTTGGTAAGTGTGTAAAATTTTATATTAATTCGACGTTTTGAAGTGGGTCAAAATAGCGTTCGAAGAATATGTGTTACAAACATGCATACATACAGGTGAAGCTAATAATAAAAAGCGTGTTAAAAACCTAACGACACGCGGTGTTCCCAAGCGGCCACCCATCCAACTACTAACCACGAGAGCCGACGTACTCAGCGCGGTATGGCCGACTGCATATAATTTATCGTATATCCGTTTATCAGAAAGAATTTGGAAATAACTGGCCATAATGTGACAAATTATTTTATTGGGATCGGTCCTTTACAAGTGTGCAAAATTTAAAATTAATCATACGTTTTGAAGTGGGTGAAAATTCAGATGCAAACATAAATACATACACGTGAAACCAATAAAAGCTTGTTAAAAATGTCTATCTCCTACTTACCACTAATAACAGGCGTGTTTCTTTCACTGTTGCCCGTTCGGGCAGCCTTGTCCAACGATGACTGCCCAGTGCCGCCCAGTAAGGTAGATCCGACCGTCTGCCCGTTCACCACGAGTACTGGCGTTCCGAAAGCAGTGTGGTGCGGACTCAGGTGCGCGCTGGATAAAGGGACGCTGACTACCAGCGATTGCTGAAATAATTCATTTTAATAAAGAAAAGCTCAGTAACTTTTACCACGTCATCACGCTTCATCCCACCCCTTCCGATCTCCGACTGGCGACAGGCTGTGTTACCGATCGCGATGACTCACGCTACCCGGCGGATAATGCCTAAGCACCCCCGACTTATCCTCGATCATTTCGGACGGGGTGGGGTCAAGCGCGAGGACGGGGAGAAAGTATGAAAGTAGAATCTGGACCAACGGTCGATCCTTTCACCTGAAGACAATTGAGGACACCACATCAATCGAAACGTTTTGAAACGCAAAAAAATCTCAAGGCAATGTAAGTCCAAAGCTATAAATGTGAAATTATGAACTTACCGTCTGGGGGGGAGCTATCGTCGTAGAAGTGGTGGGATGTTCAGCAGAAACAACGTCAGCTGAGGATGTGGGAGAGGCTGCCTTCACAGATGATGTGGTTATCGACGTTAAGGCCACCACTGGCTGGTTAGACAAAATCGACTGAGCCGTTTCTAATTTTGCCTTTAAAAGAAAATTGTACCGCATGTGACATACATCGATCTTGGAAAGGGATATTAAAGAGCAAAATTGGAGTGAGAAAAATTCAAGAAGATATCTAGTGCTGACCGAAATTTAAGGTGTTTCTTTTCATTCCAATATGGTTGTTTAGGGTTTGATTTATTGGTTTCACCTTAAGTTAAAGATAAGGATACCTGACCCTTGTCCTTTAAGAAAATACACTTGCATGATTTAAGTTGATTGACCTTATAATTTATAATGGAGTTTATTTACTGTGTGAAGATGATTCCGACTCAAAGAAAGCCATCTTTCAGCCATTTGTAAGCATGGTTATAAGTTGAATTTTCTCTCATGCCTGCTACCAGCCACCAAGTTCCAATACTCCTTGTGCTGGGTTGACACCCATTCTTTAACTTGGTTACAAAGGACCTACACAGTCTGAAACATCAAATGAGATGTTTGAGTGAGCGGTTTGGCGCATGCTCACCAGGTCCAGCTACTAACGCCTCGAAGGAGCCTCTTCCAAAAGTCGTTCTTTTGGAGAACCTCGGCGTTGTGCAATGAGCTACCAGGGAGTTTGTTCCCCGATGGCTACAATCTACAGCGTTTCAAGATCAATGTCATTGACCCTCTGGAGCGTATCTGTGAAAAATATATGTCTTACCTTTTTAGCTTTGTCGCTCGTGCTGTCGGTTATCGCAGCTTTTTTGTCTCCACCAGCTGCTACAACTGAACTAGGCACCGTTGTTGAAGTTGCCACCACTGCAGTAGTAGATACTACCACACTAACCTCACTTCCTGCTTGAGAGACAATGTAAAATGTTTATTATATTCCTGACAGAAAACTATAGGTCTTCTATGAGATGAAAACCCCCGTAAGAAGATATTAATATACATATTATCCAATGATAAAAATTGCGCGAGAGTGCTTCAATGCGAGAATTTGGAACTACATATTTGTTCTGAGATCGTCCAAAAAAAATGTATTCATACCAGAGCATCATAGATTTTTTTAAACACCCAGCATCTTGAAAATCAGACATTTTACGACGTATGTTCATATGGTCTCTTCTACTTGAATTTGGTTCACGAATACTTCATGTAGATTGTAGATGCTCTTACTTGGTGAAATTCCCTCCATCATGCCGATAAAACGATTGTCTTTAACACACATTTTCACAAGTTAAACTCCTTTTCTTTCAGTGACGCGTTTCGAATTATATTTTAATCATCGTCGGACTGTCAGATTTGACTTTTAACAAAGGCTACCCAGATTACTTGTCAACTAGCTAACTAGATCCAATCATATACAAAACTAGAGCTCTCAAATCTAGCATACTATTTATCCTGTTCATATATTAAATTATTTATTTTTCTTCCTATTTTCTGTCTTCATATTTCAAGAGTAAGTTAACATAGAATACAAATAGATGGAAACTTATAGTAGTGTATTGATAAAAAATGAGTTTAAAAGAGTGGTCTGTTTATTTACTACAATGAAATCAGGATTCCGCAGATATTTTTGAATCTCTAATATTTCCATGAAGTTTAAATCATGTATTTTATTACAAGGATGAAGTACACGCATTCCATTTTCGTTGCCAACTTACTAGATGCTAATCATAAAGTTGGCGACGAAAACAGAATGAGTGTACATCATACTTGTAATAAAGTACATGAGTTAAACTTAATATAAACATTAGATTCAAAAATATTTACGAAATTCATTGATTTTTACTGATTTCATCGTAATTAATGAACAGACTGATCTTTTGAACTCAATTTTCATCGACACACTACTATAAGTTCTCATCTATTCGTATTCTATCTTAACTTAATATCTGAAATATCTTAATATTTTGACGACGATGGTTAAGATTTTGTAGGGGTTATCCTTAAAGTGCAAATTAATGTATTGGTTAATCAAGATTGCGTCTAATACAGACGAAAGAAAGGAAAAAACAAATAATTTAATAGAATAGCTAGACAGGAGTAGCCGTATGCCAGATTTGAGAGCTCTAGTTTTGTATTCATGATAGGAAGTAGTTAGCTAGTTGGCAAGTAATCTGGGTAGCCTTTATTATAAGTCAAATCTGGCAGTCCGGCGATGATTTAAATATAAATCTCGTCTCAGAAAAAAAGGGTTTCATTTGTGAAACTGTGTGTTACATACACAATCCTTTTATCTTCACGAATACCTGACGTATCATACCATTTGTCATGTCAGTGGAAAGAAGGAAGGAAGGCAGGAAAGAATAATTGCAAAGATAAGGAAGAGGATCATGTGGAGAGATAAATGCCTTGGCATTTTAATTTGATGTTTAGAATAAAAACGTATCATGAAATCGGTCCTTACCTACTGGCGGTGCAGGAAGTGGCACAGGCGGAACGACAGATGTACTGACAGGCGTCGGGGTCCGCGAATTCGCTTTGCGTTTCTTGTTTCTGCTGCTGTCCTTGTCACCCGCTACTGAGATCGCGGGAGAGTCTGGGGGGCTTTTCTTTTCGGCCACAGGGGAATTGTCTACGCTGCCCACTGAGGTCGAGGAGGAATCTTCTGACTTGCTGCTTTTTAAACCAGCCTTCAAATGGAAGATAAAAGTGTTAAAGAACTAGCAAAAAACACAACACCATAAACAAAAACCGATTTTGTTACTTAGGACAAAAATCCAGAAATGTCGATCTATATTACAGCTTGTGTAGCAACACTTCTTTTACAAAACGGTTATTCGTCATTCAAATAAAAATTGTATATATGAACACAAAGTATTAGAAATAAAACCCTTTCTTTCAGTGATGTGTTTCGATTTATATTTAAACTATGCTCTAGGTTCCATCATGACTACAAAACTAAAGTTCTCAGATCTAGCGTTCTATTGAGTTTTTTACTGCTGGTAAAACTAATTGGGTCGCCAGTGCAAGTTTTGAACGAAATCATCTCTTTTGAATCGGTATTTATCTTTCCACGGATAAGTAGATTCAAGATTATGTTGATTTGCGGTTAGTCAGTGGCATACTCAAAAAACGTGTCTCTATCATATTAAAATAAAATAAAATCCTTACTCAACTTGAAAATTAAATTTACATAATGTTTAGCCCAATTTAGCAGTTGAATATTCACATAATACATTTAATTACATATATTTTAAATAAAGACAACTTTGTTTAACTACAAAGAGAATCGTTGATGTTGGAAACAATAAAAAACATCCCACTTGCGCAAAAATAAGCTTAATAAATTTTTGAATTTTTCAGGTAAGAAGTCGTTAGGATATAAATATATATTTCTTTATTTTAAATAGCATAATTTTAACGAATTATTTCTCATTTTAGATTTCAAAAGAAAAACTGGAAATCGATAACAACAGTGAAAAGTCAGAACAATATTGACATTTTCATCATAAATATTACATATTTATGTAAAACTAGCCATTAAAAGATATATGCGTATTAAGCATAAAACTTAACACTATAACAAATATTATGACCACCTCTGTTAATTAGTCTAAGGCCCGCTCTATTGCATTTATTTTATATGGGATGATTAACTGGTTTTGAAGTACAGTAGCAATAATATATTGTAGAATATTGTAAAATATTAAATTGTGAAGGCGAATAAACATTTGATTTGATTTTGGGATCTGGAAGATACATTGATTTTACCTTTGCTTTGTCAGATGCCTTAGTGTTATTATGAGCAGCCTTCTGAGAACTAGAACTAGAGTTGGACTTGTTGGCAGTTTTGGTGAGGGCGTTCCTCCCACCCACCGAGGAGCGCTTCTTCGTAGACGAGGGGGGAGAATTCTTCGAGTTGAGAGCTTCGAGCTCCTTTTCCGAATCAGAATTGTGAGCCTCGTTAGACACGGGCTTGTACGGGGGGATTGTCTTCACGTTACCGCCTTTCTTCTGCAAAGTTCAAAAACTGATATCATGGCATACCGGGTATTTTATGATGTTTCACTGTTTCCAGCGCTCATTTTTCAAGATAATGGTACTATTTTATTATATATATTCATTCTCTTGGGATTAACAGCGCCCAGTCTCTCGATTGAAGAATTATTCTATACTGAATGAAAGAAGGTATGGAAATAAATATATCGAAACCGAAAAGCTCTGTTGATGTGGTCAATTGAGACACGTTAAAAAAAACGTTTGATTAACGCAATTGTTCAGTAAAATATTACGTCTAAGACACGGCTAAAATGTTCTCAATTATTCAAATAAACGAAAAACAAATATTAGCAATTAAAAAATGTATGAGATCACAATATTTTCCTCAAACTGACATGGGAGGCAAAAGTTACAAAAATATCAAGTGTTGGTTAAACACTCACTACACTCAAAAAAATCAGCCACCATAAGCATCAGAATAAAATTTAATAATATATATAGAGCAGAAATTTGACAATTTACACTTTTGTTGACCAAGTTTTCATCTTATTGATTCATGATTACGTTGATTTCATTTCATTTTGTTATATTTAGTCTATTTTTGATTTTAAAATATATATTCAATTTGATGTTGTTTAAGATAAGAAAGATTACAATGATGTTTATTCCACCGTTGATAGTCAACATATGATATAAATTTTATTTATTGGTCTCAATTCACACGTTTCAATATGTTTATGATATTTTCTATTTCGGTAAATGTTATGTGAAAAATCTACAGAGCGAATTGATCAGACTTTTGAAATTCGGTGCAAATTTCAACGAAAGGACTCCTTTACATTGATAAATATATCCATACATACAGGTAAATATGCTAAAAACGTGTCAAGGTCCTTTCGGAGTTCAGATCCTCCCTGAAAAGTATCTGTTTGATTTTACTCACCAATTTACTATAATGATGCTGGCAGTAACCACAATATTTAACATTATCCAAGTAATTACCGGCTTCTTCGCACAACAGACCCAAGCTCTGGGCGCAAGTGACGTGAAACTGTTGCTTACATCCGGCCTTATTGCATTGCATACAAGCACCGACTGTAGCATTCGCAGGTTTGCCTTTTTCTTCACAAATATAGCACAGCTGAAAGTCATAAGCTTATTAAAAATACAGCTATATAGTCATGCATATGACAGGGAGATTAAAGAAACACTGTAAAGCCCCAAAAGAGTATTTGGTGCAGATGGGACTCGGACCTGTGTCGAAGATTTTCAAAATGGCTATAGATACCAATATGCAATTTGTAACATGTGAAGGTTTGAAATTGAAAGTATGTGCAGCATAAACATAATTAAATGCCGTTTCTGGTTTTACCGGAAAAGAGCCCGACTTTGTTATTTAAAATGGGAAACCTTGTATGTTTTGCTTTATTTGGACTACCTAAAAATTTCTGAACAATATTCTATTTCATGGAAAACCGGGATAGGCCATGACAAAATTATAGGTATTTACTTCTCTTTCAAAATTTCCTGCCATTTCGAAAAATATATTTTCCGCGCACATTTCAAATTTTGATCAGTTCCTGTACGAAAACAGTTTAATTTACAAGAGTGTAACCTCCACCCTCATATTCTACATCCAATGACCATAAAGTCAACTTTCATAGACACCAGTAAAATTGAAAATTTGATAACCCGTTTTCAACTTTTTGACGATCATCTGAGGCGAAAATAAATGTCAACCGATTGTATAATTGTTTACGATTACAAACCATATTAGGTGATGCAAAAAAGCATAGTCAGCTATGAACTGAAAAGAGATAAAACAAGCATTTGAATGGTCGGTTTTCGGTTTATTTGGATCCATAGCCAACTATGCTGGACGTTATAATTGGACGATTGCTAGTAATAAAGGGTCCTCCAACAACAGGTTTCATCATGTACATGCTCTTACCCTACATGGTGAAACTCTTCCATCATGTATTAAGAAGAATGGAATAGCTTGAGTAATAAAATAGTTTAGCACATGAAATTTTTAAAGACATTTCGACGGCGAGTGTTAAGGTTTTGCCAAAAAAGATTTCCCCTAAGACAGACAAAAGACAGAAAAATGAATAATTTAATAGAATAAGAGCTAGACAGATTTAATAGTACGCTAGATTTGAGAGAGTTTTATATCCATGGATCTAGTTAACTAGTTGGCAAGTAATCTGGGTAGCCTTGGTTTAAAAGTCAAATATGGCAGTCCGACGATGATCTAAATATAAATCGAAACGCGTCACTAAAAGAAAAAAGAGTTTTATTTATGAAACTGTGTGTTAAATATCGACATGAAGTATCCGTGAACCAAATTCAAGTAGAAGTGGCCCTGTGAACATACGTCCTTAAATATCTGATTTTCAAGATGCTGGGTGTTTAAAAAAAAACTCTGTGATGCTCTGTTATGAATAATTTTTTTTTCGACGATCTCAGAACAAATAGTTTCAATCCCCTTATTTGCAAAAATGAAATAGTGGACGTATAATTCAATCAGCATTTGGTAAAAATTGATCGACGAAGCTGAAAATATCACTATTAGTAGCACATGAACTCTCTGCTGCATCCCGACTAATGTGAACAGTAAATGGCAACATCGATTATATATAAACAATACCTCTCGCAACCATATTCCATGAAATTTATAGGGACGAGAAAGTAATTCCAACGGTTGTCTCCTCTTCTTTTGCTGTGAAGTTAAGGACAAAAAATTACCGCCCACTGTTACCATTGATGTATCGATCGCACTTCAACAATTTATATCAAGATTAAATAATAATTCGCACTGAAGAAACACTATTTTGTCACCGGATCTGCGAAGAGTTTTGAAATCGTCAATAAACTAACTAGCATCGATACCCGATATAATTGTAGGTACATAAACCAGGTAAAAGAAATATAACCTCTGTAATAACCTATGTTAATCGGTAAATTATGAATGCAGGTACCAGAAGCTCTCCAACTGATTAAAAAGGGATTATAGGGAAATATTATTATATTTTCAATGTTACATGTAAACAGTCACATCAAGTTTATATGCATCCAATTTTTGTGGAATCCAACAGTTTTGAGCGGAATATCGAATTATGATTTTAGCACTCAAAGAATTATAGATAAAAAGTCTTGTAATTTACACACAGTTTCACAAATGATTTTATTTCTTTCAGTGACGCGTTTCGATTTATATTTAAATCATTGTCGGACAGTCCGTTAAATATAAATCCAAACGCGTCACTGAAGAGTTTTATTTGTGAAAAACTTTTTATCTACATGATTGAAGAGTTTCACCAAGTAAGAGTATCTACAATCTACATGACTCAAAGAATTCTCTGTTAAATTTATTGTAACGCCGTGTATTTTCTATAATTACTCACCTTATTGAATCTCTCTGCAGGAATCAATTGCAACTGGATAGGTTCCATAGTGGTGACATTACCGAACCTGACTTCTGGAATGTACAGAGCACAAACGACATGGGCCCAACCTTGATTATCAGTGCGTTTAAGAGCTCCATATTTGCTTGGACACAATTCGCATTTCTAAAAAACAAATATTTTTCCCAGATGTGATTTCTGCGAAAAATTCAAAATTACAGCTTCAAGGTTTTTGTTAGTAATTTTTTTCTTGTTTAAGTCAAGTATGTGTTAGATATAATTTTAATAGCATATTATAATAAGACATTACTATCAATAGGTAATTTCAAACTCACCTCAACGAATAAGCGTTCATTGCAGGTTGTCTGTCATTTTTTCAAATCGCGAGTAGAGCAATATGAATGAACGAATAACAAAAGACTGTACGGCAGTGACTAATCAAGTATCAAAGCTTTCCAACGGCTCCTTTTGCGCCTCCAACTGCCCCAAGCCACCCTTTTTAGCAATATTTTTTTATAGATAGCCACACGCAAAGCCAGACAGGCTGTTGCGCGTCATAAACGTTTTGAGAGGATGAATAGATATTCACATTGACCTTAAAAGATGCAGGGGTTCTCCAAAAGAACGACCTTTTGGAAGAGGCTCGTTCGAGTCGTTGTGACGATTAATTGCCATGTATCTGTGCAATAGAAACAGAACAGACATCCTCCTTCGATGTTCTAGATTGTCTTTTGTAAGGTCGCGCACTTAACATGACGTTATTGCTCATGTTAATTTCCAGAAGATTGATATTCAAGCACTGGGCATCTTCTTCTAATATGGGATTGGCTCCTAACCATCTTAAGGAGTATGAAGCCATCTATTATGCACTGGACATTATCACATATGCGTCTTTGGTATGGTGAGCAAAGATAAATAAATCATCTGCCATTTGTGGAACTGAGCATGGACCATTCTGGAGCTGCCCCCATTTCAATTTGTAATAAAGGGGGAGGCGAGAATGGGTTATGTACAGGTTGCAAACAGTATAAAGGTCAATCTAGAAGGGTCTTGGACACAACCACATTGAGTAATATGTGGGCATCACTGTACTGGATGCAAGAAAGGAGCGCATTATTCCGAGATTTGCATTCAAAAAGATTAATGAGGACATCCAAGGTCTTTGAGGTTCTCTGAATAAACATAGTAAATCAATCATCACAACAACAATGAAACATGTTCTTCAAATTAATGAGGTCATTAAAAGGTTTGTTGAATGGGATCTACAAATGAGGAGCAACACTATCCAGAATGAGTTAGAAGATAAACTACAATTTTTATTTAACGCAGAATAATTTAAATAACAATTTTAAATTTAAATTTTTCTAGTTTTAGTTTACTCAACTTTTTTTTCAGATTCCATTATTGATGTGCAAAACAGCGGATGAATCGCTCCACTAAATGACATTTTATAATTTGTCATCGTCGGAATATGTCAACGGGCTAGTAATTCAAGTTCTGTCGCATTTCGAGTCATTGTTTGGTTTTCGAAAGGATGCCATTTTTTGGCGATTGTCGCAACGATTCCGAAACAGAAATTCTCTCACTGGCAACGAGTGAACCAATCTCATAAAGTTTATATATTCACTGGTGCCGAACGCGAATATGACCATTAGAGAAGTATAAGTCGTCAGGTAAGCGCTCAGAGGCTCACCAGGGGCTCTTCCTTGAGTCCTGGACCCAAATTAAGGCCAGATTCGTGATCAACACCTCAATTACTCGAAAGACGATTTTATGTCTTGTTTGAAAAAATCGATTTTTCAACCTACAATTTCTTTAGATTTTTACGATTTTCGAACCTTCACTTTTGTACGAGTCAGAAAACAATTACTCGTCTCATTTTTGAACTCTATCTGATATAAAATTTCCCGCTGAATCCAACTGTATTGTCAGATTTGCGCTACGACGTTCCGCTCTCCGTAAAAATAATATTTTCTGAGAAAATGCATATGCGAAGTATATATAGTATAAGTAAGTAAGAAAAATCGATATTTTTTAAACAGGATAAAAATTTGTTTTCTGGGTAATTTTAGGTTGTTTATCGCGGATCTGACCTCCTTTCCCATACTAGATGTGAGGGGGCTCTAGGAACTACCAAAAGAACCAGGGAGATCATTTTAGTGCTTGCCCTCCATGCAAATGGGCACCCTACGATATTGCTTTCATAATGATCAGATTCGGATTCAGCACCTTCAAATACAACGGTGTGTCGAGGATATTTCAAGTCTGTGGTTTTATCCCCATTCCTTGTCGGAAAATTTTCCCACACAACCAAGGGCGGTAGCACCATACTGTATGAAAAAAAAGGATCTCATAATTCAGAGAATTGCACCCAAAAAGAACATCGAGACTATAATTCGAGGTCGTGGGGAACTAATACATGTAGAAGGATATAACCTGGTACACAGACGAGTCAAAGATCAAACTATGGTCAGAACATTTTAATTGAAAGTCCTCGCCCTCTAGGCTAGATGTATATGGCCCTCATGTCTTAACTGCTGTCAGGTCTCTTGGACGCCACTGTCCCTGAACTCGCCAAATGGACCGCAAACATATCTGCTGTTGTGAACTTGAAAATTCCCATATTCTTACTAGTAGACCTTACTGCAAATTCTCACTTACCACTTTAACAGATCTCTCTTGACTCTCACATTTACGACAATACCATGGACCTGTGGGGACCGTCACAATACCATAACAAGCTAAAAATGCATAAAAATTTTATTATTTTGTCAAACTTGGTGTTTATGTCGCGAATTATAAATGTTTGTAGTGGTATCCCAAAATTACTTCACTGAATTTTATATTTATACTGATTTATACAGATTTTTTCACACTGCATCTACTGATATACAAAAATTGATCTGGCAACACTGATCATGAATATTAATGATATTAGTACCTTGATGCACAGCTACAGTGCAAGATTGTCCATCGCAGTAAACAAGTGGGTTTTCAGACCAGCCTCTATCGTCAGAACACACGCAACAACCTCCTACCATTTCCCTCATAATGCAGTAAACCACAATTTGCTAAACTAGCGAATTATCACGAGTCCGCCCCTCATGTCTCGTACCACTATTCTGTAGTTATTCATGCTGCTGGATACCTACCGCCTGCAAATATACAAATATTGGAAATCGGATAGAATTACATAATTTTTTACATTTCCATCAACAAATTACACAGCAACACAAACACTTTTAAAAGCAATCCATGATTAAAGAAAATACATATGGTTGTTGCCAAATGCAAGGGTACGCCACACATACATTAGGTACGCCACAAGATTTTGGTAGAACATTTTGAAACAAAATCATGGTTAAATAAGAAAAATAAAGAACTATAACAACACTGCATCAAGCTGCCAAGTCCGGCGTACTACGATAATTTCTGTTGTCATTCATATTTTGCAATCCAGTGTTGACTAGTTTGATCAGATTTCCCTCGCTCATATTCGAGTTTTGTGTGTGCCTTTGAATAAATACTTAAGCAGCTTTAGTAAAACTTTTTGATATTGGTCGCCAGACCAAGAAATGAACTCTTGAATCTGCATTTATCGTTTTGTAGGTAAGTAAATTTAAGGTCATATTGATAGTGGTTAGTCAGTGGCACAAAAGTATCATTATTATTTCATCATAAATATTGGAATAACGGAAAACTCTTATTCTTCTTGAAAATAGAATTCACATGATGTTTAACCCAGTTCTGCTGTTGGATACTCACTTAAAATGTGCATATAATGGTCTGTACTCTTAAAATTATTGACTTTTCCATCATAAAGATTACATATTTATGGAAAGCATAAAATTATAAGAAATTTGCATATACACTGATGGTACACCACTGGCCAGTTGTGTTCAAAGCTTTCAAGTGTTGAGTTTATGGTATAAAAGACATAATAGCCTGTCTATGTTGCACACAACAATCATGGATTGTGTTTTAAAACATTCAAAAAAACTATATCGCAAATTAACTTTTATCAACACCAGTATATATTTACACATACAGATTGAAATAGTACTCAAACTAATAAAGTATGCATATTCTTGTTCTGTTAAAGTGTATATGTTACACACAATACTCAAATTTGTGTATTTTTGGTAGAATATTACTTCAAAATATACTAGCTGTAACTGTCACGAAGGTCAAATGTATCCACAGAAAATATTAGGTATTGCTTTTAGAGACCTGAGCGGTTGGTCTAGATATATCATTTTGTCAGAATATTTCTCTACATAGTCGAGACATCCATGTGTTGAAATCAGTTATCAGTAAGTTCAAAAATTTACCAATAAAATTTGTTTAATCATTATACTTATTTATCTGTTAGTGTTCAACAATTGATTGTATAATCACTGGAATTCATAAAATAGGCAATAAAAAACAGTTTCAAATGAGCTATAAAAATTTCCATATTGTATGATATAGATTGGCAAATAAGCCTTGTAGACAGGCAGGTCTGACCAAAAAGCCTTGTTTTCTTTTTTAATTTTAATTATTAAATCTCATTCAGATACATGAATAAACCAGAATACTGTATTTATTTAGAAAAAGCATTTAATTGTATTCCATTTTTTACTAGATATTGCTTTGTACCACATGATCAGAAACATAGTCATTAGTTACACTTGCTACTGCTATTAACATATTATCATGAAAATTATGGTGAAAAATATAACAATATACAGAATCTGATTCGCAAGCTCTGTTCTAGCCAATGTTAAAATTGAAAAAAACATTTAACCCTGAAAATAAAATCCTTTGTGACATATATTCTTTTAGGAATGTGAGTTTAATGCCCTCAGAAATCAGCATGTTGCATCTCGCATAAAAAATAGCCTATTTGGCACATTTCGCGGCGATTAGGAAGCAGGCTTAGAGCGGAATATTGCAAACAAAAGAAATGCACAAATGCACTCACAAACTAGAACAAGGTTATTTTGACTATAAACAAATGCAGTTATGTAAGATGCACTATGCTTGGAAAAATGTAAATCATCTCCCTGGTAGATCTTTTTTTGGAGACAAATTAACCCCCCTGAAGGAACTAGTGCTTCCAAATCGAGAAATAATCATACACTTTATATTTATTTACGTTTAACGTGTTTTATAGCGTGCCGTGGTTCTAAACTATAAGTCCTCGTTTCCTGTTGCAATTGACAATCACTAAACTGATTTTCACATGGCAAATTGTTTGGAACAGCGAAAACTCCGTTTTGTCGCGTACTTTTATGTAAAAATTCATTATTCAACACTGCACTTCAATGGAAACCATTTTGTTTTTGTGATTATTTTCATTCAACGGAGATTGCGCAAAACGGCGCGAAAAAGGCGTTGCAATGTTGTCAGATCTAGCAGGCATTTTTCTTTATGTTTAGAAATTGACAGTCAAGGCTTTTTTATCCCGACTTTAAGATTTACCTGATTTGGAAATTTAATGTTTTAAGGACCGATGACAGTACAATAATTCGAAAAAAATTATCTATAATTATTTTTTTTTCAAAATGAACTATAAATTTGTGTAGTAGGTAATTTAATTACCAGAATGAATGGATTCTCGGCTGAATGTGGCCAAAAAATCTAGTCACCTCTGGTTACTATTACATTTGAGTGTGTATAAGACTAAGATATAGACCGCAGTAAAAAGTAAAAAAATGGTTGATCATTTGAATTGTTTTGTTGATTTGATTGCAAGAAAGGGTTAAGTGCTTGATAACTAGTATAAATATTCCATTAGTATAGCTCTTTGTTTAAAAGTCGTAACCTTTACTATTTTATTCGTCAAATCGTGTAATCTCAGGAAAAATCGAGAGATCTGACAACTCTGTTCTACACCACAAACTCAGCACTACCAATATAAATATAGTAAAAAAAATACTGCCGGCACCACAGCAAAGTAAACGAGTTTCACTGTTGGTGGCACTGACTGTTGTCTGTTGTCACTGTTGTCAGTATGGCGCTGGCGCACAGTGAGATAAATACAAAACAGGTGTGGTAGGAAGTTTTGTGGGTGTGAAGTAACCTTATTGTGGCGAACTTTGAAAATTGCCATTAATTCGAACATTTTTGTTTTCTTTTTCACATTATTTTCGATCTAAAAAGATGTGGAAGGCTGCTGCTGGACACCAGGTACAAGTTGATGTTGGAAATAACGATGATGACGATGATTGGGAAACAGATCCAGATTTTATTAATGACGTTGACGAACAACAGCAGAGATGGGGTTCAGCTACTGTGGAAGGGTCCGGGAGAACCGCCGGGGCCATAGAGTGAGTCGTAATTTTTGTATGTATCAAAATAAATGAACTGGCTCTTTGACAGGAATTGATAATTCATCTATCCAGGCCATGACTGTAACTTTACTAAAGCTTTGCCTCCAAAAAAAGTACAAATGGAATGAATGTGTCATTGAGAGATAAAGCCCCACACAATCGTAAAATTCGCACAGCATAGAATCTCGTTGGGGATCCAAAGAAAACATGAAGAAGTTACCTTATAATTCATCTATATGTTTGAAGAGTGATTACATTTTTTCATAACAGCTCACAATTTAAAAAAAATGGATGAATCAATCTATACCTTAATTAACATATTTGTCAGATAAATTTATGTGGGGAAAATCTACTCAAGGTCTTTAAATGCTCCCATAAAAATTGACCAAAATTCTGTGATTTCTGTGAGCACTATTGTCAATGAAATAATTTTTTTGAATTCCCCATCACTTATAAAAGTAAAACAGTATACAATTACTATTAATCAGGTATGTGTTCTTAGAATCTTCAACTTTTATGGTAAAATACTCTAGATAAATTATCTCTGTGGATAATAATTATTATAATTTCTTTTTCAGTATGGCAAAACTGAGAAGTGAAACTGAACAGGCAGATGCAAATAAAAAAAAGAAAGCCTTCGATGAAAGTGAACATAATCCAGCTAGAGGATATGGAGGAAAATTTGGTGTAGAAACTGATAGAGTAGATAAGGTATGTTATTATAGTAGAAAATCAACCTTGGCATGAGTACATTTTACCTGAATAAGATGAAACCAGTTGTTTTATTTTTATTATATTGCTGCAGGTTTTGAAAAAATAGCTTCAAGTAGGTTGATGCTGTCACAATGGTCTCACTTTAGAAATCAGGATTTGGATAGGATTTTAGAACTTGATAGTTTGATTTGAATTTGAAAAAAATTCAAAAATTAAATATTTCATAATCTCAAAAATCCCTGAAATTTTCAGGATTCAAATTCTCATATCTTCAAAATTTAGTTGAAGTAGATCAGCAGCTCCAAAAACAATCTTCATTCAATTGGCTGGTACTTTGATCAGTCTCAGACTGCCTACCAGTCCTTTTTGCAGTTGTTACTATAGTATTATTTCATTTCATTTTGGTTATTGTTATACCTTGTTGGTGCAAACAAACATTATTATTATTATTATATAGCAACATGTGAAATACAGAGTCAACTGGATGTCATTTATAAGATACTGAATAGCAGGTTTCTCATTATTTTAGATTAATTGAAATGCAGTAATCTGTGATAAAAGCTGCTAAAAACAGAAACAGAACAAATCAGACCTCTTGAGCAAAAAGTTAAAAACACTCCTGTTGTCTTAATTCATCATTATCACTAGCTGCCAAATCAAAACCCGTACATCTGTGACATAACTAAAGCAAAATAAATTATTCCTCTTTCTTTGTTTTCCAATTATTGTAACTTAAGCAACAAAAAAATTACCCCCAAAAGCATGATTTCTAGCAAAAGCATGAAGTTTGGCATCACTGTACGTCACCTGCCCGCCCTAAAATGCTGCCAAACAACACAATTACCTATCACCTATTGATGTATCCACAGCAGATTGTTGCGCAAAGAATCTCACTTACTTGTGCATCTCTTCAGAAGACAAATTTGTGGACAATAATTTGTTTGAAAAGCAATGACTGGACTTTTCAGCTCAAAAATTAAATAACTAATTTTTGCAGATACAAAGTTGTGTAATTAACACACAGTTTCACAAATAAAACTAATTGTTATTTTAGAGTGCTGTCAGTTGGGATCATAAAGAAAAACTAGAAAAACATCCTTCCCAAAAAGACTATGTTTCTGGATTTGGAGGAAAATTTGGGGTTCAAATGGATAGGCAGGACAAATCTGCTATGGGCTGGGATCATATAGAAAAAGTTGAAAAGCATGAATCACAGAAAGGTAAGCCATGTATAATATTAAGAATCTGTGATCGAGCATATGCTCTAAATAATAATGTGATCCGAATGCCATACCTTTTCTTTTGACACACGGTTTTTGCTGTATTTGGTTGATCATTCACGTTCAAATCTTTTCCTAGTTGTTGCCATATTTCTGCTGCAAAACCAATAATTGAAATAAATGTCTTTTGATATTTAAATAGTGTTCTTGAACATCTGATGTTCTTCAAACCCACATGGTTGTTTGACATTTTTGAGAAGTGTCATTGAACATTGCACTAATCATTTCAGATTATAAAGCTGGTTTCGGAGGGAAATTTGGCGTACAGTCAGATAGACAAGATAAATCAGCCGTAGGTTGGGACCATCGGGAGGCACCCCAAAAGCATGAAAGTCAAACAGATCACAAAATTGGATTTGGTGGAAAGTTTGGCCTTCAGACAGATCGAATGGACAAATCCGCAGTTAGCTACGAACCTCCCGGAAAAGTAGGAACAAATTACACAAAGACAAAACCAGATATTGGTGCCGCAAAACCTTCAGATCTTCGGAAGAAGTTTGAAGGTCTGGTGAGTATGGAGTAAGCTTTCCCTAATAGACAGCCTCACTCAAAGGTGGAAAGCCTGTCATGCTCAGGAGTTACATCACAATATTATTATTCTATTACAGACGCAAGAAAAACCAGTGAGTCCTCAAACAACGTTGCCTACAGCCAAAAAGGTGCATGCGAAAGCAGCATTGTTCTCCGCTAATCCTGACTCGGCAGCACAACCTGTAGATAAAAGTACGACGCCTAAACAGTTGGATCAGTCCAAAACGGCATTTTTAACGCAACAAACATGTCAGAACTCTTCATCTGAGGGAAAGACACCGAAACAATTAGACCAATCCAAAACAGCGTTTTTAAGACAGCAACAAGAAAACCAGCAAGAAAAGGTAAATATTTTACTGTTGTCATCTTCTTGTTGTAGTTTTATAGATTTCTTGTAATTATCTGTTAATTTTCTAGGTGGATAAGCCGGCGAATAAGTTGGATCAGTCTAAACTGGAGTTTCTGACACAACAAGGTGTTTCTAGTAATAATTCCGTAGAAAAGGAAAATACCGAATCAAATACAACGCAGAAAATTGAAGAACATCAAGTTACACTGTCTGAAGAAGAAACTTTGAGTAGTGTAGCTAGACAAATAGATGAAGAAGAAGAACTGTTGAAGGAATTACGGAAGCAAGATGATGAAGAACAGATTTATGAGAATTTTACGGGCCAGGTAGGTATTTTTCTAGATAGTTGAAACTTACAGCTTTTCAAGGTCAATTTGAATTCACACTTCATCTCGCAGCGCTTCTGAAGCGCTATAACCTTTCCGAATAAATCTACTTGACTTCATATTTGTTATTGTTATTTAAACATAAACCAGAATATATTGTTTTTTATTTTAGGCAGGAGAAAACATGATACCTCAGGGCAGTGAAGAATATGAATATAGTCAGGATGAAATTGTAGATACTGGGGTAACCGCTATAGCTCTGTACGATTACCAAGCAGCCGCTGATGATGAAATATCTTTCGATCCTGATGATCTCATTACGCACATTGACAAGGTAGGAATTTTCAAAATTAACAAAAATCAGCAAGTACATGGTGGACACGAGTTCGAGTCCCGTCCGCATCTGAAGTATTTTTGAGATTTTTCTTACTCTTAAATTGCGATCTTCCTTTCCTGCCCACATCATTGTTTTGGTCATCATTTTGTTTTTTGTTGTTATTAGTCCATTAAAATCATAAACTTTGTTTGACATTTGTAGAGAGTGTGGATGTTTCAGTAATATTGTTTCGAACTTTGATTGTTTTGATACTTTAGCGTTTCGCAACGTTTCGATTGAGGATACCACATCAATCGAAACGTTGTGAATCGCAGAAAATCGAATTGTATATAAAAAAACGTGAGTATTTTTACTTTGTGTTAGTCCGAAGTCGTTTTACATCATCTTTTTTACTATCCAAAGAGAAAGTAGACTACTTTAGGGTGTCACTACGAAATGCGGCTGGCAACTCTGTTCCTTCTCCGGCTGCGAGCGGCGACACAAAACTTTGACAACAGAATAGCATCTGGAGCACTTCCTTTTTCGGAAGCTACTCTTGAACCGCACAATCTCCGAAATTGTCTAATATTCTTTTTATATTTTTGATATTCTTTATGAAAAAACAACTGCAACTGTCAAAGCGAGATCGAGGCTATGTTGGTCTGAACGTTAAGATTATAGCAGTGAGTGAGATAGCAAAAAAGATAGAAAGAGAAAACATGCTGGTATAAAATAAAGAATGAGTTTTTAACACCCCCCTCCCCCACACAAATAACCAACAACAAAATCTCAAGATATGTAACCTTTCAGTATATCAATTTGTTTCTCATTATACTTAGTAAACAATTCATCTGCATCAATTTTCCCCTATGATTTTTGTTAGATCCAGTATGTGGATTACATTTCAAAATAATGTGTATTTTTTACAGATCGACGCTGGGTGGTGGAGAGGCCTTTGTAGAGGAAGATATGGACTTTTTCCTGCAAACTATGTACAGTGCAATGATGAATAAGTTTTTTTATCAAAATGTTTGGCCTAAGTACTTATTCTTGTAATATCCTTGACATATATGATTTTATGTGTATCTTTAAGCCAAAATAATTATGCGCAAAACTGTTTTAATAATGATTTGTCTGATTTTATGTAATATATGAATACATTTTTATATATTTAGTAGTATTTCATTTTCAACGATAACGTCGATTGATTTTTTGAAATGATAAGTTCTTTGTTATGATTTGGATAGTTCAAAAAAAGTTCAGTCCAAGGGTTGTTAAGATACAATCAAACGGAAAAAACAATGAAAGTAGATCCATATATCACAGCTCACAAGACCTCAAATGCCTCTCATATAAAAACCCTTCTCATCCAACTGCTGCATGAAAATGATAAAATGAGGTGAAAATCACTCATGATATTTTGTTATGGTGTCAGAGTCAATCTAATTCCATTATGCAGCGAATATCATACACCCCCTATAAGAACAATACCAACTAGGTCATTCTCGTCGTCTAATGGTTCTAGTTCCTATATTTACTAAAATGTGTGTCAGCGACTTAACCATAGTCGTGCACGTGTGAATTTTCAAAGGATTGTCCAGATTACGAAAATTGAACCCCATATGGGCTTCACCCAAGTGTTTCAAACAATTTGGAATCATTGAAGTAATTTTTTAGGAGGAGGTATATATGAAAAATGAATTAAAATTGAAAAAAACTTTTTTATTTAATTTTAAATTTCAAAAATTAGAATCAATCAGATCAAGTTATATGATTCATTTGTTTATCTACACAGGCAAATCTCGCGACAAGCTTTTATATCATATAAATTGTGTAATGAAGTTGATAGTCAAAGTTTTGAAGGAAAAGTTCATTCATTCTTCCAAGCCCATTTAAATAAAAACTTGTTTTTAAAAATTTATTTTTTACGTTTTCTCTGAATAGGTCTGCAAAAACCCCAGTACACCAAAATTTCAGAAGGATTGGAACAACGGAGTTTATGAGCACCTTCTTTATTTTTTTCACTCATTCGTATTCTCAGCAAGACCTTTCATTTGATACCCATATTGTAGGAGTGCATTAAAAATAACAAGTCCGCCATGTTGGATTTAGAATGATGTCATGCAGCTAACCATGCATTGTCGTCCAAACTAAACTTGTATACAAATTTCAGCTCAATCGGTTGAAGATATCTGCTTCAAAATAGAGTTGCGAGTTGTGGTGCGAGCTCCGGCTGCCATGCCCTAGCTATGACACTGGTTTCACAAATAAGACGCATTTCCTTTTAATATTGAAATTATCGTCTGTCAGATAGATGTAAGTCAGCTATCTATAAAATAGCCTTCCGTGATGTTGTTTATATTTATCGAACGGCAAAAGCATTTACGACAATATACAGAGAACATATAAGTTAGTTAAAAAAAATACGCCCAGAAAGATCAAATTTTGTTGGAAAGGGGAGTGGAGGGGTATGAGCAAATGAGTGGTGGAGGGGATTGAGTGAGGGGGGTTCTAGGGAGGGGAAGGAGGATGGGAATGGGGAAGGGACGGAATAAGGGTGGGGGGGAAAGGATCTATGGATAAGGGTATAAGGGGGTGGGGAGTGGGGTTATGTCCACAAAAAATCATAAAAACTCAGGAACAGTCCCTGGCTACGACACTGCTCAACGGGTGAATATCACCCTCGAAGGCAGCCCATGACTAGCAGACACGAACGAGGACGCTGGCCGCAATCCGCAATCACAGTCACGAACAGACCAGCCGGCCAAATCAAAGCGCGTCTGGATTTTTCCTGGCGATGCCGTCTTTCCAGACGTCGCGACGCGTCGTTCTCTTCATCGTCTGGTAACGCGTCTTCTGGTGAAGAACAGACCTGCCAAATAGATGGCTACCGACGAGAAGACATGCCATTATCGAAAGCGGGATCCTCAGCGAAAGGAGTCCCTTGAAGGGTAGCTATTAATATATTAGTATGTGACGTTTCCCTGCGTGTTGTGTAGTTTCCATGTCGTTTCCAAAGTACGTTTTTCTAGTAGCAGGATTGATCAGAAACGTAGCTACTGGTATAGCAGCTCTGTATAAATGATGGAGAGCCCTCAAATTAGAAGACAGGCAAGAATTGGATGAATACACGTTTTTATAGTGTAATTTTATATTAGTTAATTGATTAGGCAACTTATCAGCTTGCACAATATTAATATGAGTAAAAATCCAACTGATTAGTTAGTTAATTAGCTGTGAACGACAGTAGTGTTTACATTCATAGGCAATTTGAATAAAATGATAAAAATCATTGTGCTATATGGAAATGAAATAATTTATGACAACCGTATACAAAACGAGGTTTGATCTAAAATCTAAGAGCTGATAAGGTAAGAACTGATTTTATATTTAGATTCAGCGCTCCAAATATAGCTTAAACCAGCTCTAAAATCCTAGGCACCTAAAAAATTATTTTTGTAGGCCCGTGCTATTGATCATTGGGAAATGAGTGTTAATAAATTGAGAATATTGAAAAACTTAAAGTCTCGTAAATATTTTCAAAAACTGCTATGCTTTTTTGTCCTTGACATACTTCTAACCTGATCACAAGGTTTCATCAAAATCCTAAAAGTACTTTCCGAGTTGGAGATGGGCCGAGGCAGTTTTTTCGTGATGTATATGTCATGTCAAGAAAATAGAATGTCTCGAATTCGAAATTTCGAAAAAAAACAAAATTGTTGTTTGAAATACCCCCTGATGCATCGAAATTCTATGATTATCTGTTTTGAGAGAAAAAGTGTTAATAATCATTTATCAACACTCATATCCAAGTGACGCGTACGGTGGCGCTGCCGATTAAACTTACGAAGGTCCCAGTACTTAGACTGGACAGATTCCTGAAAAAAAAAATAAAAAATTTTGCGTTCAAATTTGCACTTCTACTCATTAGTAGTGCACGGATCCCAATTTTTGACGGATTATGGATCCTAAAAGAAAAGATAAGGATGTATCCGCATTCGGTTCTCAATACAGAAACCAAATTCAGATCCGGTTCTAAGATTCGGATTTCGGATACGGATCCCGGATCTCTGATCTAGATCCAAAATTCGGATCCGATATCCGCATCATGAATTACGATGTCATGTTTGGGCATACAAAAAAGCAGTATAATTTTCAGCACAAAATGTTAATTTCCTATCAAGCTATGAATATATATAATGAAAATACTAGTGTGTGTTCATCTTTTCCGAATAAATGCAACTTCTCTTTGCACGAATAATATAAATAGTTTCACAATGACAGGTAGAAGCACAAGTACTACAAGTAGTTCGCCGATCAGCACGAAAACAATCTTTCCGCCTTAAAGGTCTAGCTCACGAAACACAGAAACTGAATTAACAAAAGAACAAATAACGAAAAAATGTCCTGCCGCCAAAGAAGATTTGTAGGGAGTACTTACGTTCGAAAAATAAGTCAAGTAGTCATAGGCAACAATGAATACAAGGATCCCGTATCCGGATCTCGTATCTTTGCTCCGTATTTCGAATCTTGGATCCGGATCTCAGTTACGAACATTACATTCGGATCGATCCGGATCCGGATTGTACATGTTTAAAAATTCGGATCAAATCCGGATCTGATCCGGATTGAAAAAGGATCCGGATTCAGATCCAAGTCGATCACAAGTTATAAGAGACCGATAGAATTGTCTGTGTGGCTTTTGCAAGCATTCTTTGCAAATCTTTGAAAAGGATGGTAATACGGTCTTAGAGTCTCAGCTTGGTGTGGTGTTTCCTCGTTTGATAACGTGGGATCATATTTTTTCGAAGAAAACGATGAACATAGCGGTTAATGTTAATTCTGGAGGTTATATTTATAAGTTCGGGACATTTTATGGCCAGAATTACCGAGATGTAAACAAAATTCAGCAATGGTTCCAACAAGAATATGTTTTCTGGTTACTTGATATCGAGGTTCGGTGACATAACTTGGCCATCAAATTCACCCGAATTAACGGCTCCTGATTTTTTCCTCTAGGGTTATCTGAAGCAGAAAGTATACGCGAGGCGTTCGCAAACTTTACAAGCCCTTAAACTTTACATTGCCGTAAAAATACATAACGTTAACCCGGATTTGCTGGGACGAATATTGCTAAATTTTATGATAAAATTGCTGTACTGATGCATAGACGCCTACTGAGCATTTTTAACGTACGTAATATTTAAGACACAAGATTGCACTTATTAGTTTTCAGTTATCCCAAACTTCTTTCAACTGAATGCTCACGAAACAAAATCTTGGATTCGCGATTACAATACTTCCCACCAATTAACATAGAATGTGAAAGGCAGACATTTAATATCATTTGATCCAAACGTACATCATAAAATCGTTAACCATTCCACATCACGTCTAATTCAATACCCCGATTATATCTTTCGCGCTTCACCAATTATCTAATTTCCAATCAAACAGGGGCGCCCATTTCGTTGTTCCACTTTCCCTATCTGAAGGGCTGTAAATATGAGGACATCGCGTGTCGGAAGGCGCCTTATGGTGGACTTTTATTCGAAACACGAAGCCCAAATATCGTGGGGATTTTTGAGCATTTCTATTGTGTACTTATAAAATATATACACGTACCTCCTTATATAATTAACATACTCGATTAGGGTCATAATAAAGGCGGAATTTACTGAGCTGATCTTGATTCTGTTTGGAATAAGTTATTTCAAAATGGGGAGGGATGGACTCAATTAGACGCACGTATCAGTGTTGATAACATTTGGTGATAAAATCTCAAAAGTATTTTTATAGTAAAAAAAATTTGACATTCCCTCTTCTCAATTTTCCACCCCTCAACTTTATTAAATTTGATCAGCATCCTCCAAACGTCCTGAAACGAAAGTAAGGCGTATCTAGACCTCAGTCTTGGGGGGTTAAAAGGGCATGAAGTTTGTTTTTGCCTTCATCACGTTTTGTAATCCCCTCGTCGAGGTAGTTGAGTTGAGGAATGTATTAGGTGTATAACTTAATTTTTATAGATTTTTCAACAAATGTATTTCAATATACAAAAATAAACAACAGCAAAACTTAATCTTGGAAATATTGTCCATCGTTTTCTATCACCTTGCGCCATTTCTCAGGTAACATACGAATGCCATTGCGAAAGAAACTTGCAGTGTTGTTTGAAACTTGTAGACAAGGTGGATTTTTCAAAAGTTTGATTTCGGACTTCCATTGTCTATAAAATTTTTGAGTATCACGACGTTTCGATTGATATGCTATCTTCAATCGTCTTCAGGTGAACTGGCGAACACGTTCCTTTAATGCCTATTTATACCCCGTCCGGTGACGTGTCGTTGTGCGCGGTCTGTTCTGATTGGTTCCCGATGAGTGGTATTCCGGTCTGCTGACGTGGCTGTTTGTCGGTCATTGTTTGTTATCTGTTCCAGTCGTAGTCTATTGATCTTCTTTATGAGTGGCTGCCATATTGGTTTAATGTCTACGCTGGGTTTGCTGTACACTTTGCTGTTGTTGGTGATGAATGCCGCCTCCTTGAATTTCCTTCGATACCAATGCGGTTCCTTGGCAATAACCTTAGCGTCGTCCCAAGCTATTTTATGGTGCTTCGTCCATACGTGGTCAGCTATTCCAGATTTTCTTGTCTCTGCTCGCTGGGTGTTGAGACGATGTTCTTTGATTCTTACTTCCAGTAGCCTTTTTGTTTCTCCAACATAGATTTTACCACATTGACATGGTATCTGGTAGATGCAGTCCTTTTTCTCTTGTGATTCATTCCTGGGCTTAGTTTTTGTTAGGATACTTCTAAAGGTGCCATTCCTAGAGA
Organism: Bruchidius siliquastri; assembly: GCA_949316355.1. Lineage (NCBI taxonomy): Eukaryota > Metazoa > Arthropoda > Insecta > Coleoptera > Chrysomelidae > Bruchidius > Bruchidius siliquastri. The sequence continues at coordinate 6,940,636 of OX438534.1, read as the reverse complement.
ATCTTGTTTGGATCTTGTATCGCTGACCTATTCTTCTGATTCCATCTGATATTCCTTTGACGTAAGGCAGAATGAGTAAGTGCTGAGATTCTTCGTATTTAATTCTTCTACTGTTGGTATTTTCCTGTATTGTTACTTCCACTAGCTTCTTTGGGTATCCGTTTTTCCATAGATCTTGTTTAATGATATTGAGCTCTCTTTGTAGTCCCTCTTGTGTGTTACAAATACTCCTAGCTCGGTCGACTAAAGTCCGGATGACGCCTTTCTTCGTAGCTGTTGGGTGGTTTGAAGTGTAATGTAAGTATTGACCTGTGTGAGTTGGTTTTCTGTGTACTGTTGTTCCTATTTTGGTGTTTCTTCTCGTTACTAAAACATCTAAAAATGGAAGGCAGTTGTGGCTCTCTGCTTCTTTCGTGAATTTTATCGAAGGTCGCATGTTGTTCAGATGACTGAAGCATGTTTTTAGTTGGCTCTCTCCATGGTTGCAGGTTTCGATGCGATAAAATCGTCGACGAATTTCGCACGAGCAACGTGAGGTCGAAAGTTGTCATGTAGCAATATGACCATCCTGCATCCTTGCCCAGTAAATGGCCTTTTCTGATCAAGTTCTTCGCTTATTTTATTCAATTGTCCACTGTAACGTACCGTCTGACCACTTTCCAGGAGTTCGTAGGTAATAAAGCACAGCCCACCAGATGCACAGGAGAACCTTTTTCAATTGGATGCCCTGCTTCGATATCAATGTACTGGGTTGCCCGGGATTTACACAAGACTTCTTGCGTTTGGGATTCTCGAAAAAAATATACGTTTCATCGCCCGTCGAAATTTTCCATAAAAAGTTTGCTAGACTGACTCCTAACTGGGCTGCAAGCCGTTTTTGTGTTGCTTGCAGCTCCGCATCTTCAAATTTTCGAGGCTGTCCTGTGTGCGATTGGTCACTAAGATCGAAGTTACCACTTTTAAAACGTTTGTACCAATAATTACGCATTTCATAAGACACAATGCCGTCACAAGGCCACTACAAATTGATTCACAGGATTTAGCAGCATATTTTCCTTTTTGGAATTCTTATCAAATGCAATTTCGAATGTGCTCTTTATCAGTTGCCATCGTAAACTCTAGTATTCTGATAGGTTATGTAACGCACGTGCGTTCGATCCTTTCAACTCCACAAAAAACTACAGAAATATTTTTATTTTAAATATGATTTAAAGCTCGAAGAAAAAATCTGTAAAATACACCTGGTATGTCCACGATTTCTAAGTCTTAACTGTTTGACGTCTAAAGACTGACTGACTGCTATCACTGCTCGATGCTACAATATATACAAAAATGCCCATCTCGAATGTTCCAAAACCAAATTTCGAACAATCTTGACATTCGAGATGCCTGTTATGACAACTGTTCACATGTTCTGATCTCATTGCAGTATTAACAATTATCAATATTATCACTTTTGAAACTGCACCCCTTTACTACTAAAGGAAATCCTGGGTACAAGCCTGGGCACACCTGGATTTTTTCAAAGTGCTCGTTGCCACCTACAAGCCTATATAATTTTATATTCAATCTACTATTTCCTGATAATTCTTACTCATCGTAGTAAACAATTTTTGGAAATAAGTGGTTTTAGCAGGTGTTTGTGTCGGGAATAATATCAAAAAACCTCACATGTTAGATCTGATTCATCACAAAGAAATTTAATTGATAGAATATCCATAGAGCTCTATTAAGATTGATCAATCCAACCTCAGATTATTTCGGAGATATGGTTCAAAATTTATAGGAGTGTTTATTGTTTGGAGTGAGATTGATCACAAAAAAAGAAATTGTTTTAATCAAATCGATATTACATTTTCAACTAGAATCAAATACAGGGTAGTTAGAACATTTTAAAGACGTCGATTTCCTTTTTGAATAAATAAGTAATTTTATCTTTCAGATTAATAAAGATACTAGGAAATGGTAAAGCTTTACAGTGAGAAATTACACCCTTTACGACGGTCGTGTAGCGGTAAACCAGCTACTTTCAGAGATACTTCCAGGACCTTTAATATTATTAATTGACCAAATTCAATATCTTCAGATCGTGGTTAAAATTATTCAGTTTCTTGTCGCACTACCTCTTGAAGCTCGTCAGGAGTTTCGTTATCTGTGTCTGATTCATGGACACCTGTATCTCTAGAGCTGTCATTGTTCGCTGTAACGCTTTTAATAAATGTTCTTCTAAAAACGTTAAATTTCCATGATTAATCTCGCCCATCATATGTGATCAATCTGACCCCAACAAATTAATTTAATCATAAACTCAACATTTGTTAACGAAAATGACTAAATTTCAGAATTTGGTGACAAGAAAGATCACCACATAGTGCCATAACTTCAAATCATGCAACACTCAACCAAAATTTGGAGAAATAATCGACTAAGCTTTATTAATTGAAATTCAAAAGATCAACAGCTCCAAAATTCGATTCAAATCTTTCTTACTAAAGTTATACCATTGCGTCGGAAGTACAGCTCAACCTACTTGACGTCATTTTTTCAGTTGCAACGTTTCTTATTACTTACAGAGGGAAATTAAAAAAAGTATCAGAAAGGCACGACAGATCTTCACCGTTTCCACCTTACTTCACAGTCGATGAACTTTGGATGTATAGAAAAAAGAGACCCGGTATGTATGATATACATCAGAAAACAGATTTTGAACCAGTATCGTAACCAAACTAGAAATGTCGGTTTAAGAGATGTATTTGTGTTTTCCGAAACCAGAAACTGATACACATAATTTCGAGATACAAAATTTTCTTGAAATTCGCAACGGATTATGTGATTCTCTCTAAAATCCAACTCGTTTTAGCCCAACTTTTATAAAGCAGACTAGCAGAAACATGTTCAGCATTTCCATTTTTCCCTCCAGATGCTTCCAGTCTTCGAGATAATTTGAAATTGGAAAAAGGCTCTTTCAAATTTCTGAAGAGTGAATACATGCGTCAGTTCAAGAATTTCTATGAATTACTCAAAGCAAAAAGCGGAATACAGGTAGGCTTTGCCAGTAATGTTATTTGGAATATTTAGTATTGTGAAAGAATATAGTTTGAATTAGTAATATTATTCATAAGTAAGTGATTCTATTCTTTTATAAATAACCATAATTTTTCAGCCAGCTGGTTTTTCCGCTTACCCATTCAAGCCGTTGGTTGCATTAAAATTAGAGGGGGATCAGAATTTCAACCCTCAGAATAAGGAAACTTTTAGCAAGCAATTGAATAGCGGTCGAGATGATTTACACATGGATTATGAAACTAAGTATGTTTATAGATTAGAGACCTTAGAAAATATAACATATTTTATTGGACTTAACAAGATATACGAGTATTCTTATTGCTATTATGGATTATCTCACGATTGTATCAAAATGGCTACTTTTTCCATGTATATAACTGAAGCATGACATAATTCAAATCGCATATGATTGATTGAATATATTTATATTTACGTTTCGCTTGTCTAATTAAATTAAATTTTAAAATTATAATGACAATGAACAATACTGTCGAATTTTAATAAAACTAGCACAAGAATCTTTGCGATATTAATGAAAAAGCATGTGTTTATGCTTGGTCTCACTGTATTTTGAAAACCACTTTTTTGGGACACCTGTTTATGTGAACTTTCATACTCAAATTAACACACTGCATATACTCAAAAAAACTGGCTAAAGTGGCGGAAGTTGAGAAAGAAATTTTGGAGTGGGTACCAGGGCACTCAGGAATTATCGGCAATCAGAAGGTAGATGAGCTTGCAAGAAAGGGATCATCATTCTCATTTATTGTCCCAGATCTAGCTTTGGGGGTCCCTAAAAACACAATCAGGAACCAAGTCAAGGAATGGGTGAGACCTCAGCTCAAGGAATACTGAAACTTGATGGCTGGATGCAGTTGTGGGAAACAATTCATTAAAGCCCCATGATCAAAAAAGGCGAAAAGACTATTTTTTTTAAACAGGAAGCAGCTCTGAACTCTTCACAGAACACTGAGGCCTGATAAAGCACCTGAAAAAAGTAGAGCTTTACAACATAGACAGCAGACAATGCGGGGGAAAAACAGAGTCAGCCTTTCACGTCCTCTGTGAGTACTACGCACTAGATCACAAGAGGAAACCTTTTCGGGAAGCCTAGACTAAAACCAATAGAGTTCAGTGGAACACCAGCAGGAAAACTGTAAAAACTAGTGTAGGGTTCAACAGTGCTGGAATGGGTGCTGTAAGCAATAGGAGTAAAAGCACAATAAGCCTAAAGGCGCAGCGCTAACGGAGACATTACGTCGGACATCTCCTAGGAAAGAAAAAAACACCCTGTATGGAAGGTTAAGGTTTCCTCAGCTAGCATTACTTAGTGATATTTCTATTATTTCAACGTCATAAAAATTGGTATAAGAGTATTTTCAGAATGAATTGTTGGAATGTAACATGATTTGAAATTCAGTTTATAAATTTAACAACACTTTATTGAGGAGAGTGGCAAAAAGCATAGGTTCCCCTCCCCACTCCAACGAACATTTTGGGATAGCAGCTCACCCTCCCTGCCTTCCTCCTCTCTGTTCTGCCACTGGCACTGCAATTTGCCCATATACCATCCTCGAATTTTACTTCTATGTTCAAGGCGAAAACACACCCCAAAACTGCGCTGTTATTGAGCTTAATGACACTTAAGCCTTGCGACCGCACCTATCTTAAATTACCCTTAAACGGGAGCACTGGGCATATTGAAACTCATCATCGACTCTAATAACCCTAACACATATATATCGATTTATCATAAATCTGGGCAAGGCCAAAATATGTTCAATCATGAAGCACTGGCGAATTTCAGTAGTATCGCATCTTCCGTTTGAAACGGTGTTGACGTGGTGCTGACAGTTAGTTGTTAGTGGATTCACATGTATTTGTATTTTAAATGGTGATAGATTACATGTTGATTGAAGGTAGATGCGCTTTCTGAGGCGTAAGAAAGAAGGAGGCACTGGAAAAGGTACACAATTAAGTAGATTGTAAACGCTCTCACTTGCTGAACCTTTTCCATCACTTAAATGAAATTTTTGTATTTGGAGATGACGCTTCACAAATAAAAATCTCTTTTGTTGTGACGTGTTTTGATTTATATTTGAATTATCGTCTAACTGTCAGATTTGATTGTGTACAAATGCTACCCAGGTTACTTGTCAACCAGCTTACTAGATTCTATTATAAATATACGAAACTATCTTCAAAATTCATTTAACATTATTCATTTCAAAATGTTTTCTATTTTCTCTTATGAATTTTCATTTGAAAATTTGAACTCAAAATTTGAAAAGAATTAAATGTTTTTCATAAAATCTGCAAATTATTGTATTGACATCGGTTTTCAATAGGTGCTCAAATTTTCACTCCTTAAAAAAATCACATAAACCAAATATGAGCGGATTTTTTGACGATAACTCCGATGCCACTGAAGCGCTTTTTCGTCCCTGTGCGATTATAATACCTCGTCAATTACCGCGAGAAGTAAAAACACTCCTGAGGTTCTAAGCATTGGCTTTTTCTGATCAATTCAATATTTGTTCCAGCAAGAATGACAGCCAGGAACAACCTTCACCTGTAAAATCTTTGGAACATGGTAGACCACTTACAAAAAGGCCTACAATACTGAAATCGGAAGGCGAACATTACTACTTTACAGAATATACGGATCAATTTATTAAGTACGGATTTTTGAAAAGGGCAGAGCTTTTACGAACCCCTACCCACCTGAAGCTGGAAGGGGAAATGGAAGATAAGACTGAAACTAGCGAGACATTTGTCAAGTACGATCATGTAGAACGACCACCTTTGTGCAAGAAGTTCACGCAATTGCACTTGGAGGGCAGCTTTGACTTTTCTACTGACAATATGAGGAGTTATCCTCTTCATGAGCAACAAGAACGACGTTGTTTAGTGAGGAAATCCACTAACTTGAACTTAGAAGGTATATAACTTTATTGTAATAGTTATGAATTATGCTGGTCAGAATACTTGACACATGTTTCTTATTCTTTCCCAATTCAAGCATCAAACACAAATTCTATTAGTCACATACCTGAACGATCAAAAAACACTTGTACCGTTAGCCAACCATATTATAAGCATTTATCCTCAAAATACCAACAAAAAATCGTAGTATCTGTTCGTTTGTGATGTCTGGCTGCCCAGAAACCCGGCACCGTCAAAGAATGAGTAAGGGAAATAAGTTTAAATAGAATGTTAGAATTTTTGTTCTTAATTGTCGATCTAATTTTGTTGGCGGTGTTAGTCACAGCCCAGTGGGCTGAGTTTGTAAACTTGCTTGACTGCTTGAGTAAGTAAAATATAAAAATTAGACGCCAATATACCTATTTTCGCGTCTCATAGAGTTTACAAGTAGCATGAAACCTTTCGCTTTTCGTTGCAGAAATATTGTCTGGACGTTTACAATACCTACTATAGACTTCGATCGATATATTGCAAAATGGGTTCTATACCCAGAAAGCGCCGAGCGTTATCCTTTTTCGGTGTAGACGACCACTGTGATTGAGATAGAGTCAGCTGTAATTGTTTGGGAAGCAGAAGAATTTCACCGTTCTCTTTGTGCTTCTCAGTTTTTGACGTAATTTACATGTATACGTAAAAATATTTGCGTGTGAAGGACCTGGCTTTGCATTCAATGTTATAGATACGTTAATCATTTGAAATTTCGCATTTTGGAGAATAGAAGGAAGCAGTGGCGCAGTTGTAGAGTGGAGTATTGTCAATAGGCAACAGAATGTATTTTTTATTACTGGCGAATAACTTTACCGACAGATGGCGCTGTGGGTCTTCCAGTATGGCCGACAGAAGTGATTTTCATTCAAATCTTTGTGAAGAGGCGGATTATTTAAACAGTGATTGAACTTATAAAAAAGATTTTTAAAATGTTTTTAAAATTGAATTAATTTATAACTTCTGAAGACTTTTTGTCGTTGTCACGTGTAATGGCGCAGCTTGTCGTAGGTGGGAAGGTCTTGATTTTTGCCGGGAAAATATTTCATTCGGAATTTTGTCTGTGGACGAAAATTGTTTCAAACATTTTGCGCGGAAATGAAAAAATATGCATTAAAAATGCATACGATTCAAGTACAAATCAAATTTTCTGGCATAGTGCAAAAAATTGTTTATGAGCGAGTTTTAGGCATGAAATTTTCAATTAACTGATTCAACAAAATATTACTAAAATGAAACAATGTATTATCAAAAATCTTTATTTATGAAATATGCATATATTAAGTTTTGTGTCACTTCAATTTTTATCTTAGACACAAAAACGAGTCACTGGCAGCACTAGTTGTATCGAGTTCCGAATCTTTCCATCACAAGAACTAAGAAACTGAAAGAACAGAATCATTTTAATCGAAACTTAAATACGATTCACCGATTTTCGTTTTCCGTACGTCTACCACTTTTTCTATCATGTTGACAGCTACTGGACAGGCGTTTCTAACATGCATTTGCAAAAACCAGCAATTAGGCAATCAACCTATTTACTGATACTTTTTAAGACATAGAACGTTACAGGTGATTTGACTCTGACACCGGAGTATAGAAGAGAATATGTAGAATACAAAAGTCCCGAGCGACCAGAGCCAATTGTGCCTCGGAATAATTTGAAAACCAGTGGATTATTCGACAGCAGCATCCCAGAGGAAAAATTCACGACCAAATTACAGCCCCTGATACCGTTTCTGCGAGAACCTACTGACAGCCGAGGAGGAAGTAGAGCAACAAGTAGGCCAAGCTCCAGACGTGGATCTTTTAAAGAAGAAAGACACATTCCTACGTATGTTAGTAAAATTATAACTTGATCCTAATAGCGTTAGTGGGAATAGTTTCTTTGTTCTGGCGGAGCAAATTTGACATTGAAAGTTAATTGGTCGAGTGACTTCGAACCTTTAACCTTTGGTCGGGGCTACCTCCAAGCTTTCAACGACAATCCGAGGTTACTCAATCAATTCACCTTCAAGGTCAAGTAGGGATAATTTATTCGTTCTGGCGGAACAAACTTGACCTTGAAGATTTATTGGGCGAGTGACCTTTGATCGCAGTAACCTTTGGTCGGAGTGACCTCCAAGCTTTCAATGATACTCCTGTTCAATGTCACTCATTCTCAATGAGATTTGATTCGAGGATACTCAGTCAATGAACCTTGAAAGTTCGTTGACAGAGTGAATTCAAATCGAAGTTCAGAGTGTCCTCCAAGCTTTCATTGAAACGCCAGTCCTTTTCATTCATCCGATACAAGGTCCTCCAACTAACATTCAAGGTCAAATATGGACATTTTGTTCGTTTCGGCGGAGTAACCTTAACTTTGAAAGTTCATTAAATAACCGAAAATCGGTGTAACCTTGAGTCAAAGTGTCAAATATAAAAAAATGTGGTGTTTTTTAGTTGAACAGCTGTTACTTTTACAGCGAGAAAAGGAGCGGGGTTCTCACATATCCTACATGTTTCGACTGCCTTTTGCTGCCGGAAGTGTCTTCAGTGCCAGTATGTTGGACACATTGCTGTATCAAGCGTTCGTCAAAGATTATGTGATCACATTTGTAAGCTTTCAAGGTTAATTTGATTCAAAGTAAAATCAGCTCAAGAGTAAACTGGAAAAGAAGTAATAGTCTCTCCAATAGAAGATCTTTCCTCCAATATTGAACGATTTTATTTAGGTGCACTACTGTTCGGTGGCTGGTGTCGACATACCGACATCCTATCAACGTTTTTCGCGTCGAAATGTTTCTGAAAATTCACCACTCATTCAGATCGATGTCCCTTGTTATGTTTGGATATTATATTGTTCAAAATACATATAAAGCATGATTCCAATCTTTTCATTCTATATATTGATAACGACTGAATTATTTGATTGCACTGTATTCACAGGCACAACCAAATTTGATCGTTACTTCGGCGAGCGAAACTGACTTGGCAAATGTCAAATCGCATTATATACACCATACATATTTGCGACCTGATGCGTACAGAGATACAAAGAAAATGGGAAGGAGTAGAGAAGAATCTAGTTGTATGCAACCTGAATTTACTAATCAGTACATGAAACTTCCAAGAACCAAGATTTGTAGACCACACGACCATTTATCGTCACCTGGAAAGGTATTTGCTCTGAGTCTACCTTTCGCTCTATCGAATGACATAACATCATAATGAATATATTTCAGTTTCAGATGGATGGTGAGATATCGATATATTCTCCATGTAAGCATGTCAGAAAAAAAGAATCTGTAAGAAGAGCCTCAGACTTTCTGTTAGAAGAAAACTTTGAGTGTCAACCAGAGTACAGAAAGGCGTGTAGGGATATATTAATCAGAACCAAGCCCCCTTTGGAACAAAGGAAGAGAGCTGTGCAAAAGATTGATAACGCAGACAAATTTGAACTATTGGATGACAGGTATGTTCAAAACAGTGGCGAATGGGTAAGCGCTGCAGTCAGTGGCGTTTCCAGAGGGGGGTTATTAGGATTGAAGTAATAATTGAAACCTTATCCATGATTTATTGAATTGCATAAAATGACGTATAGAAAACTGTCAATAGAACTCACCAGCGAAATATTGTATCCACCATGCCTACTCAAAGTAGGTGATACCTGTTGCACAACTTGATGTCATTTTTCACCTTTCAGCAAAGCGATGAACGCAGATCCTACCTCAATAGATACAAGACCAAAAACCTCAAAACTGCCAGAAGTTGTGCCTTCAAAAAAACCTCCAATAAAGCCTAGAGTAAACGGTGAAGGACCGACCAAGCTAGCGTTGAGTCAGTTGGAACATTGCGCGTTTGGACCGAGAACTACTACCGTTAGACGTTCCTCCAGCTCATCTCCTGTAGGAAGGATAAGTCATACGGCGATAGAACAAGCTGGTAGAGGAACATCTTCCAGTCGACGAAGGAAAGAGATCAACGATGGGGACACCAGCAGAAGCAGATGGCAAAGGAACTACGATGTGGAGGAAGACGCAGCTTTTGTAGTGTTGGACAATAAATTCGGACACAAGAAAAACATAAAAGAAGCTTTGTACAAAGAGCAAAAGTGGATGCCTGTCTGGAATTACTCCTCTCATTCGTCTTAATGGATATTGTAAATTTTTGCCAAGATCTGATTAATGATGAGTCACTTAATTCATTATAAAAACAAAAAATGCTTTCAGCTGCCTTGAAAGCAGGTCAAATAGGTGTATTCTGTGTATTAATTACAAATTAACCTGAAAAAGGGTCAAATTAAATAAACTGAAACGTCGCACAAAAACATTTTTTATAACAAATCAAGTGATCGAAGGATATAATATTTGTAAGGTCAGAAGGTGTCTATCTTTGTATTTGGCTGTTTTGGATGACGTTTTAGATGTGCATATTTTTACTTTGAAGTTTCAATCAGTATATTTTTATATGTTGCTTGACTGTTCGTAACTGTACTCATTTTAGTCTCATTATTTTTTATTGCTTCATATTTATATTTTCCATCTTTGATTCAAGAATTTTATTCAACTAAATTATACAGTAGGCCATACAGTGACAAAGATAATTGAAAAACAATTTTCTTATATGTATGTAATTTTTGTACTCATAGTAAATATATTAATTTCATTTCAATGCTGATATTGTTGTCTGAGTCTTCTGTGCGTTAAACTGAACTCCATTTGTATATCCCCATTCCACAATTCAATCAATCTACTCATGAATCTTAACAACATGCTTTCCCTGCCGAAGTAATAGTCTAAGACCCAGTGACACTCCACTTCACGTCATCGTGGATTTAGAAATAAGAATTACACACGCGTCTAGTATGGGTATAGGGGATTATGGAACTCCCAAGTCTGTCAGGAAAATCCTGTGCAAAAATGTATATCGACGATTTCTAGTTTTTAACTGTTTGACGTCTAAAGACTGACTGACTGCAGTCGCAGCTCGATACTCCAATATGTAAAAAAATGCCAATTTCTAATGTTCCATAACCAAGTTTCGACAATCTTGACATTCGAGACGCCTGTTTTGACAACTGCTCACTTGTTTTAGATGATTTATATACTTGTTACTCTTGAAACTGTATAGGCACTTTCCACTAGGAAATCCTGGGTATAGGCCTGGGCACACCTAGATTTTTTTGAAGTGCTATTCGCCCCCTACAAACCTATGTAATTTCTTATCCAATCCAGCATCATATCGAATTTTAGGATTTTTCATTAATGCACAATTGCATAGAATTTTCCTGGTTTTCCAATATTTTGTTTCCAGCGCTCACTTTTCAAGATAATGAAACGATTTTTTTTCAAAATTCTGTGCTTTTCCGAAGCCCTTTTTGCAATATTTAATAAAACATCTGATATCAAATGAATATTGACATTTTCTGACCCATTTCGGATGTTTTTTAAATATTTTGGTAACCAAAGTAAACAAAATATCAAGAGTTTCGCACTGACATAGAGCCGTCCTTTCTCTATGATCTGCATGAAAAATATGTTCATTCAAACGTTTCAAACGAAATATTGTGTCACCCTTCATGAACATATTTTTACCGCTGATACGAGCGCCCTTGCGACGATATGTAAAATTTTGTGTCCAAAATTGAAAAAAGTGCTTCGCACTAGTAAAGAACCAACCATTCTCTGTCATTTGCCAAAAAAGTGTCTCCCTCTAAATTAAACTTTCGGATACTATTTCTAGGTACTACTAGAGTTATCACTGTTATCAGTCCATTTTGGGTATACGAATGTTGAGGTAATATACAATAGTTTGTTAAAACTCTCTTTATTCATAAAAGAAAATAATACTCATCACACCTCGAATAAAATTTACACAAAAACCGTAGCATCTCTGGAATGTATAATAAATAAAATATCATAATTGATAAGTAGCAAAAACGTAACAGTAATAATACCAGTGTTTAAGTACTAGTTCTGTTAAAATATGTGTGTTATTTTTTTCAAAATTCAACAAACTATTAATTTTACAATAAATTAAAACCATCCAATCGTTCCTTTCGCGTACCAAATTAACTAAAGAAAATATTTAAACAAATAGTATGAACTAGTTAATAAATTTCACATCACCCAGATCATCAAAACTAGTTATTCCAATATCTGTTATAAGTTACATTTAAAAAAACAAACAGAAATATAGAAGTAATTAAAAAAAATAGTGAGGTAAATCGATTAAGTAAACTGTTGCACATAATTATGGTTACAAGCAAATGTTTGAACCAACGTACTAAAATACTGAAGGGATTTAAAAAGGCAGTCAGATTTCGAAAGGTCTTTTCATGGTCTTTTGAATCAATGACAACAATTTATCAAATTTGAATCAGGGGGCTTTAATACAGGGTAAAATATAAACTCATGCATTTTGGAAAAAAATAGATTTTGACCATACCTCGTGACGTTTTTGAGATTTTGGGCTATGGTTTCCGCAAAAAGTGTTCAAAAATATTTAATTTTCTATTATACACCAAAATACTCTCTTTTAAAGAGTCCAATTATAAATTTTCTCCTCTCTCGAGAGATGTTTGAGAAACATTGTTCTACTATTTGCAGAGAATATTGGGGGCGAATATGTTTTAGTCGATGACAAGAACAATATAATTGGTAGACGCGATTGTGCATGAATGGAAATTTTTGTTCTCCAAAACTTCATTGCCAGACTTGTGGATTCTATTCCTTAGAGATAGGAATGTCATTTGAAATATAGGCGGCCCGATAAGGATTTCAACGTCAATCCAATAAATATTTTTCTTTGAGCCACTCCAAAGTATTAATTTGTTTTCATATTTCACATGAATAATTTTGGTGAACAAAGAAATGATTTTATTGGTTTAAGTTCCTAAATCAACATGTCTTCAGTGCGAATTCTTTATTTTAAAAGGATGGGGATAGAAGTTAGCAAAGACTACATTCCGAGGTATGGTCCATATCTATGAAACGGTATCTGCAAGAAATATCACCGTGGCCTTCCTACAAAAAGGGGAGACAGTGATTTTTTTTAACATGCATGACTTTGTATTTTACTCTGTATTAAAGCCCCCCGCTCTGAATTTGAGAAGTTGTTTTCATTGATTCACAAGACCATGAAAAGACCTTTCAAAATCAGACCCGTTTTTTAAATCCATTCAGTATTTTAGGATTAATAAGGTATCAAACATGGCTGAAAACTTTGCTTGTACGATAATCATGTGCAGAAGTTCAGTTCACTCTATTTGTCATCATAAAATATGTTCATGCTTCTCAATACTATGGCCACTACCAAAAAATGCTGTGATGTATGAATACATGACTTTCAGTGAGATAATATCTGTTTTATAAGAAATATAAAGGAACAAAATATTTTCAGAACATTTTACTAATTATACAAAATCAGCTGAAAATCCTCAATCACCAAAACCATAGTTGACCAATTATTTTTTGTATAAAGAAGTTTTTTATATTCCTCAAAGAACAGGTATATTGGATTTTCTCTCACTAAAATCATACTGTATATAATAATTAAATATAATTAAGGAAAAAGTATGAACGCTGTGAGCTTTTATCAATGCATATTTATGAATTAAAATAGTGATATAGTAAAATAATAAAACTTACAATACTACAATAATCACAACGCATCAATATATTAACCGATGGAAGATGCGACTAAGATAGTTCGGGACTAAGAAAGTGAAACAATTACAAGTGTAGATTCCATTAACAATACAATGATAATAAAATTCATTCGTATAGGTATGCCTCAAACAAAAAATTAGAAAATTTACAAATGAAATTGACCATTTGTACAAGAAGATATCTCAACAATATACAAAGAAACACTCCAAGAGGAAACCATGAGATGGACAAGGGCGTATCCAGAGGGGGTAGCTGCCTCCCTTTATGAAAATATTTTTCATTAATCTATCAGAATCAGACAATAAACTGCAAATGAAATAGCTTATGTATTTGAAAAAAATAAATTCATTAGAGTAATAAACGTTTAATTATCATTATAACCTACCATTATTATTATTAAAAAATATCACACATAGTGCTTACTAGAAGTCATTTGTGGAGTTCTTACAGATTGATACAAATCAGAGCTATGGAATTCAGAAAGCAAACCAGTGCTCCTCGTTCTTTTTTTATTTGGATACGCCCTTAAAGATGGGGAGTCAGCAAAAAGGAAAAAACATCCATAAAATTGACGCCGTCGAGTCGTATTTTTGGTATTAAATCGCTAGTTTTTACAAATCTCATATGGATCCAAATAATTGGCTATAATTTTGTGATTCATATTCAAGTGATCCTTACAATCTAACATGGGTACAGTGAACTGTGGGATATAGCTAGGGAATGCAATATCATAACTAATCATCCTTTGTAAAAAATTGACACCCAAAAACGTTTGGCATTTTTTATAGTTGTCATCTTTAACGAGGACAGTTTTATAAAAATCTCTACTAAGTATTATGATAAAACTACTGGCTGGGAAAGGTTTGTTTGACATCAAAATCAATAACAGTTACAACATTACAGTGATACAAAAATGTATTTGCACCTTTACCATGCTGCAAAGGAATCAAAACAAAACTGAATTCTGGCGGTCACATTCGATTTTTATAGCTATTAAAATTTATTTATAAATTAGTATTCATCTAGGATTTTTTTTATTTAAATACTTTTTAGTCTGACGTATGTTAAGCAGTAGTTAAACCGCAAACAAATCATTTGACTCTGTATCAAGAAACCGACTGTAAGACACATCGAATTCAACCAATTAAAATTTTCATAAATATTAACATTAATCTATCAAGCTGCGACTATATCTCAACTTTACGAAAAAATTTCCGGAACAACAATAGAAGATTTTCTAGTTTGAAAATTACGACCAATTACGTTTACAAATCTATATAAATACTTAACGTGGAGCTCGTCACAAAAGGGCAACGAACAGTCCAAGACAGTCTATTTTTTGATGCGACGTA
Organism: Bruchidius siliquastri; assembly: GCA_949316355.1. Taxonomy (NCBI): domain Eukaryota; kingdom Metazoa; phylum Arthropoda; class Insecta; order Coleoptera; family Chrysomelidae; genus Bruchidius; species Bruchidius siliquastri. The sequence goes on along the minus strand of OX438534.1, from coordinate 6,925,596 downwards.
TGAGTTTCCTGAACGAGGCAGTCCACTTAGTTCGTGTCAATTTGACACAGTCATTGTCGTCCAAAACAGCCGGTGGGCAGAATTTTGTTTCTCGAGGTGTAACAGCACTGCTGCCATTGCTCTTGAACTCTGCTCCCATGTCAGAAGAGAAACCGGAATCGCTACCAAAACCTGCGACAGAAAATTAACTTAAAAAAAAGTACCACACGGATAATAATTTCAGGCAGGTTGAACCTGGACTTCTTGCGCAGTTGAATCAGGTTAAAAAATGGTTTCAAGTATGTTGACGCTGTAAGCTGTACGCAATGACATCCGTTTTTTGAATTTTTGATCTTTGCAACAGGAAATTTTAGACTTCAGAATGTAAGACTTGGAGTTTTGAAAATTTCCAAATTTTGGAATTTTATAATTTCAGAATTTTAGAATATTAAAATTTCAGAATTTTTGAAATTTAAAATTATAGAATTTTGAAATTTTTCGTTACATTCTATGATCATCTAGTCCACATAATGACATTTCACAACTTGCCTCTCAAACTATCTCTATTCCGTTCCTCTTTGTCAAAACTGGATGCTTCCGATACGTCATCCGCATACGAGAAATACAATTCTGCAAAAGGTACGCTCAGTGAAGAGCAGCCGCTCACTCCGGGAGGATCATCTTCCGGATGGCAGAACCACTCGGAGAGACTCGTACCCTCCCCTCCACCGCGCATCGGCGATGGTGGGGGTCGGATCATGTTACGCACCTCCAGGAAGGGAGTTTGCAAGCAGCCGAACAGCTTTCGCCTAAAACATAATAGAAATAAGTTTGTTACAGTTATTAATTTGCTAATCAATTCTCATAATTCAATTTACGGCCAGTAACTACGATTTGTAATATGGATAAAAAGGGTGATTGCAGTGTTGTCAAATTTTCAACAGTAAATTCATGATCGGATGCTAACAAAATTAGTCGCTAGATAGTGTAAGAATCAACAGAGCAGATTGTTTTTCGACAATTGAAGCAAGTCGACAGCGCAAAATATGAAAGCGGTCTACTCACTAAATGAAAATTTAAATAAATTGGTTTAGTTCAGTCAATAATCGGTGGCCTGTAAACTATAGCTGCTACGTATGGTGAGTTTACCTGATAGAATAGGATTTGTTATAATTTCATAGTTCAAGCCTGAAATTAAAATATATTGCTGTTTACCTATCACATATATACTCACTCATATTTGTGATTATTTGGAGAAAATTTACTGTACGTTTCCTTGGTATAAGAACAAACTGAACATTTCTTTCGTCTACATGTAGCTAGATGTTGCACAGCCTTCTGAAATTGTGATGCTAAAGTAGTCGATTGATCAGACAATGCCAGCTCCTCTTCCTGAAAACAAAGAGAATTTTCCGATTTGACCATTGTCTTTCTGTATCCTACGATGATATTTATAGTTCCACCTCAAGTTAACAATAAGGACGCTTTTTTGCTGACTACGAATTGCGTTTCATTAGTAAGACTTCTCTAAGTTTGAAGGTAACCTTAAGGAACGACTATAAATATGACACATAAATTACGAAACATACCGTTGTTGAATTTAATTTCCCTAGTATACCCATTTACATATCAATGTATCATATATTTGGACATTTTGCCGAACCAGTATGTCCAATCTCAAAAAACCGTAAAAAGTTCAACCTGATGTTATTGAACTATAATGAAATTAGAAAAAAAATTGATAGTAGATTTGTACATACCACATTTTCTACACTTCCTGCATTGTCATTTGTAACTTTTTTTCTCTGGAAGGCATATTTCTGCAATCCCCTTCGTTCAGCTTCTAATGCTTCCTTTAACTGATCATTCTGAAAGGAAAGGAAAAAATATCCAGATATTACAATTTAAATAAACTTGTTTGAGTGATAACGTGATAAGTCGGAGAAATCTTGAATAAAATCAAGCGAGACTACGAGACAGAAATATATACTAATCTTACATCACACGCAGATAAAAAGTTGTGTAATTAACACACAGTTTCACAAATAAAACTCTTTCTTTCAGTGACGCGTTTCGATTTATATTTAAATCATCGTCGGACTGTCAGATTTGACTGCTAACAAGACTACCCAGATTACTTGCCAACTAACTAACAAGTCCTATCATGGATACAAAACTAGATCTCTCAAATCTAGCATACTATCTATCCTATCTAGCTATTTTTCTATTAAATTATTATTCCATTTCTAGTGTCTGTCTTCGGGGACATATTTTTTTACCATTTGTATTTACACTACTGTTAATGGAAACCCCTACAAAACTTTAACCATCGCCGTCAAAATGTCCTTAAGATATTTCATGTGATAAACTATTTTGTTCCTGAAACTATTTCATTCTTTTTAATTCATTCTATAACTTAAGATGTTTCAGGAGTAAGTTAACCTAGAATACAAATAGATGGAAACCTAGTAGTGTATCGATAAAAAATCAGTTTAAAAGTTCATTTACTTTTACTACAATGAAGTCAGGGTTTTGTAGATCATAAAGTTGGCAACGACAATAGAATGAGTGTACTTCATACTTGTAATGAAATACATACTTTACCCCGACTTCACTGTAACAAATGAACAGACTGATCTTTTAAACTCATATTTCCATTCCTTTGCAGTAGATGAGTCACCAAAAAGGTATTGGCCGATATTCTATTCAGTTTTCAGTTGATAAAAATCATCATTCAATGTGAATATAAAAATATTTTTTTCAGTTTTCTTAAAATTAAGGCTCAATCATATAACTCATTACCATGGAAAGACTGCATGCAATAAACTTTATAAATTTATTAAAAACTAGATATACATATTATATATATTATAACTAAATAAACCACAAAAAGAAATTAGTAATATTTTGTAAGATCAAGGAAATGGTGATATACATAAAAAAGAGAGAAGTCTGTAAAAGTGGACCAAGTGTCATGCTGATCATAGCCATTTTTTCGTCCCAGAAAACCTGTTATGAAGTGCCTGCGTTAAAATGGTACTCGTACTGCATATGACGTATATAGCGTATTTTTCTGAAATCACAGAAAAAATAATTATCACAAACTCGATTAAAATGTTCTTGTTCTTTCTTTGTTCAAAACAAAAGTAGTTTACTTGTATTCGTTAATGAGTCTTATACATTTGGCGTTTCCACTGTATATTTATGTGTGTTGTCCACTGATTATTTATATGTGCGAATAAATTGCTAGATTTTCACACTTGACTGATATAATGAAATAATCTTGGTATAGCTAATACGATTAAACAGCCAATGTTAAAATATAATTTGGCATATTACAATCGTTCCAAAAGAACCTCATTTCGACGGAAACATGTTAACCGAATCAACAAAGACATCAAAAGATGCCCCCGGGTGACATCTGCACTTCTTTGGCAATCTCAACAAAAACTGAACGGAACACAAGAAAGCAAAAATAGAGTAGCTATCAGTACACTCAGGAATTATTGGCAAGGAAAAGGCAGAATAAGCTTGCAATAAAGGGCCAGAATCAGCCTTGGGAGTCCCCCAGTAAGGAAGCAAGTAAAGGAACTTCAGCACAAACAATACCGAACCTTGATGACTGGATGCAGGCATGTGAAACACTTCATTAAAGGACCATGCTCAAAAACGGCTATAGGACTGATTTCTTCACAGACGAATCAGCTCCGTATAGTTACTGGACTCCTCACAGGCCTGAAGAGGCATCTCAACAAACTAGACTTTATAATGGAGGCAAACAATGCGGTGAAGGAACAGAGTCAGCCTTTCAAGTCTCTGCGAGTATAAGTATACAGGGTTCAAGACTGATAGAATGGGTGCTGTAAGCAATAGGAGTAAAATCACAAAAGCCTAAAAGCTACAGTATTAACGGAGAGGATTCCATAGAAAGGAAAGGAACAACACTCTGACAAGGAGACCGTATGCTGGTCTGCTGCCAGCTGTAGAGTTGGAAGGAGCTCATTGGCCTTATTGCGCGGTCTTGCAAGTCGGTGTTTTAGAAGCTGGGGGTCTCTTTCGCTGCAGGAAATTGTATAAAGTTGAAGTTGAATAAATCAAGGGAAATATAACATCAATCAAAAGTGGTACTTACAATAGTCAATGCAGGGCCAGCACAGTCTCGTGATAAGCTGTGAACTCCAGCCTTCGAATTGGTCCCACCGGGCCTGTCATCTCAAACACTATACAGTTTTACCGCTCGCCAAACCACTTTTTAAAAATACACGACAGTTGTTTCGCTAAGTACGTTAGCATCTTTAGGCGAACATTAAAATACAATTATCATGCTTAGTTGTGTACTATCAACCGTAATATTTATCTCCAATCAGGTGGGTCAACGTTGTCAGAAGGACATGTCAGGTAGCTACGTCATCTTCAGTTCATCACATTATTAATTTTCTTCGCTATCTTTGGGCTTTCGTAAACGTGCAGCAATTTCACAAAACACTATTGACGACGTACCGTTATCTCGCCGCTTCAAGGTAGTCCAAGTGTTACGACATTAACTTCGTAAGTTGCCAATGGGCAGCGCCACCGTACGCGACGCTTGGAGATGAGTCTTGATGTTGCTATAACACCCTTGAGTGGTTAACATACATACCACCCCATTGCTCGGCACAATTGACCGCCTGGCTAACGAGTACAGGCTAAAGATGGAACATGCATGTCTATAGCAGGTCTGATGCATAGTGTCTTAGTGTTTATTATAAACTTAATTAATTTGTCTTGATTATATCATAAGTGGAAACACTTATTTTATTGTGTATCGATTTCTTATATCTTAGTTTTATGGAATTTGATATTGAAAAGATATTTTCAAAATTAATATTTTTTTTATTGCTTTGTACTTTGAAAAAGGCTGCCGAGGCAGACAAAACGTCAGTAATTAATACGCTTTCATACGCATGTGCTTCCAATTAGCGACCGAGGAAAATATGGAAGAAAATATACATCACATAGGTTTATTCCCATTACTCTTATTATTTCAATTTTATTTTATATTATAGAAGATCAATGAACATTATCTTTTGATTGATTGATTGATCTGCCAATATTAGATTACACTAGTCTCATAGAATCTCGTGTACGCGTATCTAGATATTCAAGGTCAATGTCACAATTTTTTTCGCAAATAACTCGTTTCATTCCCTCTCCACAAAATTAATATGTATTTTTTACGATATCGTTATCTAAGGATTTACATACATTTATTGCTTAATGATTTCAAGTTGATTATGGTTATTTATATCCCTTTTCGCAAGTAAAAACGTCCGCTATATCCAATATCCTGGTTAGATTCAGGATTACTGATGAAATAGATAAATAGATCATTGAATGCGTAAAAGACTAAAAGCAAATCAGTCCCAAAAAACACAGAAATACTTGTAATTCAGGAATTGAGAATGGATATAATAATAAAAAACAAAAAAGCCATTTAAAAAACAATTAATAGTATTACAATTATTTTTTCTTTTTGGTGCATTTTTTAAATGGTTTTTTGAAGTCTTTTTTCTTTCGGGTCGTTTTTATTCGTTAAATTTTTGTATTTGCTTTTAATGTTTTTTGTACTTGTATTGCTCTATGTACAGATTTTGGCCATCTGTTGGTATCACCATATTTTTTAAAACATCTATTTTTGTCTCGTTGTATTTTAGGAGTAAACAAATATTATTATTATTACTCACCTCTCTCTCCAAGTTCTCCTTCTCATTTTTTATTTTTGTCATGTGATGTACCACCTCTTGTCTTGCTCTTTCCAACCTTCTTCTGGTATACTCTGATTCTTTAGTTTGCTCTTGGAGCTAAAATAAAAACACAATCATTACAATTTGTATATGAACTTTTGGCCAATTATATGATACATTTGTACCAAGAACACATTTTTACCTCACACATATAGATTTATACTTACGATCCTCAAAGCTTTATCCCTTTCTTTCTCTATGAATTCCTTTTGCTCTAAAAACCTCTGCTTCTCTGCTTTCAACTGAAATATATGGAATTATTGTCAAAGATTGACGCAAAATATCTATAATACTATGTCAAACGAATCGATATGTAGAAATCTTTTTTTTTAAATTTGTTGTCCTAATATCCTCAGAGTAAACTAGGAAATGAGTTTTTTTGTGTTGGAAGAAAAAGATATTTTTTAGCACTTGTTGAGCTTGCACCCCCTTCCCCAGTCTGCCAAAAAATGTGTACATACTAGGGCAAAAAATTTAAATGCTTTTTTTTTCAATTACCTGTTAAAAGTTGTTCTGTGGTAACCCAGATTGATACCTAAACAGGCACCCTATTTATGGTAGGGAATAGCACAATGACATACATCAAATTAAATGCAAATATTTTCTGTGAAATACTATTTTACTTATGAATGCTGGGAATTATCTCAGATTAGTTACATTGTAAGCTTAAGGTATTTATTACTCAGGTCAAATTATAAATGGTACTTTTGGGTCCTTTCCTATACAGGTAAGAAAGATCCCTTAGATTCTGGTTTAAGCCCATCATTAATCATATTTTGTAGTATTAAGATAATAGAGCAATTGAAAAAGGTTTGTGGAATGTCAAAAATATTTCCAATCAAATAAAAAAAAAAAAACTGAAGAACTATCATGCTGCTGTATATAGGCTGAAAGTGAATTTAACTACATTGCCATCATTTTCCATGTTTAATTGAGACAAATAACTATCCCAAAATCTATAAAGACTGGTTTATTATAAATGGACAAATCACAATCATTTTGAATTATTTGTTTATCAGATATATGAGAAAATGTTGAGTATAAATTATCAGCTGATACTGATAAAAATATTGATGTCTCATATTCTCAAACCTGGATTTTTTCTGATATACAATTATACTTATGGGAATTCTTTATTTTGTTATAGTTGATGCTAGGTTATAACAATGATTAATGCAATATGTACAATGCTGCTACAATCTAAATCTATCACTTGTTTATTTTATGTAAACGTTATTCATACCTTATCACACTGCTCTTCAAGATATACAACCCTCTCAAACTGTAAAAACACTTCCTCTTCTTTTTCCTTAACCAAAGATTCACTTGATTCTAGTCTCTTTGTGAGCTGGTCCCTCTGCCTTACAAGGTCATCCCTTTCAGACTAAAATAGGCTTTTATGAAAAAATTATTCAGCAGTCAATTATACTTTTATAATTACCTTAATCTCATGATACTTCTCTTCGAGATAATAAGCAATGTTTCTTGCTTCTTCATATTTTTGTGACAGGTGTAGATATTTATCATAGTGCTTTTTAAATAAAACAAATCTAGAACAATTTGAAAGGTTTATAAATGCAAAAACACATATCATAAAATAATCTTAAGAGATGTGTGAAATTTACCTATAAAAGTCATTTTCAGAGACTATATCTCTAATGCTATCTTCTGGATCAATTTTGTCATACAGAGGAACTCGCCTCGTCCTCTTAGGAAAATGAGCTTCTTGTTTCTCTATGTATTCTTCATTAATAGGTGATGAGCATGTTGCAATATCAAGTAGGTTTTCTGAACGCCCATGGTGAATTTCCTCGCTGACTGGGATATCACTTGCACTTTGTAAAACTAGTTCGTCACTTTTGCTCGATGTAAGATCATTGTAAAACTGTTCTGTAGACTTCTTGGAGCGAGAAGCATCTAAAAACGATCTGGGAAATGTATCCCCTCGAAGAATGATCAGTTCTGTCATCACTAAATCGCACGATTAAGTTATTTATTGCACCACAAACCATCAACAAGCCACCGAATCGAACTCAACTAATAGAAACTGGAGAAAAGCGCTCGCCCATTTTCATCAGAATGTCAATTCTTCCTAAATCTTAGATGTTTGTTGGTTATGTGTTCTTCATCTGACGTGATCGAGGTTATGGAACTGTGTCACTGGTGTCACTAACGTCAATTCAGCAAGCACAGTTGCCAAATCATACATCTAATTATAGGGTGTCCCAAATTGATTACTCAATCTTTTCTATTGTTTATTCATAAATGCTGCATAGTAAGCTGACCGTAGTGTGTGGTTTAAACTATTAGACAGATAAACCTCGATAATCAATTAATAACAGTATATAATGTGTCGGCATTAGATTTCATTAGTATTTATCGAATTGGCATAGAAAACCACCGCGAATATGTATGTTATTTACATCCCTCAACGTTATAAAAGCTTAATAGAACTTATACGCCCCACTCTCAATAAATAAACAAATAGTAATATATGTATATATTTATTTAAAAATAAAATTACATGAGTATTCTGATGCTATAATAAATAATATAAATGTATAGAGAAGCTGCTTCATTCATAGTACAAGCCAAAACACTGAGCGATTCCATAAACGTATGTATTTTCTAGAGAAAATATGGAGTATCTGTCTTTCTCTGCATCCCAAAGAAATCTGCAGGTTGCTAGGATATCTTGTGAGTTTTTCTCTCCTATCGATACTATGCAAACTATCTTGTACCTAAAGCCATTCAAAATATCATAAAAGTAATCTAAAATGTAATGCCTTTGCAAAAATATTCAATTCCTCTTTTTTTTCTAGTACGCTCAAAAATGATGAGTGTTCTGAAAAGCAACACTGTTTTCGGGGAAATTCGCCGACATAGTCGTTCTAGAATGAACGAGCGGAATGCTTAATTAGTTTGCCACAGCACTGATCGGCAATCAGAAAGTGTGCGATTCGAATCCCACAGTGAAGCTCCATCTTACGGATTAGCAAGTAAATAATAGCGTCGCTCCCTAGCCACTTTACCTACCTGTCAAAATCCAGTTCTTTCACTTTTGCCCTAATAGCCAACGAGGCCCATTTCGCCTGTTTAGAGCATTTATCTGCATCGTATTTCAGATCTTCTATTGCTTCAGTCATCACATTTATCAAGATTTTGTCTACTTTTTCGTGGTTAAACGGATTATCTGAATCCAACTTGTATGTATTCATGTACCGAGCTGTCTGAAATTTTTAGTTTGATTAAATTATCCGTTAAACTCATATCATGAAACCCTAAGTATTTTATTAAACATGTAAAAAATTTATGAAAAATGCTACTTGATTGCATGCGGTCAAAGGTAGCGTAATTTTTGTAAATAAAATGTGTTTAACTCAACTAAACTTAGCAGAAATGAAACAGCACTCGTATAATTGATATGATGATTATCATTAGATAGGTTATTATTGAAGTAATGGTCTTAAGGGAAGTGCGCATAACAATAAAAAGTATAGTACATACCTCTGTACTAGGTTGTTTCAATAAATTAGTATTGGGGCTCATTTTTTAATGTAATATACCGTCAAAATTTTGAACGATTTGTCTGTGTTGAGAAGTAACACAAGGTGAAAATATTCCAGTAACTGAAGCTATCAACGTATCGACTTTCTATAGCATACAGATTTATTAGAAAGATACAGGCACGAGCTGGTACAAGGTCTATATACAATGGAAATGGTAAACGTCGATTAAAAATAGCTTCCGGATTTGTAATGTTACGGTAAATTTACCAGGGATGTTTTAGAAGGTAAATATTGATGGGAGAACAATCAAACAATATCATAGGCACAAGTAATATTATAAATTATGTAAAATGTAAAAATTTGATATTATTAATTTCATGGAATGTACATTAAAAAATTGCGATCCGAATAGTAGATTTCATCATTATTAAACTACTGCAAATAATTATTATCTTTAAAAGCAAATTTTTCAGCTGTCTCTGAGACATTGGAATTCCTAAAATACTAAACGGTTTTAAATAATAAGACTATGGTTTCCAAAAAAAAAATAAGACAAGTTTAAATTTTCCATTCTATACCAATTTTCTCCGTTTTATAAAGTGCATCAATAAATTCAGTCTTTGCTTCTATCACTCTCCTTTTGAAATAAACAATTTGCCCTAAAGACATGTACAATATTTTATTTGGGAATTTTACCATTGAAATCTGTTCTTTCTATATTTCAAATGAGGTAGCTAACTCTCTCGGGCAGAGAATCCACAAGTCCGGCAATCAATTTGTGGAGAACCAAAATTCCTATTCACGCACCATGGCCCCTACCAATTCTAGCAAATTTTGATATTCACTACCTTCCCGATTCAAACGTTGATCTAAATATGCTCTAAAGGATTCATATCCAGCGACCTTGCAGGCCAAATCATACGATTGATATTGTTTTCCCTAATCAAATGGTTGACGATTGTTGCTCGACGAGGTCGAGCATTGTCGTCGACTAACAAAAATTCGACCCCAAAATTCTCTGCCAAGAGTAAAACAATATCTCTCTCGACAGGAGAAGTTAGCAAAGACCAAATTTATTAACGCACTTTATAAAACAGAGAAAATTGGTGTAGAACAGAAAATCAAAATTTTTAGAAATGTTTTTTTTATTGAGAAACCACTGGAGTAAACCCCTCAGCATCGTGGGATCGTACTGAAATTATAATTACCTTTCTATCTCCTGCATCTCCTGTGACACTTCCTTTTCTAATGTCGATCACGCTTCCGAGAGCCTGTCTATTCAAGACATCGTATTTTCCTTCCCTTGGTGTCAAGTCCTAAATCATCCAAACGTTAGAAGGATGAATGAAACTGACTCCAGATGTAACGATTATACTTACTTCGGTATCTTGCTGGGAAACACTGGGAACAAAAAAATCAAATCACGTACCTGTTTTTAACATGTTTGTAGACGTTTTCACCACGCCGCGACACTAACGCAGTGGTGCCGGCGTGAAGCAATATTATGTAGTAAGAAGCCTGGTTGCAGTAAATATATCCGTTCAATAATGTATCATGCCGTGCGGGAGCTCGTACACTAGGTTTATTGTCGCCCGTCGTTATGTAGTATTCTTTTAACCTTTGACGATTTCGAGTGATTTGGTAGATTAAATTATTCGAGTCGTAGGGTGACAATGACGGAGGTCTGTACATTTGTTTGCCTGTTGGTGTTGTTGCGTGGACGGTGGAAGTTTCTATAGATACAAATTAAAAAAAAAGAATACCTTTCCTCTTGTGGCACAAACTCGGTTTCGGACTTGCCCCCTGCTAAATAGGCATCGCTTTCGTCTTCTTTCATTTTTCCGGCTGATCCTGCAGATCCGCCTACTGAGCCTTCTACGTCCGGCCCTAATGCTTCTATATATAATAAATATAATAGTTATTAGATATGAATACAAAGCATTTAACTAAACATAAGGCAGATGTGTGCTTGATCTGGACGAGGTATTATCGTTGTGTGTACCTCCTGAAGGTTGTTCCTGAGGTTCACCGCCTTCATCGGGGCCTTCCTCGGATGGCTTTTCTTCGGGTGCGCCTCCTTCCTCGGCTTTCTGCTCCGCTGGGGCCTCTTCTGGCGCTGATTCAGGCGGTTGTTCCTGAGGTGGTGGAGCCTCCTCTACCGGCGCTGGCGCCTCTTCTGGAGGGTTTTCCTCTGGTGGTGGTGCTTCTTCGTCCGCCATACTTTAAACGACTCTTATAAGATGTAAGAAACCCAAATGCCCAAAATCTGTCACTGTCAATGCTTTATACAAGGTGTTAAAGATGATAGTAATTTAATGTAACTTCTAAAACTTACCCTGGTTGTCTCACGGATTCATTATAATTTTCCTCTGGACGCTATCGATACAATATCTTTTTATTTTCAGCAGCCATAGCTCCCTACGTTTGCTGGGGTCTTGGCCTGCCTGCAATCATCTCTCTCAAGTCTCAAACTATGTTTTCGCCCATTCGTTATATGCCCAATCATCATCATTATTAGTTAGTTAATCCTTAATCAATGCTATAAGCGAAACTGCGAAATCACCTTCTGACACCAAGAACCCATATTCAAATGTATATCAAAGTCTTTTTGAGGCTTATCTTAGAAATAATCAGGCTACAGGACGAGCGGACCGTTAAAACACAATTCATGCCAGTCGGTCACTAGGGCGGTTCGTGGGATCTTTGCCCTTGAGTCGCTAAATCAGTGTATATAATCTGTCAGATCTGAAAAACCAGAAATCACACATTGTCAGTTGGAAGAAAGAAAGGGAGTAAGAAAAAGAGCAAAGATATGGAGGAGGATGAGGAATTACGTGATGAGCTGACGACAAATTCTCGCCCTGACAGTAAATCACTTTGTCGGCAAGCCTAGAGAGAGCTGACAGCAGACCGATGGGGGGATAATCCTGAGGAATATCGAACCCACCTTCTTTGGGATCATAATAACTTCCGCGGTCTTCCACGCCGCAGGAAAGTATTGAGTGCTGAGCATTTGATTGATTATTGTCTCCAGGTATGTCAAACTTTTTGGCAAAAGTAGCTTCAGCGCCGCTGGATTTCTGTATCGAATCTCATGAAATTCCGCTGTTGTGCTTTGCGAAGTTCCTCTCGAAAAATCTTCCGAAGAGAATTATTTTGTGGACGACTCATGAACAGTAGCAGCGTCGCCAATAACACCATTGATCCTGAAATATCTCCTAACTCCTAACGGATCTTACGTGTCGCTCCTCGTCGAGGTCATTATCTCTTGTCATAATTAGGTGAGAACACTGAGAACTGTCGTTCCATGATACTGGCAAAATTGCAAAAACCTCCACATTATCCTTGGTCCTAAAGACAATGCCCCCAGGACCATGGATAGGGGGAGCTGTTCTCGCTTGCCATTTCTGAGCGATTTCGCTATTGTCGAGAAAGGAATACTGAGTTATGCATTCCTTTCAGAAAGCCATTCCATGGCTCGTTGCAGAATTCATGGAGTGTGTGTTTTTGTTTTCCTTCATGGAAAAGATTCGTCGCTCTACGAACAGTACGAATGTCATCAGGATGAGAGGACCTGCACGCTGTAGAGCTTGTTGAAAGAAACTTGTCTATTACGTTTGAGCAGCATCTATTATTTACATATGCAGGCTGTCTATTATTGCACCCAGCTATTTACTGGAAAAATCACCTGCAATTGAATTGAATATCTGCTGTAGCTGCGCCAAGTGCGGTTAAGCGATGTCAAACGTCTGTTATCTCCACAAAACAGTGACACTGAAACTATTCTGTGCTTTATTCAAACGTCATTTTCTTGACGACCAAATTAATTTGAATTTTTGTTTGAGGTTAGTGGCTATGTGATATTCCGTTAAATTGTCTTTATACTTCAGTCTATATTTTATGCTTGTAATAGTTTCAAATTGAACATTCTGAACTACTCGTTGGAGTTGAAATTGCATAAACGAAAGTGGAAGTGTAATTGCACAGAATTATTATGAGTGACAAAACCGATCAGCACAAGAATCTGGAAAAATGGTTCCGTGAAATGGGGTACATGGGAGAGATGCCTAGAAGTCTTACTGCGTGAGTATTTTCCCTGTTTTTATTCACACTAAGGCTTACTGATAATTTTTCAGTCATCTTTTGTAGGATTAAATCATTGTATATTTTAACTTCAATACTAACTCCAATCAAATAATTGGTCTTTGCAAATTACATGCATAAAATGGTGAATGTATATTTCATCCTGCAGAATCTGCAATAGTTCAACATCCTTCATCTGGGACCAGTTGCAGGCCAACACAAAAAGTACAAAAGATGTAGAGAGAATCAGGAGGAATGTTATTATAAGTCGACTTAATTCCAAACCATTACACAGACAGGCAAGTGAATCGTTGTATGTTATGTGCTATTCAGGTCATATTTATTAAAGGAATAAAAAGAGAATAGCTGCATCTAATTAGTTTTTGAGATGTCCATACATATTGCATGTTTAGTTCTACTATCAAAAATCTGTTTTTAGTCTTAAATTGGTAACTTTATAAACTTATAATTCACAAATTTTAATGAGAAACTAAATAGATTTTTTTGAATCTACTCAAACTTCTTAACCAGTCACAAATACATTATTTTTTAGATAAAAAGATTCTGTAATTAACACACAGTTTCACAAATGAAACTCTTTTTATCTCAGTGTTAATTACACAATCTTTTTATCTACATGTTGGAAGAGTTTTACCAGGTAAGAGCATCTACAATCTATATTATTGTTTTTTAAAACTGATAAGCTCCTTATGTGCACCATTGTATTTTACTGGAAAATGGGTTACTAGATACCAGTTATACTCAATAACTTTACAATTTTACAATTTTTACTAGGATGATTATCAGTATCCCATCCATGAGATCACTATATACCGCAAGAAGTTGGCTCTTGAAAATAAAATCCAACTAATGAAGTCAAATATACAGGAGAAAGAGAAAAAAGTGAATGAGACATCAAAATACAATAAAATTCAATGTAAGTAGCAAAAGCAAAAATGAGCGTCTTTATTCTTTTTTATCTTTGCCTTTCAAAATTAAAATGTCAAAAATATAAATTTTTCAGGATGTATTTTTTTCCAAAACACACACTGTATAATATTGACTCATTGTCTTAGCAGATGATTTATTCAGAAGAACTTAAAATACAAACAAGCCTGAGCATTTTATGTATCACTGCTGTGATGGTGTGATGGCTGACAGATAGTGTATTATCCTTCAATTAGCAGTTATACAGTAATAACTCTCTAATTCTCTCTAATTCAAAATTTTTCGCTATTACACTGCTTCTCAGTCTATAGCTGTGGCAAATGAAAGATTGTCGAGGCAGACAAAATCCCACTAAAGTTTGGTTTGCTGGTTTGCACATATATGGTTTCAATTATTGGTCAACTAAAACATTGAATGTAGTCTTAATTTATATTGCAGCCTTAGCACATTGACATTGAGACTGCTTATGTATAATTAGACTTCTCAGCTTGTACCTGACCAGTTATATGTATGATAGATTTGAAGATCACGAATACACATCATTGGATGTTTCTTAGGTATAACTATAGAAAAGTTAGAGTCAAAAATACAGAAAAATGAAGAAAAAGAACTACTGTTGAGGAAGAAATGTATAATGTTAAAAGAAAGTATTGATGGAGCACAAGAAACACTATCAACAGCTAAACAATTGACGCCAGTTGAACCAGATGAGACTCCTGATACAAACACCATAAAGGTACAATAATTTTTTTGTAGGACCTGTACTTGATTATGCTACATTTTAAAGGAAGTTATCTTAAAAAAAACTAATAACAAACAACATTATTGTTGATGGTAATTCTGAGAAGCTTGAAGGAAGATGACTCAAATATTTGATGCCCCTCCATCTTCATGGTCACCACAATGCCCAATGAGACTAATAAATTTCCATCATTTATTTTTGACTTTCATTGCAGGAAACTCTTCAAGCTTGTTGTAAGAAACTGGAAGAGAGCATGGAGAAGATACCTGTTCCAACAAACAACATCACAAACACAACAAATTTGGCGATACTTAAGTCAACGAAGAAGCCGCAAATACCAAGAATTAACCTAGAATCATGTTTCGCTTTGAGCGAGAGGACAGCTGTCTGGAGGTCAACATGTAAACAGTATAGTGATAAAGAAAATGACCGAAATTTTCTCACCCAACCAAAACAACTTTTCCCTATCGCAGAAAATAGAAATGGTACGTTTTATTTCTTATTTATATTAGTATTATTGTGATCGCCAAAATTAAAATCGAATTTGAGATGATACTTTTCTGGAACGTTAAACCTACATAATGAAAATCTATGTCAATCATTTCTGTATGTGCAGGAGTTTTTAAATATTACTTAAACAATGTTCACAAAAACCTAGAATCAATTGTTCATTATCTAGAGAGATACTAAATAATATGAGGCTTCCTCATGGAAGTATTTTAGGACTGCTGGTATTGTATTCGCCTTGACCTTGAAGGGACATTGACCTCACCTTAACCTTGAAGGGACACTGTATGGACATTGACCATACTTTTACCCTGGCATAACCTTGTCCTTGAAGGGTCATTGACCTGACCTTGACGGGACAGTGAGCTGACCTTCACATTGGACTGACATTGCTCTTTGATGTTGAAAGAGCGATGGCCTCGTCAGTTGAGCCAAACCAATTGTGGTGAGGGGTCATTATTAATAATTCATTTTGATAAGATTTGTATCTCCTAGAATAGATGATTTTTCTCTAATTCGCAGATCCTCCGAACAACAGCAAGAATGAATCCTTCGGCATTATCGACATTGAAAACCATGATTTGAACGATATTTTTATTAGTAATGTCGCTTGTGAAACGAATAATAGCGCTTTGATCACGAATGCCGAACAAAGTCTGCTGCTACATCTGCCTTCGACGGAGAACCGCCTTGCGCATTGTACTGCATTGAAGTCTAATGTGTCTATCAAGCCTCCTGTCATTGTATGCGAGGATGCGGCTGTCAAAGACGATCTGAAGAGATTGCTGCAGAACCATAATAGAGCGGTTATATGGAATGTTTTTCAGGTTGGAAATTAATCAAATATGTTTACCATGCACATTTTTCCTCCGAAATTTCTAACCATAAGTGGCTAGATATCGAAGATGATGAACCTAAATTCAAGTCACTACCGTTTTTAAATTTCTGAGGAATAATTGTGAACGAGAAATGTGATTCACAGAATCAGTATTTTTCTAACTCATTTATCTTTTAGGGTATTGAAAACGACATACACAAAAGGATTATGAGAAAACTTTCTGAAGGATTCGCTCATCAAGAGTAAGTGCAAATATCTGAACTGTTTCATCAAATTTTTATTTGTGAAACTTGGTGCTGAAATTATTTAGTGCAACCTTTGTGTCTGATTTTCCGTTTACTATTTACTCGGCTAATATCTAAATATTTCGTGGCCCAAATTGTTTCAGTTCCCACAAAAGATTTAGAGATGACCTAGCAGAACTTCATTTCATTTACATCCAAACTAAACTGCAACATAAGAATAATGATTTGGCGCTGAAAAAGCTGGAGCACAAGGTTAAACAGCGAAAAGACGAACTTTGTGTAAGTAACAAGAGCTCATTATGTCGTTACAACCGAGTTCTACTGTATTTAAATCGATGTTCTAGAACATGCTATCCAGTTCAGAGTTTTCTGAGAGAAGAAAGGAACAGATATTAGCCACATTTGATGCCCAACTCGAAAACGTTGGTCTAGAAGCAAAAATGCAAGTTTTGAAAAAGGAAATTCATTCAGCAAAATCAGTCAAAGGGGATAGAGAACTACAGATGTTAACAAATGAAATTGAGCAAGTCAAAAGGAATATAGTAAGTTTTCAATGCTTATATTAAGTAATAGGATGTCTGTATACTCTCTATAAATTGATGAAACTTTGTTGACTTATTTTGTAAACTCTGTATAATTTCTTATTTTTTAACAAATAACTTCACATTGATCTTAAAACACTAAATTGTAACCAAACGGCAATTGGCCTTCAGAAGCACTGCGAGAGGGCAAAAGAAATGTTCCCACTCCTCTCCTATTTCTTTCTCTAGCACTCTCAAGACTTTCGTGAAGGAAAAGAAGTTTTGAAATATGGTCTCTTGTACCAAAGTGCATACATAAATATAAACTCGTCCCCATTTGCGCGTCATTGCTTTGAAAGAAATGTATTTTGTATTTAATGTTTATTTTTCAGGTGACCAAAATGAACAACATTGAGCATTATATACAATTGATGGAAAATGTCCTTCATAATAAGGCTCGAACTGTCAAACAAACGTATAGCTGCGTGGATGAACTATTACCTTATCTAGAAGACATGTCTTGGTGTGACCGCCTAACTAAAAAGCTAAATCACGAAGAGCTGGAAACATTTCAACAGTTTCCTTATGGTTACAATCGGAAGTGTAGTAATACGTAAGTTTTATCCGAAATTCGTACAGAACGATGATTTTCATACGCATTTAATGATAATCATATTAGTAATAATACGTTTTAACAATAACAGGCCAGGTTTTGCACTGTGGCTATTCTACCATTTAACCCTAATAGTTTTGTTGAAAATCATATCTTAGTCTTGTGTGGGTGTCCCATTATGGATCTCCATAAAGGGTATTAACTTCACCTAACTAACTATACCTTTTTAGATGACGATGTACTTGTTGGCATATGAGAAATTAAAAATAAAGAATTTGTATGAAAATGTCGCATAAGAAGATTATTATTAATTGATAACCTGATATTTTTTAGGAATCCCTCGATATACTACAGAAACCTGTGTAACAGAAACATTCCTGAAGATCTAGAACTGGATTCGGAAACGATGTTCATGTTTGCAGAAATTCTTGAGACACCTTTCACTACGCCAGAGGCTGTACTATATAACATAATCAAAACTAAACGAAAACTGAACACTTGGAAAGCCATTGATGATGCAGTGAAAATTCCACAATTTGAACATCGTAAGTTCATTTCATTATTATAACAACTTCTCGCAAAGGCAGAAAGCCTTCAGCCTAGTTCACCTAAAGTCTCAAAATTAGCTTTATTACATGTCTTGTTAGTGTTTTTTTGTCATAATCTCACGCAAAGGCAGATAGCTTATCCCGCTTCATAAGCACTGCGGGAGGATAAATTTTCTATTGACATTGACCTCAAAACACTGTAGATTGTAACCATCAGGGAACAAAGTCTCCAGCCGCTCATTCCACAACGCTTTGGTTCTCGAAAAGAAGGTTGGTGATGTCAGGCGCATCAGCTAGACATATTGCTCGTTTCTAAGACTGTGTCCAGAAGCATCAGGAGGTGCTGTGGGGTGCATCTCCACAAATGCGAGCAGAAGAGAACCCCCAGTTTCTGGACGCTGACCTAGTGTCATTTTCTCATATGCACTTGAAACTGTTATCAACTAAAACTATCTATTCAAGTTTCAAAGTTTATCATGATCACTTCTATAGAGAATGAGCCTCTTTAATTGGTTATATTAGGGAATTCGAAATTGACACAATAAAACTTATTTTCAGATACTTTGGAATCGTTAGAAAAACATGAAAGTTACATCGAATATGCCCTGGACAAACTTCATCAATTGCTAACGTCGCCATTATCTCAGCAGACGCTTTCAGTGACGGAAATAACAAGGAAAAGTTTAGAAATTTGGTTAGAAATGCCTTTCAAGGACCTATCGGTGTCTAAAAAACTGGTAGATGGTAAAGATTATTTGTATTATAAGAAGCAGTATGATAGTTTTTATAATAATTTAGATTAGAATAGCTATTTGTCATTATTTTTTTTCTTGTAAGAAGACTTATTTTATCTATGATACATTATTAAGATTGATATTGATTATATTTTGTTATATAAAGTGAGATTTGTAAGTGATCATTATTGTATGTATTGTATAAATATTTTTACGCTTGATTTGACTTTTGATGGAAGTATGACCCATTTATTATCAAAAAATATAATCTAATTTTGACATGTAAAGTGGCAAATTTTCCATAACTATAAAAAACTAAAATATCATAATAGTTATTAAAAACTTTTCATAAGTGTCAAAAAAAGAAAGCAAATGAGAAGGAATTTTCCTAATACTACTATTTGTCATGTATTGTCAGGGTTGGACCTTTGCCCCAGAGTCGCTAGGTCAGTTTAGGTAATCTGCCCGGTCTGGAAAACCAGGAACTAACCATTGTCACTGAAAGAAAGAAAAAGTGCAAAGAAAAGAAAGAGGATCAGGTGGCGAGAGAAATGCCTTTGCATTTTAATTTTGTTTCAGATGATTTTGTAGTTCCCAAGTTAATTTTGATTTTTGGTGTACTGAACATGTACATGTTAGGTGTTCTAAATTCTCGATTCAATTTTTGATCCCAATAGGAGTTGTTGTTTGGAATCTTTGAGTACTTGAAAGACTGTGCAGTCCGCCGATTGCGATTCTGCTGGCCTATAACTTTGTTTGACATACTCCATTAAGTGATGTTGAAGAGTCTGTGAAGTCTCATTTGAAACATACCACAGGGCGTTTGTAAAGTTTTGTTCTGCAAACTTTTCATGTGCGTTTTAGCGAGAAAACGCGAAGGCGCACATAAGCTCAAGCAACCCGACAGTGTGTAACTCTACCGCTCAAACCAAACGCCAAATTTCACGTCAGGAATCTCATGATGATCTGACAAGAAATCTCAAGGTGACGATAAATGACCTTTTCGGCAAGGTTAGAGGGAGCTGACAGCAGACTGACATTGAGGATAATCCTGAGGAAATATTGAATCCACCTTTGGAATCATAACCTCCACAGTCATCTACTGCAGGAATGTATTAAGTTATGAGGATTGCATTATCACCAGATAATTCAAAGTTTTCGGAAAAAGCAGCTTTAGTGCTTTGTTAGTAATTTGTTCCACTGAAGGTACTTTACACACCTTGAGGTACTGACTCAGGTCCAGAAAGCTAATCCATTGCTTGTTGCGGAATTCATGGAGTGCATTTTTCACTGCATGGACAAGATTCGTCACTACAAATGTGATAAGGGTGAATAGGGAAGCTGTTTCCATTTTTGAGTGATCTATTGGTAACTCATATTTCATCCTGCAAACTTTCATCAAACTAAATCAAGCATTCACCATTCTACTCATCTATTTAACCAATAAAAACAATATAAATTATCAACTGTATACTGTATTACAACTTGAGAGAAATGATACAGCTACGACATACAAACAATATATTATACGCCTGTCTGTGCTGCATAACCTTACGTCTACTTCTTGTATCCACACGACTTCCTGCGTCCGCGAGCCCTCTCGAACTTCCTGCCCTTGGAGCGCACGTAGGGCTTCGTGTGGCTGTGAGGCACGCCAGGAGCGGGGCCGAAATGTTTCACGGCCTCACGAGCGCTACGCCTGCCCTGCAACAGCACTGTCTTTGAACCAGTTGGTGCTTTCAGTGCCAGCTGGTCAAATGTCAGAACTTCACCGCCTGAAATGGGAAAATGTTTGGATAAATCAAAATTTAAAATGGATAGTTTGATGTTAGTCATATTTAGTTCTAGTGTGCTATCTGAATAATTGTATGACCCATGTTAAAATTTTTTTCTTAGAAAAGTGAAATGTACATTTTAATTATGAATTTGTGAAACCTTAAATTAAGTTTGTTATTGTATGTTTTTACCTTTGATAAGTGCTCCAAATACTGTTCACTTCAAAAACAATTGAATTTAGGTATGATAATTTTCAAATATATCAAAATAGTTTTTGGATATGTATTATCATGCAATGGTTGAAACGAAACTTTTTGTATTTATACAGATATATTTTATCATTTTGGCATCACTTTTAGGTCATCCAGGAAAACACCGGCAACGTGACAAGCGCTGTAAGCTGTTTGTTTTGTTCTGAATGCGTATCCTCATAACTTCTGTAGTTTTTAAAGGGACACAAAATCTAAAAAGTGTATCAGTGTTGTTCTCAAGCATTACTACTGAGGTGTAATTGAAGGCAACTCTTAATTTTGCTAAATTAATACACAATAACAACTAGTAAACACTTAAGAAAAGTAAGCATTGTTGCCACGTTTAGCGCGAAGTCTGAAATCCATTTTACTTTGTGAACATAGTTTTTAGTTGCTTGACGTGTGAATTAAGTTAATAAACGTATTTATAACTATCATTTTAACATGGCAAACTCCAAGCCATGTTATCAATGCAACTCCGAATGCGTTTAAAGAAGATGAACAAAAGTTATTTTGCTTTCCATGTGATATGTGCTGCCGAGTTATCTGTCAAGAATGCAATAAGACACAGGCTCAAGAGATCAGAGTTATTCCCAGCCAATCCAGAACGCTGATCCACATGTGTCCTGAATGTGTAATGGGTTTTCAACAACTAAAAAATTAAAGCAACTCGAAACCTACAAAACAGAGGTGGACACCCTAAAAGACAAAATTAATAAAATGGAAGCCACTATAAATCAGTCTGGTATAAACGATAGAGTGAAATCACTGGAAATGGAAATAAAGGGCCTGAAAACCATGGAAAAATCAAAAACTGGCGATAAGGCGAACTTGTCTCGTGAGAATGCTAACTAGGGTGAGTTATACCGTGATATCAAGGCACACTTAATCGATCAACAAGAACAATTTGCCCTAAAACTCGACTCAGTGGTCAATGCAATTAAAAGCACAAATGTTGACTTAGTTAAAACACTTCTTACTAAAAAAGAGGAATTAGTAAAACTTACTCAAACAAAAAATAACACTGAACCTGTTATTTCCACAAAATCACAAGTTAGCCAGGCAATTGATAGTAGTCTTGTGCATATAAACACAGCAACTGATATGAAAGGTTTAAAGGTGGCCAGTAACGTCATATCTGGAAAAAATACTAACAACCTGAATATAACCGCAGCAAAACCATGTGAATGGTTCTATGTTGGAAACCTCAGTTCGGACTGCACTGCTTATGTCCCACTTAGCTGAGATGAGCATATCACCAATAAGCTGCGAGAAACTTAAATCCAAGCGAGATCATATAAGTTCTTTCAAAATTGCAGTTCCTACTAAGCAAGAATCAATGATCTTGAATAGCTATAAGTGGCCACTTGATGTCATTGTCAAACCATTCATCTTAAGATCAGAAAGAACATTCAACTCATCAGACCCAAGAAATTTTCACAGAGGTTATCAAAATCGAACATTTCACAGATAGGAAAACAACCACTGCAGTTTTATTATCAGAATTTAAGACTAAGAACAAAAATAACTTCCTTTTCTCAAGCTGTGGTATCTGAAAAGATAGATGTCATTATTCTCACAGAAACTTTTTTAAGTGAAGATGTAAATAGCAGTGAACTGGAAGTTTTTGGCTATAATGTTTATTGTTGTGATAGATCCACTAAAACGAGTACTTGCTGTAGAGGTGGTGGAGTGTTGATAGCTACAAGGGAACAGATAAGGAACACTCAATTAAGAAGCCCCATTGGAAATGTAGAATGTTTGTTTATAAAAATGAATATTGGAAGATGTATAATATTAAGTGTAGTTTACATCCCACCCTCATCATCTATTGATATCTATGAAAATTTTTCTCTTGCTGTCATATCAGTTCTTCAGGAGCATGCTGCTGAAAATTGTGATGTGTTTATTTGTGGCGATTTCAACCTACCAAAGGTTTCATGAGATAATGATGGCCTTGGTTCTATGCCAATGGGTAATGTTACACCTCAAGTACTAACTATATCTGATTGTATGGCATTTTTCAATTTGAAACAAATGAATAGTGTATGAAATGTGTATAATGGTTTTTTAGATTTAATTTTTGCTAATACTAATATCAATGTATCTTCATATGAGATACCATTAACCAGCTGTGATTCTTA
Source organism: Bruchidius siliquastri (assembly GCA_949316355.1). Classification (NCBI taxonomy): domain Eukaryota; kingdom Metazoa; phylum Arthropoda; class Insecta; order Coleoptera; family Chrysomelidae; genus Bruchidius; species Bruchidius siliquastri. Next base: position 6,902,375 of record OX438534.1, on the reverse strand, counting down.
CCATCCAGCACGGTCATTTGTAGTGAATGATGATACAAAATGTGAATATCTTAATCATGACTATTTTTATTACAATTTCAACAGAGCTAATTACATCGAAATCAATATCTATTTGTCCTATATAAATTGGAAATTCTGAATATTTCTAATATTAATGAGGCATTAAGTAAATTTTATGATATTATTTATGTTATCGATTGTTATGTTCCAGTATGTAGATATGTCACTCCTAAGTTTCCAAAATGGATTAATGCTGAGTTCAAAAACCTAATAGTTCAGAAGAAAATTGCTCACAAGCAATACAAACAAACGGGATTGCCCACTGATTATCAGAAATTTTCATCCTTGCGATATGAGTGAGGGAGATATGCTTCAATAAGTCACACAGAATATATTACCAAACTAGAAAATGAAGTAACAGAAAAAAGAATTCTGGAAGTTCGTAAACTGAAAAAGAGATAGCTTGAATTTACCAAACAGTATGCATTTCACTGACTCAACAAGTAATTCAATGCAATTATTTGCAGAACAATTTTCTTCAACCTATACAGCTAACAATGAGAGTGATACTAACAACTGCAATAACTGTTTCAATCTATTTTTAAACTCTAATTATTGTTATGTTACTAGTTTAGATGTTTTTAATTCCATAAATGAGTTGGGCAATTCCTTAGGTTGTGGACCTGATGGCATACCAGTTGATTTTTGGAAAAACAAAATTTGTTTTATCAGAGGTTTTAACCCATTTATTCAATCTTTCTCTCTCTACTGGAGTTTTCCCTGATATTTGGAAAAAAAGTTACATAACACCTGTATTCAAAAACAATTATAGGTCTGATGTAAAAAATTCCAGAGCAATCTCAAGACTTCAATTCTATCTAAAATATTAGAGTCTCTCGTGAACAAAAGTCTATATCCCATGCTTTCACCTCAGATAATTCCAGAGCAGCATGGGTTTTTAAAAGGGAAATCAACTAAGTAATGCTGGAATATCAGCAATTCATAACTGATGCCTTAGAAAGACGTTGCCAAGGAAATTCTGTGTACACCGACTTTACAAAGGCTTTTGATAGAATAAATCACTCAGTACTTATATCAAAAATGGAAGCAATGGGTATCAGCGGATCTATGCTAGCTTGGTTGAGCAGTTTTTTAACTGCTCAACCAAGTAGTAGTCCGATTAGTTATTGAATATGCTTGTCCTGTATGGTCTCCCTATTACAAAAAATGGATTGATGAAATTGAAAAAGTCCAAAAAAAGTTCATGCATCACTTGAGTTTTCGAATGGGTATTCCAAGTGATGAATTTCATTACAATGAAATATTGAGTTTGTTGGAGATGGCATCACTTGAAAAAAGGAGATTGTATTTTGATATGTGTATATTATTCAGAATTTTAAATGGCTTGATTGACTCACCAGCCTTGTTAAATTTAATTAATTTTAATGTAGCAGTAAGAAAGACTCAACAAAACATAACCTTCAATGTATCCTCTCATTTGACAAATTATGGCTATCAAGAATATGCAGAGAAGCAAAAAATCTTCCACCCAATATGGATTTTTTGAATTTGTCATTTAACAAATTTGAACATGATATTAAAAATTACTTGCTGTGAATAACTTGTAAATGACTGGTCGTGAATATATTATTATTATTATTATACATATTTTTAATACTGCAATGAGATTAGAGATAGAACTTAAATTGAGCAGTTGTAAAATGTCTAGAACATTGAGAATCTTCCAAAATGGAATTTTTGTAGTTATGTAACTTTCAAGATGGGTAATTTGAATGTATATATCCTGTCAATCTTCAGACATTGAACAGTGAATAACCCAAAGACATGGACAGGGATACATGGTAGAAGTTGTGTTATTAAGTGAAATGAATTAGTGTTTCAAGAACATTACAATACATATATAGATAAAAAGTTGTGTAATTATCACACAGTTTCACAAATAAAAGTCTTTAGTGACATGTTTCAATTTTTATTAAAATCTTCCATTTCAATAAAAATCAAAACACATCACTGAATGAAAGGGTTTTATTTGTGAAACTGATAATTAAACAATTTTTTATCTACACGATGAAAGAGTTTCACCAACTAAGAGCATTTACAATCTACACGAATAGATATATGAACAATAGCTGACACAATATCATTGATTGTAATTCTTACAAATGTTTTGTGTTATAACACATTAGAAATGTAAGGGATCAACCTAGAAATATGTATATGTACATAAATTTTCTAGGTATCTCAATTGGTACATTGGTAAAAGACATTCCATTGTCTGTAAGCATTGAGAATTTTTTTTTTGCAGTTTGAGGGCAGACAAGCAATTGCAGCGACAGATAGTGATGCCAGATCTAATAATTTTTGGGGAGATGACATTTCAAACGGAAATATCTTGCTCTCATTTTAATGGTAAAATTTCATCATCCATTTGCATTCCTTGAATTACAAAGACGGGAAAACAAACAAGGTGGAGTCGTTCATTTTGTTCAAATTCAGTTCCTTATTTGACAGCCAGTGATAATGCTATCCAAACCCACATTTCTAAATTAATAGCTGTCCATGTGATGCATAATGTGAACTGACTTGATATCCTTTTTTGTGTACAAACATAAGTCAACACATAATAAAATTTGAAACAAAGACTAAAGTTGCTATGCCTACCTGCTTTCAGGATCCTAGCCCTGGCAGTCTCGCTGACTCTCAATGCACATATTGAAAGTTTAGGGATCTCGAAAATTCTTGCATCATCTGTCACACTTCCTACAATAACTGCTGTGAGACCCTCTCGTCCGGGTTTCTTCATTAAACGGACTACTCTGGACAACGATATAGGGGGCCTGTGAATCTTGCTCATAAACAACCTTTTCAAAACTATTTTGTTGAATTTTGCGTCGGTACGACGGGCCAAGTATCTGTACAGCTAAAAATGATGCCGGTTAGTTTTTATTATATATATATATTTTGAATTGTAATACCTTTACTAGCAGCCGCAGATACACATCTTGACTTTTAGGTTCGGTACGTCGAACCTTTCGGTCATATTTATGGTTTATGTCCTTACCCTGGAAGAAATTGAGAAAATACGATAATTACCAGATTGATAAATATATAGTCTATAGAAATTCATCACAACAAGATTAATTCGCTAAGCGATCATTAGAAAATAAATAGATTCTTTCGAAACCTACCATGTTTGTCAAGTGGTAAAAGGGAAAAGATTATTTGTGTTTTGTGAAATTTACTTTAAGCCAACTGTCAGTGTTTATTTACTTCAACTGTCAATTGAGAAACTGCCTTAAAGAAGTTTTCGTTGTGTGGTTCTTTTAAGGACAGGAAATTTACCCACAAGGATTGAAGAATAAGTTTGTAATGAAAGTTCGCTAGCTGTTCCACCATCCCAAAATGGCCGTGACAGAGATTGACATTTGATTGAGCAATATGCATGTTGCTGTTTTTTGTTTGTTTATTTATTGAATGTTTACGTCCACTGACGATAGAACACTTTACGTCTAACCCGTTTGAAATAACAGTGACTGAATTTTTTTATTTACTGGGCCTAATTGTTGGAGGTGAAGTCAATTAAAATATTGCTTGCGGATTTGAAAATCTTGAAAAAAATTATGATATTGAATTTGCCTGTGCCCAGGCGTTGCATTGTAATGAGGATGCAAACATAAATACGCAGAAATATTTAATTGGCTTTGATGAACTAATTTTTGAACAATGTAAGCAGTAAAACGTCAAACAAAACATCATGCGGCGCCACGGTAGACCATGATCGCGAGTAGGGAAGCATGAGCAGATAAATTTCTTATATTCTGATTGCTAGTATAAATAAGGTGACCATATTCTAAACTATTACAGAGACTATTCCTATGCAAATCAACGTTAACAATCATTGCTTGTGAGCAACATATAGCCCATGCCCCGCCTGCATTAACATCCGATAGCTGCAATTTCAAGCGAGATGACAATCTAGGTCAAAAATCCGCGTGCGACTAGTATATGTTTTATGCTTAACATCTCCGGTTTTTGACAAATGTGTTTGCTCTATGATTCTCTCCCATAAAAAATATTGAAAAATCAAATAAACTGATTACCTAGGGGCTGATTATTCAAGCATATGTTAACATGGATGAGCAAAATATACCTATTGACATCAACACAAATAAGCTGTTAGACTGGTTAATAAGTAGGAGACACGTTAACAAAGACTGGCAGGATAATGTCTTGAAGATCAGAGAGAAAATCAACAACGCCATACAAGACATGCCAGCTCATGAAGGTATCATCAAGCTGCTCTCTGGCCAACATATCAATTACTTCCACTGTCTTAAAATAGTAGAGATACTCAAAGAAACCGAAGCCGATTCAAAAAATATTTTTGGGCGGTACGGCTCGCAACGTATGAAGGACTGGCAAGACATTCTAAGCTTGTATCAGAAGGATAATCTGTATTTGGCTGAAGCAGCCCAGATGGTGATTCGAAATGTGAATTACGAAATACCTAGCTTGAGGAAACAAATTTTGAAATTGAACCAGAGCCAGGGAGAGTGTGAAAAGAAAATCAAAGATTATTCCAAAACTGAGCTCTTAGCTCAAAAGGAATTTGATGCTACATGTCAACAGTTGGGTATGTTCTTAAATCAGCGGTCTTATTCACTTTACAAATACATATTATTTAACATTCTCATTTGCAGGTATTGCAGGAAAAAATATAAAAAGTGAGTTAATGCAACTACTGAGAGAATTACCAGAAATCTACCAGAAGATTGCAGAGAAAATAAAGATTGTTCAACCAGCTCTCGAGTTGTACACAGAGTGCAATAAATACCTATTAGGCAAAACAGATTTAGTTTTGCTGAATATATTGAAATATTTAATAGAAAATGGAAACACTACAACATATGAGTATAAATATGAACAAAAACCTGTTCAAGTGATAGAATTTACACCAGCTGTGAAAGTATCAGAAAGTGAGGATAATGATTCAAATGAAATTGATTTTGGTACAAATGATGATATCGACTTTGGAATTAACACTGAAGTAAATGAAGAGCAGAGCATAGATTGGGGTAACATAGAAGCTGCCGAAGATGGATTTGAAATAGTATCACATGAAGATTTGGATTATGTCAATCTCGAAGAATCGGGTATTGTAGTTGAAAAATCTGGTATAGATGGTGGTATAGCAAGAGGCGAGGAGGCACTGATGCTTTTAGATAACCCAAAATGTGCCGCACAGATTTTAAACAACTTGATTGAAATCAGTGCTTTTCTCAAAATGAGAATGTACGAGATGTCTAATGAGAATGACGTGTTAGTGATGAGCCAAATGCAAGATGCTCCAACTATTCTACAAATGCAGACCATTGAATCGATAACAGAAATGAATGCTTGTGTGAATGTGGTTTTGGAAGATTTTATAGACAAGAAATTAGTGTATTTGCAAAACATCAAGCATTCACCCAGTTATGCAGATATCCTTACAAAGAATTTGGAACAGAAACTTTCTGTAGTAGAGCGAATGAGAACAAATAAGAAAGCATTAGAAGAAAAAATGAAGAGTATGAGAAATGAAGTTAGGACAATAGAACCAGTGATTAAAGTATTAATCGAAAAGACAAAAGAGCTACAGAGGGAAATTGAGAGTGACATTTCCAAAAAGTACAAAGGAAGGCCTGTACACCTGGTAGGGGGGATTAATATGTTATAAGATTAGGAATTATTTATTTGTTATATTCTATTACATGCATATATATCTCTTTAGCCCAGTGTAACAAAAAAATATTTTAATATACCAGTATTTTTTAAGCAATTTTCACTGGCTAGAGCATTGTCGAAAAAGTATATTTTTAAATTTGAATTACTATTTTTAAGGCGTTTTATGAATTACATAATACAAAACTCAATTCCATTTTTCTATTTGACTCATTGTTATATATCTTTACTATTCAGTCAATAGTAACAACTTAACCTAGGAGATCTTTTGGGTATATTTCGTAAAAATCAGAAAATACTTGTGATAAAAAGTTGTGTAATTAACACACAGTTTTACAAATAAAACTTTTATTTGTGAAACTGTGTTAATCACACAACTTTTTATGCACATGATGGAAGAGATTCAAAAAGTAAGAATATCTACAATCTACATGAAAATACTTGTGTCTTTCATAAATTTATTCATAAAAAATAATAATTATAGCATAACATAAACATTACAAATTGATTTGTTGCATCAATTTTATTTTACTTAAATACTAAGAAATGGGAATTTCACACAAGAAACCTCATCACTTCACATTTGAGACTATTATGTGTGATTATATCTTAAGATACATTATTTTCAGAACCTGCATAATTCAAAGCCAATATCAACTTTGTTACTGTCCCCAGTTGTAGCTGATCTTTGTTTTCTAAATGTTTGCACTAAGATATCAATCAAACTCTTGTGTGCTTTCTAGATCAGATAAAAGTTCTTCAATTCTTGCAATAAGATTTAAATTATAAATCTGACTGTACCTTTTGATCAAACAGATCACATTGCCTATAACATCTAAGAGTAAAAACAATGTTGCTATTGTACAAAATACAAGTTACTTATATATTGACTGATCAACAAAATGTTTTATCGAGACATCAAACTTGATAGGTTTGAATTCCAAAGATACAGTTAATCTTCCAGTGACAACATAAAGTTAATGAGGTGGATTTAAAATAAAATATTATCAAGTTTGATAACAATAGGAGAAATGAAAAAATCCAATTATGTTGTTTTTTTAAAATGTTTGTGATGAGATTATTATCGATCGAATAAAGTAATATATATCTTACATATCTACATAGTCATAACATGAATGTTTATAAGGGATGAGCTGATGAATATATGAAATGTTTCCCTTACAACCTAAAACCTTCCGCTAAAAGGTCGTTGGATTCGAGCTCTTGCCCTTCTTGCGACCGATCTGGCCTGGAAGTTTGGAGACGATCCACCTCTGCCACGATCTGAAAACAATAATGAACAATCACATACCTGTAACTAAATGAATAGTTGTAAACATTACAAACAATGGTATATTTTGTTTTTCCATCAAATATTTTACATATTAGGAAAATAGTTATGGTTAGGAAGCTTGTGGAAAGAGAAGTGTTCCAGATGCTATTCCATCATCAACTTTCTGAATTTCGTATCGTCGCTCGAGGCCGGACCTGAAGAGCGGCGACAACAGCGTTACCACATTTCGTAGTTACACCCAAAAGTGGTCTACTTTCTCTTTGGATATCAATGCACTAATGTGAAAAGTTTACTCGCGTATATGAAATTCGTTGTTGGAGCAAATATGTGGTTCAGTTTAGTAGCTATCACGAAAAAACGTAAATAATGCAGTACTAGAATGGTTTAACCACAGCTCAACTTCGACTTTGAATTTTCTAAAAAAACTATGCCGTAGAAAGATTTGTGTTCCACTATCAGTTTATTGTCATAACAAATTCGATGTAAATCTACATTAATTGGGCTCAATGGAAGAAGCACCTTAATCAGCAAGAGCGCACATAAAACATTAGAACTGGTTGATTTGAAAAAATTACAACTAATTTGAACCATAGCAGACTAATATTATTATGGTAGTGTGAAATCAATGTTTGCCCACCTTGCCTCAGCCCTTGTCTGTCGCCCCATACGATAGGTGCTCTGGATCCACCACCTCTAGTGGGTATTTGCCTCATCGACCTTCTCGCAGAATTTCCTCTCTGAGTTCTTGTATTTGTGCTAGGAGACGCCTCTGCTTCTCTACCCTCTTCTTCTTCTCCATCTTCTGCAGCTAAAGGTTTCTCGCCTTCCGAACTCACCTGGATTATCAAGAATACATATTATTTTTCATCACGTAGTATTATTAACTTATTTCAGTTTCCCAATGCATAGTATCTTTAGACTACTTAGTGTGCTTTAGTGTTTTGACACCTTTCACTTCCGCGGATTCGTAAAATTCAAAACTTGATAAGAGTCCATTACATTTTACAAGATTAGTACTTGGATACTGTATATATCTATAAATGAAAACATGGCATTCATAAGATTATAACAGAAAGTTTCAAAAAATCGTAAACTGAATCATGGGTGGAAGGGAGGGGGGATCAGGTTCTGGGTTCTAGCACCAATAATATCAATTTTTTCGAGTAATGAATGATCTTGGTATATGTTTGTTTCACGTATATCAGGATTTGGAAAGCATTTATATAATAAAATCTATATTTCTTACCCCATCATCGCCTTCGAGTATTTCTTCCACTTGCTCCAGTTGTTGGCTACCATCAGATAAACCAGGCATGCTTGGAGGACCCATACTGCTACCTTCACCAGCAGTTTCATTGTCATCTATATCTACAGTTGGCAGCTCAGCTGAAATTTACAAGAACATACGTTGGTGATATAGTGACGCATGGAAACACTTGGACAGATTCCAACGCGATTACAAAAGAACATTCAAATTTTGCTCACTGGAAATAACCGAATGTAACTGTTTTGAAATTAAAATCCATCGCGAAACTAACTCCTCGACAGCTCATTCCACAATGCCGAGGTTATCCAAATGAACGACTGTTGGAAGAGGCTCGTCAAGGCTTTGGATGCTTGACCTGTGATGCACCTCTATTTGTTGTACTGAAGACTCTTGGGATTATTATGCGAGACAGGTGCATTTAATAGACGTTTTGCTCGTTTCTGGAATGTGTGAGTGCTTGAGGGCGAATCCACACACATGCGAGCAGTACTTCAGCGATGGTCTGATCTTTGCCATGTAGAGTAGCAGTAGCTGTTCCGGTGAATATAATTTTCTGGAGTGGAAGCAAACTTCCAGCTCCTGGGACACCGATCTAGCAAGGCCGGCAATATTTAGGCGCCAGGACATATTATTGTTGATGTTTATTCCCAGAAGCTTGCTGGGAGATATCCAAAAGCGTCGCCATTCTGTCAAAATGGCTATTTTTAATGGCTAAGCTCGCTAAATCAACATTTCGAAAGGGTTAAAATTAAAAAAATTGCTTACCGTCAGCATGTGAAGCCTCCTCTTCTTGTTGCTCTTCACCGGTTGCACTCGGACACCCACCAGGAATAGATTCTTGAGGGGAACTTTGTAAAGGAGTTGTAGGGACGCTCCTACCTGTGCCTGTTGATAAAATGTAAGTTTGTGAATACGAAAATAAATGAGTGAAAAAGGTCGTTTTGAAAATTTACTGCATAAAAGTAGGTTGCCTACGTGATCTCGTCGGCGTGTTAGCCTTTTTATCCTTAGTTTTACAATGTTTAACAATGATTTCACAGCGTCATGTTTACATAAGATTTAATAACCTTAATTTATATTTTACAAAAAAATAAACGTTAGAAGCGCCTTTTATTAGGAGTAGACGATGTTTTTTTAGCGATTTTTTCCCTCATTCTACGTATAATTAAGATATGTTGAGGTAATCTGTCTGAGTAAGTCCCATATTGGCCTCCCCAACTATCAGTATCAGCTGTTCTATCTAAAACCCATGACGTACTGTTATCATCCAAGGTCTGCTCAGCCAGCGACACAGCCGGCAAGGAAGGATGAACCACGGCCGGGGGCTCCCCGAACGTGAACCTAGCTGCGGGCGTCGCGTTCGGCACGTGCGGCGAACTGACCGCCTCCCCAAAACCGTCTGACCTCCTCGGTACGAACAAAGTGGGAGTGGAGGGGACGATTCCGTCATCGCCACCTTGACCTCCCTCGTCGAACAGGTGGTGTCTCGATAGAGGGGCGACAGGTCTAGCGCGGGTCACAGAGATCGAAGGGACGGACGGCGATGCCTGGGATATCGTGATCCCGGATGCTGCGCCTGGAAGAGAACCAAGCTGCTGGTGAAGGGGCGTGGCCGAAAGGCGTACACGCCTCCAAGAGAAGAGAGGTAGACGACCGACGACAAGAGATACTCAGTTCATAGCCTGGACCGTGAGGGGTTTTGATTAAATTTTCCGTCCATAGGAGATTTTTTTTTGAAATCGCATCGTTTTGGGGTGTAGTCGCTTGGTGCAATTGATTTGTCACTATTTTTTACTCAAAAATAACTGCACATAGAGGTTAAATATTCTTGCAAATGGTGTCTCTGTTATTTCGATAATGTACAAAAAATAATAATGGTTCATTACATTTTGAGTAATTAACGATTAATTTTTTTATACCTAATTCACAGTTACCCTAACAGTATATACATAAGCCCCAAAGTTTACAAGTATACAGCACTTTTATTTTCACAAAATAGAGCATCCAAGACAAATCGAGCGATTCACTCATATATGAAAAGATGATAACCGTTATCAGTACAACTGTGCTTGGACAAGTAGAAACACATCCACACATATAACATGATTCTACTTATTCCTTGTTATATTGTATGAGTTGTGTTAATAGGTCTCTGGCATTCGGAAAAGCACATCCATTTTTTTCTGTCATTTACCTCTCCTCTCAAATTACGATAAAAATGTACGGATGATGTAAAAAGTCCTTATGTTACAATTCCAAGCAAAAGCGGTTAGATTCCAAGCACATAGAAGTCTGATCTGATCGTCTTTTGACATTTAGAAAATAGAATAACGGTCAACATGAAATTTAATTTTGTAACTGCCAATTCAGTAGCGCTGTAGAACAATTTAGATAATCTGTGAACGCTATTTTTAATTCCATAAAAAATTGCTGTACCTACAAAAAACTAAAATTATTTTTTGCCAGTTAGGTCAAGTTATATTACTACAGCATTGTCTTCGCACAAATGAGGTGTTTGTTTTATAAACAGTAACATACAGATATTTTAAAAAAACACGTTTTCCAAAAAAAGCCTAAAGGCAGAGAAAATTATGAGAGTTCTGAAAAATTAATTAATTTTGTTTAATGTCGCATCTCAAAACTTGAAAATTACGTGGTATGAAATACATGATCAGACCTCTTTGGTTGTTAGTAGATGATACTCAACAAGTATATTCAAAAGCATTCATGGGAAATGCCAGAAGACCGTTTCACACAAATATACAATATTCCCAAAAACTCCCAAATAAACAATAATATTAGTGATGGGTAACTAGCTTCATCTCACTTACATGCATTGTTGCTATTTGAGTTTAAATTCAATATCCAAATCATGTGAAAACTTTTAGTTTGGAAGAAATGTGGAACAACTGAGCCCCTTTTGCTAAAAAAGGTTTACTATGCCCTGACGAACATTTTGATTGATTGAACCTGGCAAACGTTAGAAGTAATATTTAAAAACATTTTTTTGCAAACATGCTCTTGCTTAGACAAGTATAATTTCTCCTCAAATTTCTATGCATTCAAAATTTTTGGTTTTTGAAAAGCGATATAACTAACTACCTAAACGCACACATGGAACTCACCATCTGTACCGCTACTAATAGCTTCGGATTGAGGTTGCTCCGAACCTTCTTCACCCCTACCTTCTTGCACGGACCGCTCGCTCTGATTTGGAACCTCGCTAGAATCCTCTATCACCTCAACTTCGTTGCCGCCTTCTTCGTCTTCTACGTCTTGACAGTCTGCATCTTCATAAGTATCTTGTTCCTGAAAAAGATGTCAAATAAGTGAATCCATAGATCCTGTGTATCAGCTCAAAAACTGACTTTTTTATCAATAATTGCCCAGGGATTGAGAGGCATTTATAGCTGCAAGTGTGTTTCAATAAGAGGTGCATGCCATTTTGCACTGCACAAGGGTAAACAATTATTGAGTGTATAAAAGGAAGTAGAGGGTTCAAGACTGCTAAATTGGTGCTGTAAGCAATAATAATGGCTGTGTAATAATAACAGCATAATACGTCTAAGGGAAAGACAAAGAAAGAAGTTTACCATTCCTTCCATGTCATATCCTTCAGTGTCAGGATCCTCGCCAGCATCGCCATCACCTTCATCTGCAGCTCCTTCTTCAACATCCTCATCATCATCACTTTCAACGACAATCACGTTGTAATCGTCATGGTCCCTTTGGCTGCTTGTTGGCACCTGGTATTCTACTTCCAAACTACTATCACTCACTGTGCCAGATTGCTGTGTGATATGAACAAATATTTTCATGAAATAATTCACCATCAGGATTAAGAATCTAAATGTGTCACTTTGTTGTAGATTTGTTTAGAATGAATGCTATAATACCGATGGCCTTTGAGAAAGGTTATATATAAAGAAAAATCTACAAACAACTGTAATGACGAAAGGAAGAGTAACCAGCTTTTAAAAAGTTAATATGTTACAAAGCGTAAAACAGTCATATAAAAATTTGACATTTTTCCAGAGGAGTAGCAATACTCGAAAAATTGAGATTGCCTAAAACCCGTAGTTCAACTACATACCGAGAAATGCATAACGCACAAATGTATGAGTGAAACAACAATTATTCAGACAAATTGATGTACAACATAATATAGTATAACCAACCTGAACCCTAGTTCTTTTGCTTTGCTGTGTTTTTCCTTGTTCTTCAGCCTGGCAGCTATCATCCGGGTCACGTTGTCTTTTATGTCCTGCTTGGGACGTAGTTACGGTATTCGAACTGCTACTGCTAGTCCCTAACCAAATGAAAGAACAGATTGAAGAAATCAGAGAAATTGAAGAGGTGCAGGTACTGGTTGAACTGTATACCCCCCATTAGCAAGAAATATTGCTCACGGGGGATCTTCAGTAGATTTAGCAATTTTTAGACTACATTTAGCTGGAATTTCATCAATTTTAGGGGCTGTAAACTTTATTACAACTGTTATCAATATACGACCTAATGGAATATCTATAGACCGAATACCCCTATTTTCCTGAGCTGTTGTAATTACGGCTATTCTTTTACTGTTATCCTTACCAGTATTAGCCGGAGCTATTACAATACTTCTAACAGACCGAAATTTAAATACCTCTTTCTTTGATCCTGCCGGATCAATTACACATTCATCAGAGCTGCAGAAGTAGATGTATACTATCAAAAAAGGTGACTGCTTGAATTCTCAAACTGGTACCATAATGGTGTCAACAAAAATCATGATATCTGAGCAGCATTAACAACAAATCCTAAATTCAAAATAATCTTCAATCGTCTTCAGGTGAAATTTCATTAATTTCAATTCTGAAGACAATGCATGTTCGAAGCAGTGTTTTATTCATAGAAAAAATGCTAGATATGTATCCATTGATGAAAAACCATCACAGTAAGACCAATTACGTTTTTAAAATGAATTTATTAGTACAACAGAATTATAATTATCATACCTTGTTCCTGAGTTGGGGCACTACTAGGCACTTCCACCCTGGGCATAACAAGTGCTACAGCTTGCTGTTGCTGAAGGGTAGTCTGTCCTTGACCTTGTGTACCAGTAGCTACCTGTTTAATGATATGGATAATCGTATATTAGTTAAATGACAAATATGTTCTGGAAATACGGCTGCACTTGTCAAATATTGTCCGTTAATTTTTTTATTTTTGATCTTTTATCAGGTGCTGTCACAGACTTCATAAAAAATTACGTTTGTTTGGCCTGCTGCAGAGTGATTACGAATTTCGAATGTTCATTATTGATACCTACGTCGCGCCGGAAAACGGTTTCCGCTCTTATTTTTGGACTATAACCAATGTGAAATTTTTCGCCTAATCCAACAATGTTATCGCGCTACGACGTTCCGTTCTGCGAGGAAAAAGTATTTTCTGAGAAAATGCATGTTTTCTGGACAATTATGGGTTGCTTATCACAATTCTAGCCTTCTTTTAAACACCGGACGTGGAGGAGTTCGAGAAGCTACAGGGGGAACTATAGAGATAATTTTAGCGCTTGCCCCGTCTGCAAATGGACACCCACAACAGGTTAGGCTTTCTTGATGATCGTATTCGGATTCACCTCAAATTTATAGGTGTATCAATTATTTATCTTTCAAGTCGATGGTCTATCGGTGGTTTTATCGTAACGAGAAACTGAAGAATATATTTAGGACTACAAGATAAGATTTTTTCGAATAGTAAATCCCCATCCCCACACTCAAGGGTGGTGTTAGTGTGCATATTTTTGCATATCTCTATTAATTTAGTCCCTCGTAAAATATGAATCTCAATACACCACTTACCGTATGTCCCTGGGCAGCCGCCGCGGTAGATCCGTTTCCTCCCACAGTGCCTGCCGGCGTAGGGGCAGCTTCGTCGTCGTCGCCAGCGTCCTGGGAGGACTGCGTGGGCGGCACGGCAGCCGCCTGTCTTCCGCTGCTGGCCCCGCCCACCGAACTACCGGCCAAGGGCGTAGCAGACGCGCCAGAACTGGAGGCGGAGCTCGTCGCCGGGGCGTAGTCTGTGTGCGAGCTGGTCGGGCTGGAAGACAGGGATTCTATCGTGCTCGATCCGCCCGTCGTATGAACCTACATAACACAGATATCGGTTTATGCAACTTCAAAACTTGAAACTATGATCGGCTCTAACCTGTTGTTGTGGTGGAACCATGACAGCACTAGGGCTCTGGCTAGTAGGCAACACAGCAACGGTTCTTAGTTGCGCTGACATCGGTCTAATACTGGCTAACGGTGGTTCCCCGCCACTACACCATGGTTGTATTCTCGCCGATTGTGTTTGTGTATTCGTCGAATGTCCTGTAAGATAAACGGACATATACTAGAGTTACCAGTTTTTTCATCTATTTTCTCTATTTTTCTCGGATATTTTAATCGAAATGATGGATCAAAATAAAGAAATTGTACAAAAACACTGGCCATCTAAACAAAAATCAGTAGATATGCGTTTTGAGAATCTTTACATGTGCGTACAAAAAGGCCCAAACTATGCAGTATTTATGGACGAAAAAGGAAGGAAGTATGCGCCAGAATGCGTTGAAAATCCTTCGTTTATGCTCTGCGTTTTGTTAAATTATCGTATAAATAGGAATTATCGTACGAATAAATCTGGTTTCAACACATTACTCGGGAGTCTTTGGATGAACGTATCTTGTGAACGTTTTTCTCTTAGAATTGTTTACAGAGAAAGAAAAAACCGATTCGAATAACCTTTACTCAAAGTACATGCAAAGTGTTTATTATCCACGAACTTTCGTACTTTCACCCATCGATCTGCTTCATTTTCTGGTTCATATTATTTGCTTACCCGCCATAGGTTTGATATCGGCCGTAGGCCTCTCGGTGGCCGATTTGTCGGAACTCGCAGAGCTGGTGCTCGGCTTAGAACCCTGCTGTTTGTCCAGCTGTCGTTGTAACTGTGACAGGCGCTGGTTGAGACTCTCGCACTCCGCCAGGAATTTCTCCTTCTCTTGTTGACGTTCGTCGATCAGCTCGTCCCGTTCCCGTTCTAGTTCTGAGATTTTCTCAAGAAGCTCGGCATTTTTACTACTGGTACCTGAAAAACGTTTAAAAATTATTCAGTTCCAATCGTAACGTGTCAGTTTCAGCTTTGTTTCGTGTATGGGACAAATTGTTTGAAATAAGACAGTTTAAACCAGAACATTAGAAGTGCGATAGAAACCTGAGACGATTTAGACAACCCTCACAAAAAAAAATCATATGCTCGTCTGCCAGCCGTGGTGCGACGCCCTTAGTCAAGTTCCATCAAGCTTCTAGGACATGTTCCGGTTTCGCTAGGTCGGCGTCGTAGGAGCTGAAAGTTCTCTTCCGCTCGAGAAAATTATCTCCGGAACAGCTACTGCTACTCTGCAAGGTTCGGATCAGACCATCGATGGACTTATTGCTTACATGTGTGGGGCACGTTCGAAAGCACTGCATAGAGCTTCTGGACACAATCCAGAAATGAGCAATACGCCTAGTGGATGCGCTTGACATTACAAATGACCTCTACAGTCTACAACGTTGAAGAAGGGTGGCTGATCAGTCTTTATTCTATAGATATTATCGTGGCAGATATTCGATCGAGCATTCTCTCATAATATCATGTTGAGTCGCCAGTACAGCAAACACCAGAGAAGCCAAATGGGCGCATCCTCACCAGGTCGAGCTTGAAACGCCTTCAACGTGCGTCTTCAAAAAGTCGTTTTTTTGGATCACTTCGACGTCGTGGAATGAAGTACCGGGGAATTCCTGACGCGAAGGATGCGATCTATAAAAAAAACGTCGTGTGCGGCATACTTTTTGGGAACTTACCTTCATTTGCCTGATCACCACCTCTATCCTGCTTGGTCAGCTCTTCCTTCAAGCTGTTGTTCTGCTCCTGTAAACTGACAATTCTTTCTTTGGCATTTTTGAATAAATTCTTGAACCTGTCTTCCTTCTCCATGCTAGACTGCTTCAGCGACTCGATCTCCTTCTTGTAGCTGTCAATCTGTTCGACATTCGCTGCTATCTGTTCATTCAACTTTTCAACAGCTTCTTTATGGGCATTCTCCAGCTGAGTGATCCGCTCCTCCAATTCTGTACGTTGCTCTTGAAGCACCTTTATAAAAAAGAAAATACAGCTGTAATATTTCATAACGCATTATTGATATGGCGTATTTGCTGTAAGGAACCGGACAAAGCACTAACATCCAGAGAGGCCTTACTTCAGCGAGAGCAGAAGTTTGTTCAGATCATGAGGACATTGAGAGATTTGTGAACTACTACCATTGCATGCAAAGACTAAAGTCAACCGTTTTTGGTATACAAATCCGAATATTGAACTTCATGGTAATAGATACTCACTTGTTCTTGCCGTTCAGCATTGGAAGACTGTTGATTTTCCGTTTCTTCTTTCTGTTGCTTGAGGGACTCGATTTCTTTTGTCTGCTCTTCGCACTGTATTTTGTACTTCTTGGCTATCTTTCTGATCTGTGCTAGATTATTTTTCAACTCGGTTAGAGTGACGTCTTTGCCAGCTGTATCTTCGGTCAAAACCCGATTCTAATAACAATAATACAGTTTAAAATGAATAATCATTCAAAAATAAAATAAATCATATAAAATTTTTGGTGTCTGAATTAAATACTATTATTTGTTTCTGTCTTCAAGCCAACCTGAAATATGCGCAAAACAAAGACATCAACGCTGGACATTGCATACAAACTAAACTTACCTCCTCTTTGCATTTAAGTAACTCCGCACTCTGCTGATCAATAGTATTCTGCAGCTGAGTGACCTGCGTCTGCAGTCCAGCCACTTCTTCGCGCAGTTTGGCTATCTCTTCGGCTTGCTGGTTGTTCTGAGCCCTAACGCTCCTCAACTGCTCCTCCAACTTCGCCTTGTCCTGCTTCAAATTGTTGATGTCATCGTTGAGCTTTGTGGTGGTAGCTCTTTCGATGGTCAACTGTTTGGCTAAGGTCTCCCTCTCAGTCTGCAGTTTCTTCCAGTCCTCGGGGCTAGTCCTGTTGGTCTTCTCGATGAGCATGTTGGCCCTCTGCCTCCATCTGGTGCACTCTGCTCTTAACGAGATGTTTTCGCTCTGCATTTGGTCGGCCTTAGTCGACAGGTCTCGGTTCTTCTCTTGTAAAGGAGCCACTTCTGTCTCCAATCTGTTAGAATATCTTTTATTAGCTTTATCGCTATAAACAACTTCGCTACAAAACTGTCCAACAATAAGTGAGAATAAGTTTTCAGCTATCCAGACCTGACTGATTACATATGGTAAACTGACCGACCGACTCAAGGTTAAAGGTCCCCGGGACCGCCCTGACAAGACATAAAGAATAGTATAGCATAAGACATATTCGTTACTGCTTACCTATCAGCCCTTCCTTTGTACTCAGTGATCTGAGCCACCAATTCATCTCTCTCAGCCCTGAGCGTTCTGTTACTATCGGTGATCGCGTTGAGCGTTTCTAGCTTACGCAGCACTTCAGCATGTTTGGCAGTAGAAACTACAGACACTTCCTGCTTCTGCCTTTCTAATTCTACGGCAGCCTTTGCCTCTTCGTACTGTTTGTTGATCACCTCGAACTGAGATTTCAGTCTGATGTGTTCTGCCTCGACGATCTCCGCTTTGCTGATCGCTATATCTTTTTCTTGTCTACAAATAATATATTTTTTTTTCATCTTAATATGTTTTTATGATGAATGTGCCCAGATGTTTAAAACATCTGTATGTACATTATACATATGATTTTATAAATTTTCACACATAATTTGGTTATCACTTCAAAATCGTGATGGAAACTACATTAAATACTAAATAACTAAAAACTAAAACATGTATCAGCTAAAAAGGCCTTTCAAACTGAGTCAAATTTATATAAACAAATTGTGCAGATAGTTTTTTAAATTTTATTTCACTTTGGCATCTGCGTAGTTCCAAAGGAAGCATATTGTATATTTTAGGTCCACAATAATTAATGTATTTTAAGTTGATATTTCTGTTACTAAGAGCAATCTGTAGTTGCTGATTTTCTTTTGAACGTGTGGAAATATTATTTGGCCACGATTTCAATCTAGCTGAATGTAAGGTTCACATCCAGAACATATTCATTTTGGATAAAGTTATGCAAACAAATGTGGATATATCTGTTCAAACATTATTTTTAACCTATAATCGAAAAAAAATCATATATGGGTTCCTGATATGTAATAAGTATCCTCCAAATAAATTATAAATAATCTCTAGTATCTACATGATCCAAGTTGTCCACCATAATATAAATCAAAGAGGACGCTATTGAATTCTCAAACTTCATATCTTACCTGAGATATTTGATGATCTTCAGTAATTGTTCAGAAGACTTGACATCATCCTCAGTCAGTGACCTATTCATCGACTGGTCCGCGAATGACGTGTTTGGCGTTTCTGAGGCTTGAGCTTGCAGAATAGACAACTGAGTATTTAACGCTTGGATTTGATCCAAGAGCAGCGCGTTTTGAGCATCCATATCCTTGAATCTGCTTTCCAGTTCTTCTTTTTCCTTCTTGAATACTTTGTCCCGCTCTTCTTCAGCCTAGATATTATTATTGTTAAAAGCGATCATGTGAGACTAGTTGTGAACATCCAAACTTAAGAATGTAATAAAGGAAAATCATCACCTTTGATATGGCTAACTAGGTATGAATTTTAGAATCCAATTCTTGATAGATTGAAAGTTATTACTGCTTTTTGTCCCAGGAATCCCTCGAAAATGATAGATGGACTCTACTAATAAGAGCATAAGATTTCCCTTACCTTCAAATGCTCGTTGAGAGCCTCAACAGCGTTTGCCTTATCGTTCTCTAGCTGGTTAAGGTTACTGAGTGCCGTCTCCAACTGTTCCTTCATACTGCTCAGCGACTGCAGGTCCACAGAATGTAGAGTCACCTCCCTGGCGTACTTGTTTTCCACCGCCTTCAGCTGTTCGATCAAATTCCTGCTTTCTGACCTGGCCGCCTCTAGTTGCTGTCTTGCCGTGAACAGATCCATCGTCTTGATATTCAGTTCCTCTTGCAGCTGACTCGATTTGGTTTTCAGGCCTGCGTTTTTGATGTCCTCGTCGTCCAGTTGAATGGACAACTCGCCTTCCAGTTCCTGACATTTTTCCTCCAATTGTTTGATGGTTTCTGTTGGGAAAATAAAAAGTTTCAACGTTGTTTGGATACATCAGCGGGCTTTACACGAAATTATTTGGTCTAGCAGTCAATAAAGTATACATCTTGATCGTGATAATAGGATCTAACCACAATATTGGACCGGATCCATATCGGGTTGAGGGATTGCACTGCCCAGTACCTGGATATCATTCTTGATAAAAGGCTAACCAGGCAGAAACACATTGAAGCATTGGAAACCAAATTCAAAATTACGCTTGGCCAACTCTATTCAATGTTATGTAGGATTCAATTCTATATTGAAGCAAACATGTACCACCACTAAACCATTTTCAAGGTATTACCACAAAGATAATGGTTGAGATGGTTGATCAAACAAAAAATTATCAATATAGCAAAGGTTTGGTCAATATTAAATTACCTTTCTGTTTCTCAAGGACTTGCTGTAGCGACTCGTTTTGCTCAAATATATCTTTAGCTTGCTTCTCGGACGCTTGAGCAAGGTTCATATATTCTTCAGCTGCTTCTTTGGCGGATTTCAATTTTGCATTGAGCGAGTTGATCTGGGATTCGGCATCGGTCAGTTGTTGTTCCAATTCTCTAATCTTCTTCACCTACGAATGGAATCTAAGTTAGATCCTAAAATAAATGAAGCCTTTCTGCGATATTTTAATGTTTCTAGAATATTCGCTCTTAGTTATAAGTTTTAACGGTCTGTCAAGCCTGGATGTACAAATACCAAGGAGAAAAAAATGCAAAGCTATGGAACGAAGAGATAATCTTAGTTTTTGGACGAACATTGCAATTTCATGCAAGAAAAGGAAACCAAGTTACATTTCGTCACTTTTTCCATTTCCGTTAGTAGTACTACTAAATGACATTTTATGATTTCTGATCGTCGGAATATCTTAACAGGCAAATTATTTAAGTTTTGTCGTTGTACTTTGGTCATTGTTTGGTTCCCGAAAAAAGCTATTTTAGCCGATTTCAGCAATGCAGGCGACGAGTGAACTAATTTCGGAATGTTTATGTAATCGGTGCTGCTGAAAGCGAATAGGACCATTAATAAGTCGTCAGGTAAGCGCTCAGAGGCTCGTCAGAGGATTTCCCTTAAGTTCAAGATCCAAAGTGAGGCCGAATTCGTGATCAGCGCCACTCAATTACCTAGGAAATGATTTTTAGTCTTGTTAGCAAAATTTCGATTTTTCGCCCTACCTAAAATGTTTCCAAGGTATGATTTTTTACGATTTTCAAACGTTTTGATACCTATGTTGAGTCGGAAAACAGTTTCTCCTCTCAGTTTTGCGCTTTATCCGATGTAAAATTTTCCGCTGAATCCAATGGTGTTGTCAGATTTCCGATGCGACATTGTGTTCTCCGGGAAATAATATTTTTTTCGAAAATACGCGGAGGGGGCAAAAAAATCAATTTACTTACAAATAGTATACAAACTAGTTTTCTGGGTAATTCTGGGACGCTATTCACAAATCTGGCCTCATTTTCCACGCCGGATGTGAGGGGGTTCGAGAAACTACCAGGGGACCCAGGGAGATCATTTTAGTGCTTGCCCCATCTGCAAATGGTCATCTCACAACATGTTAGGCTCTTAATGGTCAGATTCAGATTGAACTCCTTCAAATACATGGGTGTGCCCAAAATCTTTCAAGTTGGTTGTTTTATCTTCCTCCCTTATAGGAAAATTATCCAAAGATTTTTTACGTTTACGTTTTACGATTTTCGAAGGTCGACTTTTGACGCCTATCACGAGCGAAAAGTGGATTTCACGCTAATTGTTGAAGTTTAATAAATAATAATAAATAATAAACAACAAATTATATGAACGTTATTTAAAAACAATGATTAATGAACAAAAAAGTACCATAAGTCGATTACTTGACTCCATTCTACGTCAGATGGAACTGAAAGTGGCAACCTACCTCAGAGCTAGTGTCAGGCACGTTGAAGATTCCCAACTTCAATTTTTTGCTTAGCTCCTCCATCTGTTTGGTCTTCTGGATCAATTCGTCCCTGGCTTCGCAGAGTTCTTTACGCAGCTTTTCCGCCTGACTCCGTTCTTCTTCGGCTCTGGCCTGCGCGTCCTTGGTCTGCTTTTCCAGATGTTCGGACAGCTGCCTGAAGTGGTCTTGATCCTCCTGAAGCCTCCTACGTAGGGCCGCGCATTCTCTGTGGGCTTCGTCCAGACGGGTTTCCAGTCTCATTCTACCTTCGGCATCTGTACGCTCCAAAGTGGCCTTGATCAGCTCCATGTTGGACTTGATCAGGTTCTGTTGGTGTTGGTCCCGTTTCAGCGATTCGCGTTCCTATACAAAATAAATCATCGTCGATGAAAATAGAGGATCCTATGGATTCTGGATATTTCAGATCAATAAATCATTTGAATAAAAGTAATCTGTTTTAGGTCAACAGTTTGGATTTCGTGAGGATCATTTCTGTGGAACATGGCGCGCATGTTTTAAAAAAAAACTAACCTTTAACAGTCTCTGCTCAGCATCCCTAAGTAATGCGTTCTCCTTTTGCAAGTTGCTAAGCATTACTTCAGCCTTTGATAGTTTAGCTTGGGACTGCAAAGTCTCATCTTTCAAGTATGTAGCAGCCTGTTCATGTTTAATGATCGCCTCACTATAGATCTTATTCTGTTTCTCCAATGCCACTATTTGTTTCTTGTAGATTTCTACGTTGTTCTTCATCACCTATGAAAGCAAGTACAAAAACTGGATTGAGTTTTCAGATCAAAATTGTGTATTTTTTTCCAATGACACTGCGGCTAGTCTGTCATATACAAATTCGCGCCTGGTTGCAAGCTTGACAGTCTAGGTTGCAACACTTTTTTTCAGAACTTTTGAACTTATTTTGTGACTTGACGAGTCCATCCTCTGATTAGAGGTCAAAGCACACAAACCTTGAACTTCTCCTCGCTGGTATCTGCGTGAGAGCACAACTTTCCATTCAACCTGGTCAACTCCTTGGCCTCAGCCCTCAACGTATCCAACTGTTCCAAGAGGATCTTTTCGTTGGCCGTCTTCTCTTTGCGGTACGTGTCGTTTTCCTCTTTCAACATGCCAATCTTCCCATGGAGTTTCTCGATAGTTGCTTGCAATTCTTTCACTTTGTCGTTCAGGTGAGTCTCCGTCTCGCTCTGGACCTGAGTGTCGTTACCTTCTTTCTCAAATGGCCGGTCTAGCTGCATTTCTTCGCCGGAAGCCTTAACGACCTAGATACAGATAGTCATTTGTAAATAATGGATCCCGTATTGAATTCAAAAACAGTTGGGAATAATCCAGTTAAAGAACAACCCTAAACATTGCAATGTGCTAACCTGCGAATAGAGATTCTTGTACATATCCCTCTGACTCCTCAAAGTGGCCATCATCTTATTCTGTCTGTCTCTTTCTTCCAGCAACTCTTCCTGTGACGCCCTGAGCTCCTCTAGCTTCAATTTGAGGTGAGCAATGGAAGCGGGATCAATCGATTCCGCTTCTTCTTGCCTCTCGGTCAGTTCGCGTACCAACGCCAACAGCTTCCTGTTCGTGTCCTGCAGCTCGGCGATGTCGTTGAAAGTGACCAGCTTCTTGGTGATGATGTCCGCAGAGCTAACGCTGTCGCTCATCTCATTGTCCGTCGAGGTGGACGAGGACCCTGCGCGGGAGTGCTCCACTTCTTGCAGCAGGTGGACCACTTGCCGAGACAGATCAGCTACGTCTTTTTTCAATCTGTGGACGTTTTAGGATCATAAGTACAGTCGTTTCTTAAAGGGTTATCCTAGGGTAAAATGGTTTTCAAAATATGCAGTAGTATTTATTATAAAAATAGGTATATGAAAAGAATCATGAGTATGATATGACTGACCTCTCGTTCTCCCTGGTGGTGACTCCTTCCAGGCGTTTGCATTCCGCGTTTGCCTCCCGCAGTTGTTGCACTTCCATAAGCAACGAATCGTTGCCGGCTCTCAATTCGTCGTTGGCGTCCAGGGTGTTGCAGTAATCCTGCCGCAGTTTCTTTATCAACGGCCCCTTCTCTTCGATCTCTTTCACGATGCAGCTGATGTAATTGTTCAGTCTGGCGCATTCCTCTTCTTTGTCGATCAATTTCTCGTGCGTGGAGACGTATTTCGAGTAAACCTCCGAGTAGGACAGACCAGGTTTGGGTAGCTTCATTGCAGCCGCTGCTGCCAATGAGATACCTGCTGGCAGAATAACATTTCGGTCAATGTAACTTGGAGAACATAATATTTTTTTTCAATGAAGTTTGTTTTACTTTACTAGACTTAACAGGAAGGAAGGAGCCCGCGTATGTCTGGAAAACTTGCCTTCAAAATCACCTTCAACAGTATTGGTCTTCAGCCCTTTTACAATGTCATTTGCAGTTTCTAATTCTTTCTTCAATACTTCAATACATTCATTCTTCTTTGCAATGATTTCTTCATGCATCAGTTCGGATTCCTTGTGTTTTGTTTCTAAATCACCATACTGTTCAGTGGCAGTTCTCAACAATTGTTGAACCTAAACGGGGGGAAATAAACAAAGACTGTATTAATCACAATAACAACCCATCAAACTATTGTGATTACCTCAGCCAGAGCCTCTTTCAGTTCCTCAGCATGCTGATTACTCTCTTCATACATGGACTTGTAAGCATTGGCCATTTTGGTTTTTGCATCTATCTCGTAAATATAAGATTCGTTCATTTTTGCATCGACTTCTCTCTGATTCTCCATTTTTTGCGTTAGTTCTTCGTTCCTTGACACCAGGTTGTTGTTCAGTTCAGTTAATGATTTTATATGTTCAGCGGATACTGCTAATTCTTGCGTTTTCTCAGACAGTTTCGTTTCTAGTTGGATGCTCCGGACAGTATTATCTCTGAAAAATACTATGCAGTTGAGGCAATGTGGCCATATTTTATGAAAATGTATTTCCATTGAGGTTTCCATAACTTTAATTAATTGAAAGCTAATAAATTATAAACTACATGTTCCATCCATCCATCCATGGAAAACTATGTGACATGCTGAAAAGTAACAATTGTGATACCTTCTGATGTTGAGTAGTTCTTCAGTACGTTGGTTCAATTCCTGTGTGAGACTCTCCATTTGGCTATTGAGTAGCGATCGTTCCTGTTCCAACCGTTTTTCACGGTATTCTATGGTGATCCTCATTGATGCAACTTCATCTGCTTGTGCCAAAGCCTGTAAGTTTCAAACATACCATAAAAATTATCAAACAAAATAGATGTTCCCAAAGTCCTTTTGTTGAAGGTGTGAAGGACCCCATCACTTAGGCTGAAGCAGCATGAATGAAATTTAAGTTATTATGAAAGAACAATTTTTAGCAATATGTCAGCAAGCAACTGTATTACCTCGCATTTAGCATTAACAGCGCTCTCCAACTGCTTCGTCAAAGTCGTCATCTCAGTCTGCAGTCTTTCTATTTCAGCATCCCGCCTCTGCAACTTCTTCAGATGTTCATCTTTTTCGTCCACTGCCAAATTGCGTTGATGTCTGTATTCCGATGTTTCTGCTTCCAACGTGTTGCATTGCTGATGCAGACGATTTATTTCAGCCGAGAGATTCGTCAGTTGAGCTTCATGCTCTTGGACTGTCTTGGCGGCCACTTCTAACTTTGCTTTCAGAGACTCACATTCTGATTGGAGGGATTCGTTGGATGCCTTCAACTCGGCAATTGTTTGTTCTTGAAAGAAATAATGTATAACATATTCATCAGAAATTACCGCCAATAGAAAAACAAATCAAGGAGAATCCAGGCACTTACTTATTCTAGCATATTTTCATGGTAATATCAGATGCAATTCCAATATTAGGACTGCAGTACAAAATTCATTTATTTTCCAGGAACACTCTGGCAGTATCTCGGCAACACCAACATCAAGAAACCTAGAACAGCATCTACCAAGTACCGTGAGGATGCGGCAAAATATACGGAGAAACCAGGTGGAAACTAGAAGTAAGAATTAGGGAACACCGACTGAACACACAGCGAGCAGTGACAAAAAAATCCACAATATCTGACCACGCATACAAAGAATACCATAAAATATTGCGGGACGAAGCTAAGGTTACATTTACATCTAAGCTAACGTAGAAATAAAACCAATATGGCAGCCACTCAAGAAAAATGAAGAAACTACAAAAGCCACGTAAGCAGGAAACTACGTCACTCAACCGAAACGCTGCGCCTTCCACACCAATCAGAACTACCCACACAAATGACCAGCCAGCCAGAGGAGTATAAATAGCTACATAGGGACATGTTCGCCAATTCACCTGAAGACGATTGATGATGGTAAATATATCGCAACGTCGTGACACTCAAAATCATATAGGTAATTGAAAAATCTACATTGCCTACAAATCTCAAACATTATACGTGACAATTACTTACTTGCTCTTTCCGGAAGGTGGAAGCTCAACACAAATCGCATTTTGATATCAGGAAAAAACTGGCCCACTGCGGGATTCGATTTGCTGGTCGGACGCTCTGGCCATATGAGCGAACTGGGTACCTACTGTCGCTAATCGCGGTTGGAGATGCTCACCAATCTAAATACTGTACTTTCAGATACGAACGATGCGTGCAGTTTGAGATCAGGAAGAATGAATGGCTTTCGAATATTCTGCTTAACATTTTCCGCGCTTTGCAAAGGGTGGGTAGGTGCTCAGTTAGCTCAGTTGGCCAGAGCGTCCGACCAGCATTCAGGAGGTGTGTTGTGATTCGAATCCTGCACTGGGCCAGATTTTTCTGGATTTCAAAATACAATTTATGTATCAGCTCCCACCATGTGGAAGTAATTATTTGTTATGTTTGTAGCCTAATACTGAGACTATGAGTTTTCATTTTCGAGGCCTGCTGTCTGTAATTGCGGTTGGAGATGTTCACCAACCCAAATACTGTTGCTGCTGAACCTTGAGTGAAATACACAATTTCAAATTTGGAGGAATGGCTATTGGGTGATTCCGCTTAACATCATCCATGCTCTGGAACAAGTGGGCAGTTAGCTCCACTGGACAGAGCAAGCGACCAACAATCATAGTTCCATACCTTTTATTATCTTTCATGTGATGTTTAATAACTCACTGATATTACAAGCAATAAATTATTATCACTTCCGAAGCAGTATGATTCTAAGCAAAACCAAAGGCTTGCAGGGTTATCAACTGCACATAGCATAAATGAAAATTGTACTTTAGCTTATCACCAACTTAGGTGATTAATATATCAATTGTGATGTTACCATAAAAATATCTGTAAACTAATTAATTTTATCAAATGTCAAAGAATGCATGCACATTAGTAATTCATTATTACAGTACATAAAAGTATACTAAATTGATCAAAAATATGTTTACTATTTTTAAGATACATATAGAACATAGACACATCTAGCCTCATATCAACGATTTTACAAGAAAGTTTGCTATCTCTATGCAGCAAAATTCTGCTAGACCTGCAATTTCATTGTTGAATGCACAGATAGATAAAATATGTATGGATATGATATTGACATCAATACACTATGTAATATAAGAAAATTAATTAAATTACTATCTCCTTCAATTAAAAGTAGGCTCTGTACTGCTACACACATCTGTTTCAGCAAGAGGTGTATGAAAACTTGCACTGTGCACAGGTAAATAATGAGCAAGCATATAAAAATAAAAGGATCACTATATTCACTAACACTCAAGCACCACTCAGTGTTGAAAGGTCCCAAGGTAAAAACTACACTTCTTTGGGAATGCAAACAAGAACTGAGTAAACTAGCAGAATACCACAAAGTAATTTTGGAGTGGGTGCCAGAATACTCAGGAATTATTGGCAATGAAAAAGCAGATAGGCTTGCAAGTAATGGATTCTTTCTCAGTCATTAGCCCAGAACCACGCTGTATGCTGACATGAGTAACAATTTATTAAATTACCATGCTCAAAAATGCATAGTAAACTTATTTTATCAAGTATGAATCTGTTCCATATAGTTGCTGCTCTTAAGAGGACACTATGGCCTGAAGGACATTGGTACAAGCTAACTTCATAACAAGAGACTTTAACTGTGGACAATGCAGGAAAGGAACAGAATCAGCCTTTTACATCTTGTGTGAGGCCCATGCAACAGACCACAAGTAGAAACAGCTTTTAGAAACATAGGCTAAAAAAACTGCACAAACTAGTTCAGGGTTCAAGACTGCTAGAATGGGTGCTGTAAGCAATGAGAGAATAAAGTATAAGCCTAAGGGCTACAGTAACAGAGGCATTATATTGGATGGCTCCTAGAAATGGAATAAAAAGCCACTAAGCATATTGGCTATATGCTCATAATAGTTATAAGATGCTTCTATGGATTTATATTCACTTTTAGTTATTGAGGAACTGGATGTGTCTAGACAAGTTATTTAATTAGTTATCCTATAAATTTCTAAGTGTTCTAAGTCATACACATAACTAGAGCATATCCACCACACCAGGGACTGAGTGAGAATTTTATATACAAATATTGTATTTGGGCAATTTATATAATATAACAATGTGTAATACAAAAATCAAACACATCAGGATTGATCTTGGACATCTCCATATCTCCATGCTTTTGAGATATATAATTACCTGCATTGTAGCATTTTGTTTCCAATAAAGCCTTGGATGTAATCAATTCTTCAAACTTCTGCTTCACAAACTGTTCTACTTTGGTCCTTATTTCAGTATTCACCTTTTCCCAGTCCTTCTTTGTGATCACAGGAGCAAAAATGAAGGAACCCTCCATGATAGCTTCGTTTTTATAATTCTGCAAGATTGAAAAACAGTCAGTATGAACTTCTAAATAATTTTAGACAATTTATTTCACAAAAAGTTCTCGTATTTTGGTGGAATTTGCTTAAAAAACATGCCGGTTAACATTCGGCGTAAGTGAAAGATACAAAAGCGTTCGCGAACCGCAAATACCATGCAAATACGAAATCAACCATTGCCAACATAGATACTTTGTTTTTTGCAATTACTAGCTTCCTATGAATAACTAATAAAGTTCATGTAATTCCGTACCGGCAATCATTCAAATTGTAACACTTTCTAACACTTTATGTAGTTTAATATGGGTATTAAAGCAAAGAATAACTGTTGAGCGAAGCAGAAAAATAGCGTCGCCGTCGGATTCCGCCTGTCGCTTTTGGCACAAGTTTTTGGTCAGGTTGGTCAAACTGATTACCCAGCCATAGAATACCAACTTTCCGCAGACCATAAAACAGATTTCTGCAGAACTTGAAAAATGAACTAGATCGTACATGAAAATGGAATTCTTCATGTTTGGCAAATTTATCCCTCAGAGAAACGATGAAAGATACTACGCAAAAATCTCTACCGGAATGTCGAACATGGGTAAACATTTAAAAGCCGTAACGAATGTAATAATCACTCAGCTCACAATCTGATTGGGAATTGAACAGCAACTTTGTTTCAAAGTTGCAATGTGGAAACTTCAGTAATAGTGTTTCGGTATTCCGTCAGGTAATCCTGAAAGGCGATTAAAGATATCACATCAATCGAAACGTTGTGAAACGCAACAAAATTTCAAAACAGATAAGTGGGAAACAAAAGAACTAAACAGCAACTTGCTGGGCTGGAGCAAAAGTTCCATGTTTTCTTTATTACCATGATGCTAATAATTGTAGATAATTATATTGTATTCAGGGATATAATATATTCTCTAATCTGGTCTGCATTATATCTTATTTAGTAGTTATGAGGAAACGCTTCTAATTTAAAAAATGAAAAATGCACCGTACCAGCCTTATTCATGAGTATCATTATTAATACACTTGTATAATATATAAGTTCATTGGCTTTATTAAATTTTAGATTTCACAAATCGGGGCATGGAATGGTTATCTTATAAAAAGTATTATACTTTTAAGTGACCTGTGATTTTTTATTCCTTGATACTCTGTGTGGAAATGACACATGAACATGAAGTAACAATGGCATGACATGACAACGACGGCATGTTCATCTGACGTTTGTTGTGTAGTGGTTCTTGAGATGAAATGTCATAATAGAATAATAAAGGAAATTTGTTATAAAAAAATGCTGATTACATCCAATGATGATAAAATTAGTGCTGTTTAAATAGTGATTGACTGCTTCCGTGACGATTAGAAATCAATGAAACCCAGTGCAGCGATCTATTCTTGAGAAAGTGTACAATACGTGATGTGAGATAACTCTAGTTGTTGCAAAATTACCAATTAAGTGATGAAACGTTTGTTTATGATAACAGCAAACAGAACGTTCTCTATTATATAAATAATTGTCCATTGGTAGCAGAATGTGGTTGTACCTTTTAAAGAGAGTCAAATGTCAATTACATGTGATGTGAATTCCTATAAAAGTTTATTTTTGGACGACCCAGAGTATACTTGAACCAGGAAAAATGACGACAGTCGCAATGGAAGAGTATGAGTTGATGAAAGATTCCAAATATCGTCTGTATGTAGCTGCAGTTGATAAGGCACTGAAAAATTTTGACTACACTTCTGAATGGGCTGATTTAATTTCAGCTTTAGGAAAATTGAACAAGGTAATTTGGATTTTGATTCCAGTTGATTACTATTGTGTATTTTGTAATCTGTATCTGGAACATTGCTTACCCATTTATTCTGACACAGATATTAATCAGTTATCTCCCAATGATCATACAAAGTGGTATTACTTCAAATTTTTCTATTTATATTTTAAAATTTATCAATTGATTTTATCATTGTTTTTACACTAGGATAACAGGATAATTTTTCTCAGAAATAACCACCACTGCTGCAAGTGGACATTCCTTATACTGGTCAATGATTGTTTAAGCTTGTAGTGTCAAAATACAACAAATTTACTCTGAAGTAACATTTGTACCCCATCCTGTGGTCCACGAGTTGCTCAAAATTCTGTGTTCATCCACCCTAAACTAGAACAAGGTGGTAATATAACCCAGCAGAGCATCCCTTGAATTGGCCATAGAGGGCCATTGCACCCTAAAATGGATTCTGGGATTGATAGGATATCAGAGGCAGAGGCAAATAGGCAATCATAGTTGTCATCTCACATGTTTCTAACTACTGAGTGGGTGTTTTCTTTCAGTGGAGTTTTCGTGGCACAGACAAGCAGAATACAGTATGGCTCAAGATCAAGGGTTTTGGACTTAGCTTGTATCCAGTCAGTCAGCTATAATATTGTGTTTAGAAAGTGACTGCCCTTTCATCTAACCAACTGTTATGTTGTTGGTAAAAGCATTCACAAAACAGTCCAGTGTTGATCTCATTGTTAATTTGTGACACTTGATAATGTTCCTATGGATGATTTCACTTGCAGCTATGCTTATGGAAACCACATATAATTAATATAAAAACTTCACTAACACATCAACCAGCTCTGTAGCCTTTATCAAAGTAAAAAAGAAAAAAATAATAATTTTGAAATTGCAATGATACTTTGCTAATTTGCATAATGCCTTGCTTTAATAAATTACCTTTAAAGTCTGCAAAGATTGGCTCCACTTGTACAATTTTTGATAGAACTTGAATCTGATGAACTATGAATATGAACAGTATTTTTTGAAATCTTCTTTTCTCAAGGTGCTGCTAAGTTATACAAAATTCCCAGTAATACCAAGAAGAATAAAGATAAGTAAAAGATTAGCCCAATGTATGCATCCTGCGTTGCCTTCGGGTGTCCATTTAAAAGCACTGGAAACATATGACATCATTTTTAGGTGTATGGGAACCAACAGACTGGCATGTGAGCTGTTTATTTACAGTGCAGGTGAGTTTTTGGCTGTCTAGAGTTAAGAATGAAATAACTATCTTTAACAATGTTTTGCCTGTCTTGGCAGCCTTTTACTTTGGAAAAGGCCAAATAATGTAATAATGCAAGAGAGGATTCTACCTAGAATAAAAGGCCTTTCACATGGCTTTCCAATATTTTGTTTCCAGTGCTCATTTTTCAAGATAATGGAACAATTTTTTCTGCAAATGATAGAGATAAGTTG
This sequence comes from Bruchidius siliquastri, assembly GCA_949316355.1. Classification (NCBI taxonomy): domain Eukaryota; kingdom Metazoa; phylum Arthropoda; class Insecta; order Coleoptera; family Chrysomelidae; genus Bruchidius; species Bruchidius siliquastri. The sequence continues at coordinate 6,870,814 of OX438534.1, read as the reverse complement.
ATGCTATGATCATATGAAGCAAGCAATTTTTGATACAAAATTTTAGATATTGTCACATGAATATTGAAATTTTTTGATTCATCTCGGTTAAAGGTTTTTAACCTTTTGGTAACCAGAATATCCTGAAAAGGATTTCGTATGGGCATAGGCCGTCCTTTCTCGATGACCAGCATGAAAAATATTCTCAATATGTACAAAAGCAATCTAAAATTTTGTATCAAACTTTGAAAAAGGGCTTGTCATGCATATAAAATTAATCTTTCTATATCATTTTCAAATAAATCCTTCAATTATCTTGAAAATGAGCACTGGAAAGGAAATATTTGAAACCCATGCAAAGCGTTTTTTATTCTAGGTAAAGTTCGCTCTTAGATTTGTGTTTAAATCATGCAAACTATGTTATTTAAAATTGAAACAATTTAGTGATCGAGTCATTTTCATAGATTTGAAATGGTGGGTATTTATCATTGTACTAGCTACTTTTTAGTTTATTACCAAAATATTACTGTTGGTAAATGGTAGTTACAATTTATGTGGTAATTATTGTCAGATAACCATATGAAATACTTTACATGTTAGGTAAATGTTTCAGAACTTTAAATATTTATAGCAGCATTTATAATATCTGTACATTTCTCTGCAACCTGAAACAGAAATGGAATCAAGTGGGTTGACACTGTACTTTTTAACATACACAATGGTAGTTAAGAAGTATTTGGATTGGATTGTAGAATTGCTGATAGTTGGAATTGTATTTAAATAATACCTTTATAAATTCAAACATGATTGTAACTTCCAAAATTTAGTAGTGGTAGAGTAAACCTACTTGACGCTATTTTTTAAGAGGCTTGTAAAACAAATATAAATGGTTTACATTTGTTTGGAACATGCGAAATGTACCGAAAATATATTATGTATAGAAGTGGATATCATATTAAAATCCACCACTAACATATTGAGAAGAATGCAACAATGATGTGTCTGGCAATTATGGAGCATTACCAGGATAAAAATTTTATAAATTATCAAACATATTACAAAAAACACATTTTTTGAGAACCCATCCCTCCCCCCCACCTTGGCCCACAAAAATAAATGTGAAAATAGTAATGACTCTTGGAAACGTCCAAAACCAAAGTCTGAGCTAAAAAAATAAAAATAAACTACTGGTTTAAAAAATAAACAATCGTAACTAAGCTTTCTCAAAAATTCTGCTGGTACTTTTGGAAATAGCAAAACCCTTCAAAAAATCATAAATGTTTATTTATGAAACTAGTATCACATTAGCATAATGCATACTCAAATAAAATAGCTTTTGTTTGATGATTGTTAAGACATACTGACACGCCCTTGTATGTTGTGAACAAAATTGATATCATTACATAAGATATCATTTGCTCGAATTTCGAATACAGGTATAACTGTATTTACCGTTTCTTATCGTAAACACATTATTCAATGTCAATATTTAATGAGTGAATCATTGAGGCATGCTTTCCCAATTTGTGAAAAACCTACTATGGAAGCTGAAATAAACAGAGCATTATTCAGACAGTGACTAATACTTACATTGTTTTTTAGAAAGATTAAGGCTCCAGTCGAATGCCAGGAATAACAAACCCATTCACATAAGAACAAAAAGGAGTATTTTTGAACAATTTATTAGGAGTACATATAATTTAATTCTAAAAAAAACAGACAATAATGCCAATAATCGGGGTTTTGTATATTTTAATTTATAAAACAATAACGATATGTACAAGGGGAGTCAAGGGAATGGAAATTGAAATACCTTTGCTATTAATTTTAACACGGCGCTACCCAACATGACGGTTATATGTGTAATTTCCTGTTTGGTCTCTATAAACTATTCTAAACAACTTTTGCAGAAAAAATGCAAATTGCCGAATGCATATTCTACTGAAAAACAGAGTAGGCCAGGGAAAAAACAATGATGTGTATTCATTCATCATTCACAGCGTAGTTCAACTAAATATTAAAAGCAACATTTCTCGCCAATTTAACAGAATATGTTTTCACGAATCTACTTTTTGATCAAAATGAAAAAATAATTATTTATAATATACATATGTACATTAAGTTTTGTGTCACTTCTATTTTTATTTTAGTCACAAACTCGAGTCACTGTAGCAACTGAGAAAAACTATTTAATGAATACAATTTTCGATCAAAACTTTATTGTTGTATATTGAAAAGTCGTTTAAAATTTTGAGAACCAAATGTTGGAATTTCGATTCCACGCATACCTTTCGATCTCCTTTTTTAAGCTTGTCCAGCTCATTCATCAGTTTAGTGCTTATTCCGTTTTTTATCATCAAAAGGGTACAGGAAAAATTGACACTCGGAATTGTAGTGGCTTTCAGTCGTTTTAACACTATTTTCATTTAAAAATGTATCGTACCATTGTAGATGTTTTCAGCTATCATATTTATTCATTTTTAAACGTTTTTTCCTATATATTAAGTGAAAATCCTCTTCTTTGAAACACATGAGTGTAAACAATCAAATCTTTCTTAGTGTTTCTACAAAATTCCACTTCGCGGCGCTTTGAATGTTGAGTAAATACGCCCTGGCCTACTACGTTTTTCCGTAAAACACAAACAAATGAAATTATGGATATCTTCGATTTTAGACATGTTCTACATACGTTATTTAGTTGGCTATGGTTGTTATTCCTTCCAGGTCTTTTTCCTTTGATGAGTCATGCGGCCATGAACATCAGACCCACATTGCTAACTATATACGAGACGCATTTTGTTCCTTTGCGAGAAAGGCTGAGACCCGCTTTGAGTGGGTTCCTGAGCGGTATACTGCCGGGGCTGGATACAGGGACTGATCATTTCGATAGGTAAATAATATATGTTATGCTTTGAATCATACAATAGTTTGAATGAACAAGCTTGAGGCAAGTAGGGTGTTGGAGTTTACAGTGTGTTGTCAATGCCAAAGGGTGCAATGTTGTTACATATTCAGTGATTTGAATTATAAAACGAATTGTAGAATATTAAATATTTAATATGAATCTGAATTAAAATCTTGAACAAACAATTATAATTATGAGGTTTTGAAACTGTTGTCATGTAAAATTATGAAAATCAAATTTTGGAATTTCGATTTTCGATCTCCTTTTTGCTGCTTTTCCAGCTCTGTCATCCGATTGTCGCTTCTTCCGTTTTATCGCGATCGAAATGGTAGAGGAAAAATTGATTCTCTGAATATCAATAGTTTTTAGTCACTTTAACACTGTTTTCATTTAAAAATGTATCGTACCATTATAGATGTTGTTAGCTAACATATTTATTCATTTTTTAAACATTTTTTCGTACCGATAAAGTGAAAATCCTCTTTGGAAATGCGTTATATATATTCGCATGCTGAATTTCTACTCTTTAATTTCCAAATTGTAAAGCCAAGATTGCTTAAGAGGGGACTCTACCTAAAATAAAAGGCTTTTCCCATGGGCTTCCAATATTTCGTTTCCAGCGCTCATTTTTCAAGATAATTGAATGATTTTTTTTAAAAGTTATAGAGATAGGTTGATTCTATGTCGTGCGAAGCCATTTTTGCAAATTTTTTATACATAATTTTGGATATTGTCACATTTCTTTTACTCATTTCGGATATTTTTTTCAACCTTATCGTAAACAAAGTAAGCAAACTATCAAGAAAAGGGCTTCATACGGACATATAGGCAACCTTTCTCTATGATCTACATGAAAATCATTTTCAATATGTACAAAATCAAGCGCTTCAATCGAAATATTGTGATAACGTATATTATTACCGTTGATACGACTGCCCTTGCGACAATATCTAAAAATTCATATCAAAAATTGAAAAAAGAGCTTCACATGATTATAGAATCAATCTTTCTCTATCATTTATAAAAAAACTCGCTCCATTATCTTGAAAAATGAGCGCTGTAAACGAAATATGTAAAACCCATGCAAAACGCCTGTTATTCTAGGTTGAATCCCCTCTTAATCTGCACTTTTTTCCTTCTAGGACAAACCAGTTGTTGGAAAATGTATGCGAAGGTGTAGAACCTCCATATTTTTATACTTGCATATGGCAGTGTGTCGCAAACAATAGTCCTGTTAGGCTTCCAGCAATAAGCTACGTTTTAGCTCATTATAGCAGAAAATTATCGATGGAAGATCAATTATATCTCATGGGCAACGATATTGGATTGATGGTAAGTAAAATCTATAATGTGACCGACACTATCAGATGAATGATCTATAAAACAGCTGCGTGATAAGAAATGAAACCTGTAAACCGGACATTGATATTGTGAACATCTCTACAACATCTTATTGTACAAATATGATTGACTTTTGTGTAAAATGTTTAGGATATAGAATGAAATTTTATATTACAGGTCTCAGGACTTTGTGCTGCGGTTCAGGATTCCAGTGTTCTCGTCCAAAGGTCAGCTCTTGACCTTCTAATGGTCTGTTTTCCGATGCAGAATAAACAGCTGTTGTATGCTGACATGGTGCGCTTAGTCACAGCTGCGTTGTCCACTATTTTAAGGAGAGATATGTCATTGAACAGGTATGTGTGATGTTGTATTGCATCTACTTAAATAATTCTTTAGATATCCGCTATGACCAAAAAAAACCGTGCTGTATCTCCCAAGAGATAAAGTGACAGACAGAACTTTTCGTAGGCGCCACCAGGCCCAGATCAAACCATTGCTAGAGTACTGCTCACATGAATGGGGATGCGTTCCGAAGCACTCCCAGAAGGTTCTGCCTGACTGCACAAACGACCTCCACAGTTTGGAACTTCGAAGAAGAATGGCTGATCTGTTTATATTCTAGAGATACTATTATGGTGGATGGTTACAATTTAAAGCATCTTGGTCAATGTGAATATCATGTTTCCTGTCGCAGCGCTTCTGGAGCGCGATAGGCTTTTTGCCTTTGCGAGAATTTATCTTAAAAAAAAGAATAAGAATTAATACTTCCGTTAGATATCAAGTAAATCGCATACCAATGATTTCCTTCTATTTTTACTACTGCCAATGCAACATTGAACATTTTTAAATTAATTTGAAGGGAAGGATGATTGTTCAGCAGAGAAATTTTTGTAGGACATATGCGCTTTCTCATACCCTTCCTATTAAACCTTGACATTTGGAATTTTTTCCTCCCCGCACTGGCAAACATGCGACTGACGTCAGCCACTCTGATGGCTCGACATTCTGGACGATGTACATTGTTACCAGAATGAACTTAATTGATATATCCCAGAGAAAGCTCGTTGCGATGAGAGGTCTTCTTTCCTAAGTCAAACACTATAAGGTACTTATTTTTGTAGGCGGCTGTACTCGTGGTTACTGGAAACGGACCCCAACGTGTCCTTGCTGCAATTGGATTACAGTGATGCTAGCCACAACCACATCCCCAAGCATCAGTCTGTCGCATACGACCTACTGAATGACGCCTTGAAGATAATTTTGAAGAAATGCAGTACGGAAATACCCCTGGACGTGAAACCGTACCGCCTGTTGACTTCATTGTTCGACAAGCCTCAGATAGGCCCTGTGATTCTGGACAGCGTGCTGTACGACGTTTTCAGAACGTTGTATCTATCCTGTTTGCACCAACAGAGGCACCGAAGCAGCTCTGTAAGGTGTGTCTCGTTCAACGGAGATCTTACCAGTTTGAAGAACGAAGATGGTGCTTTGAGTAAGCAGTTCGTCGCGAAACATTGTCAAGAGCTGATGAAAAACGCTAATTTGCTGTTCAATACCTTGCAGAGCTATTACATTTGGTCATACATAGAAAAACTGTACGTCGAAGCTGTACGGAATATTAAGAACTGCAAGTTCAGGGATAAATATCAAATCAACGAGATAGGAAGTGGCTATCCTTATGTGTTAGAAATTTGCATCCTCACCGATTTTCTACTGGATATAATACCCATTGAATCTTACACAGAGAGCACTTCGAATATCTTGCCGAGTTTGTTCACCAAAATAGTTTCTACATTGAGGATGAACATAGGAGATTTGAACGACCAGGAAATCACTCAAAGTTTGCAACTGTGTACACGAATTCTGTCGAAAATCCAACCGGTTGCGCTGACGCAGTCGAAGAAAACGGAAGAGACGACCGAAGAAGGTAGGTTGTACAGGGTGCCTCAACAGGTTTCACCTATTTTGAGTAGGCTATCATGGATGCAATATTTTGCTGATGACAGTTTTATCTGCGTCAATTATGAAATAAATTTTAATGTGGATTTTAGATGCTCTTACTTGGTGAAACTCTTCTGTCATGCAGGAAAAAGGATTGTGTATTCAACACATATTTTCACAAATCAAACTCTTTTTCTTCGATTTATATTTAAATCATCGTCTGACTGTCAGATTTGACTTCTAACATAGGCTACTCTTTCTTTTGTATGTCTGAGGGGAAATTCGGTAACTGAATTTGCACTAGCATTGAGGGAAACCCCTATAAAACCTTAACCATCGCCGTCAAAGTGTCCTCAAGATATTTCATATGATAATCTATTTTATTTCTTAAGATATTTCACGTTTTTAGATATTATATTCCTTGAGCTATCTTATGCTTCTTAATACATAGAATAAAAATAGATGGAAACTTATAGAAATGTAGGCCTACCCATTTCACCTCTTGGCAGACTTATTCATATATAACTTAGAACTAAAAATATGAGATCAGAAAAATACCGACATATTTTATTCTGGTACAGACTTTCATTTGTGAATTTCTGTGTTAAATACACAATCCTTTCATCTGCATAAAAGGTTTATAGTATAACTTCAAAGGCGGTTTCGTTGCGAGTTTAATGTTCCAAGACACGGGAAACATTGCTGTATTCCAAGCCGACAAAACAATAACAAGGTGGGCTAGAGAATTCGATAATTCAGTGGCACTGCAGATTTCTGAAAAATGCTTACTCAGAATTCTTCGTTGATATTTGCATTTCCACCCATATAAAATCGTTCACAGGTTGAAAGAGACCGATAAAATTGACCCTGTGTCCTTTTTACAGGCAGTTTTTGCAAATCCTTGAAAATGATGATAATCAATTGAATTTTTCATTTGTGGTTGACGAGACTCATTTTCATTTAGGTGGACTTGTTAATAAACAAAATCACGGTTACTGGGCCGCAGAAAATCCACTACAGCTTTACGAAAAAACCATTACACGATTTTAGAGTCATCGCGTTTGATATCGTGAAACCATATTTTTTTGAAGATGATTCTGAATGTTATATTTATATTTCGGAGACCTGCTCATGGCCAGAATTACAGAGACGTAGACAAAATCAGCTATGGTTTCATCAAGATGATGTCATAGCGAATACGTCACGACAAACCCGAACCGTGTTGAAGACTGTTCGGTGACAACTTGGCCACCAAATTCACCCGACGTGGCAGCTCCTGATTTTTCGTTTGGTGTTATTTCAAGCAGGAAGTCTACTCGAGGCGTCCGCAAAATCTAAAAGACCTTGAATAGAAAATTCTAGGAAGAGGTTGCAGTACTGCATAGACGCTGAAGGGGGGCATTTAACATACGAAATATTCAAGATATAAAATTGCATTTGATAAAGTTGTCGGTGATCCCGAACTTCTTTCGATTAAATACTTTGTTTTCTATGGAAAGATCTTTGAAAATAGGCGATATCTGTTACAGAACCCTGTAATAATTTGTTCCATTTAAATGATTTTTGTTTTATTTTGAGAAATACTATTGCCAAACCGCTTTTAATACAGAGTAGGATAAACAGGTAGTGGGACTGATTTTTTTATTGAACTAATTTGTACAATAGTCGTTCATGGAACTCGCTTTCCGGGATCCCCTTGAGGGATGCGGTCACAGACCATTGACGTCTTCTGACTTGCTCATTCTGGCTTTTTCCACTCGAACAATGTTAAGGACCCATGGCTGCATCCCCGTAGGCGTCCTTAATCATTCGGAGAGTCTCCTTTGCGATTTTCTCTAGTTTGAAGCAGTATTTAATTCACGCTACAGAAATTTAGTCCTACTATTTTTTTTGATCCTACCATGTATTATTATTGTTACAGGTAATAAAACACTCAACGAGTCTTCAGAAAAGTCGGAACCAATATCAGCACCCGAAGATGCCAAAACTGAAAGCGGCGAACATAAATTGATCTTGGAAAAGAGCAAATCTGATTCGAGAATTAACGAGAACCTGAACGGCACGGAAAGGATGGAACTATCGGCCGAAGATAGCAGAGAGAGATCGTACAGTAACCAGATGTTGAAGAAAAAACCCAGTCCGAAAATCGACAAGAAATCTAAAAACAAAAAATCAAAATCATCTTCAAAGTTATATGATCTCAAGAATGGTGAAATAGAAAACACTATAACGGAACACGTTAGCACAGACAAACACAACATTAACAGTCTGCAAGAAGTACAGGAAGCGGCAATAGTATCAAACGTAGAAAATAAACATTTCGTCAAGTGTATAGAAGAATATAAAATTTTTTATGTACGATTCATAACGTGTAGAATACTCCCTAATGTGCGTTTGAAAGAGGCTTTTGATAAGCTAGTATGTAACAAAGAAGAACGGACGGAACGTCTAATAGCACTTTTAGAAACACGACTGAAAGAATACACCAGCGATGAGTTCGTAGCTGTAGACTATTCTCAAATCGCTTTACGAGACACTGAACTACTGAAACCACACTCATCTCTAGCTCAGCTTTCTACGGAATGCGAAAAAGCGATGTCAGTTGCTTCGAATATCTTACTAGAGTTCTCTGCTTTCCCTAACATTTTGGAGCCGCATCCTGAGAAGTCTATTCCTGCTTGGTTAGAAGCTTTAATGGTAGCAGCTTGTAGTCCAGAATCGAGCACTGAGGTACAAATCACGGCTATGAATACGCTCTTGGAGATATTCAGTCTTGCGCACAATCAGCTGATTAGCAAGAAGGAAGATCGGAATATTAATATCGTTATAACTAGCATTGTTGATATCGCACATGTTAGGTACATTGAAGAAAACACTGTTGTTGTTGAGGTGAGTGATAAACACAACCACAGGATATGTTTCAGATGTACCATTGACTATATTGTCGTTCTAGGAAATATCCCAAATTCTTTGGAAGCTCCTCGGTATCTTATCCAATCAGAATCAGCTGATGGTATGCGTGACCTTGCTGTACCAGATCCACAACACCTTCGACAGTAAGCAATCGGTGGAACATATTGTAGGACATTTTCTCACCAAAGAAAACGTTACGGTAGCATATATGAAGCAGTTCTTTCTGTTGTGGCATCTGGGGAGAGATCTCAGTATCAAGCTGCCACCGAACAAGTCCAACATCAGGAATTTTGACAGGTAAACATGTGTTGGTGATTTTTTACTCCCTTAGAGTCTTGGACCAGCCTCTTCGAAAAGTCTTTCGTCTGGAGAACCTCAATGTTGTGGAATGAGTTGTGGGAGAGTCTCTACCCAGACTGTTACAATTCATAGCATTTGAAAGTCAATGTGACCAGATGTTTTCCATACCATATCGCAGCGCTTCTGGAGCACGCTTTCTGCTTTTGTAAGAAGTAAAATGATAGTTCTTAAAACCAAGCCGGTGTAAATTATACCAAACTTCTCCATATGGGAATACTATCATTCCATAATATCTTTTTCAGGCTGCTACTTAAGATTCTGGATAACCTGCAAAACGAGGAACGTCCCAACCTTCAGTTGTTGGCTGAGTCCTTTCTAACACATAGTTTGTTGCATAACGACATACCGAGGTTAATAAATCCCATACTGATGAAATTATTGGCTTCAAATACTGCCAGGGTCTCGATAAAACACGTCAACATACAGGATTCCGATTCTCAGAGTGATACTGCGTCACATGATAACAGTAAAATGGATGATATCAAGACGAAAAGGGTTTATGCGGTAAGTAAACATTGCTTTTCGACATCAGTTCAGTTGTTTGCATATTCTACATTTTGGTAGTCAGATTTTTCTGTTCGACTTATTTTGTAAAACTATATTTAACTTTCTATGAATAAGGAAGAACTACTACTAAATCTTCCATCCATGTGACTCATTTCTGTCGGTCTGGCTGCTTGCTAATCATTTTCCTCTCTTTGAATCAGAAGGTACTGATCACATCATTATAAAGTTTTCACAATAGGTGCAAACTTGGGGGCAAAGACGATAAACTTGAATGAGAATGATCAGTCAAATTCACTTCACTTCATTTTTTTCTGTAGGTGAGTAGTGTTAATGGAAACATAATGTATCACATAGCGGATGGGCCGAGTCCAAAGCCTATGAAGAAGAAATGGTTCACATTCGCTAAATCTGGTAAAAAGTATACTTCGTCTATTATCAACATGACAACCAGTCTCACAGAAAATTCTAACTTTGTTACGAAAAAGAACAAGGATTTCAAGGTAAGTACAGCGAACATTATCGACTGACATGAAGTATGAAATGAGAAGTGATCAATGATGATGTAAAAACAGTCCTAAGATTTAAGGTCGATGTGAATAGATAGTTCTCTCGCAGCGCTTCTGGAGTGTGATAGGCTTTCTGCCTTTTCGAGAGGTTATATATACAAAACTATAGCTTAAGAACATATATTTCCTCCTCAAACACTACCGGAAAATGGATCCTCTCCATTACAGAAGCCAAATCAGTAAGCTTCATTTTTTTAAGGGCTACAATCTCTCACCAAAAAGCGAGAAAGAACCAAAAAACGTGAAATTAATCATCAATCCATTGAGTTCGAAAGAGGTATACCCTATTGGTATAGACGGATCTTATAGCAAGAGAGGTTCACACTCCTCACTGGAAAGTCTGTCCTCCAACGAGAACAACGAGGATTCTCCAAGGAACAACCAGGAAAAGAATAGCGCTGACAGGGACTCTGGATTTGACAGTTTGAAAAATAAAAGCCAGCCGGAGCTGTTGAACATGATCAATACTGGCAAGGTAAGAAGAGATTACATTTTTTGGCATAGGAGGGTTGAATTATATTATTTTTAAGAAAATTGTGTTATATGTATGTAGATAGTAATAGTAGATACCATTATATATCTCGCATATATGGGGATGATATATGAACAAAAATAAATAATCAAAGATTACAATTACTTAGGAGTTTGCAACAAAGTCTCTGTTGGAGAGCATAGAGCCCATATCTGACGGAATCAAGGCTCAGCCAGTGAATGGAACGATACCAAAAATACCAAAGTCGTTCAGCTTTGACGAAAAATTAGGAATGGAAAAAACCACAGAAAGCGCTTTGGTGCAGAGTTGGTCCTACTGTATTTCTGATTCGGCGAATCTGAACGGTGAACTGGAAATCAGCAAAAGTGCAGAGGAATTTTTCAGGTATAATATGAAATATGCAGATTATATTTGTTTTAAACCGACGATGGATGGATGGATGGATGGATGGATGGATGGATGGATGGATGGATGGATGGATGGATGGATGGATGGATGGATGGATGGATGGATGGATGGATGGATGGATGGATGGATGGATGGATGGATGGATGGATGGATGGATGGATGGATGGATGGATGGATGGATGGATGGATGGATGGATGGATGGATGGATGGATGGATGGATGGATGGATGGATGGATGGATGGATGGATGGATGGATGGATGGATGGATGGATGGATGGATGGATGGATGGATGGATGGATGGATGGATGGATGGATGGATGGATGGATGGATGGATGGATGGATGGATGGATGGATGGATGGATGGATGGATGGATGGATGGATGGATGGATGGATGGATGGATGGATGGATGGATGGATGGATGGATGGATGGATGGATGGATGGATGGATGGATGGATGGATGGATGGATGGATGGATGGATGGATGGATGGATGGATGGATGGATGGATGGATGGATGGATGGATGGATGGATGGATGGATGGATGGATGGATGGATGGATGGATGGATGGATGGATGGATGGATGGATGGATGGATGGATGGATGGATGGATGGATGGATGGATGGATGGATGGATGGATGGATGGATGGATGGATGGATGGATGGATGGATGGATGGATGGATGGATGGATGGATGGATGGATGGATGGATGGATGGATGGATGGATGGATGGATGGATGGATGGATGGATGGATGGATGGATGGATGGATGGAGAAATAGGTAGATGCATTTCCCCAACCTTCTACTAATACTGTACGTCATATAATCTGCAGGGGCAAAGGTGAAGAAGAAACAATTGCAATCGACATCCTCAATTCTATAATAGACAGGGTATGCTCTGAAGCCTGCACAGAAAGCAATGATGCTCTACAACGTCCCGTAGATCTGGATCTGAAACCAAAGATCAACACCACGCGGAACATTGTCCTCTACCCCATCCACTCTCATATGTGTCTCTACTACGAGATATTCGACTCGAATCAGGTCCTCTATGCTCTACGAACGTTGAGAAATTGCATTTTGGCGGATAGCCACCTGTTCATCAAGTGTTCGGCGACCAGCGGCATCAAGAATCTGAGAAATAACGAAATTTTGCATTTGCTTGCCAGGCATAGGAAGTCGATGCTGGGTCAGTATAATGCAATCCTACTTCACTATCCATATTCATAAGCCAAACAGTGCATAAATATAAAGATGAGGAAAAATCTTCCAGTCCAAATTTTTGCTACCGACACTTTAATATGTATTATGGCGAAAAATACTAACGTCAAAAATAAGGAATTGCATTTGTTTGCAGAGTTGTTAGAGTTAAATACGTTTATATTTCAGACACTACACTATTACTCGCTAAATCACTATTTTAAATACCTGGAACGGGTTTTGCTAACTACATTACCATCTTCAGGGGAAAATTGTTACTAAATGCTCATACTTAGTTATTGTTTTTTATTTAAAAATTGTGTTTTTAGCTTCAGTTTGAGGAGCAACTTGTTATTTCGTTTCTGAAATGTACTATTTAAGGAAAACTCTTGGAACCTTTGTTTTTTATTTGAAAAAATTGAATTGCATTCCAAACAGCTGCTAGCTCTTTTCCTAAATTGTTCCCGTATTTCATATTCCAAAAAGTCTTCAGTTGAATATGAAAAAAGGTTTAAAGCTCCATCAAAACAACCGCAATCACATAATTCTAAATAAAAGAAAGCTAAAATAAATTCCAATTACAGGTTTTGGATTTACCGGGGAGTTGAATACAGACTACGTGAACTTTTATCGAGGTTATACGTTTTTAGACGTGATCATTACCGTCTGCTTGAACTACGCCAGGACGTTCTACCCATTCTTGGATGAGTCTGCGATCATGATGGACGAGATCAACAACAATCTCAAGATACAGCTGGAGAGCCTCGAAATCCTCGATGTGATTATCAGAAAACTGATCTCTATGGTAGCAGAGAACTCTAAAGGCTTGTGCAGCTATATAGGCGATTTATTACTGAAGTGTAAACTGCAGAAGATTCTTTTAAACTGTCTGCTGACTTCTGTGCGGAATTTTGATGAAGAGATGACTTTTGCAGAGGAAATATTGTCGTTCAACAGGTTTCAACTCTCTGATAATTCTGGTGGGTTTGGAGAGCAGGTCGAAGCATTCCAAACGCAAATTCTAAGGTAAGTCGTTAATTCAGACTGTCCACAAATTCCAAACACTTCCTTTCATTATAGAGTGATCCACTCTCTCATCATCCTGGAGCATTCGGTGTTCTCCCCGAAACTTCCACCAGATGGCGGAAGCGCTGCTTCCACGTCTTCCAGCAGCGAACAAATCAACTCGTCAGTGGTGTTGATCCCTCAACAGCAGATCTTTCTGTCGGCCATCATGAGCGCTCTGAGGCATTCTAACATAAAGCACATTCACGAAAGATGGCTGAACATGGTGACGTCTTGCCTGCCCTACTTCGGAGACAGCCTCAAGCAGATCACCATCAGCGTGATACACCAGATCTGCAGCAACGTGGAAGAGATCGCGAGCAGTTATAAGAAGGTCGATTTGGAAGGTTAGTGTCATATAAAGGATATATTCTTTGGTCTTGCTCTTTTAGCTTGAAAGGTGGTTCAGCTACGAACTATTTTCTTGAAGCTATATTTACAAATTAGTGAACAGTTTTTGTAACTTTGCAGGTACTGTCAAAATTTCTTCACTTTTATTTAGATGTAATGATCGTTGCTTTAGTTTTTTTTGGCATTTAGTTTAAATCTGTTTGGTTTGAAATAATCCGTGCGTTGCTTGCAACTACAGCGTCAACCTAGCTGACTTTAAGATATTTTTTTATATAGATTGTTTTTGCCTTGTTTCAGGCGAGCTATGTTCGGACTACGCAGTTACACAGCTAGAATCTCTCACTGTGTTGTGTCACTACTGTCTTCTAGACTCATCACAGACTGTCAACCAAAATGTACCTGTCAACCCCAGTACTCCAGTTTCCAATCCTGGAGAAATTATTAACAATTTGTTCAACGTCTTCTTGCCGCCTCTCAGTTCTGGCAATATGGCGAACAAGCAGAATTTTGAAAACTATCAAAATGCTAGAAAGGCGATTTTGAGGTATATTTTTACAATATATTATCTAGTTTACATATTGAGTTATTGCCCAGAATAAGCTGAACAACTTATTGAAGGGAAAACCCACATGTGACGCGACTCGTTCCTGACTGACTGCCTGAAGGTTCAGGTCACAATCCAGAAACGAGCAATCGGAGGAGGGCGGCTGATCTGCCCTTCTAGAGATATAGAGGAACCCAACGGTCGCATCATCACCTAGTCCAACACCTGCAAGGAGCCTTTTTCAAAAGTCTTTCTTTTGGAGAACCTCAGCGTCGCTGAATGACCTCCTGAGGAGATTTTTTTCAATTTAAAACGTTTTAGGGTCAATGTCAATAGACGTCAGTCTTCTCGCAGCGCTTCTGGGGCGCGAATGGCTTACTACCTTAGCTATTGAAGGAACTAATGAAATTCTCATACATCTGTAACCGAATTCAATGCGCCATCCTGTAAATATGATATAAAAGGCATATGGGCATCTGAATCAGAATAGATATCCCTTAAAGCTAATCACTTTCCCTTCGCTTATTTCTTTGTATCAATCTATCAGAGATGTATTTCTTTTACAGTCATATGCCCAGAATAATTTCAAGCGTCGCTAAGCTGTGGCAGACGATTGTGAACCTAGAAAACGACTACAATGGCTTATACGGTAATTCTAAGACTGTAAAGCAGCAGTTGTTAGAATTTCTCAGCCCTATTTCTGTGCATCACAGTACTAGCTTTCTGGCAGCCATCGCTGTCGCCTGGTTCGAGAGGAGGAATCCGTTTAGTAATGTTAAGACAGTAAGTTTTGAATATAAAGTGATCAAAAATTAACGCACTACGTTTTTTTTTTACTTTTAAGAGAGGATTGTAGCTAGAATAAAAGACTTTTTGCATGGGATGCCAATAATTCGTTCCAAGTGCACATTTTCCAAGTTAATGGAATTATTTTTTTTGCAATGTTAGAGTAAGGAAGCCTTTAATCATATTTTTGATACATAATTTTAGATATCATCGGAAGAGCGCTCGTATCAGCGGTAAAAATATGTTCATATACGATGCCACAATATTTACTTTGAAGCGCTTGATTTTGAACATATTGAAAATATTTTTTATGCAGATCATAAAGAATGGAGGATTCTGTGCCCTTTTCTTGATATTTTGGTTACCAAAAGTTTAAAATAACATCCGAATGAGCCAAAAAATGAATATTCATGTGAAAATATCTAAAGTTTTGTACCAAAATTGCTAAAAGGGCTTCGCACGAGTATAGAACCATCGTTTCTCTTTCATTTACAAAAAGAATAGTTCTATTATCTTGAAAAATGAGCTCTGGAAATGAAATATTGTAAACTTATGCGAAACACCATTTATTGTAGGTATATTCACCTCTTAACATAATTATTCTCAAATTGTATATAGAAAGTTTTTACTATCGCCAAAGTTAACATTATTTCGTTCGTGTTTTGATATATTTCTTTCATATGTTTGAGATTATTTCCGTCGTTATATGTCTTTCGATGTCGGCTAAACTCTTGGATATAAATATGTTTTAGGTGCTTCCAGAGCCGAATGCTGGTCAAACGAACCTAGTCGCACTGATATTAGCTATAAGAGTCATTCCATTAGATAATCTAGTACAAACTGTAACTGCTGTGATAAAAAACCCTCCTCCCATTGAAGGACTCAGTGCTGACATCTGTCTGGATGTGTCTGTCTTGGAACTGTTTTATTGGTAACTATCTAATTTATTTATTTGTTTTTTATTGACAATTATTATGTACACAATGATTCACACATGTAAGAATTTCTTGTAATACAGATAAAAAGAGATAAAATAGGTCGTAGCTAGGACCGTGCAACCGGGGCCTGTGCCTTGGTCGCAGGCTGTATGGGGTGCAAAATGGTGTGCTGAAAAGATGAGAAATGATTTCAGGAGAGAGATTTTTTACTTCTCTGACTTTTTCATGAGGGTGGATTACCAACTGAGCAAAAAATCGAGATATTGTTTTCTTGAAGTTTCATAACGTACAAGTATGCATCAAGACAAACCATGTCACTCATTTTCTTCGGTCTGTTTGACTGTATTTTGACAGGTAATCCTTGACCCGTCGGAGGGTATTTTTCGACTTGATTTTATGACATGATATTTTATTTAGTTACATGAGAAACGCTTCAGCCACGCAGCTCTCAGAAGCATGGGCGTCGATCCTAGGTTTGATAAGGGAGGGTTGTTCTCTATCTCCCCCCGCTCAGTTCCTGCTGGCAGCTCTGCTACACGAAATTATGATCAAGTGCTGCCCATTGGATGATAGGAAAGATCAGAAGGATCTACAGGATGTTACTGCAAAAGTAAGAATGTATACATTACCAATTCGATACAAAAGTACCAATTCATTTCAAAAATACATTGTGTAATATAAGAATCGGTAAGCAATAATTCATTCCATTCACTTGATTCCCCACTTCTTAGTATCAACATTTGATATTCTAAGTATACCATTTTGGATTGAAATATCGAACTATTTGCATCAAAGTTCCAGTCACAGTTTGTATTAATAAGATACATTTTCATGGAACTATTATTGTATATCAGATTGGTTGATTATGTCTCGAGTAGGCGAATCTCATTTTTATTTCAGTATAATTTTAAACATAGTTTATTATTTCCAGTTGATAGACTGCGTATCACAAGTGTGTGGATCCTGTCTAGAGCAAACCACGTGGTTGAGAAGGAACTTTGCTGTGAAGGAACAAGAAGAAGACACTATCTCTGAAACGAGTATAATCACCGGTAGTAACAGCGAAATATTCGTTAACTCCAATTATAGTGTACAAGCACAATTGGTAAGCGAATCTCTAAGTATATTACATTTTCATCACTCGAGTACTGCTCGAATGTGTGAGGATGAGCAAAGATTAAATCTAAAGCTTCTGGACCCAATCCAGATGATTACTCCTGTCCTTTTTTAGGTTCTCTCAGAAATCCTGGCTCCCATCCTAGACATCTGCTTCGGCTCATCAGAGAAAGACAAAGTGAACAGTATCTTGACTTCGCTGATGTGTAACATCGTACCCTATCTCAGAACGCACACAGCTAAAAACATGCCTAGCTTCAGTGCTTGCTCTAAGCTGCTATCTAGTTTGAGCAGTTACCAATACACCAGGAAAGCGTGGAAGAAAGACGTGTTCGATCTGTTGCTGGACAATGCGCTCTTCCAGATGGACTATGCCTGTCTGAAGTTCTGGAGGGTTATTGTGGATAACTTGATGACCCATGACAACACAACGTTCAGAGATCTCATGAGTAAGTATGCCACTTAGTTTAGGAGCCATTTATGGATGTACTAAACGTTAGAATTGTTGCCTCGTGAAACATATTTATCCCACCGAATCCAAGAGGTTTGAAACGCCTAAAAAGTCGGCCAAAAACTTGCAAAATTATGTTGATTGATTTCAAATTTTTTCCTCTAGGTTTTTTAGGGGCGCTAATTACACATTTCATATAAAAATAAGAATAATTCAGCCCCTTCGACGTTGATGATCACCCCTAGGCATAAAATCATCTATTTAAGTGTTGTAAGAAGCATAAATTAATTAATACTAACTATAAAATTATGAAACAACTTGCTTAATGCTTTATCAAATCAATATTTATTAAAAAAATGTGTTTCCTCATTCGACGACTTTTCAGTTGTATGTGTTGAAAAACATTGATGAATCACGACAAAAATTGCAGAAAGTGGCACCTAATTTTTCGATTTATCTGATTTTTAAACCTTTATTCTTATAATAGATCATTGAACAGCAGGGAGTTTCACAAAAACATAACTTTCCTGATAATTTTCTGCTGTTGTTGCAATTGTATTTCAATAACAATCGATACATTCCATATTGAATAACAGTCGATAACTATCATACAAACCTTGAGGAGCATCCTCCATATTCGAGTTGACGAAATTGGCACCAGAAACTGTTGTTTATTCACTATTAACGCTTCAAGTGACGGGCAGGGGAAGGGAGTAAGTTGTTATATTCTCTAATAATTTTGCATTTTCAGATCGTGTATCGATGAATCAAAGTGGAAGTTTGAGCATATTCTCATCTAGAGAACAGGAATATGAACAGAAAGCCCAGTTACTGAAACGGTTAGCATATGTGATATTTTGTAGTGAGATGGACCAGTACGCAAAGTATATGCCAGACATTCAAGGTAATTGTTTACTTGTTCATACCATTTTTAGAGTGTAAACTGAATTAGTAATCTTGAGAAGTACGCAGTACTGGCATTATTTCATGTTAATTTTACTAGACTAACGCGAGCCTGCAAAATGGCAGCGTTGTCACGCGTTGGGAGATTCGCACACTAATTCCAACATTACTTACACTTTGAGTCTGCATGATAAAGGAAAACCTACCAGTATAAGTATTCTCAGTAACCTATTCATATTGCTACTATCGTTTCTCAAACACTTATAAAATCCATTTATTCTTCTTCAACAGAACAACTGACAATCAGCTTGCGATTAAGTGTACCAAACGTACAGGCACAGGTGTTCTTGTGTTTTCGGATAATCTTGATCAGGATGAGCCCTCTGCATGTAACATCATTGTGGCCGATCATTATCAGCGAGATGCTACAAGTATTTTTACAGATCGAACAAGAGCTCTCTACAGATACTGAGGAATTCCGGTAATGTGTTCATTCCACTATGTATAAGTATCACTCTCTTTGAGGTCACACCTGCATTTTATTAATGGGGAAGCGAAATTCTGGAAAAACTTTTTGATTTCGCCAAAACAGTGTCACAATCAAATGCATATGCAAAATGATAGATGTATTTGTTTATATATAGCGAAAGGTCAACATTGAAATTCCTAGTAGTACAAAACTGCAATACTTAGACTTGTGAACTCAGTTAAAGACTCAAACTTATATATACTTGACCAATTCATATTTTTTCTATCGACAAAAATAAATATTTACTTTGGTATATAATCTTTTTTATAATAATTATATTTAGCAGATATAAGAATTGTGTATTTAATACACAGTTTCACAAATAAAACTGTTTTTCTTTCATCGAGGCGTTTCGATTTCAGATTTGAAATTTAACAAAGGCTACCCGAATACTTGCCAACTAGGTAACTAGATCCTATCATGGATACAAAACTAGAGCTCTCAAATCTAGCATACTGTTCATCTTGTCTAGCTATTCTTACGATAAATTATTTATTTTTTCTTTCGTTTGTCTGTCTTAGGGTAAACATTTTTTGGCGACTGTGTTTAAACTAGTGTTAAGGGAATCCCCTACAAAACCTTAACCATCGCCGTCAAAATTGCCTTAAGATATTTCTCGTTTTTAGATATTTTATTCCTTAATTCTTTTTAATACTGAATTTTAATCGATTCACTACCATAAGTTTCCATCTATTGGTATTCTGTGTTAACTTACTCTTGAAATATCTTAAGTCATTGAATGTATTAAGAAGAATGAAATAGCTTAAGGAATAAGATATCTAAAAACGTGAAATATATTAAGAAATGAAATAGTTCACATCACATTCAATACTTAAGGAGATTTTGACAGTGATGGTAACGGTTTTTGAGGAGTTTCCCTCAACACTAGTGCAAATGCAGTCGCCAAAAAAGATTTCCCCTAAGATAGACAAAAGGAAGAAAAAAATAATAATTTAATAGAAGAGTAGCTAGATTTGAAAGCTCTAGTGTTGTATCCATGAAATGATCCAGTTGAAAAGTTGGCAAGTAATGTGGGATATATTTGTTAAAAGTCCAACCTGACAGTCCGACGATGATTCAAATATAAATTGGAACGCGTCACTGAAAGAAAAGTTCCACCAAGTAAGAGCATCTTCAATCTACGTGAATAATACTTAGGTTATGTCATTTTTCTTTTTATTCCTACTTCTTGCACAATTTGGCATCACTGCAAGCTGGGTCAGGGTCATAGTCTCATCGAGTTCATTCATGATTTCCGACGGGAAACGCTTGTTCGGCTGTTGTTTTGTCGTAATGCTCACGCTGTAAAAAATACGTAGTGTTTCTGATGATTAAACAAATATATAACAAAATTACAATATTATTTTTGTGCTCCCTGTATGATATGATAACAATATTAGTACTTATTTATGTATTTATAATCAGCTGTAATAGCGTTGTGAACTAACCGCAACCGTTCCTACTTTTGTAGTTATAACAGTAATGTGTTCTGGATCGTGTATTTCAACTAACTAATATTCATTTGTTTTTGAAATGCTGTGGTACTGGATCGTACAGAGCGAACAACAGGTAATTCTATACGTTTTAGCATGCGTTAGTTGCTTCCTCTTAGGTTTTTTTATTTCCACCAAACGCTAACATAGTTTCACTGTATGTATTTTCTTCACGCATAACACTAAGAGAAGCGACAGTAGCGACGTCTCTGATTAGTCAGCATTGGCTGTTTGTAGCAAGACTCCGCAATAGATACCTACGGGTCTGAGAAATTAGTGAAAGGTGTTTTTTAATATACTTTTTTACATTTACAACTCATTTTTTCTAGACGAAATAAATCGGATGTTTTGCGTTTTTTAACTAATTTAACTTTTTACCATATGCCCCATATTTCCGCATCATAGTTTCTTCTTCTTACAATCTATATGCAAAAATTGCTTGTCATAGTTTAGGTAGTAATTAATGAGCTCCACAATCCTACTATACTCAAACCGAGCCACACAGTACATAGTCAGCTTTGCTTGCTTAGACGTAGTGAGTATATTTTAAAGATGCTTTCATATATTGTCGGCTTTTTGGCTTATTCTTTTTTCATTTTTTTTATTTTTCGCGTATTTTTTTTCTGGTTAGTTCTCACATAAAACTAATGTCGTCTCTCGACGCAAGCTGGGCTACCAACAGCAGCAATGGACTGCACGCCTTGGGACATCCTCATTGGCTACGACTTCAACTTGCCACCGCGAAGCTGCTGGATTTGGCACTTCTACTGCCTGCCACAATGTTGCCGCAATTCCAGATGTAAGTGCAATATAATTCTTTTACCTGTACTATCAAAGATATTAGAAAAAAATCAGAATTCGTAATACTACTTATCTGAATTACTCAAATGCAGTAAAATCTGGTTATTACGTCTTCGGTTGTTGCGATACTACGTTTTTAGTGTCAAATTTTGCACGATCCCATCTTTAAATACCTAAATACGAAGTTGTCTTTGTTTAAAATATATGTTATCAACCTTATTAAGCGAATATCCGGCAGCGAGACTGGGTCAAACATCATTTGAATTCAATTTTAAAGTAGAATATGATTTTATTTTATTTTAATACTCATAAAACAATGAGGACAGCTTTTTATGTGTGCCACTGACTAACTACAAATAAATATAACCTCTACCCATGAAACGATAAATACGCAATCAGAGCTAGAGCTAATTTCTCACAAAACCTGCACTGGCGACCCAAATTTTAAAAAATACACATTTGTCAACCACCGTTTTTATGATTTTGATGATGATGGATTGATTTCAAATGTACAGTTTAAGAGGTTTATCCTTCATCACGTATCGGGTTCAAAAAAGTGGTTTGGCGAGTGGTTAAACGATGTTGTGGTTGTAGATATTGATATGAATAATTTTTTGTTGGTCACCAGGTACCGGTGGGCGTTTGTAGGAGATGAAGCAGTGAAACACCACGATCCTTACACGGGCCAGGCCTCTTTTGTGCCACACGTCGTCAGAATAGCAGAATTGATGGACAAACGTTATCCAGATGGTCAGATAGACGTATTGCCGATGAAGAGGAACGAATTGCTACTAGTCACGAACAGTATTTCACAACTGAAAGACTTGCATAGCTTCTTCAAAACGCTCAGCACCTGTTCAAACAGACATCGGACCGAGTGTAGTAGGTTAGTAGAGTCCGATATATCACAAAACACTCAAAATGCATGTCGTCCTTTTCTCTGGTATCCTCTAGCTAGCTGGACAGTACTAAATGTTAACAGGATCGGAGATATCAAAAGAAATAGAGAAAAAAATACAATTTCTATCACTAATCATATTATCAATTTGTAATCAAACTTGGGATGTACAGCTCAAAACTAAGCGATACCAACAATAATGTGTGATTATTTAGACGGGAAATTTAAGCAAAACTCCTCGCCGTCTAGGCTAATGCAACGCCCATGATTGATTGTCTTTGAATGATTTCAATTTTATGTTAACAGGTCTATGTCTGGAGATTACGGCTTCAATGAACGGACTCCTGTCAAAGCTTTAGATATCGTGCTTGAAAAAATAGATAAGGTGATCGAGATGGATTTTCTGGACAGAATCGTCAAGTGATAAGAGATAGAAAACTATATTAGATGAATTTCAGTTCCAGACGCAAAAGTTTGAACAAACATGTGTCTGTCATGTGATTCGGCTGAGCCCTTTTTGAATAGTGGCACTCAAAGGAATCATTTTATACCAAAATTGTAGATACATCCGTTATTATCAATCGAAGAGGAATATGATAGTCTTTGATAATGCATTGTGGTCAGGTAGAATTGAATGAAATCATGGAATGCGCTAAAGATATATGAAAAACGATAGATGTAGAGACGTAGATAACATGACAACATTGAAATTCTTCATAGTACAATGCCGCCATACTCGCCCAAAAATCATGTGAACTCAGCTTAACATTCAAAATGTATATATTATTTTTCTGGAATTCAACCAATCTTGTTCTCATGAACAATTTTCATTTATTCTAGGGACAAAATAAATATTTATTGTGGTATAGGTTAAGAGACATTTCATTTTTATTCCTACTTATTGCAATGCTTGCACTGCGATTTGAACCTTATTGTAAATAATTTTGGTGTGTAACAAAAATAGACTATTTGAATCCAAATTGTTCATGCTACATTTAAGAATTCTCTCTTAGATCACCGCCATATTGTTTTTCGTCCTCCCCTTAGCATATAAAAATGAACAATTTATATCTATCGTTTTTTATACGTCTTTGGAATGCGTCCAAAAACAGGTCATGGTCTGAAGAAAAAGAAAGCTCTGCCATTTCATATGAAAAATATTTATACTGCAACATTATTTTCAGTGCAAATGTTTGACTAAGTGAAACTGAATTTTGAATATCTAATCACTGAACAATGATCGACAGTGTATTTAGTTCAAGGTAAATAGATTGAAAAATATTCCAACTCGAAAAAATATATCATCATTTGTTTTGGTACAATTTTTAAAATGCACCAAATCAATTCAGAAGCAATATGGTCTGTGATACGACTATATCATTTCGGTGATATACGATATGAGTTTATTTTCATTTTGACACAAAGTAAAGTAATTATCATAAAATGACACTAAATATTGTTCGACAAGGTTGTTGATGCCCTTATTTGGTGGAAACTTGCAATTATTGCTAGCTATTGTGATTTGTATTTCGAGCAATGAAAGCACTTAGGTTCGTGACGTTCGTTTCGCTATATTCAATAGCATCGTATACGATAATTTCAATTGAGAGTCTTCTGGACCTATCAAGTATTCAATCAATGAATATGGAATTTATATTGTTTGGATAGCATCAAAATTAGCACTTTTGCCATTATGGGATGTTACCAAGGATACTTGGCGGCCACGAAAGAAGATACGAGCCTGTTATCGTAACACTATACCCATGACCGGAACAAACCCCACGAATCTATTCGTTTTATTTGTGAAAATGGTCTGTTTATACACAATGCAATGCTAGGTTGAAATCGCAAGAGGTGCTTAAAATAAATAAAAAATTAAATAATTACTATCCGAGTTGGAATACTTGATTTGATTTATGCATGTTATAGTCTAACCAAAAACTTCACCTCCTAACACAACTGCCATATACAAGTAGTACAATTAATAAGCACTACTTGCATCTGAATTTGGATTATATACAAGACGTTACAAATCACAATATATTTTTTATTTTAAGAAACTGTTGGGAAAGGTTTACCAAAGACTGCTAGGATCTTTTGTACAAAACAGCGACTAACTAAAAGGAATATAAGGCATTTATATGGCTTATACATATACTAATTATTGTACACAATCAGCAATTCATAGAAATAGTTATGCTTCTGTTGAATAGTTTGAGCAAAAATAATACTATGGTGAAGTTTCAGCCCAAGTTTCTACATGTTTCAGAGGATGGTGAAAGCCCAGTTGAAATTTCACCAACAATCTATAAAACACGATACATTTAGGCGTATCAATAAATAATCTGTTACCTTAACAGATTCAGTATTAAGTCTAATAAAATGCATTTGATTTGTTGTGAAGGAATTTTTGTACTGTATTTTTATTGTTTATCATGCCTATCAACATATCAGTGTTCATATGAAATGTACACTTTGTATTTTAGTAATAGCATACTATATTTAGTGCTAAAAAACAGAAATATAAATTTGGTCTTGTCAGTTAGGGCTGAGTCTATTAAATTATATTTATGATACGGCATCTCATTCAGACTAATGATAAAGCATTGCAAATGGAGGTCTAGTAGGCGGGGGGTGAAGTGACGGACTTCATGTTCTCACTGTACAATGGTGATGGATTTTCTGTGGCGCCATATCTTCACATTCTAAGTGTATACCTGGTAGAGATATGCTTTTCAAGTCTTTAGCCTAAAGTCTTCTGTAAAGCCTGGCGGTTTGATTGTAGAGGGCAGTAGGGAAGTATAAACCTAAACTCAGGTAAAGGTGGGATAATAAAATGTATCACCAAATTGTTAGAACCTTTATAAAGATGCCGATACGCAGAGACATTCGGAGATAAATGATACCATCATAACATTCTGTCAATCAAATTCATTCCAGTGTGTTCTGCCCAGTGTTTGCCTTGGAAGTGAGCCAGAATAGCCAGGATGAATAGATTTTGACTATATTTCAAATGAAAGGTTTGTCAGATTGGCGGCCTGTTAAAAAAAAATATTTCTGTTTTACCAATATCTACTATATTTTGTTAATAACAGTCAAATGTGATAGTGACATTATAAATGTCTTAAATGTTTAATATCGTATCCACAGAGCTTCAAGCTTACCAAAAATGTTCATCATAGCCTCATGAAATGTTGGGAAATATAATTTTGGTTAGACAGAATCAGTGTATACCATCAAATAATAATAGAATGTGCTGTTTGGGGGCAAGATTGTTGATAGAGCGCCTGTTCGGCAAAACGAAGACGTTTATTTAGATGCCAGCTGTTGTCTCTATTCATCAGAGTTTCTAACTGCAAGATTGTATTTTTGTGTAGAGTAAAATTATTTCCTGCTACTTTTGTATGAAAATTGTTTAGTACCTTCAGATTTTTCCGGTGCAATTTTTGTAATCTTGAATGGCTGAAAACATCATCCGATACAATAACTGGAGATGTGAGAAGACACAAATGAATAGAATATGATAGCGAAGAAACTGCGAAATGAATAGCCTGTATCTTACTGCCAAGACAAAGTTTCCTTACATTAATTGAGGTCGAAAATAAAAATGCATTTATGATATGTATATATGTATGTAAAATTTAATTAAATATATATATTTAAATAACGATAGGCGTGATAAAGTTCACCTTTTTGGGATGATTCGTATTTTTTTAATCGAAGAATCGTAAATTATGTTGAATTGTAATTTATTGTTGTTATTTTACGTGCAATTTTATTGTATATACCATGTAAGTATATAAAATTGTGATTTTATATTGTGATTTATCAAGAAAAAAAAAGAAATATTGTATAATCGCCTAATTGTTGTATTATTTGTATTTCGACATCTAAAATTGTATATTATAAATTTTGCTACAATAAATTATGTTGTAATAATTATTACTAGATTTAAATATTAGCACAATACAACGACAAAACACACTATCTTAATGCACAAGACAGTTCAACCAGGGAATGAGGGAATCATCTGCTTAACATATGTTTAACACATATTCCATTGTGTACGTCTTGCTCGGCTTAGCGCTTGACTTGCCTCCTCGACGGTCTTCAATGTGACGTAGATGCGGAGCCAGAATGAATTTATGCAGGTCAGTCAGCATGTTGGTTTACGTCTATCTAAAATCGAACTAGTTTCAATGTGCTATGGTTCTGTAGTTTTTCTGCTACTCTGGGAACAAACCTTTATGTGAGGTGTAAACAGAAGTGCCATCTGGGTTACATATGCAGACAGTTGTCATATTGATGGCTATGACAGTGAGGGAGGGGGGTACTTTTGATGACAGTTGACGTAACTAAGCTCGTGTGGCGGTGGTGAATAGAACGTCATAATTTGTCAAACTCGAAAATTATTTCTACTCAAAAGTATGTTTATAACAAATTGAACAATTTATTTTGTAGGTAAAAGTTGAATAAACAAAATGGTATTAGCAGATCTAGGTCGTAAAATAACGACTGCCTTGCAGTCTCTGAGCAAAGCCACAATCATAAATGAGGAGGTAAACATCAACAGATGTTGTGCAGTAAAGGGCCCCAATATAAATATTTTTCCGTAGGTTCTAAATGGCATGCTCAAAGATATCTGCACTGCCCTGATAGAGGCTGATGTGAACATAAGGCTAGTTAAGAAACTTAGAGAAAATGTGAGAGCAGTGATAGATTTTGATGAAATGGCTGGGGGCCTCAATAAGAGGCGGATGATACAGAGTGCTGTCTTCAAAGAACTCATGAAGGTGCTTACCCTCTATGTCTATTATAAAATGATGACTTCCAACTGAAAAAGTGGTCAGGTGACATAAGGAAGAGTAGTCTGCTAATGTAGTATTTTTGAGGTGTTACTGACACAGAGATTATGTAGTTTTAAAACTTCCTTACTTTGCTAATCTGTTATGTTTTGTATGAGTGGATAGTTGTCACTCTTTCCCAAATTGTTTGAAGTGTATCCATAAAATGAAAATTTGTAGCTTGTGGATCCAGGAGTGAAGCCCTACCAGCCAGTAAAAGGCAAGCCAAATGTCATCATGTTCGTGGGTTTGCAAGGTTCTGGTAAGACTACTACATGTACCAAACTGGCCTATCATTACCAGAAAAAAAACTGGAAATCTTGCTTGGTATGTGCAGATACTTTTAGAGCTGGTGCTTATGACCAAGTCAAACAGAATTGTACCAAAGCAAGGATACCCTTTTATGGAAGGTAGGTGCAATATGTGATTTTTATTTTTACAGTGGTAATTTTTGTCTTTTTTGCTTTGTAACTAATGTAATTAAACATCACTGACTTGTTATGCATGTGGCAATTTACTAGTCCAAATACACAGATCATACCTTTTGTTACTGTTCTGGAAAATTGCAAGTGGCTGTTTGAATAGTATGAACCATTTTTACATTGTAAGGTTCTTCTATGAAACATAATGATGGATGGTAGAAAAAGTGTAGACATTCCCATTTTATCTACAGCACAGTTTTTTCTTTTTAAAGTGAGTGCCAATGGTACTCAAAAATCAACTCCTTATAGTAATTGGACTCCTCACAGGATACTGTGGCCTGAAGAAGCACTTGAACAAACTAGGGCTTTATAATGGAGACCTCAACTGCAGATAATGCAGGAGAGCACTAGATCAGAAAAGAAAACAGCTCTTTGGCTATAACCAAT
Organism: Bruchidius siliquastri; assembly: GCA_949316355.1. Taxonomy (NCBI): domain Eukaryota; kingdom Metazoa; phylum Arthropoda; class Insecta; order Coleoptera; family Chrysomelidae; genus Bruchidius; species Bruchidius siliquastri. The sequence continues at coordinate 6,842,606 of OX438534.1, read as the reverse complement.
AAAGCTTATTATGGTACCATCAGAAAAACTGTACAAATTAGTACAGTGCTCAAGACTTATAGCATGGCTGCCCTAAGCAATAGGAGTAAAAGTGATTTTAATCTAAATGCTGCACTACTAATGGAGACATTATGACAAGACAGCTCCTAGGAAAGGAAAAAAACTTGGTTAGGCATATTAAAAGATATGTGAATGTATCTACCATTGATACTTTGGTTCCCTACCATTTCTATTCTGAAAATATGGAACTTTTAAAAAAACTCTGTTACATCACCTTGTTATAGCATCAAAAATTTTGCAGTCCATGACTGTCATTATAACCAGATTCTACTGTATAATATCTGTGCCTTTTGAGCACTTATTTTGTGACCATCTTATTTATAGACATTCCTTAAGACCTGCTTGAACCTTAAAGCAGCCTTAAGGTTTAAGGCATATAATATTTCATCATACAAATTATAGAATAAGTATAATTTCTGATCCATTGGTTTTTGTCTGTAGTTATACAGAAGTTGATCCGGTCGTAATAGCTCAAGATGGTGTAGAGATGTTCAAAAAGGAAGGTTTTGAAATTATAATTGTTGATACCAGTGGTAGACACAAGCAAGAAGATTCTCTATTTGAAGAGATGTTGGCTGTTTCTAATGCAGTGGTAGGTATATCCTATATTTTATCTTGCTTTTTTATTGATGAACCCAATTATAATGTTATTGTCATTTCAATTTGAAATCAAATGACTTAGTATTTGTGTTGGATTATCATAAAAGCATAAGAGGTATGATTTGTGGTAATATGCTGAGGTGTATATGCAGTTCTGAAAAAATTTCCCCCGCTACAGAAACTTACTAAAAACAAACAAAAGTTGATATACTGAAAACTGTTTGGAACATTGAATAAGTTGAATTTGATTGATTTTTTAGAAACCAGACAATATTATCTTTGTGATGGATGCCACAATTGGTCAGGCGTGTGAGGCACAAGCAAAAGCATTTAAAGATAAAGTGGATGTTGGTTCTGTTATCATCACAAAGTTAGATGGACATGCCAAAGGAGGAGGAGCACTCAGTGCGTAAGTATTGTTAAGTTGTAACATCGGTATAATTATACAATTTCTGTGGTTTATATGATACTCATCAATTTTGAATATGCAACATGTTTTGCACATCTTTAGTCTTGCAATTATTGTTTCTTTTGGATTGCAGGGTTGCAGCAACTAACAGTCCTATAATCTTCATTGGTACTGGAGAGCATATAGACGACTTAGAATCATTCAAAACAAAACCATTTGTTAGTAAACTTTTGGGCATGGGTGATATAGAAGGGCTGATAGATAAAGTAAATGAATTAAAATTGGAAGACAATGAGGTTTTGTTGGAGAAGATCAAACATGGACAGTTTACACTTAGAGATATGTATGAACAGTTCCAGAACATCATGAAGATGGGACCTTTTTCACAAATCATGGTAAGCTGCATCTCAAATTAGAATTTGGAATGGATGCTGAAGGGAATGCAGATGGAAGGATTGTATATACACAATTTCACACACACACACACACACACACACACACACACACACACACACACACACACACACACACAAACACACAAACACACACACACACACACATATATATATATATATATATATATATAAAAGAAAAAGAGTTTTATTTGTGAAACTGTGTGTTAAATACACAGTCCTCTTATCTGCATGATATGAGAGTTTCACCAAGAGCATCTACAATCTACATGGCTAAAGAGAATGTTTTCCCATGCCTGCATCCAGTCCTAAGTTACAGTAATCCTTGACTTGGTTTCCTACTGTGTTTTTAGGGACCCCAAGGCTGGTTCTAGATATCTTTTTTGCAAGCTTGTCTGAGTTGCCAATGATGCCCCTGGTACTCACTCAAAATTTACTGGAATAGAATTCTGTATCTTGACTGATTGACATATCATTTTTCAGGGAATGATACCAGGTTTTAGCCAAGACTTTATGTCAAAAGGTAGTGAACAGGAATCTATGGCAAGACTAAAACGATTGATGACCATCATGGACAGTATGAATGATCAAGAGCTTGACAGTAGAGATGGTGCCAAGCTATTTTCGAAGCAAACTGGAAGGATTATAAGAGTGGCACAGGGATCGGGAGTTACAGGTAAGTCAAAAAACGCGCATCAAAGTCTAGTTGTCCCAATTATAATCTTTTTAAACTAGTTAAATGAAACGACTGTTCAATTTCCAGAACGTGAAGTGAAAGAACTGATCACGCAGTATACAAAGTTCGCGGCGGTAGTGAAGAAGATGGGCGGCATCAAGGGGTTGTTCAAGGGCGGAGACATGGCAAAGAACGTCAACCACACGCAGATGGCCAAGTTGAACCAACAAATGGCGAAGATGATGGATCCCAGGGTTCTGCATCAGATGGGCGGCATGGCCGGCCTTCAAAACATGATGAGACAGTTGCAAGCTGGGGCGTCGGGAGGCCTGGGCGGCTTGGGAAACCTTATGGGCGGATTCGGGGGGAAATAGGTGAGTATGGTTTGACGCTTTAGACTATTTAACAGAGGTAGACGAAACATTTCATGTAGTATTTGTGGTCTCTGCGCAAAAAGATCCAGTTCCAAATATCGTTAAGTTGATCACTGTTTAAATATTTGTGATCAAGTAAATACTGAATGCAAAATTATTCTAGTGGTGACAAAAGATAACGTGGCACTGTATGTTTTTTAATGAAAAAGCTACCGTTTATTTAAACCAATCAATGAAAAATTAAAAACAGTGTTAACCATTAGCCATACTATATATGGTAAGAATAGTGATGAAACTGTGGGCTTGATTAAGAAGAATACTACGCAGCTCGTGATGGCCAATATATCAAGTATGATCATCAACACCCATGCCTGAAAAATAAAATTCAGTTTTCAGCATTGGGTTGCAAAGAATGGAATCGTCTATTAATTTACGAATGATGTAAATTATTTGCAATAGAATATATCTTATATTTTTTACTGAACGCTAATTAAAACCAGATGCGTTTGGTTGAATATTTTGCCAACGTTTCGGCTCCCTAATCATTGGAAAATTTTAAAATTGGAATGAAATTGAAATGTTTGACTGGAAAACAGTTTAGCTTTCAAATAATACCTTAGTATGTAGTGTTCACTGGTTGTAGATTTGGACTTTAGTCATGTAATTGCTCTTTGTTTAGACTCTTCATAGGTCTAGAACACTCGCAAATATATATTTGATATTTTTGATCATTGCATCGTGTAGTTAATACATATTTTGAAAAAAGCATTTGCAAATTCATAATTCGTTTACCAGAATGATGTTCTTCGTGACAAATAGAACAATTCTCCAAGTCCAACTGACAGCTACCGTGGATCCATACAGTATCAGTGCAATTCTGGTTATCCCTAGAACATTGAGAATGTTTCGTTTGAAAAAATATATACCAATAGAAGTATATTCAAAAACAAAACAAGGCTATAGGGTACTCAATATAGTCACTAACATAAATTCAGACAGCTCAAACAGAATTTTTTGTTAGTTATTTGGCGACTTTGCAAATGACTGTCAATTCTTCTACTAAAAGTCGAGGATAAAGCATTCTTCCAGTGATCTGTCAAAGTGAATCTCATTTGTTTTATTTTTAAAACTCGTACAATAACCCTGACGAAAAAAAAATCACATGCTGGCTTGCCAGGGTAGAGATGGAGAAACGCGCAATACTTGAACATCAACATGTTCTGCCAAGATCAATGGGACCGATGTTACGGGTAAAACGTATATACAAATTAGGGCATCAAAAAATGTATATACTTACTGTGCAGTTTATGTTCAGTATGCCCATATTTTATTATCAAAAACGAAGAATACCCTATCAATCCATACACACCAACCCAAGCGATTGTCAGAGCATTGTCCGGTATGGTCCAATTGGGTGTTATGATCACATCTTTGTTATTGTAGTATTGCTTATACCCTACATGTAATAGCAGTTCTCCAAGATTTGGTATTATAATGGCCGACATAGCTTGTACGATGTTTATTTTTGCAATATGATCCATTTTTGATCAGTGCACTACCAAAAGTATTTAATCTTATGTAAGAAAATTTCGTATGATTTCTTTATCAGTAGAAGATCCAAGATAGGCAGATAAAATGTAGAGTTTCTTTTTATCACATTTTTAGTGATTAAAATTATAATATAATTTAAATTGATCAGCTTACTCATTGAAACGGTTAACATATTTCTTTTCGAATTTGATAATTTTGATAGAACTGCCATCTTGTTTGAAATTCTAAAATCGTAACCAGGATTTTTTTATTTGCAGCCAGTCCGGTGTAACTTGAGTTTCTTCCCTTTTTTATGTTGACGTATTATGATTATTGTTACAATAATAAAATATATATCAATTTTCTCCATTTGTTTTTTCTCCAAACCACGTTAACCGTCGCGCACGGTGGTGTTGCCCATTGGTAACTTAAGAAGTCAAGATCCAAACATTCATGTTCTTGTGTTTATGTCTGTACCATGATTTTTCCAGAAATATAAATATATGATTGTAGGGGATGCTAATAAAATTTCATAGATAAAAAATCCACTACCACACATAATCCTTTTATTTCTCAAAAATTACAGTAAAGCAAACGTTTCTACAATGAATTATTTTCCAGAAAAGCATAAATACATATATAGAAAAAATTTACAACTGTATATTAAGCACAATGAAAACAGTACCCTCAATAACTTTCACCTAAATGTTCAACAGAATAAAATTCTATTTAACCCAACTTCAGTCCCGTAAATACTTTTCAACAATCAATAATCTATTGTTAGAAAAAGACTGTAAATAGGACATCAAACTCTGTTTGGACTCTAGTTTACTTGAATGCAAAACTGAAGTGAAATAATTTTCATTTCATTGAGCAAGTTTAACTAAAATTACAGAATGTAATATAATTCAATAAACATTTTATGCACACATCACACCGAACGCCACCTCAACCAATCAGGACTAGACATGCCAGCCAGAATATTGCAAATAGCTTTTGAAGGGACATGTTCATCAGTTTACATGAAGACGGTTGACGATAGTATCGAAACGTCGTGACAAAAATGTACACAACTTTTAAGTAATATTGAATCCATCAATGTGTGTCTGAGAGTTGGACCATTGATTAACGTATTTATTGAATACGTTTTACCTGCAAATGCAAAAAAACTATTCCAAAGCAAGAGTTTGACCTACAAATATTTTCCATTACTTTTAATTTTCAGAAACGGGTAAAATCTAGGCACTATAATTTTGTCTAAATATTATTCAACTTGGAATAAAGATATATGTTCAACTTGCTACAACAGATTTATGCTGACCATTATATGATCATAAAGTACATGAACATAGATTTTTGCATCTGGTTTTCCAATAAGGACTATGAAGCTCTTGCAATTATTTTTAAACTCAAAAATAATTGAATTTCTATGTAAGATGAAATTTGCAATCATCTGTAAATTGTACTGATACTGTTGAGAATTTATTTACTACTCATTACATATTTAATTCCATTCTTTTATGCATCAATCTATGATCAGATACCTTCAATTTAGGAAACTGATAATCCTCTTGTAGCTTTATAGCTGTAACATCATCTCGAAACATTGTAGCTAGCTTGATAAAAATTCATAACCCTCATAGAATTAGTTCAATATATAATATGTATGTGAAAATATTTTATAATAAAATGTACACTTATCTTTAGAATACTTGTCAAACTTACAATAATAAGTATTAAAATATCATAACGTACGTACTTATTGGTCGTCTAGAATTAAATAAAAAAATAATTTATATATAACTTGGAATATTTCGTAAACAATATTTGATGTACAATAGTTATTGTATATAATAAATAAGCATAAAAAGAAAAATGTGTAAGGAAAAAAGTATATAGCGAATATGTTCAATGCCGGTTTCAAAGGATCATGTAGCAGAAGGAATTTAATAACTTTCTACATATGAGTTCTCTCAACAACTAAAAGGCAATATCTTTGAATTGTAAGAGACTAAGACTAGACAATTCTGTAAAACTATAATTGAAGCAAAACTAAGCATATCGACGTATATCCATAAAATATGTCCAACTTCAAACACCTCAGAATCACTATGTTTCAAATAATTCTTGCTTGTTGTTTGAAACTTGTAGACAAGGTGGATTTATCAAAAGTTTGATTTCGGACTTCCATTGTCTATAAAATTTTGAGTATCACGACGTTTCGATTGATGTGCTATCTTCAATCGTCTTCAGGTGAACTGTTCACCTGAAGACGATTGAAGATAGCACATCAATCGAAACGTCGTGATACTCAAAATTTTATAGACAATGGAAGTCCGAAATCAAACTTTTGATAATTCTTGCTTCTGGTTAGAGTTTCTTATTTATAGTGTTTTCAAGTAGTTTAATAAATTAACAGCATTCAAAGTCTGCAGTAATGAAATCCTCATTGTTTTCATTATGTAGTTTTGTAGTTATTAATTTACCTATGTGTTTCTTCTATCATTATGTCAAAAATCGTATTGCTATTTCAACACTAATTTGTAGCTGCTGCAATTATAGACAATATTAATTAATATATTAAAAATAGACTAAAACCCTAACAATGTGTTCACATGTTTTATGGGCATTGCTTACGTTTGGTAAATATACCAAATAATGTTGCATCATAAACCCAAAGAAATATTGTTGAATGTAATCGTATTGTAAAAATTCCAGGTCACTATTTCTGCTATATTTTCCTTATTCCTCTCCATATTCGAATCACACTTTTTATTTAATTGAAAGGCGCAACGTATAAGTAGAAATTAAGCACCTAGATGACATAACTATTTCACTTTTGAAACTTGTCTGATCCTGCTTTTGTTGACATGAGTGAAGGAAACAAACTTGGGTTTTACCAAAGAATGTTTGAAATGCAGTAGCTTATACATTTCCATTCTTGATGGCTTTGATTTTTTTATAGGTAAATTCTCGCAGACAGAAAGCCTATCGCTTTCCAGGAGCGCTGCGAGAATAAATATTTACATTAACCTCAAAACGTAGATTGTAACCATAGGGGAAAAAAGTCCCCAACAGCTCATTCCACAACGCCGAGATTCTCCAGAAGAACAAATTTTGGTGAAGGCTCGTTCGAAGCATTGAAATTACGAAATGATAAGGATACACTCATTAGGCCTCTCTAGTCCTTGCTGTACTGTTGACTCTAACATTTCCCATGATAGTATCTATAGAATAGGAGCAGATCAGAGAAAGCAATATATGTTTTATGATAGAACAATGGCAGTGTGCAATTCCCAAAAGTACATCTTTGGTACCTTACCATGGGATCGAGGATACAATCTTTAGTTTTCAGCTTTGAAGAAACACATTTAATAATCGTTGATTAACCAGTTTTAATGGAGTTCACAACGCTCTTGGCACGTAAAATTAAAAAAATAATGAATATGTTTAATTGTACAAATTGTTTAAGGATAACAAAGTTTACAGTTTGATAAGTGACAGTAGATGTCATCTAGGGACTATAGGGTATACTATTTCTACGGACACTTCAGCATGGTTCCACAAACAACAGTGTCAGTAGCTGATTATCCACTGACAAACTTTAATGTATATCAAAACGTGTCCTGCGAAACTAAGAAATTTTCCTGAAACTAATTGGTACATTTGATCGGTCAAAGTGATCACGTAGGAGTATAATTATGGTTAATTTGACATATGTCAATTGAATAACGACTGTGTTTTATGTTTAATGGAAACAGTAGAGATTCATATACTTTTGTAAATAAAGGAAAGTAAAAAAATAAGGTTAGTTTCATCAAAACCAAATTTACAAACCACCTGCAGGAAGCAGTTTGCGCGGTTTGTTATCTATGAAGCCATAGTTTTGTTCAAGGAAAATTGATCGGTTATCTATGGGTTGTCTAGTTAGAAAAAAGAAAAATCCTTTCGTGGTTCGTTTCATCCATTTTTATATAGTTAAATTTAAAATGTAACGCTTCCATATATTACAAGTACAAAAAATGAAAGACAATAATATTGATATTGAAATTTCAGTGGTTAATCAGCTATTTTACAGATCTGTAGAAATAATGTATGCATACATAGTCGGCCGTCTTCTGCTATGCTTCATGTGTCCAAGAAAGACCGACGAAAACATGCAATTGTGCTCTCGCTTTGACACATCATACGGCCTATCGCGCCATCTTTCTAGCACACATGCTAGGGCGGACTGAAAGCAAATCGGGCCAAAAAGTGGCTAGAAAAGATTCTATTCGTAGGTATGTGTCGATACTTGCGACGCTCTAATGGGGATTTCGTTCCTCTGCCATGAACTGGTCCAACACTGTCTGAATGGAATTGTGGAAGTCACCTTCGCTGGCGTCGTGCGGCGATACTACTGTGTGTTGGCTAGTCGCCGTTCGGATCGTCCGCGATATCCTGTAAGTTGAAAGGTCATCAGACATCTTTTAGCTTAGACGGCGGTAGTTTTGATCAAATTTTTCGTTCATATCCATGAATCGCTTCGTTTTGAGGTGTAGTTGAACTCTCCAAGATTCACTAATAATTATAAATATTAGAAAGAAAAATGTGTCATCAGTGGGTATCGAAGCCGGAACTTCCTGCACTCTAGGCAGACGCATTGAACCATTCAGCCATGGCGAACTGCCAGGCAGAACGGCAAATAAGCTATGGAAGGTACATCCACCCGCGTCATTATTCATCTTAATTTTCCAACATCAAATTAATTCGGTACTTCAAAACTACTCGATTACAAAATAAGATCAATGCACAATTTTATACGTTATACTTTATTGATTACCTAGACAGTTACGCACAAAAATACAGAACAGGAACTTCTAAGGAGACATAAATATTCCTACGTATTTTTGTGGCTGGTTCCAAATCCATTGAATTAACCTCACAAAACCTCATTTTTAAGTACCTCTGTGATGCAAAAAATGTTCTTTTATAGATTATAATCAGCTGACTTTAAAAATAAGGTGATATAAGTGATCAGAGAATTTTGTTAATATCAAAAAAATGTTTAAGGAGTAATCTGTGATAGAGTATCGTATTTTCTTACAGTGTGTTAATAAAAATACTGGAAAGCATAAAGATTTGCAGATCAAAAAAGTCATACAGCAAGGTTTTTTAAATTTTAATCAACCTTAACCAAGAAATTTGGTGTTATAACCCTCCTAAATCATAATCGAATTACTGAAATGTGCCTGAAACTGATTTTTAAACCCTTCTTCAGTTAAAGAGAAAAATAAGTCATCATTCTGGACGAATATTACTTCAAAAAGTATATTCGCCATTATTATCTAATCTATTTCTATTTTCGAACAACACATCACAAAACCTAACTAAAAACAGTCAAGTCATTCATACCATACTGTCCGACCAGTCAGAGAATTGCAGAGACAGCACAGAAGGGGGAAATACAATTAAAAAAAACCTAGGCGTCACGGATTCAAAGGCGGCGACACGTGCAATTAGACACAATAAGATGGATTTTAACAATATAAAATGCTGCTCTAGCATGTCGACCTACAAGTGGATGAGCAAGTCTCTATATCACAACCCTTAATGGTTAGTGCTATGAACTTCCTTGTGTAGCTACCGATAACTTTCCTTGTTTATACTGCATTGTAGCACTGCTCAGCTACGCGGTCTACCAAGTGAATGTCTCATGTCCAATTCAAGTATTCACGTGTTCACTACGCATCCGATTATTCAAATATCGCCTACGACGGCCATGCAATTGAAAATAACCAATTAAAGGACGAGTTTATAGGTTTATACGAGTCAAGGCATGAGCTCCGAAAATGTTCGCCATTATTGCCAATGAATGCAGAATTGTATTAATCTTAAATAGTTTTAGCCTGGTCGTGGCGATCTCCTGCTCCCAGGGATATTGTTAGTATTATTGTAATTTGTCATATAATATTTAACAAAATACAAGTAGAGATGGCGTTGGTTAATCAATTTTGTCGTACAGTTACTAAAATTGCATAAATATATTTAAAACAACAGAACGAGATACGTAAAACGTCTGACAACGTCCGTTTTTTTGCCCGCAGTCTCTCACTGGTCGGATATTATACTAAAACTGGAATTACTGAAGTGATTTTTTTAAAATATTGCTGGTTTTGAAAAAATGAAATTTGGTGTACGATGTTGTTATCGCATAAGACATATTTTTAGTTTGACACAGGTAATAATATATTTGTAATTATGAGGAAACCTCCAAAAGTATATTACTTAAAATATGACTGAGAGAGAATATTAGAATATTCCCCATTGGGATTTTTGTGACAGTGAAACTATAATTCAATAGAAACAAATAATAAAATAATCTACTTACTTAGCTCCAGTAACTGGATCTATCTCTTCCGTTGTTGTAATAGTATATTGAGGTTCTTGCTGATAAAAGTCTTCTAAAAACACATACACAACACACATGAATTCTAATCTACACAAAAATAATTAAAAAGTGTCTATATGGATATGAAGAAATAATATTCACTCACTATTAAATTATCATCACTGGATAAATTTATCATGCATATACAATATTGAAATTCATCTATAAAATATATATTATTTCACCATAACCAGTTATTTCAGTGTTGTGTAGCCTCTGGCGACAAAACATCGAAATTCATGCTACGAAAATGATAAATATTATTTAAACATTCTATGTCAGACATCAATATGTAAAGAACATTGTTATACTTTCAAGTGCATCTAAAGTGCAAGCAAAACATTCAAAAGCGATAAAAACATGTTCTTTGCATACAGATTCGAAGAAGTGCAAGCAAGTGTAAGATGTATTATATGGAAATCATGCCTCATTTTAATAATATCTTATTATAGGACGATTCATGCACAAAATGAAACTTCGAAACTAATGAAAGATCAATTATCTTTGAAAATGCATGTTAATGTCTAAATTACGCTTACTTTATGTGGTCATTTATACTGAATAAAAGATTTACGAAAGTCTACAACTACACAGGGTACAGAAAAACGAAATCGTCTCTTTTCAATCAAAAGTTCACGTAATTCCATGAAATTCACTCAAAATGAAAAACATAATTCGCCGCTAAACTTGTTTTCATACTAATGGCTCGTTTAGTGTGACGTCACGCGTAAGAGCTGGCAACAGCGGCCAATCTCATGACAAAAACCAGGAAATAAAGAGCAGTTAGATTGACGACCTTATGAGAAAGATGAATACGGACTACAAAATGACTGACATTACACACATTCAAATTTTATTTTCTCCATGCTTTAGGACCTAAAACTGCTGAGTCTGTGTAGTTAAATTTTTAAATAATCCTCATGTATAGACAAACAATATTGGAAACGTATTAGTAATATTTTTATACGTTTTATTTATAAGGTTCAATAATTTTTTATTGTTAAACAACTCAAATAACAGAGAAATAAATTATATTCAAGGGTACGTTTAGGCCAATTTTTTTCCTGATAGACAAAGTACATAAGGGTCAAAATCAACAATTTCTTTAGGACAGTGCGCGGTGTTGTCATATGTTCTTTGTGACGCTACCACTAATCGGGTCCATTATCAGTAGGTATATCCTCCAGTGATACAGTGGGAACATGTCCGATAATTCATTCAAAAAGTGGCACCCATCTTTTTGTATCGGCTTTTTCCACAAATAACAAAAACCCAAACTGACGATTATTGCTTTTTTTTGGATCATATTTCATGAATTTTGACCATGACAATATCGTTTTTCTTGTATATCCTGAATATATTGATGGATTTATAGAGATGAAAAATGTGAAAGCGATATCGCTAAATGTTACTTATTTGCTTAATTGCATAGGCAGCTAAATTTGATGAGATGATTTATTTCGATTAAAGTGTGGATGTGTGCTCGTTGAATTATGAGATGTAAATATTTATACTGTAAGAGTTTGGTGAAACGACTACCGAACCGATCGATATGATTTCAAATCACAGCAAGAAACGGACACAGAACCTGGTCAATTTGGAAGATTTTCCCGACTAAAAATATAGTATCATGAAAAATGTTGAAATGTGTTGCCATATCGTGAAATTGAAATAGAGACCGAACAGTCAATGGCAAGATATATTTCAAACCATAACCATTTTAAAAAAACTGCGTCACTATAGACCTTTCTGTGTCATTGCTCACAAAACTTACGTCTTCTTATTTTGTTTAAATGTGTGTAATGTAAGGATGTGTGAAATAAAAAATGCTAAATAAATTACCGTTAGTTTTGTGCGAGCAGTGCCAACACGATCATGCTTGTAGCCAATGCGACAAATGACCACACTAGTGGGTAAAGTACATGCCAGATCTCTAAGGTTTTTTGACAGGATGAGGGTTTTGTAGCTAATGCAATAATATCAAGTCAAAACGCTTGTCAAAAAATGGCACCATCGAAATTAACATTAAGTTACTCGAAACCTTTAACACTCACCCTCAGTCTAGTGTTGCTCTGTTGTTTTCGATTTGGCTGATAAAAGAAATGTTAACAATTTGAATCGCTTTTCCTTCTACAGATCGAAGTATACGAGGTCTGACAATAAAACTCCATTAGTGTCAATATTGTATATAATAAGTAGTGGGTTATATAAATATATTTAGGAACAATTTTTGATGGAGAAATATATCCAATGAAATGAGAAATATACTTTGTGGTTAAGTTCCGAGTTTGCATCTACAATGTCAGGATGCTAGGATGCTAAGTGGTTGATGTACATATTTATGACATGTGAGGGTTGTTGTCTGAGTCTTGCACTAAGTATATCGGTCGGTAATCCTTTTGAATATATTTTTGCAACTTCAGATTTCAGAACAAGGCAGATGTAATTCTATGTATTTCAATATCCTAGAGATTCGATCTTTTTTTCCACTAATAATAACATAAAATCGGTGGGAATCGAGAGGTCTCCAATATCTCATACATCATTAATACAATGAACTGAATAATGGAAAAAATCATGCTCAAGGAAAGCATTTTAGCGTGTTTTGTTTACTTACACTGATCAAATCTTGTTGTCAGACCTCAAAGCGCGTCAATTTGGAAATCCTAATACATCGTTACAATTGAAATCATCATCATAATCTACACATACGTATAGAAATTCACAAAAATCAGTTGATGCATATAAGATCCAAAGATCCAAGATGATTGACGTAAATATAAAAATACGTTTATTGTTAGTGATATCGTTAACATTAATTAGTAAAACAAAAATCTAACTGGACAAAAGACGTCAGACTCAAACAAAACGGGATAGGGTTAGTTCATATTATTCAGGTTTTTAGGTAAGTTAATGTTAATTTAAATGGTTAATATTATTTAAGTTGGAGTAAACGATAAAATATCAAATTGTACTAAACAAGTAAAACGCAACACATGCAAGAATTTAGAATATTAATAATGTTTAATGCAAAACTAGTAACTTTCAATTTGATTATACTAATACAGTACATTCAAGCTAGGTTAGGTTAATTGAATAATATGTTTATTTATACGATCTATTTATATATGAGCGCTATTTAAGAATTATTTTTTTGATAATAAGAATCCCATGATTCAAATTCGTGGAATGAATGACAATCAGTAGTTTCCGGGTTCTACACTAGATTGCCGATGGTGATTTGGTGAAATCCGTGATCCATGAATTAAGAGTGATTATTAAACCAGGTTTCACGAATCAAAAGTTTCAAATCTGTAAGACGTTTCAAAGGTACACAAAACGTGTACAGCTTTGAGCCTTTTGACCATGACACCTCGAGTGATAAGAATATGCCAAAATGTCTCTTCAAATATTTTGTTTCTCATCATTTTATTTAAAGTAAGCTGTAAGTATTTGTTATCGTTCCACAGATTCGTTTCACGAGATTTTGATTAAATGAAAAAATTATAGCTCCTACAAATTCAGTACTAGCGATATATGTATTGATCTAACTAATTCTAGCTTATAGCATAAAGCATCGATAGAACTGGAGGATTTTCAAGATTAGATAAGGTGATCCGCTGGTGATGTTATTTCTCGAATAGGTTTAAATATGGTAGAAAGATTGAAAGCCGTTCCTTTCCTAAGCTTATAAATGTTCAATGACCGACGACACAGTACATATCATTACAGGAAATTTGGGAGAATTGCGCGGAGGGATGTACCTTTTATAGCGTATTTGCCGTTCAAAGTGACAATTCGCCATAACTGAATGGTTAAAAGCATCTGCCTAGAAGGCTCGAGTTTGTGAGTTCGATTCCCGCTGTCCAAAATTGTTTATAATTCATGTCTATTCATCTGCTTCTAAACATCACCAGGGAATCCCTATATTAACATCAACATCAATCAGCATAAAAGCCTCAGAGTATCTACCTGAATCATCCTCGCTTAACTGCTCCCCCTCGTATAACGCTACGTCAGACCCGCTGGAACTGCCCACGGTCTTTGCGCCTATTGGCGGTTGTGGCGACTTTTTCAGAATCCCTTTCAACGGCGGACTCCTTCCCCTACTATCATCTTCCGAATCAGAATCCATCTGTGTCGACCTTTTCTCTGAAGTTTTAAGTACTGGGATTTTGCTTTCGACCCTCGTAGTTACCGTTTTTCCCGTTGGGTCTATGCTCGTGGTGGTGACAGTCATCTTGCCAGTCACGTCTGTCGTTGTGACTGTCGTGTTGCCTGTGGCATCCGTCGTCGTGACAGTATCGATGATTTTTGCAGTCTCCTCATCATCGTCCCAATTCACGTCTTTGGATAACGTCACGAACTCTTTCAAAGGGTCTTTAGAGTGTTTTTTGATGGTTTTCACCTTCGAGCCTTTGACAGCAATGGGTATCTTCGTCACGTCCTTTTCTTTGTCTTCGTTGAACAACAAGTCTATGTCTTTCTCTTTCTCTACCACTTTCCTAGATTTTGCTACAGGTATCCCGCTTCTGGGGCTCTTCGGACTCTTTGGCTTTGCCTCAAACGGATCTTGGTCATTCTTGACCATGATAGGGCTTGATGCTTCGTTTTCTAAGAATCTGAATGCATCTTCGCTTCTGTCTTGCGCTACTGACACTGAATCGTCTTTCAGACTCTCCAGATTATCCAAGGAGTCTTCTGTAAGGGTCTTTACATCGTCAAAAACGCTGTCATTCGCTTGTACGATTTCTTCCTCTAAATCTTCCTTGAATCTCAAAACTTTACTCGTCGTTCTGTCATCTATGTTGTCATTCAATCTATAATTTACAGCCTCTTCAGCCTCGCGTATCACGTCTTCCACTTCACTTTCTAGTTGCGCCCTCAAACTATCGTTGTAATCGCTAGTTGATCGCTTGGGGGTTTTCAAAGCGATAATCTCAAGATCTATACTCTTAGCTACATGATCGTCTTTTCTACTAGGTATGATGATATCCTCCTCAGGAAGAAAATCATTGCGTTCTTGATGTAAGAATGTCAGCGTGTCGCTGACGTTTTTCCTCAAAACAGCTATTCTATTATCAAACGAATCTTCTATAGGCGGGGCAGATGGAGGAGGCAGTTCTACCTCTTTGTGAGGTTGCACTTGTTCCAAATGCACGATTTCTTTCTTTATCAATTCTTCTGACGGCTCTGCAACAGTAACCTCCTCGTTTGAAGCTCTCAGTATTCCATCTGGAGGTTCAGAAATTGCCTCTTTCTTGATAAGCTTTTCTGAAATCTCCTTATTAGTTAAACTTCCTGAATCCTCTTCAAGAGGCTCTAGTTTTATATTGAATACAGTTTCATTAGTTGTAATGTCTTCTATGTCATGCCCTGAGGGTATTCTTGTTTCAGCAGATGGTTCTGTTATAATTCCCGTTTTGATGGCTGCCTCTGATAGGTTTGTTGTAGGTTCTTCGGTTGATATAACCGTTGTTCCTTGTGGAAATATTGAAAGGTTCAATCTACTGACAGACTATTGTAACCCTTACCATGCGTTTGTTAGATTTGTGGATGCGTGTGAAGTGCAAATAATAATAAAAACACAGTGCTGTAAGCCTACAACTGGAAAAATAGTGGATGGAGCCCCTAAGTGCAAGTTGCATACTTGATAATTCTGCATATCATATAGTTTTCTTTTCTAGGCACTACTACAAGTTTGATAATTTATTATTTATAAAACGTTCGTTAAAAATGATTTTTTGCTGGCCTTGTTAACATGATTCAATGCGCTTCACTCATTGAAATACATTTATTAGAGAGGAATTTGTTGACAGCGAAATCGTACAGAAATGGGCAAGAACAAGTTGTCGGAATCAGCGACCTCGAAAGCCTCCTTCACTTCAATTCAGTCCATCAAAACAATTTGTACAAACAAATAGTGATTTTGCTTCTGAGATTTTGCATTCCATATTTTTGGGATCATTTTTTCAATCAGGAATGAGGAGGTAAGAAGTTACCTAGTAATGATTAGTGTATTGCTTAATTAAAGCATTCTCCATTTAAACACTTCGGCAGGAATTGATTATGTTGTTTGTTTGTTTTTTATCGCGTTTCAAGCGCCTAGTTTTGCAATGAATCATGGTATCAATATGCAGAAGATTCAAGCGCACCAACTTGCTAAACCTATCACCAGATATCTAAACCAAGTCCTCTGGAATAAGCGTATATTAAAATGGGCATGACCTACTTTGTATTGGTTAAAGGATAACATGGGACACTGAAGGATTATTACCCAGAATAAAAAGTAAAAATAAATTGAAAGTAAAAAAACTTTTTTAAAAACAAGCTTATATTCAAATGGACTGAAAAGAATGAAATAAACTTTTCTGTTTAAAACTTTTACCATCAACTTATAACATCATTAAACAATTTATAAGATATAAATGCTTGTCTCGAGATTTGCCTGTGTAGATAAACAAGTAAATTAAATAGCTTGATCTGCAAAATTTTCAAACTAAGCAAATACGAGTATTTAAATCTCACGGCTAGCTTTTTTATTTTATAATATAAATTGTGTAATGACGTTATAAGTTGATAGTAAAAGTTTTGAAGGAAAAGAAAATTTAAGTTTAGGCGAGGTTAAGTTTTTTACTTTCAATTTATTATTTTGAATGTATCACAAAAAAATGTTTAATTGTTCTAATGCATAATGAGAAAAAGCTGTGAATCTAAATAATTGGCAGAAACTTTCTGGTTTAATTGACTGCAGTTTCCTAGATATTTAATTGATATAGTTTTTTGTATTTTTTATAACCGAAACTAATATATCTTTAAGAATACACGAAATATAAAGTATAGAAAAATATGATTCCTTTACGGAAATATTCAATTCAATCAAATACTCTAATTCATGAGTTTAATCTTCTGGAAGAGAACATTTAGACTAATAATCTGAACATTCTTAGCATCTTCTCAAACTGTATGATAAAAAAAACTAATTCTATATTCATTCTGGGTATAATCTCTTCATTAATGTCAATAATTAATAGTCAAATACAAAATTGATCTACCGATTTTCCCTTTAATTAATTAGAACAGAAACTACCATTTACCTCGGTAAAAAGTGTTGTCAATATTTTTTTTTCGATTAGATAATACGATTCTGAATAACTTATTTTCACATAACAATTACAACTGAAGAGATAAACTTGATAAAAATGATATTTTTGTAAAATGGACCTTTCATCATAACTGTTTCAAAATATTATGTTATATTAGGCAGTGAATCGATGGTTTGGACCAAAATCAATACCTTGCCAAAAATTTAAATTGAACGTAAGTGCTTTTCTTGTTGGCTAAAAAAATAGTATTAAATATGAAACACTTACATTTAATGAAACTTTTCCTTGACACCGATTTTTTTTAATAACAATGTATATTGAAAATAGGTAGATTGATTTGCTTTCAAATATTGACCATTTCGAATCTGCGACATAAAACAGAAAATAAAAAGCACAGTGGATTTGCGATATTTGTTTGAGAAGGGATCATTCACATACCTGTAACGGGTGAAAATGTTGCAATGTTACAGTTGGTATCATTGTCGATTTCATGTTTTATGAAATCGTCATTGGCATTCGAATCCCCCGTTTGGCTGGCCGGTTTTGGCGTTGAAGTCACCTGGTTGGAAATTTTGTATCAAATTATAAGTCATGATTTATTTAATTTATGCTTTATTAGCATTAGTTCAACATTGAAGCGTCTTCAGATGCAAAAGAAGCGCCTTACAATATAGGTAAGTTTGGTTCATCCGACTTGTTATGACCTTGTCAACGTCCGGAATTTTGAGTCACCCTGTATATATGGTACATTTTATATTCGCGTTGCCTTTATTTTCGGATATTAAGAGGGGACCCTACCTAGAATAGAAGGCGTTTTGCATGGGTTTCCAATATTTCGTTTCCAGCGCTAATTTTTCACAATAAAAGAACGATTTTCAAGGTTGGTTCTATAATCATGCGAAGCCCTTTTTTCAATTTTTGATACAAAATTTTGAACATATTGAAAATATTTTTGATAGATAATATAGAATAGACGGTTCTATGCCCGTGCGAAGTCCTTTTCTAGATATTTTGTTAACTTTTATTTACCAAAACGTTGAAAAAACCATCCGAAATGATTCCAAAAATGTCAATATTCATGAGACATTATCTAAAATTTTGCATAAAAATTTGCTAAAAGGGCTTCGCACAGGCCTAGAAACAACATTTACAAAAAGTCGTTCCATTATCTTGAAAAATGTGTGCTGGAAACCCATGTGAAACGCCTTTTATTCTAGGTAGAGTCCCATCTGAACTCACCATAGGAAAACCAAACACTACCTAAACTTACCTGGTTGGTATTTTCGATAATCTTTTTGCAGACAGTTTCAGAGTTGAAGGGTGATTCAGGTCTATTGTCTAGTTTTTCACTGTTTGATGCTATATGCTCACTAATGCTGTCTGTTACATCTCTCCTTGTTGAGTTTTGGTTTTGTATATCTAGAATTAAAATCAATTATAGATTGCCACCTTCTGTAACCCAGCGTTTATTATATTGTGTTTGTGTTTTATATGATGAGGTTCTTTACTATTTGCATTTTGAGTTTATTTCTCCTGTACAAATAATTTGACTGGCTTCAAATGCTATTCCCTTATCAACTGTCAGAATTTCGTATCGTATCGGCCAGGCCTACAGACGACAGCGTTTCCAGATTTTGTAGTGACACAAGAAGTAGTCTACTTTTCTTTGAATAGTGTAGTAATTGTTTTATTATGGTCAGCAGTTCGACTCTGTCTAATTTTCAAAAAAACTGTGCTGTAGAAAACTGGGGATTTTTGAGACTTCGCTTCGCGTTTCAATTGTCTTGAGAATTTTCATTTCACAATGTATCACAACGGCTCTTCATTCATCCTCAGGTACATTTTCACCTGAACAGGATTGACTAACAGCAATCGTAACATCATGAAGTGCAAATTCAATGGCAGTGCGAAGCAGTGTTATGAAAAATTCTCGTTTTATTGACATACATACAAAATATAATCAATCATATTCATCAATATCTTATGGTAATTACAGAACAACCTTTGTAGCTAGCTAACACTCTTACCACTTTTGTCAGTCTTATCCAGTTCATCTTGACTGCTATAATATGCTTTATCTAGGTGCACATCTCTTTTCAATGAAGCGTCCCTGGAATGTCCGATTTCGTCCTTGAAAGCCTCGAAACCTGATTGGTCCAAGTGCAACTTGGCCAGAGCCTTTTCCATATCGTCTGTGACCAGTTCAACGTTACAAATGCACTTATTCACTATGTCTTGACGACCGATTTTGTTGAGAGCCTGTTCCAATTTGTTGCCTGGAATAGAAGATACAATTGGGAACAAAGCAGATGTCACATGCAATAATTCGAACATCAAACAACTGAAACGTTAGATGTTATGCTTTTGAATCATTTATGTGGTTTACTCACCATAACACCATATTCATACCAAAGCAAACACAAAGGCGAAACCTTGAACAACATTAACCTCTAATCAAAGGATAGACCTATCAAGTCACACATTTGCTGGAAAACTTAAACAATTCCGCAACAAATTATGATTAGCATCTGTTTTCTGTGTGCTGTTTCACTTACCAGTAGCTTTATTAGCTTTTTGTCTCAACCATAACCTGAACATTATCATCGCTTGTTGTGGGATGCTTTCAGGATACTCTTCTTTAATTAGGTGAATATCCGATGGAGGTATGTCGAGTTCCATTGCTAATTTCTCCCAGTCTTCGTCTAAAAGGTTGCAAATGTCCGATAGGCGGAAATCTGCTCTGTGAATGGTATCAGGTTTACCTAGACAGAAACGATTCTTCCATCAGAAAACAAAAAACCCATTATAATATGTTTCTATGTCTGTTATATATCTTTTTGGTGTACATTTGTACTACCTTTACTAATGCAACTTTGGTACATATGATAATATATATGACTGCTATTTGCTATTTATTTGGTAGGCAGAAGTTGCTTGTCGGCCAGTGTCGCCAACCGAACGATTTGTGTTTTCATCATACGTAATACGATCTTTCAAGGATCATTACAATAGCAACGAAAACTGAATGGATTAGTTTAAAGCAGTCAAATTAATTGTTTCTAGCAGAGAATTCAGAGAATTTGCTGTTGTTTCTCGGAGGGGTGAAGCTCGATGGTATGCTTACATCTTCTTGATGTACATTTGAACTACTTTAACTATTGCATTTTTGAAAGTTACGATTGTCATTTGACAAGGGGTAGGCAAGGCTGGTGAATTTTGTACTTTCTGCTTTTGAGTTTTCTGTGACAAATAAAAATGAGAAAGCCATCGACCATCCCGAAGCAATCTATACAATTAAAAAGTTATTTATTTTTAATAATTCAAAAACCATAACAACATAGCGAACTGTTATTTGTTTAACATGGTAGATGTAGATAAAAACTTACTGATTCCACCATGTAGTAGATAACTGTGGTCCTTGTCGATGGATAGAAGATCGGATTGCGAATCCCTATTTGGTACGATTTCTTTGGGCAAGACAAGATTGAGTGTACAAAGTGGTGTTTGGGTTGGTTCTCCCTTGGCTACTTTCGGCTCAGTCATGAATACAACTCTGCCTGCTGCTTCTTCGTCCTTGAATGATTAAAAATCATAAATGACTTGTAGAAAATGTGAATGTTTCAGTAAAACTACTTTGCACTTCCATTGTCTTGAGATTTTTTGCGATTCACGTTTCGATTGATGTGATATCCTAAATCGTCTTCAGGTAAGAGGATCGACCTGATCCGATGATGCTTATATCCTTTCTGCCCGTCGGCGTCGTCACGATTCACCCCCTTCCAGCGGATGATGAGTAAGCGCTGCTAAATCATTTCGGTTTTAATGCAGCCTATCGATGTTGTTTATTATTGGTCGCAATATTGGTTTGATTTTCACGTTGGCATTGTTGTTGTTAGCAAGTGTGGAAATCAAACCAATATGGCGATCAATAGGAAACAGCATTGCTTACTCATCATTCGCCGGGCAGCGTGAGTCACCGCGATCGGCAACACTGACTGTTACAAGTCGGAGATAGAACACGGTGGGGTGGAGCGCCATCACGGAGAGAAAGTATAAAAGCATTAACGGGACAAACGGTCGATTTTGTCACCTGAAGACGATTCTTTGTTTTTTTTGGTAGGGTCAGAGTTTTATCGCTCTTTCCTGGATTGAGTTTGCAACCAGCAGCAGGAGTATCTTGAAATTGTGAATGCTGTTTTTGAGGACTTCCATGTATGGAATTACTCCAATTTCGTTGTAGCTGTGAAAGTAACTAGTCGATGTATCCAGTCATAACTAAACTTACAGGATCTCGTAATCGCATATTGAAAGCAGCCCTGTTCTCCCTGAATGCCCTGAAGCCCAGCTTCGGCTGATCCCCTGATTGGAGAACTGGTACTAAGTTACCAGCGAATTCCATGTAGATATCTTTTCCTTCGAGAACCTACAAACAGAATAGCTCAAAATAATAATAGTCTTATAAATAACGGTTATATTGTTGATTTGAAAAAGAAGTCCATGCAAAAGAATGTGGACAAAAAACAGCGATGCCGTCAGGCGTCGTGTTAGTGGGGCATTTATTATTCAATGTATAACAAGAATATTGTAAAATAGATGGAATCTAAACAGGACAAGGTTCTTTATGACCAAGCAAGGGAGATTATAGCAAATATTATAATGCTCATCTTCAGCTTTTTCAGCTCATTTACTCCTTTCGTCTAGTTGGAATTTATGTTATCGAAACAAAACATTACCTCTATATCTCGACTTTTGGCGATTTCCGTGAAATGTTCCTGATGTTCCAACGTTTTATCTTCTTTATCGTCTGTCATACAAAATACTCTTATCCTTGATTCCAACGGAGATACTCTTTTCGCGAATACCACGAATTTTGCCATAAAAGGAACGTGAGCTGCCTGAAAATAAAATAAAACGTTTGGAATGAAAAGTTTTCATTTCAAAAACATCGCTTCGGACTTCCATAGTGTATAAAATTTGTGTTTCAGAACCTTTCCATTGGTACCATATCCTCAAGGATGATGAAAATATATAGACTAGCCATTTCATTCATTAAGTATTTCCCGTCTGAGTAACAACACCGCTTCTGGCCAGGTGGGAAAAGGAACAAGTTGGGAAGCCGATATTGTCAAAAGCAGTCTCAGGAACATCACAAGTCAAAAGATTTGGTAAATTTACCGGTACACCATTTCAAGTGAAAGTTCTTGATCGTCTTCGATATCATTAGCAATCAAGCATTGTCAGCACTCAGATGTAGTTATGTGTCAAATTTTAGCTATCAACTGACATATGAAGTTAACAGAACCAAAAAAATAGTTACTTACCTGATTGTAGAGCTCGGTAGCCATTTTTGCAGCATCTGAGATGTTTCTGCAATCCATCAACCAAAATCTAGCAGAAACGGTTGTCGTAAAGGAAACACAATCTTTGACAAATGTCAAAGGCGTCGAACCAGTTACGTCTTCCCAAACGGCTTTGCTCTGACCACCTGGTTGTTAATATATAGTTGAGTATTTTGATGAGCACGAATGTTAACTGGATACCTCCGAATTTAGTACTTGCAACAACAAACTTGTTTTGGTTGAGAAATCGAACATTGTTACAAAATAGAAAAAAATCTAAATTTGGAATTACTAGAATAACAGAATGCTAATAGTGTGATCCTTGGAAAAGTAATTCGGTTATTGTTACAGTTAATTTAATCTCAAACTCAATTTCCTGTATTCTATAATTTGACAAAGGATGTAGATGCAGTTGAAACATTAATATAGCTCATTTTTAAGCTTTATTTCCTTATTTATTTGTTTTGAATTACTGGCCAGGAAAAACAGTACATATCTTTTACACGTACAGCTATAATTAGACAGATCATTACGTAACTTATTTTGTAATTTGATTTAATTTGTTTCTTGAAAAAAAACCGAACGACAAATTAGTAAATCATTCCGTATGAAATTGAGAATATTTTAGTATTATACCTTATTTAATTGATATATAAGATATTCAAATAAATCTTCATATATTCCCTAAACTGTGAGATATCCAGCAACGTATCGAACGAAACGGTTTTGTTTGAGATAATTGAAAAAACTATTATGAAATCTGGTAGAAACGTAATAGTTACAATACAACTCTACTGTATCATGTATAAGGACGTTGGTATCTTTATATCGTCTTGCTGTACGTTTGAACTACTTGTTGAAACTTTGGTACCTATGACTGTCAAGGGGTAGGCAGAAGTCGTTTGTCAGTCAGTGTCGCCAACAGTGCTATTTAGATTTTTTCTGGTGTTTTCACAGTGTACAATGGTAGGTATTATGATACATTGGTTAATTTAAAGCAGTCAAATTAATTATTAGAAGTAGAGAACAGGTCTATTTTTTGTTATTCAGGTTTCTCGGAGGGGTGAATGTCCTTTTGATTATTTTGATATGCAGTGTGGTAACTAGGACAGATGGGCGGGGTGAAATCATTATATTGCTCTTGAAGTTTGTCAAGGGTGTACGATTTTTATCGAAGAATTGGCTAACATACCATTTTTCTGCACAGTTTGTACGATTTTCAAAAAAAATAGTTGGCGACACTATTGTCGTTGTACTTTTAAAACTGTCTACCAAATATTCCTACGTGATAATTCTTTAATTGGAGTCAATTTCAATGTTCCACATATATGTATGCATCGATGTTTAATGATCACACGGAGTTAATATGTCTCAGAGTATAAGGTAGTGCGAAGACTGTATAATAATCTTTCAAAGTTTCATGTTACTATTAGAAAATGTCAATTGAATTGACAATTCCGGAATAAATCCTCGAATATTGAATAACTTATCAAGTACAATAGCAACATCTTCCACAAAATATATCATGAAGTACTCAAAGATTACTATAGGTTTAATCCAGCACCATATGTAATGATTTAAAAGGCATTTATAGTTGCAAGTGGTTTGAGACCGGTTTTGTCAGATACCGCAACGTCGATGTTATTATTCATTTCGCATAATATGGGGGATCTGTAAAAAAACTTTCCAGCTATAAGCAGTAAATAATAGTTCTGAATCCCTACAGAATAGCGTTAGATCAGCAAAGGCGTATGAAATGAATTTAGCTATTGTAGACGGAGTTAAGTGCGCTGAATTGAAAATTTTAATACTTTTAGTGACATAGAACTACGTATACAGAAATGCAATGATTTACGTAGTCCAAAATAATTTCGTGAATAACCTATAAAATAAACAGCTGCGAGATAGCGTGGAGAGTGGTCAATTTTCGTGAGCTTTTAATAATTCTTTTCGTGATGTTTGTAGTGCTTACTGATTTAAAACTTATATTAAAAATCATAGGGGAAGTTATTTGTTTACTTCTCTATCCTAGTATTTTTCGGAGCTTCTTTTAAAATTTACCCACGTGCTACACTAGCCCCACCATAATTTAACTGCTTCCATTGGACACTTTTGGATACACAACCTTGGACCAATAATATCCGTCTCCATATTACTTACAAGGCATTTTTTTCATTATTTTTATTGTGGATTTTTATTAGAATTTATAAAAAATCATATTTTGGTGGAATGTCCCCAGGAATACCAAATTTAGATAAATAGATCGTTATTAAAACCCCATTTTTTTTCTTTAAAGTATGCAATAGATTTTCCACCCGAACAATGCTTTTCTGTAACTACCAGTGAAAACTGCAAGTCGGTGGAGTTTTTAGACAGCATCGATTCTAGGACTTGGAAGGCTATAAATGCCTCTTAAGTATATAGAAGAGTGTAGGGAACTAAATTTTACCTGATTTAGTTCCTATTGAAGCATGTATATGAAAATAAGTTTGCACAGTAAAGACAACACTTAGTAACAGTTACTTCTAACATGCAAGTCTATTTACATATTGTTTTCATACATAATCTATCAACATTCATTTCAAGCTAAATCATTCCATCATCATATCCTCCAAATGAAAGGAACGTGGAATTTTGTGACCATTCTACCGATTACCAAATCGAACAGAAACAATTATCATGTAGGTGGTAGATACTCTCAGTTGGTCTTCCATAATTAAGTTTTTACAAAAGTTTTTGTAAATATAAGTCGGTTTTCTGACGTCAGATTAATACTTCAGGATTCCATAAATTTTGTTTTGTGTTCACAGTGTGATTTGAACTTGTCAGTTTAAAAAAAATATATTCTCGAAAGGTGGGGATACATGTTGATTAACAAACAGATACTTAATGTAATACTTAAGGATTCCTCCATTAATTCAGAAACGAACAATATGTCTGGTGGATGCACTCATCTTATGAAGGACCTCCACAGTCTGTAACATCGAAGAGGGTGGCTGACCATATTTTATATAATTGAAAATGTTCAACCGAGCTGTCTCGCATAATAACATTAAGAAAGTTAAGCAAACACAAGAAGGGCCAAACAGGTACATGGAGAACCTTTGTGTTGTGGAATGAGCTGACAGGGAATTTGTTTCCCGTTGGTTACAAATTACAGCATTTTGAAGTCAATGTGAATATACATTAAATGTGTCCTTTCGCAGAGTTTCTGAAGAGCGATAGACTTTCAGCTCTCAAAAAACTCAAAAAACGTCTATTAAAGACGACATAATAGCATATTTTTGTTTGTGAAAACGTGTATACAAATTGCAATATTATTCTAAGAGGATGGATATTCCAATCTGGAGACCAAATAATTTGCTTAAAAAATCATAGTCACTGGAATCATACTGTTCTACAATGAGAATAACTACGTATGAGGTAAATAGGAAAGGCTGAGCCATTCATCTTTAATTACATAAACTATGATCAAAAAAACAATATGTGCTGCAAATTTTTTAATGAACTATCTCTACATCTTCATAAAGGTTCAAAATCAGAGATTTCTTATTGCAAGCAGTCATCTTTGCACGTTTACAAGGAATTCTTGCTAGAAATTCTATCAGGTACTACTCAAAGCAATTAACAAACAGCATGCTTTAGCAATTTTATTTGCAAAAAATCATAGTCATTGCGATCATACTATTCGACATTAAGAATAACTACGGATGGGGTGAATGGAAAAGGTTGAGTCATCTATCTTTAAATAAATAAAATATGGTCAAAAAACAATCGTATGAAACTGTATCACAAGCATTCAGGATAGTTTGACGAGTATGCCACAAGGGAGTAAATCGTCCGCTACTATTTATTCTATCCAGTAATATTTTTTCGATATTTTAGAATACTGCTAAATTAAAATTTTAAGATTAATTATTTTTATAGAACTTCTTTTATTTAAAAAAAATCACCATTATTCCTCCTCATTGCTTATAGTATGAGAGCCAATGACACGCGACCCTACGTCATCACGGATTTGAATAAGAATTACACACGTGTTTAGTATGCGTATAGGGGATCATGGAACCCTCAAGTCTGCCAGGAAAATCCTGCGCAAAAGTGCATTAATTGATTATTGAAAAATAAAAAATCTTGTAAATTAATGTGATAACTGAATAAAAAATTGCATGGGCTTGTAGAAGGTGACGAACACTTTAAAAAAATCTAGGCGTACCCAGGATTTCCATTCGGAAGGGACCCGCAGTTTAAAAAGATCACCCTGCTTGTAAATCATACAGAACATGTGAGCAGCTGTAAAAATAAGCACCTCGAATGTTGAGATTGTTCTGAATTAGTTTTTGAAAATTCCGAGGTGTGCATTTTGTATAAATTGGAGTATCGAGCAGTGACAGCAGTCAGTCAGTGTTTAGACGTCAGTCAAACAGTTAAGAAGTAGAAATTGTGTATATAAATTTTTTCACAGGATTTTCTGGCAGAAACGAATCTCTGTTTTCAAAATTAGAAGTTCTACATAACAAACCTAATAGGAGGGGATACCAATAAGAGATTTTAGGATTTATTCAACTGCGGAAGATTTACATATGGGGGATACTTTGCACCCTTATTGAGTTCTTCTACCATATTTAAGCCCGTAAAATTGATCATTTTTATTTGGATGTCATTTTCTGCGCAGTCTATTAGTCACACTCAGTCATTTAAATGATAAAAAATAACACATCACATCAAGAAAATACCTCCAAATAATCATTAGAAGATCAGGACTGCCAGAACGTCAAGCTGAATTTTTTGTTTAAAAATCTGACGCGATCGAGTATTTCGAAATGGTCATTATTTTCATTTTCAAAAAGCCGCCACGAGTTGCATCACAGCCGAATTGTCAGTCTTTTGAATGAGAGTTTCTTCCGGATTTTTAACCCTTCTCTACAACCCCCCATATGACTGTTTTTTACATTTTCGAAACCCACGGACGCTCAACTAAATCCCCATTTCCCATCCTGGGCTCCCTATTAATCATGCAACTTCTATAAATGAGTACCACGTGATACTGAAGCCAAAGTCACCAAAACAAAACATCTAGCTCCATTTATAACATTCAACACCAAACAAACACTACCATTCTACCTCCACAACAGTTGCATTCTTACCCGTAATGGAACACAGCAACCTCAGCGTAGAATTAGAACTGCTTTGGTACTGATTGATCATCCCTTGTGTATGCGCTTTTGGAGCTGGCATGCTGAGCGTTATCGCTTTGTGAAACTTTCTTCGGCGTGGTTCAACTGTCACTATGGGCGATACGGCCACTCCGTGACCGAGCAGTTTGGAGACCAGTTCTGGGTCGATAGCTTGCGCCTGAGAAAGTGATTGTATGGTTCTTCAATCGATTTTTGATATACTAAATGTGGACAAATATTATTTGTGGAACTGAGTGTTAATTACACAACTTTTCATCCACATGATGGAAGCGTTTCACCAAGAAAAAGCATCTACAATATACATGAACTGTGTATACCTGTAAACCCACTCTAATTTTCTTCGTCAGAGCGTTGGGTGGAAATACGGCTTGTACCAAAGGCACTGCAGTGCTGGAGACTGTTCCTCCATCAGGTCCCACAACGTGAACTTCTTGCCTTATCCTTGAAACCACCGCAAAATAGTGGGGAAAGTCATTCGTTAGTATCCTTGTTATTCGGTTCGTATGGAGGTCTTCCAGTTGATTTAACTCTAGAACAAGATTGAAAACGTCAGCACTAAGACGTGATAATGTGATGATAAGCGAAAAGTAACACCTTGGAAATATCAACACTCATCTCCAAGCGCTGTGCACTGGGCACTGCCCAATGGCAACTTACGATGCTCAGAGATGAGTGTTGATGTTGTTATCACAAAATTGACTGGGTTACGCAAATACCACCCGATTGCTCTCCACAGCCAGACCGCCAGGCTATACTGACGAGTCTAGGCTGAAGACGAAACATGCATGTCTATAGCAGGTCTGATGCATAGTGGAGAGCATACACTTAATATCAGATGTCAGCTTCTGATGTAAATGAGCCGAGATAACGGTACATCGTAAAAGTGTTTACGAAGAACAAGGGATGTCGCTGTAAATCAGTTCACCCTTGTTGACAGATGCCGTAAGGGTTATCTGTTGCCGCTTCAAGGCAGTCCCGGTGTTAGGACCTTTGACTTCGTAACTTGCCAATGGGCATCCCCATAGAGGGCAATACTTAGAGATGAGTTGAAGTTTCTATCACACCCTTCACTGGATTACATATTATCACCCGATTGCTCTCTACATTTAGATTAGACTACCCCGTTATACTGACGAGACAAGCATACTCTTACCTTGGATATTTTATAAGAGTGGTACTTATCATAGGTAGTATATATGTTACCGTGAAAGACCGAAATTAGTGAATGTCGACATACACCGGTTAATGTCGACAGACACCAAATGTGTTGGTGAAAGACCGAACATTTATTAGTTTTATTAAAAAATCCGGACCTTCACCGGTGTATATCGACAAGCGCACAAAGGCTTCGGTCGATGTCAGAAATGACAGGTTAGAAGTGGCTTTTTGCGATTTCTTCGGCTCCCTTCCGTTTGGGCTTGTCGTCAGTTTTACGCAAGGTTTCACTGACAGTGTGTGTGCATTCCTACTAATTTGATTTTAATATATATGAGTTAGCTGTTATAATTTGTGTTCAATAGCTAAGACAGTAAATACTGATCAGTTTCTTGAGAAGTTACATATCCTAATTAGAAGTAAACGAGAAGACAATTGTATTTATTTTTCTCAAGAAAGGCACTCTAAAATCGTTTCTGAAGTAATTTCAGCTAAAAGTAACTGCAGTACACCTTTGGACTATAGGCGTTTAAAACGTTTTGACATTTTGAAAGTTAGTGACGAACAAAAGTTGATTGTGCCATTAAAACCAGGAGAAACGAATATTCAATATTATTTTACAAATGAAGAGTTTTTTAATACACTTTCCGAAACTCACATACGAACAGGCCTTGGAGGAAGAACACGAATGCTTAAAGAATTGCAAGTTAAATACAAAAATATTACTTATGAAGTCATAATGTTGTATTTTATAAATAAATGATAACCTATAATGTTTAATTTTGTTTTCATTTAGAAAAAAATGTTTCTTTTGAACATACACCATGAGTGCATGATGAATGTTGACATTCGCCGGTGTAAGTTAGAAATAATTATTTTTGATCAATACATCGGACATACGCCAAGTAACTTGGTAAATGTTGATATTCACCGGTATATCTCGACATTCACCGGATTTCGGTCTTTCACAGTAACATATAGATATAAAATCACTGTGATAAATGGCAAGTTTGTATTACATTATAATCAACAAATTCCTACCTTCTCCATCAAAACTGTGATTGAGTACGTCCTGTATAGCTTCTTCGTTTGCTTCTAATGTGTGTTCCTTCCAAGTTTCGCCATTGTCTGATCTCAGTACTATAATTTCTCGTTGTTGTCCACGAAGAGAAGCAAAGTGTGGTACTTCTATTATCACTGGTCTGAATAGAGATGTACAATATTTATTACGAAAATACACAGTGTATGGGTTGGTGAGACTGTAATAAAATTTGATTTTTTCATAGCACCATGTAGTTGAAGACGTAAAGATATCTCACATCGTTTATAAAATCTGATTCAAATTGACCTTTAGTGAAATTAATTTTTAATGAATTATTTTTCGTTATAAGTACTTTCAGACGTGTTGGATATCTACAAGTATTTATTTATACATCACAAAATACATCAATACAACAATTCGTCGAACTCACCCTAAAAACTTGGCTGCTACAGGCGCCAGTTCCAGCAGCCTGCTAGCCAAGGCTTCGGCTTCCATCAGTGGCGGGGGGTGGGGGGTGCGAACGGGTCTGACGTATCGGCAGGTGATTCGAGTCGGTTGTCCGGCACATTTCGGGGGCACGATCACACGCACGCCACTGTGTCTGCAACCGCGCATCGCCCCGCCTCGGGCGTCCACGATGAACGACACCAAAAAGCTATTGGAAAAGATGAAGACTGTTAAGAAATAATGAGCAAATACATGAGGTACTTTATTAGTGGATGCTAATACTTATTAAGGAAGTTCTCCATTGGCCACGTTGGTAGATCGTCCTCATTTTTAACACTGTTTTATTAGCTTCACGTGTATGTATGTATGTTTGTTATAGAATTTCGAACGCTTTTTAGCCCACTTCAAAACAAACAAATATTAAAGTTTGCACACTTATCAAGGCCGATGACAATACAATAGTTTAATGAGTTTGTCCCATAAAAGGATCTAATACTTCAAATATTTATTCTTAAAATACTTTTATTTGTTTGACATCCGAGGCTGGGTAAATGGAGAGACCCGTTATTTAACAACCATTAAGTTTTGCTTAACACTTCAACACCATGTAGCTCAACAGTTGAGAGGTTATGTTGATAAGAACTTTTCTTCTTGAAATCACCCAAGGATTGATGCCTTTAAGGTAATTCTTCCATGAAATACATTTTCTATAAATTTGCATCTAATTTGTTATGTCAATGATAGTGAAAAAAGTCTGCAAAATCTGAAATCTATCTACAGCACGTTTTATTTTTCAAATTTGAGCGACGACGGTGATATCAAATTTTTTTTTCTGATACTGAACAAGCAATCTGCGCCATAAATGAATTTTATATAAAACAAAACATACGAGTCAGTTTTTCGCGTTAGTATGAAGTCGATTCACTATTCAACGATAAAGTAGACGACTTTTCGGTGTCACTACAAAATGTGGCAACGCTGTCTCAATCTAACGCGGCCAATGGAAACACAACCTTAAATCCGATTTATAGATTTGTCGCTTGTAGTTTGCGGTTGGCAATTTGTCGTTAGAACATCTATTGTATCCTGCACAATTGTTTTAATTGTGCCAAGAATGGTCAGCCTTTCCATTTTCCAGGTAAAAATTTAAAATAACTGCAACTTAAACTGACGTTGATATTAATTTTCTTCAAGGATAATACTGTTTTGTTTCCCAATGAACTCATATGAACTTATGAACATTATAAACTATCATGGAATGCTTGAATAATTAGACTCGCGTTACCCTCGTAACTTATAATGTATTATTAAGTGTATGCTCCCCACTATGCATCAGAACTGCTATAGACATGCATGTTTCGTCTTTAGCCTAGACTCGTCAGTATAGCCTGGCGGTCTAACTGTAGAGAGCAATCGAACGGTATATACGTAACCCCGTCAAGGGTGTGATAGCAACATCAACTCATCTCCAAGTGTCGCCCTCTATAGGGCCATTGACAACTTACGAAGTCAAAGGTCCTAACACCAGGACTGCCTAGAAGCGGCGAGAGATGTCCCTTACGACGTCTGTTAAAAGGGGTGAACTGAATTACAGCGACATCCCTTATTATACGTAAACACTTTTACGATAGAGGGCGACACTTGAAGATGAGTTATAATATATTGTTTGAAAGCAAAATGAACATTTTCAGTTTGGTTAGCTAATTAGTGTAATGCTAACCAAGTTGCTGGTAGTTGTATCAGATGAAACATTGCAGTTTGACGAGTGATATGCAACCGCTATAATCATTGGTTAATGACCAAGGCTGGCCTATTATTTTTTTGGCTAAAAATGACAGCCATAAAAAAGGTAAAATAAGCGACCATAAAGTTGTAACTGTCAAAATGCATTGCTGCTTGTTGATCTTTCAAACTTTCCAATACAAGCGAATACAACGAGTATAGTACGAAGTAATATACAATCTCCCGATGAAAATGTACTTTGATGTATATCTTGCTTTATGCTAATGTACAATAAAAAGCTTTGCTGATATGAATGATACGATAGAACAATATTGAAGTTTTAGTGACAATTGTCAAATATAACCTGCTTGTTTCTGTGTTACATAACTTTAAAGTAATCATTTCGCAAATAAGTAATTGAAATGAATAAGGGGCATTACTATATATACCATCTTCACCAGCAAAAAAAAAAAGGATCCCCAAATTAGGTTTTTTGAGTACTCGATAACTTTTGTGCATATACGAATTTTTGATAGGTCATGCAATTCAAAGTGTTAAGCTTTACTTTTGAATGTTTTTCACTTTAAACGTAAAGTTTGTCAAAGCTCGTACTTTTGACGATTTTAAGATAGGTAATAATATAATTTGTTGTTCAAATGAAAAGCCGCGACCTATACCTTAAAATGTGATGAAATGTAAAAATAACAGTGCTATAAAAAATAGAACTCCAGCAATCAGATCACAAAAAGTACCTTCACTATATGATTATTTACATTATCCTACTAAAATCCTTGAATGTGCTTCAGTACGCCAAAAAACATCTAGGTGCAAAATTAAACGATACCAGTTCAACAACACGACTGGATACATAATTATGTACAACCTTCTGACAATAAATACGATTTATACGCATACCACTATTATTAAATAATAAAGGAAAGTATATATGTATAATTAAATCTAATAAAGCACTAAGGGTGAGAAAGAGGTGATCAAAGCGCAACTAAACTAATCTCCAAGCAATTATATACACTATAAAACAACTTACTTCTTCCAGTTTGGGGAACTGACGACCCATCAATAACAAGAAAAGCTTTGTTAGTGACATTTACGCATTTAGCAGTAAATTTATACATGAAAGAATTGAAACCCAATGAAAAATATAAATGCGATAAAAATAAACTCACTGTATGCATACCTCAGATTTTCATTCTGAGTATGGTCAAGGAAATACAAGAGTAGAATGAATGGAATTCGGAAAACATAGAAATATATATTTTTTTACATTGAAGATATCTGTTTGCAAGTGACGAAACTATTGAGTTTCTAAAAATCTTTTAATCTGAAGAATTAGTTATATAGCTATTTATTTCCTATTCTTATCGATTTATTTATTTTTGATTTTTAATTCTTCTTATTTATATTTTTTTATTAATGGCCAGGCTATGGGGTATAAATCCAATTCCATTTTTAAACACTTTGTATATCTTCTACAAGACGTGCTATCTCCAAATAAAACAAGGACATTGATATTTTATTTTTGTCTTCAGCATGGAAACGTTCATTTCATGAAAGCAGAATATGATAATTGTAGTTTTATTTGAACAATTTATTATTTGTCAATGTTAATTTAGCATCCCAATGTTAATTGGTATTTTCTCCAAACCTGAACAATTCCTTCATGATTCCTATAAAGCTGTTAAAATACAATATATAGTTTGTTCCAACAAAAGCAGAATCACTTCTCAAAAAATTCTAAGACCGTTTCTACAGAACGTCAACTGTCAAGCTATTATTGTTTTGGTACGTTGTGTGTATTTGTGTGAATAAACGAAATCTAAAACCATCGGTGTGTATTAGTATGAAAAATAAATAAGAAAGCCATCCGAACACCCCGTTTTCTCCTAAGAAAACTGGGATACAACAATCTTAAAAAAAAACGACAGTTACAGAAAAAAATATTGATCTCATTCGGAACTTGGTTGAAGGGAACCGGCACATTGATGTCAAAAACATTCAAGCAACATTAAAGACTGGATTCACCACAACTTGACCTAACAGAAAAATCTATCATAAACAGATAAAAAGATTGTGAAATTAACACACAGTTTACCGAATAAAACTCTTTTTCTTTCAGTGATGCGTTTCGATTTATATTTAAATCATCGTCGGACTGTCAGATTTGACTTTCAACAAAGGCTATCCAGATTACCTGCCAACTAGCTAACTATCCTACCATGGCTACAAAACTAAATTTCTAGCTATTCTTATATGAAATAAATAGAGAAAGAAGAAATGAATTATTTAATAGAAGAATAGCTAGACAGGATAAAAAGTGCTAGACTTAAGAGCTCTAGTTTTGTTTTCATGATAGGATCTAGTTAGCTGGCTGTCAAGTAATCTAGGTAACATTTGTTAAAGGTCAAATTTGACAGTCCGACGATGATTTAAATATAAATCGAAACGCGTCACTGAAATAAAATGTTTTATTTGTGAATCTGTGTGTTGATTACACAATATTTTTATCTGCATGATGGAAGAGTTTCACCAAGTAAGAACATCTACAATCTAAATAAGATAAATGAGGGGGAGGGGTTAACCAAGAAAGCCAACCAACAAAAAAAATCGTTCAGGTTTGCGAAATATAAGTATTATGAATATATTTTACAAATCTCAGTGAGTAAGGAAATTAAATGGAGGTAGTGCAGCATTCGGTGCATCTGTACAAAATGGTAGTACAGAAAGTAGTACCACTTTTAAATACCTTTCTCTGCAAAGACCTGCTCTGCGTCGGTTGATTTTCTCCACCAATCGCAACCGTTTCAACGAGCACTCTAGATCAGCCCATTCATCGTAACTGCATAAGCTTGAATACATACACAAACTACAACTACTTGAGGTACGAGGTTTTGGATCGGGGTCATAAAACGTTACACTATCTGCAGGGATGTATATAGAAATTTGGGCAGCTTTTTGGGTAAGACAGGACATGCATCCAGATAATTTGGTATTATTACAGAGTTTTATCGGATTAAACTACAATCCGTAAGTGGACAACTGATAATAAATAGAAAAATTAGAAAAGTTTTTCGGAACCTGATAACTACTTTTACAGAATAATTATACTAAGGAAATTATGTCAAAAATATTGATTCAACCCGTACTTCTGAACAAGATGACAAATGGGAAACCTAATAGGTTTAGTTTCAAGAGCTAAATTGCATCTATCCAGATTAGGACCAAGCCATAGAGAAAAATCATTTTAGAGATCATCGCAAATTCACAAATGTTCAATCCAGGTGACGTTAAATCCTTGATGGCTAAAATGCCGTTTTCTGTAATCTATAATTAGTATGATACCAAACTATCTCGACTATAACTTTTCTGAAAGGAAAATAAAGCCATATAAACTGCTGCACATAATGATTGTTACAAGCAAATTGTTCAGCCAAATTTGATACTTTGTAATTCCTCAAAACTGAACTGATTTAAGAAAGTAGATCAGTTTTTGGAAGGTCTTTTCATAGTCTTTTGAATCAATGACAAAAACTTCTCAAATTTTGAGCGGAGACTTTAATACAGGGTAAAACACAAAGTTGAAGTTTGAACAAAAATCACTAGATCCCTATTTTGTAGGAAAGTCACAATGATATTTTTTGGACATACTGTTTTATAGATATTGACCATACCTCGGAAGTTTTTGGGATTTTGGGAATACCTACTATGGTTTTCGTAAAATATTAATTTTCCATTCTACACCAATTATCCCCCCCACAATAGCGTCCACCAATTCTTGCAAATTTTGATATTCATTATCTTCCCAATTCAAACTTCAGCAAAGAGTGTAAAGATATCTATCTAACATCTCTCTTTAGAGGAGAAGTTAGCAAAGACTAAATAAATTAATGCACTTTATAAAACAGAGAAAATCGGTGTAGAATGGAAAATTAAAATTTTTCGTAATACTTTTTTTTCCGGAAACCATAGTAGATATTCCCAAAATCCTAAAAACGTCCCGAGGTTTGGCCGATATCTACGGAACAGTATGTCCAAAAAATATCACCGTGGCCTCCTACTAAATAGGGAGCCAGTGATGTTTTTTTCAAAATCCATGACTGTGTTTTACCCTGTATTGAAACCCCCGCTTGAAATTTGAGGAGGTGTTGATTCATAAGACCGTGAAAAGACCTTTGGGAATATGACCTGCATTTTTAAAACTGTTCAGTAGTTTAACAATTACAAAGTATCAAAGTCGGCGGAAAAATTTGCTTGAAACGATAATAATGTGCAGCAGTTTACTTTCCATACCGTTATCACAGTTAAAGCCGCTAATCGTCTTACAAATTTTAGGGAAAAGCATTCTCGGGAAAAGATGGGAATAACAAAAGTATCATTTGAACAGATACCAAGGCGTTTATATTTTCTAGTCTAGCAGATACGTAATAAAATTCAAATTACTCACCCAGCTGTCACTGGATGTCTATTGATGTCAACGTTATCGATTCCAGCTTGAAGATGCGGAGAGTAGCATTTGTTCATCACTAGCTCGTTGCTCAAGTGGGATGGGGCTGAGAATGTTAATTAATTAAAATAAAGTTATTTAGATTAATATGAAAAAAAATCATACAGATAAAAGGAATGTGTATTTGACACTGTTTCATAAATAAAACCCTTTTCCTTCAGTGAAGCGTTTCGATTTAAATCATTGTCGAACTGTCAGATTTGACTTTCAACACAGGCTACCCAGATTACTTGCCAACTAGCTAACTAGATCCTATCATGCATACAAAACTATATAGCTCTCCAATCTAGCATACTATTTAGCTGTCTGCTATTCTTCTATTAAATTATTTAGTTTCTCTTTCTTTTGTCTGTCTTAGGGAAAATGTTTTTTGGCGACTGCATTTACATTAGTGTTAAGGGAAACCCCATCGCCGTCAAAATGTCATGTGGAAAACTATTTTATTTCTATAGATATTTCACGTGTTTAAATATTTTATTCCTCAAGTCATTTAATTCTTCTCAATACATTCTATGACGTAAGATATATCAAGAGTAAGGTAACAGAATACAAATAGATGGAAACTTATAGTAGTGTATCGATGAAAATTGAGTTTAAAAAATCAGTTTGTTCATTTACTACAATGAAATCAGGATTTCGCCGATATTTTTCAATCTCTGTTTCCATGAATTTTAGATCATGTATTTTATCACAAGTATGAAGTACAGTCATTCTATTTTCATTGTCAACTTTATGATTAGTATCTAGTAAGTATTTGGCACAATTCTGGAAGTTAGTTTTTCAGGGCACCTACATTATATATTAAGAAGAAATAAATAGCTTAAGGAATAAAATCTCTAAAAACGTGAAATATCTCAAGAAATAAAATAGTTCATCACATGTGCACGCCGAAAAAGATTTCCACTGAGACAGACTGACAGACAAAAGGAGGAAAAAATGAATAATTTAATAGAACAATAGCACTTTAGTTTTGTATCCATGATAGGATCTATTTAGCTAGTTGGCAAGTTGTTAAAAGTTAAATCTGGCAGTCCTACGATGATTTAATATGAATCGAAACGCGTCACTGGAAGAAAAAAAATATTTGCGAAACTGTGCGTTAAATACACAATCATTTTATCTGCATGATGGAAGAATTTCACCAAGTAAAGAGCATCTACATCACAAAATTTGAAGTATTAAGAAATTTATTTAAGTTTTCACTCGATAAAAACCACCTCCCAAGCGTATATTTATTCTCATTATTGTTTCCTCGCACTATATGAATAATTTATAAGATATTTAGACGAGCATAACTAAAATTTTGGTCACTTTTTCCGGTTTTCGGCCCACTGTGGGTCATAAAGATGTTTTGCTTTTCGTTTTAGAATGTGTTAGATTCCTACTCACCCAAAGAGTTTCTGTTGTACTCGCTCTTTTCATCTCTAGTGACGTCCATCCGCATCGAGTCATCTCCAAGCGATTTCATGTCATCCACGGTCATGTATCTGTAGTGTTGTTGATCGCTGATCAGCGGGTCCTCACCTGAATTACACACTTTTATTATTTATGGAATCCGACAATATGGGATTATTTACGTTTTCTACATTATGTAACTACACGGAGTGAGATAAAAGTGTTTTTAATATATTTGTGTGTATGTGTATCGAACTGTAGTGATAAGCAGGTACACCGTGATAAGTGATAATGCACGACTAGTTTGAACGAGATGATTGAACGTCGATGATAGACCAGTGGAAATAGTGTTTTTTTCATTATTACTATATATTAATGAATTATAGCGTGATGATTTGGTTGAAAAATAGTGGGTGAGTAGGACGAATAGTTGGGGTGAGGTGGTAGTGGAAGCATATGCTTCCCCCATGTGTTTACCATCGATACAGAGGTTCCTCAAGGATTTCTCTTTTCTCCAAGGTTCTCCTTCCTGTACATCAACGATTTGTTAGGAATAACATCTAATCCTATCTATAGCTTCTCAGATGACAGCACCCTCATTTCCTACATGGAAAAGCGCAAACCACTACAACTCGAGAAACATTATTTAACATGCCGTTCTATTGAAAGAATTGTGAAATGGAGATATATACATGGAGTTCAGTTCAATGCGCAGAAGACGTAGACAGCAACCCTGGAGAGAAGATCGCATGCTGGTCTGTCAGCCGTGGAGATGGAGGAACGTCCAATACTTAAATCAACCTCCATCAAGTTTCTATCCTCGCTAGGTCGGCATCCCATCAGAAGCTGAAGAGTCTCTTCCGCTCCAGGAAATTGTATTCTCCGGAACAGCTTGTGCTACTCTACAAGGTCCAGATAATACCATCGCTAGAGTACTGCTAGCATCTGGGGAATGCGCTCTAAAGCACTCCCCGAAGCTTCTGGTCACAATCTAGAAACGAGCAATACGTCTAGTGGATGCGTCTGACCTCACAAAGGACCTCCACAGTCTAGACTAGAGCATCGAAGAACGGTGGCTGATCATGTAAGATGTTTGAGATATCTCGCATAATAATACCAGTCGCCAGTACAGCAAATACTAGAGAGGCTCAATGGACACATCTTCCCCAGGTCAAGCTTACAACTTATTTTGGAGAACCTCGGCGTTGTGGAATGCGCTACAGAGGATATCGTTCTCCGATGGTTATAATCCACAGCGTTTTAGTGTCAATGTGAATAGACATGTAAACTCTCGCAGCGCTTATGAAGCGCAATAGGCCATCTGCCTTTGCATGAGGTTATCTATAAAAAAAAATTGCTACACTGCAGGTGCACGCGCTAAACTTTAGGACGATTTTGTTGGGTTATGGAATTCAGAAAATTCTCCCGTTATCCCTGAATTATTTCCTTCTATACAAAAAAAATAAAATTTGATCCTGTAATCTGAAGTATGTCCAACAATTGATTTTTTGTTGATAAAAAGTTGTGTAGTTTTCACACAGTTTCACATATAATACTCTTTTAATAAAAATCGAAATGCGTCACTAAAAGAAAGAGTATTATTTGTGAAACTGTGTGAAAACTCCACAACTTTTTATCTACATGATGGAAGAGTTTCACCAAGTGAGAGCGTCTACAATCTACATAATTGATTTTTTGTACTACTCTGATCGCCACCCTAGAAGCATGGCCTAGGATGGTGGAGTTACCCTCCATACTGGAAGAAAAAAAAAGAGAAAATACCATCAGTCTTCTCCAACACAACCGGCCTATATGATATTTGTTTATCCGAATTCTGCGTCAGTGAATTGACTACAGTGTGAATGTATATTTAGATGATGTGTTTGGTTGATTGTGAGTGGGCCGCACCGAAATATATTTTATGTTATTTTGCATTTTGATACACATTTGCGTTTAATAAATTCAAATTCGAATATACGCGCTCTCGTTTTGATCGAGGTTGTTCAGGTCGTAAATCTCCAGTTAGGTTTCATTTGAAGCTCTAAATATGCCGCCAAGCAAATTGAACTGAACTTCCTACGCTCTGACACATTGCACAAAAATGATCCTCAAGAACAAAACCGGCTTATTATGAGGCAGTCAAAACTGAACCCAAAATGTTTATCTACCTGCTGCAAAATGGCGTCAAGTAGGTCTACTTGTGAACGCAGGCGCATTGTCGAGTTGCAAGAGTGTGGGAAAAACCTGATAGGCAACTCCTGTAAGCCCGTATTCCTCTCTCTTAATGACACTGTGTCTGAAAATCGCGAGGGCTTGTACTCGATATTAAATGTCAGGTGTCAATTTTGAAATACATTTACGATTGTTATTACTGGAAAAAGTGCCATATTCATACACCGAATATTAAGAGCGGACCTAGAATGAAAGGCGTATTGCATGGGTTTCAATATTTCGTTTCCAGCGCTCATTTTTCAAGATAATAGAACGATTAGGTTCATGTACGGTGCCACAATATTCCGTTTGAAGCGTATGATTTTGAACATATTGAAAATATTTTTTATGCAGATCATAGAAAAAGGATGGATCTATGCCCGTGCGAAGTCCTTTCCTTGATATTTCGGTAACTTTGGTTGAAAAATCAAGCGAAATGAGTAAAAAAAATGTCATGTGACGAAATCTAAAATTTTTGTATCAAAAATTACAAAAAGACACGAGCATAGAACCAACCTTTCTTTATGATTTGTAAAAAAATCGTTCCACTATCTTGAAAATGAGTGCTGGAAACGAAATATTGAAACCCGTGCAAAACGTCTCTTATTCTAGGTCGCCTCTTGAAATAAAATCACTGTGGTTATTATATTGAGTGTTGCGTTACAGTTTTTTCTGTTTTATATGCTAATTCGTAAAATTCTCCGAAAGCATTCGTTTATCTTTGGTTAAATGTGCGCAAGAATAATCCGAAAGACTAAGCAAGCAGCATGCAAGACATAAACAACATACGTTAATATGAATAAATATATAAGTTTCAAAGGTATACATATCGGTAACTGACCACTTTATTAAAAAACAACGAATCTTCCACCTCGATGACTGACTTTAGCTTACTCTTGCTGTTATATATGATGTGAACCAAGTTATTAATAGGACATAGCACACAATGTGGGAGGGCAATGTTGTAATAATTATTGGAATAATTAAATTGCCCCCAGCATTATACATAATGTCTATCCCCCCACGTTAATTCAAAATTTGTAACACAAATAACATAACCTCATCGACTATAACCATACCCTCCCCATTTAGGCGACATTTTAACACTGTCTGACTGTGAAATCTCTATAGTCGGAGCATCTTCAAGCAAAATAAATATTTGAATGCACACTGTGAATGAGTTTTTTGAATAAAGTTTAACCAAGCCCCCAGGTTTCGAAGATTAGAGGCTGTTATTCACGTAGCAATATTCAAAATTACCAGGCAGTGTGATCAAAATGCAGTTTAAATAATTAATCACTTGGCCCGACGTAACTTGTCATTATTCATAATGCCTGGGCATTCTTAATAATACCCTCATTTGGTCTGTAACATATAAATTTTTATCTGTTTTCATTGGAAATATTCTTGAGAGTCCGCACACTTCTACCCTGGAATAGGCGTGGTTACTCAACATAAAAAACTTTCATTTCTTAACTATGAATGACGCATCACCACAAAAAAACAGATTTCATCTGGTAAAATCATTATATTAACTTGCTATCCCACCCACCAGGCTAACGAGTCTAGGCTAAAGACGAAGCATGCATATCTATAGCAGGTCTCATGTTCAGTGGAGAGCATACACTTAATGATCATAATAATATCTTTGTATACCGTAAAGAAATTCAAGTTACTGAAGAAAACAACCCTCGGAATACAGAGACACAGAAACAAAAAAATTATCTCAACTACCCCGTACTTCCCACTAGTGATGGGACAGCTGGTATCAATTTTAAACATCGCCTCAAATATCGCTCAATACGATCGATAGAGTCAAATTATTTTGAAAACGCAATGAAATATGGGGCGCCATCTCTGAACTCCGCTATGCACTGGTCTAATTGGACCTTCGTAGCGGTGTTTTGCATTATTTCGTAAAGCTTTCCAATCGAATTTGAAATTTAATGTTTGTTTGTATTCATTTAGGTTTATTAGGTACAAAATTGTTACATTTACTTAAATGGGTGAAATTTGTAGTTATTACTGAAACCCCATCTTTTGCGTTGTTCTATAAAAATCATAAAATGCATTTTCTAATGCCAATTCATTCGGCAGAAATCTATTGTCTAGTCATTTTTTTAGAATTAGTTAAATGAAAAACTTTGAGATGGCAGCATGGATGGTCATCACTGTTAGGTAGAACTGAGTTTTAGCATCTATAGATATCGGCTGTTCAAATATCGATA
The DNA here is from genome assembly GCA_949316355.1 of Bruchidius siliquastri. Classification (NCBI taxonomy): domain Eukaryota; kingdom Metazoa; phylum Arthropoda; class Insecta; order Coleoptera; family Chrysomelidae; genus Bruchidius; species Bruchidius siliquastri. The sequence continues at coordinate 6,799,749 of OX438534.1, read as the reverse complement.
AATCGAAGCTGCTACCATCGAGATCAATAACAATGATAGCATTTCAAAAAATAAACATGTGCACGTCGCTTTTTCAGATGAGCGCAACCTTGTATTTCTAAACACCTATAGAATGTGCTTCATGCAAATGAAGGATGGTAGGGCACATGAACAGATTGGTGATTCACAAAGGATCCTAGTCCTCGGATGGTCCGGACTTACGTGTGTAGGTCATGTGTCCCTGATAGAAGGGCAAATAGACGTGCTGCGCATGCGTCGGTCTGCCGTAAACCACTGGCGGCTCGTCCACTCCGCCTGCATGCAATCAACCACCAAACAAAACCCTTCAAAAGTCTGATCACCAAAATTGCCGACAAGGAAGCGAGCGTTTCCTACCGAATCTACTTCCACACATACAAAATCGCATTTAGAAACTGCAAGAATCGAATCAACACCTGTTTACCGGTTTGATGCTCTACTAATAAGTGGAGTGGATACAACGCAATAAGAAGGTGTAGATGTGGGTTCGAATCCTGCATTGGTTTCTGAATGCGAATTTGCATATCGGCTTCCATCTTGCTGATTAGCAAGTATATGATTGTCATAGCTATTTTCACACATTAAAATGCCAGAAGCATGTTTTGACGGCTTTCAGTAAGTAGGCCAACATTGTCATTGATCATTCACATTTTTTTTAATTTTATATTTTGTTTCTATTGAATACATAAAATGTAACATCTGAAACTTATCCTGAGGCTTCTTCAATTCATTACGCTTATATTTTAAGCTACATAATATGTGTATCTGCCGCAGGGTTATGATGGATGGAGGTTTGCTCAAATCCCTGCAGCCTAGTAGTAGTAGTAGTAGTAGTAGTAGTAGTAGTAGTAGTAGTAGTAATGGGGAGGCAAAGCCTGGCTGTAGGCCACTTTTGCCCCTTTTCGCCGACCCCGGGGACCATCACTAAAACTAAGGGAGAAATGGTAGTTCCATAGTGTCGAACCTTCCAGACCTTATAATAAAGGTCATGATGTCCGAACATTCTGCTGAGTAGGTCTCTTTCCTGTCAAACTCTGCTGTGTCGAACACTTCGCCCTTAAGGCTGCTGTGTACGGCATACTCTCCCAGGAAGTGGAACAAGGTCTCGTCCTCCTCCCAACACTCTTAACAGATTGGGCCTTTGACCACTTCTATGAGTTTCAGGTGCCTGTTCAACCTGGAGATTCTTTATAAGGTCAGAAGCATTAAGAAGACGTATTGTTCGTTTCTGGATTGTGTCCACACTTCAGGAAAATCTTCTGAACGCATCCCCACATATGCGAACACTATTCCAGATATGATCTGACCTGAGCCTTGTAAAGTATCATGAGCGGAAGAGAACTCTCAGGACATGTTTCAAAAGTTAAGTTACCAAAAAGATATCAATGTCAACAATTAGGCAACATAATTAAGCATCATAAAAAGCCGGCTATTCCGTTCAATTCTAAGAACATGTTATTGAGGCCCGTCTATGGGTCACTAAGTACACTGTTTATTCAGTTTACTATACAAACTATATCAAGACTAAGTGTCCACTATGGCAAAAACCTTGGATATGTGTCACTAATCGTAGTAATTAAAAATACATACCAAATGACTGGAAGATATTTAAGACTATCCAGACTGTATGACATGCTTCTGATTTTCGTATGAAATATTATAATGAAATCGCATAAAAAACCACATACGCGATGCCATTTTTGCAGATTAGAGTATATCCAAATAAGGTTTCATTAATTGTATAAGAAAATAATGCAAAAAACTATGAAAAAATGAAACTGTAACTATGTCTATTAAATAATTTATGTATTTTTAGCATGATTTTGACGAACTAAAGATTTTTACTACGGAATGATTGTAATATGACTAGTTCAGTAAATACATTTAGGGGTAGTATATTACAGCAGCCTAAAACAACTAACTAATTATGTCAGCTAAATAATAACAAACAGAACAGAGCACCGTTGCCATCAAAAAATTCAATGATAATTGTTAGTTTCACGTTACATATACAGAGTGTTACTATAATTCCAAGGGCGCAATCCCGAACCAAAATCTAGTAGAAACGTCCATGTGTCTAGTTTGAAATTAGAATCTTGTTATAATGAGCAAAACTGCCAATTTCAACAAATTTGGAACAAGGATTTGTGAGATATTAGTTAAAACAAAAAAAAGTGTTTTTATACTTTACACCCGATATCATGAAACAAGCCTTTTTAGAACACATGTTCATATGAACGTTTCTACTTGAATTTGTAATTTCAGTAAATGCGCAAACCAAAAATTTATACAAAAACAAACCAGTTGTACAAAAAGTTGAATCAAGAATAAACATAAATACTGACCTTCATCCTCAGAGTCTGACATGAAGGTCTCTTGCATCGCCTCCGGTGCGACCACCTTGTATTTCTCTTCGATGTTCACAGTTGTCGTGGTTGTTATGTTGGTTTCGGTTACTACTTTGAGCTCTTCTACCACACTTATGTAGCCCAGTTTGTTGGCAATACCCAGGGCTGTATGTCCACTCTGAAAAAGAAAATTACTTCATTAGGTTGACTTGGTACTGCCACTACTGCTAAGTGGTCAAACATCGGGAAAAGAGGATCAAAATTAAAATAAATAATAGTTTAAAAAATTAACAAAAAACACGCTTCTATAGTAGATCGAACGGAAAAGTGAAAAATAATTGTTAAAATGATTAACGAGAGAAAATTGTAACATCAGTACATCAACTTCAAAATTATAGGGGTCCTGAGTAATTTTTAGCCTAGGGCCTGTACTACTAAGCCGGCCCTGTCTACGCGTTCTGAACTAATGAAAAACAGCTGTGTATAGAAACAAATAATTTGTGAACTGATAAACCAATTTCTGTTTTTTTCTACATTAAATCTTCTCTGGGAAGTGAATTTCTCGATTGTATTAAATGTGTAAATAATAATTTAATTCAGTGGAAACAACAACACTTCCGAAATTTAGAAATATTACAAATTCATACATTTCAAAGCTTCCAAAAAATGTTCCAGCCAGTACCGCCAGAATATTTGGTTCTTCATAAAGACCAACATTTTCTTCATATCATATAGATAAACTAGCTGTGAATATTAACGAATTTGACTTTAATGTTAATTTCAACTTGACATGGAATTTATTTTTCCAAGAATGATGTCAAAAAATAATGGGTGCATGTTATATTTTGAATTTGTTATATAATAGTGAGAAACTATTACATGTTGTTTTTTAAATAAAATTCTGAACAATAATAACAATTGTTACTATTTAATATGCCTTATAAATTTATTTCGAAAATTATATCCAAAAATATTATTTGTTTATTGAAATTGTTGTCTTCTTTGTGTATGCAATATAAAATCTTGCTCCTATTTTACTCTATATCCCGATTCACAAACGTCCAAATCAGCACACAATGAACAGGTTGAAGACTCCTTAATAATCGGATAAACGTATTATTGCGATTATGGTTTTTATTTCCATTCTAGAACATCAACATATTCTATCTAACACTTATAAAACCAGATTACGCATAGGAAGGAATATACTTATATAAAAAACGAATGTTTAATCTGTTTAATAATCTAATTATTAACAAAACTATCCAAACTCACCATGACCGAACAATAGGCTACAGAATGCTTGCCAGAAAACTTTTATAAAAGCGTTATCTATTTTTGGTATAAGGTTTAGCTATTTGACAGATTAATTACATTTTACAAATATTTACTTGATTTACTGCATAGTAAGTCAATGAACAGACAATTTAATGCTAGATGTAATTATTGTGTATTTCAGGAAAACATTTTTTATAGATATCCTCAGGCAAAAGCAGAAAGCTTATAACGCTTCAAAAGCGCTGCGAGAGAATAAATATAACTGGAAATACATAAAAAATGGCGTATGATAAATGAAGCCGTCGCCATTGCTAGGTGTCGAACGAACCCTAAATCACCCTGACCCATGACGTTTATCGGAGATGCGGTTATGCGACGATTCCGTTCTACATAGAACCAGTCCGTACACTGTTGCCGGTTCACTTACAAAAGCACCAATTTACGGACGCTTGTAAACGGTCGATTTATCATGAAGTCTCAACATAATCCATTTAATTTATAGAATGCTGAACGCCTATATTTTGAGTCGTAAATAAAATAAAAATAATGCCGCTGACCACTAAACAACACTCAGGTGCTGCGGCGATGGTGTGGCGGTGTCAGTGGAGACTGCGATGCCAGGTTGGGAATAGAAACAAATTTTACCAAATTAATACAATGGGGATAATTTATTTCACTTGTTTTAGGATTTCATATCGCAGATTACTGCATTTTAATTGGATAGAAATTATAAAAAATTATGAGATTTCGTTTTAGCCTCTCAAAAAAAAGGGGTCAAGCAGGTTGACTCAGTTTTTTGCTGTTTATCCACTTGAAGCATATTTCTAAAATAATGGAAATTTCTGTAAACGCGAATATTTTCAATATTTCTAATAATTTTTGGATTTCATTCAAAAGGACCAAAAATTTCAAAATTCGAATCGAATATTAATGTTTAAACGTATACTATTGCGTCGGACGTACACATTGAGAAAAAGTAAAGTTCGCATCCAGTATGACGGAAATGTGCGAAACTGAAACTTCGCAAAGTAGATAAATAGTGTTCACCTAATATCACGAAAAAACAAAACATCTTACTAACATTTTATCTGCCTTGCTGGCCGTCGGACATATTTCAAGTATTCTGGAGTAAACTTTATTTTTTGGCAAGGTTAACCTACTTGTCGCCATTGTTTATTTCTATATAGATCTAAGATACTTACGCTGGTGACAGCATTCGGATCAGCCTTGTGCCTGAGCAGCAGCCCAATGACGAGAACGTGTCCCTGTTGGGCAGCCTGGTGCAGAGGAGTGTACCCGGACGTGGTAGCAGGGTTCACGTCGGCCCCATGTTCGATGAGGAGTCGAGTGACATTCACGTGACCGTGATGACACGCCACGTGCAACGGTGTAAAACCGGACTTTGTGCGGGCAGATGGGTCACAACCGGCTCGAAGCAGCAATTTCGCCACTGATACTCGGTCTTCTTGGGCGCAGAGGTGCAGGGGAGTCAGGCCGTTCTATATGGATAAAGGCATTTCAGTTGAGACTATAATAAGGATAGTGGATACAGCAGTGTGAGCTAAGAAAAAGACTTTGAGGGTCAATATGACAGATCTGAATTCGTATAACATGTGACAAATGCAGTGTATTCGCTGAATATACATACATTTCCTATGCAAAATTTAGAATAGAATATTTCATTATTTCAAACGTAGTATCAATGAACGGAACTTCTATCCAAAGGCTGTTCTATGTTGAACCGATCTCTGTTCTAATACGAGTGCGACATCATATGCAACAGTGATATTCTTTTCAGGCACACAAGCGATAAATTGGAGGTGTGTGTTGTAACAGGGCAATTAAAATAGTATACATATAATTTTATCTGTATATATATATATATATATATATATATATATAATTCTACAGTTTTTTGGCTGACTCATATGAATTGGATACCGTTACATCAGTCTGACAACTGTGAGACCTGATCGTAAGGAAACATCAACAATACTTTATATTTCGCTACCTAATACTTTGTATTGTTCATTCGCACCGTTATTATTTACAATTTTATTCTGTCATTGTAAAAATTAAATCTCTACGCCAATGGCCTTGCGTCCGAACATAAATACGGCTGACATTTATACACAATCACCCTTTGCGTCGTACCGACACACACGCTTACAGACATTTGGTAAACGACGCATGGTCTATCCAGGAGATCTAATCAGACTAGAATAGTGAAGTGATAGATTCAAGAAATTTAAAATTAGATCTTTACGAAAGCCGAGAGATGGCCAAGAAAACAAGTAATGTAATGAGTAGGGTTAAGAGTCCTACTCTTAACGGTCTACTGTTTGAGTTAGCTTCTTGAAGGTGATCTGTATACCTGACGTGTCCTACAGACAGGTAAAAAACGTAATTAAAATCTAGGATTGGTAACACATGACAGGTATATAAGGACGATTAAGTAGAATCTTTTGGTTTCAATATCCCCTGAAGATGCCAATAAAAAAACTGAGAAACATTAAAACATTAAACAATATTTGAATCCAATTTTCAAGTAGAATATTTTTTTTAATTTTAGTAGTTCTCATAAAACAATGATGACACGTTTTTTTATGTAGGCCACTGACTAACCACAAAGCAGCAAAGGATAAATACGGATTTAAAAGCGAGGATTTTATTGCAAAAATTGCATTGGAAACCTATAATTAAAAGTTTCAAACCATTAGATGATGGATTGTTTTAAAATGTAAACAGATATGTCATCCTCTGTTCAACAGTCTGAGAGATCAATACTTTATCACGAGTGGGGTTTGAAAAATGGTTTGACATGAAAACTGGTAGAACTGTGTAGTGTTTACAGAATGATTATAATAATAAAATGATAGTCAAACATATTTAAAAACTCAAATAAATATTTATATGAATTTCTTTACCTTTGCTGCATGGTTGGGATTGGCCTTATGTTCTAGTAGCAGCGACGACATATCAGAATGGCCTTCTTGTGAGCTCAGATGTAGAGGTGTGAAACCAGCTTTAGATTCAGCATCTGCTTGAGCACCATATTCCAATAGAGTTGTTGCAATGTCCATCTAAAAGATATATGTATATTGATTGCATATCGTACGTCATTAAGGTCGATATGAATAGAGATGTATCCTCTCGCAGCGCTTCTGGAGGCTTTCTTATTTCACGAGAGGTCATCTATTCATCATTATTGTTGAGATGGACATACAGGCGGATTATAGCCTATAGAATATTTACTGTTATCATGGTAATAAACAATACTTTTATATAGGGTTTGACGAAATGTTGAAATGACTTACTTGATTTTTTCTGGCAGCAATATGCAACGGAGTATGTCCATTTTTGGCAATAGCATGAGGAGAAGCACCTGAAAGAATACAAAGTTGATTCATAAGATGTTTCAATTCAAAAATAAAGATACTATTTAGTAACAATATTATTATGTCAAGTATCGCACACAGTGGCGCTGCTCTTTGGCAGCTTTATGAAGTAAAAGTCCTAACAACTTGGAAAATGTCTAATAGCTGTAAAATCTGTCAAAAAGGGTCATTATTCTATAGGTCTGCTTTGATGCGTCGAAGCTCATCTACCAGGCCCAATTCTGTATTGCAGATATTCCTCGCTCTATCTACGAGTGTCTATATAACTCCTTTCTCCGTAGCTACCAAGTGAGGTAGAGTAAAGGTACTGTCCTAATATGAGTCACTTTTCTGTACCCTGGAGTGTTTGTTCCTGTTTACTACTCCGCCGAGAAATGAAAGGCACTTCACCTATAGGTTAACGACGAAAGGTAGTAAAACGCAAAAAATTGCAAGACCATGGAAGTTCGAAGCAGTCTTGCTGAAATTGATTTTCCATATTCCAGACAGGCGTTGAGACGGCTACTAAACCGTTTTACTATCCATGTAATTTAAAATAAAACGTCTCGCCACCTATGACCCGTGACGCCTACAGCTTTTTAACGCACATAAAAAGAAATTCTTAATTCAATAATTTAAGATAATTTACTTTCAATTATTATTGATTTGAAATAAGAAAAGTATATTTTCGAATTCAATTCTCATTGTAAAGAAATACACTTGGATGAAAAATATAATTTTCTTCGCAACTAAGATTTCAATGCTTTTCTAACAAGTATTCCATATTTATTTTTTGTAAGGTTATCATATTTTCCAACGAAGCTCCGTTTACTTCAATTAAGGATACTACAAAGATTTTGCGATTCTCTCCAACTAATTCATTTGGCATCGCCAAATTTGTCAATGGCAATTCAGCGGTATGCGTGTGTCTATTTCCGCGCCCATTAATTTTTGTTGGATTCAATTTTTACCAACCACCTCTCAGGATGAATGTGCTATCGGGGTTATGACTGTTGTAAGGATCTCATATAAGTTTACAGATATTGATGTGATATGAGTGATATGTGAGTTGTGAATAAGTTCTATTACAACTGGTGGACGTATATATATGCACCAACAGTAGCTTTGATACCAGCTCATTAAAATTACAGAATAATAAATTACATAATGAAGTGGAACTATTTCACCATGATCATAAAATGCTTCAGTCAACCCTATAGTATTCTTCAGGGTTAGATCTCTATTTCGTGCCAAGAATATATGCTCAATTTGAGATTTTGATATTCTCACTTCCAAGACTATCCCAGGTTTGAATTGAATATATTTACTTAAATTTAATATATATATGATCAAATATACAGTATTCTTACTTTAAGATTATTATAGCTTTGCACACATAGGAAGATATGGTATACTTGAATGAAAGAAAATATTCTTGGTCTGAGAATGTATATTTGTGTGCAGTGCATTTGCCCCTTTCAAGTCAGGTCTTCTCTGTCAGGTCGGACAATACCCATCTATCTATGCAAGGAAATTAAATTCTCACCTTTGTCAAGTAACAACAAGGCAACAGGCTGATGGTCGTAGTGCGCGGCCACATGCAGGGGGGTGACTCCGTTCTTTCCCTGCGCGTCTGCGGGCGCGTCCCTCTGTAGCAGCAATCGCGCCACATTCAGATGTCCGTATTTCGCGGACAAATGCAGAGGCGTGAATCCTTTTTTCGTCGTCGCTGTCAGATCTGCGCCGTTGTCCAGAAGAACACTTGCTACCTGTTGTTATACAAAAATTAAGCTCATTATATCCGAACCGGCACACAGTACAGGCAGAATTTCCTTTACCGCCGTTCACTCAATGTGTAAGTAAAATAAGATGAAACAAAAATGTTAGAATGAGTGAGCAACGCGTGGCAGTGCTGATTGAAATGATTAACATTTGTACGCAGGATGTTGCAATGAATTCTGGAGAGGACAACAGTAGTGCTGCGTTTATAATGCAGTCAAATTACTAAATTAGAATTTATGATAATTAGCGGTGACCCTGAAGATTGTCAAGGGCATGGTGAAGCTCTTCATTCGACCTCAAAATTTTCCCCACTTTCGAGCTCAGTGTTGAGAATATAATGTCCCAACAAAAAAGACTATCTTTACTTTCAAGGTCAAGGACATAGCCAAGGTCAATTACGAACCGCAAATGTTCCCGCTGCCGATTTCCGTCATGAAAAATATAGTATTAATAGAAATAGTAATGATCTTGAAATTTATTTCAACGTCAATTAATAGCCAAGGACATATTTTAAGTTGAAATATTTCCAGATTTCGATTTATTTAAGAAACTCGAAGACCTTGAAATGAGCTTTAAGGTCAATAATACAGCCAAGGTAACCATAAGTTTGAACGAGATAAATCTGGGAGTTCAAGGACATGGTCAAGGTCATATTCGAATTTTCCCGTTGTTGATTTCCAGAATGAAAAATATAGGGTCTCAAACAATAATAATGACCTTGAGATGTACTTCAAGGTAAATCACTGGTCAAGGTCACATCCGAACTTAAAATATTCCTGCATACGACTTCCGGGGTCAAAAATATGGTGTCTCATTTAATAAAATCGACGACCTTGAAAATACCGTCATGGTCTACGCCAAGGTTATCATTACTTTGCACTACAGAAATCCTACTACTCTTCCTTTGTTCATTTTTCTTTCTAAGATAGGGGGGGGGGTCAGGAACTTTTTGAACATCCTGTATAATGTATATACATTTTTTAACTTACCTCTTCCTGTCCCTCTTTTGCAGCTATATGTAGTGGCGTGTAAAGATCTTTGGTTGTGGCATGGGGTTGTGCACCATGTTGCAGGAGCAACATGACAATGTCAACATTGCCCAGTCTAGAAGCAACATGAAGTGGTGTCTGCTCTTCCCTGGCCCTTGCGTCAACAGCTGCGCCATTCCTTAGAAGTATCCTAATGATATCTGTCTGAAAAAGTGAAACAGAGCTTTATAACAGCTGAAACGAGTCAATGTAATCATTTCTGAAACTTATGGCTTACGTTGCCTTGGTCAGAGAAATTTTTATAACCGTACATCCTATTCAATATCATAAAGTTTCAAAAAGAATTGTTTGATGAGTAATGCACCAACAAGATTACAGAAGGCACATGAAATCTTATAAATCGAAACGCGTCACTGAAAAAAAGAGAGGTTTATTGGTGAAACTGTGTGTTAATTACACAACCTTTTATCTGAATATTGTTGAAGATTAAACGAGTATTCATAAAGTTACCTGGTTAGCTCTAGCTGCGAGATGCAAAGGTGTCTCTCCTCTGACTGTTGGTATATCAGGACTAGCATCATGTTGTAACAAATATATGACGATGTTCATACAACCCATAAAACTGGCTACATGGAGAGGAGTCAAACCACTCTCAGTCGTCGCACTTATACCTGCAAATTCAAAATCGTATAAAAACCTTGGACCAATCGGCCATACTTCTCTCCAATCACACTAATATAGTGCAAATCTCTAGACAGGCCAAATACTTACTCGCTCCGTGCTTCAGCAGCAACTCCACCACTTTGAGCCTGTTCTTCTTGCAAGCGATGTGCAAAGGTGTGAAACCGTTGAGCGCCCTGGAGTTGGGGTCTGCTCCCCTGTCCAGCAACAGTTTGGCCACCCGCACATGACCACAATGAGCGGCTACATGGAGAGCTGTCAGGTAATCCACGGTGACGTCATCCACCGGGGCACCATGGTAGAGAAGGACGCGGGCGGCGTCCACATGTTCGCCTTGGGCGGCCATATGGAGCGCAGCCAGTCCGTTCTGGAAGCAGGACACGTTTTAATATAATGATAAATTGGGAATAATGTACAGAATGTGAAAAAGCCAAGATCGCATCTAGAATGCTGAAGGGAAAACATCCCGCTGTCTGCAAGGAAGATGAAAGGGTAAAATGATGTTCCAGGGCCTGAGGTGAACACCCTTTATCTACCTTGCCCGAAGTGCGACGTTGCAGTGTCACATATTTCATGCATTCTGCAGCTCGAGTATTTCCATGTTATCGTCTCGACACGGGTTCGAATTCTGTGTGCGCCTAAAATTAGTCTGGGTTCCTCTCTCACTCCAAAATCGTGGGTTTAAGCCCGCTTTCCAGTATTCACAAAGTTACAGATGCTGATTCACCGACTTGTCTTCCAGCCTCACCTTAGTCTTAGCATGTATGGGAGCACCATTTTCCAAGAGAAGATCGACCACCTGGTCATGTCCGCTCCTTGCAGCGCAATGTAAGGGCGTCAGTCCATCTCTGGTCTTCGCCTGAATATCGGCACCTTTCGCAATCAACAGCGTCACCATGTTGATCTTCCCCCATTTGCTCGCCACATGCAAAGGGGTGATGTTGTGTTTCGCTGTGTAGTTCACGTCAGCACCTGCAATGAAATGGACGATTCTAGTAAACGTATACCCCAATTAGTAGGGAAAACAGATGAAATTTCATTTTCGATGGACAAATTATCTCAGCATATCGGTGTATGTGGGTTCACTTATAAAGAGATCTTAAAGCAATGTAGCTTATACCGACCTTTTTCATAAAGTAAACTGGCCACCTTATCGTTGCCATAATGCGCCGCTATATGCAGAGGTGTGAATCCGCTCTTGCTCGTCACGTCCGGATCTCTGTCATTTTGCAAAAGTAAAGCAGCGGCTTTGACGTCGTCCTTCTTCGCGGCAATGTGGAGGGCCGGCAGTCGCACTTTTCCCCTGGCGTCGTTCTCCAACAGCACAGCGACCACTTTGTCGTGGCCTTGCTGCATCGCGACTGCCAAAGGTGTGAATCCATCCTGGAAATAAAAATTGAATGTTATAACCTGAAGCAAACAGGTATATCTAAGCTCAATCAAGTCTAAAAGATATACTTAAAGCTAAATTTGTTTCGGTGTTCCGCAAGGATCAATCCCAGGACCTTTGTTATATATCATTTATAGAGCACAAATAAGATGTCGAATCAGGTTCCATTTTGAGGAAAGTAAGCGCCCAAAGGGCCGTCATAGGGGCCCCTCTAGGCCCGAGCTGAAAATGGAGACCGGATTACTCAGAAAACGATTTTTTTTTTGAAAAAATTCGACTTTTCTAATAAAATTTCTTGAAGGTACCCCCCCCCCCCCTCTTCGTTTTTTACGATTTTCGAACGCCTACTCGAGGCGAAACACAATATTGCCTTCCATTTTTCGACTCTGATGTAAAATTTTCTGCTGAATCCAATGGTGTGCTCAGATTTGCGCTACGAGGTTCCCTTCTCCGCGTAAATCTGATGCGCTTATCTCGTATCTGGCCTTCGTTTTTGAGCTGGATGTGAGGGGGGCAGAGGAGGTACCGAGGGAGCCAGGGAGAAATATAATCTTCTGGAAGCGATACATTAAATTCCATTATCAATCTCACCCCTCATGTATGATAAATCTGACTCCAAAAAATGAACTTGGTCATAAACTCCTCATGTGTTAACGAAAATAACAGAACTTTAGGATACGGAGGCAAGAAGGATCAACAAATGGTGCCATACCGTCGAATCATTAAATATTAAACCATAAAGTGTCTTACCAATCAAAGTTCTGAAAGTTACGAATTTTATTAAAACCCGCTATCAATTTAAAATGCACTTTTTTACACAAAAAAAGTATCAGCAAGACAAAAGGAACAGGTGTTATTCGCCCATTTTTTCACTACATAAATCTGCTGGCGGAAGACAAATCTAACAGGAGGGATGCGTTCTAAATTTGAATTTATGGAAATGGAACTTAGATATCAATCTCACCCCAAACGAAGGTATAGGATATATTTCTTTCCTCCTCCTCCTAATACCAATAATCAACCATTCAAACATTCACGCCGCTGGGCGACTAAAAATAGATTTTCGATGAAATTATATAAATATATTCAGACCGGTTGGCGCTGCATATCGTATAAGTAATTGAAATTCAGTATCTAACAGCTCTGCATAGCTTTAAATGCCCGTAGACAACCTGTTGCCGGTTTTGCTATTATTTAAATGAGTGCGAGTTGTTGCTGCAGGCACCATTGTTAACAGTTCCCGTAACGATATTACCGTAACTCTTCGATAGGGCGTACGCAGGTTTTTCAACCGTGAGCATTGGATGAACTTGCAAGGGTAAAAAGACATTCAACTCCTTCCATTCACTACCATCGGCATGGGCTCAAAAATAGCAGAAGTAAGATTCCAGCATCGGGAGATGAAATGTATTGTTGGAAAACTTAAAGCCTAGTCCAGATCAAATACCGACAATCGTCCTGAAGCGTTGAGCTGCAGGGTCAGTCCTTTGCAAACTATTTGAACTCAGATGTGTTCCCTACTCCATTGTTTTACCACTCCGAAGGAGAGAAAAACTGTGTCCGGCTCCTCTAGACTGCTGTGCAACATGTCCAAGGTTATTAACGTGCAACGTTTGAAGTAGCTGGACAGAAACATCATAAATGATCGCCAATATAGCCTCTGCAAGTATAGATCCACGGGAGATCTTCTGGCCTACGTCATATATATGTGAAGCAGAGCAAGAGAGCTTCATGGAGGCTCTCAAGTCGTTCGATATATCGAAAGCTTTTAATAGGATGTGGTCGGTTTACTTATTTCGTATGATCCCACCTCCAAATCTTTTACCATCAAGTATACTCACCTCAGTAGCCAATGTTTGGTTAGCACCCTTCGCCAAGAGGTATCGCACCACTCCATCGTGGTTCTCCTGTGCAGCCATGTACAATGGAGTGAAGCCATTCTGAGACTGCACGTTCAACGCGGCACCATGTTGTACTAACAATCGAACCACTTCTTCTTGGCCAGCTGGGAAAAAATTGAGGGAATGCTATAATTTAAAATTTGTATATAGATGTTTTAGTAGCACCGCTTCGAACTTTCACAACGTTTCGTTCGATGCGGTATCCTCAATCCCTTTCACCTGAAGACGATTCAGCAATCGAGACGTTGTGAAACGCAAAAAAAAAGTCCGAAGTAGTGTTACTGCAAGATAATAAGACAAAATTCTGACACTTGATAATGGAATTGCATCTAGAGTTTGAAGGTTAGAGGTTAAGGAGCACCGTCTCTGTGTATCCAAACGTGTCCGTTGGAAGTAGTTGAATTATGGTGGCGTAAGTGAAGCATGTGGGTAAATTTTTAAAGACGCTTGGAAAAATACTAAAGTAGGGTAGAGAAGTAAACAAGGAAAGTATAATTTCCGCTTTGTTATAGTGCACTCTTGATTGAATAATTATTAAAACCTCAGGATTGATCACTCTCCAAGCAGCTATTTTTTTAGGTTATATTCACGAAATTATTTAGGACTACGTAAATAGTTAAGGTTCTGTATACTCTAGTTCTATTGATTACTCACCAAAAGTATTTAATTTTTCAACTCAGCGCACTTCACTGCGTCTACAACTGCTAAATTCATTTCATACTCCTTTGCTACTATACTACTATAGCACTAACCTGAAGGGATTCTGAACTATTATTTACTGCCCTCAGCAGGACATTTTTTCAAAAGATCCTTTCTCTACCCTACATAATCTAGAGCATCAATCTTTCCGCAAACTTTCTTTTCTGAAACCAATACTCGAACCGCAAAATCTCCGAAATTGTGTGATATTTTTTACAAAAAACAACTGCAATTATCAAGATTGAGGTTGTGTTCGCCTAAACGCTAAGAGTATAGATGTGAGTGATACAGGAAGAAAGATAGAAAGAGGAAGGGGACAAATCGTTGCTGCTGTGTTCTACTAGGACATGTTCGCCAGTTCACCTGACGACGATTGAATATAGTTAAGGAATCGAAACGTCGTGAACTCAAGATTATATAGACAATGAAAGTCCGAAACTTAACTTTCAATTTTCGCGATTTTTGCTATGATACACCAAAAACCAATTGCAATTAGAGGTTCGAAAATTACTGTATAAAATTTTTGACAAAAAGCTCAGTTTTTCTTTTTTTTAGCAAATCACTTACCTAAAGAAGCGATGTGTAGCGCTGTATTTCCTTTCTTTGTGGCCGCGTCCACGATGGCTCCCCGTTTCAACAACTCTCGAACGATGTCCTCGTGTCCATCTTTGGAAGCCAGATGGAGGGCATTAAGGCCATTCTGGAATTTCAAAAACACCAGAGTCACTTCTTCGTAGGGCATCATCGCTATGTTCGAAAAGACATCATCGACTCATCATGTCTGTCGACATTATGGTTGAGTGATCGACATGACAATACACGCAGACCTGCTGTACTTGCATTTTTCGACTGAAGAATTTTATCACATAAATATGCAATGTTACGAGGGCGACGTGAAAAGTTCGTGACTTGTGAGGCTATTTCCTTAGACAATTTAACATTTCATTCTCAAATGATTAAGTGTATGCTCTCCACTACGCATCAGACCTGCTATGGATATGCATGTTTCGTCTTTATCCTAGACTCGTCGGTATAGCCTGGCGATCTACCTGTAGAGCGCATTTGGGTGGTATATACGATGGTCATGCTGAAAGTCTTTTGATATTCTTAATCTATACAAGTTTGAGCACGCAGCTATTTTGTCCCAAGATGTAAGTGCTTACACGCAAAGGCAGCGTTTGTATCGTTCAGTAGTTGCCTTGCCACGGACTCGATTGCATCGAAGTGTTGGCCGAATTTTAACGTGAAAACGGAACCGGGTAGTCGCACTTTCGATCCATGATTTTGAATGAACAAAACAAGCGGACTGTCACGAAAGTTAAGTGAGTTGCTTTGGGGACTCTGCCCCTTCTAGGACTACAGTTTATAATTGGTCTGCTTAATTAAAAAGGGGCCGGGTGTCACTCGATGATGAACCTCGGAACAGGTCGACCGCCCACTGCTATTACTCCGGAAACTGTAGAAGCTGTGCAAAATATAGTAAAAAAAGATCGACATATAACCTATACTGAGATTGAGGCTTCTCTGGGGATTGGATCGGCAGCGGTCCGAACAATCAATCATGTTCACCATAGCCTAAGGAAGCGGTGTTCCAGATGGGTGCCACATTTGAGCAAAAAGCAACAAATGTTGATTGGGCTTCGTTTATGCTTGAAAAATTTGATAATGGGTACAGTAAGAACGCTTGCAGTATCGTAACCGGAGACAAAACATGGTTATATCATTATGAACCCGAAACTAAACAGCAGCCATTAGTTTGGTGCTTTGGAAGTGAGCAGCCTCCAACGAAAACTCGTTCCAAGAGCGTTAGAAAGAAATGGTCGCATCTTTTTTTCTAAAGAGTGGATATATCAAAACAGTAGCCTTGGAAAATCAAAGGACTTCTGAATGGTATGTAACCAAACGTGTTTCTGTAGTCTTCCAAGAACTATGCAAGAGCCGTCCAGAGACTAGTCTGCGAGGTATTCAATGGCACCATGACAACGCACCCGCCCACAGCGCCGCTAGAACACTAGATTTTTTTGCTGAACAGGGTATCAGACTGTTGCCTCACCTACCTTATTCTCCGGGCCTAGCTCCGTGGGACTTCTTCTTATTCCCTAAGATCAAAGAAAAGTTACGAGGTCGCCATTTTTCCACCGATGAAGAGGCAATCGCTGCATTTGAGGAGGAAATTAGCAACCTTTCAAAAGAACATTGGTCACAAGAATTTGACAAGTGGTTCTACCGAATGCGTAAATATAGGTAGGTAGGGGGAGAATATGTTGAAAAAAAATAATGAAGTTTTTTGAAAAACCTTGTAGTTTTTCTGTATCTAAAAACTTTCAGCGTGACCCCCGTACGATACGTAACTCTGTCAAGGGTGTAATAGCAACATCAACACTCGCGTACGATGGCGCTACCCATTGGTATTTTAAGTCAAGGTCCTAGCACTTGGACTGCCTTGAAGCGGCGAAGTGTTAGGTTCTTGACTTCGTAAGTTGCCATTGAGCAGCGCCACCGTGCGTGACGCATTGGAGATCAGTGATGACAGTTGTTGTTATTGTTAAAAAAAACGTAATGCGTGGTGATGAGGAAAATGAGAATTTAGCACAAGTGCCAAACATTAATTTAACCAGGGACTCTACCTAGGATGAAAGGCGTTTTGCTTGTGTTCCCAAGATTTCCTTTCCAGCGTTCATTTTTCAAAGTTACGTACAGGAATCTAAGAAATACATTGAACCTTCTCAATCAGGTCTATATGTTTACGAACCAATGCATTGTATAGCAAAATATCATGATTTTGGACTGTTATAGATTTTCCATATCTTTAATTTTGATTATACGGTGTGGTCCAAAAAGTCCGCAACAAATGGAAAATTTTTGTGTTAATTTCTTAGGCGAGTTTACAAACTTCGGGTTGTACCACCACTTCACGGAATCGAAGAAGCACAACTTGTCACCATGCACTACATTGATTTCCTGAAAACAATATTTATAGGTTGAACCGCACTTGAGAGAGCTTAATAATGCTAAGTGTTCATGTTCATTTCCACCACTGATAGGCCAAATGATTACTTTAAAGTTATGGAACTTACAAACAACCATGTATGTTTGACAATTGTCACTAACTAAAATTATAGTCA
The DNA here is from genome assembly GCA_949316355.1 of Bruchidius siliquastri. Classification (NCBI taxonomy): domain Eukaryota; kingdom Metazoa; phylum Arthropoda; class Insecta; order Coleoptera; family Chrysomelidae; genus Bruchidius; species Bruchidius siliquastri. The sequence goes on along the minus strand of OX438534.1, from coordinate 6,782,161 downwards.
ACTAGATTGACATATCAGATGAAATTTGTTGCGAACATCATCGCCTACTAGATAGGCACGGCGAAAAAAGATTTATCCTGTATATATTATATAATCATACTTACAGCGTTGGAAGTATTGATGTCCCTAACTGTTCCAGAGTCTAGATATTCAACAATTTTATCCAATTGTCCGGCCCTAGCTGCCCTCAGAAATGCTGTGTTTGGATCAGTCTGGAACAAAGAAAAACCCAGGTAAATATACGATTTTATAATTCAATCAACATCAACATATACATTTTATTTTACTTTATGGAGAAAAATATTTGTCTTCATGGCTTCGTCTCAAAGTGAGCTTTACTATAATAACATCTACGCAAAAACGGCTGTGCCAAGAAACAAATAACTTCTCAACCGATAAACGAATGTCTGGTTTTCAACATGGAATCTTCTCTGGAAAAAGCAAAATTAACAGCACTTGTAAATTAGAGTCAAATTTTCCCAGAGAAAATTAAAAAATTCAGAGATTTTGATGATTTAAAAATGTTTTGGCTTTTACACATAAAATATCAAAAACTAGGAGCAAATAACTGCAAATTTGACTTTTATGTTTTTACTTTTCCAATAATGATATCAAAAAAAATAATTGTATGCTAGTTATAATAATAAATTGTAATAAAAAGAGAAACAGTAACGTGTTGTTTTTTCAAACATATTCCTTAAGGATAATAACAATTGTTACAATTCAATGTAATTTTCACATTTATTTTGGAATATTCTTTGAACTGGCCTCAAAAATAACCTCATATCGCATATTTTTGTGCAAATTCGCGAATTGATTGATTCCTTTCCATGGTGTAATCTTACAGACTAATTTATGCACATATATATACCTTGCTCTTTGTTCGAAATAGCAGAGATTTCCTGATGATGATTACAAATACGTTCCTCTCCTTGTCATTTTCTTTCAAAGATCGATCTCTTTCCTTCATATTGAAAGTTCATAATAAACGACCGACTTTATCCAATCGCAATTCGGCAGTTCTAAATGGATCAATAACACGTATTTACAAAAATCAAATCACTAAACCACTCAAAGTACTTCAAAATCTCCAATTTGTGAAACTCCATCACTTTGGCTGACTTTTAGAAGATAAGGGGAAAACGAAGCGTGAGCAGAAGAAGGATATCGTGGCAAGAAGATCATAGAGAAAGCTGTGGATTGAGGTCCAGACAACTGTTCAGAACGGCAGCGACTAAAATAGCAGTGATGATTCCCAATCTTGGATAAATCGAAGCAGAAGAAGAGAAGAATAGATGACAACATATGCACGTTGTGGAGAGTACAGGTAGTCCTCCGCACACTATTGTGTCGCAGTGAAGCACCACAGGCTGACTAAGGTGGGGCTTTGGATCAGTTTGTGATGGGACGAGTAGGACTGAAGTCATAACCACCTTAAAAGGCAGGTCTTGGGAACTAAAGTGGATATAGACTCAAATAGATGCACTGAGAGCGTTTTTCTTGATTCATACATTCATTATTGTCACTAAATTAATATTCAGCAATGTAGTAAGCTAATACTGGAGGGGTCTAACGGGCGCACCTCACCATGTCGAGCTCACAACGCCTCGAACAAGCCTCTACCAAAAGTTGTTCTTTTGGTATGTGAAAGTTCGAGTAGCAGTAGACTCCTATTAAATACACATTATTTCTGACATACTGCTTATTCTACAGTTCATATTATGAGAGCTAAGGTAATTTCACTACACATAAATACCAAATTAACCATCAATCACTGTTACACGTCACACAAAACTGTAAGAATCACCGACAGAAATGGTTCTCAGGCCACTACCGATAGTACCGCGGTTGGCACTGGTACTACGAACACGGAAGCTTCCATCAACTCTACTCGAAATCGATTTCGCGCTTTAACAATAAAAAAGTTGGAATTTGTGCATCTCGCGGTCTAGAATAGAAAGCAGTAACCCGTCCGTCGTCTCACAGTGTAAAAAGTACCGATACGGTTTGGGTTATTTTAATGTTCTTTGAGTGGTACCACTGTACTGTTATGGGTCAGATAGTTTTCATAATTGAACGTACTTTTTCGTTTTTCTAATATTCCAACATCTGTCGATCTATTTTTGATGTTTCAAAATTTGGAAATATGTATTTAATCATTCAAATTGGATTGTTGGAATATCCCTTGGATGGTCTGTCGGACTAACTAGATCAACACTGGCGCTGACAGAACTTATCCAAATTTATTTTTGTATGCGAGTGTTCGGCGTAGTAAAAAAACTGTCTGGGATAAATATTTTCCAAGTTTTTGAGGTTTCCGGATATGATACAAAACATGGGCTAGCTAATAAAACTAAAAAACACAGATGATATTAACATATGCGATCCGTCATTGTTTAACCAAGTTAGACTCTTCGGACTGAGGATCTATCGGTCTCTTTGCGATAATGATCGCGACCTCTGTTTACCCTCTATATGCTGACCTGCAACGTTGCCGATGTGATCTTGGAATAAATTTGCAGGCGAACTTACATGTTTCCATAATAGTGCCTTCCATAGTTGCTATACCTGAAAATCCTATGCCCAGAATGCGGAAGATCCTGGGTTCAATCCCCACTGTTTAAAAATTAACCAAGCCACTTGAATAATGTTTCTATGTTAAGTAGTTTTTCTTTGTTGATGCTCTCCAAGAAATTTAAAATAAGGAAATGCGGGAAAAGTTTTGGCGTGCGGTGGATTCGTAACGTTATTCTAGTCGCACTAATTGCACCTTCGCTTTTGCCAGAAATAAACTAGAGAGGTTCATCCTTTGAAGTACTGTAGCATCCATCACAGACTCTATAGTCCAGTCAGATGGAAATAAACACATACAGAACATAACAATGATTATAAAAAAATAGGAAGAAACATTTATCGTATGTGGGTATCGAACCCACAACCTCCTGCATTCTAGGCAGGCGCCTTACCGTTGTGCCATGACGTGTTTCTAATTCGTGAACATATAGTTCAAAGAGAGGGAGGACGAGGTGTGGGGGGTGGGTTGAAGAACAAAACAAAAAGGTGTTGGTAGAAGATACTCTATCATTTATAAAATGTTTACCCCGGTAGAACTTCTTTTTTTTGAGATATCGATATAGTGGCAGCAGAGTAATACTGAAGCTACTTATGGATGTAACAGCGTGCTATACATCCGATCTATCGTTCAAGCGATACTGGCGGACGATCTTATTATAAGTAATATAGCGGTTAATAAGGGTAATAAATAATTACTGTACAAAGGTCGTATTTAGCTTCAAAATAGTAGAATGACTCTATATGTCATGTGCAGTGATATCAGTTTGCTAAAGATTTTTATCAGATTTCAGAGCTGTTAAACCAGTTGAACTATTTTATAAATCTTAGAGATTTTGAAATATAGGTAGAATTTTCTACCAGTAATTCCAATATTTTTTTATTGAAATTGATAAGATTGACAACTCCAAAATCTGTTTCGAATCTTTATTTCCAAAGTGATACCATTGGGTGGGCTGTACAGCGACAATCTACTTGACGCCGTTTTATTATCATCAAATGACAACATTCTTAACATGAAACTTCATTTGAAGTTTTGAATCATCAAGATTGTTAAGAGTATATTTAAAGGTCTGTTACGTTGACTTGTACTCGTTTTTCGATGATAATGGTCAACTGATATCTAGTTTGACTGCATCAAAAGCTGTCAGGCGGACTCTATGAATATTCAATCTTGGGTATATTGCGTATGTTGTATGCAGCTTTCGGCACAAAGGACATCGCTTAGAAAGGGCCAGCAACATGTTGCCTTAATTATACGCCAGCCCTGTGTGCAAGGACTGAGCCAACTCGCAGAAAACCGGCCTTAAGTAGAGATTTTGTTATAACATGAAAGTGAAGTTTTTCGAACGTTTCAGAAATTTGATTGTTTTTTCATATCTACTGACTTTTGTAAAGTAGAAGCTTCTTTAGTCTTGCCATGTAGCTCCTTGTCCGCCTTCTTGACACCATTAACCATTAAGTGTATGCTCTTCACTATGCATCAGACCTACTATAGACATGCTGCTTCAAAGTGGACCTTTAACCTTCGTAAGTTGCCAATTGGAAGCGCCATAGTGCGCGACTGTTGGATATAAAGTGTTCATGTTACCATTAACCATTGCCTCAACAATTACACATCTCATTCTTCTCTGTCACTTCCTTCAGTATTATATTTGCTACATCAAACATGATGTTTTCTGTTTTTCTGCTTGAGCATTTTTCTATTTTCCCTATCTATTTTCTCACTTCTTCTGCACTCAATTTCTTAGCTTTTTTTCTCCTTTGCTTTTCTTCATCTTTCCCTATTCATCAAGGTAGGCTTTGCTAGCGTTAGCGGGATGAGATTGACTAAAAAAACTATTTCCAGAGAATTACATCTCAGCGTAAAAAACAATTTTTGTATATTGTAGATGCTCTCACTTGGTGAAGCTCATCCATCATGAAGTTTGAAGGATTGCGTATTTAACAAACAGTTTCACAAATGAAACTCATTTTATTTCAGTGAGGCGTTTCGATTTATATTTAAATCATCGTCGGACTGTTAGATTTGACTTTTAACAAAGGCTACCCAGATTACTTGCCAACTAGCTAACTAGATCCTATCATGGATACAAAACTAGAGCTCTCAAACCTAGCATACTATTCATCATGTCTAGCTATTCTTTTGTTAAATTATTTATTCTTTTTTCTTTTGTCTGTCTTCAGGAAAGTCTTTTTTGGTGACTGCATTTGCACTAGTATTAAGGGAAACTCCCACAAAACCTTGACCATCGCCGTCACAGTGTCCTTAAGATATTTCATGTGATAAACTATTTTATTTCTTAAGATATTTCACGGTTTTAGATTCTTAATACATTCTATAAATCTTGGATTATCTAAAGTAAATTCAAGTAAATGTTTTAAATTCAAACCTGGGAACGTCTTATAAGTGAAAATACCAAAATCTCAGATTGAGCATATCATAATCTTGGTACAAAACAGAGAAAATATAAGCTAGAAGAATACTATAGTGTTGACTGATCTTGGCACAAATAGTTCAACCTCATTATATAATTTATTATTGGTATAATCATTCTGTAATTTCTATGAGATGTTATCAATGATACTGTTGGTTTCCCAAGAACCAAAAAAGTATCAAAACTACCAATGTGACATCTTTCTTACATTTATCTGCGTCATATAGTATTTTTTTCAATTCAAGTTTGGAAGGTGTTGTACAGATTAACAGAATATTAAAAATATGTACCTCTAATTAAGCCAAAAGGTATAAGTCCACCATTTGCAATAGAACTTATTCACAACTTACATATCACACATATCACATCAACACCTGTACACTTGTATGAGATCCTCACAACAGTCACAACCCCAACTTTTTAACAGCACATTCATCCTGAGAGGTGGTTGGTAAAAATTAAATCCAACAGAAACTAACGATCGCGGAAACAGACACACGCGAACCCCTGAATTGCCGTTGACGAATATCGCGATGCCAAACACGTAAATGAATAACTTGGAGGGAATCGCAAGATGTTCGTATTATTAATTGAAGTAAACGGAGCTCCGTTGGAAAATATGATAACCTTACAAAAAAAATATGGAATACTTGTTAGAAAAACATGGAAATCTGAGTTGTGAAGACAATTATAATTTTTTTAGAATGAGTATTGTATTCCAAAATATACTTTTCTTGGTTCAAATTAATAATAATTTCCTCATCAATTAAATTATCCTAGAGCAAAATCAGATGTTCTTGTCGTAAATATATCTTCACAGGCATATCGAAATTCTTGTATTGAGAATTTCTTTTTGTGCGTCCAACCTACGAAAAAGGGTAGATTTTTTTGATCTGTCACAATCATGGAACATATAAAAAACGTATTATCTGAAATTCGAAAATGTTCGAGACCATAATACCACCCTCCTGTATACGAGGAAAGTAAAAGTCGTCACCTGTAAACATTATCACCGTACAAACTGAACATTCGGAAGCCAAGCTAATGAATATTCAAAAAATTGTTTGACCAACAATGCCATTCATTTAATTCATTCAGTATATCCAATCTGATAACATAATTACGAACTGATTGCAACACAAGTTCTCCGCCGTTGAAGCCGCTGTTCACAGTTGGCTTTTCGCCAGGTCGTAGGTACAGTGATCCTTTTGGAGTTTGTTTCTCTAATATACAGGGTATTTCTGAATAAGTGTCGGATATTTCACATGATGATTCTTCAGGTATTTTTAATGTAAAAAGTTAATGTAAACGTGTGGTATGAATTGCTTTGTTTTCGAGATATAAACTTTTATTTAAATTTGCGTTTTTTTCTGCCTAAATAATGCCGATGTCTGGATGAAAATTGATACTTGAGGTTTTTTCGGACATAATAAATTTGATTTTATCTTCATTTAGCTCTTATTTGAATGGGGACCACCTAAGTGTCTTTCCACAATGGCTTATACTTTTTTTATACGACTTTGTATTATATTTTTGGTACAAAAATTAATTCCTCAATCATTTTTACGTGAAAAAGGTATTCTTATTAGAAGTCGCTAGGAGAAACCGTATTCGATTTATTTAGATTTTAAATAATCAACGTATGTCACATTGAATGGCAAAATGTAGTACGTCAAAAAATGTTTTGAAGGAGGCAAATTTGTTTTGTTTCTGTTTTTACTGCTCTTACTACAGATTAATGCATTTTAACTGAACAGGGATCTTGAATAATGAAAAAAATGCTATTTTGTGATCGGATTCAAAGCCTCTGATCTACTTGAGGCGAATTTTGGGAAATTTTCGAAAACCTGGGGGTTTTAGGAATTTTCAGCTGATGAAAAAATTTAGTACAAGAGAGCTGGCGCATAGTCCTCATTTAAACTCTCGTACCAGCGAAGAGAGTTCCCTGCTGGGTTGAAGATCGATCGATGGAGAGTCTTGAGTTGTCGCGTTCGATATATCGAACGATTTCGATAGGATATGGCAGGAGAGACTTCTGATCAGGCTTGATTCCTATGGACCGATCCTGTACCATGGTTGGATAGTCTTCTCAGAGATCACTCCTTATTCATGGTGGTGGATGGATATGCTTCCGATGTGTTTACCATCAATTCTATCTGTAATTCAACTAACTGTTGGAAATAACATCTATTCCTATCTACAGTATCGTAGATGACAGCACACTTATTTCCTGCATGTAACCAGGAAAACTACCATCAAGAGATCTTATTTCGGCGAGGACAACATGCTGTACAGATTGATGAGGACATTGAGTGAATTATGCAATGGGGAGTTCAGTTTAACGCGTAGAAGACTCAGATCACAACCTTGACAAAGAAGTCGAAAGCTTGTTGCCGTGGAGACGGAGGGACACCCAGTACATGAATCATCTTCTATCAAGCTTCTGGGCATTAACATCATGTTGCTGGCCTCGCTAGGTCGGCACCCCATAAGCTCTTCCGCTCCAGGAAACTGTATTCTATCGCTATTGCTACTCTACAAGCCCCAGATAAGAGCATCACAGCAGTGCTGGCATGTGTGAGGATGCACTACGGAACACTCTTCTGGACAGAATTCAATACGTCTAGTGGATGCATTTGACCTCACAAAAGACCTTCATTCTCTATTCTATAGATATTATCACGGCAGATGTTCGAACACCAAGAGTTGCCAGTACAGCAAAGAATAGAAGAGATCAACCGCCGCATCCTCACCAGGTAGAGCTTACAACGCCTCGAACATGTCTGTTCCAAAAGAAGTTCTTTTGGAGTACCTCGATGTTGTGGAATGAGCTACCGGGGTTTTTCCCCCGATGGTTACAATTTACAGCGTTTAAAGGTCAATGTGAATAGACATGTTTATACTCTCGCAGCGCTTATGAAGCGCTATAGGCTTTCTGCGTTTGCGTGAGGCTATCTATTAAATAATAATTGTCCACTGCATCTTGATTTCAATTCCAACTATCAACAGTTCTGAAATCCGATTCAAATTGTTATCTCCGAAGTGAATCCATTGCGTGGGAAGTACGGCGTCAACCTACTTGACGCCATTTTTTGTACAAACTTGAGATTGAATTACTGTAGACACTTTGTTTCTTTAATACGTAACAAGAGGAAGCCCAGCATGTGCTACGATGTCGATATGCACGTTCGACGTCAAAGAGTTCGTCGTCCTCTGTGTTTATTGTGGTCTGCGATTGCCCTTCACTTTCGGCCACGTTGCTATTCATCACATCGTCACATTGGGCGTAAAAATGTTATAAATTCTTCTGATCATCGCTAAACAGTCATATCCGTTCTCTGCTGTATTCCCCAACATGTGGCTCGATGACATACTAACAAGGGATACGCATTGGGAATCGAGATGGCGTTGGAAGTGACCTTGAGGATTCCGATTATGTGTGAATATATTTTCCATATTTATTTATTATGTCATTCAAATTGTGCCAGTTAAATTTTTATAGCAATACATATATAAACAGTCAGTGAAAAAATTGTTTATGAGAACACGAAGTTTCACTTTTTGATCTAAAGAAGTGTTTTGGAAACACCGAGATATTTTTAAAGACATATAGATGAAGATGAAGATTTGTACTTTTTAAATTTAGAACGCCTGTCGCCTGTTAGATTTGTCTTCCGCCAACAGGTTCATGTAGTGTTCAGTTAGTGTTCGGGATTAGTGTCGGGGTTTGCAAATAGGTTATGGTTTACTAAATTGGCGCTGAATGATTTTCACCTACGCAATATATGGTAAGGTTGAGGAAACAATCTATTATTTATAGAGATCATATCGGTAATTTAATATAACAAATGTTCAAAATGATGCCCGCCAACTGCAGTACACTATCAATCCATTTTTAAAGTTTCCATGACACCCAAAAGAGTTTCTTTATTGATTGCTCTACAAGCAGTCCTTTTTGCGTTACATCATATTTTCCAATGTAGTGGGAGCTTCTCAGATAAACAACTTCTTTTAGATGGACCAATAAAAAAACCGAGGGGGGTTAAACCTGGTGACCTAGCAGGCCACATAACAGGAGCACCTCATCCGATCCATCGATCAGGGTATTTCCGATCCATTACTTCCCGGAAAATTAAGGAAAAATGATCAGGGCAGTCAGCATGTTGAAACCACATTATTGCCCTTTCTAACTGGCATATCGTCTCATAGCTCTGGTAAATGGTGTGGTAGAAACTATCGATATTTTTGCTCATTTGATGTTCTTCCAATAAAATATGGACCGATTAACCTGTCATCAATAATTCAGCACCATACATTCACCAACGAAAAGTGCTGTTGTTCCATTAGTCTCAACCATCGCGCATTTTCCACACTCAAGTAGAGCATATTATGTCGATTCACTTCAACATGGTTTGTAAAACCAGATTCATCTGAGAACAACAAACAAAAGAAAAAAAAATCTATCTGATTCTATTCAATTTTTTACCTACCGAAAAAATATGAATCAGTTCAAAATGTTGTCTACCGTTGCGGTATGGAAACATTTCGAAAAAGGACAATGTTTTATTTTTTATCCACTTAAGTCGGTTTAAAAAACGTTTGTGAACGAAAAGTATTGGTTTTTTCTCGTAGATTAAGATTCTCCATTGAAAAATATACGTTTCCATTAAAAAAACATCGTTAGACTTGAAAAATACCTTGGAAATGTCAATGTTTAAAATAAAAGTCCCCCCCATTGCACCCAAGAATTTCCATTGAAACATTGTTTTAAAAAACTCACCGATTTCGCGCTATACAGCTGTCTCAAGTTATATGGACCACCATCAAAAACATAATTATATTCACTATCAATACCATCATATAGCAAATATAATATGCTATACAATCACAGCACGGTTATATCAGATAACAAGTAATTCGTAAATGTTATAAGATATCCCGCAGCTTACGTATTTTATTACGATTGGTGTTAATTACTAATCACAAAAACCTCTATTCGAAAGAAAGCTATAAATATCGTTTAATTATCCTAAACATTTGCTGCTTATTCTTAAACCAACAAACTGGATCAGCTTTATGGATGTCGTATACTTCAGAGGCGGCGAGACGTTACAAAAAAAAATGACTTCCCAACTTCAAAACTAATGATTTGGGATTTAATATAAAAATAATTAACTTATGAAAATTGTAAAATTGAATTAAATTGATGATAAAATATCTTTAACAAATCAAAAACGACTTTTACTTTTTAGTGCATTTTTCAGTGTAGTTTTTCTAGTCCATTGTACTTGGTAAACAGTTTTATATTAGAGAGTTCCGGTGCCTACCTTCCGGTGACATCGTCATCATCTGATGATCATGCCGTATTTTGGTGATTTTCATATAACTAATTTAGAACATGAGCACATGTTTTTGAATCCGCAGAAAATGAACTTTTTATGTCTGGTAATATTTTGGATTCATTACAGCAAACATTGTTTATCAAATTGAAAACATCCAATGGACCCGTTTAGTGTGATGTCAGGGGTAAGAGGTGGTAACAGCGGGCACTGTTATGAGAAAACCAGGAATGAAAAAAGTCAATGATATGTAATAACATATATTCAATTTTTAGACAGACAGAGAAAGAGGGAGAGAGAGAGAGAGAGATAGCTTATTTGAAAATGTTTTGCCATCAACCGACAAATATTTGGAAATATTTTATATATATATATATATATATATATACAGTTGTGGTCAAAATAATAGCAAAAGTTTGATAAAAATGTCATAAATTATTTAAATGAGAGTGTAAAATTTCATTAGACAATATCTTATCCTGTAAAAACCCATCAACTGTCCCAAGAATTCAACAAAAAAAATATCTATATAAAAATATCAGTGAACAAAATATTATCGTTTTTTTGTAGCAGGAGATAAATTCCGTTTGGACAAAATAATAGCAGTGTTGTTTAGTATTGCTTTGTTTTTGCAACCTAAATAGTTTTCGTTACTTATATTAGGGTAAATTGTCAATTCAGAGTAGCCTTTTGTTAAATTCACAAACAATTTTGGGTTTTAATAAAACTATGGGCAGAAAGAAGCACTGTTCTCAAGAAAAACGCGAATTAATGAGAAAATGACGACGTGATGGAAAATCGTACATGCAAATTTAAAATATTTTGGGATGTTCTGCTTAAATGGTTGCAAACGCTTTAAGATGACAAACTACATCCAGACAGGACACACTTATAGTGCGAGCTTCTAAAGCAAACCCATTTGCTTCGTCAACTCAACTTCAGGAGATTGTGGGATTGGATGTAGCTCCTAGGACAATACGACGGCGATTTAAAGATGCAAACTTACCAGCTAGAAGCTCGCGAAAGGTACCCTTGTTAAATAAAAGACAAAGAAAGAGACGATTGGAGTTCGCAAAACAGCATATTGAATGGCCTCCATCTAACTGGCGTAACATACTGTGGTCCGATGAGAGCAAAATAGTGTTATTTGGCAATGTGGGTCGTAGAATATATGTTAGACGCCCTTTAGGAACCGCATATCAGCCTCAGTACACTGTTAAGACATTTAAACATGGAGGTTTAAAAATAATGGTGTGGGCATGTTTTTCCTACTACGGAGTAGGGCCTATATTTTGGATCAGAAACATAATGAATGCCAATGTTTATGTTGAAATTTTACAGGAGGTTATGCTGCCCTATGCTGAATATGAGATGCCACTTAAATGGGTTTTTATGCATCACAACGACCCAAAACATACCAGTCGATTATGTAAAAATATTTTAGAAAAGATAAAAATTAATGTGTTAGATTGGCCAGCTCAAAGCCCAGACATTAATCCAATCGAAAATCTGTGGGGCGACATTAAGGATGCTGTAGCACGAGAAAAACCTAAAAATCAAGATGAGCTCTGGTCTGTAATCAGTGATTCTTGGAAAAGCATTCCAGTGTATAGATGTCAAGATCTAGTTAATGCTATGCCGAGATGCTGTAAAGCTGTCCTAGCAAATAAAGGGTACACAATCAAGTACTAAGTTTCTGTTTTGCTTCTAAAATAAGAATTTTGTTAATTAGACATAGATTTTTTGTTTAAGAGTGACATTAGTAAAACACTGCTATTATTTTGTCCAACAGAATTTCCGACATTTTTCGTTTCTCTTGATGTTTTGAGAATTAAATTAATTTGACTCTTACTATTATGTTGCATTTTAGGTGGGCTTTAGAGTTGACATACATATGTTTTAGTAAACACTGCTATTATTTTGACCACAACTGTATATATATACAGTTGAGAGGTCACTTTTGATATTTCGACTATGAAAAGAAGTGACTGGGCTTTCATTTCCATCAATTAAATATATATATATATATATATATATATATATATATATATATATATATATATATATATATATATATATATGTGGTTTAATAATTTTTTATATAACTCAAATAACAGTAATAAATTCAATTAATAGAGAGCTTCCAAACCAATATTTTTTTATCCTCATGGGCAAAGTTATAAGGCTCAAAATAGAACGAACAAAATATTAACAATTTCTTTATGACAGTGCACGATGTTAATAGGTTCTTTGTGATGTCACCATTAACCGGGTCAACAGAGGGCGCCAGGTCTATACGCATTAAATGGAAAACCCGAAGTTCCGCTACTGGTTCACGATTGTAATTACTCTAAACAATATAGGCCAGCTGAAATGTAGTGAAATGCTTGCCTGGTTAGTCATGTTCGTTTGGCTCTCATATTTTTATTATTAAATTACGAGCAGTTCCATGTGGGCTCTTCTCCCAATTGTACTCAGCGTAATATCTTTTAGTAATAGTAGCAACGAATCAGTTAAACATGAATTGAATGGAAGACTGTAATACAATACACAATATAAAATGTAAACTTAACAATAAAAAGCATCCAACGCAACAAAAGCCAGTGGGAAGAGACATCATTTAATAAATCTGTTCTGCCACAAATATGAACCCGCTCGCTCACCGTGCTTCTTATAGTTATTACGGAGCACAGGTTGTCGAACCCGCGCTATATGCTCTCCACATCTACGCCGACGACCGACTAAAATAATCTTTCAACTTTTTCTCTCCTTTTTTCACCGTTTACGCCATACAGCGAATCGAAACGATCGCGGCCCTAGGAAGTTACAATTTATCGTTTGGAAGGAAATTGAGTTAATAGCAATTAGATGATACCATGCTTTACAGCGGTTGTTTCGTGCGGTATTTAAGTCATTCGATACCGTGGATAGTATACCATTAAGGTGGTTAACATTCGTCTTATCGGTTTCGATATATGAGAGTTCTTCTGCATCACGTAACATATACATATTATGTAGAAATGTATTTTCACTGATTCCGCTTTGAGTGGAGCTTCAACGATTAGACATTATTTGAAACAATTGCGTAACTTGACAATCGCGCCGATTTTTCAAATTTTGTGTGGGTGTTCGCCATACACGTAAAAAGAAATTTAAGAATTGCGATACTCTTGTAAAGATATACGATGAGACCATCTGTGCTCACTAAGACAATTCATTTGATGAGAAATTTATGGTTCATTTGAACGAGGAAAAGTATATTTTCGATTTCAATACTCATTCTAAAGAAATATGCTCTAATGAAAAGTATAAATATTCTTCACCACTAATATTTCAATGCTTATCTAATAAATATTCCATATTTTTTTAGTAAGCTTATCATATTTTCCAGCGGAGCTCTGTTGACTCCGATCCAGAACACAAACATCTTGGAAATTGCAGAACATCCATCAACAATATGATGAGTCTTATTCCGAAATAGACCCTGTATTTCACCTCTATTAGCTTCCAGTAATCCATTTATTTAACATCGTTATCTTCGTCAACGGCATTTCAGCGGTACGCGTCTCCTATTTCATGCCTTTTCACGCGCCTATTATTTTCCATTGGTTTTCATTTATCAACCTCCCCTCAAGATGAATGATCTGTTGAAAAGTTAGGGTTTTAACTGTTGTGAGGAACTCATACAGGTACGTATATCTTCTAATTCCATTACAGGTATTTTATTATTCTACGTTTATATGCACAAACTTCAATTAGGAAAAATAATATATGACGTAGAGGAAGGTAATGAAAAAGTTAAATTCGTACATATTTGACACTTTTTTTGTTCTTTTTGAGGTTAAGGAATAAACAGTAGCTTTGGTAACAGCTCATTGAAATTACACATATAAGAAGAAAATCTAAATTCAAGAACTTTGATATTCTTGTAAAGATATATTCACGACAAGAACATCTGATATTACTCTTAGACAATTTACTTGATAAGAAAATTATTACTGATTTGCACCAAGTGAGTATATTTTCGAATTCTAAAGGAATATAATTTTCTTCACAACCAAGATTTCAATGCTTTTCTAACAAGTATTCCATTTTTTCTAAGGTTAGGTATCATATTTTCTAACGGAGCTCCGTTTACTTCAATCAAGAATACGAACATCTTGCGATTCCCTCCAAGTAATCCATTTATTTGTTTGGCATCGCCATATTCGTCAACGGCAATTCTACGGTAGAGTTGTGTCTGCTTCCGCGGCCGTTAGTTTCTATTGGATTTAATTTTTACCAACCACCTCTCAGGATGAATGTGCTATTGGAGTTATGACTGTTGTAAGGATCTCATATAAGTTTACAGATATTGATGTGATATGAGTGATATGTGACTTGTGAATAAGTTCTATTACAAATGGTGGACGTATATCTTTTGACTTAATTACAGGTACATATTTTTTATATTCTAGTTATCAGTGCAACACCTTACAAACTTGAATTGGAATTGCACAAAAATTCACATTGTGACGATGTACCGTTATCTCGACTATTGCCCTTTGAAGGCAGTCCAGCTGTTAGGACCTTTGACTCAGTAAGTAGTTGCTAATGAGCGTCCCCATAGAGGGCGACACAGAAGTTGACGCTGCAATTACACCCTTGACTGGGTTACGTATATACCACCCTATTGTTCTCTACAGTTAGGCCGCCAGGCTATACTGACGAGTCTAGGCTAAAGACGAAACATGCATGTCTATAGCAGGTCTGATGTATAGGTGAAAGCATACACTTAATATCAGCTGTCAGCTTCTGATGTGAATGAGCAGAGATAACGGTACATCGTAAAAGTGTTAACGAAGAACAAGAGATATTTTGCTGTAAATCAGTTCACCCTTGTTGACAGATCTCGTAAGGGACATCGGTTGCCACTCCAAGGCTGTCAAAGTGTTAGTACCTTTGCCTTCGTAAGTTGCAAATGGGCTTCCTCATAGAAGGCGACACTTTGAGTTGAGTTGATTCATCACTATTCTCTCATTAAGCAAATGTTGGTGCAATCAATCAAAAATCTGTCACTTCTAGCAAGGCCCTCGTACCCCGCATTAAATATTCCGGCGCCAGAGAATATCAATGCCATGAATCGGGAGAACAAGCATCGATTTGCTCTTGTCCTTGGGCAGTTCCCATTCCAACACTGCCAGTCCCGTCCTGACCCGGTTTACTCCCTATCCCTCGGGGTATCCCTATACACGTGTCTTCCGAGTTCGCATCGCCCTTTTATTCGTCTTTTCGCAAGTGTAATAACCTTGTTTGCAGTCGGAAATGTGGGTCATGGTTAGAAAAGTTTGTGGCAAGGCACAGTGGCCAAAGCTGGCCAAAATAGTATTTTCTTTTAATTTCAATTTTCAATTATATGTTTCAGAGGTCACTACTGTGTATTTTTCAACGGATGCTTGATGGGATTTTGATCATATATTCCGAGTGAGAGCAGTTCAAAATAACCTGTCTCAGAGACACATTTGTTATATAATATGTTTGAGTTTAGACAGATCGAGGATAGAACCGAATCTGGATCGATCCGTATGCGGAGTTGAATACAGGAATCGGATTCGGATTTCGGAACTGAATCTAGGATCCGGATGCTGGATCCTCAAATCTAGATTTGAAACCTAGAATCAAGGATTGAAGACATGTCATGAATTGATAAATTTGCATCTTCTACACTCGACAGAAGTCTAGAACTTCTTCGTTCAGTAACAGTAGTTTTAAAAAGATGTACAGGTTCGCATAGTAAATCGTCTTCACTTATTACTAAGAAATTTGGCAATAAAGACGCCATAAGGGATTTTTTCATCGACAATGTTACATATTCTTCGGCTGAGAGTAATGACTGAATACAAGGATCCCATATCAGGATCCCGCATCTGAGATCTAAATCTCGGATCTTTGAACCGAATCTCGGATCTTAGATCCGGATCTCAGATACGAATATTATATCCGGATTGATTCAGATCCGGATTGTGCAAATTTAAAATTTTGATCCGATCCGGATGTGCAGCACTAATCGATATACATGCCAATACAGTGATTGCAAGTAATTCAGTCATACCAAGTCTAATGGAAGGTCCTGTCAAAGATATTTATCGTATTTTTAATGAACTGCTGGTCATAAAATAAACATTTTGGATTTGCTTTATTTTAATGACAGTTTGTTTTTAGAGTGTAATGTATTAATATTTGTCAATAACTCCTACTACTCAGTTTTTTATGTCTCTTTATATCCCGGTGAATCAGCCCTACAGCGCACATTGAGTCCGAGCTAAAGACGAAACGAGTTTTCGTTTCCATGGCATCTAAATTCGATACATAAATTCGCAGAAATCCGAAAAAAAGACCCAGTGCAGGATTCGAACCCGCATCTCCCGATTTCATGTCGGGCGCTCTGAAATGCGAATTTATGTATCAAAAACTCCATCTTGCGGAGAAAAGCAAGTTGTGTATCATCTAAATTCGAGTTTTCGGTCCCTTCTAGTCATTTAGGCTCTATTCACAACACTACTACAAATAAGTGATTTGTTAGCGCATGGCAATGCTTTTTATGAACTTTTAACGATAATCAGTAAATTACCGGTAAACTTTCGATAAATTATTCCAAAACAATTTCTAAATATAAATGTTTACTTTACGTTAATTCTCAATTAGTTATACAAGAATTTTAACAAAACTTTTTTCCATATCGCAACTCAGAATGGACAATTTTCTTGTAAGTCCTCATTAATATAATTTTCAATGAATTAGTTGATCTAAAGCCATTTTCATAGTAGAAAAAATATTTCATTTTGAGCAGATATCAACCAAAATGGATTGAGTCTACTCAATTTTAGACGATACCAATGCATTTTTTGTGCATTATTTATATGTGATGACCCTATGTCATCGCGTATTTGAATAAGAATTACACACGCGTTTGGTATGCGTATAGGGCATTATGGAACCCCCAAGTCTGTCAGGAAAATCCTGTGCAAAAATGCATTAATTAATTATTGAAAAATCAACAAACCTCGAAATTTAAAATGATGTCGGATTGAATAAAAAATGACATAGGCTTGTAGGGGGCGACGAGCAATTTAAAAAAATATATGTGTACCCAGGCCTCTATCCAGGATTTCCTTTTGGTAGGGGCCCGCAATTCCGTAAGTGATAATATTGATAATTGTTAATATAGCAATGAGATCAGCGGTGGTAGCTAAAAAAATATCACCTTGTATGTAAATCAATCAAAACAAGTGAGGAGTTTTCAAAACAGGCATCTCGAATGTCAAGATTTTCCAAAATTTGGTTATGGAACATTCGAGAAGGGCATTTCTGTATAGATTGGAGCATCGAGCAGTAACAGCAGGCAGACGTCAAACTGTTAAGAACTAGAAATCGTGGATATGGAATTTTTGCACGGGATTTTCCTGGCAGAATTCCAGGGGCTTCCATAATCCGCTATACGCATACTAAACGCGTGTGTAATTCTTATTTAAACCCACGATGACGTAATGTCGAGTGTCACTGGCTCTTAGACCATGAATATATGCCTACTGTCGTGGGTAGTAAAAATATATTAATCTTTGGAAAATGCTGCAGAAGCAGCGAAAATGTTAGTAAAATGTTTTATTCATACATAAGCGGCTTTGATTATTGTATATCATCATCCTGTTAACATCATATTGCCTCAACAGGTGCTCCAGCTGTTAGAAAATTCCTCAGAAGACGATAATGTCAGAGGTCAGAACCAAATTAATTACAACGGTTGAGGTGGCAGCTGGAATTGTATTTGGAATCTGGAAGTTGTCCAAAACTAGAAAGCGTATGAGACGCAACTCAGTAGTGCGCAGACTATACCTCATTCTGAAGTAATATAATTTAGTTCAAAATAAATGTTTTTTATTACTGGAGTATGAGGAAACTAATAGCTTGAGGTATTGATAGAGGTATTTTCACCATCAGAAACTTCTGCTATACGTCTGCAAGGACCAACGGCAAAGGGGCACAGTTTGTCCCAGAGATTCCTTCCGTAACGAATTCGGGATGCTATGGCATTTTTGCATTTCCTCGGCGTTAAATTCAGTCCACTATACATGATTATTTGCAGAAAATAAAAATGTAGGTCACACATTGCTACAAACATAAAAAAAATTCAATTAAAGAATGTTGATATTCCTGTGAAGATATACTCACGACAAGAACATCTGATCTTACTCTCAGACAATTTACTCGATAAGAAAATCATTATCGATTTGAACCAAGAAAAGTATATTATTGAATTCAACACTCATTCTAAAGAAAAATACAATTTTATTTTTTTGGGGTTATCATATTTTCCAACGGAGCTCCGTTTACTTCAATCAAGCATACAAACATCTTGCGATTCCCTCCAAGTAATCCATTTACTTGCTAGGCATCGCCATATTCGTCACGGCAATTCAGCGGTTCGCGTGTCTGTTTCCGTACCCGTTAGTTTCTGTTGGATTTAATTTTTACCAACCACCTCTCAGGATGAATGTGAGTGTGAATAATCTATTACAAATGGTGGAAGTATATCCTTTGGCTTGATTACTGGTACCTATTTTTTATATTCTGTTTATCTGTACAACATTATTCAAACTTAAATTAGGATATGATAGTAAATGTGAGAAAGAAGTCAGATTGGTACAGTTTTGATACTTTTTGGTTCTTCTTTTTAAGGTTAAGGAACCAACAGTAGCTTTGATAACAGCTCATCAAAATTACAGAATGTGTATACCAATAATAAATTATATACTGTTGAACTATTTGCGTCCAAGACAATAAAATGCTTCAGTCAACACTATATTATTCTTCTAGGTTAGATTTTCTCTGTTTTGTGCCAAGATTATGATATGCTCAATTTGAGATTTTGCTAGTCTCAGTTCCAAGACTTCCCCAGGTTTGAATTGAATATATTTACTCAAATTTAATTTATGATCAAAAATACAGTATTCTTACTTCAAGATTATTATAGCTTTGCCATATAGGAAGATATACTGGTATACTTGAATGAAAGCACATATTCCTGGTCTTAGAATTCATTTTTATGTGTGCAATGCTGAACGAAATCAATCGAGAGACGAGAGGTAGACATCAAATAAAAAATCAGTCAAATTAGTAATCACAGATAAAAATTCTAGGAATAGATCTGGGAATCACACAAACGCAGATGCATTGTGCACAGTACAATCGAAAACAGAAATCCATATTCTCAGTGACACACTCAGAACCAGACAGAACACAGAACACAATTTTGCGAATCACAATCTTAAAAATATGCACTTATTTCGATTTTAGTTTCTAAGGTAAAGGCTTTGCCCGACGAGAGAGGAAGAGGGGGGGGGGGCGTGCGTCGAAAAGTTAGTAGCTGTTCACTTGAATAAAATTTTTTGGAGAAAATTAAAAATTTTCATTTTGAAATTATGTCATCAACATTTTTAATTAACCTAATTTGGCTGGCCTATTTTCCGAGATACACCTGACGCTGAACCTAGATTTAATTGATTGGAGCAACAGGTTCCTTAACGTGAACAATGGTTGGAATAGACACACATGGGTGTCAGCCACTACATTTGGTTATGTCCCAAGGTCAAACGTAATTTTATGGTCACCGGTTACCGGTCATTTCGTAAGTAGGAGTAATTACATCATTAAATGGATATTATTATATTTTATACGCACAATAACATCTATCGATCATAGAAATGTGTATCAGTAGTAGGAGTGGAGTGTTCACATGTCTTTATGTATAAAATTGAATAGCAAAAAGCTTTGGTAGCGATAAAGTAAAACATATTTTTTTAACGTCACACAAAGGCAGATAGCCTATCACGCTTCATGAGCGCCAAGAGAGGATACCTGTATATTCAAACCTTAAAACGCTTTTAATTGTAACCATCGGGCAATGAAGTCATTCTACAACGCCAAGGTTCACCGCAAGAACGGCTTTTGGAAGAGGTATAGAGACAGACAGACAGAGACGATTAAAAAAGTGGATATTTTCCGCTCATTTGTCCTTTACTCACATTCTAGTCTCCTCAACAGTGTAGCTATAAGCTCTCACCTTTAAAGAAATAAATAATTAATATTCCATAATATAAAAAAAATTGTACCAAAATTACTAAACACTAAATAAAAAATAAACTATGTATGTCAGTAGGTGAGTCATTTCAAGTTAGGCATAAAAAGAACGTGATAAACAAAACTGGAGATATGTTAATCATTGTATTAGTCATGCCGTCAGTTCTATTTACATAATCTTACATAAAACTTATTGTATATACCAGAGCTACTGTCTGGATACCGTAAAGATGTTTTATGGAATTCGAATATTAGAATGTTCACAAGTCATACCACAAGTCAATTACAATTTATTTGAACATGTTTGGCCATCAACCGATATTTTATATTTTGAAGTATTTAGACATGTCTTTTTTATTTGGTATAATATTTTTTTTTTAAATAACTAAAATAACAGAGAAATTAATTGATTTTGTGGGAACATCTAAACAAATATTCTTTAATTGTAAGGGCAGAGTAAATGAGGTTCAGAATAGAACAAGCAACATGTGCTTTGTGACATCACCCCTAAACAGCTCCATTGACCTTGATCTCTTTCCGTAAAAAGACAGTTCAAAGCGCAATAATTTTACTTCCAATTAAGCGTACCTTTTCCTAATTCATCCAAATTAAAATCCACATTTTAGCTCACATTACTAGTAACACAGAAATAAATTAAGTTCAGACCCTTCAAACCAATATTTTTCAACCTAATGGGCAGGGTACATAAGGTTCAGAATAGAACGAACAAAAAATCAACAATTTGTTTATAACAGTGCGCAGTGTTGTCATACACACATAAAAATAATCTGTCAGATCAAGAATATGTGCTTTCATTCAAGTATGCCATATCTTCCTATATGCGCAAAGCTATAATAATATTAAAGTAAGAATACTGTATTTTTGATCATATAGATTAAATTCAATTCAAACCTGGGAAAGTCTAGGAAGTTGGAATACGAAAATCTCAAATCTAACCTTTAAAAATGCTATAGTGTTGACTGAAGCATGTCTTGATCCTGGAGCAAATAGCACAACTTCATTATATAATTCATTATTGGTATACACATTATGTAATTTAGATGGGCTGTTATCAAAGCTACTGTGGGTTCCTTAACCTTAAAAAGAAGAAACAAAAAAATATCAAAACTGTACCAATGCGACTTCTTTCTTACATTTATCTGCGTCATATATCATTTTTCCTAATTCAACACACACGCGTACCGCTGAATTGCCCTTGACGAATATGGCGATGCTAAACAAGTAAATGAATTACTTGGAGGAAATCACAAGATGTTCGTATTCTTGATTGAAGTGAACCTTACCAAACAATATGGAATACTTGTTAGAAAAGCATTGAAATCTTAATTGTGAAGGAAATTATATTTTTCTGTAGAGTATATTTTTTAGAATGAGTATTAAATTCAAAAATATACTTTTCTTGGTTCAAATTAATAATAATTTTCTTACCAAGTAAATTGTATTAGAGTAAGATCAGATGTTCTTGTGATGAGTATATCTTTACAAAAACATCGAAATTCTTGAATTAGGAATTCCTTTTTAATGTCTGTATCTTCTCTGTGACGTCATCACTAAAGGGGTCTATTAACCTTGATCATCTTTCCATATAAAGCCAGCTCGAAGCGAAATAATCTTTCTTCCAATTAAGCGTACCTTTTCCCTAATTCATCCGCATTAAAACCCACATTCGCAGGCCTGTCGTTACCTCACATTCGAGTCGAGTAATTTTTCATTCGAGGGTGTGTACAATCAACTAATTCACTTTCATGATGAAAGATACGAAATAATGGGCGAGACGACGCCTTTTTTGAACAAAGCCAGGATATTATGCGGCGTACACATGCCATTGTGCCATTTGTGTCCTTCTAAAACTCGGCTTTCCGTACAATTATTTTTTATTTGCGAACACGTGTGTGAAAAAATTATGAGTTAGATGAAGGTGTCGTGTAATTCATTGCAGAACACAAAAATTAATAGAGCTGCTAAAGAATAAATCGTAGTTTAAAAGACTTAAAAATGCACTTTTTATGACAGTTTCCTCATAAATGTATATCCCGATATTTGAAACTTGAAATATAATTTTTATGAGAATAAATTTGGAAATGAAAAGCAATAATGGGACAAACTCATTAAACTATGTTATTGTTATCGGTCCTTGATAAGTGTGCAAAATTTAAAATAAATGTGACGTGTGAAGAGAAGAGGTTGAAAATATCGTTCGAAGGATCCGTTACCAACATACATATACTCATACATACACGTGAAGCTTATATAAAGCTTGTTTAAAATGGTTATATAATGTATACCCTTTCACCGGTTGGGGGAGCGTCTAAAGGCTTTCAAAAATCTAAAAAGAAAACAGTCACATGGCAAAACTATAGCGCGTCAGATAATGATAGTGTGTTATTCCCCGCTTGTCATGGATGACAGATGTATGTTAATCTCCTGATTATCATGATGAGGACGACCGTACGGAGAGGTTAAAAATGGAAGAAAAAAACTTACTCGAACTCGGCAGATATTCAGAGGGAATGTCAAGTGAACCTGAATGACTGATGATTCGAATGTGACGCAAGCTTGTGCTGGATTTTTGAAAATGTAAATGAACTCACCATTTTTAAATACTCATGGTTCATATTATAAAGACGAGACAGTCAGGTATCAATGAGATTTCATGTGCCTTCTGTAATCTTGTTTATATATGTCAATCATCTAGAGCATTTACAACAATATACAGAGAACATATATGTGCGTTCAAAAACTAACATCCAGAGAGATAAAACTTTGTCAAACACTTACTAGATCCTAATAAGCTGATTGGCAATGGAAATAGATGAATTGTGCTTCATAATTTTAATGAAATACATGATTTCATTGTAGTAGATGAACAGAGTGATCTTTTGAATTCAATTTTTATCGATACATTACTGTAAGTTGCATCTATTTGTATTCTATGATAACTCCTACTCTCACTCTTGAACTAACTTAAGGAATAGAATATCTTAAACAATGAAATATCTTAAGAAATAAAATAGTTTATCACATGAAAATTCCTAAAGAGATTTTGACGGCGATGGTTAAGGTTTTGTAGGGGTTTCCCTTAACACTAGTGCAAATGCAAAAAAATACTTCTTCAAAGACAGACATAAAAAATAAGTTAATAGAAAAATAGCTCGACAGGATAAAATTATGGCACATTGAGAGCTCTAGTTTTGTATGCATGATAGGATCTAGATAGTTAACAAGTAGTATTAGTCTTTGTAAACAGTCAAATCTGATAGTCCGATGACAATTTACATATAAATCAAAACTGTGTATTAGAGACCCAATTATTTTATCTGCATAATGGAAGGATGCAATTTCCAAGATGTTTGTATTCTTGATCGAAGTAAACGGGGCCCCATTGGAAAAATTACAACCTTTCTTAAAAAATATGGAATACTTGTGAAAACAGCATTGAAATCTGAGTTATGAAGAAAATTATATTTTTCTTTAGAGTTTATCAGAACAGATGTTCTGATCGTATCCCTTTACAAGGATATCGCAATTCTCGAATGGAGAATTTCTTTTCATGTTAATTTTTAAACTGATAACATTACTTTGAAAGTAGAACATAAATCGACTTGACGTGATTTTTTTATCGAATGCGATGGCAACAAAAATGACTATGGGCTCAATTATTATAAAGTAGCATAATTATTATTCCTATCCACATATTTAAAGTTGTTATTGTTTTATAGTTTCTATTTGTTCGCTGTCACATAATTCACACTTGATTCAATTTCAATTTGAATCCAAGATGCAGAGTTCAAAGTTCTCATTACTACAACAGAAGGAGTTACAAGTGCATTAAATATTTGATGTGAGAAGAGGTTATCCATTGCCATTATTCATAACGATTTGATAAGCGGATTCTCTTGGCTTGTTATAACAAAGCGATATCAGAAACACGTTCAACCAGACAAAAAATGCGTCAAGTAGATTGACTATGTACTTCCCACGAAATGGCATCATTTAGTAAATAAATATTTGAATAGTATTTTGACGTTTTATGATTCGGGACAGGGAAAATGGTCTTAATCTTAGACTATTCAATAGAGAAAGACGCTACTGTATACATTTAAAAGCAAACTATCATCAATCGGTGGTCGCCAAATCTATGGGTTCGCTGCACAGACGTTAAGTATGCCTTGAGCAGTGTTAGTAAAACTTTTAGATATGGGTCGCTTCTAGACATGCATGTTTCGTCTTTAGCCTAGACTCGTCAGTATAGCCTGGCGGTCTAGCTGTAGAGGCAGGTCTGATGCATAATGAAAAGCATACAATTAATACCAGTTGTCTGCTTCTGATGTGAATGAGCCGAGATAAGGGTACATCGTAGAAGTGTTTACGAAAAACAAGGGATGTCTCTGTAAATCAGTCCACCCTTGTTGGCAGATGTCGTGAGGGATATCTGTTGCCGCTTCAAGGCAGTCCAGGTGTTAGGACCTTTGACTTCGTAACTTGCCAATGGGCGTTCTCAAAGAGAGCGACACTTGGAGATGAGTTGAAGCTTCTTATAATTATTATAATGTAGAAAAAGCTAATTCAATCGGATTTGTATAAAACATGGAGTTTTTTGATGTCGTTTTTTACACAACTTGAATCAACTGGTTGAATTACAAATCATATTTGTCAACATAATTATGTCTCATTTATCATTATTTTTTCATAATGCTTCAATTTTAGATTTAACCTGGTCTGCTGCATGCAGTAATTTTCCTGTTACAGTAAAAAGTGTCGATATAATAACGTAACGCCTTGCGACTTTTCAATCTCACAACTAAACTGCCTTATTCAGCGTGTAATCGAAATCAGTTATTTTGCCGAGCCAATTTCCAGTGACAATATAGTTTTTGTAAATTGTGAAAGGCAATTCAGATTGTTTAATGATACACTAAAATGCAGGTGCGCGTTAGGAAAATGACGTTAAGTGCGCTGCTGCACTCGTAATACGAAGAATGCTGTGTAACTTTTTAATATCACTCATCGGATTTGAGATCATTTCCAAGCCAATAGGAGGGAAAATATGTTTGATGTTGGTGAAAGACCGGGTGGTCCATTCAACTTGAAACAGTTCTCGGGTGCAATCGGGGAGAGTTAATGATGACTTTTATTTTCGACCTTAGCAGCGTTTTCAAGGTTTTGTCACGGTCCACCATGTTCTTTAATCGAAATATATTTTTTTATTGCAGAATCTTACTCTACGAGAAAAAACAAATACCCTTTATTTACGAAATTTTTTTATCCGATTGCAACAGTAGATAAAAAATAAAACATTTGATCTTTTTCGAAATGTTTCAATATCGCAACGGTAGACAACGTTATCATTTCTTGTGAACATTATTGACTGAGTCCAATTTTCTCAGTGGGCAAGAAAATGAACATATTTTTTTTCTTCTTTTGTTTGTTGTTCTCAGATGAATCTGGTTTTACAAACCATGGTAAAGCGAATCGACATAATATGCAATTCTAAACGCGATGGTTGAAAGAAGTGGAACATCAGCGCCCTCGTTGGTGAATGTATGGTGCGGAACTATTTATGACAGGTTAATCGGTCCATATTTTATTGAAGGAATATTGGGTTGGCAAAAATATGGAGACCGGCAACAACACCATTTACCAGAGCTAATGAACGATATGCCACTACAAAAAAGGGCAAGTATGTGGTTTCAACATTATGGCTGCCCTGTTCATTTTTCAATCGATGGATCGGATATATTCTATAGATATTATGTCCGATCGAGCTGTCTTGCATAATTACGCCAAGAGTCGCCAGTACATCAAAGACTAGAAGAGCTCAATAAATATCCTCTCACAGCGCTTATGAAGCGCGATAGGCTATCTGCCTTCCTTCTTCTTTCAGTGCTTATCGTCTATTGATGTTAGCGATCACATAAGTCCATCGGACTTTGTTCACTGCCGTTCTGTATAGTTCTGCTGATGTTAAAGCTGCCCATTTTCTGAATTTGCCAGCCAGGAAATTCCTCTGCGTTCGGGTCCTCTCTTGCTGATGATTTTGCCTTGTAAGATCGGTACTTCGTGTTGCGCATGCTATGTCGAAAGTATGCCGTTCTGCTGCATTTAATCGTGTTGAGGATTTCCCTGTCTTTCCTCAGTATATCGTCTTTGGTGATGTGGTGCACGTATGACAGTCGAAGCATCACAATTCGAACTTGTCCAATCGCTAACAAGCATTTTCAGTAAGGCTCCAACTTTCTGCCCCATATGAAAGCAGAGATCACCCTTTGCGTGAGGTTAGCCATAAAAGTTAACTCTATATGAACAAAAATCTGGTATTCTTACCTTCTCAGTCTGAGAGTTAATTTTTATGTTTGTAGGAAATCATGATATCAGTACAATATCGTGAACACCTTCTCAGTGCCCCCACAATAGAAATCAATCACCCACACATCACTGTGTAGAACCAACATACCACTTATAGCTTCACCAACGTTTCTACCAGTCCTTAATCATATATCAGCCTTACCAACAAGACCAACGACACTTCTTCATCCTCATTAATAAAGACAACAACAATGATACGAGAATGCAGTTTGTTCTTGTAACATTACTAAACCCACTACTGTATACAGAAGACCAGAATGCCAAAGTGACTCATCGAATTAAGGACATTATTTACAGTCACTGCGTAACCTGAAATGAATTTTTTGTCTGCATGAAACACGCTGAAAGCAGGTCAAGTGTACAACATGGATGCTCCGTATACGCACATGAAAACTCGTTTTAAATTCTGGTTGTAAAAATATACCATCATATGGTTGGACATATAGAATACGAAAAGTACACAGACTAGCAACGCACTGTCCATCAACATGTGCGAGTACCGTGAATGATTTGTATCTTTGTTCAATTTTACTCGGGGTTTTCTCGATCAGCTTGGTTTTATTGTGATCTGAAACGTGGTCACAATGAATCAACCCATGATTAAAAGTTTTTTAAATGTCAGAGAAGTATAGGCGACGTATAGGCGTTGACGAAGATGGCGATGTGAAATAAATTAATTACTTGGAGTGAATACAGGAGTGCTTGTAAAATATGGAAAAGCATTGAAATCTTATTTGTGAAGAAAATGATGTTTTTCTTTTGATTATATTCCTTTAGAATGAGGATTGAAATCGAAACTATACTTTTTTTGTTTCAAATGAACAATAATTTTCTCATCAGTGACGGTGACTATTCTGTTTAGTGCGCCCTAGATATCAAACCTGGCGGACCAACGAGGTACGTCGTTGCGGCGAAATGATCTGCGATTTAACCCCTCTCAGGGGGTTAAAGAGTTTGCAATAGTTTTTGGGTTAAAAGTTATGCTTTGTGGTACGTTTTGATTGGGCCACCCTTCATAATGTTTTATAAAGGTGATATTTGAATGAACTAAATGGATTTAGTTACTTCACACGTTTTAGAAATCACAAGGTGGCGAGCATTATCAGTAAAATGGTTAGAATAACTACTATCTGAGACGAGTCGTGACATAACCAGTTCATAACAGTGGACTGGCGACAATAAATAACTAATTCAAATAAAAAATGTACAAGTGATGTCATCACAACTGAATTGTATTAATAAAATGTTGAATCGCGTTGTAGCGGTGTAGTATTTTTAGATATACACAGGACATGACAACATCTATTTACTTACCAAAAGGCAAATTAAACTGAAAGCTAATGGTTTTCACATACTGTACCTTAAGTAAATTATGTATACATGGTGAAACTGATGATTTTGAAAGTAAATGAACTTAAAGAATTGGAACACATGATTATGAACCTAATTTTTTCAGATAACTTTTAGAAAAGGCAGAAGACTATCGTGCTCCAGATCATTACTGAAAGACAAATGTATCCAAATTGACCTTAAATTATAACCATCGGGAAACAAAATCCTCGGCAGCTCATTCCACACCGCCGAGGTTCTCCAAAAGAACCACTTTTGGAACAGGCTCCTCCAGCCTTTCCTGTACGGGCGCCTCTTTAATATATAATAATAGAGACAGATCAGTCACCCTTATCCGATGTTCCAGACTATAGACACCTTTGTGGCGAATACTTCGGAGTACATCACCACAGATGCAAGTGGTACTCCAGAAATGGTGTGAGTGGTGAATCTGATTCACAAAATAAAAAGTCTTGGTACCACAAAAGCTTTCCTATTAGGGTCACCCTGTATGTGAGTGAAGATATGGCGAACATGTTTTCTGGTATTTGCATATCATATATGCGATATACTTACGTATTATGTAAACCAGTTATATATTCACTATATGCCGCAGGACCTTGACAGTTTCAAGAAAACAGTGGTGTTTTCACCGTTTTATATTTTTACTGCCAGAGATAGCGAGGTAATTTGGGTGTTAAACTGGATGGCGATATTTACTGCAGACAGTTATAAAATATATGTATTTTGTAGCGAATAAACATTTTGTTTACCTGAAAGGCTTTTATTTGATTTACTATTAAAGATAGTTTAAGGTTACACAGTACAATATGAAATGTTTTACTAGGTTTCCCTAGATAATAAGGAGGGACTTACTAACATTAGCTACACAAAAGTAAAGTGAGGCTGAATCATTTCCTCAACAGTATTGCACTTAAAAAACAACCGTGTCACTGCGCCACTGAAAATAGGTTATGGTTATTTTTCATTTACGTATACTATTTCCTCGGATACTTCCGACATTTTTGAAAGCAACAGCTGATTAGCCAAAGAAATATGTGTATAATGGATCAGTTTAACAGTGACGTCACAAAGAAAATATGACAACACCGCGCACTGTCCTAAAGTAACTTGATTTTTTGTTCGTACCATTTTGAACCTTATGTAATCGGCCCATTAGGATGAAAAAATATTGGTTTAAAAGTTCCCTTAGAATTTGATTTATTTCTCTGTTATTTCACTTATCCAACGATAAAAAAATTATTAAACCATATAAAGAAGACATGTCAAAATATTTCTATCTACAAAATATCGGTTGATGGCAAAACATCGAATAAATTGTAAATCAAAAGTACCTACTTGTAGTAGGACCTGTGAACATTCAAATATCCAAAAGCAAAATGGCTGCGAGGTCTTAGTTGACATGACTGCAATATTTTCGTTTTTCGGAGAAAGTAAACTCGTGCAGCGGGGTGAAAACTCAGTATCATCTGGATTTGTCAACAAAATGCTGTATGATATAATGATCTTTCTGTGGTCCATGCAGAAGCATGACAAATCGAACATACAAGGTTCAGTTTAGTTTAGCGTCTTTATATTGTATACCTATTTGGAAACCGATCTTTTAGAAATTTTCCTAGATATACTACATGTAGCATGCAATCTCTATAGCTTTAGCGCGCTTTCTTTCCATTTTCATCGCTCTGTCTCGGTCGCACTCACCGTCGCACTTCAACGGATAGCTCTCTCTCTCTCTTTCTCTAGGGCCAGTCCATACTAGGTTAGAATGTCTATGGTTGTCTACAGAAATTTGAAGTTTATTTTATCCTGCGCATCCGTAAATAATATGTCCTTTTTTAATATAATACGTTTCCAATATTGATTGTCTGTATGCATGAGTATTACTTAACGACTCAACAAAAGAGATTCAGCATTTTGAAGTCTTAAATAATTATGCCTCTAAAGTCGAGAAGAAAATAAAATTTGAATCAAAAGCTCTTTAATTCTTGGTTTTCTGATGACTGTGGCCACTGTTGCCAGCTCTTACGTGTGACGTCAAACTAAACAAGTCCATTAGGCAAATGGTTGGTATAGAAAGTGAATGGTAGGAAGTATGTTTTGGAAAATTTGATAGGTAGTGAAGTTTTTGTTTGTTAATCAGTATTATTTTAACAAAATCACATTCGATATTCTTTTCCAATCCATACCAGTTTCGGCTCCTATACAAACTAACAATTCTACCAAAACTGTCAATTTCGAATAAAACGTTTTAATATATATTGCCATATACCCATCCATATTAACCACCGGATCATTCAGTTATGAGCGAATTTGCGAAATGATAACGTCATGCACAGTGGCAAACCTACAAATTCATCCAATTGAAGTATGTATTATACTTTAATAACCTCTTTCCTTATTATTCGTTCTGTTGTTCTGCTTGCCCGCACCACATTTTTATCAACCTGTTACTTGCAAAAAGGGACCTTGCGCGTTTTGTTACCAGCAGAAAGGACGGCAGTCGAGTGATTAGCTGGGTACTTCCCATCCATTAATGCAGTCTTAGTTTTGAAAAGCGCGTATATAAAAATTCTCATCAAGCTGAAGAAGTTTTTTGTTAAATGTGGAGTGATTTGTGCCAGTAGTTGCTAAAACAGAAGTTTTTGTTGCAATGCCAAATCAAATTTGTATATCTTGTATATACAAAAACATGGAAATTGCATAATGATTCCATGAAACTCTAGAGATCTTCGTGAGTAGACATAAAAACTTTAAGATAACCTAATCATTTCGGAATGCATGTATTTTCAAGATAGTTTTGTAATACGTCCCGAGTCAAACTACTTGACATGAAAGACGAGTAGGATTAATCAGCATCTGTCACTGTGTAAAATCAACTAGGCTATATCGTCTCGACACCTCAGTGCGGAATGCTGGAAACACAGGTTTGAGTCCCCTCCGCACCAAAAATAAATTCAGAATTTTTCTCACTGCATGTGTATTTAATCTACATGACATTTTTTTAGCGAACCAGACGATTTCCCAAACTACACATTAAATAATAATTAAAGTAAAATAAAATCAAAAACTAGTTCAGTCTGTAACGGCCCTTCGTAGCGAGTAACTTTTTTCGTTTTGTACTCCGTACGAAAAATCTAAAAGATTGAACTTCAAAACAAACTTTCCTAAAGCTAGAATTATCCAATTACAGGTTCTAGTCTTTCCGCATAGAGGTCAGTGCACCTTAGCCCTCTGATACAACGTCTGATACCACTGATATTATCGAAATATTTGAGCCCCACCCTTCTTATTAGGTATGCTCCTGCCAAAACCAGTCTGTCTAAGAATAATTAGGGCGCCCTTTACCTTTTGTAGCCAGGTAAAGTGAGAATTGACAACAGGGGACATTCCACGCATATAGGCAGATGTTTGGAATTTTTGAGAATATGTGCTTTATGCCTTTAACCTTCTTCGGAAATGTGTTCAGTTTCTCGAAATGTGATGATCTACCCAGTCGCCATCCAGTGACTGGGTAGATCATCACATTTCATAGGGTCATCAAGGTTATTTTACCTAAATATTGTGGCCAAGTTTATTAACATGGTCAAGGTGGACAATTTTCCTGGGCTGGGGGCACTAAACAAAAATTGGACAGAATGTTTATCACAAGAGCGCAGCTTTTTTAACAAATTATGGCTGTAAAAGCGTAATGCGTCACAAAAAACGACTTTTATTTGAGGAAACTTATGCCTATATAGATTACATAATTTTATCTTAAGATGGGACTCTACCTAGGATAAGAGGCGTTTGGAATGGGTTTCTAATGTTCCTTTTTTGGCGCTCATTTTCCAAGATAATGGAAACATTTTTTGAAAATTATAGAAAAAGGTTGGTTCTATACTCGTGCGAAGCGTTTTTCTTAATTTTTGATACAAGCACGCTCGTATAAGAGGTAAAAATATATTCATGTACGGTGGCACAATATTTCGTTTGAAGCGATTGATTTTTAATATATTTGAAATTTGTTTTATGCAGATCATAAAGAAGGATATTTCGGTTAAAAAAACATCCGAAATTGAGTCAAAAAATGTCAATATTCAAGTGACAAATTCTAAAATTATGTACTTTTCTCTCATTTGCAAAAAAACCGTTAATTACGCTGGAAATGAAATTTTGGAAACCCATGTGAAATGTCTGTTATTCTGGGTAGTCCCCTCTTAATGATGAGATTCATATGAGAAAAAAAAAACCTGTGCAGTGTTCCAGCTACAAGCTTCAAAGTAGTTCATAGTGCAATCACAATAT
The DNA here is from genome assembly GCA_949316355.1 of Bruchidius siliquastri. Classification (NCBI taxonomy): domain Eukaryota; kingdom Metazoa; phylum Arthropoda; class Insecta; order Coleoptera; family Chrysomelidae; genus Bruchidius; species Bruchidius siliquastri. Next base: position 6,749,676 of record OX438534.1, on the reverse strand, counting down.
CAGTATTTCTAATATTTAGTCAAAATCGAGGAAAATTTCAGATGTACGAGTCCCAATAAACATTTTTAAATGTACATATATATTTTGGCACTAACAACTTTTTAGATATGGAATTAAAAATAGTTTTGTCATTTCCAAAAATCTTTTAATATGCATTTTTCAAAGTAGGCTATGACTGTATAAATCTTCAATTTCAACTGAACCTTATTCAGTCCTGGTGTGTTATAAATAAGCTCCAGCTCAAATCAGAAAGAAGATTTGTTGTGACTACCCCTATTTTGTCGAAAGCTCTGTTTTAGAAAAGTGCTCCTCAATCAATGATTAAGGAATAATTTTTGACCATAAGCTAACCTTCAATGATCATATCTCCAGCAAAACTTCTGAGGCATTGAAAGCCTATGGTTTCATTGGAAGGACTTGTAAAACTTTCAACAACATCAAATCTATCAAAATTTTGTATTTTGTGTATGTTAGATCTAAACTTGAGTATGGTAGTATTATATGGAATCCTTATTACAACTGTTATAATGTTACTATCGAAAGGGTACAACGTAAATATCTGAAATTTGTCTACTTTAAAATTGATGGCACATATCCTGAAAGAGGTATCAGTAATGAAGAATTATGTAGCCATTTAGATATATTAACATTGAAGCAAAGGCAGAGTATTTCTTCATTAATTTTTGCTTTTAAACTGATTAACAATTTGATTGATTGTCCTCCACTCTTAGAACAAATTAAGTTTCATGTGCCATCATTTGCAGCCCGTACGCATATGATCTTTAAGCCGCCTAGAGCAAGCACAAACATTTTACTAAAATCACCCTTACATGTTATCTGCACAAATATAAATCAAATTGGATGTTTCTGTGAGATATTCTCGACTACTATTAATTGTCTCATTAGAACAGCAACCATCCATCTTGAGTGTTGAAGACTTCAGTTTTACAGAAATGTGTTTATATAAAAACTATTTTTTTTCAACTTTCTACTCTTAGTTCATTTCTGACTATATTTTCTTCTCTGTTGAATGATTTAATATTGTCCTATGAATGGAAGCCTGTTGGACAATAAAGCTATTATCATTATTATTATTATGACAATACATACAATCCAATTGCATTTAGGACCATTCTCTCTCCTGATCTCTGATCATAGAATGTTGATGTGATCCAACAAAATGTATTGTTCTAATCAAATCAACTTAAGATATAGCTTGTAATTATATAATAAAACAATTCTTAATCGTTTCTATTTCGAGAACAGCATATCATCAACTACTGACATTATTTATTGCAAGGTTACAAAAAACTGGATGATAATTGATAGGCTGTCAAACACTGATTGATTTGATTCACCTCAATCGATATTTATGATTATAAAAAAGCTTTTATTTGAGAAAACCGTTTTATATGGACGAATTACTCACTCCAGTTCAACTTTTTACCAACCAAAACAACCCATCTCATTGGATATATGATAGATATCAGTGGAAGGAAAATGAGTTTTTGTAAAAAAATTACGATGTTTGCTTCTAATAAAATGTTCGATAGCAAACAATAGAGACTCTCCATGAATCAAGTGGGTTGTGACCCAATTTTCCACGTTGGTGCTGTCACTTGTGACCGCTGAGAGACAACCACTTGATTGCTGATCTCACAATGCCACGATGATGCGGTAGAGATAGACTGTCCGAGATACTAGAGCAAGATTTACCTGTTTTCCCTGCCTGGGCAACGTTTCCATGTTGGTTCCATTGACCACCGGTGCTTTTTCTTGCGTGACCCCTCCATTCTGGGTGCTGCCGTTACCTAGGGCCATCTCGCGAAGATACACTCGGCCGCACTCATACGAATATAGCACTAACTACCGCACATGCACTTGGTTTTCGGGTAAGTTTCGGTGACAGTAGCTTTACCGCATACCCAGGTAGGTAATAAGGGTCGTAACGGGAGGTACGAAAAACCGATTTAATTGTAATACAACGCGTACGCACCAAGCGACAACTGTGTAATGTTTTTTTTCCACTTTTTGATTTGCTGCCACCTACCACCAACAGCACTCGCTATGTGCGATGCTGCGGTGCCAGAATGTGCAACGAAAAATTCTCGGTACAGAGCGTGGAGCGTGTTAGGTCCTTTGATATCCAACTGTTTATTCGACACATGTTTATACAAAACACGATTTCAAACGGACGGACGTTCAACAAGTGATAATGTGGTTATAAAATTTGTAAAGGGATGTTAAACATATGCATGGCATTTTCGGACAAGGTTGAACGAAAATATACACGTGATATCTGAAAATAGATAAGACGAAAAGACAACTATCTTATAAAATGACCCATGACATTTCGCTATCCACACTGAAGAAATGCACTGGACTGCCGAGAAGGGATTCATAGTGGACAATCAAGAGTCGCACACTTCAGCCAGGGAGCGCTGGCTCCAACAATTAGTAGAATTATGTTCCAGATGTGTTATACTTACCTTGTTTAAACCTGAGTTGTGTACAGAAGTGAGGAATATCAACCAAACTAAAGAGTATGCTGTCACATCCTCACCTCGAATATATATATATATATATATATATATATATACACTTACTCCGACATACCGACATACAAAACTCGAAGGAAACCAAATGAAATGAGGATTAGGGTCGTTATTATTCATTTTTCTTTTTTCACCAATAACTCTGCCGCCAATGAATCAATTTTTGAATTTAAGAGAATCTAGCAGCGTTACCTACTATGACCACATGTATCGCTTTCGATTACGTCAAAAAGTGGGAACTTGAAATACACACAGAAAAATAAGATTAGGAATATTCTGATCTGACCTTCTAATCCCACTATGAACTCACACAATATCGCTCACCAAATTCCATAAAATTATGTTAATTGATTACACGGGTTACGCGAGTGAAAAGCTACATGGATTTTCATGACATTTACGAACCAAAACATGACAAAAATGTATTTTAAAAAATTCTAAAATATCCTAAAATTCTCGCGATTACCCGTTCTGTTTACAGTAACATTTTTTTCAAAAAATGTATATTAATCTACGTTACCTCAATCATGCCTAATCATGAATATCATAAAATTTTGAGAACTCTTGTAGTTCAGGTGTGACTTTTTTCGGAGTATCCAATCAAAAAAAGTAATTCTCTTTTACAGTATCTCATTACAAATACTTTGTGTAGTGAGAGTGTGCTGTTCCTACCCCCCTCTACTCCTGCCCCGCAGATCCAATTCTGATATCAATGTAGTTGATGTTCATGACTTTTGACAGTTGTCGATTGATGTCCTCATATCGAGGAATATTTGCGTGATTGGGCAACGTCGCCCGCGACCGAATATTGCTCAGACAATCCAAACATCACCCATTTCACTCGCACCCGTGACCACAGCCTACAGTATTTTTGAAAGTGTGCAGTTTATTGATACAGAAACTGGCGCAAGCGTCGTGCTGCTCAATATAGTCACGTGCACTTAGATATGAAGGCAGAAAATTGTTCTAAATCGTATTACGTGTATAACGTAAAAGTGGAGACTTTCCTTAAATTATTTTTGGTATTATTGAATAGGAAACTCAATTTATATTAAATATTTTCATATAGATTAGAAGCAGAGCTATCAAAGCTACTCCCTTCGGGGTAAATCTACCCCTTTTAAAAGCAATTCCACCCACTTGCTAGCCTAAACCAAATCTGCCACGGTTAAGGTCTACAGGTCTACAGATCATATATGTAGATTGGATGCAGGGCTTTTTTTAAAAAATTTCAGGCTATCGCTCTTTTTCGTTTTTTGCGTTTCAGGTTTTTCAAAAAGACTAAAGTTTGGAGCTTCAGTAAGGTTCGTTTTTCTTATTTAGATATGTCAAGGTCACGGTGGGCCTGCCAAAAAGACATGTAGAAATGACAAGTTCAAAATATCAGTCAAGCTAACCCGACCAACCCCGATTTTTATCCTGCTATCGTGCTGTAGTCTCCTACAAAAAAAAACGAATTAGAAGATTTACTACTCTCGCAGACCCTATCATTTTTTATTCATTTGATATCTCTAAAATTCTCGATTTTGGTAATACATGTTTTTTAATGTTTTATAACATATATACCTACCTCACTCATTTCCATTTATCTTTCGGTCTTACGAGTGAGGGTTTTTGGGGTCATCTACAGCATTTTCAGGTCAATTTTAATGGAGGTTTATCGTCTCGCAGCGCTATCTGCATTTGCGAGAAGTTATCTATAAAAATAATATGAGCAGAATGATTCTGTTGTTGTGGGAGAAGTTACAGGTAACGGATAAAAGATGCGATTTTGGCTTTGGAAGCGTGGTTTACCACAGTTCATAAACTAAATATTACTGAGCAGAGGCTGAACGGAGCAACGATTTCTCTCTGCTCATCCGAGCCGCGATCGGCCAGCGTGTATCGGTCGATCGAACGGCTCGTCAACCATGAACGTATACCTTATACAAAATAAACATTATTTATTATTTTCTATTTGCCTTTTGTCAACTCCATATTTCAACAACTTTAATTTCGTGTGGCGCTGCAATAATGCTTCTTTTATAACGTCTAATTTAACTGTACTACAAAATATTAGTATGGCATTCAAGAAAGTTTAATTTGAATATTGTGATTTGATTCTTTTGAACTTTTTGTTTCCATTTACATATGGTTCCCCGTTCCCATTTTTCATGCCCACATGCCTTCATCTTTAGAAACAAGTTATTGGAATAGAATCTATAGTCTGGAGCCAAGGGTTAGAAATATATGAGCTTGTGTTAATTTGTAATCAGAACTAAGAAAAATGTGAGAAATGTAACAATTTCTAACAAAGAAAAAGTTCAGTGTAACCAATCCAATCGAATATACAGATTTATTTTATAGATAACCTCTCGTAAAGGCAGAAAGCCTATCGCGCGCCAAAAGCGCTGCGAAAAATACATGTCTATTCACATGGACGTTAAAACGCTTCAGAATGTAACCATCGGGGGCCAAATTCCCCAGTAGCGTTGGAAGCTCAACCTGATGAGGCTGTGCTTGTTTGGACCCTCTAGTGTTTGCAACTCTTGGTATTATTATGCGAGACAGCTCGGTTGAACATTTGCCATGATGTTGTAGAATAGAGATAGATCAGTCACCCCTTTTCGATGTCCTATACTGTGGACGTCCTTTCCGAAGTCAGACGCAATTGTTTGACGCCCTTCTGTCCCCTTCGATCTATGCTTTCAGAAGCCATATTAGCCATCATTGATGATGTTTTTGTACAGGTACTTCACATGTTGCATGTTAATAACAGTCTCCACAACCTTGGACATGATGCACAACCACGAAATTTAATTATTAATTTTTTGTACGTCGATAAATGCTGCCAAGAAGGCCTAGTAGTTATTTGGTCAGGTTTTACTTTGCGACCAGTACAAATGTTTGTGAACCAGAGAGATAACCTCAGGATCAGTTTCAGAAGTTACTTTGTACAGCTTTCTCTAATCTAAATATACCTAAATAAAATGTCGTGTTTCATTCGATGCATTGATATTCTGTTTGATTGAAGGTGCAACCCACAGCCCACAACCTTCTACCATTTAAAGAACAATGCGTTTGGTGCTTTGTTGTGGTTGACTATGACACAGGACATAATTTTATTTTTTCCGTTTATCGTCGTTCGATTTGAATCGTCAATTGTCCGCCAATATCCCCTTTATTGTTGATATTTCAGAAATTGCATATACATCACCGCAATCAAAATCAGTGAAGCATGGCCTGAATCAGTACGTATACATTGACATTGTAGATTCATTACAGTTGTCCAATTTTTCAAACATAGTAATAGCCTGGTCATTGCAATAATAATAATAATAATAATAATAATAATAATAATAATAATAATAATAATAAAATCGTCTTTATTGAGGAATGGTGTACAAGAGGGCCCAAGTGGCGAAGTTTAGCAGTTAGCTATTCTTACACTTAACCACTTTGGCTAGATATAAAGATGATATTCACTCAGACTAAAGTAAGACTAGATACAGGTTAAATTAAATTGAATGTAACATGTAGTTTGCATAAAGATGTACATATAAGAGCTCTATCAAAATCTATTTATACAAAACAAAACTCTTACTGCTTTTCTAAAGCGTCCCAAGCTAAGGTTTTTGTACGATGTACTTAGCGAATTATACAATGTAGCAGCAATATATGAAAAGCTACGACGGAACATAGAAGTACTATGTCTAGGTACTGTAAGTGTGTTCCCAAATCTGATGCATCTATCATGTGTATCACTCCTAAATAATAATTTTTCTCTTAAATATTCGGGTTTTGAGGAAAGCAAAATCTTGTGTATGAGAACTAAACAGTGAAGTTCGAAAATTTTAGGGATTTTTAACCAGCTAAGCCATGAATATTTTTCTGAAACATGGTTAAACTTGTTTAGTCCAAAAATGAATCTCACACAATTGTTTTGTGCAACTTGTAGACGATTTTTAGTTACAGAATTTAAACAAGGATAAAATAAAATAAGACAGTAGTTGAACACTGACATCACCAAGGATTCGCTGAGTTTTTTTCTTAATTTGAAATTTAAAATGAATCTGTTAGCATAAAGTGCACGCAGCCTTAGGTATGACTTCTTCAATAAATTTTTTACATGACTGGTGAATCTAAGCTTATCATCAATGGTGATTCCCAAAATTTTCACCTCATTTACGAAATTCAATTTTTCGGAACCAATTTTTATGACCAACTGAGACTGTATAAAATCCTTACAATTGTCTGAACAAAATAAGATTAAACTGGACTTAGTAGTATTTATAACTAAATTGTGCTTTGTCGAAAATTCAACAATTTTCTGTATATCAAAGTTAATATTAGTTTGAGCCTCATTCAGTTCACTCATATCAAAATAATGCATGAGCTGTGTGTCATCTGCAAAGGACTGCAAATCAGAGGACGTCACTACTCCAGGTAGATCAGCAATATAAAGCAAAAACAGGAGTGGTCCCAAAACGGATCCTTGGGGCACCCCAGAAGAGATGCTTAAAAAGCTTGATCTATTTTTATCAATAGTTACACACTGCGACCGGTCAGTAAGGTAATGCCAAAAGAAGTTCAAAGCATCGCGGCCTAAACCAAAATATTTTAATTTTGCCAGCATCAACCTATGATTTATTAAATCAAATGCCTTGGAATAATCAATTGATATCAAAGCTATTCCAAATTTCTTATCTAAACCTCGAATAATATTATCACAGATGTTAAGTAACGAAGTAGTTGTGCTATATGCCTTTCGGAAAGCAGATTGACAAGATGGAATGATATTATTATTCTCAATGAATATCATAAGCTGCATGTAAACGGCCTTCTCTAATATTTTTGATAGGACTGGGAGTAAACTTATCGGCCTGAAATCATTCAAGTCCTCAGGATTACTTTTCTTCGGGACTGGAACAACAACCGCATTCCTCCAGGCTGCTGGGAAATACCCCTTTTCCAGACAACAGTTGACAATATGTGTAATGTAAATCAATGTCACCGGCAACGTTAACTTTAACATAGACAAACTCAAACCATCAGCACCTTTCGCTTCAGATTTTAACCCTTTGATTATTTCGTTTATCTCACGAGGCTCAAGCAACCTAAAAGTAAATTTGTTTGCAGTAAAAGCATTGGACTCATAAAATTCTAATGTTTCACGATCAGGATCATCGGTGCTATAAACAGATGCAAAGTATTCATTGAAAATAATAGGATCTTTTAAATTATTCGGCATTTCGGGTTTATTTGAGACATGTACTTTCATATTTTCCAAGGTGGACCACAGTTTTTTTGAGTCATTTTGTTTTTCAAAGTGTGCAAGGTATGCTAGCTTCTCCTGCCTAATACATGTCAACGCAAAATTCCGAATTTCTCGAAAATTTTCTAAATTTTCTGGAGTATTGTTTATTTTATACTTGCTGTATGCAGTCTTCTTTTCTTTCAGAATATGTTTAAGGACCGGCGTGAGCCACGGCGCCTTCGGCTTATTTACACGGACTGTTCGAATTGGAGCGTGAATATTATATAATTCAATTAACATCTCGTTAAATGCTAGCACCTTTTCGTCAATATCATGAAAAAGACAAATATCTATAAAACTGACTCTACTCAATTCTGTCAAAAAAGTTTGCTCATGAAAATGCGAGAAATCTCGAAATGTTACGAACGTTTGCTTTGTTTTATTAGAACGTACATTTAGGCAACAACAAACTGCAGTTGTCCAATTTTTCAAACATAGTAATAGCCTGGTCATTGCAATGTAAGTACACGGAATATACAGGGTGTTCTGGTACTTTATCGGGTAAATTGTACAGATAATAAACAAGAAAGCTCTGTAGTTTTGGAACATCACTAGTACTTGTTTGTTGCTCTGAACGTATGTTATGATGGTAAGACCCATGATTACATATGCGTCTTTGGTATGGTGGCCAAATATGGAACAACGGTCTGCCATTCTGTATGTATGCGAGAATGGGCTACTACAGACTGCAAAAGCACCAAGAGGAATTCACAAGAGTCTTAGACACAACCCATTGAGGAACATATGGGAAGCACCGTACTGAAAGCAAGAGAGTACCATACAATTCCCAGATTTGCATTCTAAAAGACCCTCGAGACGATCATTAGAGATCGAGGAGAACTTAAGAAACAAAACCTGCAAGGAGACTTAATCTGATACACAGACGAGTCAAAGTGCGAACAGGGAACAGGAGTGGGAATCTATGGTAAAGAGCTCAACTCCAGGTATTAACGAACCGCTTGAAAAGTACGCATCTGAATTTCAGGCAGATGAGGTGTATGCCACTTTGCACTGCGCAAGGATAAACAATTAGCAAGCACTTGTTTGGTGATGTCAACAAGAACTGAGTAAACTGACGGTGCATAGCAAAGTAATTTTGGAATGGGTACCAGGGCACTACAGTGTTATCGGCAATGAAAAGGCAGATGAGCTTACAGAAAGGGACAAGGAATACTGGGACTTGATGACTGGATCTAGGCATGGGAAGTAGTAGTAGTAATGAGGAGGCAAAGCCTGGCAGGAGGGCCCCTTTCGGCTTTTTTGCTGATCTGAGGACCATCACTAAAACTAGGGCAGACATGGTAGTTCCTCTTAGTGTCGAACCTTCCAGACCTTTCAATAAAGGTCATGATGTCTGACCATTCCGCTAATTAGTACTCTTCCCTGTCAAACTCTGCTGTGCCGAACACTTCAGCCCTAAGGCCGCTGTATACGGCACACTCTTACAGGAGGTGGAACGAGGTCTCGTCCTCCTCCCAGCACTTCGGACTGATTCTGACCACTTCTATGAATGATAGGTGCCTGTTCAATCTGCAGTGAACTGTGAGGATGTCTACCAACAAGTGAAGTGAATAGTGAATCCCTCCTCCTGTTCAATAGCCCTAGCTCCTTTTTTGGGCATTCATTGAAGTACTATACTAAAAAACAGCTAGAAGACTAATTCCTTTAATAGGGAATAAGCTTCATATAGTGACTGGACTGTTCACAGGGCAATGTGGCCTGAAGAAGCAACTAAACAAACTAGGGCTTTGTTACGGAGACCTCAACTACAGACAATGCGGAGAACGAACAGAGGCAGGCTTCCAAGTCCTTTGTGAGTGCCTGGCACTAGATCACAAGATAAACAGGCAGCTTTTTAGGCAGCCTAAGCTAGTACCAATAGATTTCAGTACAGCGGCAACAGGAATACTACAAATGAACATAGTTCAAGCGTTCAAGACTGCTAGAATGAGTGCTGTAGGTAATACTTAGTAGTGAAAGCATAATGATCCTGAAGGCTGCAGTGCTAATGGAGACATTACGTCGGACGGATCCTCGAAAAGAAAAAGATATATAAGCGTGTTAAAAAGTCCTGAGGCATGCCCATCAGTATCTATCAGACTGGCGACCCCTGTACTATATGCTACCAACAGTAAATATACCTGTATACTGAGCTTTTTTAAGCAGAATGTGAATAAGTATTGTTGGAAAATTCAATGTCAATTTGAAAATTGGTTGCTGTGATGTATCCGTCCACAATAGACCGGAAGGAGTTTAAACATAGCATCAGTCGGTGTTTAATTCCGAGTAAATCTAGTGATATAATTCTCTCATTATGATATCAGCGAACCTTCACGGTCAGGGTAGCATGCAACTCAGAAACGCAGCTTAGGGGCAACGCAATGCGACCATTATTCTACTTGCGTCGCAATTGTGATCGAATTCCAGATAGAATGTTTTATTATGAAGATTCATATTTGGGGGCCCAATAGGGGATTTCAGGATTGAGTCAAGCGTGCGTGGTAGATTAACATATGGGGGATACCTGCACCCTGTTGAGTACCTTCACCATGTCAGAATCAGGGATGATGGGTTAGTTACGCGCTGAAAAGTGTACATTTCAATAATCCAACGACACGAGTCTGACGAAAGGTCATAAACTTGCAGAACAAAAGTAATCTCGATATTAACGAACGCGGTCGAATTTTCTGCCGATTTCCACATCCCGGAATAACAAAAATAGTGTTTAGCGCGTGCAGTCGCAATTAAAGTTGTTTGCCTCACTTTATGCCTCTCTCTCTCTCTCTTTTACTCTTTCTCTACATCTTTTCCGCAGCGTCCTCACATTATACTCCAATTCCTAATTCAAGATAATATACTTTACGTCAGCCATCACGCCACCGCAGCTAATCACAGCACTCATGGTGATATGTGACACGATGTCACATTTCAAGTTGTCACACATACTAAAGTCAATTCAGTCGATTTTGTGTGCAGTTGATACTGTTTTGTATTTATAGAATTCGATTATAATTATCTTAAGAGATCACTTCGACTACAGGCGTAAGAAAACGGACAGAGAAAAATTCTAACCAATCAAATGTCGATCACGGAACAATAACAGGACGATATCAACTGAACTGATTGAAGTGATCCACCGTTGTTGCTTGTGCTTGAGGAGTCAGGTGGGAAGTAATTTCTATAAGTATCTGAATGAACAAATTATTATCCCATATGAGTTAGATCAGAGATTTTTGAATTTACGCTTGTATACCCATACCCGGCGAACGATACGTGTTTGCGTCCATTGTTCCCACTACGGAAAGTACTAGTGCGCTTATGTTGTATCCTCTCCAAAATCGTATAAATTGCAAGTATTCCAATTGGCTTAGCTCATTTTGATCATCAAAGTGGCGAAAAATTAGTCGTATTTGTAGCATAGTTGAAAGGTGTAGTATTAGGTGGAAAATGCTACCCAGGTTAATTTTTGTGATCGCCTTGGCTGTGATTCCGTGTGGATTAGTTTTGGGGGTAAGGATTTATTTTTTATTTCATCAGCTGTCAGAAATAGTTATTAAATAGATAAATAGAATAATGTATAGAGAGATATATTAGATGTATAATACAAAAAAATGACAAGTACACTACGATAGGCCGAGAAGGTATAAAATAACAGACTATAAGTCATAGGGATCGAAATATAAATGGGTTGAAGGAAAATATGTGAAAAAATATCTATCAAGTACGGAGTATTATCGAGATCAAAGTTTTATAAATAGCAGAACGTCTTCCTCCAACGCTACGAAAAGATGTATACCACCTTCACCTCCTATCCTTAATTTTTGATACTCACAAAAAATTTTGAAAACTGTCAAGGACCTCGTTCGTTTTTGAGAATAACTCCTCCGCCACTAAATCGATATTCCAAAACCAAAAAGTTCTTCCATCCTCAGTATAGTAATAACTTCATGTCAAAATATCTGCCCTCTATTCCTATTATTTTCCGCCTGAAAATAAGCCACATAGTAAGAAAACATCTTGATTTCAATATTTGATAGTTGAAGTAGTTTCATAGCACATGTGATCACACGTTGTTTCACATGTATTCCCTTTGCAGGCTCCAAAACCATTCAGATCAGAGAAAGATTTCCAACATGCAGTAGTTCAGTTCCTTTCAGAAGATATTGAGTTTCTGAATACATTAGAGAAAGCTGCTATGATAGGTAAGTTTACATTTAAATCTACTTGATTTACCATCAACGCGGGTGTCATACAGGGATCTGTCCATTTTCCAACGCTCTTCCATCCTTACCAGGTCCAACATAATACGCCTTGAACCAACTTCTTCCAAAAGTTGTTTTTTGTGCAGAAACTTGGCTTTGTGGAATTAAGTGCCGGGGAGTTGGTGACAACCTACAACATTTTTAGGTCAATTTGAACAGACATTTGTCCTCTCGCGATAGACTTTCTGTCTTTGCCAGAGGTGCTTTATAAAAAAAATTGAACGTTTTCGTTTTTGCTCTGATTATTGATTTAAGATGTTCATTCAGAGTACGCAAGAAAAATGGGTTTCCGAATTACAGGCTGTCTTAAGCCTCCTCCACACGTCGACAGATGCATCAGCGGACGTCATCTGCCGATGCGTCCGCTGACGTGTAGAAGGGGTAATTTGCTCGTCTGTGGTAGGCATTCAACGTCTGCCAATGCGTCTGCCATCAATCCGTATGTTGTCGGTTTTTGTGACACGCAACAAAGGGATTTTTTTGGCGCGAGCGCACGACGCGACGATCGTCCACACGTCTGCTGACGCATCAGTGTTGGCGCTGTTGCGATTGAGAGTGTGTCTTGTTTTTGGTGTGTAAAATCGCTAATATGACCAATAAAACTACTACATAAATAAAAAGCAGCGGCAGCTACAATCTCGACATCCATTTTTTCGATGTTGCATCTGTCAAGGTTTGACTCAGACTGATTTACCGACAGACGTGTGGACGGATCGTGATAATATATCTGCCGATGCGTCTGCTGACGTCCGCTGATGCATCTGTCGACGTGTAGAGGAAGCATTAGATTGGAGCAAACCAACGTGGGGACTTTCCGATATTTCCGATACTAGTAGGTATCGATATTTTCCTTTCGATATTCAGAGTATCGGTATCGATATCGCATGCCCAATATTATCGCGGTATCGAAAGAAATGTTGGAGTATCGGTATCGGTACGATCCATACGTACGAATAGAGCAGTTCCTAGTTTAAATCGCTGTTGGTACAATTTGCATTCTTTCGCGATTTTTCCTGTGCGTTGGCGTATCTCTATTTCTTTCATTCATGTTCCTCCATTCGTATTGTTGTTCCATGCACAGAACAATACTCACGGAGTTCCATGAAGACTGTATACAGGAGAATCAATTTGATGCTTCTATGTGTCATTACTATGCGCTAAAAAATGCGTACAGGCGAGGGCGTTGCAAATACTCACTTCTGCGCAGTATTGCACTGCGCACTGTATGTAATTGACATCATTTCAAGGTGAATTAAATAATGTTTAAAAAAAAACAGGGTAACCTATTTATTGAGTTAATCGGTATCGATACTTTGGGTCCGATAATATCGGGTATCGATACTTTTGATTCGATATTGTATCGATACCAAATATCGGTTGTAAGCCAGTATCGGAACGTCCCTAAACCAACGACGTCCGACTGATCGACCACGCTTCGTTTACAAAATGTTTGTGAGCGTGCGTGTCGGTGCGACGCAAAGGGTGTTTGTGTATAAATGTCAACTGTGTTTATGTTCGGACGCAAGGCCATTGGCGTAGAAATTTAATTTTTACAATGACAGAATTGTAAAAAGTAAACGTTCAGATGAACAATACAAGGTATTAAGTAGCAAAAAAATGAAGTATTGTTGAGGTTTCTTTTCGATCAGGTCTCAGAGTTGTCAGACTGATGAAACGTTATCCAGTTCATATGAGTCAGCCAAAAAATCATTAAATAGGCTATTTCTAAATTTGGCATAGGAAATTTATGTATAATCAGCGAATACACTGCGTCACGTTATAAGAATTCATAACTCTGAACAGTAACTGTGCATTGGCAAAAATGCGTAAAAGGCTGAGCGAATTTTGGAAGCCATAAAAACACCATTTGACAATGATTCGTATCAATGGTACCTACCCAAAAATGTATGTCTTTTGAGGCTTTTTAATTTTTGGGGAACCCCTTAATAGGGGGATCATTCCAAAAGCAGGTAGACAATGCAGAAATAACTAGCAAGAATTCAAGTAAATAGTTGCTGTAAAGTGCATAACTGGGAGTAATCCTCACGTTACTTCAAGTACTGACTTGAATTCTTGCAAATAGAAGCATTTACCTCTTTTTATTCACTTCACCCACTTTCTTGATAGAATTGCAATATCAAGTCTGGTTTATGGAGCAGTGTTCAAGGAGTTCTATTTTTCTATAATATTTATTTTTTACAGCATAATTTTTTTGATCTTGTTGTATACATTATTTTTAGTATTAGTTCCAACTTATCCACAACTTGGCATCGTTTTTGCGACCGATTGAAAATAACGCCAAAGTTTGGAATGCCGACAAACAATTGATCTTGAATGCGTGGTCTATCAGCGGCAGATCGTTGAAGCAAACAATGAAATATAATAATCACAATATCACATTACCTCAGCGCTACTCATATACAGCTTGCTGGTTCTTTGTATATCTTCTGAATCTTTGATCAGATTAAACATCAACATTCTAATTAAATCAAAATTCTCAAGATAATAGAAGCCTGAAGTGTTTTATTGAAGCATTTGCATTGCCTACAAATGTCGAACAACGAATAACACATTTGATTGGCTACACCGTGTTGTACAGTTTTTCTAGTAAATGACTACTTTTGTGATAATTAGTGACGTTATTTCTTGAAAATTAATCGGTAAGTAAATCATTCAATGAGCATTAAAATGTTTGTTACCAAATTTTTAGTTAAGCTTCTGTACTTTTGTATTGCGTAGTTATTGCTATCATAGTCATTTGCTAGAAAACTAGTGCTGTTTGAATGTCACATACTATTACTAGTAGCTAGTAGTTGAATAGCTTTTTATCATTATCAGGACTGCACTCTGTTCTCACGTTACACAAAAGATGACATTAAGTAAGATGACTGAATTTCCCTAAGAAATGACAGTATCTTGGAAATATGGCAACGCCAGCTCTTTGCTACAGGGATGGCCAGACATATGACAATTAGCTTTACGTGTGTGCATGTATGGTTGTAACAGAATCTTAGAATGCTATTTTCACCCACTAAAACGTCAGATTACTTTCAATTTTGCACACTTACCCAGGACCGATAACAATACAATAGTTGCATAAGTTTGACCCATTATTTATTTTTATAAACCAATACGTTTAGAAGCGATGGTACGAATTAACATTATAAATAAATGCTCTCCTAGTTCTTGAAGCTATGCGTTTAAAAGGTAATAATAAGAATGATATCTAATATTTCTACTTAACAAACTTTTATTCGTTTGAACATACATAAACTTCATGCCCTCCAACCCCTCTTGGACCAAGGTCAAGATTCGCCCTTGTATTAGTGATCGGTTTAGCTTCGATAGGAGAAGCTTCAAAACATCGATGTATAGATATTTGTTATCTTGAAGTTTTTTATTTAGGTAATTCTAAAAAGCCTGGATTACTACCGATTTGATCGCCATTAGAAAATGTATTTTATGAGATACTTATTAAAGTACATATAACAATATTGTAATTAATAAGCCTACATGAATACAATCACAAATATTAAGTACTAAATTCTATTGGGGAAACTCTACAAAATTGTGCAAAACAGCGCTGCAAATTTCAGTTATTCCAGTGGTCAGAGGGGGTCAGAGATGGCACCCTACATTCCATTCGATTTACAAAAGAATTTGGCTTAATAATACAATGACACAATAACCATAGATGTTTTAAAACATCGATCTTTTTCATTCGACGTTTCAACAGCATCGATAGTATTAAAGGATATCAGAATCCATGTTTAGCATCCGTGTCAGGTGGCATCACTACCTTGTATCGAACAGAGCAATGCTCAAGATCAACGACGCGCGATACGACGATACATTCCCCAGTATCGATATTAACGACTTGAGATTTCGAATCAGTCAAACATGTTTTTTATGAGTCAAAGAGAAAGTACGGTCGTTATCGGACGGTCCGATTCTTCATTCTCCCTTTGCAATGCTATCAGATAATGCTAGTAACGAGTAACGAAACTTGTCCACAAGTAACGATTCGGTATTTCCAGTTTCAGCGAGTATTCGTTCTCAGTAATGGTTTGTGACAGCTCTATAGAGAAGTCTAGTACTTAGTTGATCGTCCAAGTAGTTGTTGTAGGAAGGGGGGATTCTATCATTTCCTAATAACGATAACCGTATATGCACTTAGTTCCATCTCAATAAACTATTTGACTGTCCAGTAATGTAAGTTTTGATGTTATCCAGAACCGCATTCTCTTGGAAGACACCGTCGCCAAGCCGAAGTGGACACGATGGAAATCGACAATCCAGACGAGGTAGACCAACAGGGCGGCGAGGGGTTCTTCGACAGGGCGGCTAAATTCGTAGTTGACCTCCTGCAGAGGTTTCTCAAGTGGATTAATTCGTCGGATAATTAATGAGGGCGCCAATCAAGTGGCCAAGTGGATTTTCAACAGCTAACATTATAAAGTTGTATTAAATATATGTACTTGATACTACTCTACTGTCTCTTATCAAATTTGACATCTAATTTTACCGTGCTGAGCTGTCATATATAAATCGGTGGCCATTTGCTATTAAATCTGTACGCATGGCAATGTTGCCTGGTTGGTCAGCTTTGATAGCGATAGCAATATATTTTAACCATTTTTTTCTCCTCAGTCTTCCACGCTGTATATGTAGTATTGAGTATATGCGTTGTACTTAGGGATGGCAATTTTTCAGAAAACATCAATAATCAGACATCGATAAACATCGCCGTTATTGCCTCGATTGCATCGATATATCGGAACGAATATATTGATATTTTCGATGTTTCAGACCGTACAATTTCTTGTTCGTTGTTAAATTAAACAAAGGAAATCAACTGGAAGATAAATAACACTACGATTATAGGACGTCACGCTAACGTAAGTTTTAACGATATTCCACATTTACTCCAACTATTCTTATCTCCTAATTCCTGTTCTAAAATCTCTGTCATCTAAAGAACGTGAAGCGGTATCACTCAACAAAGCTCTGCGCTACCCCCACCAGGAGTATGGTATAAAGATTGATCATAATACCTAACAAACACAGGTCAGAGATGGCGCATGGAGTTGATCATCTGACGGAATTCCTATGACAGCATATCATATAAGATTGAGTAATGTAAGAATTCGGAATATGATTCCCCTTTTCAGGTTAATTCACACTGATTTCTCAAATTTACTATTTACATATTGGACGCCGATGTAGATGCATCGATATATTGGCATATCTGCATCAATATTTCAAGTTCGATATATCGACGTTTTTAATATATTGATGTATCGTTGCCATCCCTAGTTGTATTATATATGTATCTATATCATATCATAGTCATAAAGTCATATCACCTATCTTCGTATGTGACGTATTTGTATAGGCTTAGGTATGTACCTCAAAATTGTGATTTTATAATATAACGAAATAATGTGACAAATTGTATAATTACATCTGAATAAAAAGTTTCTTTTTGTTTTATATATAGTGTGCTTTCTTAACCGCCTCAAAAAAGATATTTTCAATTCGACACGAATCTATGCAATATAATTTCAATTTCAATATATCCACTTATTTTAATCTATAATTATATAAATATGTTTACTAAAATAACCAAAAAAACGAAATCAGAAGTTGGCACCGAATAACCGTCTAAAGTTGGTTGGTAAGGTTGGAATATATAATATAAAATTTTGTACTCTGATAGTATTTCCTACTTTTTCATATATCCATCCAGTGACAGCAGAGTAATACAGATGATACATTAGGTCTATCATTCAAGCGATACTATAGATAGACGCTCCCAGCTTTTGTCAGGTTGCCCCATTCACTCTGATACTATAGTTTGCCCGGTTTCTGTTGCAACAACTGATAATACTGCAGATTACCGCATTAGGCCTAAATATGTATAACAAATAATTGAAAAAGGGATATTTAGTCTACACAAAAATAGCGTCAAGTAGGTTGACTCTGTATTTAACGTGCAGTGATATTAGTTAACTAATTAATATTGTTGACGCGATTCTTTGGGTGTGATATTAGTTGTATGTAGCCGATTAAACGAATCCTAACTAATTGTGGCTACCATCACTCCAGCGTGAGATGAAATAATTGAATTTTTAACGATTCTCATTTCAGATGATCATAGAAAAACGATCCACAAACGAGAAACAGGATCAGATGCCATCGATACAGAAACAGTAAACGTGGATGTCGCAAACAACAATGACAGTCTTCTGCAGAAAGCCTTCAGGTTAATCAGGAACTATCTGCTCAGCTCGGTTATACACATGGTAGCCGGCTGGATTATAGGTTGAAGCCGGGAAGCCACATATCATAAAAAAATGGTATCGAGTAGATTGACTCGAGACTCAGTACTTGTCACGTATTCATATAAATCAATTTTCAGATTGAGCATGCGTAACCTTGTTTTTTTAAATAATATGACTGTCATGGTCCTTTTCAACTTTTTTACATCAGATGAGGTTCCAAGCAACTACCCCTCCACCTTTACTACGTCGCTTGTATTTACTATTTTTTAACTCAAATATTTAATTCAATGAAGAAATGAAACGTTGCCTGAATATTACTTTATAATTAGGGTCCACACAAAACAGGTGGGCGGTCTGTCACAAGGTGACCCCTGCCTTAGGTGATGCTATTAATTCAAGTAGAATAAAAAATGGGTTTTTAAAAATTGAATCCACAGTCATTTCCAAGTACATCTGAATATATACGAACTTTTTGAGCTCTATGTACATATTTTGATATGATCTCAATTATATAATAAATATGTAATTGAATTTCCTATCTGAAAACATCAAAATTTTTGGGCTTTACTCGTCCATTTCTCGACTCATCTTCAATCAATCTTCTGAGAATCAACATCAAGAATAACATGTCCTGGTACGATCACAGTCTAAAACATCCAAGGAGGTGGCTGATGTTTATCATTTGTATAGATACTATCATGGGAAACGCACGACCGAGTCATCGCAAAAAAATCACAAAAAGTTTGAAATCAGACGTCAACTGCTGGTCTAGCAATGTAAAGATCATCAGAAACTATTTGATTTCAGACAGGGAGAGACTATATGGATGATGGGTTGCCTATCGACAAATTCTATCATCATATAAAGGCAACTCGTTACGCAACTAAGAAATCCATTGATCAGATGACTACGTATTTCACATTTTATATCACCAGAATGATACACCTCAGGTTTTTCATTGGGACTGTAACTTTATTTGTATCGTTTTTTCCCGTAAGTGTGCTTATTTTGCCATCCCCATCACGAAAACTGTGGTGGACGCTTGATTAGTGATACTCTAGTTGAGGATTAATGTCATTATGTATATTTCATAGATGCTCTTACTTGATGTAACTTTTTTGTTCTTCAGATGAAAAAACAGAGTTTTATTTCTGTTGAAACAACTCAATTTTCATCTGGATAACAGTCATTTTTATCCTTTTTCAAACCGTATCTGGTATCTAGGGCTACAACTAATAAACAGGTAGATAGTCTATGACCACTTTATTATTTTCATCCTATGTGCAACTTTACAAACTAACGTATTCGTTCGTTTTCCATTTGGATGCAACTCATTCACGGAAAAGTGAATACGGGACACTGAAAACAAAATAGCGCCAAGTAGATTAACCCTTTACTATGCACGCAATGATATCAGTTAAAAAATTAATATTTGGATCAAAATTCCTTTTTCGAATTAAAAATTTTTCGGTGATTCATTTGCAGATAGCGCACCACCCATTCATAATACTTTATCCAAATTAGACTTCAGCTACCAAGGTGGCGCTTAGGATATGGATGGTGTTATGACCTTGGAATTTGTCGCTCCTGTTCTTGCGCAATCGTCCAGTTTAAGGAACATCGCTACGAGTCTTCCCTTGTTTTTTTTGACGATAATTCCGCCGCGATTGAATTGATTTTAGAAAACTACAAAGTTTTTTCGGCCTTGTCACCCTAGTTATCTAGTGGCAAAGTTTCAGCTAAATCCAAAAGTACTTTCCAAGTTATAGAGGGATCAAGGATTACGGACAGATCGACGGAAATAAGCGATATGGTTTTTTTGTGATGGTTATGTCATGAAACATAAAGAAAACACCTTATCTCGAATTCGAATTTTTTGGTGATTACAATACTTTCCCACCAGTTGGTGTGGGAAGTAATATATAAAAATAATAATTATTAAATACAGGTTGTGTCCCTGTTAAAGATTGGAAATGTGTTAGAATAAATTATATTTTATGTAGCTCACATAATTGGAAAAATAAATTATCAATTACATGAACTATTATATTATCCGTTTCACGTGTTTTTCATTCTATTCCAGACTTACGTAGGCTGTGGCAGTAGTATTGAAATATTAATTAAATCAATTTTGAACCAAAATGACTCTGCTAAATAAGTATCAAACATACCAAAATGAGCCTTGATATCTTTTAATTTCTTACGCCTCCAAAAATGTCCTTCGATTACGCCCAAGAAGGATCCGATCCAAAAAAATACACGATAGCTTTTTGTATCGTCTAACGAGAGTAACGACTCTAAGGTACTGATTTTCAATGACGAAGATACACTCTGATAGTTTCAGTAATATCGTTAGTAAGTATGTTTTCCTCAATGATAATAGGTATCATTGATTAAGCCCGTACCCAGGATTTTTTTCGTGAGAATGGTGGTTTGATTTCTCAGTGGGGTGGGGGTTCTTCTAAAATTTGGTCAAGCTTACTGAAAACATGGACAGATAATAGATTAATTTCATAAAATTTTGATTTTATTTCGGGGGGGGGGGGGGGGTTCAAACCCATGTGACCCTCCCTTAGAACGGGCTCATTTATCAAAGAGTTTTCTTTGAAATACGATACTTAGTGATAATACAAAATAATTTAAATACGCGACGAGATTTCAACATGCTTCTAGTCACATTTCTTGAGTAAATATAGGGATTTCCGTAACGTCTTACGAGAAGGGCTGTGACCTTCTAGCAGAGCTTCGAAAAATTATAATTCGCACTGTAAATGCATCATGGATTGAAATTATGCGTTGATAAACATAGGTACATACCTCCGATTTTGTTTCTGCTGCTGCCAAGCACTTCATGTACTGCATAGCGATATCACATCTGCTTTGTGGTTCGGTAGGTACTAAAAGTTCTGAAAAAACTCATCAATATTGGTACTCTAGTATAAACATGCAGTTATATCTAACAAATGTGTGTATTTATATTTTATAAAAGAAATATCTCCATTTCAAAGTTCGTTTCAATAGTGAAAGAGAGAAAGTATTTTATATTCTAACAAACATAAAAAAACGCTTCGATAGCAAGCCGCAATAAGAAGAAAAAATTCTATTTGTTATTAAAACGTCTTTTTTTAAGTTTTTCAAACAATAATTTATTCTATTCTCTTGACTCGCCACTTCTAAGTATTAACATTGACTAAATATACCATTTTGGATTGAAACATACCTTTTGACGGATCATCTACGTTATCTGCATCGAAATATTTCACAGTACCAGTCACTGCAATAAGAATTTGCATTAATTAGATATACCTATATTATTTTTAATAATTATTGAATATTAGATTCATAGGTGGCTTATGTCCACCAATGAGGAGGCACAATTTTTTTTTATATTAATTGAAAAATATTCAAATTATCTAAGGTATCTTTGTATTAAGTTTTATTATAAATGTAGGTATAAGTTGTAAAATATTTCTTACTGAGAGCAGCTACTAATCCATTTGTACATTTGGCTGCTCTTTCGGTCATAATGTCTTTCTCGCTGCCTTCAAGTTTTTGCTTCATAAAAACCGTTAGCTTGTCCACACAAGGCACGTCGTAGTTCGCATTTAGCTATAAATTCGAGAAAATGTAACAAAGAAACAATTGAATTTACTTTGCTCATAGATGGGTTGGCTATGGTACCCACGAATGAATACTATCAGTGAAAAGCACAGTAACTTCTACAAACTAAGTGTATACGGGCTACAGTGGATCTTCTAGTAGTGTTGTGTTAATTTTATATACTTACCAAATCAAGATTACTGAAGATGCAATAGTAGTATTTGCACTGTAAAAATATAATGAACATTAGATTCATAAATTCGCCTTTGGATTATTATAACCAACCTCATCTTGTCCCACCTCGCTTTGTTTGCAACTTGTTTCAGCATCTGTCACTATTTTCAGTCTCTCGCAACCAATCACATTCTAGAATGAACGTTTTATAGAATGTATAATATTAATTATATCAGGATATTTCAATCGGCTGTGTTTAACAACTACAGAGGATTACGATGGTCAGAGATGCTTAACTGAGGAAACTAAAAATTTTTGCAGAACTGTCACTGAATAAATCGTTCAAATATATATTAAACAGGAATGGGCCTAAAACTGTTTTTCTGGAATATCACACTTAACAATCATTCCAGCACTGCAGGATTTCTCTACTTTGAACTGTGACCTATTCGATAGGTAACTTTTCATTAATATGTATATATTTTCACGAAATCTTAGGTTTCAGTGAGTATAACTGGGAAAGAGGAATAGTAAAAATAGTAGAACCGTTCATACATCACCTGGATATAAAACGAACCAAATGTGCACAATACAGTTAGCCATATTTTCACAAACATGCTGATAATGTTGCGGTGTTAAAGATCAAAACTGCAACTGATGGTCTATCTGACTAGCAATAATCATAATGCATGCATATTACCTATAATGGGGTATTTTGCAATATTTTACAATATAATAACGCTTATAGTACCGGCATATGGTAGCTGAAAATGGAGATTACCAATCTTTCATCAAACACATGACATGGACATCCATATGCGGAAGATTTTGTGACAAAAGGAGTTCAATACAAGTCGGCTGATGACTTAATATCAGAGACACTCGTATAACAAAACACATGGTGGCAGGTCACTGATTTATACACAGAACGTTCCTTAATGATAGGTCTTAATTAGAAGGGGCATTCCTGAAACAAATTCAAGTAGAAAAGTTTAATATAAAAGTGTCCTGAAATGTCTGGTTTCCGAGATACAGGGTGTTGAAGTTATATGAAGAATCTTTGAGATGCTTAAGCTTTGAATTTCCAAAAAGTATTCTGTAGGTAGATGAATTTGGGATTAACAGTGTTTAAATCTAGAGATTTATGAAAGAGTCACCATGCTAAATTCAAGCAGAAACTATTTAATTGCAATGTAATCTGCTGCTTCAGTACTTCCTGTATGTAATCATTTACTTTTATCGTGGATTTATTATGGTACATGGTATACGAGATACATTATTTTTTGTATTTGTGAATAAGTACTACTTTGATTTTTATCATTCATCACATCTCATTATAAATGATTATGTATCATTTTTCGCATTGGATGCAAAACAGATTATAACAGTAGTTGATAATAGATGCAGAGTAGCAAATTTTATAAAAAAGCATTGATGCTTGAAGACTTACCAGTTTGTCAACACTTTTGTATTTGTACAACATCAAGCTTCTAGGAATCAGTATCAGCCAATTTTCAGAGCTTTCTCTTTTTATTAAAGTTTGTTTGTATGATAGCATAAATTGTTTGATGAATTTCAAATAAACTTAGTCGTTAGGTAATAAAGGGGAACAGAAATCTGCATTATTCGAACTGCTGTCAACTAGTTGTGTTCTCATTACTGTAACGACTTTGAAGTCCGACCAGCGTCGTCAAGTTGCGTGTATTTGGATAAAATCTTAGATTTTTCATATCAAAGCGCAATATAGTGAGGAGATGCTGTGGGATCGAGAATGAATGTTCGATACTAGCAACACTGCTCAGCTATGCGTCTAACTCAATGTCTCACTTGCTATGCCTCTGAGAAGTACCGCCCACGACGGCCATTCGACTGAAAATATCCACACTGATGTCTGGTTTCTGGGTTGCCAGACCTGACATAATCAGATACTATGACTCAAGAGCCAAGGTCTCACGGATCGTTCTCACCATCAACAATTTGAAGTGCCCAGTACTTTTCCCACAGAAATGTATGATTACAAGAAGATTACAACTTCTGATCATATGGGGATGCAATTCTTTTTTTCTCAATAACTTCACACAAAGGCATAAGGCTGATCATGCTTCCTAAGCACTGTGGGAGGATAATGAGGCCATAACCAGGACTGTACCTATAATTTTCCTTCAGATGGGGCCTGCAGTTTCTAAAGTGACAATACTATCTTTGCCTTGTGGATAGATACAAATAACTGCATTTTCTAAAATTTCGGAGCTTGGGCCCCTAAGGCACCCTCCCCTGGATATGTTTCTATCCATGACCTTGAACATGAAGCAGAGCAGAGTCACAGGTCTATAGTTGCTGGGTATATTTTGTCTGCATTTCAAAATTCATTTCAGTTCTCTAATGATAATTCTTCATAATTCCCCCCATGTTAGGATTTCATAAGATGAAATAAAAGATATATTTTACTTATAAATATATTTTATGTAAAAGGTGTTTCATTTTATAACAATAGCTCTTCAATTATACAACACATATGTAGAATCTCAGTGGACTGTAGATATGGGCCATATAATACAGTAAAGCTTGCCATGTTGGTATGTCCTTACTGCAAGAAAAAGAAAATGTATGATTAAAAACCATATATTGAAACTAATAAACATTTTTTGATCTAGCAAAGAACAACATGATTCCAAGATTTGTAACTATACATTAGCCAGTAATGCCTTTTGCAAAGACAAGGTTGGTTTCAATTGAAGTAAGATCGAAACATAGCTAGAGTAAATAATATTAAAAAAAAAATGTTTTCAAAGTAGTGGCACACAGTTGGAGTTGTTCCAATTATGTGAAAATTTGTGCTAGATCAATCTCACTATACTACAAAACTTCTGTGTAGTCTCACATGCTGTATGTGCCTGTAGTCTGTGTGATGTGTAATAATATAACTCTTAGGCTAGGTATAAAGGTTATTCTTTTTCCATTAATATTATCCCCTATGTGTCATCATGATTATACTGATACATTTTATGTTTTCATTGGAAATACTTTTAGGAATTGTCCTTTCAATCTCTTGATTGGAGTGATTACTGAAAATTCCCAAGAAACAAAAATAATGTATTTTGTTTTTAATCGATAATTTGAGGGCAGCTGACTTGTTTCAAGCTTTTTTTAAATTCCTATTTTATCAAACAGTTTTTGTGGTTTCCAGATAACAACAAATTATCTTCTCTTAAATCTTATAGAACCTTTTGTTGATTAAAGCAAATATTGGCACATAGCCTATCAAAGTGCCTAAATCCAAAATTCGAACATTGTAAAGATATTTGTTGAAGTCTTAGGATGTCTTTGAAAAAAAAAACAATAGTACACCAACAGCTACCAAAGTTGAAGGTAATTACAATAAAACTAGCAGTTCTTTCTATTTTATTGCCAGAATTAGTCAGGATAAAATGTACTTGTAAAATGAATGATTTTGTCACCTTTATTAATTTCAGTAAAAACAAATGATGGAATGTTATATAAGTGATTTGTGTAAATAGGTACACTAAGGACAAACAATGAAAGTTATATCAACACATCAAGAATTACAAAGCCTATAATAGTGTGGCGATACGATAGACAAGGGTCAGGTCAGCAATTTGCCAATTTTAACAAGGACATATGCCAATTCTGTCTGATTACTGAAATTATATAAAAACTTCACCCATTTTGGTTGGTTTATAAAAGTAATATGACATGTAGTTTTGGTAATTTGACAGAATTTGCAGCACAAATCATGAAGAGGATCAAGTGATTAGATATGGAATGTATACATGCATGTCTCTGAAGTTTAAAAATGGAATAAGGTGATTTAAACTGATGAGGGTCAGAAAAAAAACTATAACACACATTAACTCTACCTATTTATAACTCATTAGTTATTTCTTGGCCTGTAAATGATTAAAAAATTAACAATGAACCAAATACCTAAAATTAAAACCAAACCATTGTTGAATTTGATGTAGCTTGAAATTATTGTTAGAAATAATGGAGAAACCTTTAATAGCATTTAAAACAGTTAATGGCAACTCATAATTCAGATTTTCAAATTTACATTTACAATTCGAGTATGTGTATAACATAAACATTTGCCAAAAGAAAACTTAAGAAAAAATTTCAAGCTACTTTTTCCAAGAAAATTATATCGAACATAACGATCTGAACACATGGTCTCCTGATTCTGGTTTGGATTTATTTTATATCAAAGATACTAAAAAAAGTTACTAAAAACATATTAAGAAAGAAATGTACCTTTTTAGCAGCAGCACCAACTTTAGCCTTTTTAGTACCCCTTACTTTCTTCATCCTGTTCTTTCTTTCTTTGCGCTGTTTACGTGTTTGCTGTTTCTTTTCATACAATCCATGCCTAGCCAACCTGTGTTTTGGCTCAAATTTCTTGGCAAAGTCTAAGGTGTCATAGATTAGGCCAAAGCCTGTGGATTTGCCACCTCCAAAGTTTGTACGGAAACCAAAAACAAACACTACATCAGGGGTTACCTGAAAAAGATTCATTAGTGAATAACATCACTGATTGGGTATTAGATGATCACAACATTACTGATAGATTGCACAAATTTTCACTTTAGGTCGATTACCGATGGTAAAA
The DNA here is from genome assembly GCA_949316355.1 of Bruchidius siliquastri. NCBI lineage: Eukaryota > Metazoa > Arthropoda > Insecta > Coleoptera > Chrysomelidae > Bruchidius > Bruchidius siliquastri. Next base: position 6,722,881 of record OX438534.1, on the reverse strand, counting down.
AATCTGAATGAAATAATTGCTGTTTTCTAAAAAGAAATTGTAGAATATGAACATTTTTTCTCACCTTGTACATTTTCGCTAGTTTTTCCCTAATATCCGTTTTCTTAACAGACGGTTGTCCTGGGTGCAAGACATCCACTACCATTTGTTTTCGAGCCAACAGTCTGTTGGTCATGAACTTCCTTGTCCTAATGGTAGCCGTACCTTCGGTCTGAAAATGAATAATGTTTTTGAAAGATGCATGGTAGGCACAGATTAATTTTATTTAAAAATAATGCCGATACATTCAAAATCATAACCTCTCACGCACAAGATAAACATAGTTTTCACTGGGTTTTAAGAGATAAATGACACTAATATCATATATTCTCAAGAAAGTATTGGAACGGCTTTCGATTACGTATGAAATAATTCTGTAAAAATGATAGATGATCGGGAAAATAATAGATTATACAAAACATACCATTTTGGCTAGATAAATTCACTGCCCGATAAGCGAAGGAAAAGAGTGTTGACAAATTTGACATCTTAGAATTGACAATTGTACGCATGGAAGGTTAACTTGAGCTTAATGCTGGCAGCCATTAGTCCCTAGATTCGAAAACAGACAGAGTTGCATTGAGTGGTACGGTGATAGCATGGATGGTTCGAAAATTATCATTGCTGATAAAATAATTGTGTATTTAACATACAGTTTCACGAATTCACTATATTTGCATGGTGCTAATATCTCAAAAGAAATAAACGTGTCACATAAATCTATTTAAAATTTCATACTTAAATGTACTTCAAATGTATAGCACCGGAATTAATGATGCTGAATAAATTAAAAATAACACAAGATCGTTATTTATAAACAGTAATTATGTTTCTGTTTATTTTGATCATTGGTAATGTTTATTTATGTTATTAGGCGTATCAATTAGAAGTTTACGATCTCCACTATGCATCAGACCTGCTAATACAGACATACATGCTTCGTCGTTAGCCTAGACTCGTCAGTATAGGCTAGCGGTCTCACTGTAGAGAGCACTTGGGTGGGCAGTCCCATAGTGCGCGACAATTGGAGAGAATTTTTGATGGTGTTATCAATTAGAAGTTAAAAGCGTAAGAAGTCAGTAATCTTTTGCAAAATCTTATCATGATTATTAATCACTGAAACTCCTATATATCTACGGGAGAAGTTAATTTTTAGATACAACATTCATCAAAGACTTATACGTAACAAGTCATTAATAACAATGCCCTTTCACAGTTCATCTCTTCTCACACGGTCCTTACACAATGCTTGCATTTTGTTCAACAACGTTGATCAAGGATTCAAAACCATGCCTCTTCAGAGTTTCAGGAAATGCATAAAAAATCTTCTCCTCCATAGGGGCCTATAATGTAAACGTTTATGGCTAAAAAGCGTAATCTTTTCAGTTTTCACTTTTTTTATATTCTTTAACAACAACGAAAATTGTATGCAGTCAATGGTTAAGTGTAAGAGTAGCTCTAGCTAAACTTCGCCATCAGCTGCTTCACTGTGTATTATAGATTATAGATGTATCTATAATTTATTGAATAAAGACAGTTTATTATTATCTGAAAAACTAAGAGCTTTGGATTTCAAGCAATCCAAAGAAACAATGTAAGAATATTAGTTAGTTAGTGTTTACGGATTGGAGGCAAAACAGAAACTAAATTTAAAGCTTTAACGATCTTTTTGTTGTGTTTTTTAATCAACACAAATCATATTTTTGTGTCCCGGGAGGCTCTCTAATGTGTTAGATACGCCTCTGTAAATTGTAGGGAATTCATCTTTCAAGAGCTGGCGAACATGTACTGACATGGAACATAAACTTTTAACATTACGTCACTTCGTTATACGTCTTTTGTCATTCTGAAATTGTGGATTAAGAATTTCGTTATGTTGTAATTTGTAGTTCGTGTAGAAGGCAAATTGATAATCGCATAGAAATTGTGAAAATGCTGTTGAAAAAATAACATCCTTGCATTCGGAGCTTCTAGCAGATCATTCACTTTTTCCGAAATAGTGGATATCGGTAATGGAAACCATGGAGGTGGAAACAGGTATGTTTTCAATAAGTGCGCCTTCGAAATTGAACCTAATCTTGAAAATTGAGACTAAAGACGTAACTGGTTCTTTGGTATAGTCATCAATATTGAGGAGTTAAAGCGCCCTATATTTTCATCAAAGATGTAGTTAAAGGGTCTGATACCTACGCATCAACAGCCAACAATTTTGGTGCTTATTTTGTTCTTTTTTAATTCATAATTATTAAAACTTTAATGCATCCTCCAGATACTGAGCAAAATGTCCATATACATATTATATTAGGCACAGACTAAGATAGTGGAAAGTTCTTTTCATGAGATTCTTGATTCCTTTAAAAAATGAAGCTCTTCAGCACAGTCTTTATCTATATAACAAATCCATCATTTAAAAGTGCTAATTGTTGAATTCTTTCTATTAGATAATGTGAAATCATACTCCTCATCTGCAAAGTCACCTGAAAGTGGTGTAAGATCCAGGTCAGTATCACCACAGATGAATGGAGGTGGAGATAGTTCTCTAAGACAATCCAGGTCCAGAAGCCCTAGAACATCCCGATCTAGGTCAAGGTCTGTAGCATCTTCTAATGGCTCCAAATCAGGAAATGATAGAAAAGGATCTAGATCAGGTAATTAATTTCTTTGAAACAAAATGTCCCTGGCTGAACTACAAGGTCAGGTAATAAATTGCAACTATCCTCACTGCAACGTGAAGACAATTTACTGAAATGAGGTATACCTGCAAAGCATATTTGATTCTATTCTATAGGAAAATAACGGAAATGTAAAATAAAAACAGGGCTATGATTAGGTACATTGTAGTGCCAAAAACCTAATGAGCTTTCCACATATTTCATTCAGACTTTCTTGTCACGATTGGAGCTAGTGCTTTCTATTAATAATCTTCATTTATTTGTGTAAAAAAGCAAAAGTGGAAATAAATGAAAAAATAAATAATATTTTGTATGTTCTATAGGTTCAAGATCACGTTCTGCCTCTCCAAAATCCCCTACTTCACCAACAGGAACTCATAAGGCATCTAGATCAGGATCTATGGAAAGTGTGAAATCGAAGTCTAGATCAAGATCTCGATCAGATTCACCAAACAACACTGCTAGACAATCTAAGTCTAGATCTGCATCTCCCAAAAGTGTAGCTAGAACTTCTAAATCTAGGTCCAGGTCAAGATCAGGTTCGCCAAAGAGCACTAGAGCTTCTAGATCTAGATCTGGAACACCAAAGAGTGCTTCCAGAGTATCAAAGTCTAAATCTAGGTCCAGATCAAGATCAGGCTCACCCAGGAGTGCTAGAGCCTCAAAGTCCAGATCAAGATCTGGATCACCAAGAAATGCTAGATTATCAAAATCTAGATCAAGGTCAGGATCTCCAAAAAGTGTAAGAGCTTCTAAATCAAATTCTAGATCAAGATCAGAGTCCCCAAAAAGTAATAGAGCCTCTAGATCAAGATCATTATCAAGAAAAAGTGACACTAGGGCATCTAAGTCTAGATCTAGGTCAAAATCCAGGTCACCAAAAGGTGCTAGAGCATCTAGATCTCGATCTGGCTCACCACAGGCTACTAGAGCATCAAAATCAAGATCTAAATCAGGCTCTCCAAAAAGTGCCAGAGCATCAAAATCTAGGTCTAGATCAAGATCAGGTTCTCCAAAAAGTGAGAGGGCGTCTAAATCGAGGTCCAGATCAAGATCAGGATCTCCAAAGAGTGCAAGAGCATCAAAGTCAAGGTCTAGATCAAGATCAGGATCTCCAAAGAGTGTCAGAACATCAAGATCAAGGTCCAGATCAAGGTCAGGATCCCCAAGGAGTGCAAGAGCTTCCAAATCGAGATCAAGATCAAGAAAAAGTGACAGGACATCTAAATCAAGGTCTAGATCCAGGTCAGGGTCTTCAAGGTTAGTAATTTATGATTTTTATCTAGTATCAATTTGATTGTATGCCCTCCTAGAAAAGCACTTGTAATAATGTTTTCACAAAGAATCATCTGTTATAGTGATGCAGAATTTTCGTTTTGAAATTTTTCAAATATTGATGCAGCCGTGGTAGAGTTACTAAAATACATCAACATTGCCATAGAATGTCAGATATACCAATAAAGAGTTCAAGCAATCCAAGTGCCCATTTATAGCTTTGAACATCTATGTCTAATTTTTGTAGGTCAAGGTCTAGATCCAGATCAGGTTCACGAAAAAGCGATAGAACGTCAAGGTCCAGATCCAGATCAAGGTCCAGATCTAGATCAAGATCTGGGTCTGCAAGAAGTGGTAGGGCCTCGAGGTCACGATCCAGGTCAGGTTCTGCGAAAAGTGGGAGGGCTTCTAGATCCAGGTCTAGGTCGTCCAGATCAAGATCAGGTAGTGGAAGTAGGAAAGGGTCTAGATCCAGATCAGGTACGTCATTATTCAAAAATATGATGTACTATGATACATAATGCATGTGTAGAAATGGAATAATGGTCCTCATTTCCAGGTTCAAGAAAATCACGATCCAGATCAAGATCAGGTTCCAGGTCCAAGTCAAGATCGCGATCAAGAAGCTCTGCAAGATCAGCATCTAGATCTAGGTCACGCTCGAAATCAAAGTCGAGATCTCGTTCCCGATCAAGGTCCGGTTCTCAGTCTGGTGGAGAAGGTAATAAAATCAACAAAAGTATTACTTAGGGCTTTAACTTTCTATATAATATGCATGTTGTCATTGTACTTTGCTACTGTCATTGCAAAAGCACACTTTCAGCTAGGGGAACACCTCTTCAATATGAGGATAAGTCCCCCCCGTTTGCAGGGGTTGTGTACAGGAAAATGAGAGAGTCAAGCATGGAGGACGTACAAAGGGCCAGTGGGGTATAAGTGCTGTGCTCCTGGCTTTTTTCCAATTCAGAATACAGTGCAGTACTGTTTTTACCTTGTGATTTCAAACCATAATCTTTTTTCGAGTTTTTGTAAAATCGTATTTCACAAATTATAGGAGGAGCGAGAACAAAAAGGAATAGAGGATTACTCTCAGACTCAGAAGACGAAGGTGTATCTCAACCTCCGGCCAAAAAGGCTCTCGTTAGTGATGATGATGAGGAAGGGCCTTCGAACGAAGTGCAAGGAGGAGGTGCAGAGGAGGTATTATTGCTTCTCATAAATACAGGATAGGCAGATTATATATCAAGTGATGTGTATTATGATACATATCAGGATATATATTCGATATTTGTATTGATATATATATATATATATATATATATATATATATATATATATATATATATATATATATATCAATACAAATATCGATTTTGGATCATGTTTGACAATCTATTAGCTTTATTTGATCATCTACTAATTTCAGCAACAAAAAAATTAAATTTTCTTTGGTCAACCCTGTATTACTGATGTGTTGTGTGCAAAATTGTATCACCTCATACTATCAGTGCTCTAGAAACGTAACATAGTGATTTAACACAGAACTATTTCTAATTGGATAATAATTATTGCAAATTTTATCGATACAAGGAATGTTGATATCAGTTTTGAATACATGCTCTTCATCTATGGAATTAGTGTTTTATTATGAGCGGTTTTTTTCGTTTATCGGTTCCTGATGAGTAACAATGATGTCGGTGCAGATAATGATGAACTATAGAAATGAGCAGATCATTGTATCTAGATCAGAATTTCCAATCCTCTCTGTTCTGATCGAAGACAACTGACAACGCAGCTGCAATTGTAAAGGCTCTGATAAAATCTGTGTTTTTATTTCCATTGGCCAGTAATGCTGACACATCGGTCATTTAGTTATAACTGTCATGCTAGGAGAGTGAGTTGATTAATACTTGTTCATGATTATGAAAAAACTTTTTTAAATGTATCATATCCTTTATGTTATAGGGTGAAGAAAAGCCTCCTGATCAACAAGATTACGACTCTGACGAAGGCGTTGATAGAGGCCGGAGTGATGAACATTCTGGCTTGTCAGATTTCGATCTGATGCTGGCGAGGAAGAAAGAAGAAGGCCCAAAGAGACGGAAACGTAAAGATATTGATATCATTAACGATAACGATGACATAATAGCAGGTTTATTGGCCGATATGAGAAATGCGGCAGAGGTAAGCAAACAAAATTTAGTTTTTTGGAATGGTTTTTTATTGATTGCTTTTACGAAAAAAGAATGTCGTTTCGCCTGTAGGCAATTTTTAAGCGCGAGATTTTGTATTTAGATGAATTATTCTATTTTCAACATCTGTCATGCCTTGTTTCGTTGCAGGAAGACAGAAAACTCAACACAATGGGCAGACCAGCAACGAAAAAAATAGGAATGCTGAACAAGGTGATGTCGCAGCTGAAGAAGCACGATTTGCAACTGGCTTTCATAGAACACAATGTTCTCAACGTACTTACGGATTGGTTGGCACCTATGCCAGATCGTTCTATGCCGTCGTTGCAAGTCAGAGAGGCGCTTTTGAAACTACTCAAAGACGTGAGTGAATTCAATGAAAAACAGAAGTTTAGGATCAGACTGGTGTACAGTTCTGAATATAAGTTCCTTAAGACTATCAATACCCTTCGTATGTTTGCGATTAGCAGTTAAATTTTCTTCTTTTTCAGTTTCCGAGAGTAGATCAGTCCACTTTGAAACAATCCGGTATAGGCAAGGCTGTAATGTACCTCTACAAGCATCCCAAAGAAACGAAAGAAAATAGGGAGAAAGCAGGAAGACTGATCAGTGAGTGGGCCAGGCCTATCTTCAACTTGTCTACCGATTTCAAAGGTGCCTATTTACCATAATTTGTTTATACCTGAAAATGTTTATTTATATTCCTTCCAAGACACTATCGAAAGGAGCTTCGAAATTAATAGAAATCCACATTATTCGTCCAAATATTAATTTTGTGTTGTAGATCTTAGTAAAGAAGAGAGAATGCAGAGGGATTATGAACAGATGGGTGCGAAAAGACGGAAGTCTGATGAAGAGACCGCTAGAGAAAAGAAGGAATTGACGAAAGCATTAAATGCAGAGGGCAAGTGAGTAACTATAGCAACCGTTCAGAAATTGTAATGAAATATTAATTTTTTCAACTGCTGCGATTGAAGATTCAGCTGAAATACAAACCATAGTATCATCGGAAAAAATAATTAGACTTTGTGAGCTTGGTGTATAATATATTTTATCATTCAAACTAATTATAAATAATATCGATGCCAATACACTTCCTTGAGGAACTCCCATGTCCAGATAATTGATAATTTATTTTAGGTTTTTTTTTGCAAACGATCGGTTTTAATAATTACCCATTTTAATACGATAATGGTTAAAATATAATACCACCTGATTGATGATATTATAACAAAGAAAACAAACACATATTTTGACAGCTGATATTAATTATTGCTATTTACTGTGCTGATTCAGTTTTCTGTTTTTATCTACTTAACATTCATTCTTTGCATAATTTCAGACCACTAAGGCCGGGTGAAAAAGGATGGGTAGCAAGAGCAAGGGTTCCAGCTCCATCAAACAAAGATTACTTAGTGAGACCGAAATGGCAGTCTGAGGTAGACATTAGTAGGGTGAGTATAGTTCTGTCACTCTGTCAATGGTTTCAGGAGAGTTCACCTAACTTTGATGTTCGGATCTGTTGATAGTCATCTTAGCTTGGCTTAGCTGACTAGAGCGCTTTTCCGGCGAACAGAAGAAGAGGTTTTTTCTTCCAATTTATATATGCAAGTTTGGTCTATGTAATCTATAATTGCTTGAGATTTGAAGGTTTGCTTCAATTACTATTTATTTCATTGATCTGGAAATACAGATTCCAAGGAAAAAAAAAGTGAGAACAATGCCACGTTCATTAACAGAGGATATTGCGAAGGTTATGTGAATATATTCATGTCGAATTATTATATGTAACGAAATGGGCTAAAATACATAACTCGCACAAATATGCCCAAATGATAACCAGTGTAATTTTGAATTTTGTTTGCCAGCAAACCAAGAAAGGGATGAACAGATTCGAGAAACACTACAAACAGTTCCTTGACTCCAAACGACTAAAACAGACGAGGCGGGCAGTGGAAATATCTATCGAAGGCAGGAAGATGGCACTGTGAATATTATAAAATTGTTAGATTAAGGCAGTTTTCTTGAAAGTGATATGTTTTCATTTAGTTTAATAATTTGTATTTTAATATTGAGTTAAATATATATTATCTGTAAGGAAAATGGTGTATCTTTCATCATGCAGTGGTGGCTATTCATGGCGGAACTTCTTCAGCAACGTCTATCAGCTATCCGGACATACAAAGTTGTACAAAAAAAGATATTCATGAATTGCTCATTGTTTACATGCCAGCATTGGTTGTGCGAGGGGGAGACGAATAAGAATATGGCGGCGAACTGAGAGATAATTCTCAACTGTGGCATGAACCATTTGAATCAAAAATCATCTCCAAACGTCGCACAGTGGTGCTGACCATTGGTAACTTACGAAGTCAAGTGTTAAGGACCTTGACTTCAGAACAGATGTCCCTTACATCTGTCGCCGGTTCAAGGGATGGAATGTTATGACCTTGAATTCGTAAGTTGACAATGGCAGAGCAACAGTGTTCGATGCGTGGAGATGAGTGTTGACGGTATATATTGTTAATTCGAAACTTATCTACGCCAAAAAAAATCATAGTTTTTGCAATAAATATTTTTTATTTAGGAAAAATACATGTAAAAATATTAAATAATACTGATTAATCGTTAGCAAAACGTTGTACTAACTTTTCGGTAATTTATAAAAAAAACAATTGGTAACGACAATACGAGAGATCCAAAATACATATGCTTTTTCAACATTTTTTTCAAGGATTTGTTACATTCATATATAAAACTACAAAAAAATAAAAAATTGAGCAATTGCTTCGTGATGTTAGATGTATGATGTATTACATCTGTTCCATAACAGTCCAACAAACTAGTTTTTATGAATGAAAAGTTCATTGTTGGAACACTGTAAAACGTTACTAAAGTATTGACAACGAGAAGTCTAGCAACCAATAAAAAAATATATTTGTTTAGGTTGTCAATTTAGTGACTCCTCATGTTATATTATGATGCTATGAAAAATTAAATGTCATTTGTATTTAAACATAACTGATATTCCAAATCAACTTAAAAAGTATTTAATATACTGCACTAAATTCAAACCATAACTGAACTAAATCAACTCCACTTGGACAACTTGTAATACCAAAATAAGATTTCAATTTAAATAAAAAAATGATTACAGCTTCCAATTATTACATTTACATGGAATCTATCCTACTTTATTAGACAACTATGAAATAGATGCTTTAGATATGAGAAATGACGTGATGTATTTACTATACCTAAATCTTGACAAAATATCTCACACAATGCCATATTTATCTTAAGTCTTTGAATTAAGCGTAGGAACATTGCTTATATTTTCGATAATATGCCTTATATGGTCTGATTCTAACTTCACTAGGGGGCCTCCGGGTTTTAAGAGGAGACTCTACCTAGAATAAAAGGCGTTTCGCACAGGTTTCCAAATATATCGTTTCCTGCGTTCATTTTCCACGATAATGGAGCGATTTTTTTCAAATGATAGAGGAATGTTGGTTCAATGCGTGTGCGAAGCTCTTTTTGCAATTTGTGATACAATATTTTTGGTATTGTCACATGAATATTGAAATCATCCTTTCGGATGTTTTTGAATCTTTTGGAAACCAAAGTAACCAAAATATCAAGAAAAGGGCTTCGCACGAGCACAGAACCTTCCTCTCTCTATGATCTGCATACTTTTCTCTATATGTTCAAAATCAAGCGCTTCAAACGGAATATTGTGGCACCACACATGAACTTATTTTTACCCCTGATACGAGCGCCCTTGCGACATTATCTAAATTTTTGTATGAAAAATTGAAAAAAGGCAAACTATTTCTATCATTTAAAAAAAATCGTTCCATTATCTTGAAAAATGAGCTCTGGAAACGAAATATTAGAAACCCATGTTGTGAACTTGGATATCACAGTAAACGTCGAATGTGGTAGATTTTAACTGTAGTTGATATGGACCTCACAATCATCATTATAGAGAAAGTTATTTATTATTTTTTGATAGCTACTAATTTTTCACAGTTTACTAATCTGAACATAAAGACTGAAAACATGGTGTTAATCCTAAAAAAGCATTCTAAGCATACACATTGTAGCATGCCCACAGAAAGAGAGCTATAACTAAATCACAGCAAAGTTCAACCAATGTTTATAATAGTTAAAGAGTACAAAAGCTGCACATTTTTTATCAATCAACATTTTCTAAACATTAAACTCACACATCCATGGAATTAGAAATGCAAACTTGGCCTAGTAAGATTACAAAAGCAAACATAACCAACTCCTATTCCGTCTAACAATTTTCATTGTAGTATTATTGCAATAAAAACGATTTAAAAAACCAATTTTTTTCATATAATTGGAAAATTTCCCTATACAAAATAGAAAAACACTTTATTTTCCATTTTAGTCCGATAACATTTCCCTAAACTTAAGATTTCGTCAAAACCAACAATGAGAATATCACCTTCAATATAAGGTTTTCACCAAAGTGGTACAAGTTTCAATAATTTTGTTGTTTAAAATTATTATAATGAAAAAAATGCATAATATTCGTCAGACAACAACAATACTCTAGATCTCATATTATAATGATATTTAAAACAACAAGAGATAAACACTAGAAATAATGCTTCTCAAAAGAAATTCAAGATCTAACAACATACAGATTTTTGGAAATATCAAACGTCAAATTCAATTTAGAGGCAATCCATCTGATTTGCAATAAATTTTTTTGTTTGAATTTTGTTCAAAACGTTGTGAAAAGCAAAATTTTCGAGACAATAGAAATCCGAAGGCTGATTATTGAAACATGTCAAATATCAAACTATTTTAACATCCAAACATTAAATACCTTTCGTAAACTTGTCTTTCAAGGATTACATACAGTAATTTAGATGATTTTGAATTATCAAGCTCGTCTTTGAACATGTCCACTAGTTTCTTAGAGAACGATGCCATTTCAGACGCAGCTTGCGCTTGTTTACTTTAAGGTGGCTCAGCTTCAGCCACCAATCTATGTATACATCTTCCGCCATAATCAAACCGATTTATCTTTGGAATGGGCTACAGGAGACATGGGCATATAAAAACTCTCTACTGCAGCCTCGCTCTCGATCAGTTTATTCTTCGGGGCGTCTTTGGTTTTTCCGGGACTCATGACTACATATTCAGACTCTGCGGAAGTGAATAGGCGCGATATCTTCGAAAGATCTTTGGCTGGCATCGTGTTGCAACGCGGCTTGCATCGTGGCGAAGAATGAATTGAAGAGTGGGCTTCATCTTCCGATCTAGTGGGATGTTAAGGAATTTTAACGAGAAATATACAGAATGTTTCAAAGGTTGTTTATTCTCTACATGGTGTGCCATATTTTATGCCGCTAAGTAAACATTGAATAAGTTTTTTCAACCGATTGACTAGATGGTATGGAACGTCAGATCAGTACAATTTTAACCATGTACCAAACAAGGCGCCGAAATTATGATGCTGTACATTGAAAAGACTGTGGCAACTCAAAGTGCATATCATCGAAAATATCGTGGCAAATCGGCATCTTCTGCCAAGACTTAAAATTTAACTATTGGCACCAAAACCATCACTGAGCCATTTTTTTCAGGTAAAAGGAAACAGTGAGCACAAAAAATGACTGGGTGATTACAGGTTTCATCAAGACGATACGCCTTGTCCCTCTGCAAATCAAACAATTCACTTTCTGCAACGAAAATTCCCTGGACGTCTGATGTCAAAAATAGGCGACATTGACTGGCCACCGAGATCTCCAGATTTGACCCCACCGGACTACTTTTTGTGGGGTTATTTGAAAAGCAAAGTGTACGCCAGCAAGCCTCATACCATTGATGCGCTCAAGGCAACAATTCGCGGCAAAATCATCGCTATACCGCCTGAAATGGTCGAATAAGTAATGGAAATCACTTTGGCCAATAAGGATGGACACCTGGTTGACGTTGTATTAAAAAATTAATTCCATATGAATTCCGAACGACCAAATTTAAATTAAATACCTCATATATAGAAATCGATTGTTTTTTTTCCAATTTATTCAATGTTTACATACCGACATGGAAAATGGCCTAAACTGTCTATAATATTGATTTTTTAATAGGTTACATCTCGCAAAGGCATTTCTAGGGTTAAAAATATAGAGTCCCTTTTGAAACAATGAATTTAGAAATAATCATTAAAAATTGAACAATACTAAAACCTTGGAAACTAACAAACCTTTTGAGGGGCGAATCCAATCTTCTTGGTGGCAATGGTGGAGGTGTGAAATATCTATTTTTACTCTCGAGAATAATTTCAAGTGGATTCTCGTACACGTGGTTTACTTGTTCCTGAATTCTTACTCTAATTTGGGTTTCGTCAATTTCTTCATATATCCCTGAGGCTATCGATATACCAGATTCGTTTCTGGGTATCGGTCTTGGTTTGCTAAAAAAATGAGTCTCATAAATATGTAAGCGTGAACAAGTCTTTATGTCTTTAGAAGCGCTGCGAGAGGATACATTGACCTAAAAACGTTGTAGAGTGCCATTGGGGAACATACTCCCCGGTAGCATATTCTACAATGTGGAGGTTCTCTTTTGGAACAGGTTCGTTTGAGGCGTTGTAATAAGCTTGATCTGGTTAAAATGCGCCCATTGGGCTCCTCTAGTGTTTGCTGTACTGGTGATTCTTGCTGTTACTACGCAAGGCAGCACGGTAGAACATTTTACCATGATAGGATCTGTAGAATAGAGATGGATCTGTCGCCCTTATTCGATGTGGAGGGCACTTGTAACGTTAGGTACATTCACTGGATGTATTGCTAGTTCTCGACTTGTTTCCAGAAGCTTTAGGAAGTAATCTGGAGCGCATGCCCACACATGCTAGCAGTACTCCGGTGATGGTCTGATCTGGGCTTAGTAGTGTAGCAATAGCTGTTCCGGAGAATACAATTTTCAGAAGCGGAAAAGAACCCTCAGCTTCTGGGACGCCGACTTAATTGGTTTGAAAAATGATTGTAAAAATGGGGGTCTTTTCAGCAAATTTGATCCATGATATATATAACCAGCATAAAACAGGTTCATCATTTGCTACTTACGATTGGTCAACATTTTCTGCTAAGTCTTGAAGAGAATCCTCAGTTTCACTACCTCCAGGTGTCTTCACTGTCATTCCCATACTATTTACATCTAGTATATTCTGAAAATCGTTACATTTCCATTAGAATATAATGTTATGTGAAGTTCTTCATGTAGATTGTTGATGCTCTTACTTGGTGAAACTGTGTGTTAATTGCACAATCTTTTTAACTGAAGTTCTGTTAGATTTTAACAAAAAGTTTAGTAATATCGCATCTTCAAACTGACAGTGTTCAATTAATTGTTTCTCTCTTGTAGTAATAGTATTAGATTTATTAAATATAAACATTTTAATTTACAAATATCTGATATCATTAAAAATAATTGTAAAAACCTCGCATCTATTAGGTAATTAAAAATTTAGATTAATTATTTAGGACAGGATGATGATGAGTGAGGAAATTCCATTTTTACATTCAGTAACTCTATAACTGATTTTTAAACTACATAATTATATAAAGTACTGGCAAAATTTCCTTTAGCAGGTAGAATCAATGTGTAAGATGAAAACAAAGATGAAATACAAATGTCAGAATGAGAGCGCGAATCTCCCAATGCATGGCAACGCTGCCCTTTTGCAGGCTCTTGTTTTAGTCTGGTAAAATTAGTACTTCAAATTTCACCATTTGTATGCAAGGAGTATGTAACGAATTATGGGCTCTTGTAGAAGATAGTAATTGGAAAATGAATTCTATTTATCTATCTCTAACTCAGTTACCCCATCGTCATCCAGATGCTCGATGACGGCTTGTCCTTCCTCGGAGCCCACAGACATCCTAACCCCCGAATCGTCGCTCCCTGTCTGGCTTCTGGGGCACACAGGGCTCTCATTTCCGCCGCTGCAGCTACGCAGATCGCCTTCACTTCGACTAAGTCTCTTGGCCATCGCCGGACCTACATACGTCGACTTTCGGCCGTGGGCTGTTAGCAAACGCAGCAAACGGGGGCCGCGAAGGCAGTGCAGATACAACTGACCTGGCCCCGAAGGAAACTCACTGGAACAAAAAAAAATTACATAACTATTATAACATTCATCTATATGCAATTTTTGGATGATATTTAAATATATTGATGGAAAAAACAGACAAATATACCTGCTAGTGTGCATGACAATGACAGTCTTTTCGTCCATTTGTTTAATAGGCACTTGTAGGTGAAACTGGTGGAACATGTACCATTTCCATGTTACTTTGGGTTTTCCCGTACAAGGATCTTTAATGAACAGTTCTTGTTCATCAACAGTCAGAACACCAAATGTTCCCAGTAAACCAGCTGCCCTTGAATGTGCATTGTCAACAAAGGAAACATGGAAACTTGATTCACCAACTATAAATCAAGATAATAATAACATTTATTCACTTACAAAATAGATTAAAAGGGTGAATAAACATAAAACTCTGAATAAGCTATCAGAATATTTCACATTCATACTATATGAATAGTTTATTCATCATACCTGGAATATACGATGCAATACTGAGCATCCTTCTGATCGAAAACATCCATTTCTGGGCATCACATTCTGAAGATCCTGAGAGAAATAATATGGGTTTCTTATTTTGGGTTAGGCTAAATACTCCAAAGGCATACTGCTTGGTTCTTGACTCAGTCCTGCAAACTGTGGATGATCTTGGAAGCACCACACAGTTCAACAAACTTCCTTCCTCACTGGTTTTCAGTTTGATTTCCACTCCATTCTCAATACTATCCAAGCGGCAAATTTCACACCACTGTTTCTTCCAAGCCTTAACAATACACAAACATAATGTTTAGGAAGGAATATCAACATTAAAGTGTATATACAACAAAGCAGCAATTTATCAGACATAAAAATATAAGATTTATTATGTTTTCTGCTGGCCACTAATTGAAACCAAAGACTTTTTTATAAAATGCACTTTAGTTCTTTTTCATTTGTAGGTTTAAGATAAGATTACATTTTCCAGTGATTGATAAAATATCACTTTTTTTAAAGTAGACAAACATGCAGTTTTGGACTATCTGATAAATTTTTTAAGTTCACACAATAGGTAATTGGTATCCAATAAGACAATTTAGGAGATGACCCTTCAAATAACAATATGTTAACTATAAATGATTCAAATGTTACACGAATGTAAAACGTTGATAAATAATAAGTTCTTAATAAAAAAACGTTAAATAAAAATATTTAATTCGATATATTATTGCATCATCAAATTGCAATGTTTCTGTTTCCCGCCCACATCATGAGGCATCAACCTCATGCTAGCAAGAAGCAAAGCGTGAATGGAAAATATCAAAGTTGTTTCAAGAGTCTGTTTAAAGTTGCAAACTTTCATATAACCAACCCAATAAAATGGACCATTCGTTCATTTTGTTATTCTCGTTGCATGTTTCCAAAGGACAAGGTAACTATGTGTATTCAATAAACGTGTGTGGAATCACGTACCTTCCATGGTCTGAAGCCTCTTCTGGACCTTGAAGACACTTTCACATCCAAATAACCAGTCACCC
This sequence comes from Bruchidius siliquastri, assembly GCA_949316355.1. Classification (NCBI taxonomy): domain Eukaryota; kingdom Metazoa; phylum Arthropoda; class Insecta; order Coleoptera; family Chrysomelidae; genus Bruchidius; species Bruchidius siliquastri. The sequence goes on along the minus strand of OX438534.1, from coordinate 6,707,055 downwards.
GGTCATTTTTGAACATTTTTATGCTTTGACCAGCTTTATTTTTCCTTTGATCGTATTTAAGTTTTAAAAATAATTTGTTTACTACTCGATTTACCCCTCCCTGTTTCGTTCGGCGAGGTTGTAAATGCATCCGCGCTGTTGCCACGTCTGAAATGCATTTTAGCGTGACATACTAACCTATAAATATTTTGCCTCAAATATGAATAGTATTTGCGACAACACGTTTCGTAGCAGATTTAGCGTTTCATGAACGTTGGAAGTCAAATTGTTCAGTAAATCTCCTTGCAACAAATGCAATGTTTTACAGAAGTGAACAAAAACTTACTAACCGCCACAATTCTACTTAGGTATTCTGCAATCTTGTAAGACGGGCAACATGACAGGAGTGAGTTGAAAGCCCGCGCAACTGTTCATATAGTAACGTAATTTTAGTAATAAATCATTATAGCTACACAGGGCTACAGAAAAAGTCTTATTTGAGCCTAGGAGTTTAGAATTAGTTTCAGCTATATTTGGAACGATGGAACGTTTTACTTTTTTTAGATACGTACATCCACATATTGAATACTGTTGTTTTTATCTAACTCAACCAATATCTAAGCGTTGATGTTAAGTTTCCAGGAAGGTGATACCTCAGCCCGATAGTCAGCTATTAAGCAGTAAAATGGTACACCAAAAGAGTTATTTTCATCATTATTCCTTTTCCTGTACATATTTCAATATAAAATGAGCTATCTATTAAGTAAAAAATGGCTTTTCATGTCCTATGGTATCCAGTCGACGGTCGACACAGCACTACACAACACTAGTTATACTTTTTTAAATGAGTTATATAGCTGGATCATCTTATATATCTATAGATATGAAATATAAAATACATTTTTTGATGAAGAATATTCAGTGTCTGCTCTCCAAGGTGAATACCATATGTGGTGTAATCAAGTTTCTGAAGAAATAAACCTCGCAAAGCCGGATATATGGAGGGGAGGGGCAAAGTGTGCACTTCACATAGCCCCACGCTAGCGTGACTTTTCCACATTAAGGAAATAATTACCTTACAGACGCGTGCCGGCGCAGAAACTAAAATACGTTTATTCAAATTAAAACTAAGTGAAAATTACCTACTCTCGACTATATCGCAACAGAGACTAGTTGGGCTATCGTTAATTTCAATTGAAAAAAGCATTTGTAATGGGATAGATTTTTCCCAATATATACACGATTTTGCTGCGAAAAAGCACGGAACAATAAATTATATTAAATTATTAGGATTTGTTTTTTTTGTTTCTCAACATATTTTCGTTAATTTTGAATTTCCGTGATTTCATTCTTATAGTTATTTTTTATTAAATTGTACATGTGTATACATATTTATAATGATTAAACCGCAAACCCTAAGACCGGGCTCTGAAACCTCGGAACACTCAAGGTCCTTGGTATATATATATATATATATATATGAAAAAAATTATTTAGAAACGGTTTTTGAATTTTGTATTGACACTTGATGACAATGATAATTTATTGCCATAAATAGACATTTGTTAAAGAAACGTGACCATTTGTCACTTTTCTCCATAGATAAATCAGATAAAGTGCTGGTCACATATGCAAAAAAATACAATAAAAAATGTGCACTTATTACAAAAAACCGGTTTCTCCTTTTAGATTTGTTTAATTCGGTTTTTCACTAAACTAACTGGACTAAAGTCGAAGAACATAGGTTGATGAACTAAAACAAATGGCGGCTGACTGCATAATTTCTGCAGCTATTTGGTATCAAGTATAAGATTATAAATAAAGCTATGCGTAAAATCGTTTCTCTAAATATACTTTTTTATGTATGGAAAGACTTTGTTGATAATATTAAAAATATTATTATATATCACACTTTCCGAGATGCAGCGCCAACTGCCAATATGATTTATTTAAATTTTAAATAGTATTGCTTACTCAAAATAGACATTAATCGAAACCATATTTTTTTCTGCATTTGAGAGTAATCAAAATCGTTATCATTGTTGAAAAATTTCATTTTGATAATTGTATTTATATTCCCGAAACATGGCTTCTATGCAGACATTGAGAATGAATCAATGGGTATAGTCTGTGAGAATGAACAAAGTTCGCTTCTAGAATGCCTAAAGTGTGCAACATGTCACCGTCACACTGCCAGTAAGCCAGATGAATGGTTAGTATGAACTATTGTTCCACGACGGCGAGGTGGGCAACCTTTATTTATCTTGACGCGAGTGCGACGTTGCCGCTTTATAAACTTCAGAGATTATGTCGGCGAACTTTACTTTTTTGCAAGATGTACATAGCAACGTTTGTTTGCAGTTTCGGAACATGTTCAAAAACCTGACCAGGTGTTTCATTACTGGGTCTGATGGTGAAACCTTCTAAAAACGTTCAAACGAAATTACGGAAGCATTGCTGAACATGAACGTTTCCGTATGCGCCTAACGTTTCATGTCTATAGTTGTCTACATAAATTTGGAGTTTATTTTATTCTGCGTCATAGAATCCAAATACATGCCCTGAATAATATATCTTTTTTTAATATAATATGTTTGTATTTTTTAACAATTTAACTATATAGATTCAGCACTTTGAGGTCTTAAATATGCCTCTAAAGTAGAGGAGGAAATAAAATTTGAATGTATCCAATCTCAGTCGTTTTGTAGACCGTAATCACCTTTTGCATAAGGTCGATAATACAACAGCTCTTTAATTCCTGATTTTCTGATGACAATCGCCACTGTGGCCAGGTCTTCGTGTGACGTCACACTAAACGGGTCCATTCAAAGTGGAATTTAAATAAGGGTAGGTAGATATCATAAAATTTCCGAAAATGATTCTGCAACAAAAAGCGAAACGTTTAAAATCTGTATTTGAGACGTTTCTGATACATAAAAATGTTTATAGTTTCGAAGTATTTAGTTTCGTCCATTCGTCCCAACAGTGAATAAAAACAACATTTTGCATTCAGTTTATTTTATATCACAAAAATGTGTAAAAGTTGTTTTGAGTAGGTATAGTAAAATGTTATATAAAATAGACATCATATAAGTATTATTAATCATTACAATTACTTATCAACTAATTAATATGTATAGTCTATTTACAAAAAGCAATGGCAACACTGTCATCCTTCCAAAAATGAAAAACCTTAACTAAATAACCAATCAATATAATCGGTTGAAGTGTCTTTATAATCAAGGATCATATTCTATCTACTCCACAACATCCTTTGGTATAAGAACTTAATACTAATCAACAATAAATCATTCCCATGTTACGATGCATTTATAACCAAGGCCGTATACAAGGGGGGGGAGGGGTGATGGGGGTAATTACCCCTCCCTCAAGATTTCAGACCAACTATATAATTCCATTTTTTTTCCAAGATATTGATATCTAAATTTGAATAACAGAATCTTCATAAAAACGCATTGCTAATTTCGGTATCTATTCCTATCCAGTGCGTTGCAAATAAAAATATCAGACCAATACATGATGTATTTCTATTTTATTCTATTTTACGCAGTTATGTATTTCGGTTTTCATCGTATTTTTGAACAACTCTGATTTTCGAAATAAATAATAGTAATCTGGTATCATTTGAATCAAAATAAAACTCCGCAAACCATTGGAGTACTCAAACTCAGCTGCACATTTTTTTGCACGATTTTCTATTAGTATGAGAGTCAATGACACTCGACTCTACATCATCGCGGATTTGATTAAGAATTACATACGCATTTAGAATGCGTTATGCATTACGGTATCCCGAAGTCTGCCAGGAAAATCCCGCGCAAAGTTGCATAGTTGCATTATTAATTATTGAAAAATCCAGATATCCTGAAATTTAACATGATGTCGGATTGAATGAAAAATAACATAGGCTAGTACTTTAAAAAAAATCTGGGTGTGTCCGGACCGTTCGGGGGCGGTCCACAGGTCAAAATCAAAATATGATTATTCATACTGCAATGAGATCAGCGGTAGTAGCTGAGAAAAGACCACCCTGTAAGCAAATCATCCATAAGATGTGAACAGTTGTCAAAACAGGCATCTCGAATATCAAGATTGTTCGAAATTTGGATATGGAAATCCGAGGCATTTTTGTATATATTGGAGCATCGAGCAGTGACAGTAGCCAGTCAAACGCGTGTGTAATTCTTATTTAAATCCGCGATGATGTAGGCTCGAGGGTCACTCCCAGTTAGACTATAAATCCCATAAGACGATCAGAACTAAAATTCGGCAAGGTAACCGCCCATTTGTACACATGAGAAAGACAGGAATGTAAATGTTTGTTCATCATCTTTTAAATGAGCTAAAGCACATATAATTAATCGGTTTGATCTCATTTAAAAAACATCACGATGCCTAGCAACATGAACTCACCCAAATGTCGCCCTCTATGGTTCATGTTGCTATCATACCCTTTACTGGGTTACGTATGTATATACCCTCCCGATTGCTGTCTACAGTTAGACCGCCAGGCTATACTGACGAGTCTAGGCTAAAGACGAAACATGCATGTCTACAGCGGGTCTAATGCATTGTGGAGAGCATACACTTAATAATCACGATGCCTCCTTTGTGACGGCTTAGAGCACAAAGACTCCACTGTTTCAACTCCTGTTAACTTTTCCTTCTAACTTCATTATAGTTAATATTAACATATTCCTTTCCCTGTTGCTTCAACTAAGACGACGAAGGTATTACAAAAAATGGTGAAAGCATAAACAAACTCCATGCCCTTTTATCCGCCCAATACTAAGGTCTAGATACGCCCTTGTTTCTAACTAATGAACTGATATAAAACCGTTGCACACAAACATCAAGATCTAACATTCACTGAAAGTGAGTTTTCAATCACTATAGCAAGTTATATTTTCATTATAAAGCTAATAGTCTATGAGCCACTTGCACTAAAAATTACACCATCGTCAGGATTTTTTTGATTTCTCAATAATTAATTAATGCACTTTTGTACAGGATTTTCCTGGCAGACTTGGGGTTCCATTATGCCCTATACGCATACTAACGCGTGAGTAATTCTTATTCAAATCCGCGATGACGTAGGGTCGAGTGTTACGGGCTCTCATACTATAATAAAGCGTTTAAATTCTTTACTCAGCAAAGTTTTTATATTTTCTAGTCAATCCTATTTATATGCTACACTCATTACCTCTAAAATTGAGGAATCACTGATGGAAATTCATTGAACTCGATTTGCAAAAACTTAGAAGGCATTTAGATCATATTTAAAACCGTTTGAAAACAATTTCTTCAAGTCAATCGGACTGTTTCGTATTCACGACTGATGTACTTCACACACAAAATACGTTTCAAAAGAGCAAGGCGAGTCGTTCCACTTCATTCCCTTCCCATCTCTATTCCAAAGTTCCATACAGTTCTCCTGTTCTCCATTCTCGTACTCGAAGTTGTTCGGCTCTCCTGCATTCCAATTGGTGAAGGTTATGGGTCGTCCAGTTGACATCCAGAAGAAGTGACCTTCCTCTGCGAGGTCAGTGCCCGAGGTCCAGAAGTGCTCGTGACCAAAGCCTGAGAAAGTACTTGAATTATAAACGTCGACAATGTACAGGGTTCTGCAACAGGTATCGCCTATTTTGAGTAGGCCATTGAGGATACAATTTTACGTTGGTGCCAGTTGCATTGTAGGTTTTATATGCGTCAATTAATGTGATTTAATTAATCATTGATTAATAACTTAGGAGCTCAATTTGAATTTTTTTTGTTGGACTCCATAATGTTATTCATTGTCAATATTCTGAATCGTTCTCCAAACTATCTGCAAAATTATAAAACTGGATTTTTGACCACTATTTTATAATTATTTTGATACATTCAGCAGTACCTGCATTAAGTTGTAGTATGTCATCTAGATTAAAAATATTATATACTAAGGAAACATCATGCCTTTCAATACTTGAAGAATATACTGTTTCATAGTTTAATTTAGGAGCTGCTATAATTAACAAATTGGCGTTAAGTTTATAGAAAAACAATCAGGGATTATGTTAACAGTATCATACATTACAAATGTTGGATATTCTGGACTTAAATAAAAGTAACGTTTATCGGCAATAGCGTGATAATATATTATCTATTTGTGGGAAATTGTCAGTGATGGTGGTAATATTAAACTTAAATCATTGTTCGCCAATAAGTTATGATTGATATGTACTCCCATTTCCATTGATTCTGTAGCAGAACGAGTAAGCAGTTCTAAATTTTTGTTCCAAATTTGATCACAAATCTTTTTAGAATTCACAAAGGGCAATAGCAAGGCATTTGGCAAACAGACAATCTTATGAAATTACTAAATTTATCAGTTTACAAGCCGTAATAAGTAACAAAAGACGGACAGGATGCTATAGCCATAAAAAAATTGAAATTCGAAATCAATAAGACAATCATACGAATAAAGGCACTTTCTTTTTCGAAGGATAACAGCTTAGGAAAAGGTCAGCTAGGCAGATTGGCAGTAAGGTGCCAATGGGCCTCCCCATAGAAGGCGACACTTGGAGATGAGTTGATGTTGCTATCACACCTTTGACTGGGTTACGTATATACCACCCGAATGCTTTTTACAGTTAGACCACCAGGCTATACTGACGAGTCTAGGCTAAAGACGAAACATGATGTCCATAACAGGTCTAATGCATAGTGAAGACATACACTTGATGGTAATCATTCAAATTTTTTATTGATGACAGACTAGGCTCATTTTGATTGAAGTGGATTTGTTAATGAACAAAATCATCGTTCCTGGATTGTAGGAATTCCACAGCAGTTTCACGAAAAATCATCACGATCTTAGAGTCACCGCTTGGGGTGGTGTTTCCGCGTTAGATATCGTGGTTACCATGTTTCTTAAAAAAAATCTAGCGGTTAAAGTTAATTGTGAACGTTATAATCCATAAGTTGTAGACGGTTTTATGGCGAGAATTACAGAGACGTAGACAAAATCTGATTGCGTTTACTGGCAAACACTACAAGACCTTATGCTGTATATTTCCGAAGAAATACAGAAGGTTAACCCAAAATTGCTGGGAGAATTAATGGAAAATTATGGGAAGAGGTTGGAGTATCTACTGCATAGACGCTCAAGGAGAAACTTTAACTGATGAAATATTTAAGACACAAAATTGGACGTATTGAAGTTGTTAGTTATCCAAAACTTCTTTTAATTGAATACTTTTGTCCTTTAGAGAGATCTTGAAAAATGTGCCATCTGCAATTGGCTTTGATGAATGATTGAAATTGCAACTCTTTGGTAATACTTACCAAAGTCCTTGATGTATTTCTCCAATTTATCGTTTTCTTCTTGCGAGGTAATACTTGCTAGGTGCATACCGTGAAACCGACAATATTGGGTTGCTCTATAATAGTTCGCCTGAAACATGAAATATACGATTGTGTAGTAAAATTGTGGAGTGATACTCATGTATATCGGCAAACAATATTTATGTTAAAAAAGAGATATCATTCGGGGCATATATACAATTCAAGTATGACGGATGCGCAGGATAAAACTTCAAATTTGTGTATACAACCATAGACATTCTAACCTAGTACGGACTGCCCCTACAGATAAAGAGAGAGCGCGAAAAAGCTATTGAGAGAGATTGCATGTTGCATGTAGTGGGTATACAACAGAAGACGCTAAACTCAACTCAACTTTGTACGTTCGAGTTTTGATGCCACAGAAAGATCATTATAGTACAGCATTTTGATGACAAATCCAGTTGAGTTTTCACCCCGCTGTATCAGTTTACTTTCTACGAAAAACGAAAATATTGCACTCATGCTGACTACAGAGCTACCAACGATTTTAATTTTGAATATTTTGATGTTCACAGGTCCTAGCACAAGCAGGTACTTTTCAATTAGGTACAATGTATTCAAAAACTATTTGCCATCAACCGATATTTTATACACAGAAATATTTTGACATCTTATTTATATGGTTTAATAATTTTCTATTGTTAAATAACTCAAATAACAGAAATAAATTAAAGTCTGAGGGAACTTTCAAACCCATATTTTTTGATCCTAATGGGCAGATTACATAAGGTTCAATATAGAACGAACAAAAAATCAAGAATTTCTTTAGGACAATGCGTGGTGTTGTCATATGTTCTTTGTGACGTCACCAACCATTGAGTCTTCTTCAGTGTATATGTTTTGCGAATTATCGCATTTAATACAAACCATCCATAATCCAGTAACAGCTGACGTTCTGGCGGCCACGAAAGAATGGCTTGTGGTTAAAAATAGCGTTGCCAGAATAAGAAAGTAAAAAAGTGCCATCGAACAATACAAAAAGTCTCGGTTGTCGCAACAGCTTTTTTGAAATATTAGACTCAGGAAACTATTAATATTCAATCAAAACTGTTGTTTTGTGGAGTGGGGCAAAATAAACTTCATCAGGTACCTGGGAACAGGATCTCAAGCAATTACTTAAAAATAAAAAAAGTAGCAATATAACTCACTGTCTGAAACTGCACAAATTTGTCCTGTCATTTTGTGTTTTTAAATATTTTTCATTTTTGAAAAATGTTTCTCGCCTATTTCATATGTTTTACAACAATCTCTATTTATTATCTATCATTAATCATTATTATTATAAAGTTATTTCTTCCTCTGTATGATATAAAACCTGAATATTAATAATACACTTCTATGAATTCTAGACATTATTTTGCCTACCATTAAAAAGTCGCCAAAAATAAGGTTCTTTAGTAATAATCGCCCCAAAGCTCCTATAGACAAAGTAGTCATTTTGGCGGCTTTTCACCCTGAATGGCGATACTGATTTCAAAATGCTTTCTGATGGAACCAGTGACTATATTTTTAGTCCTTTGATTAGTTTGAACTACTTTGTTCAGTATTGCCAACCGTCGCGTAAAAATGGACTGAAGTACATACTCTCATACGTCGTACTGAATAGAATGTTAAAAAACTGATACAACACACAACAAATGCACTCAAATCTAAGCAGTCAAGTGCGCTCAGCCTGAAATATCAGCATTGACGCTTATAACATGGTATTCTATAACTATCAATCAAATTGAGTGTGAAATTCAATTCGACTCATTAATTATACTATATCTACTAGTGGGTTGGTCTAAAGGAAAAAGGATAATGGTTGGACAGGTAATTTGAGATGATTAAATTCAGCTTTGTTGAACAGTTACATCACTTTATTCACAACAAATAGAGCACTAACATAGATTCTGTTGTTTTGATCAAGAATATAGTGCTGTTGTTTGAAACTTGTAGACAAGGTGGATTTATCAAAAGTTTGATTCCGGACTTCCATTGTCTATAAAATTTTGAGTATCACGACGTTTCGATTGACGTGCTATCTTCAATCGTCTTCAGGTGAACTGTTCATTCTAGTTGTTCACAAGTCTAGTTTGTGACAACTCATCGTCAAATACACTTGATTTAGTTACTTAAGTTTCAAACTGTTTTCAGTTATATCGCTAATAAGTGATGAAAATGAATGAAGAGCATTAGTGGGCGGTGATTTTTTTACAACTTCAAAGTAGTCGATTTTATTAAATGACTATTCGAACTTCTATGCAAACAAAAATACCGATCTTATTCGCAACATGATTAAATAGGATCATCACATTGATATCAGACATATTCAAGCAAATATAAAGAAATTTACACTATTTTACACGAACATTTAAAAGTAAGCTTTGTTCTCTACAGATTTGGGCACTCTGCATCTTTGAAAATACTTAAAATACGTATTATCTACTTAAGTTGTTTACCTTGAAGAATATCCCCAGGTAGTACCTTTTTTCTCCGAGCTTCAACAGCGGCATTGTCCAGCGATTTGGAGTTGGTGTATCGTCCACACAGTTTGGGCAGTCTGTAAAAAATATTTGAAAAACTCAAATATAACTAATTTGATTGATTCGATGAGCTAAAGAACAATACAAGCACTGTTGGCGACCCTACAGTTTTAACTGTAGATCTACAAATTTTTGGAAATCTTCCCAGTTTTTAATTTAAGTTTAAGCCTACAGTTTTTTACTAAACATTCTGAGCGTCATCTTATTTACTTGCTGCGTAGTCCGTCCCTACACAAAATCAGCTTCAAACAAACCTATTATTACTGGATCGGAATACGTAATTGTCAGTAGGTTCAATAGATGGCGAAAGGAGTATGAACTGAATTTAGCAGTTGTAGACGAACTGTAGTGCGCTGAGTTGAAAAATTTAATACTTTTGGTGACTAGAGTCTTTAGAGAGTATATAGAACGTCAACTATTTACGTAACCCAAAATAATTTCGAAAATAAAACTTGAAAAAACAGCTGCGAAATAGCGTGGAGAGTAATCAGTTTTCGCGAGCTTCTAATAATTAATCAATTAAAAGTGCTGCAACAAAGCGGAAGTTATCTTTTCCTTGTTTAGTCCTCTATCCTACTTTAGTATTTTCGGTGCCTCTATCAAAATCTTCCCACGTGCTACACTAGCGCCACCATAATTTAACAACTTCCATAGGACACTTTCGAATACACAGAGACGGTGCTTCTACCTTCATAATGAATAGTGTAATTTATTATATCACTGGAACAAGTAGATCGTTCGGTCGAAATCTGTTCCCCCGGCATTCGAATAATTGAAAATAAGAAAGACCTGTGTATTTAAAGTTGTTTTGAATTCAATATTTACAATTTCGTACAATTTCTTCAACAGATGTATACAGTTTTACACTGGAATGGGGTTGACGACAAAGAATACAAGTGCCGAAATCACAAATGTGGTAAAATCATATTCCTAAAAATTACAAATACTTAAGTCTGTTAGGCTAAAATCAATAAAGTTAAAAAAAATAATTTTGAATAATATTTTTTTAATTTGAGTGAAAGAACAAAATAACTGCGAGTTCTTATATTCAAATATATATTTTTGCATTATTTTCTTCTTAAATTTATCTACGGATTATTATTGCTTAATGTGAAGTTGTGTAACTTCACAATAATTAAGCCAAATAACCCATAGTTTTATTTTAAAACAGTTTTATTTGTTTTTTACTCAAATTGACCATGTTGGAGATATATTGTTCCTTCACCCACCGAATCGATTAATCTGGTCATGTGAATTATTAACAATTATCCCCAAAAGGAATAAATGGCCAGCTGACATCTAAAGCCGGTGGACCAATAACAATAAATATTCATTCACGGAGCGCACGACGTTATTCAACTATACAAAATAAAACAACTGACCAAACCAGACCAGGCCTCAACAGATGCTGCGAAAAGTGAGATTAAAACGATGTAATGGACATTGTATGTTGGCGATACGATACTAATCCACGAACTGGTTAGGTTAGCATTGTTTACAAACCTCGAACCTTTTTAAAGTCATCTGAGAGGCCTTGACAAATTTCACATTCACATGTTCGGTGCGTCATTTGTCTATTTTTATAATAAATTAGTTATTTCGTCATTTAAATGTCAAGTGTTGTTCTCTGAACAAAGTTATAAGATTAATTTGGACGTTTCCTGAATATTTATAACCAAATGACCAAAACCAAATAGTGCCTAGGCCCACGCCTTGCAAAAAAATTTGATGACCTTATCTTAGACTGCTCAATAGAGAAATACACTGCTGTCAACATTTAAAAGCAATCAATTATCAAACAGTGTACGGGTACGCCGAATTCATATCGACCATTTTGAATAAAAATCATGGTTCAATATGAAAAAGAAATAAGTATGACAACACTGTTTGAACTTTTCGAGTCTAACGTATTACGATAATTCAATGGATTTCAAGTCGCCATTGATATTTTGCTATCCATTGTTAACTAGTTTGATGTGAGTTCGTTTATTTATTGTTTAGTTTTGTGTGTGTGCTTTTGAATAAATACTCAGGCAGTGTCAGTAAAACTCATAAATATGAGTCGCCAGTGCAAGTTTTTCAAGGAGTCAGCTCTTTCGAATCTGCATTAATCGTTTTATGGGAAAGTAAATTTAAAGTTATATTGACCTGTGGTTTTATAGGTAGATATGTTGTTGCAATATGAGTTGTAACAACCAACAAATATAATATTGAGTGAATTAAAAACCATAAACAATATTAACTCATCTCCAAGTGTCGCCCTCTATGGGGACGCCTATTGGCAACCCACGAAGTGGGTCCTAACACCTGGACTGCCTTGAAGCGGCAAAGATGTCTCTTACGACATTTGTTAACAATGATGAACTGATTTACAGTGACATCCTTTATTCTTCCTGAACACTTTTACGATGTACCGTTATCTCGGATCATTCACATCAAAAGCTGACAACTGATTTTGAGTGTATGCTCTCCACTATGCATCAGACCTGCTATAGACATGCATGTTTCGTCTTCAGCCTAGACTCGTCAGTATAGCCTGGTGGTCTAACTGTAGAGAGCAATCGGGTGGTATATACGTAATCCAGGTAAGGGTGTGACAGCAACATCAGCTCATCTCTAAGTGTCACTCTCTATGGGGACGCCCATTGGTAACTTACGTAGTCAAAGGTCCAAACACCTGGACTGCATTGAAGCTGCAACAGATGTCCCTTACGACATCTTCCTAAACACTTTTATGATGTGCTGTTATCTCGGCTCATTTACATTGGAAGCTGATATTCAGTGTATGCTCTTCACTACGTATGAGACGTGCTATAGACATGTATCTTTAGCCTACAGCAGGTTTGATGCATAGTGGAGAGTATAGACTTAATAAACAATATATTTCATTTATATGAGTGGACGTTTTTTTCACCGTAATACCAAAAATTTTCAACAACAGGATCTGACTAGCAAAATAGCGTAGTCGGTCAGGACGCGTCTTTTAGAAAATATGAAAAATCACATTTTTCGCGAATTCTTTGGCTCACACTGTATAATCTAAAATTAATGATTTGTAAAAACGAGAACAATGGTCTAAAATCATAAGATATTGAAATTTTCATCATGGATATTAAATTTTTATATAAATCTAACCATTAAAAGATGTTTGCCTATTAAATAGAACAGTTTATCGTACGCTACTGTCGAGCCGTGTTTTTAGCTTTGAACAGTGTTGCCTTTATGGTACGCCAACGTAAAAACGTAGCACGCATTACGTCCTTTCAAACAATAGTGGAGCGTATTTTCAAAGTATTTATGAATGGTCTTAATTGCGATCTGGTGTCTTCAATGTTGTGTGAATAGACCCCTCAAACATTACAGTTATTAGTCAAACATGCATAAGATTTCCCTTTGTTTATGTCATATATGCGTAAATAACAGTATTCAGTTGCGTAAATCAAATATGCATTCACAATGAGGTATTATACGAAATTTCCATTTCATGAATAAGAAAAAAACCGTTGAATAGTTCACATACCGTCGCGTAACGGGTATATTTATGTCATATTCTCATTTTCACTATTGGAGAGTGACATTACAGTCCAGTGAAACGTGTAGTAAAATATATGTCGTCGCCAAATCGTTAAATTAGCCATTTAGTTGGAGGGCTGGACTATTAAGAAAACCGCGGCATTCAGTTAGACTCCCACGCGGATTGTTCATCATTAAACGTTCAATCAATTATTGGCTTGCTTCAATGCGGCCGGATCGAATGAAACTTAGTTCTCTGTCTCGCCACTGCACAGCTTGGTGTCATCAAACCAACATGGCGTCAATAGACGATTAAGGGGTTTGTTGATTTTACTAAGAATGACAATGCTGACTGCAACAAAACCTATGTAATATGTGACAATTTTTGCACTGGTGTACATAACTACAATTCCTGTAAAAAAATGTTCATGCTATCTGTGGATTGACAGAAAAAGACGAATCTAATATACTTCGTTTTGTGCAAAAGTACAAGTGCAAGTACAAAACATACAGTTTGAAAGAAATTGAAGTTACATAGAAACAAAAAGAGCCGCTGAAAAATTATTGACTAATTTATATATTTAAAAAAATGAAATTCATTTTTATGCCGAGAATGACTACTACCATCATTCATCACCCTTAAAAAAGTGAATATCGCCTCGACTCAATTATTTGCTACACTATATGTTTTACGTTGGAGGTTTTTTATGCTTTTCTGTTCGAATCTCATTGCTTGATTATCAATAGTCAACTTATAGAAATACTGTATTTCCACTATTAGGAACTTCTTTCATACACACAAAAATAAATTCTCAATTAAAAAATTCCGATCTTCTTGTAAATATAAAATCACGACAAGAACATCTGATCTTACTCTAGACAGTTTACTTGATAAGAAAATTATTATTAATTTTAACCAAGAAAGAAAAATATAATCTTCTCCACAACTAAGATGTCAATGCTTTCCTAACAAGTATTCCTTTTTTTTGTAAGGTTATCATATTTTGCAACGGAGCTCCGTTTACTTCAATCAAGAATACGAACATCTTGCGATTGGCTCCAAGTAATTCATTTACTTGTTTGGCATCGTCATATTCGTTAACGGCAATTCAGCGGTACGCGTGTGTCTGTTTCTGCGTCTGTTAGTTTCTATTGGATTTAATTTTTACCAACCACCTCTCAGGATGAATGTGCTATTGGGGTTGTGACCGTTGTGAGGATCTCATACAAGTGTACAGGTGTTGATGCGATATGAGTGATATGTAAGTTCTATTACAAATGTTAGATGTATATCTTTTGCCTTAAATACAGGTACATATTTTTTATATTCTGTTTATCTGTACCTTTCAAACTTGAATTAAGAAAAATAGTATATGACGCAGATAAAATAATGTAAGAAAGAAGTCCCATTGGTACAGTTTTGATACTTTTTCAGTTCTTCTTTTCAAGGTTAAGGGACCAACAGTAGCTTTGATGACAGCTCAAATTACAGAATTTACAGAATGCTTATACCAATAATAAATTATATAATGAAGTGGAACTATTTGCGCCAAGATCATGAAATGCTTCAGTCAACACTGTTGTATTTATTCTACTAGGTTAGATTTTCTCTGTTTTGTGCCAAGATTGTGATTTGCTCAATTTGAGATTTTGGTATTCTCACTTCCAAGACTTTCCCAGGTTTGAACCGAATATATTTACTTAAATTTACCATATATCATCAAAAATACTTACTTTGAGATCAATATACCTTTGCGCATATAGGAAGATAAGGTCTAATTGAATGAAAGATTTCATGTGTAATGCTGTTTACATAGATCAAACAGCTAGAGCATTTACAACACATAGAAGATATAAGTGCCTTCAAAAGCCAACATCCAGAAATTTTGTCAAACACTTACTAGATACTAATATGAAGTTAGCAACCAAAATAGAATGAGTACTCCATACTTGTGATAAAATACATGTTGAACTTCATGGAAACATTAGATTCAAAAATATCTGCGAAATCCTGATTTCATTGTAGTAAATGAACAGACTGATCCTTTAAACTCAATTTTCATTGATACATTACTATAAGTTTTCATCTATTTGAATTCTATGTTAACTTACTCTTGAAATATCTTAAGTCATAGAATGTATTAAGAGGAATGAAATAGCTCAAAGAATAAAATAGTCCATCACATGAAATATCTTGAGGACATTTTGACGGCGATGGTTATGGTTTTGTAGGGGTTTCCCTTAATACTAGTGCAAATGCAGTCGCCAAGAAAGATTTCCCCTGAAAGAAAGGAAAAATGAATAATTTAATAGAAAAATAGCTAGACATGATAAATAGTTTACTAGATTATAGAGCTCTAGTTTTGTATCCATGATAGGATCTAGTTAGCTAGTTGGCAAGTAATCTGGGTAGCCTTTGTTCAAACCCAAATCTGACAGTCCGACGATGATTTAAATATAAATCCAAACGCGTCACTGAAAGACAAATAATTTTATTTGTGAAACTGTGTGTCAAATAATACACAATCCTTTTATCTGCACGATATAAGAGTTTCACCAAGTAAGAGCATCTATAATCTACATCAAAATCTTAGTTAAATGTTGCTACAACAAAATCACCAAATCAAAAATCGTTCAAAGTAATAAAAATTCTAGAAGTAGAATAAATCAAAGAACATAGCAATATTGGAATCACACAAATGCAGATGCACAATGTGAACAGACATTTATTCTCTCGCAGCGCTTTTGGACCGAGATAGGATTTCTGTCCAAACTAAAGCAGAGATGTTATTGATTTAATTTTAGAGCATTTAATAAAGCCAATTTTGACCTGACCATTACGTTTGTTATAAGGATACGCACCTGCTGCCGTACATGTTTTTATTAATTAATTATTATCATTATGTACCTATATGATAGATTTGTTATGCATTAAAGTCATTTAAGTATGTGAGTCTCTAACAGAGGCATGTCGCGTGTAGTGGAGAAAGTTTAAAGATTATACAAGAGCAGCTGTGTCTGGGACAATAAACCATTTGCTGTTATTATCGATTGACGTTTTGATATCGCTTTTAAGGTTCTCACCATTTTATCGCTGTTGGCCCAAAGTCAAGGTGAACAAAACGGTATATCAGCCATTTTGTCGAAATAGAATGATTTTCCGTTATATTTTGTAAAGTATTCGCGATTTAAGTCTACTATGGCGTCGCATGGTAGTTAACAATGAAAAGTTCGAGATAAATTAACATTTTGTTCACATTTTTCTGTTTACATTGTTCAAAAATGAGTTCATCAAAGCCAATAAAACATTGTTGCGTGCCGCAATGTCAAAATATCAAAAATAATATCCTAAGCTTACGGTTATTTCTTTCCATCGTTGAACAGATATGGACATTATGTATGAAAATTTGCACCGGTCATTTTTTATTAGAACATTTTTTCCTTCATGTAAGTACATCCAAAATATGTATACCTATACCATAATCAAAACATTAACGTTAATGACAGTCTTGAAACGCAACAATCAACAAGTAGGGACCAAATTGAAATTAATTTCATTGAATTATATTATAATGTGCATTGTAAATATAATAAAAAAAATCTCGCAACGTCACAAAAGTTCCATTTAAAACGTGTTTCAGGTAGGTACAAAAAATATTTTTGATTAAAATTTCTGAAAAATATGAATGCAATTTTTTACAAATTTTATGTGCGGCTTCTCGCACCTGCTAAACACGTACAATAACCAATACAATCTTTTTGTAACCACTTAACAATTATTCGTTTTTTAGGATATTCAATTCCGCACAACAATATCTTATGGCTGTTTAAATGAGCTTCACCTTCAATAACTGGACACAGTAAATTAAAAATATCTGCCACTGTTATTTCAACCACTACTTTGTGAGTATAAATTTTATTTTTAATCCTGTTTCTTTGTTGCTGAATATAGGTATTGTAGCCCTGAAGATGAAAGCATAATATCTGAAAACTAGGAGAATAATAAATGAGAAGAGCACACTTCACAACTGATTTGCCGCTCCCAACTATATTGCGTTCATAATGTTGTGGTAATTGTCCGCAATGACAACGTCTCAAATATCGAACTACTCTGTTTGAGTTCCCAGCATAGAAAAAACCGTTACTTCAGTTAAAATAGGTAAACATTTCCTGCAAGAGGAAAAAATCTAGGAGTAATTATAAATTTCGCATACCTATATGGTATAATAACATCGCTGCTCGTTTGAATGTCACGAGGTTACATCTGCTATTCACATTTTCTGCTGCATTCTTTTTCACCTGTAATTATTATATAATCATGTGTGGCTGCGTTGCCAATTTACCTACTTCAGTCGCATCGCACATAATTTGATGTTTACTTTATTGCACTCGATATTATAAGATGAGAGCTCTCCGTATGAAACCTGTCTGATTATCATCGTGTCACAAAATTAAATTCTTGGGGAATGCGGCGTTGTATTCGAAGCATATCCATCAAAAAGAAGAATTGTTCCTTGAAGACGAATTATGCGGTTTTAACAATCAAAAATGCGCGTCAAGTAAACTGACAACCATTTCCAACACAATAGTGTCCCCTTCTTTCTTGGATGCATTGGTTGACAGTGCACCAACTATTCATATTACATTATTCACATAGAGTTTAGCTTCTATACACTAGGTGGCGCGACAAGTATCGATTATACATGAAATGCCTTAACAGACCGTATGAGTGGGAGAGAGAGAGAGATATGGATGGGTCTGACCTTGAGATTCGTGGCTCGTTTCCTTCGATTTTAAGCTCCGATTTAGTGACTATTTTTTAACGGTTGGCAAATCTGGCGCAATCCTCCAGTTTAAGGATTATCAGAACGTCGCTGCTTGTCGGCGAGTCTTAACTTGTTCGAGGGATTTTGTCTGTTTTTTTGACGGTGCCTCCGCTGCTACGTTCATGTCACACTAGTGATGTAGTATCAAAGTTTCAATCAAACCCGAAAAGTTCTTTTCGAGTAATAGAGGGGGGGCAAGGGGGGACAGACAGACAAATCGACTGACCGACAGACCGACGGAAATGAGTAACATGGTTTTTTCTTATGGATATGTCGTGAAACATCAAAAAAATAGAATAACTTGAATCCGAATAATTTCGCATTCATAATACTTCCTCGTGGGAAGTAAAATGGTCAAAATTTCCCGGAAAGGCCTATTTCTATAGAAGGTTATTTTCTCAGTTTGATCTGTACAGTCTACTGCCAACTGGTATGTATTTCTTGAGACACCTTTCCAAATTAAAATGACATGTATATTCTCCGTATAAATTACTGGAATTCATGTTACTAAAAATTATTTCATTATTAAGCAATTACTCAATAAATTAAATATCCAAAACGGTTTCCCATGGTCCACTGAATATTGGGTGCACATGTTCAATTAGCCAAAATAAAATTCATACAATTAGTTTAATCCCATAAAAGATATGTTGAAACTTGATTCGAAAGGGAACGATTTGAATTATTGAATTTCTTGAAATGCGATTTGATCACCTACATCGATATATTTATAATTATATATATCTACTTTCTCCCAATATTTGGTCCATGCAAACCAACCTTTCTCTATCATTTGCAAAAACAGTCGTTCCATTACCTTGAAAATATGCAAAATGCAAAACGCTTTTTATTTTAGGTAGAGTTCCCTCTTAAGGCACGGAAGACTTAACAAATACCCTGATAAGAAAATCACCTAATAATCTAGACATCTTCCATGGAGCTTCTGGAGATTGACAGAACAGTAACATGACAGGAGTTCTTCTGCTGCAGTAAATTGTATATACGGAACACACTCCACACTGCACACTACACCACAAGGCTCAGGATGTAGTATGCCTCAGGCATACTACGCATGTGTGGAAATGCGCTCCGAAGAATTCCTGGAGCTTCTAGAAAGAATACTTAGTAGGTTTGGTGGATGCACTTGAGCTTACAAAGGACCTACATAGTCTGAAAAATCAAAGAATAATGGCTGTACTGTCTCGCATAAACGCCTTTACCTTTTTGAAACTATTAGGCATGTCTGATCGATATTAGTTGCAAACTTTTGATGGAATACAAAATTATCAAATAGCTGTTACCAAAACACACGTATTACCGCCTTATATTTTCTGTTGGCAAGGAATAAAATAAGATACTATTGACTGAATGTCTTTACAGATTCCGTCAAGGTAGCTGGAATATTAATAAATATATTCAATCAATAGTACCTATGTGCTTTCAATTAGCGAGAAGTTTCATAAGTTACATTACTTTAATTACCATTCAAACTTGCCACTAGGTTACTGTGTGAAGCTGAACTTTTGAGGTTAGGTCCAGCGGCTTGAAGCATTCCTAGCAAACTGAAGCACAGCACTTTTATGATCATTTTGTGGTGGAACAGTGTTCTTTACTAAACTCTAACGACGGAAAGTATCATAGTATTACAATAGTTTATATATATTTACAGAAATGATGGGAACATTTTAGATTTGAATATATGAATCCTTTACCCGTTTCACTGAATCCACTTTTATTACTTTCACCGAATTGTGTCAACTGCAGCGCGATTAGACGAACAGTGATAGTCCGCGTTCTAATGCGGTACTGCTGTACCACTTGATGGTTTGCCTGTTGACAGACTCTGGTCCGGCGCGGATCATCATTGGTAGTACCGCAGGCTGATTGGAGCACCGCCCATAATGCGCTGCCCGTTTAATTATCAAAAGTCATCATCTTGACATAACCTCAAAAAACACCCGGAACATGACTAAAACCAGTAAAATTACTTACCCCATGCCACTTAGACCTCCCTCTAATTCGTAACCACATAATCCCATAATCCCGTAACCTTGTAATAGCATAACAGCATGACCTCAAAACTACGTAACCTCATTGGGGTGTGGGATGATAGTCACTGAAATATGAAACTGTTATGGGATAAATGAGTTTACTGGTTTCTCGGGTGTTTTTTGGCGTTATGTCAAAATCTTCTTTAGGTTTATGGGTTGAATAGGTTGAGGATTCGGTTTCAGAGGGAAAAAATACATAGGAATATCATACTGACATCTAAGAGAAACTTTGCTCTAAACGGTTATTGTTATGGTTCGTTGGGATATTAGCTGGGTAATAAGCTTTCAGTAGGCCAGCCAGCGATGCTAGATGGGGATTTACTGGAGCATCGTGGGGCCCCATCAGACTTTGAAGATTTGATGGTAGAAATAATGAAAGGTTATAGATGTGTACCCTTTCATCGGTGGGGGAGCGTCTACAGGCTTTTAAAAATATAAAACAAACAGACGTGATGGCTGACGGAAAGTATATGATCTTGAATTAAGAATTGGAGTATAGTGTGTGGCGGTGCGAGACAGTGAGGAAGAGTGAAATGGAGACAGAGGCGTGAAGTGGGGAATAGATGTTTCACTATAGCTGAAGAACCATGGTTGAACCATTTCCTTCAAAATAAAAATAAAAATTCGAACGTGGAGGTACTCAACAGGGTGCAAGGTATCCCCCGTATGTTAATCATCCGAGCTTGAGTAAATCCCAAAATCTCTTATTGGGCTCCCCATTCATTAGGTATAACGAAACAACTTACTTTGAATATATCTGAAATAAATACGATTCATTCCAGTCGAATTTACATACCTTTGCTGATTAAAAGATTCGGCGCTTTTGCAATAGTATCTATTCCATTTGAAAATTTGCCAAATATGAAAAAGAAATGGCAACACCATTTCATTTATGCCTCAGGCTTATCAACAGGGTGCAAGGTATCCTCCATATGTGTTTATACGGTAGGTGCTTATCTACAATGACCGTACTATTTGTAAGGCTGGCTGTCACATATCGTTCGACCTTGCCTTAGACGAAAGAGAAAGTACTACCGAGTAACTACCATCAAGATGCCAATGGGAAGATATCATCACGAATATCTGCGGGATTCCGAAAAAACGAGGCTAACTGTGTGTGCGCTGTTGCGTAGGGAAAAGACAAATAGTATCCGGTATTTGAACATGTATGTGTGTATCATTACGTATTTTGTAATCTTGGCGTGATGAAAATTGTCTTAATTGTATTTGCGCCTAAAGCGGAACATTTGTGTGTTTCGTATTGCTCGTATCTGCGCGGCTTCAGTACTAATCTCTTAAGAGGTAACTCTACCTAGAATAAAAGGCGTTACGCATGGGTTTCCAATATATCGTTTCCAGTATTTTTCAAGAAAATGTAGTGTTTTTTCTTAAACAATACAGAACGGTCGGATCTATGCTCGTGCAAAGCTCTTTTTGCAATTTTTGTTACAAAATTTTATATATTGTCACATGAATATTGACAATTTTTGACTCATTTCGAATGTCTTTTTAACCTTTTGGTAACAAAAGTAACCAAAATAACAAGAAAAGGGCTTCGCACTGACATAGAGCCGTCCTTTCTCTATGATACACAAAATATTTTCAAAATCAAGCGCTTCAAACGAAATATTGCAGCATCGTACATGAACATATTTTTAGCCCTGATGCGAGTGCCCTTGCGATAATATATAAAATTTTGTATCAATAATTTTTAAAGAGGAGAATAAACCTTTCTATATCATTTCCAAAAAAATCTTTCCATTATCTTGAAAAAATGAGTCCTGGAAACGAAATATTGGAAACAGATGCTCAACGTCTTTCATTCTAGTCCCGTCTTAAGAGGGCACCACCTACCTGTGGAATAAAAGGCGTTCTGCATGGGCTACCAATATTTTGGTTCCGGTGCTCATTTTTCAAGATAAGGAAACGATTTTATTATGCAAAAGATATTTGAAGGTTGATTCTATATTAATGGGTAGCCCTTTTTTAAATTTCTTGGGTAATCACGAATCGGGCTTCAATATGCAATCGGGACCTAAGGGAGACACCCTGGCGGGCATATGAGCGCTTACCTGATGAATTATGCTTTTCTAATGGTCATATTTCCACTCACAACCACCGATTACATAAACTTTCCGAGTTTGGTTCTCTATTCGCCAGCGATGAGGATTTACGTACCGGAATCGTTGCTTAAATCGGCAAAAAAATGGCGACTTCTTTTTTTTAAGAGCCAAAGGTCGTAACGTAATGCTGAGGACACCATTGAATGCAGCGGAAAATTTTACGTCCGATAAAGTCGAGCAACAAGTGTGGAATACGTTTCTCGCCTCGAGATGGGCGTGAAAAGGCGTCATTAGAAAATCGTAATAGTTCTAGAATTTTCTAAATAATCGGGTCGAGGAGGAAGTCCAGCAGATTCGTAATTAGCGCCTCAGAATTACTCAGCAAAACTAGTTTTTGTCCTTTAATAAAGAAGAAAGAACTAATATTATTGCAGGAACTACGTAAGTGACGCCATTTTTTGATTGTCCAATAACTTGCCTTGATACAGTTCATCAATGTAATCTTGATAAGCGTCGACTGCTTCTGATTCGTCACTTTGCAGTGTCTCTTTATCACTGGCATTGTGCCCTATCGCATCTTGAATACTGTTAACTAATGGCTGCCCATACCGCTCGGGCTGCCCTTTCCTGGGCAGTATCTCCCAAACACTGGGCGGCCTGGAGAATCGGTTCCTTCCGAACAGCTTCTTTTCCAGGTAGTTTTCCAGGATTTGCTTGGTGATCTGATTCTGTCTTTGGATTTCGTGCAGATCCACAGGCAAACCTGGAACAGGAAAAGGAGACTCGGCTCAGAAACGATTTATCCAGGTTACAGGTTTTGTTTGTAATTTGGTGACAACAATGAAAAGTATGAGAGGAGTAGAGAAGAACAAATATCTACGAGTGGTTCTAAATTAACATGGAAACAGTAATGATGAAATAAGAGAACGGATAAAACATACACATACATTGAACGCTTATGGATGGTCTAGATTGGACAGAGTTGAGAACGACATCATACGGACAAGAAATGAATATAAGCCGATCAATAACAGAAGAAATAGGAAGAAGGCAATTGATTGGGTTTGGACATATTAAGAGAATGACGAATGACAGATGGCCCAAGAAAATATTAGTATGGACACCACAGGAGAAGAGGAAGAGAGGACGGCGACGGAGAAGCTGGAGAGATTATGTAGAGGAAGCCATGACTTCAAGAAACTTAGGATTGAAGATAGTAGATTAATCGAAATGTTGTGAACAGTTTGTCTGAAGACGACTGGAGATAGTGAATAATTTAAACGCCGTATAATGTTAAGAAACACCCAAAAAGGGCGCTTATCTTCCACTTCTCTCAACCATCGCGGGTTTTCCACACTCTAGTAGAGCATATTATGTCAATTCACTTCACCATGTAGATTGTAGATGCTCTTACTTAGTGAAACTCTTCCATCATGCAGATAACAGGATTGTGATCAAGTTCCACAATCCGAACCAAATCCTACTTTCCGTATTTTCAATATTTTTGAATTTAATTCTAGAAGATCAACTGTTCCAAAATCTAAACGAAAACTATTGTGTGGGAAGTAAAGCGTTAACCTTTCTGACGTTATATTGATTTTTTAAGTAGCGCTTGTAACGATTTCCAAAATTATCGAACCTGATAAACATACGATTTCACTGCACTTTTCATCATCATATTCTCACAGCAATTTTCACGCTCAATCCTGTTCACCATTATCATCCACATTAAGCAAATTGATGCCTACTATAATTATTCATAAATCTGCACCCAATTATTGCATTCAAATGTCAAAAATTGTTAATGAATACCTTAGCGACTAGTGATTTATAGCTTTTGAAGCTCGCTATTACGGCATTAACACTGTTTGAGCGGTATGAAAGTTTTCTTCAAGTACCTTCAATTCTATAGGCAATAAATAGATTTTGTAAGCCTACTTGGATCTATGTGCAGCAATTCAGACAAATGCGGTTTTATTTAATAATCGATCAGTCAATGCAGGATGAATCGCCTAAACCTTTGTGTAAAAAAATACAATTAAATTCGATTTATTGAAAAATGTTAGTATAATGTTATTGCTGGTTTCTAAAAACAAGAGAAGTGTAAGTGCTGTTAGTTGCTAATTAGAAGGATACTTGAACAAAAATCAGGTTGAAAAATCGAGTAAAAAGTTATTTGTTATAGAATACAACTAATGTAAATCCGATATCGTGGCTTACATTACAATATATTGTCATATAAATCGAATCGAGAAACTCCCTATAGTTAAAATGTAACTTGATACATGCATCTTATATTCTAATTAAGAACTAGCCATTCTTAGGTTTCAATGTATAAGTTGGCCTCATTATGATGATTAGTGCTGTCAAGATTCAAAGAATACAAAATAATTTGTACATATCCGTTGATACAACACTTTTTTTTATTGCCGAATATCTATTAACCGAACTAGACCAATTTATTCACATTTTTATTTAGTGAGTAGATTTGATTTCATGTTTTGTCGACAGTGAAGCAAGGGAGATCTTAAATTTTGTGCGTTGCAATGACGATTTTGAATTTTTTGAGACGCCTCTTGTACACTGGGTTAACTTGAGACAGCCGTATAGCGCGAACACGATGAGTGTTTAGATGAAAACGTAAAGTTGAAAGTTCTTGACTGCAATGGGGAGAGTTAATGATGTCTTTTATTTTCGACATTGAAAGGATTTTCAAAGTCAACCATGTTTTTTTTTGAAGGGAACATATTAACAATCTTTTGTTCACAAAATTTTGAAATCCGATTGCAACATAAATAGATGAAAAATACTATATTTATCCTTTTTATAAATTTTGCAATAATTACATGGTTTGTTAGAAATGCTTTTTTTCTCACGAAAGCATAAATAACCTAATTATCATATGGGAAACCTTCAACTTTTTAATAACAAATGTTCAAAATGATGCTCGTCAACTTCAATATACTTATCAATCGATTTTATGAAGTTTTCATGATACCCAAGAAGAGTTTCTCTATTGATTGCTCCACAAGCATATCTCATGCGTTACATCATATTTTACAATGTTTGGGAGCATCTCGAATGAACAACTTCTTTTAGATGGTGCAGTAAAATGAAATCGAGAGGGGTTAAATCTGGTGACCTAGCAGGCCACATAATGGGACCATCTCATCCGATCCATCGATTAGGGTATTCCCGATCCAGCACTTACCGAAAAATCCTGGCATAATGGGCAGGCCATCATGTTGACACCACTTACTTGCCCTTTCTTGAACTGGTATATAGTCTATTAGCTCTGGTAAATGGTGTTGTAGGATGTCTCGATAATTTTGCCCATCCAATGTTCCTTCCATAAAATATGGACCGATCAACCTATCATCAATAATTCCGTACCATACATTCACCAACGAAGGGCGCTGATGATCCACTTCTCTCAACCATCGCGGATTTTCCACAAACCAGCAGTGCCATATTATGTCGATTCACTTCACCATGGTTTGTAAAACCAGATTCATCTGATAACAACAAGCAAAAGGAAAAAAATCTATTTAATTCCATTCTATTCCTTGCTCACTGAGAAAATACAACTCAGTCAATGATGTTCCAAAGAAATGATAATGGCGCTGTCTACCGTTGCGGTATGGAAACGTTTCGAAAAAAAACAAATGTTTCATATTTTTCCTCCTTGAGTTGCAATCGGATTGAACATTTTTGTGAACAAAAGGTATTTGTTTCATGTCGTAGATTAAGATTCTGCAATAAAAAATATAAGTTCCCATAAAAAAACATAACTGACCTTGAAAAAACCTTGAAAACACTGTCAATGTCGAAAATAAAAGTCAAAAATGGACCACCCGGTACTCGTATAAGGATCTCATAGATCAAAGCCTGCCTTCTGGACACGAGAAGTTGAATTTCTTTTCCAATCATCAGCTATCGTCACGGCAATTTTCATGCTCAATGTCATCATCATTAAGCAAATTGATGCCTTCTACAATTATGAATAATTCTGGACCCAATTGCATTCAAATGTCAAAAATTGTTAATGCTACTAGTGATTTATCTTGAAGCTCGCGCTTTTACGCTCGCTAAGTCTGTTAGAAAGGTAGTAACGTTTTCTTCAAGTACCTCAGATGTATAGGCAATAAATAGGTTTCGTTAGCGCACCTAGATCTATGAGCAGCGATTCAGATAATATATAGTAAAGTAAACTTTTACCTTTTACAAAATTGAGTAATTTCTAAAAAGTAGATGCAGCGTATATCGTTACATTTACATATAAAAATAGCACTTCTATCAATTCAGTACTTCCAAGGCTTTTATGTATGCTTTATAACAGGCAGAGGCCTCGGCTACAAATGACAGATAAGGTAGTTACTCAGAATTTAATTAGGTCATCTCGTATACTAGGGTCACGCTGAAGGTCTTTAGATATTCCTCATCTATACAAGTTTAAACAAGTTTGAGCACGCAGCTATTTTGTCTAAAGTTGTAAGTGCTTACAGGCAAAGAAAGCGTTTGAATCGTTCAGTAATTGCCTTGCCACGGTTTCGAATGCATCTAAGTGTTGTCCGAATTTTTATGTGAAAATGGAACCGAGTAGTCGCGATTTTCGAGCCATGATTTTGTATGACTATAAAATGGGACTAAAACAAGCGGAATGTCACGAAAGTTTAGTGAGTTGCTTTGGGGACTCTGCCCCTTCTAGGGCTACAGTTTTTAATTGGTTTGCTGAGTTTAAAAGGGGCCGGGTCTCACTCGATGATGAACCTCGCACAGGTCGACCGTCCACTGCTGTTACTCCGGAAACTAGAAGCTGTGCAAAATATGGTAAAAAAAGATCGACATATAATCTACACCGAGATTGAGACTCTTCTGGGGATTGGATCGGAAGCGGTCCGAACAATCATTCGTGATCACCTTCGCCTAAGGAAGCGGTGTTCCAGATGGGTGCCACATTGGTTGACCAGTGAGCAAAAAGGAATAAGAGTTGATTGGGCTCTGTTTATGCTTGAAAAATTTGATAATGGGCACAGTAAAAACACTTTCAATATCGTAACCGGAGACGAAACATGGTTATATCATTATGATCCCGAAACAGCAGTCATTAGTTTGGTGCTTTGAAAGTGAGCAGCCTCCAATGAAAATTCGTCGTTTCAAGAGTGTTGGAAAGAAAATGGTCGCATCTTTTTTTTCTAAAAGTGGATACATCACAGCCTTGGAAAATCAAAGGACAGGAAAGGAGAGAAAAAAAACAGATTAAAGTTTTTTGAAAAAAACCTTGTAGTTTTTCTGTATCTAAGAACTTTCAGCGTGACCCTCGTATCTTTTTACCTTCTCCTCAGTAAAATATTTGACATGTTTTTGTTGTTTGCTTTTGATGTTTTGTATTGATTGGTATTTCAGGGTTTCAAAATACAATACAAGATTGTTTGGAGGCAGATCTACACATGGGGTTCATATATAAAGACAGAATAATTGCTTTGGAAAATACAAATTGTCCCTTCTGGCTCTGCTGCGTTCGTCCCTGAACTAATAATGGAAAGGTTTAATTTCATCATCATTCGCACAGAATGGATACGGCCAAGGGTATATGGACACATTCATACTAGCTGCTCTCATTTCAAAACAATGGAAGTGTGTTTACATACCAGCTGCATCATCGCTCACTGTTAGCCATTCTTACAGACACTATGCTCTCTACCATTGATTTTGATAGTTCAGTAATAATAGTATCAAGCTGATATCAAAGATCATCGAGTTGTCGTTGGCTGTCAAATTGGCGACGGCGTATAGAAGAGTCTAGATCTATGAAGAAGTAGTAGATCTAGTAAAAATGTACTAGGTATGCTCCAGCCATAAAATGTTGTCAGATATGGTTACTTGTAACCAAAATGAATCCTCAAAGAAGTTATTTGCTACAGGAAAGTAAATTTGGTTATATCTTATTGGAAAATATATATAACAGTATTTAATACTACTAAACAGATCCTCTCTAACGTACAGTCAATTTCGAACCATTGTTTCCAAAAACACATTCCTTTGGGTGTGAATTATGTGAATACCTATGTCGAAAGCAACAGACATCAAACGATTATTTCCAATTAAATTGGAGAACACCATTTTAAGTTGTGTGTGTGTATGTGTGTCACAAGGACCTTGTCTCACATATCTAACTGGCAAGGCTGAGGTAAATCGAAGCTGGTTTCACAATAGGATCAAATTTGTATCTGTTTACTTGACCAAATAAAATGAATGAGATCAGTAGATTACACAGACGACTCTGGATTGTAATTACAACATATGATGCAAAAAACGAGGAAAAATGATATGTAGGTTCTGCACACGATATCGCGCGAATGTGGTTTTAAATATGTAGTAATACGATCATTGTTTCAGAAAAGTGTTCAATGTTGAAGCTGTGAAGTCTTCTAGAGAATTAGTGGATCAGGTCTGAACGCAGTGCAGTGCCGTTTGCACCGAGATCGGCTTAAAAGGGAACTCTCTACCTAGAATAAAAGGCGTTTTGCATGGGTTTCCAATATTTCGTTTCCAGTACTGATTTTTCAAGATAATGGATCATTTTTTTTCAAATGAAGCCCTTTTTTTCAAGTATTAGTTCAAAATTTCAGATATTGTGACATGAATATCGACATTTTTTTGACTCATTTCGGTATGTTTAAAATCAAGCGCTTTAAACGAAATATTGTGGTACGAGTACATGAACATGTTATAATCGCTGTACGAGCGCCCTCGCGAAAATAGCTAATTTTTTTTAAGAGACACAGAAAAAAGGGCTTCGCACGGGCGTAGAACCAACATTTCTCTATCATTTGCAGGAAAATCGTTCCGTTATCTTGAAAAATGAGCACTGGAAACGAAATATTGGAAACCCATGTGAAACGCTTTTTATTCTAGGTAGATATCCCTCTTGAGGAGATAATAGTAAAGGGGTTAATTAAAATTTAAGAACTTTAGCATTTTTTGATTTACATCAATTTTTTAACTAAAATCTTGTTAACTGTGGTAACGGTGCATAAAAACTGGTATTTTTTATATTTACGCATTATATACATACTGCTCAAAAATGGCATTGGTCCATTTAACTTGAGACAGCCGCGAATACGGAGAGTTTTTTTTCTATGAAAACATTCAGCGTAAATTGCTTGGGTGCAATGGGGGAGAGTTAATGATGCCTTTTATTTTCAACATTGTCAGCATTTTGCATTTTGCAGCAACGATGTTTTTTATATTGGGAACATATATTTTTTATTGTAGAATCTTAATCTACGAGAAAAAATAAATACTTTTTGTACACAGAATCTTTTAATTCGATTGCAACTTAAGTAGATAACAAAACAAAACATATGTTGTTTGAAACGTTTCCATAGACAACGGCGTTATCATTTCTTTGGAATATTATTGACTGAGTCGTATTTTCTCAATGGGCAAGAAATTGGATAAAATTAAATAGATTTTTTTCTTTTGTTTGCCGTTCTCAGATAAATCTGGCTCTACAAACCATGGTGAAGTAAATCGGCAAAATATACTCCACTGAAGTGTGGAAAACCCGCGATGGTTGAGAGAAGTGGAACATCAGCGCTCTTCGCTGGTGAAAGTTTGATCGAACCATTTTGTTTTGCTGAAACATTGGATAGGCAAAAATATCGAGACTTTCTACAACACCATTAACCAGAGCTAATAGACGATATACCACTTCAAGAAAGGGCAAGTAAGTGATTTCAACATGATGGCTTCCCTGCTCATTATGTCAGAATTTTCCGGGAAGTGCTGGATCGGGAATGCCCTAATCGATGGATCGGATGAGATGGTCCCATTATGTGGCCTGCTAGGTCACCAGATTTAACCCCCTCTCCTTTTATTGGGCCATCTAAAAGGAGTTGTTTATTCGAGCTGTCTCAAGTTAAATGGACCACCGTATCAAACAATTCAAAATCGGCGTTGAAAAGTACACAATTTCAGCTCTCCCTTGCTTCATTGTCGACAAAACATTGAGTCTACTCACTGAACAAAAATGCAAATAAATCTAGTTCAGTTGAAAGTCGGTGATCAAGACACTGTGTGTTGTATCAACGGACATGTACTGATTATTCTGTATTCTTTAAACCTTAAGAGCTCAAATCATTATAAGGGTTCAATTCATACATTGAAACTAAAGGATCGCTAGTTCTTAATCAGACTATATGATGCATGTATCATGTTACATTTAACCTATAGAGAAACTCTAGATTCGATTTATATGACAATATATTGTAATGCAAGCCACGATCTCAGATTTACATAAGTTGGATTCTATAACAAATAACTTTCTACTCGATTTTTCAGCCTGATTTTTGATCAGGTATCCTTCTAATTAGCAACTAACAGCGCGAATACTTCTCTTGTTGTTAGATTTCTGCAGTTACATTATACTAACCCTTCACTTTTCAATAAATCGAATTTAATTGTATTTTCTCACACAAAGCTCAAAGCGATTCATCCTGCATTGACTGATCGATTATTAATTGAAACCGCATTTATCTGAATAGCTGCACATAGATCCAAGTAGGCTTACAAAATCTATTTATTGCCTATAGAATTGAAGGTACTTGAAGAAAACGTTCCTACCGTTCAAACAGTGTTAATGCCATAATAGCGAGCTTCAAAAGCTATAAATCACTTGTTGCTAAGGTATTCATTAAAATTTTTTGACATTTGAATGCAATAATTGGGTGCAGATTTATGAATAATTATAGTAGGCATTAATTTGCTTAATGTTGATGATAATGATGAACAGATTGAGCGTGAAAATTGCCGTGAGAATAATCGAGGATAAAAAGTGCAGTGAAATCGAATGTTTATAGGGTTCGATAATTTTGGAGATCGTTAAAAGCGCTATTTAAAAAAATCAATATGACGTCAGGAAGGCTGACGCTGTACTTCCCAGACAATGATATCGGTTAAGATTTTGGAATAGTTGATCTTCTAGAATTACATTAAAAAATATTGATTTGAATATGTAACTTGAAAAATTCGCCAAATTATCGAGTTTTACAACTTTCCATAAATTATCGAATTTCCAAAACTTATTTCAAGACAATCAACTGTAAAACCAATCGGGATCTGAACGGATGCCACTATTCATGAAATGCACAGTTAACCTACTTGACGCAATTTTTATTGCATTTTCGTAATTTTTCATGACCCTTATTCAGTTGAAATACAGTCATTCATAGTAGCAGTTGCTGAAACAGTCGCGAAACAAATCATCCCTTTAACTTTCTACTCCTAAAATGTATCATGTGATTGTCTCACAAGGTGAGAATGCAAATGTATGTTTGCATTGTGACATTGTTGCAAATTCAAATTGTTTCACAGGATCAACATAAAAAGCGATCACAGCTTTTTATTTGAAAAAAAAGGAAACTTCATTTTTAAATCGTTATCATTCAGCATTTTTTAATTTCTAAATATGACTTCACGTAAAACAGTCACAATGTTTACGCTGTTCTCTACCGAGAGTATATGAAACAATATTTATTTAATAAGATTTGTTTCAGAAACAGTATGTGCCTTTCTGTTTCACAAACTCGTGAGAATTTTGTGTTTCATGAACCACTTTACCAAGAACATAATTCAAGTAAGTCAAAATAATTGTGTACGTTTTATATTTGCGCTGCGCAAATTTGATCATGTATCAGCGAAGCATCTAATATTTTATTGGTTGAGAATTAACGATTTAGTTAAGTATCCCTATTCAGTTCGAATTATAGTTCGAAGCACCCTACGCTTTTATTACAATGACATAATTTTTTTAGTTTTTTTATAGATAACCTCACGCAAAGTTATATAGCCTATCGCGCTTAATAAGCATTGCGCGAGGATAAATTTTGCTTCACATTCACCTTGAAACGCTGAAAATTGTATCCATCGTGGAAGAAACACCTCGTTACCTCATTCCATAACGCCGAGGCTCTCTAAAAGAACGAATTTTTGAGGCGTTGTAAGTTCGACCTGTTGAGGATGCGCGTGATGAGCTCTTATAGTGCTTGTTGTTCTGGCGATTTTTGGTGTTCGGTCGAACATCTGTCATAATAACACAGATAACACAGCTCAGCTACCCTTCTTTGATGTTCCAGACTGTAGAGGTCCTTCGTGAGGTCAGGCGCATCCACAAGACGTATTGCTCGCTTCTGGATTGTGTTTAGGGAGTGCCTTGGGGCGCATCCCCACATTTTTAATTCTCATAATGAAAATAATTTTTAACTTTTTAATTCGATTAACTGTAAAAGCTTATTTTTTAGTTTTTTTCAAACTATATTTTATTATGTCTTCATACAGGTAGCCAAAAATGAGATAGTCAGTATTGGTGCATTCAGGACTCAGAGAACCGGAAAAGGCAAAAGTCAGTTCACGCATCCGCTCCAAAACATAAAAGGTAAGAATATAAATACGTTTATCAGATTACGAACATAAATCGTGCGTTAACAACCGTTGTCGTATGAACATGAAAGAAAACAATTTACTGTCGTTGTCTGCTCGCATTTTCTGATGAGGAAAAAGTCTGGTTACGAAATAGATAATTATCGTCCGGTTATTAAGTACTATTAAATATTTGAAGTATGGATATCGTTTTTTAGATTCCATTTTCCGGTATATAGTATTTTTATGATTATATAGAAAGTTAATGGTATTGAGGAACACTGGAGGCCACACGATAACTTAGATACTTTTTTAGAGACCACCATTTAGGGCTGTGTGAATAAGTATTTAAATATCTGAAAATATAAAATTTTAACTTCTATTCAGAAACTACAATCCTGGCAATGTCAGAGAAGCTAGAAAAACATTAGGATTTATATTACGTCACTGTAAGCTTTTTTTAGCATGTTAGCATGTTTAAAAATCATACAGGATTCTGCAACAGGTATCACCTATTTTGTGTAGGCCATGGTGACTATAATATTCCGCTAGTGACATTTCTATTGTCAATTTCACGTACGTCAATTAATGCAATCTAATTAATCATGGATAAATTTCCGTGCAATCAACGCATCTATGTGGTCAAACAGTTGTGCAAGTTCAAAGGCAGTTTCGTCACGAATTTAATGTGACGAAACACGGGAGAATTCCGAACCGACAAACAGTATCGAGGTGGGTTAGAGACTTCGATAATACAGATAATGTCGACTCAAAGTTCAGAGGTGGTCTACCAACAGTAAGAAACCCCAAAGTAATCGACGCTGCCAGATAAGCTAATCAAAAAAGTCCACAGCAATCAGCATTTAGATATTCAATGGGACTGCAGATTTATGAAAGAAGCTTACTAAGAATTCGGAATTAAGATTTGCATTTCCACTCATATGAGAGTCAAGTCTGCAGGTTAAAAGAGACCGATAACATTGTTCGTGTGGCTTTCCGCAGGCGGTTTTTGCAAATACTTCAAAATGATGGTAGGTAATCCATTAAATTTTACAGTCATTAAAAAGCAAAATCCTCATTACTGGCCTGCGGAAAATCCACAACAGTTTCACGAAAAACCATTGACCGATCTTATAGTCATCGCTTGGTGTGGTGTTTCTGCATTTAATGTCGTAGCACTATATTTTTTAAAAAAATAGCGGTTAACGTTCATTCTGATCATCAACTCAGCTCCAAGTGTCGCCTCCTAGGGGGACGCCCATTGGCAACTTACGAAGTCAAAGGTCCCAACACTTGTCTAAAGCGGTAACAGATGTTAGGACCTTTGAGTTCGCAAGTTGCCAATGGGCCTCCCTATAGAGGGAGACACTTGGAGATGAGTTGATGTCCTTGACTTGGTTACGTATATACCATTTTTGATCGGGAATCCTTCTAATTAGCAATTAACAGCACGATTTCAACACTTTTCTTGTTGTTAGAAGTCAGCAGTTACATTATACTAACCCTTCACCTTTCAATAAATCGAATTTAATTGTATTTTCTTCCAGCATTGACTGATCGACTATTAATTAAAACCGCATTTATCTGAATTGCTGCACATAGATCTAAGTAGGCTTACAAAACCTATTTATTGCTCAACACTTGGACTGCCTTGAGGCGGCAACAGATGTTAGGACCTTTGAGTTCGTAAGTTGCCAATTGGCGTTTCCATAGAGGGCGACAGTTGGAGATGAGTTGATGTTAGATCACACCCTTGACTGGGTTACGTATATACCACCCTATTGCTCTCTACAGTTAGACCGCCAGGCTATACTGACGAGTCTAGGCTGAAGACGAAACATGCATGTCTATAGCAGGTCTGATGCATAGTGGAGAGCATACACTTAATTCTGAAAGTTATTTCATATGTTGAATACGTTATTATGTTCAAAATTACAAAGACATAGACAAAATCAGCTATGGTTTCAGCAAGAAGGTACCACGTCACGACACACCCGAATAGTGCTGCAGAATATGTTTTCTGGTCATTTGATATCGAGGTCTGGTGACATAACTTGGTTATCAAAATCATTCGACTTGACAGCTCCTGATATAGTAGTACTGTGTTCTTTTGCTATTATTTTTTAGTTTTATTCAAGCACCTCGGTTTGATTAAGCCACATGTATAATAGTCTAAGAGCCAGTGACACTCGATCCTACGTCATCGCGGATTCAAATAAGAATTGCACACGCATTTGGTATGCGTATAGTGGATTATGGAACCCCTAAGTTTGCCAGGAAAATCGTGTGCAAAAATGTATATCCACGATTTACATTGAAGTCTGAAAACTGACACAGTTCGATGGTCCAATATATACAAAAATGCGCGTCTCGAATGCTCCATAACCAGACACGTATTTAGAGGAGGGGGGGTCCAGAGGGTCCGGCAATCCCCCCTTGAACCAATTCAAAATCAGATAATGCCGCTTACTTCATAAATTCGCATTTAGAAATCCGAAAAGAAAGACCCAGTGCAGGATTCGAACCCGCATCTCTCGATGTCATGTCGGGCGCTCTGACCAACTGAACCAACTGGGTAGCTGGTCAGTCGTTACAGAGCGCGGATGATATGTTAGGCAGAATCCCCCACAAAGCCATCCTTCCGAATTTCAAATTGCGCGCGTCGTTCGTATCTCGAGGTGCCGCAGCGCCAGTGTTTGGGTTGGTAACTATCTCCTACCGCGATTACTGACAGCAGACCTCTTGTTTCGAACAGCCATAGTCTCTCACTATGCAGAGGTAATCGTGATACACAACTTGCTTTTCTCCGCAAGATGGAGTTTTTGATACATACATTCGCATTTAGAAATTAATTTGCAACACCACTTCGGGACTCCAACGACAGTATTGTCCGCATTTCAA
This sequence comes from Bruchidius siliquastri, assembly GCA_949316355.1. NCBI lineage: Eukaryota > Metazoa > Arthropoda > Insecta > Coleoptera > Chrysomelidae > Bruchidius > Bruchidius siliquastri. The sequence goes on along the minus strand of OX438534.1, from coordinate 6,671,368 downwards.
GCCCTACGACTAGGGTTTGCCTCACCTGATAAAGCTACTGAGCTACAAGCCTTATCTATAATTTTTGATGAAGAATATTCAGTGTCTGCTCTCCAAGGTGAATACTATATCTGATGCAATCAAGTTTCGAAAGAAACGCATCTTGAAATATTCATGGTCCTTGAAATATGTAACAAAAACTTTTTCCCAATCATCCATCATTCACTGATAATTTTATCTACCGTACCAGTGACCACTGCTACAGTTGAGAGGTCATTTTTGACTTTTGCGACTATGAAAAGAAGTGACTGGGCTTTCATTTTCATCAATTAAATATATATATATATATATATATATATATATATATATACTCTCTACCCCCCCCCCCCCCCGAAACTAAATCCTGGATACATGCCTGTGCATAAATAAATTTCGAACAATACTGACATTCAAGATGCCTGTTTTGATAACTGCTCACATATGGATGATTTATATACAGGGTGATCTTTTCCTAGCTGCTACCGCTGATCTCATTGCAGTATTAACGAATATAAATATTGTCACTTTTGAAACTGCTGACCCCCCTCAGAAACGAAATCCTGGGTACAGGCCTGGGCACACCTAGATTTTTTCAAAGTGATCGTCGTCCTCTACAACCCTATGTATTTTTTTTATTTAATCTGACATCATGTTAAATTTCTGGATTAATGATTTCCCAATAATTAATTAATGCACGTTTGCACAGGATTTTCCTGGCAGACTTGGAGGTTCCGTGCCCTATACGCATACTAAATGCGTGTGTAATTCTAATTCAAATCCGCGATGACGTAGGGTCGAGTGTCATTGGCTCTCATACTATAACGATTACTTTTATGTACAAGCCTTATATTATTAAGGTTTTAATTTTACTTCTTGACATTGCACTGTCGATACTATGATAGTCGCAACCACTGTTGAATTAATACTTAAACAACCGAGATTATCGAATATAATATGGACCAAAATTAGTATTACTTAATTATTAGTTATTTGTATTTGTTTTCGTATTAGATGCAAAATAATCAGGCTTTTCCGTTACATTCTAATCGCAATCACATAATATAACGGCTAGTTATTTCTAATTTAATTGCATAATCGTGTTTTACCTAATCACTAATTAGTAGATAAATCCGTTCGTCTATACATTTAACTAAAATACCGAGTGGTAATTAACAACAATATTGTTATTTTATGTATTGTGCTGCAATAAAAAATGATATATTGGAAAATTAATCTAACCAAATCGATATGCTGAAAAAATAGCGTTGACCTTCTCACACTATAACTTTAATTCAGAAACAATTTGGATGGATTTTTTGAGCTATTCAAAAATGATGAATGAAGTTTTAGAAAATGTCCATGATTTTAAAACCTCACTTTAATTCGATCAACAGTTCGGAAACCTGATCAAAATATTCAACAACCTGATAACGTTGCAGATTAAATACATATTCAATCAATAAGAGGCTAAATGACAAATTCATAATTCATTATGATCCTTATATAATTAATAAAATCGAATAATACGTAGTTGTATTTACTTGAACAGAAGTTACAAACATTACACAGTTTCACCATTCGCCAAAACACCATATTTAAACTGAACAGTATTAATCTTCCCATAATCCAGTATCACATATTGAAAAGAAGTGGAAAAAATTAACATCCCCTTCACAGAAATAATAAAAAACTATGCCCTAGAATGGCGTACAAAAAATTCAAAACGTTCAAAGTTTATCATCACAAATTAGACATTTTCCACAAAATTTTGAAGCAATACGTGTCAAAGGTAATAATACGAATGTCATTTAATATTTTATCTTAAGACACTTCTATTAGTTTGACCTGAATATATAGAGGCAGAATCTTTGGAGTATAACGATACAATGGAGAGAATACCCTTCAGACCCGTTAACTAAGATCCATTGAAGAGCAAGTCTAATTCCAGCCGCTACGTAATTGCAGCTCCAAATATCAAAGTAGAAGGATAAATTCACTTAACATCCCCTCTGAATCTGACGCGCTCTAGTATTTCTACGTGACTGCCTATTTATATTTTTGAAAGTCTTTAGCGACTCCCCCCATCGGTGAAAGGGTATACATCATTATAAGATTTTTTCTTCAAAATTATATAGGTGCCCACTACGCGCGAGTAAATCCCCATTTAGCATCGTGGGCAAGTATTGAATATGCCAATGCCTGGAGGTACCAACTTGTACAATGAGGCTGGAGTTCCAGTCGGAACCGTCGTATTTAAGTCCTAAAGACGTTAATTGAAACAAGTTCAACGTAAATACAATGAAAAGACTGGTGGTTCTTCCTCGCAAAAATGCAAGGCCATCTGCCAAGGTGTACCGGATTCACATAGCTGGGTTGCGCTCCATGAGGAATGTTTTAGAATGATACGAACACTGGCGGCTACTGGAAAAGATTTTAAGGAGTTTTGGGTGTTTTGCCAAAAAAATATATTTTTATAAATTAAGTCTAACCTACGTTCTGTTACCTTCGGAAATTTGCATAATAATTTTTCAAATAGTGAAAAGTATTGACAAAACCAATCTGAAAAACAGCTCTCCTAATTTTAAATACGTTAAAGATTGGGATATCTTTAATGATCAAGACTCTAGGAGTTCTAGTAGCACATTGTGGAATATTAACAACTTTTTTTATATAGATTGTAGATGCTCTTACTTGGTGATACTCTTCCATCATGCAGATAAAAGGATTGTGTATTCAACACACAGTTTCATAAATAAAACTCTTTGTCTTTCAGTGATGCGTTTGGATTAATATTTAAATCATAGTCGGACTGTCAGATTTGAGTTTTAACAAATGCTACCCAGATTACTTGCCAACTAGCCATCGAGATCATATTATGGATACAAAACTAGTGCTCTCAAATCTATCATACTATTTATCGTGTCTAGCTATTCTTCTATGAAATTATTCAATTTTTATTTTTTTTGTCTGTCTTAGGGGCCATCTTTTTTTGGCGACTGCATTTGTACTAGTGTTTAGGGAAACCCCTACAAAACCTTAACCAGCGTCGTCAAAATGTCTTTAAGATATTTCATGTGATAATCTATTTTATTTCCTAAGATATTTTACGTACCTATGTACTATTCACAGATTTTGATGAATTTTCGTTTGATATATTGGCTTTTTGATAATATTAAGTTTTCAATTTACATAATTATTTTAAGTGTATGCTCTCCACTATGCATCAGACCTGCTATAGACATGCATGTTTCGTCTTTAACCTGGACTCGTCAGAATAGCCTGGCGGCTTAACTGTAGAGAGCAATCAAGTGGTATATACGTAACCCAGTCAAGGGTGTGATAGCAACATCAACACTCATCTACAAGCGTCACGAACTATGGCGCTGCCCATTTGCAGCTTACGAAATTAAATTTCAGTATGATTTTTAAGAACTCCTAGCTTCAGCCGCCACTGGATAAGAATCTAAACGTGCAACTAGAGAGTCGATATGTGTATGTTCAGAACCACCTGTCAGATAAATATCAGTATTTGATGAATTCCATAAAAAATATTACGAGCGCTCTATAGGTTAGGTAAAGTTCAAGATCTATCATAATTGATCATTAAACAAATTCGAAGAAATATGAATATCTGTTTCACATGCCTTTTATGATTGATGAAATATCTCATAAGCATAAAACTACTTAGGACGAAGCTTTCAGGGCATACTTTCCACGTATGTGCAGGGGGCGAGGGCAAGAGAAGTCAGGCAAATACTTCTTGAGGTGAAACCTCCGTAGTTCTTTCGGCTAAAAATGGTCCACTATATAGAGAAACTTAGAAGAAATAATGCTGCCACAGCATTTTGAGCAACATTTTTTCATTAATAAATATTCTTGATATATAACCTCATTCACTGCCGACCCAGCGACTCAAGGGTAAAGATCCCACGGACCGCCCTGACAAGACACAATGAATATTAATTCAAAATGCTATCTGCTATTCTACTAGACATGTTAACAACAAAAATTGAAGTGAAACAATTTATCATGACACAGTTCACAAATTCCTATATTTTTTCATAACAATCTGAAATCGCGTAGCTTGTGACAAACTTAGTTGATCATGACATTTTGGCAAACTGACACATGACCTACTCGTAGATCAAATGGCGTCCAGAATGACATTTCTTGTGAAACTACTAATTCGAATCAGTGCTGCCAATCCTACCGAAGTTTTGGTATTTCTAGCGATCTGAAAATGAATTTACCGAAAAATCCAAATATCAATTTTCAATAATATCCATATAATGTAGTTTCAGTGGGGTTTTTTGCACTTCAGATTTTTTTGGAGAAAGTAAATGTCTTGAAGAGTGGGAAATGGTTGCAATAGTAGTAGTAGTGTTTGATAGTTTATTTGCATTCAATTTTTGTTTGGAGGGTAGGTGGAATGAGGTATTCATGTTAGTTTGAGGTTATGAGCTCTTTCTGCAACTTTTCTCTCAAGTTTAGAGTTTAGCTTACGTTAATAATGTACATTTGTTAATTTTTCTAGCGAAATTTAAGGTGACCTACAGAAATTAGACGTCACTATCAATCAATTTTTATTCTTGCTGGATTTGGAGCACTGGTTCCAATATGCCGAAGTTATTGTTACAGCCACGTTATTAGGTGAGGATATGATCTAATAGTCATATTAATTCATTTGAAGAGTTCTCTATCTAAAGCATGGAGGGTTGAAAAGTGTCCAGCTGTAGGCAGTATATAATAGTTCTAAATCCCTCCAAAATAACGCTAGAGTTTACTTCAGTATTTTCCGGTGTTTCTTTTAAAATTTACCCACGTGTTACACTAGCGCCACCATAATTTAACTACTTCCAACGTACACTTTTGACATAGAGTCGGATCTCCTTACTTCTACCCTTTATACTCCAATGTACATTCCAAAATGCACCTGATTATAATTCTGAGTTCATTTTGTAATATTTTAATTAATTCAGCTTGCTTGAATAGTGAAAGAGTTTACTCCAGTTTATGCGAAAGTCAGTTCTGATTGCTTAGACAAATTTATGGTTAGTCTCATCAGAATAAAGTGAAACTGCAACAGTGATTCTTGAACGCCAACGGTGATAGTATATAATAATAAAAAAATGGAACGCTAGGAGCTATTAATATGCAAATTTTATTGCCAGATGGCACTTTATCTTGATACGGAGGTTTTTTCAGATTGTAAGATTTATTTCACAATTTAATTTGAATTATAGAGCAATTTGAACGTCTAAATATGTAAAACACTGGAGAAACTAATGATTGGATGTATCTTGTTCTGTCAAATCATGAAACTGTATGTTTTCTGGAGAATTGGTACAATACTTACGTAAGTTGCCAATTGGCATCCCCATAGGGGGCGACACTTGGAGGAGAGTTGATGTTGCTATCACTCCCTTGACTGGGTTACGTATCTACCATCGCCAGGCTATACTGACGAGTCTAGGCTAAAGACGAAACATGCATGCCTACAACAAGTCTGATGCATAGTGGACAGCATACACTTAATAGTTTATTTCAATTATCTTTTTTGAACTAGTGGTACTGATTAAACTTCTATTGTGTGTTTTGTACATAGTCTCCCGCAAAGACAGAAAGCCTATCGCGCTCCATAGGCGCTGCGAGAGGATAGATCTCGGAAATCTCAATAGATTTATGTTTCCAATTGTCAGCTCATCTGAAAACGTTTGAAAATCGTAAATCAATCGAAAAATTGTGAGACTCGGGAGTTATATAGACAATGAAAATCCATAAGCGAACTTTTGAACTATATTTTACTTAATAGACAAAAAAATAGTGGAAGTATCCAAAAATTTTATCCTTAAAGGTATTTGATTCTGATAATAGAGTATGTCGAAGAAATAAATTATGCATTAAGGAGCCTGAAGCCCCGGATGTATCAATTCTCCACTGATATTCTTGAAATAATTGATGATGATCATATCGACAACTTGGTCAACATTTTTAATAAAATATATAGAACTGGGAATATTCCAAGGTAATAGTTCGTATCTACTTCCGTCTGCTTACCAAAAAAACAGAATGTTCCCCAAAGATACTCATAAACGTATATACCTGAAGCATCCAATGTGTTGATCCAGAGATGTCTCAACGTTAACAGATATTCCCACTATTCGTCATGTCTTGTCAGGACGGTCCGTGGGACCTTTGCCCTTGAGTCAATAGGCCAATTCATGTAAGTGTTTCATCGACTGTAATAAAACATTTGACAAGGTCTATCATCATCAAGTAAACAGCATTTTTAAGACAAGACCACTTGTCTACCACGACACTTGTTTAGGAATGTCACCAAGAACTGGGTGAACTGAGACAACAAAGTTATTTTGGAGTGATTACCAAGGCGCTCAGGATTTATTAGCAATACAAAGGCTGATGAGCTTCCAAGAAAAGGATTATTTTCCTCATTCATTGAACCAGAACTAGTCTTGTGGGGTATCTAAGGAATGGGTGAGATTTCAGCACAAGGAAGACTGGAACTTGATGACTGCATGCAGGGATGGGAAGCAGCATGCTTAAAAACGGTTAGGACTAATTTGTTTAAACAAGAATCAGCTCCCTATAGTCACCAGACTGCTCACAGGACTCTGTGGCTGGAAGGAGCATCTGAACAAAATAAGGCTTCATAACGGAGATGCGGGGAAGGAACAGAGTACGCCTTTCAGGTACAACAGAGAAACTGTACAAACTGGTACAGTATTTAAGGCTGCTAGAATGGGAGTAAAAGCACAATCAGCATGAAGGCTGTAGCACTAACAGGGACATTACATCGTACGGCTTCTAGGTGAAGGAAGAAAAAGATGTACACTCACCATTACCATCCCTCAAACCAACAATGGCTCTCTTGGTGGCATCTGCAGCGTCGTATCCCTGTCTTTGGCTGATCGTGAGCATCAACAGGAGTGTCCCGTAAGTGAAAGAAACACCGCGATTCCGCATTGCTAGCTAGGTCGCTCTTCGTCGAGAAGAGTTGTATTCTCGCGGGATATGATAATGCAAACACGCGAAAGCCGGAATAGAAATTGAAAGTGATCGCGGCAGCGGTCGCTAAGACAGTCGGAGGCTGAAGGCGGACTGACCACTGCCGCAAAGAGCAATCCGGTCTTAGCATCTTAGGTGCAGCCGTCTCTAAGACAATCGTCGAAAGTTGTTTCGCAGCTATTCTAGGGATGATCTATTCACATCGGTTTTTTATACGAGTGCACACAAAAAGAAATTATCGATTTAAGTATTGAGGTTTTCTTTAAAAGATATACTCACGGTCAGAACATGTGTTTTCATTACTTGATGAGAAAATTATGGCCTTTATGAACTAAGAACAATGTATTTTAAATTTCAATACTCATTCTAGAGTAATATACTTTGAAGAAAAGTATAACTTTGTTCAAAACTAAGATTTCAATACATTTCTAACAAGTAATCCATATTTCTTAGTACGAATAATATATTGTCCAACGGAACTTTGACTAAGAATACAAACATCTTGGAAATCGGGGAACCTCCATTAACAATATTATTATTTTAGTTCTAATATACCTATACCCTGCTTTAGTAGTACACCTGATCCAAGTAATTTATTTATTTCACATGACTATCTTCTTTATCTACACTACTTTTTGCCCTTATCCATGCCCATGGACAGATATACAATCTATGATCTTCCCTCCGGGCTCAGGAACGGAGTCCGGATTTTTTTGTGAGGAGGGGAAGGGCAATCTCTTGCCCAACGGGGATAATACGGTAGAATTTTGTGTCTAAATGGCATTTCCATTACTTCGCCCTCTCACTCTTCTGTAACCGCGCCTTGGTCAAAAGTTCAAGAGCGGAGACTTCAGGAGGTAATTAGGACAAAATCTAAACAATTGTAGCAATATGCGTTTCTAGGATGAATGAATTATGTCCATTATGAACTAAGAACAGAGTATTTGAAATTATTATATTAATTCTAAAGCAATATAGTTTGAAGAAAAATATAACTTTGTTCACAACTAAGATTTCAATACTTTTATAAGGAGTATTTCATATATTTTCAGTATGGTTCTCATATTTTCCGACGCAGCCCCATTTACTTCGATCAATAATACAAATATCTTATAAATCGCAGAAACTCCATTAAGAATATTATTTTATAGTGGTATTTATTTTTATCACTCCTCTCTCAGGATGAATGAGTTGTGAAAAGGTGTTGTTAGGATCTCATACAGGTTTACAGGTATTGATGTGATATGTAAGTTGCGAATGAGCTTCATTAATGGTGGACGTAGTCTTCTGGCTTAAGTACAGGTGCATATTTTTTATATTCTATGTTCATCTGTACTTCTGTACACTACCCTTCAAACTTGAATTAGGAAAATTAGAATATGACGCAAAGAAAGGTAAGAAAGTTTGAAGAAAGAAATATTGGTACAGTCTGGACACTTTTTTAGTTGTAATTTGTAAGGTTGAGGAACCAACAGTGGCTTTGATGACAGCTCACCTAAATTAGCGAATGCTTATACCAATACTCTCAGATTCTTCTTTCAAGTTCAAATATTTACATCAAGATTGTGAAATTCTTCAATTTACATTATAGTATTATCATAAGTGAAATGTTCTTTGTTTTGCGCCAAAATTATCATATGCTTAATTTAAGAGTTTAGTATTCTTACTTTCAAGGCTTTCCCAGGTTTGAATTGAAAATATTTACTAACATAACTCTAATGATCAAAAATATATACATTACATGTCATTACATATTGATTTTAGTAAAAAAGTACCTACCTGTATGAACCTTCTCCCTTGCTGGTAAGATCAGGTAATGTTAGACAACGATTAACTCTTGCAATTTCGCTACAAGACGAGATTCGCCTAATAAGCTGACAATACGCGATATGTTTTCAGGTCATAGTTCAGCTCAGTTTCTAACACCTTCCCCCACCACCGCATATTTTTACTGTTTCTATAACTTATGTGTTATTATGGCTAGGATTAAGTGTATGGTATCCACTATGCATCAGACCTGCTATAGACATGCATGTTTCGTTATTAGCCTAGACTCGTCAGTATAGCCTGGCGGTCTAACTGTAGAGAGCAATCGGTTGGTATATATGTAACCCAGCCAAGGGTGTGATAGTAACATCAACTCATTCACAAGTGTCGCCCTGTATGGGGACGCCCATTGGTAACTTACGTAGTCAAAGGTCCTAACACCTGGACTGCATTGAAACGGCAGCAGATGTGCCTTATGACATCTGTCAACAAGGGTGAACTGATTTACAGCGACATCCCTTGATCTTCGTAAACATTTCTGATGTGAATGAGCCGAGATGATGGTACATCGTGAAAGTGTTGACAGATGTCGTAAGGGACATCTGTTGCCGCTTCAAAGCAGTCTAGGTGTTAGGACCTTTGACTTCGTAAGTTGCCAATGGACGTTCCCATAGAGGGCGATATTCGGAGATGAGTTGATATAGTGATTGTTCTACATAACTCTGAATGAATCGACACTTTGATTTTTGAATATTGTCCATTGGCCGCAACACTTTTTGCAAGTAAATCAACACCTGATTTTCTAATTTTTTTGAGGTTAGTGTGTAGCCATCATATCATGAACTTGTAAATAATTTCTAGCAAATTTCTCCTGACCACTTTCATCATAAGTATTTTTATTTGATAATTTTGCAGTCAGTGGTTTACGAGATATTGTCGGCGCAGGAGTTCGTTATTAATGACTCATTTGTTACATGGGTACATGAATTTCTATATTGCACTACTATCCATACTACAAACATTATATTAACTCAAATTTACATCTAACCAATTCAGGCTGTAAATTCGCTTGAAAATCTCAGTGAAAAGGTACAATGAAATAGCTACTTGTGAACCGTGTGCAGAAAGTTATCTTTTGCGGATATAAAAAACAGGCCAAGTAGATGGACTTTTTCCTGCTCTGTAACATGTCGATGTTTTTCTTCTTCTTCTTCTCTGATCCATGCAGCTTTTTTATTGTGTTTTTGTTTCTGAAAATGGACTCCCACAGAATTCGGTCTGATTATTATTATCATATTTGATCGGTTATTATTATTATCCACAGAAGCCTGTGTTGTTTAAACGACTTGAAAACCAAATTCCCGATTCCGTCACACGGTGGACCTGGCAACACAACGGACCAGGACAAATAAGATGTATCATAGATTTTACTACAGCTATGGCAACATCGCCGACTGTCGCTCCATCGACCGGTTGGCCCGTGGAGGCGTGAGGCCCTGGCGATGGGCCATTCCGGCCCTGACCTCGACCCAGTGCGCGCGGGTGGCGAGGGCGGCGTGGCCCTAAATCGTGACGTCACTCCACGCAGGCAGAGCGCACCCAAAAGATTAGGGGGCGAAGGGAGTGGGGGAGGAAGGCACGTGGTCGTCGCTTGGGGTTTTCGGGTCGGCGCTGACATGTTAACAATAATGATTATTCGGAAGGATTAATGTGTTTGAATGGGTGGACGAAATGCGGTCCGTGTTTACATAAACATAAGCAATGAATCAAGTAGATTTCAATGAAGATCTGATTTATGACCACATTTCCAACAAATACGTGATATGTGGTGAAGGTACTTCGCATTAAAACAAAGAAAAAAATGGATTTTGATAGGTTTTCAGAACTGTTGATAGTTGGAATTAAACATCTCCAAAACTCTCTATATTTTTATAATTTAGTTCAAGTGGATCAGTAGCGATACATATGAAATACAGAGACAACTCACTTGACACAAAGAGACTAAATGGCACTTATCTGAATATTCAAGATCCTTATCTATGCAGTGATCCGTAGTATAAGGCAGGCGCTCTGATTGAAACAGAAGAAATTAACCCCCTTACGAAAAAATCTAACTCCATGTCCCTCTATAACTATTACTATCTGTACGAGTATAATCAAGAATTGAACTGAAATGAAATGAATTAATCCACCTTGTTTTGTGTATTTAACATACATTTTCACAAATAAAACTGTCTTTGTTACTGTGACGTGTTCATTGCCGACGATGCAATGATTTAAATACAAATCAAAACGCGTCACTGTAAGAGAGTTTTATTTGTGAAATTGTTTATCAAATACTAGTGGTGCAAAGATCCCAATTTTTACCGATAGGGATCCTTGAAGAAAAGATCCGTATCTGGATGTATCCGTATCCGGATCTCAATACAGGACAAGCATGAGACCTGGCATCACTGTACTTCGCCGCTCTCACCTGCCTGCCCTGAAACGCTGCCGAAAGAGACAGTTATTCTCGCGTCTTGATGCTTGCACGGCAGACTCTCGCATATATTTTCATCTGTTTAGGAGGCGTATGTGTGAATAATCTTCTATCTTTGAAAAGTACTGACCACTACCAGGGTCAAAGGTATATAGACGATAGCATGTCCCAACTTATTGTCAAAGTAATATCAAAATCCGAAAAGTAAGTTATAAACGGGCGAAGGATTACCGGACAAAGAGAAAACACAATATCTCGATTGGCTTAGGAAGTAAAATGTTTCCGACGTTTCGCTTTATTTCTTCTTACACCGTTCTCTGTTCCACTGTCCTACATTCAAAGCATTTGACTTGATTGTGGGATTCACAAATTCCCTGAAGATAGATTGAAGGAAAAAACGAAACGTCGGAAACATATTTCACTTTTCCTTGTTTCAAGTTGAATCCAACAGCTGGATTTGATACTTTCCTTATGTTGATATGAACCCTTTTTCAAATTACACACATAGACATTCGGAACACTTTGGAAAAGTGGTGTAAAATATATTTGGATCCGGTATCTCCTATGCTATGAATTCGCGTGGAAAAATTCACCTCTTTGTTGGCCTATAAATCCGGTAATTCGGAATTCGATGCGACATACCTACATCATCTTACTGTACATACACTTTTTTGAAATCAAAGAGGTATGCGGTTGCTTGTGTTGTATGTATATGTATAACAATTTTTTAACTGCAGAAAAACATGACTTATGGAGCTATCCTGAATAGTAGAGAGTAAAATACCTCTCAATATTTCGTTTGCTTATGAATTTCAAACAATATCCCTATCAGAGCATTGTATTTGTGTTTCGTTTATACAAAATGTGGCAGCCTGAAGAATTGTCATCAAAAAGCACATCTCCTATGGGTAAGTTTCGATCATTGATTTTTTCAGAAAAAAAATTCTATTTCCTTCAACTTATTAAGAATACTTTTAGGTTATTTTAATATTTTTTTTGATTTATCATTCCTAATCTTATTAGAGTAAGAGACTATAGAAAACTATTTTACTTTTATTTTTTTTCGTTTTATTTTTTGTGCATTCTATTTATCACATTTTGATATGATAAAATATATTTCATTTTAAATATTCCTACAAATCCCTACAAATAATCGTCAGATTATGGCACGACATTTTCTCCCATTTTTGACCCCTTCATATGGCGGCGCCCACAATCCCCACCGGCAAACATTATGTGAATTCCATTTTCAGGTGGAATAAGAATTTACTTTTTTCTTATATTTATCATAAAGCAATAAAGGCACGTTTTTACGTACGACACTGACTTAACCAAGAATGTATATAACCTTAAATTTACTTACCCATCAAACGATAAATGCAGATTCGAAAGAGCTGAGTTCTAGGAAAACCTGCAGTGGTGACCCATATTCAAACGTTTCACCAACACAGCTTAACTATTTATAAAAAAACGGGTTCACACACAAAACTCAACATCAAACTATTCAACAGTAGATCGTACGTAAAACTGACAACCCAAACGTAAGCAGTGCTGTAATGGTTATTTCTTTTTCGTATTTAACCATGATTTTCATTCAAAATATCCTATAAAAGTATGTCGCCGTACTTAATATGTGTAAAATTTTGACTTGGACTTGCACTGCCTTCAAATGTAAACAGTAACACACTCGTTTAGTCTTACATCTTTGAGCATGAATGAAGTGACCCGCAACTTGACACTCAACACTCAAAGATGACGTTTCATAGGAAAAATTGAGATGGTTTCTATCTTCCAGGCACTGCTTTGTTGAAGTTTTCGGCAACCAGACCTCAGCTGCAGCAAAGCGGAGGGGAAGTACCCAATAAGACCGACGCCAATGGCATTCGTGACGTCAACTCGGTCGAAGCGGAGACGTTTTCGTGCAACTATTGCTTCCGAATGACTTTTTCTCCTTCAATTCATTCCCCCCAAGTAGCAGCTCCGGAAACTGTCTCTGGGGTGACAACACAACATACGTTCTGGAGCGGGTGAGTTTTTCTTAACATATTTTCAGATAGATCAGTATATTTTTTCCTGAAATAAACAATGTTTGGATTACACTACCTTCCATAAGAGCGAGATATTTCGTAAACACAAACTCACAACTGTCCAAAATGCATGAAATATATTTTTTTAGAATTTTTTAATGATTATAGAAATGTAGTGCATTTTAGTTATCTCAACCTAAAATTGTCTTACCCATGAAAGGATAAATGAGGATTCAAAAGAGCTGATTTCTTGCAAAACTTGCACTGGCGACCTACATGTTTAAGTTTTACTCATTTTCTGAGTTTTTATTCACGAACACACACATGGTCCAACAATAAACTAGTCAACACTGGACAGCACAATACGAATGAACACTTGAAAACTGTTGAATAATGGTAGTTCGTCGAACTGGAGAAGTTCAATCAGTGTTGTGATAATTATTTCTTTTACGTATTTAACCATGATTTTCATTCAATATGTTCTATATGAATCAGGCGGCGTACTTTATATCTGTGCGGCGTACCCGTACTTATGGCAACTAACTTTTGTAAATAGTGGTGTTTTTGTCTGTTAATTAGTCTAATATCTAGATTCTAGGCTAATACAAGTCTTTTAAACTACAGGCTGAGATGTTCATCCGACGCAAGTACACCGCTAGCCCCGTCAACTCCGACGCTGGAGAGTCCAGTTTTCGCTTCTTCACCGCTATCCCCTACAGATCCCGTTACCCTGCAGATCTTCTTCCCTCCAGACTTTCAACTGAGTCCTCTGCTTCCAGCGTCGCCATCTTGTGACTGTTCTGCGACTAGCTTCTTAGATGTCCACACCAACAGTTTCCTCAATCATAGATTGACGGAGAGTCTTATCAATATTTTGTCTCAGAATAATATTGTCAACGAATTTTAGATCGTGTTTCGATTTTTTTTTGCATGCTCAGACCAGGAGTTTTCTGTTTAAGCAGTATAATATTTTAAACCAGCTAGTGTAAAATTAAATAATAGAACATTTTGTATTCTACTATTTTTGAATAGTTCTTAAAATATATCAGCTAAAATAATACTATCAAACTCGCAATTTTTCAATAATTTGTTTGACAAAAATTTGAGCATGCGTTTATGTGAATTCACCCAGAGTGAAATTATATTTTTTTCTGGTAATATTTTTGCCTCATCAGGTGTTATTTTAAATTTCGAATTGCAGACTTTTGGATCATGCTGGAATTGTGATACAAATTAATACAAGCTTCGTCACATAAACCTGGTTCACAATGATACATGTACAAAAGTCCTAATATGTGGAATGGATCACATCGTTTTCAGCTGATCATTTGTGGAATTTTGTTTCATGATCCCATAGTTTGATACTGAATGATGGCAGCAGTTTAGCTCATAGAATATTATTGATATTTTTGTTTTTAGGCGTATTTTATGTTACCTGTTACTAGGTGTTTTAATATTTTTTATTTCTGGAACAAAATGCACTTTTATACATCAGTTATTATACAGAATATATTTTTTAATCAAGTAACAGTGAGCTGTATTATTTATCACATTTGTATTTGCATTTCATTTTATCAGACCGGTTAATCAGCACAATTTTTTGAATTCCTTGCAAAACGATTTCAATATTCTATTGCAAGTTGCTCAGAAATCGCCAGCAAATGTGGCTGCAAATGGAGGGAGCACCAGCTTCATTTTGCAGCCCTGGTAAGACAATACCTGAGCAGAGCAGATGCACACTGGATTGGTAGCCAAAAACCAGTATCATGGCCACTACGTGCACCCGAACTAAATCCGTTGGATTTTTATTACTGGGGCATATGAAGCAACAATATTATACATTTCCTGCAAAACGGTTTAATTCTTCTATATTGAGAGATGTTTCTCAGAAATCGCCAGCAAATGTGGCTGCAAATGAATAGAGCCCCAGCTCATTTTGCAGCCCTTGAAAGACCTGAACGAAGGAATCCGCGCTTGATTGGTCGCTATCCTTGACTGGGTTACTTATATGCCACCCGATTGCTCTCTACAGTTAAAACGCCAGTCTATACTGACGAGTCTAGGCTAAAGACGGAACATGCATGTCTATAGCAGGTTTGATGCATAGTGGAGAGCAGACACTTAATATCAGTTGTCAACTTCCGATAATGCCGAGACAACGGTACATAGTGAAAGTGTTTACGTAGAACAAGAGATGTCGCTGTAAATCAGTTCACCTTTATTGACAGATGTCGTAAGGGACATCTGCTGCCGTTTCAATGCAGTCCAGATGTTAGGACCATTGGCTTCGTAAGTTGCCAATGGGCGTCCTCAAAACAGGGCGACACTTGGAGATTAGTGGATAATTACATCATATTGTTAGCATACTACTTTATTTTTTTTTTACACAACTACCACCACCGTTTAATAAACCTTTGTTATGCGGTTAGAATCATCTCTATAGAAAACGTTTCACAGCGTAAACAGTAGTTATCCTTTATTGCGGGCAATAATCTGGAAAGCAGACAAAGAGTGGGTAGATTTCCTGACGTTGGTAACAGACGCAATATTGTATATCTAACTGTGGTGGGACGTGGCTATAAGGGCAGTTCCAGGAGCTGGAATCCTTTGATGAGAAATATCACAATAGCAGCTTTTACTATTAACCTTTAATGAGCAAACTCAAAAAGTATTTTTGAATTCTTAAGGAATGATATATTCTATTAAGAACTTCAAGCTGCTACAGTCAGACATAAACTCATCATAGGACTTCCATAACAGAACAGTTGCAAACAACTTCAATTAATGCGCTTGGAAACAACATAAATGTGCAGAAGTCGTTCTTTTGGAAAACCTTGGCCTTGTGGAATGAGCTGCAGGAGAGTTTGTTGACCAATGGTTAGTATTCATAGTTTTTTAAGGTCAATGTGAATAGACACTTATCATTTCGCAGTGCTTCTGGAGCACGATAAGAAACAATATTAATACTCTTTTTGACTTGTAACGTCTGTTTTTCCTACGGAATTGCACACTTTTGCATTAGTCACCGTACTTGCAACTTCAATTACTGGAATTATAAAAATCATAGTCATATACACAAGTAGAACACTTACAGTACTGACAGAATTTCCTTTAACATGTAAAATCAATGTCTAAGAAAAAGAGGATGAAGCACAAATAGAAGAATGAATGCACCAATCACCCGACTCATGCCAACGCTGCTCTTTTGTAGGCTCGCGTTATAGTCTAGTAAAATTAGCATTTCAAATGATCAACATTTGTACGCAAGATGTCGCTATAAATTCTGGGGAGGACAAAGGCAGAGCTGTGGTTATAATATAGTCCAATCACTAAATTAGCACAGCTCTAATGCAAACTTAGCTGTGATACTTTTTCTGCTCAAAACGGTCCAGTTTAGACAAATTACAAAGAAATAATGATGACAGGGGTCTTCGTAATTATGGTTACAATCTGGTAAGTGAAAGTGAACCTTCATCTTTTGGGACGTCGATCTAGCAAGGCCGGCAACATTATCGTGCCTGTATTGTCGATGAAGGATAACTCGAGTATTGGCCGTTCCTTCCTCTCCTTGGTGCCGACACTGGTAGACCTCATGACGTCAGCAATGAGTGCGAATGTTTATATAAGGATCGCCTTATGTAATTCCTGTAGCCTGTGGTGCGTGAGCGAAAAAGAGGGGAGCAATTTCCGAAGCAGAATTGACGTAGATCAGGTCCTTAGAAAGGCATTCACGCGTAATGCAAGTTGCCTATAATAAGTCAGTTACCTACCTAAATAATTATTTTCGTTCAAGACGGTTATGCAACTGGACAGGACCATGATGATAAGAAAATAACTTAGGTATCAAATTGCCGGTTGAATTGAAAAAAAGTGCGGAGCAGTTAATTGTAAGAAATGCGACATACGATATTTTTTACACACAGTTTTTTTAGAACTTTCCAGGGGGGCGCCCTCTATGGGGACGCCCATTGCCAACTTACGACGCCAAAAGGTTCTAGCACGTGGACTGCCTTGAAGAGGCAACAGATGTCGCTCACGAAATCTGTCAACAAGGGCGAACTGATTCACAGCGACATCCCTTGTTCTATCACACCCTTGACTGGGTTATGTATCAATGGCAAGTGAAACAGTGGATTGGAATTTTAGGAAGATCAAATGAAACATCGATTGATGCGCTGATCAAATTTAGTTTGATGAAATACCAAATACAAATGTGGTACGTATCAGCGTATTGGCACAGCACAAAAAACTAAACGATTATAAACACCAAACAGTACTTTTTGGAAATACGTACAGGAAATATCCAGTTGATTTTGAGTTATCGCAATGTTTAACGAAATGTTTATTTTGATTTCAATGATACAAGACTTATATTATTCATCTCGAAAATTAGACTTGTTCAAAAATACGAAGAAAATGCAAACTAGCAAACAAAATATGCAAAAGTAGAAATACAATTTCATTTGCAACGCAATATATAGTAAGTAATAGATTCTGAATTAGTAATTAAATTACGTAACTGAAGTTGAGATATGAACCATTCATCTCTTGGGAAAAAACAACATTTTTGATGAAAAATCTTGGGGGGCGGTAGTTATCCCTATTACCTCCATTTTGTATACGCTTTTGTATTGAGTTTCTATTTATTCCTATTTGTTTCCGGTAATAGTATCTTCTCTTGGGGGCTAATCACCCCCATTACCTCCCGTCATCGACGTCCTTGCCTGAATATGTCACGCTCAAGTATCCTGTCATATGTACATATGCATGTATTAAGTGCTGTTTATGTACTGATTTTTCCCTCCTATTAAAATTTTGTGCTCCAAAACAATTACTTTTATAGGATATTATAAGATTTTGATGTAGAATACGGATCTGGAGGTTGTGGAGTATGCATTGGCTTTTGGTGATTCTAACTTCTCATATTCTTTAAAGGCTAATGAAAAATAAGTGTTAGTCTTAGGAGTTTTCTGGACTTTTATGTCTCCGGTTCCAGGTATATGTGACTATTCCATTAGAACAAGTACAACGAAGCCCAGTGAAATGAGCACCTTTATGTTACCTTTCCATGTCTTACAATAAAGCCCTATTATAATCGCCAAAAAAATTGGATTCGAAATATTGTGATTTCTTGATGAACCATGTCAATCATTTCCGCCCTAAGATAAGTTTTCTGATTTTCATGTTAGGGTAATACCCTATTAGTTACGAAAAAGCTAAGGAATTTAAAAAAATTACAGACCAACAGACCGACAGACCTTCAAAAAATCAAATTCAAAAATATTCCCGAACACATTATTGTTATAGTTTCTACGTAAGAAGTGAGAAGAGGAAAAGATGATCACCCTAATCTTAAAATCAGAGTTCTATATCAACTACGTCATGCTCTGCCTACCTGACGTTATGAAGCATGCCAATTAGTTATATGGTGCAGAGCAAAAGGGACAAAGCGTTTGAATGAATGTATCTTGATATATATGTTACATCAGGATCGTACGATGCCTGGGTAATAAAACACCAACCACTAAAAACCGACAATAAATTCTCAGTAGAATCAATACCAATATAGCAGCAGCATCTCTATACGAGAATAAAATCAAAACAAACATTTAAAGCATGAACGTACACTCACTAAAGGAGAGAATAAGCCTAATCAGTTCAAATCATGCTATTATGATAGAAACAACTTCCCAGCTTCCATTGTATTGAGAATTTGAGAATGTTTCCATTTCAACATTCTGTTTGATGTGGTATCCCCAATCGTTAATCGTCGGCAGATGATGGCCAGTGTGAAAGGCAGACAGCAGAAGAGCTGATCAGGAGGTGCCTCAGCAATTGCTGATTTTGCTATACTTCGAGTATCCGATCAGATCAGATCAGTTTTATATTTTATGGAAAGTTAAGAGAATAAAAAGTATTCAAGAAATATTGTTTTTTGTAAATAAACTGAAGTAGAATAGGGTTAAATTTATCGCAAACAAATTGATGAACTACGTGTAAGAGGTGGTTTGCGCCATTGATTGGTTTAACTGGTTAGAGAAACGAAAATTGCCTAGTCTATTTCAAATAAGGTTTTCTGGACTCAACTGTTTCTCAAACGTACGCCTGTGCTCATACAGTTGCCTTCCAGGCCATGCTGCATAAATTCTCGTACAAAGACAATAATTAATTCAGCGTTTCCGTAACCGCGAGCTGCCACTTCCGCCGCCAGCGATGGCAATTGCAGGTGCACTCGACTAGAGGGCCAATGGGGCTGTTGGTGTTGGCCAGACCTGTTAGAGTACTTTATGCGCTCCTTCCTATGAGTGTACCTAATGAAGTGACCTAGTAAACTAGGGCACATATTTGTCTTCATATACAATATACAAGCGAAAATATGCCACCTAAGGTGGTAGTTTCTAATTTCACTTCTCACGGCAATGGGCAGAGGGAGAACTTTTATGCAAAAGTTTAGAAAAGCTTCAGATTCGAGATGTCCTGTTTCTGATATATTTCATTGCATATTCATCACAAAAAACCATGCTATTGATTTATGTAGATCTGTTTTTCTTCTATATGTCGTCTGCCTGTTATAAAGACATCTAAAAAACGATAGACAGAGCCAGTCATTATAAATAACTCATTGGTTGTGCGAAGAGAAGGTCCAATGAGAATATGGTGGCAATTTGAAAGAGAAGGTGGAATATAATATATGGATTCAAATATTCTATATTTTGACTCGTAGCTTATAACTTGTAAATTTTAACATGTAACTTGTAACTCGTAACTCGTAACTCGTAACTCGTAACTCGTAACTCGTAACTCGTAACTCGTAACTCGTAACTCGTAACTCGTAACTCGTAACTCGTAACTCGTAACTCGTAACTCGTAACTCGTAACTCGTAACTCGTAACTCGTAACTCGTAACTCGTAACTCGTAACTCGTAACTCGTAACTCGTAACTCGTAACTCGTAACTCGTAACTCGTAACTCGTAACTCGTAACTCGTAACTCGTAACTCGTAACTCGTAACTCGTAACTCGTAACTCGTAACTCGTAACTCGTAACTCGTAACTCGTAACTCGTAACTCGTAACTCGTAACTCGTAACTCGTAACTCGTAACTCGTAACTCGTAACTCGTAACTCGTTACTCGTAACTCGTAACTCGTAACTCGTAACTCGTAACTCGTAACTCGTAACTCGTAACTCGTAACTCGTAACTCGTAACTCGTAACTCGTAACTCGTAACTCGTAACTCGTAACTCGTAACTCGTAACTCGTAACTCGTAACTCGTAACTCGTAACTCGTAACTCGTAACTCGTAACTCGTGACTCGTGACTCGTGACTCGTGACTCGTGACTCGTAACTCGTAACTCGTAACACGTAACTCGTAACTCGTAACTCGTAACTCGTAACTCGTAACTCGTAACTCGTAACTCGTAACTCGTAACTCGTAACTCGTAACTCGTAACTCGTAACTCGTAACTCGTAACTCGTAACTCGTAACTCGTAACTCGTAACTCGTAACTCGTAACTCGTAACTCGTAACTCGTAACTCGTAACTCGTAACTCGTAACTCGTAACTCGTAACTCGTAACTCGTAACTCGTAACTCGTAACTCGTAACTCGTAACTCGTAACTCGTAACTCGTAACTCGTAACTCGTAACTCGTAACTCGTAACTCGTAACTCGTAACTCGTAACTCGTAACTCGTAACTCGTAACTCGTAACTCGTAACTCGTAACTCGTAACTCGTAACTCGTAACTCGTAACTCGTAACTCGTAACTCGTAACTCGTAACTGGTAACTCGTAACTCGTAACTCGTAACTCGTAACTCGTAACTGGTAACTCGTAACTCGTAACTCGTAACTCGTAACTCGTATCTCGTAAGTTGTAACTCGTAATTCTTATTGGTTTTTGAACTGTTTATATACCTAGTTGAAGTTTTGGAATTCTTGGAGCTGTTTAAAACTCGAAAATGACGGAATTTTTTCAAATTATGTTTAAGTTCAAAGCACCAAAAGCTTAATAACCCCATACATATCTTTATTTCCAAACACTGATTACATAGCCAGGAGACTATAGCGTCAAACTAGCTAGTTATTTATTCAGAACTCAAATACTCGTACAAGCATCTCAGAACAGTCAGTATTTTCAAAATGGATGGAGTAAGCCTATAACAGGTTGAAGACATTTACCGTGCAATGAAATTGGAATCTTAGTTTGCACTGGATAAAATGAAGACTGATGGGTGGGAGGAGTAGAAAGGAGGTGCCAATCTATTTGACACATTTTCCCAACTGTGGCATTAACATTAGGCCTTTCCATTATCTTTGGAACGTCTGCTTCTCCTCATCAAAAGACCCGCAGTCCGCAAAGACTAATGCTGATAAGGAGTCGCAATGTAATTTAGGTCCCAACACATTACCTCTATTTACTCTACTGAAACGTTCACAGTGCTTCTATTCCAGACAGTTTTACGAGAGAATATTTCTCGATTTAGCGAATTCCATAATATACTATCAGCCGAAAAACGTTCCAGAAATGGTCTTAAGCTGCTTCCGGCTAAAAGCATTTTTAGCCTCCCGGCTATCTTTCCAGAACTTCTCTATACAACAGGTCATTTCCTGCAGTAGAACATCTCTCTACAATCATACTCGCAGGATATTATCCGTACGTCCTTCCCCCAAAACCTTTTCTACCCCCTAACTAATTTACTTTGTACGAGGGATGCTCCAGGAGTCCTTCTTCTAGATTCTCATAGCAAGGGCGTCCAATAGGGGATTTTGGGATTCACTCTAGCATGGTAGATTATAAAATGGAGGAGATCTTGCACCCTGTTGAGTGCCTCCATTATATCTAAGCTCTGTATATACCGGGTTATTCACGTTATCCGACACGAAGCATTATGGCTAAAGTATCTGATTAAAAATAAAATAAAAATATTGGATGGATGGGGACCCATTAAAGCTACATTTTAAAAATATTTTCATGTTATACAGGGTGTCCCCAAAACACGAAACGTATCAAAGTATTATTTTTTTAAATAGATCACTCTGTATATTATTTCATTTTTGGTTCGTACGATCAAAATTAAAGTAAGTTTAAAGTAAGTTAAGACAGCTGATCACAGCACTCTTAGTGAGTAGATACAACACTCTAGCTCCTTTGTTTATATTTTAATTTCTGTTAATTAAATTATCTGAATGTAATTGTTAAAACGATGTGTGACAATATGAAGAGTGTGATTTGTGGATAAAATACATCTTCCATAGCGCATTCGCTGTTCTGTCTGAACAATTGTCATGGCCGAACGGTAAGGCGTCAGCCTAGAATCCAGAACGTTGTAGGTTCGATTCCCACTGGTGACACATTTTTCTTCATAATTTTTCTAATTATTATAAGTTGTCCCTCTTACTGACTAGAGGACTAATTTGTTTAAATAGAAATTAGACGGGACTCCTCATTGTGGCCTGTAGAGGCATCTGTACAAACTAGGACTTTACAATGGAGATCTTATTCGCAGACAATGCAGGGAAGGTACAGGTTGTGAGTGCTATGCAATAGATCACAGGAAGAATCAGTTCTTTGAGAAATCTGAGATATTAGGCTGGAAGTCTACTAGGGAAAGAAAAAAAATATTCTAACGCAAGCCAAGCACCAGATCACCCAACTTTTTTTGTAAGTACTACTTAGGGATTTGACATCAGCTGAAATTAGATACCCAACAAGGAAGGGTGCTCAGACAGAAAGCGATAAAATTAAAATCCTGTTTATATTCCAGTCCAATCCTATCCGGATGATTCGTTTTACGATCTTTTTCTCCATGTTAAAAGGAAAAATTCCATTATGCCGTAAAGATATTTTCGTTGCAAAAATTACGCTTTGTTTATATTTCACGTTAGTGCACGAGGGCGTCTGGAAAGCTCTTTCCAGATTGGGAGCGACGAATTCTTCATAATTTCGTTCACTCTTTAAGGAAAACAAAGGACTAGGCACTATGGAAGTTACTCGTAATACTTTGATAGCCGGGTGTACCCATATTTGCTTGAAGAGGAAGTAGTGGAGGGGGTATTAAAATTGAGAGACTCCTCAGCATCCTTTGGTTTACTTTTGAAGTGTTATTTAACTAATCTTTTATTGTCCCTCAGAACTGTGCATCACAGCTCGTAATTTGTTTATATTTACACGTTATTGCTACCTTTCTTTCTGCTTTTTTGACAGGGATCCTGAATCATGAGTCAGCGAATAAACAGTCAAACTATGGAGGGTACAGGTGACGAGCGCTGTGTCATATGGAAGATCTTTTGAAAAAGTGCCCAGCTGTAAACAGTAAATAATAGTTCTGAATTCCTCCACATCAGCGCTAGAGTAGCAAAGGAGTATGAAATGAATTTAGCACTTGTAGACAGACTGTAATACACAGAGTTGAAAAATTAATTACTTCTGGTGACAAGAGTAGTTAATAGAACTACAGGATACATAACCTCAACTACTTACGTTATCCAAAATAATTTCGTAAATGTAACTTAAAAAACAGCTGCGAAATAGCGTTGAAAGTGATCAATTTTCATGAGCTTTCAATAATTAATTGATTATTATTATTAATTGATAGTGCGCTATAACAAAGCGAGAGTTATTCTTTCCTGGTTTATTTCTCTATCCTACTTTATTAATAATTATTTAATAAACTTTTTACATGGGACACTTTTGGATACACCTTAGGAGAGGCGCGAATTTTACGCCGAGCGAAACCATGTTGTTAATGTGAATAGTAAATAGTTATGAAAATATAATATAGGACAACAAAAACTGATTCAGTGTCCATAAAAAAATGGGCGCAGGTACCTAATAAATTCAATTCCTCGTATCCAAAAAGCCTTTATTAAAAAGACGAATTAGCACGTTTCTCATTATTCGATATCGATATTCTCTTGAAGTTTAATCCTCTTAATCAACAACAGATCTTAAGAGGGGTCTCTACATAGAATAAAAGACGATTTGCATCGGTCTTCAATATTTTATTTTGCAGCGCTCATTTTGTAATTTTACGTCATTTACAGTCAACTCACTTGACGCCATTAATAAAGAGAAAAAGTAGCACTTTTCTCATCATTCCATATCGATATTCACTTGAATTAAAATCCACTAAAACAACAACCCCTTAAGAGGGGACTCTACCTAGAATGAAAGATGTTTTGCATGGGTCTTCAATATTTTTTTTGCAGCGCTCATTTTCGAGATAATGGGACGATTTTTTTTGAAAATGATTGGTTAGTTCTATACTCTTGCGAAAATTATCAATTTTTGATAAAGCTTTTCAGACATTCTGCGAAGATACTCGTGTCAGAGAATAAAATATGCTCATTTATGGTGTTACATTATTTCGTTCGAAGGGCTTGATTTTGAGCATATTTAAAATGTATTTCATGCAAATCATAGCGGAAGGACGGCTCTTTGCTCGTGAGAAGCCCTTTTTTGAATTTCGCTTACCAGAAGGTTAAAAAAACATCTGGAATGAGTCAAAAAAAAATTAATTTTCATGTTACAATATTTAAAATTTCGTATAAAAAATTGGAAAAAAGGCTTCGTACAATCATAGAGCTAACTTTTTTCTCCGATTTGCAGAAAAAAAAAGTGTTCCATTATCATAGCGCATAAAATTAGCGCCGAAAAGGAAAAATTGGAAATACATGCAGAACGCCATTTATTTTATTTTTCTCCTTCTTAAGAAAAATGTTTGGTGATGCTAAATGTCTTCTTTGGTATTTTTATTCCGTCATTACTCTTCCTATCTCTCACACGCGGAAAAGTATTATAATTGAGTAAAATATTATGAGGACCAAAATCCTTATCAACGCAAAAAACCACTTTGTCGAGCTCGATTCATAGCTACCAGAGAGGAGAAAAAAGCAGCAGAGGCCGATGAGATTAATGAGTACGATTAACTTGATGGAAAATTGGGTATTATTTTTTTGCCAGTAATTCTCTAAACCCTTTTGACTCGCAAAGGTACTAATGAAGAAAAATAGCGACCAAAAGGGGTATGTAATTTGTGTAATAAAAACATTAGTCTTTCATCAAAAAATCGCCTGTTAAATACAGAAAAAAACAGTTTCATAGTGCAGACGGGTGTCGAGCCCTTTTAACATGTTTTTCTTATTCAACATTCTTGCTTGTCTATCGGTCCGTCTGCTGAGAACAGATTTTAGAATCATTTTTGAACTAACTCTACGATTAACTAAAGCATTGAAACCTCAAACATAGATCAGGACTGGATGACAATGTAGTATTAATTTGGAAAGTCCAAGTAATATAGTTTTGATACACGTAATTTAACGATAGAAAGCTGCATCCATACAGCGAGCTGTTTGTCATGCGCCAAATCGGATTTTTAAAAAATGACCACTGCATTGTCCATTTTATTCCTACTTATTGCACAATTCGGCATCATAGCAGTCTCGGCCACAGCCACAGTCCCATCGAGTTAATTTATTTTCGGCAGGGGAACGCTTAATCGGCAGTTACTTTGTCGCACTGCTCATGCTATAATAAATACAGAACGTTTCTGGTGATTGAAGCTTTATTGTAAATATTATATATGAATAGTAGTGGAATTACTGAGTCAAACTAATTGTCCTCCAATTTTTATTGTTTCATAGTATAACGACAAACGTGTAATTATAAGAGCCTTGAACTGAAACGGAGAATCTGGTGTGAAATCAGAATTGACTGAAGCTGAAAGGTTTGTAGGGCAAAAGGAGAACATTGAGCGCGTTCCTGCAGAGTCGGTTGCAGCCAGCAGGAAAGATGCACTGGTAGGAGCAGCAGAGACACCCCTACTGACGTCATGAGCCTGTGGGAGGCAGCAGCGCGCGGTTGGGAAATGTCAAAGTTCGGGCCGACTGAAGGGCGGGTGCGGATTTTCGAACAGGACAGGCTTTTATAGCCTAGATGGCGCTGCGAGGAGTTTAAAGTTAAAAAAATATATTTTCGATTTTATAATTGTAAGAAGTGAGTATTTTAATACCATCTACTTGATGCGTAAAATCACGTCCGATGCTCATGATTCATTTTCACGGATGCATCTTGCCAAAACCGACTTCAATAGGGCACGTTCATTATTATAGTCCAGAATCGTTTGCTGTCTATTCTAAACAAAAATGTATTTATTGAAAAGTGCGTTACGAATATCCAGCTCTTAAACAACGTCGTAGTGCTGTGAAGAGTAACTTTTGTCAGTTCAAGTGGTTTAGAATATTAAGGTGAGTTTGTCTCACAGAGCAACCTATCATACCTGTTGAATTATTTTATCTATTCTAAAAAGTGAGTTTGTCTCACAGAGCAATCTGTTATTACCTGTTGATTTATTTTATTTATCCTAATAAGTGAGTTTCTCTCATAAAGCAATATATGTCGCCTGTTTTATTTTTTTTATGAACGATCAATCTTAAATGTCTAGATATTAATCAGCTTTGAGACCTTATGTTGAATAATGTTGAATAATGATATGTCGCAGGTTATCCCTCCATATCTAGCTAGTTCTAAGAGTGGGTACTTAGCGGTTATCCCTTTGTACCTTAGTGAGTGCACACACTGGTTTACCATGGTAAATACTCTGGAATAGCGCGTTCAACCTTATTGCCCATGGCGGAATGTTTTGCGAGTTACCCCTAACATTTTAGGCCTGGGAAAATAGTAACTTGAAAATTAATATTTCGTTTAGGTTGTCGCAGGTGATCCCTTAAACCGATGAGACGAAATATGTTTTTAAGTGGGTTGTCATTGCTTATTAATAATCTTGGGTTTTGACCATTTTATACCACTGTTATATTTAATTTTATGGTTATGATGGTTAAAGTTGAATACTAAAATCTTTATATTCGACACGGTAATGAGGTATTTGGTTGCTCAGATAATTTTTTTAATCTTTTCAGATCTGACATCTCGCATCTCTGATCTCTACGTAAATATTTCTTGTTTTATTTGGTTTTTCTTTTATTCTTCGTAAGCCCATTAAAAGTTTATTGACAGTACCTCATTGCTGGTAATTTTTGTTATTTTAAACAGCTGACTTAATTAACAATTTTTCATCTATTCCTTTAATAGCCTGGTTCTTGTTAGCTTTTACTATGCAAGTCGTTTGTTATAAAATTCTGTAATCAATGAGTAACCTTTAAAACGCTGTCAATGTCGAAAATAACAGTCAACATTAAGTCTGCCCCATTACACCCATGAACTTTAATCTGAACGTTTTCATCAAAAAACAATGCGCTATTATGATTTTATTTTGACAGAGCCATGGTTGCTTGGCGCTTCATAACAAGCCGCCTCTGTTACGAATCCAGTTCTGTTCGAGATGCTTCCAGGAATCGATATAGCCTGCAGCTGATTTCGCCCGGACCGCTGCCACATTTACGCCGTTCTCCTCTATTTACTAACCCACTGACTCCGCTCCGGGACGCTATGCACTGATGATAGAGGGCAAGGGTAGGGGGCAGGGCAAATGCATCGACTGGTGCGTGGGATGCAACCGAATCTAACGAACATGAATATGAGACTAGCTCCCATCATAGCAAATGGTATTTGGCAGGGACTGATTAATCATTAGGCAGAGTAGGCAACCGCCTAGGTGCCCAGCGTCGTCTAGGGGCCCGTGCACGCATCAAGAGAAAAAACGTTCCATCGAAAGAAATTTTTTTTTGAAAATTTTTGTGAAATTTGTTTTTCAATGGAAACATATATTTTTCATGGAAGAATCTTAATCTACTTAATCACTGATTTTTTTGTAATATTTATATATTTTTGAATTGATGAACTTAAAATACAACTTTTTTGTCGCTGAATATTTGTCGTATCTTTCTCTGTGCAATTAAATGGATATTATGCTTTTTCTCAAACATGAGGCGACACGAAATAAATTTAGTTGAGAAATAAGTTGTATTTTTAGTACATTAATTCGAATAGTTAATACATATTGAAAGAAAGTCAGTGGCGTCAATTTTTTTGGCATAAATATTTGTTATGGTGCTATTCGGCCGCCACTGGGCTTATTAAATTTAAATATGGTAGTGACTAAATTAGCTTCTTAACGCCACAAATATCACTGCCATATTACAACAAAATTGGGAGTAGGATCTTTGACAAACTTACGAGAAAGCTTTTTTTCAAGTTTAACACCCTGTATCTCGAAAACGAAGTATCTGCGCAACGTAGTTCATTTGAACACTTTGTCCTGAAACCACACAAAGAATTGCCGGCTGAGGATAAAAAATGCATTTTTTATGTCTTAGGGTTGAAAATTGTGATTATTTGTAGCCTGAAGGCAGCTTTCAGTTTCACTGGAAATGACCGCGAATTTTTTATTATCTTTTGGACACCCTGTATATTTTTTTAGACTATGAATAGTTCTGAGTAAGTTTTGTATACACCCATGCCTAAAATCAATAGTTTTTGTAATCAAAACACTCAAAATTTTGCCATAATTTCCATTTATTTGTATTTTACAGAAAACGGAGTAGGCCAAGATGAAAACAATGGTATTCCTACTAAGATATCAAATGCAAAATTGCACGCTATCTATAAGAATGTGCTTTTCGCGAATAGAAATTTCAAATTTTGATCAGTCCCTGTACGAGAACGGTTTATCTTACGCGAGTGACACTCCTCCACTGTCCAATAAATACTACTGTTTTACCCTCAATGCAATTACGATAATGTCAACTGCCATAGACTGTTTAAAATTGAAATGTTGGATGCATTTTACTAGCAATCATTCGATTATAGCGCTCAGCATAGTGGGCTATGGATTCAAATCGATCGATTGTTTAAATTTTGCCGATTATAAACCACGTCCTATTATCACCTATTTTCCTACCACGTATGTTTTATTTCAATTCAGTTCATGGCTGGCCATGATTTTTCACATGTAACGTGATTTATAATCGGAAAAATTTAAACAATTGTTTTGAATCATTTTCAATAGGTTACCGTTGCGCTCTGGAGTGCTGCAAGGTTCTATCTAAGGACCAATTTTATTTGCCTTGTATATTTGTCATTTACCTTCTGTCATGGAGGATTGTAAAAGCCATTATTAGGCCGATCATGGCCAAATTTATTATACATATGCACCTACTGATATTGCAAAAGCTCTTACTCATATAAAAAGAGATTTAACTAACATCGTCAAATATTTTATTACACTGTATGCAGTTGAATCCTAATAAATCTAAAGTGATGCAGTTTTACTCAAAAGCATCTCCACCGAATTTGAAAAAAATTGATGTATTTCAAAATGGCTGTAAGCTTGAATGCGTAGAAGAAGATAGAAATTTAGGGATTGTCTTCGATAGTAGAATAACATTTCACCATCATAGCACCAGTATAATGCAAACATGCTATAGTAAGCTCAAATGCTTATATAAATTCAAATTATGTACTTCCAACTGCTATCAAAATCAAGATAACTGAACCTTTAATTGTGTCTTTAGTGCAGTATGGTCCTTGCTTGAGCTAATCCGAGACATACATTTTCGGAAGATTCAAAATTCTTATATTAGCAATATGAAACTCTTTGTTTTGAATAAGCATTGATCCTACACCTTATCTGCTTAGTGCATTAAATGTTCAAAAATGAGCTTCCATCTTATTTATAGAATAGATTTACGTTTACAAATACTCTACATTTAAATACCCTGCTTTCTGGAGGTATGATCTTACACATCCCAGGACACAAAAAAAAGTAGGATTGGACAGTGGAAGTTTCACTTCTGTGAAGCGATTGATTTTAATTTGAAATTTCGTTTCGCGAAAAATGTATTCTTTAGAGAACAATGAATAATAGAACATTACTTTACTAAGCCAAAGCACATTTGCATGAATTGAATAGCCTTACCCACTTCATGAATCGTTAGTTGTGACCCATTGTGCCGTACAAAATTTATAGCAGTATGTAAGCCTCCTCTTCCTACTATGTCCGATAATTACATTTTCCAAAATTTATGCCCTTGGATTTGGTCTGTGGGTGAGATTTGATTAAAGTCAATCACACCGCTCCGGACTTCCATTGTCTTGAGAATTTTGCGTTTCACAACCTTTCAATTCATGTGGTATCTACAGCAGCAACAATATATTATTCATTTTTATAAGATGATAAAAGTGTGTTCAATTCACACAGGGTCTTATTTCATGATGGGCCGTAATTTCCTAACCAAATTCAAATTGAAAAGTTCATATAAACGGGTTTCCTGAAAAGTGAGGTTTACAAGATACAGGTTGTCAGAGATTGTTACTTTTTTCATTTATATCTCAAGTATCCTTGCCCCTATTTTATTTAAATTTTGTGTTATTCATTGCAACAAGATGCCAAGCTAGGACTAACTAGATGGTGACTATGAATTCCAGTGGCGCTTTTGGGGAGGGGAAGAGCAGTCTCACGAATAATATTGATCAAAAAATTCATGCCAGTGACATATCAAACGAATTTATATTATTTTCGGATTAAATAGCTAAAAATAAATTTATTTTATATGTTGATATCTCATTCGTTTTGGAGTAATGAGAGAAAAGCCACTTGATTTCATTCGGTGCAGTTTTTTATTCGAAATAGAAATGAGATACGAAACGCTATCAAGAGACAATAATGTATTTTTTATGTCACTGAATGTGAGAAAGACAAGCACAAAAAATAGCATGTATAAAACAAAGTGCTGAAATTTGTTATAGTTATTAGTTTTCAATAATATCTTTCTCGGAGAAAATTTGAAATGTTGAATAAATAAAAAGTAATAAATCATCAACGAAGTTAATAAAATACGATTTTTCTTGAATTTTATTGATTGGTAATAACTTTACAGATTTGACAAGGATATAAGATAGGAGCATATGAAATAAATATGTTTATAATCCCAATATTTAGACGTTTTGTTCTCAAAGCATATACTTCATGATAGCATCATCACAGCAGATATCAAATGCAAATAATTTAATTCACAGAACATAAAACATAAACAAGCCAGAACGTCGTACATATCACGAGTACTATGATCAGCTGTGAGGGCGTGATGGATAACGAAAAGTATATTATCTTGAATAAGGAATAAATTGGAGTATAGTGTGGGAGGGTGCGAGAAACTGGGAGGTAGAGAAAAAGTGGAACGGAGAGAGAGGCGAAGTGGGGATTATATGCCTCACCGCAGCTGTACGCACTAAACTTCAGTGAGGATTTTTGTTACTCTCGATTGGGGAAATCGGCAGATAATATTTTTTTGGATTCCCTGGAATATTCACTTTAAAATAGAAATATTCTACGCGCTCGAGAATGTCGACCCTCCCACCCCCTTTTGTCACGTCCAAGTCGTCAGTTTATTAAAATACACACTTTTTTGCATGTAACGATCTTCTCTCAATATGATGCGCTCGAGTATAACCAACGATCGATTTTTTTTCTTATATAGAGGGCTTAGATATGGTGGAGGTTCTCAACAGAGTGCAGAGAATTTCCCATATGTTAATCTGTCGCGCTTGACTAAATCCCAAAATTCCCTATTGGACTTGACCGTGCTGGTGTAAAGGTCAAGATATGTTAATTTCGCATCGAAAACCAGCACCTGCTTCCGTCCTGGATGTGAGATACGATTCCCAATACAACAAGAAAAGTGAGAAATTGTGACAGTCGAAATGCTAAACCGTACGTGGGCAGAGGAAAACGGATTGACGTGGGTGAAATTACCATTTCAGCAGGGGGCTGTTTCATAAGAAAATACGAGAACAGCGTCTCGTCTGGCTTAGTGCTCAATAGCTGGCGAATATTAAAACTGATGAGAGAAAGTCAAAACCTCTTTCCAGCATCTTATTGCACAGGGTTGGCGTTGCATAGAGAAATACAGAGTTAATCGCGGCTCGTGGTAACAAGAAACGTTTTCATTGCTTCAATTCTCATCGGAGATTTAGCTCTTGAAATCGCCCCTCAATATGAGAAGTCTTCCCCCTTTCCCTCTTTAGTTTTTCACGATTTTCGAACTCCGACTTTTGACTCCTATCTCGTAGCGAAAAACAGAAAAACAATTTTCCCTCCAATTGTTGGACTCTACCCGATGTAAATTTTTTTGCTGAATCAAATGGTGTGCTTAGGAAAAATTATTTTCTAAAAAGATGGAAATGTCGATATGAGGGGGGGGGGGAAGTAGGTAGCTAATTATTAATCTGGCATTCGTTCCTGAGTTTCTTGTCGCACAAAATCCTGAAAGTCGTCAGTAGTTCCATAATTTGAATTACAATTCATTTCTGATTCATGGATATTTGAATCACTAGAGCTTTGAATGTTCACTGCAATGGTTTATGGTGACAAGAAAAATCAACAACTGGTGTCATACTGTCGAATCATTAAACTCTAATCCAGGGGTGAACAACCTTTTTAATTAACGGCCCAATTTAAATTTTAAATTCTTTTGGCGGTACACACATAAAGTAATACTACTAATACACTACACACAACTATTAATAATTTACAAAACCCTAATTATAATAAACATTAGTATAAAAATATACCTATAAAGTAAAAAAAAAGTAAAGGTTTCATATACAAATTTTAATGCAAAATAACACCAAACAAGAAAAGAACAGAAAAACGAATTTACTAGAAATTTTCAATGAGAAATTTGGCATTGCTTTTTTGATACAAGCTGATCAATATCAGCCAGAATTGATGAGCTACACATACGCAGCTTTCTAATCGTCCATCACTCAGTCTTGATTGGGGGTCATTTTTGATTAATTTCATGGAAAATATATTGTTCGCAAAAATACGCACTTCCGAACAGAGACATCATTTGCTTTGCATTTTTCGTCAAAACCGGAAATTTTTCAGGGCTCACATAAGATTTATAAAAATTTTCGATGTCAACTGAGAAAAATACATTCAAATCGGTATTATTCTGCATGTTAGTCATTTCCATTTGAAAGTCTTCGGGATCTGTACCCAGATCGATATTAAATGGCGAGGAAAACATTTACATGGAAACCGCTGTCTTCTCAGCTTTGAACGTTTGGAATCGTAGTTGAAGTTCGTTGATTAAAATGTCTATATATTGTGCGTATTTTTGAGAAGTAGTAACGTTTTCTTTTTCTAAATGTGGAAAGTGAGACACATCATTCTGCAAAAGTTGCTGTTTCCACAATTTTAATTTGCGCTCAAAGCCCTGAATTTTATCATACAAATTGTTAATAAACTGTCCTTTGCCTTGAAGTTCCACATTAATATCATTGAGATGCTGAGTCATGTCGATAAGAAACCCAAAATCGCACATCCAAGTGAGTATCTCGTCACAAAAAATCGCGCAGACGAGGCGCGTTCGTAATGCATGTTTAAAGAAGTCGCTGACAAGTGAGTAACTCGTCATAAAAGATTGTTTCGGTTTAGTATGTACTACCATTTTATTATAATTAATTTTATAACAATATATTGATGGAAGAAAGTCGTTAAATAAATTCCCTGCTCTAAACCATAATGTGACTTGCCAATCAAAGTTTTGAAAGTTATGAATGTCAGCAAATACAGGTGTTATTCTGTTCTGTTCAAATTTGGAAAAAATCAAATAATATTTAAACTTATAAAATCCAGATTTTCAATTTTTCTTTGTTTGATGTACTGAAGCTTTTATTTACTCCACCTATGTTTAGCTTCTTCGACCATTGAATTAGTTGTTACTTTGAATAACTCGTACTTCCACTCCAGCTTCCACTAACCTTGTCAAAGGTTCCATAGCAATTAGGGACTTGGTAGAAAATGTAGTGAATTTATTTTGTTGTACGCCTGTAATCACATCCAGACCAACATTTTCTTCAACGTTAGAGAAAAGGGAATCTTCAAACAAACCATCTGAATAAAAGGGCGAATAGTAATCTCACGCTGAATAGAAGGTTCCCCCGTTTTATAGGGTACAACTGCTAAAATGTTTCTGGTGGCCAGTCAACGTCCCTCCGGGAGTTTTTAACTTCACGCTCCTGCAGATTGAAGTTGTTATTGCGCTTGATGGAATAACGTACAGGGTTAGAAGCTGTTGGGGGAATTGATTCTTGGAGTGGTTATGAGATTCTTATGTGTTTCATAATATGCATCCCATGTTACTTTTTTTTTGAAGTAGTTCATTTCTTTACCAAGTATAGAACTCTTGA
Source organism: Bruchidius siliquastri (assembly GCA_949316355.1). Taxonomy (NCBI): domain Eukaryota; kingdom Metazoa; phylum Arthropoda; class Insecta; order Coleoptera; family Chrysomelidae; genus Bruchidius; species Bruchidius siliquastri. Next base: position 6,636,895 of record OX438534.1, on the reverse strand, counting down.
CATCTTGATATCAGTTAAAATGGAAATGGTAAGAATATCATACCACCAGGGAGTTACAGAGTCTCAATTTACTTCACTTCATTTCTTGTCAGCAGTGGGTGACATTAACTGCAATAAAGTCAAAGGCGTCATCTTGGTTAACATGCCATTAAGTCGTATCCAGGTTTAACCAGGCCATTGGCAGCGATTTGCTGTATTTCGAAAGAGAAACTTTTTCATTCCGTGTCTGCTGGAACATATTGTATAGGACTAGAGCACTGGGGACCTTTCGCATCAATCAATCTTGGAAGTTTTTATACGAAAAGAATTCTCAATTAAAACGAAAAATAAATAAATCCTTCTTCTATAGTTTTTCTCTACTGACACTTCTAACGCTGTACGTGCATCAAGTGCAGTGGCGTCTTCAATAACTCCTTTTTATTTATATCCTAATCTAAAAGATGGAAACCAATCAAATCATTCCATTTCAGCCTTCCTGTCTGCCCTATGTGCTAGTTTGATGTCGATTAATGGTGAATGTGCTGGGGACAATGTATGGTACAGACTTTCACCATTATTAAAAAGATTAGCGTCAGGCAGGTCAGGCTTACTATGTACTTTCTACGCAACTGTATCATTTTGGAAATAAAATGAAATTTAAAAAACTAAATAAACACGCTTTCATAGTTAAGTAAATAGTAATTCTTAGTATAGGAATAAAATGATTAACGATAAAATGATTGTCATGAATGTATATTTTCACCATAACTCTGCATTTTGGAATAGAACTAGTAAGAAATTATAATAATTGGTATCTAGTACCCCACGATATTAAAAACTATCATTTGGGTAAACTTATTGAAGTAGTATATTGTAAACGCTCCTTGACAAGTGTGCAATATTTAAAATTAATCTGACGCTTTAAAGTGGACGGAAATAGATTCCATGACAACCATAGATACATAGATATATAGATATACAGATACATAGATACATAGATATATAGATACATAGATACATAGATACATAGATACATAGATACATAGATATATAGATACATAGATACATAGATAAATAGATACATAGATACATAGATACATAGATACATAGATACATAGATACATAGATACATAGATACATAGATACATAGATATATAGATACATAGATACATAGATACATAGATACATAGATACATAGATACATAGATATATAGATACATAGATACATAGATACATAGATACATAGATACATAGATACATAGATACATAGATACATAGATACATAGATACATAGATATATAGATATATAGATACATAGATATATAGATACATAGATACATAGATAAATAGATACATAGATACATAGATACATAGATACATAGATACATAGATACATAGATACATAGATATATAGATACATAGATACATAGATACATAGATACATAGATACATAGATACATAGATACATAGATACATAGATACATAGATACATAGATAAATAGATACATAGATACATAGATACATAGATACATAGATACATAGATACATAGATACATAGATACATAGATACATAGATACATAGATACATAGATATATAGATACATAGATACATAGATAAATAGATACATAGATACATAGATACATAGATACATAGATACATAGATACATAGATACATAGATACATAGATACATAGATACATAGATACATAGATACATAGATACATAGATAAATAGATACATAGATACATAGATACATAGATACATAGATACATAGATACATAGATACATAGATACATAGATACATAGATATATAGATACATAGATACATAGATGCATAGATACATGGATACATAGAGATACATAGATACACAAGAAGCTATTAAAGGCGTGTTAAAAATATCGGAGATTCCTTAGCAGCTTTCACTGACTGCGCACCACCCATTCATGTTACATTAAACACATAGAGTACGACTACTAATCGCTAGATGGCGCGACAAGTACTGCTTATACATTAAATGCACCAACTCACCATATGAGTGGAAGAGAGAGAGATGTATAAATGGGTCTTGCCTTGAGATTCGTCACTCGTTTTCTTCCGCAATCGTCCAGTTTAAGGATCGTCGGAACATTGCTGCTTATCAGCGAAAAGCTTTGTAAGCACAGTACTTATTTTCGAAAAGGTCACAATGATTGTATCTAGCAATATTGAATTTGTAACGTTCTGAAACATACGATTTGATATGCTGTCTACAATCATCAGTCAAAGGATCTGTGTATCAAAGTGTGAAAGCGCTACCTTTGTATGCATTATAGGATCTACTCAGATAGTTGGCAAGTAATCTGGGTAAACCAACGACGATAGAACAACTGTAGACCCGACATCTCATTCATAAACTCATTTATGTCTATAGTCAAACATGACTTTGGGCGAGGGGATCAGCGGGGAGAGGGGAAGGTCGCAAGATGGCCGCTTGATGGGGACCGTAATTTCTGTTTGTAAACATCGATGACATTTGGATGAATCACGAAATTTGACATGGCGGGAGTTGGAAAAGTACACAATTATACTTACTGATGGAAGGTTACAACTGCAGCTTCAGCCTGAGTGCTGAACAGCTTACACACATAACAATATATCATGATTTTGGCAACAGTAAGCATAATTCAAACCAGATCAAACAGAGAAAATGAACAAAAACTACGTCTGATTCGAACGCTCACGTCGAAATTCAAAGCGGTTGACAGTGACCTGACGTAGACGGTTGACGGTTCGGTTCTGTTCAAATGCCGACAGACATTAAATTTGCAAAATATGAATGAAAAATTATACGTAGCGGCTAGTAGCAGTCAGAATTTACTATAAAGCCATGTTGCCAGCTAGTGTGTGAGGTGTGATTAACATTGCAGGTTTGTTTTAAATTATGAAGTTATTTTTAATTTTCCTTACTATTTAATGGCTAAGATATTCATTGTAGAACATATTCATGAGATCTTGTGAACTAGCTATGTAGAAAAATTAATGTTATTGTAGTCCTTTGGTGAAATCGGGCAACTATGCACTAATGTCTGACGAAAGTTTTTGTAAACATACGAGGTCTATCAGTGTTCTATCGTCAGTGGAGTAAACAGTCAAATCTAACAGTAATGCCTCGCTGAAAGAAAGATAGTTTTATTTGTGAAGATGTGTCTTAAATGTACAATTAATATATCTGCATTATGGAAGAGGTCCACTAAGTAGGAGCATCTACAATCTACATGATTGAAAGTGAAATGTTTCGAAAATGTTTCATGTTTACCGGTGCTGCCCCATACGATCGGGTTTGGCCAGGAACCAGATTGCAGTCCCACTGATTTTAAGTACTATTGCTGCAAATACCGTGCGCGCCCCTGTTTTCAATCTCTTGTTATCATAAAATCAAGCTCACACTGCCACTAACACGTAGATAAAACGAGTCGACAGAACGCTGAAAGTGGAGAACGGACAAAGGGAGGAAAATTTCGTTAGCATCTTTTTATACGGCACTGTCGAGACGCGTTTTGTTCTGTTTTCTTTAAAATGTGAATATCAGGCGCACATTACTCGTCCTCCACTTTTATAGCTCCAGATAAATTATTTACTTCCATAACGCTACCTCGCTAAAAAAAATATGATGAAGGTAACTACCGTGCATAAAATGTTGCAAAAGGATTTAATTTTCCTCATTACGACTGTGAGATAAAGGAATTGTTGAGCATTCTGAATGAAAGAGTTCGCGAATTCTGGGTGCAACTGTACATTTTATAAAATAATTTAATATCTAAAGAAATTATTATAATATATGAATCGTTAGGAATTCTTTAGAACGTCAAATATTACATGATCCAAGAGAGTCAGGGACGTCATTTGAATTATAGGCAGGCAATAAGGTTTTTAACGTTTAACCGATAAACATTTTTCTTTAATCCACTCCAGAGCATTAATTTGTTCTCATAGTTCACACGAATGATTATGGCGAAGAAACAACTTTATTGTTGGCTTAAGTTCCTAAATAAAACATTCTACACGACAAAACGCGAGTTTTTTTATTTTTAAAGGAGAGGGACAGAAGTTAGCAAAGACTAATTTTTTCAATGCACTTTATAAAACAGAGAAAATTGGTGCCGAACGGAAAACTAAATTATTTATAATTTTGTTTTCGGAATCCACAGCAGATATTCCATAAATCCCAAAAACGTCCCAAAGTATGGTCAATATCTATGAAATCATATGTCCAAAAAATATCACTGTGGCCTTTTTATAAAATGGGGAGCCAGTGACTTTTTATTCAAAATGCATCACTGTGTTTGACCTTGTATTGAAGCCTTCCGTTCGAAATTTGGGACGTTATTGTTATTGATTCAAAAGACTATGAAAAGACCTTTCGAAATCTGACCTCGTTTTTTAAATCCATTCAGTATTTTAGGGAAAAGTATCAAAGTTAGCTGAAAAAATGCTTGTAATGACATTGTTGCAACAATTTTTGCCTGAAATTTCTATTTAGTTGATGACAAGTTCATTTATTGACAGTTGTCAGATATACCTGATTGTTTTGTAGTTATATAAGTTCAAAGTAATTTCTTCGTTAATAAATGATGGCATTGTCGGGTTGTATTTTTTTTCAAGCGTGGCCCAAACGGTGAAGAATAATTTGAAGAAATCAATAGTTTGCATGTGATAAGTCGTCCAGAAGACGTAGGATATGGATAAGTGTCGAAGTTGTTGTGTTATTCCTGAAAATAAATTAAAAACGGCAATGAACTGTTTGCACTCCCACCATTTTTTCAAAGATTATCCGGTTTGCGCATGCAACATTTTCCCAATAGGAAGACCAAAGGAAAAAGCGTCCAATCCCTAACAACCACTGGTCAACTTAGCTGAGATTCTTTCCAAGAATTTGCAGAAAATCACATGTTGCATACATTTTTGGCCGCATTCGTCAGCCTTCCAGATAATTCTCTTATATATGGTATACAAAGGGTGCCGGTCGACGTTGGAAGTTGCTTTTGAGTCTTAGGTGGAGAGTCAAGTCTTGGTAATTGTCTATTCACAAATGCTTCATAATAACCATTTCTGCAAATACTCGAATAGCAGTGTAGCGATTCCTGTGAGTCCTCGAGAGTGTTCCCGGGCCAGTCGGTTGGTTATCGGGGCACGGGGAGGGCGTGTCACAACGCAACTCCCCGGCGGGCTGTGTAGTTGTCACCTCTGACCTTTACAAAGTGTAAGCCCAGGATTCTAGGTAAAGGTCTCGCTGAGTCAAGTTGAAATGGCCGGGCAGAAAAATCGATGTTGCGTATGGTATATCCGGCTGCAAAAGAAGAAAATACAATATAAACTATATGATAAACGCAAATTTGTGGCATTTTCCAACCTCATATCAAGAGCAACATTCATCTCTAAGCGTCGGTGGCGCTGCCCATTGGCATCTTATGAAGTTAAGGTATTAACAATTGGACTGTCTTGAAGCGATGACGACCAGTGTTAGAACATTGTTGTAGCTGATCAGATGAATGCAGTTTCTGGGAGCGGACGAGAATCCCCAGGCTCTAGGATGCCGACCTATCCACATTGGTCTGTCGGTCTGTCCGTATGTCGGTATGATTACAATACGAGGGTCACGCTGAAAGTCTTTGGATATTCCTAATCTATTCAAGTTTAAACAAGTTTGAGTACGCATCTATTTTGTCAAAAGTTGTAAGTACTTACACGCAAAGATTGCGTTTGAATCGTTCAGTAGTTGCCTTGCCACGGTCTCGAATGCATATAAGTATTGGCCAAATTATAAGGTGAAAATGGAACCGGGTAGTCGCGATTTTCGAGCCATGATTTTGTATGACTATAAAGATGGACTAAAGCGGAATGTCACGAACGTTTTGTGAGTTGCTTTGGGGACTCTGCCCCTTCCAATTGGTTTGCTGAGTTTGAAAGGGGCCGGATCTCACTCGATGATGAACCTCACACAGGTCGACCACCCTCTGCTGTTACTCCGGAAACTGTAGAAGCTGTGCAAAATATGGTAAAAAAAGATCGACATATAACCTACACCGAGATTGAGACTTTTCTGGGGATTGGATCGGCAGCGGTCCGAATAATCATTAATGATCACCTTCGCCTAAGGAAGCGATGTTCCAGATGGGTGCCACATTTGTCGAACAGTGAGCAAAAAGCAACAAGAGTTGATTGGGCCAAGTTTATGCTTGAAAAATTTGATAATGGGCACAGTGAAAACACTTTTAATATCGTAACCGGAGACGAAACATGGTTATATCATTCTGATTCCGAAACTTAACAGCAGCGATTAGTTTGGTGCTTTGAAAGTGGGCAGCCTCCAAAGGACAGTTACTTCTGAATGATATATAACCAAATGTCTTCCTCTAGTCTCCCAAGAACTATGCAAGAGCCGTCCAAGGACTGGTTTGAGGGGTATTCAATGACACCATGACAACGCACCCGCCCACAGCACCGCTAGAACAATCGATTATTTGCTGAACAGGGTGTCACGCGTACCTCTGAATTGGCATTGACGAATATGGCGATGCCTAAAAAATAAATGAATTACTTGAAGGAAATCGCAAGGTGTTCGTATTCTTGATTGGAGTAAATGGAGCTCTATCGGAAAATATGATAACCTTACAAAATAAAAATGGAATACTTGTCAGAAAAGCGTTGGGATCTTAGTTGTGAAGAAAATGATAATTTTCTTTGGATTGTATTTCTCCAGAATGATTATTGAATTCGAAAATATACTTTTTTTGATTCAAATTAATAATAATTTTCTGGTTAAGTAAGTTTTTCTTTCAGTAAGATCAGATGTTTTTGTCATGAGTATATCTTTACAAGAATATCTAAATGCTTTAATTAGGAATGTCTTTTTATGTGTGTAGGACGTTCTTTTCCTCTCTTATTTCTTTCAGAATCACAAAAATGTACTATTGTAAATCAATTCCATTAAGCAGCAGCTATCGCGTTACGTTGAGATACAAGTTAGCGTATATCCAGTTTCCCGAAAAACTTTCCATTGTGTCCCGCTACTCATAAGTGCAAACGACTTCTTCAGTTTGTTTTACCCCTACTCGAAAATGTTTGCTAAGACGAGTGATGTCAGTGGGGTTTATGTGTAAATATTGATGTTTGGGTTTAGGTCAATATTTTGAGAGCTTTTACTTCCTACGGTAATAGCAACTGGCAAAATAAAAATTTATGAAGATTGATTTTGATGAAACTTTCATACTTTACTACTGTAACGAAAAAGCTTTGTAGTTATCGAAAGTCAGTTCAGTGGCCGCAGAGATATCGTCAGAAAAAGAGAAACACAAGCTTTGTTTTTGGATATTTCCAAAGCCCCTTATCAGTTTATGAAATGTTTTTGGGTGGGGGGTTGGAGGAGGGAAGGGGAAGATTTGAAAAAAGGATCGTGGACTACGTTCCGTAATCTACGAAATTTTTATTCCGGAAATATTCCATACTCATTGGACACATATTACTGTTCAGACATTTGCATTCAAATCACAAAAATCATAGATTCTTCTCAAGAGCTCTCTACTTAGATTTTTACTAAGATACATCGATTTAGGAACAGAAAATACTTTAGATACATTTAGAATTTTTTGAAGAAATGTAAGCCATAGACATTTATTTCAGAAGTTATACGGTATTTTAGGGCGTAGTAAACTTTTTTTTTCAAAGAGGGTTAAAATTGCGTCAATGTATTTCACGTGCAGTTGACAAGTTTATTGAAGATTTTGATCGAATTTTAGAGCTCCTGATTCACTTAAAGTAAGTCATGGAAATATGGACAACTATAGAAAATTTTAAAACTAGAAAATTTATTTTAAAAATATATTTTGGTGGAAAGTCTGCAAGGAATAACAAATTTATACAAAGATTGTTTTTCAAACCACAATTTAATTATTTTTTGCTTTAGAGTATGCAATACATTTTTCACCCTAAACAATGCTTTTTTAAAGTACCACTGACAACTGCAAGTCAGTGGAGTAATTTGATATTGTATTATAATATCAAAAACCACACTTATATTACTTATTTCGAAAATCAGGGTTGTTCAATGATACGGAGAAAACAGAAATCAGGGCACAAAATATGGTTAAATGGCAATACATCATGTATTGACCTAGTATTTTTATTTAAAACACAATGTATAGAGATAGATGCCGGATTAACAATAAGTTTTGATGAAGATTACTTAACTCAAATTTAGACATGAACCATTTCTTCCTTGGGCAAAAACAATTGAATTAAACTTTTGGTCAAAAACCTTGTTGGAGGGAGGGTAATTACCCCTTTTAGCCCCCCTTATATATGCTTCTGTGTTGCTCTTCAGGTGCTCCAGAGGTTCAGAATCTAGATCTTCCTCCGGGCCCAGATAGATCATATCATAATTTCAATAAAATTGATCGTTACCGAAATACTTTAACTGCATAGAAAAAATCGGACAATCAATCATTAAAAGAGGACCAAAAAAAAAACGATTAACGGGCAAATCTGCCTTGAATAAAAAGCGTTTGGGATGGGATTCGAATATTTCGTTTCTTGGGCGCAAATTTTAACATAATGGCATTTTCCAAGATAATGGAACAATTTTTTTTTAAATGATAGAGAAAGGTTAGTTCTTTGCTCGTGTTAAGCCCCTTTTCCAATTTTTGATACAAAATTTGAGATATTGTCGCTTGATTTGAGCATATTGAAAATATTTTTATTCAGATCATAGAGAGAGGACAGCTCTATGTCCATGCGAAGACCTTTTCTTAATATTTCGGTTACCGAAAGGCTAAAAAGCATCCAAAATGAGTCAAAAAATGTCAATATTCACATGACAATATCTAAAGTTTTGTATCAAAAATTGTAGAAAGGGCTTCGCACGATATAGATCCAATCTTTTTCAATATTTTCTGAAACAAATAGTTCTATTCTATCTTGAAATATGAGCGCTGAAAACGAGGTACTAGAAACCCATGCGAGACGACGCTTTTTATTCTAGGTAGAATTCCCTCTTGAACAGGGATGCCTGGTAAACCTACCTATAAACGGCTCTAAAATGTTCTGTCCTATTTAATCGCCTCCAATCTTCAAGCTACCTTATTGTACACTGAGCTTCAATCGCAAAGACGTGTTGCATTTTTACGATGCAGGTCATACTGCCAAAGCGACGACGTTTATGTCGTCGATATAATCCTCTGGACCTCCTGATTCGGATAGTAATGGCGGTCTATCGCTGCTGTGACGCAATCGCCATCTCGCGTCGCCCGGGCAACTGGTGCGATCGCCGTGACGTCATCCGTGACGTCAGTGGAGCCCGGCGTGTGCCGGGCTGCTTAAACGTTAGAGATGATACCGCGTGGCACCCGCTGTTCTAAAAAGAATATTCAATTCTTCCATGTTTCCTTTTCAATTTTCTTGACGTGCGCGATTACGAGTGATAGGAACACACAGAGACACGAGTTCGACTCTCCTCCGCTTCTATAATTTTTCTGGGTTTTTCTCAGTCCAGAATTATGTCATTAATCTCTCTTTATAAAAATATAAACTGGATAATCTATTTCTACATTTCTCTCTCTATGTAAGTAATTGTCGAATCTGTGAAATATCTAGATTGTAGGTGCTCTTAATTGGTGAAACTATTTCATCATGCAGATAAAATGAAACGAGTCAAGTAAGAAAGAAGTGTAAGAAAAAGAGCTTTATTTATGAGACTATGTATTGAATACACAATTATTTTATCTGCATGATTTGTGAAATAGTTAAGGAACCCATTAAAAGTGAATTTAATACTAGAAAATTGAAATTTGAAATGTACCAAATGAGAACAACCATCGATGCAAATTTCAAGTGCATAATTTGCTTTTCAATATGCTCATAAATATACAGGGTGATTCAGCGTGTAGCTAGGGCAGGCAAGTAGGGCCTTGGATGCAGCGTGTATGGGGCACAAAATTGGAGTCAGAATGGGTGAGAAATGGAAATGGATACAGTATGAACTTTTTTGTTTTCCAGATTTTTTGAAGAAAGTGATTATCCAAACGAGTGGAAAACGATTTCAGTAGACAGAAAGAATCAATTTTTTTATATAAGAATTGCGGTGTTTCAAATGTCATATCACCCTGCAATAAATAATCATCTTGTATAATATTGTAGAGGAAATTATGCTCTTGGAATTTCCAACTATGGCCATTTTCATAAAATATTCCATTTTTGGCACAATTTGTTTGAAATTTCCTTCGTCGAGGTAGTTGAGGCCATGGTTATGTTAATAGTATTATAATATTAAAAGGAAATAATAAACAGCAAGTCAAACAGTGGAGACAAATGAAATAGAATATCGATTATTTATTGGAGATAATTTTCTTAAAACCAACCGGCTAAAGGTAAGCAACTGAGCCACTACAATAGGAGCATTGAGATCTTTTCTCAAATGAGATAAAGCAGATAAATACGGTGTTGTAGCTCATTTGAAAGGGAGCAAGGAATCATTGATTTTCGTTCTCCCTGTTTCACCGATACATTTTTACGTACTTACGCACTTATCTTAACCCGACTTTTAGTTTCAGTCACGCTATGAGATTTTGCTCAAGAATTATGCAATTGATTTTGAGTTATCGCAAGGATTGCGAAATTTTATTTTGATTTCAATGACATCGGACTAATATTATTTACTTCCAAAATCAGAGTTGTTAAAACAATACGAAGAAAACGGCAATCATTGCGCAAAATGTGGTACACCTTGTATTAAACTGCTATCTTGATTTGAAACGCAATGCATAGAAATAGATACCGATTTAACAGAACGATTTTATGAAGATTACGTAACGAAAATTTGGATACAAAACATTCATTCTTTAGGATAAAACTATTAAATTAAATTTTTTGATAAAAAATGTCGTAAGGGGGGGGGTAATTATATCTGTAACCCCACCCTTGTTTGTTTTATATGACTCTGACCCTAGTGAATAATAACTTTTCAAATAGAGAATATTTTTAAATCGAAAGATCCCATCTCTAGTCGCAACTTATATATTGACGATGTTGAGTTGTTTCCGTCAAACGTGCACACCACCGAGCGCGGCTGGAGCTTTACGGTGCCCCAATTTCAGCCACAACATCGGCCCGGCCGAACCTTTTCCAAAACCCCTTTCATTTGCCCGACATCTGTTATATTTTTTATTTTTATTTTTTTTCATATTCGTACTAGACGAATATGTGTGGTGTCTAGTGCAGTCTGTCTGTCCCTCAGTCGTCGAGTAAGACTCTGGTAAGTGTCACATTTTAATGCATGGAAACCAAGCTTTGCATAATGTGACATCACTACTTCATCAAATGACAGATTGTTAGTATTAGTAGGAGAGCCCACGATATTGGATGAGAATTTTCTGGAGAGTTGATAGAAAGAAAAAAGGTATATATATATATATAAATATATATATATATATAAATATATATATATATATATATATATATATATATATATATATATATATATATATAATATATATATATATATATATATATATATATATATATATATATGTGTGTGTGTGTGTGACGTAAGCTCGTAGCAGTTTTATGAAAATGCAAAAATTCGCCATTTCGAAACACTCGAGTGTCACATTTCCACACAGACAGTACAGCTTTATGTCCTAGTCATGCTGATCCATAATCTGATGCTCATTTGGATGGAATTTGACTTTAAGTTTAGGCTCTCCACTATGCATCAGACCTGGTATAGACATGCATGTTTCGTCTTTAGCCTAGACCCGTCAGTATAGGCTAGCGGTCTAACTGTAGAGAGCAATCGCGTGGTATATACGTAACCCAGTCAAGGGTGTGATAGCAACATCAACGCATCTCCTAGTGTCCCTTACGACATCTGTCAACAAGACTGAACTGATTTACAGCGACATCCCTTGTTATTAGTAATCACTATTTACGAGTCTAGGCTAAAGAAGAAACATGCATGTCTATACCAGGTATGATGCATAGTGGAGAGCATACAGCTAATATCAGTTGTCAGCTTCTGATGTGAATGAGTCGAGACAATGGTACATCGTGAATAGTATTTACGAAGAACAAGGGATGTCGCTGTAAATCAGTTCACCCTTGTTGATATATGACGTAAGGGACATCTGTTGCCACTTCAAGGCAGTTCAGGTGACTTCGTGAGTTGCCAATGGGCGACCCCATAGAGGGCGACACTTGGAGTTGAGTTGAGGAATTTGATTGTTTGAAAAAATGAAAAAGATTTTTTTTAAATCAGTGAATGTGACAAATGCACAGAATTTTGTAGAGAAATTCTTCTATAATCTCTTTCTACGATAAAATTGGAAATGATAAATAAATAAAAGGTTCAAAATATAAACAAGGTAAACAAAAAACTATATTTTTATCTATTTGACGGTTTTATTGATGGGTAATTACTTTACAGATTTAACTAAAAAAATAGTAAAATAATATAGAAATGTTAACAGTCACAATCTTTTCTGATGTATTTTTTCCACAAAACACATACTTCATAACATTGTCATTCATCGTATAAATAAATAAAATTGAAATAATTAGATTACCTTTACTTTAAAATAAACAAACAAGTCAAAGTGTCACCACGAGTGCTGTGATGAGCTATGATGGCGTGATGGATGACGTGAAGTATAGTATCTTGAATTGGGAATGGGAGAATAGTGTAAGGATGGTGCGAGAGAGAGAAAAAGAGTGGAAGACAGTGAAAGGTGCTTATTGATGATTCTATTTATCCTTGAGATATTTTCTTCAAAACAAAAATAAAAATTGACCGCGGTGAAGAATATCGAAGTGACTTTGCATAATGTGACAGCGGCAGTCCTAGACCCGTGGCTCTATATACAGGGCTTAGATACGGTGGAGGTACGCAACAGGGTGCAAAGTATCCCCTATATGTCAATCTGACTCGCTTTCAGTAAATATCAAAATCCCCTATATTGCTAGGTTCAACAATTGTGGACATTTGTAATAATTGAATTTTCCCACCATTTAAATTTCGATTCGAACCACACACCTTCCGATTACTGGTCGGACGCTCTGGCCAACAGCGCTAACTGGGCCTCTGCCCACTCGGCATGATGTCAAGCGGGAAAATCAAGTGAGTAATTGTAAGGTCAACTTTCATAAAAACCTTGAAAAATGAAAATTTGATCTATTACGAGCGATCATTCAATTAATTATATTTATTATGCTTCATACTTATAATTGCTTGAAATACATCACGCGTTAATATCTGATACACATCCAGCATTTACAAATTTCAATTGTCAGTTCGTGCATTAATTGATTTTCAGTTTATTTTCGTATTGAACTTTAGTTTCTATTTCCGTTCATAAAAACAACTAATTTTAGTCAGATGCACAAACATGACAAAGTTAAAGTTTATTCTGGCACCAGTAATAAGCTTATAGTTCATGTAAATTGATATAACAATAAAAGTTTAGGTTCAGGTTTGGTTTCAGGTCAAAATTAATTCATTTATTGTAAACGCATTGCAGGAGAAAAAATCTGTATCCTTTTTCAAAATTATTATACTACAAATCTGGAAAGACTGATAAGTTTTTTAGGTCAGTCTGTCTGTCTGTCATCGTTTTAGTCACCCCGTAATCTCAGAATCCGCTGCAGCGGTTTTGGTGTTTTTTCAGCAGGGATATGATATGGGTACGTGCAGGTTTTATTTTTGAAATTAGCGAATTGAGCAAGAAAAAAAATAGATAACCCAATCCCAAAATCAGAATGCCTATCGAGCTCCAGAAGCGCGTACGAGAGGAAAAACTATACCCATTAGCTAAAAACGCTGTAGTTTTCTTCAAAAGAACGACTTTTGGATGATGAGGCTCGTTCGAGGTGTTCGACCTGGTGAGGATGCGCCTGTTTGGTCCCTTTTGTGTTTGCTGAACTGACGACTCTTGGTGTTATTATTGGGCGAACATTTGCCATGATAGTATCTATGGATCAGCCACCCCATTTCGATTTCCTAGAATATGTATTTCTTCTGTAACGTCAGGCGTAGTGCTCGTTTCATAGGTATGTTCAGAAATTTCAGGCTTCTTCAGCTGCTCTACAAGGTTCTGATCTGAGCCTTGTTAAGTAGCAGTAGCTGTTCCGGCTAATACAGTCGTCTGGAGAGGAAGAGAATACTCAGTTTCTGGGAAGCCAAAGTAGCAAGTCCAGCAACATGATTGTGTCAGGAAACGTTATTATTGGTTAGTTACTAGTAGCTTGATGATGAATAACTCAAGTATTGGGTGTCCCTCTATCTCCACGGCTGGCAGATCAACAAGTGATTCTTTTGTAAGGGTTGTTATCAAGTCTGAGAATATTAGAACTACCTTTTTATGTTTCCTGATTTCCAAATAATTTTTGTTTGTAGAAAATTGGGAAGTTTTATCTGATGGTGAGCGGGAGGATTGTAGAAGGAAGAAGGTGGGGGAATAAGGGGGAGTTAGAGGAAGGGAGGAGGAAGGGGGGAAATGCGTCTGCATGCTCAAAATGCATATTCAGTTGTGGATGGCAGACGTAAAGAAATTTCTATGGCTTCAGATATCGCAGAACTAAATGAACAATGAAACAGCAAATCAATTATTGACACGTCTTTAACTTTTTCGATTTGAGTCTGATTTGCAAAAAATAAAACTATAAGGATGACTGTTCTTATCGTTGTCATCCAGTTAGCTAATTAAAGATTCGAGGTACCCTTTATATCGAAAAAACTGCTGTCCTTTCAAGAATATTACATATACAGTCAAGGTCGGAGGAGACAGATGCCCCGCTTGCTAATCCCCCCCCCCCCCCCCCATAGACACCATTGGATTTTAATGACTCCATTTTTCATAAAGTTGCCTCATAATTAGAATCATCCTGTATATTACCAGTTATCTCTATCCGCTTGTTTTTTAAATACTGCATCAGAATGTCTAGCCTGAAAATAGATCGCGGGTATCAGGAATTGGAGCACTCCAATATGCAAATACTGTGCCAGTTACATACTGGCAGCGTTTTATCATCTTCCAAATGTAACCGCCATCGCCATTCCGCCATCGACGCGTCTGTCGTCAGTGATCAGTTGACTTTGAATAATGGATATGCTTGATAGGAACCAGTGTTGCCAACAATGCTTGAGTTGATCCACTAGATTGGGTATTGGGTTTCTCCCACTACTCACATGGAGATATTCGAATCCCGGGATACCCCGCGACTATAGTTAGCTTCCAAACTGAAAGAAAGTAAGCCAAGTGAAAGCCATGTTGCCACCCACACATTTAAGAAGTCCTGTAAATGTCGGTAAAACAAATGACGGCTAGCAGACCAGCTTGCGACTCCTTTGTCAGAGCTGTTGTCCGAGTCTTCTGCGTGTTAAAGTGAACTCCATTTCTGGATCTTCGTCTCACAATTCTCTCAATGTCTAGTTCAACAGAATGCTGCTTTCGACGAAATAAGCTCCCTCGAGATGGTTAGTGGTTTGCCCGATTTCATGCAGGAAAGAAGGGTGCTGTCATCTCCGAAACTACTGATATGATTCGATGTTATTTCCAACAGTTTGTTGGAGTGCGTTATGGAAAGGACAGATCCATGATAACACCCAAATTGATGGTACATACTTCGGAATTATATCCATCCACCCCCATACACGAGGGTCACGCTGGAAGTTTTTAGATACAGAAAAACTACAAGGTTTTTTTTTAAACTTTATTCTGTTTCTTCAACATATTCTCCCCCTACCTCAAAACGTTTACGCATTCGGTAAATCCACTTGTCCAATTCTTGTGACCAACGTTCTTTTGAAAGGTTGCTCATTTCCTCCTCAAATGCAGCGATTGCCTTTTCATCGGTGGAAAAATGGCGACCTCGTAACTTTTCTTTGATCTTAGGGAGTAAGAAGAAGTCGTACGGAGCTAGGTCCGGAGAATAAGGTGGGTGACGCAGCAGTTTAACACCTGTTCAGCAAAAAAATCGAGTGTTCTAGCGGCGCTGTGGGCGGGTGCGTTGTCATGGTGCCATTCAATACCCCGCAGACCAGTCTTTGGACGGCTCTTGCATAGTTCTTGGAAGACTACAGGAACACATTCGGTTATATACCATTCAGAAGTAACTGTTCTTTGATTTTCCAAGGCTACCGTTGTGATGTATCCACTTTTAGAAAAAAAATGCTACTATTTTCTTTCCAACACTCTGGGAAAGACGGATTTTCGTTGGAGGCTGCTCACTTTCACAGCACCAAACTAATGACTGCTGTTTAGTTTCGGGATCATAATGACATAACTATGTTTCGTCTCCGGTTACGATATTGAAAGTGTTTTTACTGTGCCCATTATCATCTTGTTGCTTTTTGCGCACTAGTCAACAAATGTGGCACCCATCTGGAACACCGCTTCCTTAGGCGAAGGTGATCATGAATGATTGTTCGGACCGCTGCCGATTTGAGAAGCCCCAATCTCGGTGTACGTTATATGTCGATCTTTTTTCACCATATTTTGCACAGCTTCTACAGTTTCCGGAGTAGCAATGGGCGGTCGACCTGTGCGAAGTTCATCATCGAGTGAGACTCCACTTTTAAACTCAACAAACTAATTAAAAACAGAATCCCTAGAGGGGACAGAGTCCCCAAAGCCACTCACGTTACTTTCATGACATTTCGCTTGTTTTAGTCCTTTTTTATAGTCATACAAAATCATAGCTCGAAAATCGCGACTACCCGGTACCATTTTCGCGTTAAAATTTGGCCAACACTTGATGCATTCGAGACCGTGGCAAGGCAACTACTGAACGATTCAAATGCTGCCTTTGCGGGTAAGCACTCACAACTTTAGACAAAATAGCTGCGTGCTCAAACTTGTTTAAACTTGTATAGATTAGGAATATCTAAAGACTTTCAGCGTGACCCTCGTATGAGGAGCGATCCCTATACAAACATTGGTACAGATCATGTGGCAGCCCACAGACAGGAAGCTTGATCAGACGTCTCTTGTGCTACACTTTATTTGAATGCTTTCGATATATCGATCGTGATGGCTCGAGACTCTCCATGAAACTCAATTGTTCTGCTTCACATACATATGTGTGACTAGGCCAGAAGATCTATGCTTGTGGAAACCATATTGGCGATCGTTGATGATGTTATTTTTGTCCAGGTACTTTAGCAGCTGCACGTTAATAATAGTCTCCACAAGCTTGGTCATGATGCCGAGCACAGCTACAAGTATATAGTTGCTGGTCATATTTTTCCTGCTCTTCTCAGGTGAGATTGCACTCGACCGGTTTTCGATCTAGTAGGGATCCCTCCTCGATGCTAGGAGAGCTTATTAATGTTTCACCTGTATTTTCCGAAACTACATTCGAGACAATATTAGTACCTGGAAAAGAAGAATAAAACCTTTCAAAGAGAAAAAAATAAAAAATTGAAGTATAGTAGATGGGAGTTGGTTTGTCCAGGTTCTGGGTTCTGGCGCCACCATCTGATAGTCTCGCGAACCGTCACTGCAAACTGCAACTAGTCACCTCGTTTACATGCATGATAAAGCCATACCATTATTGCTACAATGCAACTAGTTACATCTTTCATAGAATGACATTTTCCAGTTGATTTATTCAAGATACCCTAACAATCGTTATTTTTATAGATCCCCTCAAAAAAAATTAGGAGTGAAAGGCAGAAACTCACAAAAGAAGCGTCTCAGCTCGTCAATTCCACTTCGATTGAAGTCTGCAGTTTTTAATAACGGTGGGTAGCGATCTCGCCACTTTTCTCCGGCTGCGACGATAGACGTAAGATCGATACAAGAACAATGGAATTATGAGAGATTAAGGATCGAAAAGCAGCGACGTTGTATGCGGTGGGGACAATTAATGATGAAACATTTTCAATGATGAATCATTTCCAAGAGGATATTAATCTGCGGTGGACAATACATTGATTTATTTGATCACAGATAGCTTTACGCAAAGGCAGAAAGCCTACCGCGCTTCATAAGCGCTGCGAGAGGATAAATGTCTATTCACATTGAACTTAAAATGCTGTAGATTGTAATCCGGTAGCTCATTCCACAACGACGAGATTCCCCAAAAGAACGACTTTTGGAAGAGGTCGTTCGAGGCTTTGTAACCTCGACTTGGCCCGTTGGGCTCTACTAGTGTTAGCTATACTTGCGACTTTTGGTTTTATTATGTGAGACAGCTCGGTTGAACATCTATCACTATGTAGATTGTAGATGCTTTTTAAGGGGGCCACTTATCAGCAACAATATCAGCAACAATAATGTGATAGTAGACCCAGCGTGAAAATCAGACAAATATGGCGGCCAGTCATGAACAAACTGCATTTAAACCGAGATGATTCAGCAGCGCTTAGACATCCGTCGACCAGCGTGAGTCATCGTAACCAACCGCATTGACGGGAGGATCCGATGGGGGTATCGTGGAGCGCGATGTCTGGGTAAAAAGTACCAGTCGGTGTTTTCACTTGAAGATGATTGCAGATATCATATTAACCGAAACGTCGTGAAACGCTAAGTTCTTAAGACCATCCAAGTTTGAAACATGTACACAAAGCATGAACCATGTTGATGCGTGTGAAGTTGCCTCGTTCTTCATAGTTTCCCCCTTGAAGTGCAAGTCCGCCACCTCCCTGTTGAGTGCCTACCCCCAGGGAAGGTCTTTTATTCAGCCCCGGCTCTTCCACCCACGCTTTTCATGGTCTTCAAGCTAATGAATTAGAGTCCCAGGCAAATTTCAGCCAACCAGACTTGCGGTGTGGGGCTCATTTCGGTGATTAATGAATCCGGTGCCCTCCGAACGCGCTGAAGCCATAAAAAATGGATTCGGAAATTTCATGGAAAGGCGATGAGACGGCGCAAATATTTGTTGCTGCAGATATTAAATTACTAAGGGAATTTTTATGCCGCTGTGAGGGGACTATGTGGGTCAATTAGGTGTTCTTTCTTGTTTACGAGTATTTGAGGGAAAGGAGGTCGAGAGCTGCAGTTGAGGTGACTTGAAAATATTGAAATTCGGTATTAATAAATAAAACTAGAAGAAAAATTTGTCGCTAGTAGGGTTCGAACCCACAACCTCCTGCATTCTAGGCAGATGCATTTCCGCTCAGTCATGATGAACTTGTCAGACTGACGGCAAATACGCTATGGAAGATGGCGCATCCCCCAGAGCAATGCTTCTTCCAAATTTTCTAACCTGTACAGCTCGATCTTTGATTAGATATCTAGTGCCAGATGCCGATACTATCTTCGGCAGTAACTGACATGATTCCATCAAAATGAGCCGAGTGCGAAAATCTGCCTCCTTCATAGAATACTATTAGAGAGTTTTATTGCTTTATGCTTCTTCCCAAATTTTTTGTTTATTACTATACCAATGTGGCACTTCTAATTTCAGCGTGCTCACGTATTCAAACTAAAAAACTTCCCGTTACTATTTCCGAACATTAAAAAGAATAGAATTAGAATTCAACCACTGTGTTACTAATCCCCATAACTAACAAAAGCTTTTTGTTTACATTTGACTACAAGCAACAATCACGATATCCTATTTAATCTACCATCTGTATTAAAACTCAAAATTCACAGTGATGTTGCGGAATGAATACTAACATATGTTACCAGTCTCACCACATATCTTTTACAAACACCATTACCTGCAAAAATTCTCACATCTAAATATATAACGTCATTATAAATATGCATATATTCTAGAAATACGTATCCCTGCTTTATCCTTATCATATTGTTAGCTAACGAACTGTAAATTTCAAAAGTACACAAAACTTCATTGTTCAAGCAAGTGATATCTCCGATTATGGTATGGCAAGCAGTGGCAGCCCATGGAACATTTCTTCAAGGCTATCTGATGATTTTTATAGAATTTGGAGCAGTGAAATGATGTGGGCAGGGACATCTATACATAATAAGGAATACTCAATTCAAGAATTGCGATATTCTTGGGAAACTATACTCACGACAAGAACATCTGTTCTTACTCTAATTGAAGAGAAAATAAAGGTTTGCTTGAACCAAGAAAACAATATCTTCGTCTTAGTTCAGAAATATACATCACTTATCAAGTACTCCTTCATTCGCTCCAAGTAAATCATTCATTTCAAATCGCCATCTCAGTCAACGGCATTTCAGCAATACGCGTCCTCTGTTCCACGTCTGTTTCTGCGCGCCTATTATTTTCCATTAGTTTCTATTTTTATCAACCACCCTTTCAGGAAGAATGAGTCGTTGAAAAGTAGGGGATGTGACTGTTGTGAGGATCTCATACAGGTGTACAAGTGTTGATGTGATTTGTAGATTGTGAATAGGCTACATCACCAATGGTGGAAGTATATCTTAATAATAATAATAATCATCTTCATTCATTGACTACAAGAGGTGAACATTTATAACAACAACAACAATTATAATTTTGGTAATAGCAAAAGGCGAAGTTCAGCGATCATTCACAAGAATGGCTGGTCTTCCACTTGACCTTTATTACCAGGACATAAACTTATTCCTGACACACATACACAAAAAATTATAGTGAAAAGAGTGAGAATCATAAGATGGCTACATATTACGTTGATTTCGCAAAAGGAATCTAAATAGATATGCACATATAATCATATAGAAACTATAGGAATAGAAAGAGTATAAAAGAAATAAGAAAAGAAAATAAGTAGACAAATATTCAGGTTAGGTACAGTTGTATATTAATATTTTGAAGAATCAGATTCAATAAAGCTAGAAAATAATCATAACTTACCATAGTGGTAGGATTTCAGAAGTGTATTATTCTGCGAAAGATTTTAACGATTTTCTTCTGGCTGAAGTACAGGTACATATTCTTTATATTCTAGTCTTTCAAACTTGAATTGGGGAAAAATATTGTGACGCAGATAACGGTAAGAATTAAGTCACATTGATATAGTTTTGACACTGTTTTGGTTATTCCTTTTAAGGTTAAAGAATCAACTGTAGTTTTGATAACAGCTCTTCAAAATTACTAATACTCTTCTTCCTCCCAGAAGAACATTTTGTAATGAAGTTGAACTATTTGCACCAAGATTAGGAAATGCTTCAGTCAACCTTATAGTATTTTTATAGGTGATATATTCTTTGTCTTGTGTCAACATTATTATACGCTTAGTTTAAGACTTTGGTATTCTTACTTCAAGACTTCCCTAGGTTTGACATGGAAATATTTACCTCAGTTAACCCTATATGATCAAAAAAAAAAATTAGTACTTTGAGATGGTATATTTGAATGAAAACACATATTCTTTTTCTGAGAATTTTTTTGTGTGTATGCATCTCTCCCAAGAACCCGCCACTGCCTGGAAGAATGAACTTTGTTTGTTCAATATGCAAACCCACAGAAACGTGTGGTTTATCGAGGGATTTTCCTAAATTGTATGACCCTGTATTGACGCATTTGTGGGTTATGGTACACATTGTATTAATTACTAATGACCTAAATGTTTAATATGCTACAAAATAACGGCCAGACGCCTCTCGGTGAATGAATAATAATATTTTTCAATGCGTGTACCATTAAAAATATAATCAATGTAGTTCCTTTGTTATATGGTGTATGCCTTATCTGCAGGGTTGTAGCGCAGTCACTTATACGAAAATTCTACATTGACCCATTGACGGGAAAAAGTCTACTACCCCCTACCTAACCACTTTCACGTTTGATAATAGAAAACTGTCATTAATCATAGAACAATGAGTCAATCCTATGACATTTTGCATGTTAAGAGCTGACAGTAACGATAATTCGATTATGGGAGCAATATGTTAAAAATCCAAAATTAAAAAAATCTCAAAACTATCAAATTAAAAAAAAATCAAAAAATTCATTAACCTCAAAGTTTCGAAATTTTAAAACTTTCAGATCACAAAAATTTTAAAAAATTCTGATATTCCAAAAACTTTCCAGGTAGACAACGCTGTTATCATTTCTTTAGAATATTATTGACTGAGTTGCATTTTCAATGGGCAAGAAATTGAATAGAATTAAATAGATTTTTTTCATTGTCAAGTCGAGTAACAAACTAGTTAAATTGATTGAGAAGCAATAAACGTAATTGAAATTACCTGAGATTAAATAATCCTCCGCGTGTGAACGTTCAATAAAAAATATCCGAGCGTGGATAACCTGACTTACCGTAACGATAATTTTTGTGCGTTCAATTACTTGAAAAGGGGATTCATAATTATCTTTATCTGGTTGAAATGTCCAATAAAATATTCCAATTTCTTGCTTGACAGATTTTGTGTTTTTATGTCTGACCTGAAATAAAGGTGATTTCTAGAAATTCATCATCGACAAAATATCGTTGCTTTTTATTAAAAATAACTGTTTTAGACAGACGTCTAGATATTAGGATAGTATATTTGTTAAAATAGCAGAAGAAAATAACTCTAAGTGACGTGCTGGCGGTATTTCTGATATGAGTTGATATCTAAGATGAAATGAAGATATTCTTCGGCTACTGGAGATAATTACATAAAATAATTGTATGCGATTATTCATCAAAAAATTTGAAGAATTTTTCAATCTAGTTGAACCAAATAAATTGAAATTAAAGACACTTTATTGAGAACCAGCTTTTATTTTATTTCGCCAAAAAGAAAACTTTTACTATAGGCTTATAACGTCTTTACACAATTTATATGATATGAAGGCTTGTCGCGAGATATAAGTACTAAGTGTTCTGCCATATTGGATTTAGAGTGAGGTCGCTTCATTTTACGAGTTATTCTGAGCAAGCCCTTTCATTTGATACCTATATTGTAGGATGGAATC
Organism: Bruchidius siliquastri; assembly: GCA_949316355.1. Lineage (NCBI taxonomy): Eukaryota > Metazoa > Arthropoda > Insecta > Coleoptera > Chrysomelidae > Bruchidius > Bruchidius siliquastri. The sequence continues at coordinate 6,614,061 of OX438534.1, read as the reverse complement.
GAAAATAACTAGTCCGCCATCTTGGGTGTTCCGCCATATTGGATTTAGAGTGAGGTCAGATCATTTTACGAGTTATTCTCAGCAAGCCCTTTCATTTGATACCCATATTGTAGGATGCAATCGAAAATAACTAGTCCGCCATCTTGGGTGTTCCGCCATATTGGATTTAGAGTGAGGTCAGATCATTTTACGAGTTATTCTCAGCAAGCCCTTTCATTTGATACCCATATTGTAGGATGGAATCGAAAATAACTAGTCCGCCATCTTGGGTGTTCCGCCATATTGAATTTAGAGTGAGGTCAGATCATTTTACGAGTTATTCTCAGCAAGCCCTTTCATTTGATACCCATATTGTAGGATGGAATCGAAAATAACTAGTCCGCCATCTTGGGTGTTCCGCCATATTGAATTTAGAGTGAGGTCAGATCATTTTACGAGTTATTCTCAGCAAGCCCTTTCATTTGATACCCATATTGTAGGATGGAATCGAAAATAACTAGTCCGCCATCTTGGGTGTTCCGTCATATTGGATTTAGAGTGAGGTCAGATCATTTTACGAGTTATTCTCAGCAAGCCCTTTCATTTGATACCCATATTGTAGGATGCAATCGAAGATAACTAGTCCGCCATCTTGGGTGTTCCGACATAATAGATTTAGAGCGCCTTCACACAGCATCGTCGTTCAAGTTAAACGTGTATACAAAATTTCAGCTGAATCGGTTGAAGGTACCTGCTTCAAAATTGAGTTGCAAGATTCCAGCGAACAAACATAGTTACATAGTTACATTACAAGTTAAATAATAGCTTGTAAAATGAAAGAAATGGAAACGAGTTAGAGGTACTAATTTTTCCATGAATAAAACCGAAAGTTACCTTGTAGAGATAATTTCAGGGGCTACACTAGTGTAGAGCTTCAAAATTTAGATACTGTTTCAAGAATGTTCTGAATGAAAACTACTTCATCAATTGTTTTCAAAATTTGCAGAAGTATTTACTATAAAAAATAGGTAATGTAATCAAAATTTCATAAAAAAATATTCCCAATTAAATGGCTGTGATTGATAGAGGGCCTGAAACATGGAAACTCGGAATGATTATTGAAATATAACATATTTCCTATACGATCAAGTAGGATATAGTAGAATATATTGAAACTGGGTGAAATGACAAGGTTTTGAAAAAGAGGCTTGAAATTTGATATAAAAAACTTAGTTTCTCAACAGGCAAGTTGGCATTATTCATCTGATCAAAAAGCGTCTCGCTGATCGTATAACTAAAACATGTTGTCAAAATTTCAAGTCAATCGAATTTTTTGTTTTCGAGTTATTATAACCATATAAAAGTTGTTTTGTAAATTTGCTGCAGCTCTATGCACTAGATGTAACTGAAGCTTTTTTTGTTTATTACAAACCACCAGCGTCGTCTACTATATATTGTTGTTGTTTTTCGACATAGCAGTTATAAAAACGTTAATTATTTTATATATCATTTTATTATAAATAAGTAAATCAAAAAAAAGAAATATAAAAAGGCAGTATGGGCATTTATTGATCAATATGCTACTTCGAAGAAAACGTTCAGATGAAAGTTCTTGGGTGCAACGGTGGAGAGCTAATTATGACTTTTATTTCCGACATTGACAGCGTTTTCAAGGTTTTGTCAAGGTCAACCATGTTTTTTACTGAGAACCTATATTATTTATTGCAGAATATTACTCTACGAGAAAATACAAATACCTTTTGTCCACACATTTTTTTAATCCGATTGCAACTTAAGTAGATAAGAAATCAAACATTTGTTCTTTTTCGAAATGCTTCAATACCGCAACGGTAGACATTATCATTTTTTTGGAACATTATTGGCTGAGTCGTATCTTCTCAGTGGGAATGAAATTGATTAGAATTATATAGATTTTTTTCAAATGAATCTGGTTTACAAACCATGGTAAAGTGAATCGTCATAACATTCACTGCTGGAGTGTGAAAAATCCGCAATGCTTGGTGAATGTATGGTGCGAATCTATTGATGACAGGTTGATCGGTCCATGTTTCATTGAAGGAACATTGGATGGACAAAAATATTGAGACTTTCTACAACACCATTTGCAGAGCTAATAGAGGATATGTCACTTGTGAGGTCACTAGACGTATTGCTCGTTTCAGGATTGTGTCCAGAAGCTTTGCAAGGTATGTAGGCTTCCACACCTGATGTTATCACAATGGATGCATACACAGGGAAACCAGGCAAACAGCAATACGTGTGTAAAATATGACACGCCTACAATGGTGAATATTTCTTGGCACGATTTATACTGATATCACGTTCCACATTCAGTTGATATCATAATTTATGTTTATCGAGGGGCGGTTCCCACGACAGCATATCCAGCAATGAGGAAATGAGGAATCCGTATTCTAATGTTTGTTTTCGAAGGCGATGAACTTTGGATATTTTTTATATCTGGGTATTAATGTTATAGTCCGGAATACCGCACCACCTGATATCACATAGTCCAAATAAATTCTCTGTTATTTGAGATAACAATATAAAATTATTAAACCATATGAATAAGACGTTACAAAATATTTCTATCTATGGAATATCGGTTAATGACAAATAAATTCTAAATAAAAAGTACCTACTAGAAGTAGGACTTGTGAGCATTTGAATATTCAAAATCAAAATGGCTCGTAGCTCTAGAGTGTAATGTTTTCATTTTTCAGTGGGGTGAAAACTTAGTGTCATCTGCATTTGTCAACAAAATGTCTGTGGTCTGAAGAGAAGTGCAATTTTGTATGAAAAATCGAACATACAAGGATGAGTTGAGTTTAGCGTCTTTATATTATATACTTTGAAACCGATTTTTTACAGATTTTCCTAGATAAAGTACATACAACGTGCTACCTCTATAGCTTTCACGCTTCTTTCCCTATTCGTCGTTTTGTCATTGTCATTTCATTCATTTGATAGATTATAATCACCTTATGTATGAGGTCGATGATCCAACAGCTCTTTAATCCTTTGTTTTCTCATGACAGTGGCCACTGTTGCCAGCTCTTACGTGTGACGTCACACCAAACGGGTCCATTGGGCAGCTACTTAGAGACATCATTAATAATATTACTTGTTTGTACTATTTTATTGTTATGTATATTCATTAAACTTGTGACCGTTTAATATTCAACTTATTCCCAAAAAATCAATACAACGACAAATATATTATGTAGACAGTTCTGATGCATCGCTTCGTTCGTGAACCTAAAATAGGAATCACAGTCTTACATAACCCGAGAAGTAAAAAACGTTCTGCGAATCTGGCCGCCAATTGTGCCAACTTTTGTACTAATGGCATGGCCAACTTAAAGAAATAAAGTGGCCTTCGGCCAAGATTCCGCTCTAAAAACACCTACCGACCGTTTGCTGCCGTTGTGGGGTTGTAAACATCTGTATTCAGGGAGGGAATATCGACAATCTTGATCTATAATCAAGAATGAACAGCTATAAATACACATTGTTTTTAATAACATAAGTGTCGCGTTTCGTGTGTATAGTTCGATCAAGACAATAAACACAACTTTACCGTTTTCAACAGACGTCAAGTAGATAAAAGATGTACTTGACACGCGTGATATCAGTTTAGAAATATGATTCGTCTTTAAAAACTATTAATCGTTTCGATTGATTTATTTGCAAAATCACAAATATTTAAAAAAGTTTACTAAGAAAACATGCCTCAACTGGATCAACCGTAATAAAATCTGACGAAAAACCTGAATCAAACGAATTCACATAATTTTTTTCAAAAGCTTAAAACTGAATCATTCATCAATGTTAGATCAATGACACAAAATTATTCTATTTTTGCGTAATTAAACCACTAATTGTCAGACAATTGGTATCTGAAGTGGGATTCAGATGAACGCAAAAGGTTTTGTATAGCATTATTTCAGCGTAGGTCCGAAGAAGTTAAATATTTGTGTTGAAAATTGTAAAAGTGTGAATGATGAAAGTATTTTGATTCGAAAATTAGAGCTCAAGAGCTGTGGAACCAACTGGAATCAGAAGTGGGATTCCGACGAATGCAAAAGAATGGAGTTGAGTGACTCTGTATAGCATTATCTCAGCGTAGGTTCGAAAAAGTTAAATATTTGTGTTGAAAATTGTAAAAGTGTGAATGATGAAAGTATTTTCATCCGAAAATTAAAGCTCAAGAGCTGTGGAGACCAATTGGAATCAGAAGTGGGATTCCGACGAACGCAAAAGAATGCAGACGAGTGACTCTGTATAGCATTATCTCCGCGTAGGTTCGAAAAAGTTAAATATTTGTGTTGAAAATTATAAAAGTGTGAATGATGAAAGTATTTTGATTCGAAAATTAAAGCTCAAGAGCTGTGGAGACCAATTGGAATCAGAAGTGGGATTCCGACGAACGCAAAAGAATGGAGACGAGTGACTCTGTATAGCATTATCTCCGCGTAGGTTCGAAAAAGTTAAATATTTGTGTTGAAAATTGTAAGTGTGAATGATGAAAGTATTTTGATTCGAAAATTAAAGCTCAAGAGCTGTGGAGACCAATTGGAATCAGAAGTGGGATTCCGACGAACGCAGAAGAATGGAGACGAGTGACTCTGTATAGCATTATCTCCGCGTAGGTTCGAAAAAGTTAAATATTTGTGTTGAAAATTGTAAAAGTGTGAATGATGAAAGTATTTTCATTCGAAAATTAAAGCTCAAGAGCTGTGGAGACCAAGTGGAATCAGAAGTGGGATTCCGACGAATGCAAAAGAATGGAGTTGAGTGACTCTGTATAGCATTATCTCAGCGTAGGTTCGAAAAAGTTAAATATTTGTGTTGAAAATTATAAAAGTGTGAATGATGAAAGTATTTTGATTCGAAAATTAAAGCTCAAGAGCTGTGGAGACCAATTGGAATCAGAAGTGGGATTCCTACGAATGCAAAAGAATGGAGACGAGTGTCTGTATAGCATTATCTCCGCGTAGGTTCGAAAAAGTTAAATATTTGTGTTGAAAATTGTAAAAGTGTGAATGATGAAAGTATTTTGATTCGAAAATTAAAGCTCAAGCGCTGTGGAGACCAATTGGAATCAGAAGTGGGATTCCGACGAACGCAGAAGAATGGAGACGAATGACTCTGTATAGCATTATCTCCGCGTAGGTTCGAAAAAGTTGAATATTTGTGTTGAAAATTGTAAAAGTGTGAATGATGAAAGTATTTTGATTCGAAAATTAAAGCACAAGAGCTGTGGAGACCAATTGGAATCAGAAGTGGGATTCCGACGAACGCAAAAGAATGGAGACGAGTGAAATTGTAAAAGTATGAATAGTGAACGTATTTTGAATCGAAAAATAAAGACCGAGAGATGTGGTTACAAAAGATGCGGGCGATTGTATATGGTGCCTACTTTTACGCAAGATCGTGCTCATGCAAGGTAAAACGCGCGTGATATGGATAAAAACTTTAATTCAAGGTTGTATCTGGGGCTTCAATTCGGTTTTGACCTGATTCGTTCATACATTTTTTTATATCGGATACGGTTGGAAGGAAGTGTAACTGTAGTTGTTGTATGGGTATTGTATGCATTGAATAAAAGTTAACATATATATAAGTAGGTAAACTTATCTCATGCGATATTTCAGATTAAAATTCAAGATATATTTTTTTATATTTTTAATTTGAATTTAGATGAAGCACTAGGACATTGGAGATCATGTCATGGAAGGAGAATCAAATTAAATGACGGTACAACTTTGTACACCCTATATTTCGCAGATGATCAGGTGGGAATTTCGCAGGATAAAGACGACTTAGATTTTATGACACGTCGTTTAATATCGGAATATGAAAAATGGGCATTGAGTGCTAACATGCAAAAAACAAAGTATATTTGTGTAGACTCAGAGGAACAGTATTTACAATTGCAAGACGGAAGGAGAATACTACTAAAGAATATACTTATTTAGGAACAAAAATTACAACAACCGGCCGAACAGAAACAGAAATAGAAGAACGAATCATAAAAGGAAAACAGATCATTGTAGCCGTAAACTCGGTATCATGGTCGGGTAAAATATCATAAGAAAAGAAGCAACAAATATATAACACGGTCTTCAAGAGTTATATGGATGTGAGGCTTGGCAACTCACGTCAAGGACAGAGAAAAAACTATTATCCCTAGGATGGACTTTTGGCGACGAGCAGCCAGAATTTCAAAACTTCGACATGTTCCAAATAGCACCATTCGGGAAATAATGAATGCAAATACCACCATTATCGAAGAAATACGAAAGAAACAACTGAGCTGGTATGGCCATGTACAGTGGATGGGTGAGCATAGAATACCAAAACAAATCATGAATTGGAGGCCCATGGAAAATAAGCGAGGAAGACCAAAAATAGTCTGGTTAAAGGCGTAAAACTTCATAGAGCAGATATATATATATATATATATATATATATATATATATATATATATATATATATATATATCAAGATATTCAAGATATCGTGGATATTGTGCGTGTGTCGGAATGTCCCTCGGTAGACGATCAAACGTTAAAAACATTAGAAAAATTAGATAGCTTCTGTAACTTCCATAGTATATTTGCAGTCCTATCTGACTAGTTCGTCATGGCCCAACGGTAAGGCGTCTGCCTAGAATGCAGGAGGTTGTGGGTTCGATCCCCACCGGCGGCAATTTTTTTTAATAATTTTTCTAATTATTATAACAGTCATACTATTGGCATGGAGTTCGGAATAGTCTGGATTGTGAACGAACTGCGATAACTTCCACCCACAGACGAGATTATTATTATTAGAAAAATTCCAATTTTTTTGAATTTTTGGAGAGATTGGCCTACTTATAGACTAGTTTAACAAAAATTGCACCATTTTTAATTTTGCTTAAAAATGTGATATCTGATTAGGCAAAATGCGATGAATCAATCTCGCGAAATTTTTTTATTCATTTTCTGAATAACAACCACTTGAACATCAAAATTCTGAATTCTGAACTCGGTACTCGGAACTCGGAGCTCGGAACTCGGAACCCGGAACTCGGAACTCGGAACTCGGAACTCGGAACTCGGATCTAGGAACTCGGAACTCGGAACTCGGAACTCGGAACTGGGAACTCGGAACTCGGAACTCGGAACTCGGAACTCGGAACTCAGAACTTGGAACTCGGACCTCTGAACTCGGAACTCGGAACTTACCGGAAAACCTGAAGGTAACAAATAAAAGAAAAACCTCTGACATTCCTTTTTGACATTCACTTCCCGCCTCAAAACCTGAAGAACAAAAAAACCAGTCAAAACGTTTACTGGAAAATTAACTGTCATAGCTAGGGACTATGACGCCAAAGACAACTACCCCCTCCCCTCGCGAAAAACCTGCAGAGTAAAAAGACCAAAAGCTTCCAACTGTATGTCCAATTCTTTTGAATATTAACCTCCTCCCTCCACAAAAAACTGAAGAGCAAAGAAAACAAAACAAAACCTCTCTAGTAAAAGCATTCCCACTCTTTCAGCCCACATGCTGCCTGCGCCCCTGGCTCTAGCCCCGGTTCCTCTGCCCTAGCTACGACACTGTCCAAGCTGCTCGCTGTTTAAGCTAGAATGTCTACCTTTTCAGAGGATTTTCCATGCAATGTCCGTAAAACATACCTGCACTGAACAGTCGATCGTATCTATGATTTTATTAATGGAAAAGCAATCCAAACTGACAGCCTAACATATAACATAAATCATTTACTATATCACCTTGGCATTCCTCCAGTGCGACGCAAATATCTCGGCTAAAATGGTTTATTGAAATTTATTGTGCTTTTTATCTGAAAATACGACAACGGGGAAATTACAAAGCAGCAAATGATGTGAGCATTACCGTCAACAAAGTAATTGCCTAATACAGCAAATTTGCAAACACCGTTGCCTAACATCACCAGGCGCCATTCGGTTTCACAGTTTGCCCATTTTTTGCGACGTTCGAAAAAAGTGGAACGCGACACATTTGCTCCAGATATCTGCATGTGTGACTGACTTATGGGCACCATAATCGATGATGACTAGAACTTTAATAATGATAATGACTAAGTGTATGCTCTCCACTATGCATAAGACCTGCTATAGACATGCATGTTTCGTCTTTAGCCTAGACTCGTCAATATAACGGTCTAACTGTAGAGAGTAATCGGGTGGTATATACATAACCCAGTGAAGGGTGTGATAGCAACATCAACTCATCTCCAAGTGTCGCCCTCTAATATCAGTTGTCAGCTTCTGATGTAAATGAGCCGAGATAACGGTCATCGTAGTGTTTACGAAGAACCAGGGATGTCGCTGTAAATCAGTTCACCCTGTTTGACAGATGTCGTAAGGTACATCTATCACCGCTAGGGCAGTCTGGGTGTTAGTACCTTTGACTTCGTAAGTTACCAATGGCGACACTTGGAGATGAGTTAATGAAAATCTCGGTTTTCATCTCGATTGTTAATATAAATCCCCTTGACCCATGGTGAAACCTTTTATAATATTACTCGAATAATAATAGTTATGCTACGTCCTGATGAATTAACCATGGAAAGTAAGAAAACTGCTAATTATGAGTCATTTTAATTTGCCTTTCATGAAAAGACGTTCACCATTTTGAGTAAAGTAAATCTAAATTTCTGATGGAAAATCAAAAAACTACTATTATAATTCAAGAAAAACATACACGTATTATGAAAATTGGTTATAATAGTTATAATATTTTTGAAATCAGATGCTTAATCAAAAGTTTACTTATAATAATTGGAATGATCAATTCATTCTGATCTTTATGTATTTTACAGATTCATAAAGCTTCTAAAGATGGTTAAAAAAAATAAGTCAATGACACTGTCCAGCATTAATACAAAAATCATGTAGTTCCTACTTGATGAAACCATTCAGATAAAGAATTTGTATTTAAACACAAAACTTCACAAATACAACGCTCTTTTTCAGCAACGCGTTTCGATTTGTTTATAAAGGTTTGGCCAGGTTACTTGTCAACTAGCTAACTAGGAATTATCATGAATATACATATGTTCAGCTAATCCAAATGTCCTTAATATATTCCGTGCTTTAATATAATTTACATACAAAACATAACGTTTCACTGAAAGTTTTATTCTTGAAGACAACAATACTGACGAGGAAGTCGTATGTTGGTCTGGTAGCCGTGGTAAGGTAGGGACTCCCAATACTTGCATCATCTTCCATCAAGCTTCTAGGAATTAACATCAACAATAACATTTTATGGCACGATGCTAGACTTACTAGGTCGGCGTTCCAGAAGGCATTCTTTGCATTCTACGGAACAGCTACTGCTAAATGTAAGGCCCAGACCAGACCATCGCTGGAATATTGCTCCCATGTGTGGGAATGCACTCCTGAAGTTTCTGGACACAATCCAGAAGCGAGAAATACGTCTTGTGGATGCGCCGGACCTTACAAAGAACCTCCACAGTCTAGAACATCGAAGAGGTGTGGCAGATCTGTTTCTATTCTATAAATATAATGGCAGATCATCGACCGAGTTGTTTAGTATAATGACACCAAGAGTCGGCAGTACAGCAAGGACTAACGTGTTCTTCCTCACGAGCTTCTTCCAAAAGTCGTTCTTTTGGAGAACCTCGGCGTTGTGGAGACTTTGATCCCCGATGGTTACAATCTATACCATCTTAAGGTGAATATGAATAGACATTTATCCTCTCGCAGCGCTTATGAAGCGCGATAGGCAATCTGCCTTTGCAGAAAAAAAATTGTCGGGACATGATCACTTGTCCTTCAAGGGATTCACTAGCAAATAAAAAAATTAAAACTGAGTGGGTGTATTCTGTATAGTTCTGTTACATTCAGTTCACGCCTGAAATGTATGAGAAAACAGGGCTGTAATTACAGGGCCTTAAATCAAACTTTCCAACGTCGTATCTGTATATAACAAAAAACTCATACACGTACGAAGATAAATCGAGTTTGTGTATCATATTCCATAGAAGCATGCACCGTTGGGAGTCATAAATTTGACAGTGTTCGTTGTAGCAAAAGCCGTAAAATTTCCTGAGATGTTATGCATAGAACAGAAACAGACTGTAACTCAATCTGAGGGGTGGAATTCAGTCGGTCAATATATAGTATGTACACATTGCGAAGAAATGAGGTTCGCTTCCAGATTTCCTGAAATGTGTCCAACGGCAACTTCGCAAACCCACCTTGGCTGATGAAATGTTAGTATGATGTTTTGTTTCAAGACATGGGGTGGATACTCTTCATCTAATTTTCCGATAGTGCATTGTTGCCATTTTGCACATTTCCATTATTCTGGATGCAAACTTTACTTTTTCGCAATGTGTACTTTTATGCCATGGAGATTCAAATGCTGGAATGATTCTGGTCGAGAAGTAAGACACGTCGTTATGCATATTTATTTTATTAGAATGCATCCTTATTACTTGTCGTATATGGATCAAAAATGTATTTCAAATCGTACGCCATCGATTAAATGTAATTCAATTTGTCATTACAACGTCCAAAAATGGATGCAAGTAGATTGATGCTTCCCAAAAATACTTACCGATTTATAGAGGGGCTGATCTGAACTGCTGCAATTAATTATTGTTATAACCAAAAAATTTCAGCCTACTTTGATACTTTATAATTCCTAAAATACTGAACGGATTCGAAAAAGCTGGTCAGATTTCGAATAAATCAATAACAACAACTTCGCAAATTTCGAGCCGAAACAGAGTAAAACACATTCATACATTCTGCAAAAAAATCACTGGTTCCGCATTTTGTAGGAAGGCCACAGTGATGTTTTTTGAACATACTGTTTCATAGATATTGACCATACCTCGGGACTTTTGTAATATTTATTATGGTTTCCGAAAAAATAAATTTAATAAAAATTCGTATTTTCCATTCTACACCAATTGTCTCTGCTCTGCTTATAAAGAACATTGATCAATTTAGTCTTTGCTAACTTCTATGCCTCTCCTTTTAAAATAAAGAACTTGCCATGAAGACATGTACAATGGTTTATTTCGGAACTTAAACCAATAATAAAATCAGTTATCTGTCCACCACAATGACTCATGTGAAATATGAAAACAAATGAACACCCTGGAGTGGGTCAAAGAAAAATATTGATTGAATTAACGTTGAAAACCTTATTGTGCCGCCTATATTTCAAATGACATCCCCAACTCTCTCGGGCATAGAATCCACAAATCTGGCAATCAAATTTTGGATAACAAAAATTCCCATTCACGCACAATCGCGTCTACCAATTTTTGAAAAATTTAATGAGATTTAATCCCTTACCGATTCAAACGTAACTTAAGGTCGATCTATACATGCTCTATTGGATTCAGATCCGGCGACTTTGCAGGCCAAATTATTCGATTGATATTCTTTTCCCTGAGCAAGTGGTTGACGATTCTTGCTCGATGAAGACGAGCATTGTCGTCGACTAAAACAAATCCGAAACCCAAAATACTATGCAAAGAGTAAAACAATATCTCTCTCGAGAGAGAAAAAGTTAGCAAAGACTAAATCTATTAAGTCACTTTATAAAACAGAGAAAATTGGTGTAATCGATTTCATTGGAAACCATAGTAGATATTCCCAAATTTCGAAAAATGTCACTAGGTATAGTCAATATCTATGGAACGGTATGTCCAAAAAATATCACTGTGGCCTTCCTACAATTTTTTTTCAATATACATGACTTTTTTACCCTTCATTGAATCCCCCCGCTCGATATTTGAGAAATTGTTGTCATTGATCCGAAATATCATAAAAAGACCTTTCGAAATCTGACCTTGTTTTTAAAATCGGTTCAGTATTTCAGGAATTATATCGAAGTTGGCTGAACAATTTGCTTGTAACGATAATTATTGCAGCAGTTTATTAGTGGACAGATAAACCGACAGAAACCGACGTATGTCATGAAACATCAATGAAACTAGAATTCGACGCTTTTCGCAATTACAATACTAAAAATCGAATCCTAAGTTCATTGTTTTGCTGTAATAGATAACCAATCATCAACACCACAAACTAGTATGTACATATAGCAAGATACGCTGGCTTAAACTATCTATGAACTGCTGACCAACGATACTAGCAAAACAACCAAATAATTACCATTCATAATCAGCGTTATCGCTATTTATCAGTTCCAGTGGTTTAACTGATTTAGATTCGTTTTAAGTTTGTCTGCGTAATTGTTTATCGGCCAATACTGGACACTTTCACTGTATTCTTCATTGTTTTGCCGGATTTCTTAGATAACATCATCGATGTCAATGACACTTGAACTGGCCATCATGGTTACTGATATAGCTTCAACACGTTTTATTGAAGTGAACATTACAGAAATGTGGTTCGAAATATCTTGCCATGAAAGAGTTGTCGTGGATTGTACTAATAAAGTTATTGTTTTATAAAACTAGTTTCCTTATTATTGATAGATAATTATTATAAATTAATAAATACTTATTTTGTTCATCAAAGACACGTTTAAAAAATGTATGAATACATTATTCCAAGAAAGCATGCTTCTTACTATATTTTTATACTCAACTCTTCTTTTACAAATACCCACTAAGCTCTTCATCTTTGTGTTAATCACCATATTTATCCTAAACATATTAAAATCATCACTATACTTTTATTAAAAATATTTTTTAGTTTTATTATCACGGTCGAGGCTGTATTTTAATTTTTCAGACTGTGACTCATTCTCTTACTTTTTAGTACCGTTATTTGTTGTGACACTTATTATAAAAGAACTATTTCGCGCCAAAAATGAAAAATCTCCTGAAGAATATCATGTGGGATGTGATGGATCACAAAGAAATTTGATTCATACAATGAATATGGAGCTTTATACAAATAGATCAAACCAACACCAGTTTATTTTCGACTTACGAGTTTTCATTGTTTGACGAGCGACAAAAGGATCAAGACATTGTGTCATTCCATCAAATTGTTCAACACCGAACCATAATTTGAGTTAGCAATCAAAGTTCTGGAAGGTACGAATTCTGGAAGTACGAATTTCAATTTAAAACCAGCTATCAATTTTAAATACACTTTTTCACACAAAACAACGTACGACAAACGATTTCCAACGAAAAGGTCAGTTCAGTGAAGAAGGCAGTAGTTTTATTGAAACTACTTCCAGAAAAATATTACAGGTTCCTTTCGAAATATATTTTTCCACATATCTTGAAAATCCTAATCAATTAAATAGTTGTATTAAGCAAGAGAAAGAGAATCTAATCAGCGATACACGCTCTGAATAAGATTTTATGAAAATGCAATTTACAGATCCATTTCACCCCCTGCTGTTAATCTCACCACAAACGACGGTATCACATAATTTTACCACTTCATGAGGGCTGATATCATCACTATATATCTCATTTCTTCCATATCGCACGTACAATAGGAATTCCGCTATTTTTATAGCATCTGGAGATTTGTATCGCGATATTCAAAGTCTTGGTATCACGTAGTTTTCCCATCAGTGGGACGTTAAACCCTCCTGCACTCATCAGACTGACTGCAAAACCGTCGATATAGCCGATAAACATCTGAACAAGTTGTCGTTTAACCTGCACGTGAGGTAGAACAGGGATGTATCCCTAGGGATAGCAGGGACATTGCGAGGAGGGTTCACGGATCATTTTCGATTGTATCCTTCTGGCAGTATAGGGCCACCTTTAGCCCTTTTTGCCGACCCCGAGGACCATCCAGATCTTTGAGGTCATGATGTCAGACCATTCCACTGAGTAGCACTCTTCCCTGTCAAACTCTGCGGTCCCGAACACCTCAGCCTTATGGCCACTGTATACGGCACACTCTCCCAAGAAGTGGAACGAGGACTCGTCTCTCAGCGCTCCTATGAGGACAGGTGGCTGTTCAATCTGCAGTGACCTGTGAGGACTCCTACCAACAAGTGGAGTGAATCCCTCCTTCTGTTCAATAGCCATAGCTCCCTACGTTTGTTGGGGCCTACTACGAACCTCTTAGCCTGCCTGCAATCATCTCTCTCCAACCATGCTTTTACTCGTACCAGTTCTTTATGTGCCCACCGTTAATACCTAGCATGGGTTCGGACCCGATGCAAGTGCCCCAATTATCGCTAAGCAATCTGCTTTTTCATAACCTGGAACCCCACTGTGATTGGGGACTTACATAAAAGTCACGTTCTTGGAGCGACACTGCTGTCCTGAACCGCTCTCAAAGACTATCGGGGCATATGTATGTATCATTCTCCGTGCACTGTTTTACTCCTGCTGAATATGCCACAGTTAAGATATCTCCGCCTACTCGTATTAGGGACACTTTTTTTGCTAAAGCGGGCTATATTGTGGCACTCCTGTTTTAGCAGCTACTACATTTTAACTGATTAGGTAGGTTGGTGAGGTAAAGAAGTTTAACTTGCACATGCAGTGTTGGTTGATGATCTTAAACAGATTGTAGAACAGTAAATCTACTTGAGCTGAGTTTTGGAAATATTTGAAATTTCGGAAAACTCGTATCTTGATAATTCTTGAATTTTGAAATATTTGAAATCTGAAATTTTCAACTTTCTTTTGATTTTAGCAAATTCTTAAAATTAAAAAATATATGATTAGAACTTTTAAAAATTCTACTTCAACCATCATTTATAAAATCTGAATTGAATCTTCAATCTTGATATGCCTCATACTGAAGGGGTGCCCAAAATAAAATCGTAGTAGTGGCACGGAACGTTTACATTACCTTTTCAGAATGTGACATTACACACTGTGGAGGTCACTGTACGTCACGATAGGACACAGTTCACAACGACCCTACCCTTTGCTTGACCGAATTTTCCTTGTAAAAATGAAACAGCATTTAAAGGGTGAATGTATTGATTGCAGAATATTTTTACCCTTTTCCTTGCTAGGTATTTATATAAACTCCTTTGCACACTCATCATGAAACACAATTCTGGAATGAAGATTTCTTGTTGCATGAATGGCAAAGAAAATCATGAAAACTCCAGATAGAAAACTAAAGAATATAGACAGTTTCATGAATAAAGCTTTCTTTCTTTCAGTGACGCGTTTCGATTTATATTTTAGTCATAGTCGATGATTTAAAATCATCGTCACTGAAGATTCTACATTGACCATGAAAAAATCTACGATTTTCTATCATACTACACTACTTTCAAGTTTAATATCAAATATATATAAAAACTGCCATTCATCATAGAACAATAAAAGTAAATCCTATGATACTGATAACGCAATCTTAATTGGAACAAAAATGAATTACATTTTAAGATCGAGAACGACCACTACAATCATTCATTACACTTAAAATAGTAATTCATTTGCTTTTTTCTTTTTCCTCGACGTAAGATTCTGCCATATGTCCATGATTATATTTGAACATAAAAATCTTAGGTAAACGATGCTACTGCTAAACGAAATCAGCCGAGAGACGAGAGTCAGACATCAAATCAAAAACCATTCAAATTAGTAATGAAAGATAGAAATTCTAGAAATAGAAAAAATCATAAAAAAGCAATCTGGGAGTCCTAAAAATGCAGTTGCCACAGTTCACAGTGCACAGTGAAACCGAAACACGGAGATGCCCATCCTCAGAACCAGACAGAATACAGAACAATTACAAACACAACAATTTTTGTATTGCAATTCAAAAAAATCAACAGCTCCAAAATCCGTTTCAAATATGTATTTCCTGATGCGTAGGAGGTACAAAGTCAACCTAGTCGACGCCATTTTTTTATTAACTCTGTAATATTGATTCATTTTTCAATACCGAATATTTGTGCGATTACAGATACC
Source organism: Bruchidius siliquastri (assembly GCA_949316355.1). Taxonomy (NCBI): domain Eukaryota; kingdom Metazoa; phylum Arthropoda; class Insecta; order Coleoptera; family Chrysomelidae; genus Bruchidius; species Bruchidius siliquastri. The sequence goes on along the minus strand of OX438534.1, from coordinate 6,598,163 downwards.
ATATCGAGGCAGTATTTAGTTAGCACTTGCTGTTGTGTGATTTTTTAGGCGTTTATGCCCCCCTAATAGTTTATCGTTGATATTTAATGTCACGATTCCATCCTATTTCCTGTTAGGTATTGCGGTATCCTTATCTACCTCGATTATACATTGAAAAAATATTTATTCAAAATGTATTTCGGTCAAAGGACTGATAAAATGTATCAGTTGTTGAATTTTCCCATAGCACGCTGGAAAAAACGAGGGCTATTCTATTACTATTGAGCCTCGTGAAGTGAACAACATTTTATTCACAAAAAACATTCATTTATAATTTTCAAAGTGTTCTATTACAGTCAATGTATTTTGGCATTCACGGAAACCATTCTTGATAAGATTTTCTCCAATATTCTAGCCGTAGTTTTTTTATTTAATTTTCTTTAACCGATATAAACTGCCTCATAATACTGAAAAAGTGGCAAGCATCTATTTGTTTCGGCTTTTTTACCAACAATTTTGGTTGGAGACGATTCATAGTCTAAGAAGAAGAAATAAAGATTCTGAAAAAATCTAAACCTAAATAGTTTCTATTACTTTCAAGTTCGTTTAGGACTAAAAATTAAAAAAACATATTTCCAATTATTAATATTTTGTTTAAAAACGATTGAAATTCTGTTAACTCAATAATTGAAATGATTTTTAATAGTTTAAAAAAAGACTATGGTGACTAATAAATAAAACCATTTTGATAAGAGCTTGGTAGCTATTTGTGAATGTACAGCTAGTTAAAAAACATAGTTAGAAGTACCCCACGACTGTTTTATAAATATTTAGTATTGCGCTAATTACTTTATTTTTATTTCAATTTAATCAAAAACCAGTTAGTCGCTCTTGTACAAAATCTTAATGATAAATAATTATTTTTCGCATGCGGTTTGCAGTATAACGTGTTGTTTTAATGCTTTTAAACCATATTTTAATCTTAGCGTAGACATCGCCAGTCAAAAAAATATATGCAGATAAAAGGATTGTGTATTAAACACTCAGTTTCACAAATAAAACTTTTTTCTTTCAGTGACTCGTTTCGATTTATATTTGAATCATCGTCGGACTGTCAGATTTGACTTTTAACAAAGGCTACCCAAAAAACTTGCCAACTAGCTAACTAGATCCTATCATGGATACAAAACTAGAGCTCTCAAATCTAGCACACTATTTATCCTGTCTATCTATTCTTCTATTGAATTATTTTTTTCTTTTTTCTGTCTTAGGGGAAATCTTTTTTGGCGAATGCATTTGCACTAGTGTTAAGGGAAACCTCTACAAAACCTTAACCATCGCCGTCAAAATGTCCTTAAAATATTTCATGTGATGAACCATTTAGTTTTTAGATATTTTATTCCTTAACCTATTTTATTCTTCTCAATATATTCTATGACTTAAGATATTTCAAAAGTTAGTTTACATAGAATACAAATAGATAGTAGTGTATCGATAAAAATTGAGTTTAAAAGATCATTCTGTTCATTTACAACAATGAAATCAGGATTTCGCAGATATTTTTGAATTTGTAATGTGCCCCTGAAGTTTAGATAATGTATTTTATTACAAGTATGAAGTGCATTCATTCTATTGCGTTGCCAACTTTACGATTAGTATGTACATGAACAAAATATATTTTACTCGAAATTATAATTTTAGTGTGATCAAAACACACCCCGTCCTCACGTGCGAAGTAAAATTAAAAAATGTATCTTCATCAAATCACAATTGTAAGAATATAAAAGCGCTGCTAATCCAATTCTCCCCAGGAAACAGATTAAGCCCCGTAAGCTCACAAACAGGGAGTTTTTCGGCAACAACAATCATGAAAAATCATTTCCATTCCGCTCTTTGTAGCCGTTCTCTCAATTATAATCACACTACGACCCCTTTTTCATCGGTAATACTCCCTTTGCGGCAGCAAAGGACAAGAGTTAATTGAATTTAGGAAACCGTGGTAATATCCCTAAACAGTCGCGTTTTGGTCGGGAGCCCATCAGTAGAATTATCCTTATCATGGAACATTAACCTAAATTAGATAGTTTAGTTGTCATTTCATGATAGCTGACAGGTTCCGATCTATCTATTAGTATAAGAGCCAATGACACTCGACCCTATGTCGTCGCAGATTTAAATGATAACTACACACGATTTTAGTACACATATATAGGCGATTATGGAACCCCCAAGTCTGTCAGGAAAATTCTGTGCAAAAGTGCACTAATTAATTAATGAAGAATGAATGAATCCTGAAATTTAAATAAAACATTAGATAGACTTGAAGAGGTCGACGAACACTTTAAAAAAGTTACAAAAGTGATAATATTGACACTTGTTAATACTCAACGACGATAGAACAACTGAAGACCTGGCATCTCATTCATAAATTCATTTATGTCTATAGTCAAACATGACTTTGGGCGATGGGACCAGCGGGGAGAGGGGAAGGTGGCAAGATGGCCGCTTGATGGGGACCGTAATTTCTGTTTGTAAACATCGATGACATTTGGATGAATCACGAAATTTGACATGGCGGGAATTTGAAAAAGTACACAATTATACTTACTGATGGAAGGTTACAACTGCAGCTTCAGCCTGGGTGCTGATCAGCTTACACACATAACAATATATCATCATTTTGGCAACAATAAGCAAAATTCAAATCAGATCAAACAGAGAAAATGAACAAAAACTACGATGTCTGATTCGAACGCTCACGTCAAAATTCAAAGCGGTTGACAGTGACCTGACGTAGACGGTTGACGGTTCGGTTCTGTTCAAATGCCGACAGACGTTAAATTTGCAAAATATGAATGAAAAATGATACGTAGCAGCTAGTAGCAGTCAGAATTTACTATAAAGCCATGTTGCCAGCTGGTGTGTGAGGTGTGATTAACATTGCAGGTTTGTTCTAAATTATGAAGTTATTTTTAACTTTCCTTATTATTCAATAGCTAAGTAATTCATTGTAGAACATATTCATGAGATCTTGTGAACTAGCTATGTAGAAAAATTAATGTTATTGTAGTCCTTTGGTGAATTCTGGCAACTGTGCACCAATGTCTGATGAAAGTTTTTGTAAACATACGAGGTCTATCAGTGTTCTATCGTCAGTGTTAATACTGCAATGAGATCAGCGGTAGCAGCTAAATAAGATCACCCTGTATGAAAATCATTATGTGAGCAGTTGTCAAAACAGGCATCTCGAATGTCAAGATTGTTCGGAATTTGGTTATGGAACATTCGAGATGGGCATTTTTGTATATATTGGAGCATCGAGCAGTGACAGCAGTCAATCAGTCTTCACACGTCAAACAATGAATTACTAGGAATCGTGGATAGAAATATTTGCACAGGATTTTTCTGGCAGATGCGTGTATAATTCTTATTTAAATCCGCGATGACGTAGGTCGAGTGTCACAAAAATTATGACATCGACAGCCCGAATAATGATGAAAACTGGTAACGCGTTTATATTGGTAACACACGATTTGCCCTTAATACAGCACTCAACTGTCCCAATATCGATTATTTCAATCTGGATTTTAATTCGATTTATCAACTTCCATCATAGAATTACACCGATTATGTACATAATGGGATCACCGGTTAATGAAAATTCGAATTATCTCATCACTAGTAATTACTAATATAGGGTATTCCGAGGACGACCGAATCTGTAATTGTTCGATACAACGGGTTCTCGCATCACTATTTATAGGGCAATAGGCAATAGGAATATATATACGTGCATCTCCTCACATTTTATATGACCATAAATATCAATGATTCCATTTAGGAAATTGATCCAGGCGGCCTGGGCATGGCGTTTCTATCTCTTGCCTGTTTTATCTCTGGGGACAGAACACGAAATAGGCCGAATCGGAAATAAAGGTTGCACTAACGCAACATCAATTTTTAAGCTCGACGCTATTCTGTTTTACTTCCCCCGCACAAGCGAGAAATACCTATAGCATGAAAAATGGTCTCAAAAAGTTGTGTAATTATCAACAGTTTCACAAATAAAACTCTTTCTTTTAGTGACGGGTTTAGAAAAAAAAACTACAATCTACATGCTCAAATTTTGTGTTTTGAATTTGTCTATTTAATTTAGTTACGATTTTTCGATTGATTAACTATCCCAACGTCTGCAGAAAAACTGGTGAAATTGTTGAATTCTAAAGTTATAACTGTATCCTTTTGCAAAACTGAATACAGTAATTTCTAATCGCGAAAATGCTACTTGACCTACATTTGTCCTCGAGTTGCACTGTTCCATTTCGCGTGGTTTCCCTTTCGTACCTGAAATAATGTATTCCTAATTTTATAAACAAGCTTTATAATCTATGATACTGCGTTATAGTCCAGTCATCATCGACAACAACATTCTACCCTAAATTTATAAAAGTTTTCTGGGTCAACAACGTTCACGCCACATTCACGCGAAATAGTAGGACATTGTACAAAAATAAACGGTTACCTTTCTACAGGCTCTCAAAGATGAAAGAAACAGTCCCATTCAAATACTCAGATATTGATAGTGTATATTTCCCACGTGTCTTCAATGACGGAAGTATGTTAATCTACTGGTTTGCATGGTCGGGGTGGCCATACAAACCCAGCATTGAAGATGGGACAAGAAATGAAAAATTACTCGAGTTCGTCAGTGCGTATTAACATCGACAATAATATGTCATGGCACGATCATGTTGCTGACCTCGCTAGGTCGACATCCTAGTAGCTGGCGGTTCTCCTCTGATCCAGGAAATTATATTCTCCGGAACAGCTACTGCTACTGTACAAGGCCCAGATCAGACCATAGTTGAAGGACTGCTTGCATGTGTAGCGATTCGCCCCAAAGCACCCCTAAAGCTTCTGGTAAGAGGGAAAAGGAGAGGTATGTGATTCGGCCATCCCAAAAACGTATAATTGTCTCCGATTTAGGTTTTTTCTCATTTGGACGTCAGTATGACCTTAAACTGAACATGTGTCAGACCTAATGGGCTCAAATGACTACCCACTGTATATAGAAAAGTTGCCAAATTATATTTAACGGCAAAATCCAAATTCTTCTCGCCCCTTTATAAATTTGACACGCTATGTTCCTGGGTTAGCTGCTTTTTCGCTCTTTAGCTTTTAGAAACTTTCAAGTGCACTTGGATAAATCTCAAATCTCCTCCCCTTTCTCTCTGGAATATGGTCTCGTTTTGTCCGAGATATTTTGTAAAGGTTGCATACGATTATATAATAATAATAATAATAATAATAATAATAATGATGATGATGATGATAATAATAATAATAATAATAATAATAATAATAATAATAATAATAATAATAATAATAATAATAATAATAATGATAATAATAATAATGTCTCAATTAATGGAGTATGTAGGAATAGATACATTGTAATCATAGTTGGGTCGAGGTTCAGCTCAAGCCCTTAACAGGCAAGGCTGCTCTTCCACCTAACCCAGTACAATAGAAAGTAGAGATGCACCCTAAAATATACTATGTGGTAAGTATACTGTATGGCAAGTTATTGTAGAATTTAACGATGTTATATGAAAAAGATCTTTTGTACTGCTGTGTATGATGTACTGGAATGGTAAGCGTTTGAGTTAACGTTATGTGTGTCTGTGCGATACTTCACTTTTTCAATAAGATACTGTGACTCATTTGATTGTAAAACAGAGTGATACAAACAAGCAGCGTGTCGTTTTCGTCTATTTTTCATATTCAACCAGTTTGCGTCATTTAACTTGTGACTTATATGATCATATTTTCTAATACCTTAAATCAACCTAAGGCAACTATTTTGAAGCATCTGAATACGATGTACATCGGAAACTTTCAAGCATGCTCCGTAAATAGATAGATTTTAAGTTGAGGTATGCAATCTATAACTTACGTTTGATATGTTGACTGAATCTTAGTTCTTCTAGTACCAGTATCAGATTTTTTTCGATGACCTCATTATTGATAGCAACTGGTAGGTTAATTTGAGAGAATGACTTTTGGATATTTTTTTTTCCAAAAACAACCATAAAAGATTTTAAAGGAATTAGCTTGAGGCAATGTTTTAAAGAGATGTCATATAATGCGTTTAATAATATAATATAATTAATATTATAATAATATAATACAAAGAGTATGGGGGTCTAACATATCCAGGGCCACTCAACCAGGTTACATCACATTAATCGCTACTTGCAGATCCGGTGCGTTTGTGGCTAAATTCACTGGACTATTTGAACTACCAGGTCTTGTACGACGACGTTTTACCGCTAGGTAAATCAGAGATGGATCTATGTTAATCAGATCTGACCGTTTTGCATTTTTAATACGAAAAAAAATCACAGGTCGGCACGCGACTGCGAATGTGATACGGATTTTTTGTACAATCGCCTAACAGTTCCATGCAGCGTAGAGCATGATAAATGGAGTCAAGTAGATTGACTCTCTGTCACCGCGCAGCTCTATGATTTATTTTAATTTGCACAAACAATGACATTTTGGGTACATGAGCAAGAGATATTAAAGACATCATTTTTAAGTGAGAAAAATCAAGAAAAATTTTACTTCTAGACGCTTTTATGGTGGAAGGAACCAAAAAGTAAAAAATAATTCATGATATAAGAATTAAAAAATTAACGAGAAAATTAATGCCATTGCGATGAAAGCGTGGGCAGCTTTATGCTACATTTGTGTGTTTTTGTTTTGTTTCTTAAACGATCATTTATTCATCGATGCATTTATCCTTGTACTTTGGTCTTTGCAGCCGCAATTACTTGACTGCTGGAGTTAGACTTCCTTTATTATGGATCTTAACCAGTGGGTCTGAAGGGTATCCTCCCCGTTTACGGTGCAGCGAATGAGTCCCGTATCTTTATATTTCAAAGATTTTGGCTCTATGGATAAATGTCATTCGTATAATCACCTCTCAACGTATTGCTTTATAAATATAAATAATGGGTAAGCTTGTATTACATACATATACGTGAAACCAACATAAAGCGTGTAAAAAAAATTTCATAGATAAAATTTTCGGTACCGGGAATCGACCCCGAGCCTTCTGAATGAAAACCATGTATCCTAATCACTACACCAATTCGCATTGCATGCTTATAAAATATGTATCATATGCGAATGATCTGCTGATAATTTTTATCAGAGAGAGTTTGTAAAAAAGAAGCAATTTTGAACAAGCTTATTGGGCGAAAATAGCGTTTGAGGATTCTATTACAAACATAGATACATACATACACGTGAACCTAATAAAAGCGTGTTCCAATATTCCATTTCCAGCCCTCATTTTTCAAGATGATAGAACAATTTTTTTTGAATGATAGAGTAAAGTTGGTTCGACACTCGTGCGAAGCTCATTTTTTAATTTTTGATACAAAATTTTAGATATTGTCCCAAGTGCGCTCGTACCAGCGGTAAAAATTTGTTCCTGTACGATGCCACAATATTTCAATTGAAGCCGCAACACACATTGAAAATATTTCTTATGCAAATCATAGGGAAAGGACGGCTCTATGTACCTGCGAAGTCCTTCTCTTGATATTTTCGTTTCTTTGGTTGAAAAAACATCCGAAATGAGTCAAAAAATGTCAATGGTCATGTGACAATATCTGAGATTTTGTATAAAGAAATTGCAAATAGTGGTTCGCACGAGCATAGAATCAACCCTCTCTATCATGTGCTGGAAACGAAATATTGGAAACCCATGCGAAACACCTTTTATTCTACGTAAAGTCCACTCTTAAAAATTGGTAATATCGAGTAACTTAGGATTACGCAACAGCACTGCTGCGTTTACCACACGTGGAAAAGCACAGTTAAGGTTATGGAAGCGATTAAAATATTGTCAAGCGGAAGGAAATCGTTTGCTCGCCGGTATTTATCCTATTATTCATTAACCCGACTGAGTTGTAACAGAAATGACAACGCATTTTTTAACTATGAAACGACAATTGCTTTATCGCGTTTCCACAATGACGGCTGCCATTGATATAAACGTTTTTGTAATAGTATGTACTTTCATAGAAACATGGCAAAGTTTGACGTTGCAATGAATAAGTATTGTAGGCATCAAACCATTTTTGAGAGGCAATTTAGCTGCAGGTTCAACTATGAATATGGAAAAGTGTGATTACGTTGTTGTCGGAAACGAAGATATCGAAAACTTAATTCTAGGAAATGAAAGTGTAAGAGGAGTAGGGAAGAGCAAGTATTTGGGAGTGATCCTTAATTAACATGGAAACTGTAAGGACGTAATAAGATAACGGAACGGAATGGTAAAAGTTCGTCCTTCATTAGAGGACTAACTGTTACCGGTACGTTAAACGGTCTGTTGTGGGACAAAAATATAAAGAAGAAGACGAATAAGCTTATTTAGTCAAGCATGGTAGTTGATTGCAACAGAAATTGATTTTTTCAGGAGGAGTTGTGGAGTCAGAACCCATATCATATGGACAGAAATGAATATAAGCCGACCAATAACAGAATAAATAGAAAGAAGGCAATTGATTTGTTTATGACATGTTAAGAAAATGACAAATGAAAGATGGCCCAAGAAAAGAGTTAAATGGACACCGGCGGAAAGGAGGAAGAGAGAAGATAACGTAGAAGACAAAATTAGAAGAAAATACGTGCTTCAAAAGGTTGGAGATGGAGAGTCGGCTGACTGAACGTATCAAAATTATGCATTTTCTAGAATCGACCTACAAGGCGTGTTTTTCATCACTGAGTTGGGATTTTCATTGAAATTTATAATAGAAATTACATTTTGGGGGAACATCATTTTATACAAATAGATGGTTTATCACAGCCCATTTTTTTTTCAATTGGAGTATAATATTTCCACCCTGAACAATGTTTTTAATTATTATATTATTATGTATCATAAAATAATACTTTAATAAGTTTTTCTCAATATTTATTTTTATAAAGCAATACGTTTAAAAGGTTATAATACGAAGGACAATATTTCTTCATATCAGTTTGACCTGTACGAGGGTAACGCTGAAAGTGTTGAGATACAGTAAAACTACAAGGTTTTTTTAAAAAACTTTATTCTGTTTTTTCAACATGTTCTCCCCATATCTAAATACATTCACGCATTTGGTAAAACCACTTGTCAAATTCTTGTGACCAACGTTCTTTTGAAAGGTTGCTAATTTCCTCTTCAAATGCAGCGATTGCCTCTTCATTGGTCGGGAAATGGCGACCTCATAACTTTTCTTTGATGTTAGGGAATAAAAAAAAGTCGCACGGAGCTAAGTTCGGAGAAAAAGGAGGGTGAGGCAACAGTTTGACACCCTGTTCAGCAAAAAAAATCGAGTGTTCTAGCGGCGCTGTGGGCGAGTGCGTTGTCATGGTGGTATTGAATACCCCGCAGACCAGTCTTTGGACGGCTCTTGCATAGTTTTTGGAAGACTACAGGAACACATTTGGTTATATACCATTCAGAACTAACTGTCCTTGATTTTCCAAGGCTACCGTTGTGATGTATCCACTTTTAGAAAAAAAATATGCGACCATTTTTTATTTAACACTGTTGGAACGACGAATTTTCGTTAAAGGCTGCTCACTTTCAAAGCACCAGACTGATGACAGCTGTTTAGTTTCCGGATCATAATGATATAACCATATTTCGTCGCCAATTAGGATATTAAAAGTGTACTAGTTCTATTCCAAAAGGCAAAGTTAGTGTGAAAATGGAGTATTAAGAATTATTATTTACTTGTCTAAATGCAGGTACCAGTGAAATTCGGTAGAGTAAATCATGTTTACGCGGCATCGATTCCACGATTTCGTGCTATAAATGGCTTTTAATAGGTCAAAACACGAAATCACATGGAATATTTCCTAAAAAATGCTTAGAAGATATCTGTTCATAGCTAGGAAGAAGTTCTATTAACTGAAGGGGACTCATTTTATTTACACTTATAAATAAACCGCAACATAAAAGAACAGTACCATCAGATTTTTTTGGGATGTTGCCATATCTTGATCATATCATAACGTGAATAGGAATGTGAAGCCCTCTAAAAATTGATTTAACTATGCCCAAATCTGACCACGGTTTCAAGAAACAATGTATAATACCAAGCAGGGCCGTTTATAGAAAATCCGGGTCCGGAGAGAAATCTGAAATTCTCCCCCCTCTCCTCTTGAAAAACCTGAAAAGCAAATAAAAATTTGGAAATTAAGACTTCAAGGGATTTTTTATCATTTGAATTTCAATAATAGAAATATTGGAGCTACTTGAAGACCTTACATCTTTTATGACTCAAAAACTTTCCAATATTTCAAAATTTCCAAGATTTGCAATGCTCACTTCAACTAGATCAACAGTTCTTAAATCCGATAAGAATATTTTATAAACTGATATCATTGCACATCAAATACAGAGTAGAAATAATCGACGTTATCTTTTTGATGGTTAAATATAACTCTTTTTATCATCGATTATTCTTATTATTATTAGAGGGGGAAATTTGATACGGAATAAATGTTCCCATTACGCATATTCACCTAATGTATTAATAAATACCTTCATATCTATGGCGCTTTGAGAATCCATATCGCTTAGGACAAGGTCATCACGGGTTGAGTGTTGTACTGTCGAAAAAAAAAACGCAATAGTGCAAAAAAAAATTATGTAAACAAGTAAATTGCACAAATTACCAGTCGTTAGATGCACGTGAGGGATATGAATATTTTTTTAATGTTGTAGTCGATGTATTTTATAATGTTTCTCATTTTCTGATGACAAACAACGGTGTTTCAACGGTACCATGCTTGTATTAATTATGTATAATTATGATCTATTTGGTTTTGGTATTTCACATGATGCTGATTCTTTATTTGGACGTTATAATACATCTCCATTCCCTCCATATAAGGGATACAAACTCGTAATTAGAGAAAATATTTCATAAGTTGGCTCAAATGCCTCATAGAATCTTGTGTACCCGTTCTAGATATCTGATATCAAAGGTCACAAAAATCAGTTTTTTGCAAATATCTCGTTTCATATTCTCAAAATGACTTTTGAGTTAGTTATAAAAGTTGCAGAGCTGAAAATTCTCTACAAATTTTGTGGCACGCGATTTATTGAACATTTAACCGTTCTTACAGTGTGTAGGGTGGGGGCCGTTCATTTGTGCATACCATAATGCAAATTCAACTCTGGAATTAAACAAATAGTACGATTTATTTATTTATCTATTGATCTGTTAGTTATTTGGATAGGACGTACTCAACCACATCAAAAATAAATTATTTAAAAAAATGGCAAGGATGAAGTAGAGACACAATTTTACTCTTGTCAAAGCTCCTCGTTCTAAAAACACGTCTTATTTGTTATATCGCATCATTTATATCAATTAGTTCAGGTATTTTAAAAAGAAAAAAACTATCCTGATTTTGATTACAATTCTTCTTCGCCCATTGGCGAAACAAAAGCTTGCTCAGGAAGCCGAAACGTCAGGAAGTTTTGTCCCATAAACATGTGTGGCTTTGATAATTTGCCACCTACAGCGCGACAAAGCAGAGATAATTACAAAATAAGTCTAAAAAATTACCAATATTTCTATATACTGTAAGAAGTGAGTATTTTAATACCATCTAATTGATAAGTAAAATCACGACCGATCTTCATAATTCATTTTCACACGTATTTATCTTACCGAAAACTACTTCAATCAGGCAAGTTCATTATTTGATTTATGAGACGTTTTAGTCCAGAATCATTTGCTGTCTATTCTAAACAAAAATTGATTTATTGAAAAGTGCGTTATGAAAATTCAGTTCTTAGACGACGTCGTAGTGTGAGAATAAATGCAGTGCTATTAAGAGTAACTTTTGTGAGTTCAAGTGCTTTGGGTATTAGGGTGAGTCTATCTATGTTACCTGTTGAATTATTTCATTTATGAACGAAGTCCTTATTGTTGAGATATTAATTAGCTTTGATGCTTTATATTGAATAATGTTGAATGATCATATGTCGCTAGTTGACCCTTCATATACAGCTAGTTGACCCTTAGTACCTAAGTGAGTGCACAGACTGGTTTTTCATGGTGAATACTCTGGAATAACGCGCTCAGCTTCATCCCCCAAGGCGGAATGTTTTGCGAGTTGACCATTTTAGGCCTGAAAAAAAAACTTGAAAATTAATATTTCGTTGAGGTTTTCGCCAGTTGACCCTAAAACCGATGACACGAGATATGTTTTCGAGTAGGTTTTCACTGCTCATTAATAATCTTGAGTTTTAACCATTCTATACCACTGTTTTATCCGATTTTATGGTCGTGATGATTGAAGATGAACACTACAATCTTTTTATTCGATACGGTCATGATGTATTTAGTTACTCAGATATTTTTTTTAGTTATTTTCAGATCTCACATTTTGCATCTCTGATCTCTACGTAAGTTTTTTTTTGTTTTATTGAGTGCTTCTTTTATTCTTTGCAAGCCCATTAAAAGTTTACTGACAGCACGTCACTGCTGGTCTTTTCTCAAATTTTAAACACCTGACTATATTTATATCGTCATCTCTAAACAAATAACTGAATCTATACTATACTATTTCGAATAATCTCAATTGAAGCTGAATGTACCTACTAAAATAGCATGAAAAATAATATGTACTACCTTATACAGATTAAGTGTAAATACGCTATAAATTTTGAATGCCACCAAAATGTCCCGACCTAAGTCCATTAGATCATTCCAAGAACGACGATGCTTATTCTGCGATTTTGGCAACGCAAAATCGCTTTTCCGTGTCGGTGATTTTTGTCCAAAACATTTTTATGAAACATAGCTTGCCAGTTACTAGAAATACGTATCTGTAGGTGTGCAGAATAAAAGGAAAGAGTAAATAACCGCCAACCTGATACATTGTTGGCAGCTGGATGGAATTTTTTCCGTAAAATTGGTGTTTGAACATGTTTATGATTCAATCAACAGGTCATTGTGGATTGTGGATGTGTGATACTGAATGCTTTGGCGCAACAATTACAAATTTTAAACAATCTTACCACTCGCCAAACTATTTTGTTTATTTTGTATAGCATATATACATGACAAAACTTTCTTATTAATTTTCGTCGGTCTGTCTGCCAAATCCGGTAATTATTGTCTCTTCTATAAATCGTAAACTACTTTTTCGGAGATTGATAAAACCTTGAAATAAATTGATGAATCAATTTTCAGAAGAAGAATATGCTTTTGATACAATTATACGATATTTTTCTATATGCTCAAAGCTATAATAATCTTAAAGTAAGAATACTATATTTGTGATCATATAGGGTTAACTTTAGTGAATGGTTTCAATTCAAGTCTTGGAAGTGAGAATATAAAATTATTAAATTGTGCATGTGATAGTCTTGGCACAAAACAAAGATTATCTTACCTATAAGAAATCTACACCATTTCATAATCTTGCACAAATAGTTCGACCTCATTAAAGAATTTTATTCTTCTTGGAGCAAGAATCTAAGAGTATTGGTATAAGCATTTGGTAATTTTGAGAGCTGTTACCAACGACACTGTTAGTTCCTTAACCATTAAAAGAAGGATAAAAATACAAAACCTGTCCACTTATGTGACAAGGGGTTTGATAAAAATATAAACTAATGGAATAGGAGCGGAAAAAGACATGAAATGCGTGCCAGTGAAATTCGGTGACAAAGATTGCGATGTGAAATGAATGAATTATTTGGAGCGAATAGAGGTGTACCTGAGAAGCAACGTATATTTGCAAACCAAGGATCATCTCATATTGTTGATGGAGGTTCTGCAATTTCCAAGATGTTTGTATCCTTCATCGAAGTAAACGGGGCTCTGTTGGAGAATATGTGATAACCTTACTAAAAAACATGGAATACTTGTTAGAAACGTGTTGAAATCGTAGTTGCAAAGAAAAATATATTTTCAAAAATATCAAATTTCAAAAATGTAACATTTTTTCGAACATTAGATGCTGATGATTAGAGGTTATAGTTAGTCTGTACACACTCAGGTGATCAGGTCACGTGATATAAAATAGCTTAGATTGAAAAAATGCCTAGGGGCCAACAAATTCTAAGAATATCGAGGTGATATTTCAATTGTTTACATGCTATCATCAGAAAAATCGAAGTCAACGTACTTAACCACTCATATTACAGCAATTTGATTTCATAACGATAACGGTGATGCTGTGTTTCTCCGCTCCAGTCGAAGAAGAACTGGAGTAAAAAAGTTCGTTGCGAGTGTACTAAATAGGCATATCGTGAATGCATGACTGGAAATCACAGCGTCACGCAAAACGATGTATCGAATTTCTACTCTGTCTTTTTTCACATTTCTCTTTTGGACAGCTTGTTTCGATAAAATCGTAAGTCTGAAATCCGGTTGAAACCTTCATTAAACTGATATCTCTTCTCGTGAAATACAGAGTTAACCTACTATAAGCCATTTTTTAAAGGGTAAATATCAGTGGTGCACATCAGATCCGGATCCTTTTTCAAGCCGGATGAGATCTGGATCCGAAATTTTCAATTTGCATGATCCGTATCCAGATTGATCCGGACCTGGAATCCGTATCTGAGATCCGGATCTAAGATCCAAGATCCGGTTCAAAAGTCCGAGATCCGGAATCCGGATCTGAGATGCGATTACTGGATCATAGTCGATGGCAAAACCTCTTATAGCGTCTTTATTGACGAATTTCTTAGTTATAAGTGAATACGATTTACTATGCGAACCTGTACATCTTTTTAAAACTAGTATTACTGAAGCAATAAGTCCAAGACTCCTGTCGAAAGTAGAAGATGCAAATTCAACAACGACATAAATATATGTCCACTAAAATGGTGAGGAAGCAAATGGAAAAAAAATTTCTAAAATTATCAAACCTAGCGAAAAGTCCTCTGTATTCCTTCGACCTCCACACCTTCTGAATGATTAGGAAATAATATTCGTGCAAAAAGAAGTTGCCTTTTCGAATCCGAATCCGAATCCAAATCCGAATCCGAATCCGATTCCGAATCCGGTTCCTGTATTCAAATCCGGATACAGATCGATCCAGATCCGGTTTGTAAGGATCCGCGATCCGTCAAAACTTTCGTACAACACTAGTAAATAACACACCCAGTTATTTATGATATTATTCGTTTGAAATGTAGTAATCTATAGTAGTAGTAGTTGCTGGAACAGAAATGGAACAAGTTAGCCCCCTGTAGAAAAAATCATTACTTTTTTTCCCAATTTTTTGTCTCGACTCCACTTTTACAGATAGGTAACGAAGTATTTATGGCAGTTGTTATCAAGTACTTCCTGTCTTTCTACAATAGAATCACTAGGAAAATCAAGTGAGGCTACTATAAGTTTGTTTAAAAAAGTCTCTATTGTCGTGAAGAGTAATAATCAATTCAGTGTATAAGTATAGAATACAGAAATCTTTCCTATTTCTGTGAGCCTCCACTTTATTTTTATGTTCTCGATCGGCCATACAGATAAAAACGTATTTGGAATAGGAGAAAAATGATATAATAAAGTGAGATGACAACAGTCGTCCTTAGGGGGAAAACCGTCACATTCCAGCCGTCATGACCAGCATTATAGCACAGATTTTTCCCTAAATAGCCAGTGACAGCCCATGGGGGTTTAGATGGTGGTAGCAGATCTAAAGTCTCATCACACACCTCTTTCTTTCTACTCAGGTTCACCAAGTAAGAGCTTCCACAATCTACAAGCTACAGTTTTGTCTTTTGTAGTCTGGAATATACTTACGCTCAAAGGTGAATATTGTTTTATTTATATTTTTCACACACATGTTTAATTTATTTCTTATTCCTTTTATTCTTTGTCTGAACGTGACCGGAGGGTAACACATGATTGCGAATCCTCTTTAGACAATTAAAAGCTAAAGTTAGTAAATTCTATGCTATACTGCGAGAAGAAATCTTGAGACTTGCTGACTTTTGCATGAATGAAACCCTCAACAGGCCACCTCTTCTTTTTCGTTTACTAATTACTTGTTGCTCCTTTCTTATCTTTGTTACATGGTATTAGATTACTTCGCCTAGAAGCACTCTGGATTTAGGAATAGAATTACATATCTAATAAGCCAACCAACAGCTTTCCACACTTACCAGAATAGAGCTTCATTCAGCTCGTTTTGCCATATCCCATTGGCATCGCTCTTGATACCGACGTCTTGTTTCGAGCTGATAGCCCACTTCACGACTGAGGCTACTAGTAGAAGCTCTCCAATACACAGATGGAACTAGAAAGCCTAACATATCATTCCCAACCCTGATGTGTCAACGTACTCGAGAGCCTCCAGTCTTTGACAGTTACAAACTCCTTGGTTCCTTATAACACGACGCCACTGCTTTATAGCAGACATTTCTGCCCAAATAGCTATACGTTTATTATAAGCTTCATCCTAGGAATTGATGTCTATCAGAATGAGACATATATTCCTAGTTATATGACAATCTTATTCTGCTGTACTAGATAAACGGTAAACAGTGATAAGGAGGCACTCAAACTTGCGTATACCGTTTTTGTATCATTGTAGATATTCTCTTCTTTGAATAATATATCTCATCACATAATTTTTAGAATACCAAAATATCCGTCAGCCAATTCCGTCTAACTGTGTAATATCAGTAACTGATGCATCGAAATTTGAAGTGATGTGCAGTTGGCGCCTAGAAAATTCTAAAGCTTCCTATATTATTGGTAAAAAAATTAACAAAAAACAATAAAATAATAGAAATTCTCCGCGCCCCGGGCTTTTCTTCGATAACCCCAGAAACTCAATAGAATATGACTTGAGCTGATGTTCATCCATTTCCATGGTTTCCACGGTTGACAGAACAGCGCGTTGTTATCTGAGAGTTGACCTGATCTCTGTTTACAAATTTCCTTTCAACAGTTTTTTCGCTATCTCCCTTAATCTGGATAGCATGTTGCAAAAATGGACTTTTTTTGGATTGTCTCAAAATGTAGTAACGTTCAGTTCTAACAGTTGTCAAAGCAGAGGCAGTACAAAATACAGTGTTAAAGTAAACATGGCAGCCAGACAAAAGCTGGGAGCGTCTGTCTATACAAGTATCATATTTATAGGCTGCTAATCCTACCTATATCAGTATAGCTTGAACGGTAGATGGGACGTAATGAGGCTTTGTTATATGTATATGTAGCTTCATATTACTCTACTGCCACGGAATCGATATCTCAAAAGGTATGAAGTACTTGTGGGGTCAAAACTGGGACCACGTTTTGTACCAACTTTTTTTCTATCATTTCCCCTTCCTCAATCCTCCACGTCCTAGCCCCAATTTTCGACTCTAACAAAAGATGAAACGTAAAAAAACGAGCTGACTCAAGTAATCTAGTGCCAAAGTTTCATTAAATTCCAAAAAGTCCTTTCCGAGTTGAAGGGGGGCCAAGGGTTACCGGACGAAGTACAGACAGACAGACGACTGAAGGAATGGAGTAAGATGGTTTTTCGTGATGTGTGTTACGAAGAAATAATTAGGAATAACATTCATATTATCACCTTTTAAACCTACTGCTTCAAGAACTGGTACAAAATTTAATTATAATCTTAATCTGTATCATCACTTCTAAACGTATTGATTATAAAAACGAGTAATAAGGCCCTTAATGAGTGGGTAAAATTTAAAATTAATCTCTCGTTTTGAAGTGGGTGAAAATAGCATTCGAACATTCATCAGGACAATTTTCTGCTCAGGAAGGTAAACTTCTTGTTTACGAAATCAAGGAAATAAAACATGGACAAAAATCTATAAAAGAGAAACAAGAACAGCTCCCTTCTGTGTTATTGAACTCCTTTCAGCGAATAGGGACCCCAATATACGATGTTCCCGAATGCCCCGCACGTTGCCATGTCACATATATTTGAAAGTATAAAGAGCACTTCCCTTTGGTCTGTTTGTATTTTTCTCCGAAGGAAGACAACTCCATGTGGAACGCCATTACAGTTGCAGTCGCAATGAGAGTGATCTCTTAGGCAACGGTGAACATGAGACTGATTATAGATAAAAAGTTTTTATCTACATGATGGAAGAGTTTCACCAAGTAAGAGTATCGACAATCTACAAGATGAGACTGATTCACAGTCCAACGGACAATATTCAAGAATCCAATATGGATTTATTTGGAGATATGTGGAGCAACTATATTACTGGCAAGTTCTAAAAACAGCGAATTAAATTATAGTTTAATATCAATGAAAAACACGCTGTTATAGTAAATCGAAATAAATGGTAAAAAATAATTCTAAATATAAGAATAAAATGATTAACGAGACAATGAATGTCATTATGATACAAACGAGTGGTGCTTTGTCCTACATTTTTACACTAACTGCATTTTGAAATAGAACTAGTGAGAAATTATAAAAATTGACATCGACCACCCCACGCTTTTATCACAGTGACATTAATTTTTTCGATAATCACTTCATTCTTATATTATTTTTTACTTTTTAGTTCGATTTACTATAAAAGCGTGTTTTTTAAGTTCTTTAAACTACCATTTAGTCATTGTACTTTGCTATTTGGAGCCACAATTACGTGACTGCAGGAATAAAACTTGCTCTTCAATTGATCTTAAATAACGGGTCCGTTTACGAAGCCTTGGATGAGTCCCGTAGCATTGTATTTCAAAGATTCTGTCTCTATAGATACAGGTCAAAATAATAAAAGTGTGTTAAGAAAAAGTATTAAATTTGTATTCTCACCTTTTAAACGTTTGAACTGGTAAACATTTTAATTAAACTGACGTTTTGAAGTGGTTGAATATGACGTTCGAAGTTTCTATTACAAAAATACATACATCTAGGTGCAGCTTATATTATGCGTGTTAAGAATGCCGTGGAATTGGAAGGTGACATCCGAACTATGACCTGTGAATGTATTGGTCATCATCAATTTATTGATTGAGTCTTATTTAGCATTTGCCCCTTAAGTCAAGTAACTTCGCGTACAGTCATTTATTTTTTGAATATTTTGATCAGATTTCAGAGACGTCGACAAACCTTCGTTGTTCCACTATGTATGACAATCAAGTGTTAGAAACAAAGAAAGTAAAACTTAATCAAGTCCTTTTATGACTCCACATTTGTGTTTTGTTCCAAGTTCGTTTACAGCAGGTAAGAAGACGGAATGTTATCACCGCTTGTAGTCGTCATAATAACTCTGAACTTGTGAATCCCAAGACGGAAGTAGCTGAACTTATTTTCTATGCATAAAGAACAAGTTGTGCTGTAGGGCATTCCCGGTTATGACTGAAATAAAACAATTGCGTATAAGGTATGAATATGGATCATTTGTCCTTTTGTTATACTTAAAATTGTGATGATTTGATTGGGACATCATGATTTAGAAAGTGCAGCAGATCTATTTAAAGGTTATATAAAGAGACGGTTTGTTAACCTGATTGAAAGAAATGATTTGGAAAGTGATCTGAAACAATCATAGGAAATCCATAGCTGTAAGATACACACCAACACCTCTCAAGTCCATTTTCATGACGAATGATTAGGAGGAAACAGAATACGATTTGTCACAGTTATCAGTTGACTTCACAAAGAAAAGGCGTGTAATATTAAAAAAGTGTATCCTGATAAATCGATTTGTCACTAACTTCTTGCATAAGCCGTGTGACTGAACGTGTGATGTATGTTTCGAAAACGGAATCATATTGAAATGATTGGAAATCGGAACACTTGCTAAATATTGATGAACTTTCAATATGAGCATTAGGAGATATTCAAAGCCCCATGCAAAAAATGGCTTCAAGTAGATTTACGATGTACACCCCAAGCAATTATCTCAGTTTAGATCCAGAAATCAATATTTGAATCGAATTTTATATTGTGGAATCAAATAAATTTACGAAAAATGGATTCATAGAAGAACCACCTTAATTAAGTATAGAATGGAAAACGCAACTTTCAATGCGAATCAAAGCTCCAATTACTCTTCATCCTAATCTATTGTGTTACATTTATGAATGAAAATGATCAATGAGAAGACACGAAGCTTCTTAAAGACTGCGAGTTGAACAAAAAGATTCTATTCAAGCGTCCCAAAACCGAGATAAAGCCGGATGTGCTGCCTTCCGCGAGCCAGTCAAACTCCGTTTCATCCTCTACATAGTTGGCTGTGGCGGTGTGGAGAAGAGAGTAAATTGGGGTCGGCAGATCGATAGTAATGTCGGGAACGCCCCATTACCTCTCACACTACTCTTCGGCACATTGGGATAATACAACAAAAATGCCATCGCACAAGTCTGCTGATGGAGCAGGGACGTGGCGCGTACGTGTGCTTTCAGAAGTGGGATAGCTAGAATGGAGAGCGGAACCGTACCGCTTTCAGAGGTGGGATAGCTAGATCGGAAAACTGAACTGTATAGATTTCAGAAGTGGGATAGCTAGAATGGAGAACTGAACCGTATCACTTTCAGAAGTGGGATTGCTAGAATGGAGAGCTT